>CM066735.1:112600448-113850448 GCA_033961575.1 Aselliscus stoliczkanus
CCTCTCTGGGCTGTGGACTTTCTCATCTCGAAAACACTAAGGGATGAATGATGAAGTATTGAGGAGCCAAATATACTGATACCGGCAGGTTATTTAAAAATACATAAAGATGAGCTTGCTATATAAAGATGTGGCAAAGCTGGAGCAATAAAATGTTCATTGTGAAGGCTAGATCATGGGGATATAGGTGTTCACAGCAAACCCTTTCAACTTGCCTCTGAGTTTGAAAATTTCCTAAGATACTAAAAAAAGAAAAAAGAAAAGGTAAAATTTTAGAGCTGAAATGGCCTTGGTGTCTGCAGAGCCATAGGGAGTGTTCTGAGATGTTTGAACCTAGGCCCTTCCCTCAGTGGTACCAGGGAGGGTCCCCTACCCCTTGTAGCCCAAGGGCCATTTTCTTCTGCTGGTGACCACTAGCTGGCCCGGGGGCAACAGAAGTCAGTGGGAAATAATGTCCTAAGGAACACGGGGGAGCCGGTATGCAGCTGACAAGAAGAAGCCCAAGAGAAAGCAAACCGTTCTGGGTCTTGGACATGCCAAGAGAAGGGCCCACCAACTTGCCTGCTTTCTGCTTCTCAGGGCAGCGAAATGTGTCTTTGGAGCTGATCAGGACACACACGCACCTTATGGACACACAAAACATAACATTCTCCAAATGCAGCCAAAACCCTTTATTGGAGCCACCCTCCCAACCCCAATAGTCACTGGTGGCTTTCCTGGGTGGCGCGTGTGGGCAGGTCAACCCCAGGGAACCGAGTGCTGGTTTATGCTGTTACAGTACATGTGAACGCAAAGACTTGCGGTAGCTGCCTCTTAGCAAATGATCTTCCCTCATGCACGGTCACAGTCACGGGGCATCGCGGTGGGGCGGGGGCGGAGTGAAGGGCCATTGTGCTTTCGTGGTGGGGCTGTCTTTCTGGCTTCTCTAAGCTCTGTGCTCCCATCATGGGGGGAAGTAACAGTCCCCACAGAGAAAGAGCTCGCCAGCAGCCCTCATGGAGCAGTGCCATGGGGCCAGCCTGGCCTGACTCCCCCTGCTTGGCCACCCCCTTAGCCCCCCTCCCCCCAAGCTTTACACTTCCTTCCGCAGCATCACCTTGATGTTGCTGCACATCTGGCCCAGGGCGGCGAAGAGAGGGTTGCAGAAGGTGCGGATGCAGAGCGAGTAGATGTGGCTGATGCACTGGATCTCGATCAGGTAGCTCTTGATGCAGGGCACCACGGCCCAGATGTGGCAGAAAGAGATGCAGGCGAACAGGAAGCCCCAGAGCAGGGCCAGCGGGACGCCCAGCAGGGTGGACAGCAGGCGGTAGCACCAGTACTTGGAGACGGTGAAGGTGGTGTAGCTCACCTTCCACACGCCGTCGAAGCTGTAGGTGCCCACAGGCTCTGCGATCACGTCCTCAAAGTCCACCTGCAGGGGCGGGATGGGCGTCTCAACCACAGCATCCACCTGCTTCTCAGGCTTTGCATGGGAGCATCGGGATCCCCTGCAGGGCTCCCAGCCCCAATGGCTATGCCCTATCCCTGGCAACTGACTCTGCAGGACCAGGGGCGGGCTTGACCTCTCACCTTACAGCCCAGAGCAGGCCCGAAAAGCTGAGGAACTTGATCCAGGCCAATGGTAAGTTTGAGTCAGGCCTATGGCCATGGCTCTCAAATTCTATTTTATGATCCTAGGGAGTTGGAAAAGATTAACAGGGCGCCTGCTGATATGATGTGGGTAGACAAAGGTTCCTGCCATCCCAGAGCTTATGGCGGGCAGATGCACCCCAGTGATAAAAGTACTCCGAAAGGGAAGACCAGGGGACTGTGTGCACTCCCAGGGGGACACTGAACTCAGCCTGCCTAGCTAAGCTGATATCTGAAGGTAGCCAGGTGGAGGGAGGGGTTGTGGGCTGGAAAAGAGTTTGGGGCAGAAGGAGCAGTAACTGCTAGAACAGGGGTTGGCAAACTTTTGAGATGGAAGAGCCAATCCTCACAACAATTTAAAAAGTATCCGAGAGCCATAAAAGAAATGAAATCACCATTATGTGAATAATAGCCTTTAAAAATTTTATAAATGAAACTATGATAGTTTTATTTTCATTTTCAACTTTACTTCAAAGCCACCTGTATGTACCCAAAGAGCCGCACGTGGCTCGCGAGCCGCAGTTTGCCGAAACCCTGTGCTAGAAGCTAGTAGGACAGCCGGTGCTCTGGGAGATGCAGGTGCTTCCAGAAGGCTGGAGTGAGGCTGGAGAGGCAGGCAGGATGGCATCGCTCAAGGGGCAGTCTCTGATTTGTGCAGGAGCGGCTGGCTGCTGCAGCTGGAACAGTGGTGAGGATGTATGTGGGGACAAGCTGGGAGCCATCAACATTCTAGGTGGGACCCGGTGGCCTTCTGGTTTGGGGTGGTGGCAATGAGTTAGAGAGAGGTGCACAGCTCTGAGAGCTATTTTAGGGTCTGGCATGTGGCCAAGCGTGCGCCACGCCACCTTGGCTGGTAGAGGAGCCTGGTGTGTGAGTGTGGCTGGGCCGCCTGAAGCCCCGTGTGGAGGAGGCGGAATCTGTTCTCTTGGCCAAGTCCTGCAGGGACTTCAGGTTTCCTCCCCTCACTGCCCACAGCGCTTCTCCTTTGCAGCTGGAAGGAACATGGGATTCACACATCCCACTGCAGTGGTGACTGAGGCCCCATTTGGAAAGTAAGAAGCCAATCAGTGGATTTAAAAAGATTACTTCCAGCCAAGTCACTTAACTAACCTTTCCTGAGTCCCTGTTATATAGTAAGCACTGTTCTAGCTACTTTCTCGTATGTGATGTCATTTAGCATCCCTAAGCCTTAGCTGTCTTGTCTGTAAAATGGGGGTAGTGACCATCTGCAGTGTTCTTAGGACATTTTTAAAAAGTTGATTGAATGAATGCACAGACTAATCAGATTAATGGGAGAGGGACCCCCATGGGAGCTGGTGGGGCCAGAGCTCAAACTTACAGTTTTCCAGGGCGGGGAGGGGGGTGGAATTCTCTCCTCCATGCACAACGTTATTATTATTAAAATTACTTTTCATTATAATCAGTCATAGCCACATTGCACAAAAATTAAAGGAATCACAAAGAGAAAATGAAAGCATCTCCAGTTTGTATTTCTCTAGTACAAAAACATTGTGTTGGTGCTTTTCTTTCCAGTGTAGGTTTTTTTGGGGAGGGAGTGGATATAACTGTGTTGTACATACAAGGTTGAGTCCTGTTTTTTTGTATGAATAGATCCTGTGCCATGCTTCCGATTTCTGGATCCCCCAGGGACAGCTAGGATGAGGCCCTTTCTAGGGTGATAAGTTAAGGGGGAACAAAGTTCACAGGGTGAGATTTCAGGCTGCAGGTGATGTGGAAATGCTGACTCAGGGAGTCAATAGAGTCTTCGAGGACCCTCTTGTAAATCTCAGCCTCCCGCTTTTTTGGGGGGTTCAGTGGCAATCACTTAACTCTCATTAAGCCCCCTGTATGGAAAGATAAGAATATGACTATGGTACTCATCTCCTTGGAAAGGTGGCACTTATTCTTGGAAGACTTCTAGGAGGTGGTGGCTGGCTGGGCATTTGGGGGACCGTGGGGTTTGGAGGCAAAGATGGAAAAGTTGTGTGATGGATATTTGTAAAAGAAAGCCCAAGTGTTTGGGGAACGTCTAATGGCTTTGAAGATTGGATGGAAAGGGCTGGCATCTTCTACATCTGGTTTATATGGGGCAAAAATCCAGAGTTGCTGCTTCCTGGGGGAGCTTTCAAACCCAAGAAGCTGGGGAATAGGCCCAGTAGACCATTCCAACCTTGAGCTGGCACATCCACCATAGTTATCGAGGTTCAAGCTCCTGGGGCCTGGAACCAGCTGACTGCTGTGTTCTGATCTTTGCAGCCTGCCCCTCCTCCATCGTGGTCCAGGCCCTGGCCTAAGACTGATGCGTCTAGTACCCAGGCTAGCTTCTGGAGCATGCTGCAGCCCCAGGAGCTTTGCCAGCAGAAGGAGGCATTTGGGCATATGTGTACCTCCCTGCCTCTGTCCCAGCAGGCACTCCCTCCTTCCTTCCCTCTCCCACTCAGCACCTGTGGCCTCTCCTGCCTTTCATGTGGCTGTTCCTTAGGAGAGTGCCTTCCCACTCAGATTACCCAGCTCTGCCTCCTCACTTTACAGGTGGGCAATCGAGCCCAGGGGAGGGAGACAGGGCCCAGGCTGAACCTAGGCATCCTGACCTTCAGTCTAAGCTTTTCACATTGCCCCAGGCAGGGTCAGACCCAGAGGTAGATGCTGGCTGTCAGGGAGGTTGACTGCCCCCCTCTGAGGCCTGGTCCTTGTCAGCCAGACGCCTGCCCCAAGGCAAAGCCCGTGTCTTCTTCTTCCTAGCCACCTATCCTGTTCCCAGTAGTCAGCAATTTTCCCAGCCCCTTTGCAGCCCAGGTTGCTTTGTTCATTTATCCTAGCATATTCCTTCATTCAACACATTTGATTATTTCTGTCTGGCCCTTAGGAGGTGACAGAGTGGAAAAGAGCCCTGACTGAAGTCACACTGCTATGCTTTGAGTCCAATTCTGCTACTTATTGGCTCTGTGACCTTCAGCAAATGACTTAGATTTTCTGTGCCTCATTTTCCTAGACTTATCTCATAAAGTCTGTCAGAGGGTTAAAAAGTTAAGACATGTAAATACTTAGAACACTGCATGGCACAGACACCTGATTAAGAACTATTAGCTGTTGGTGGTTATTACAGAGTACTTTCTTCAACAGAAAGCTAGAGTCCCAAAGGTAGGTTTGCACACCAATGCAGCTGCTGATCTGAGTGACTGTGGCAGGTAACCTCTTTGAGCTTCATTTCCTCACTTAAAATGGGTTCGCTACTTCTTACGACCTTGTATGAGGAATAGAAATAATTTTCCATCCATCCATCCATCCATCCATCCATCCATCCATCCATCCATCCATCCATCCATCCCTCCCTCTCTCCATCCCTCCCTCCATCCCTCCATCCATCCAAGCATTTATTCAGCACTACTTTGCTCTAGGTACACTACCTCTTGGGCAGTACTTAATACCTGGCATGTGGTAGGTGCTCAGTGATGGTAATTGTTTGCTCAATTACTCTGAAGTTCTTATGAAGATATATCTCAGAAAATCTGTTGACATCCCAGGTCATACATATGATAATTCTCCAGCCTACCTAGCGTGGACGTGTGCAGACGTGTACCTCAGCCTCTGCTGATAAGATGAATACAGTCCTCTTTCCCCTCATTTTCTGCTTACGGCAATAATCATCCTACCCCCAAGGATCTCTCAGTTGTGTCTTTTAATTATCGTTTTACTGCCGCAGCCATTGGTGCTGACATTTGAATTATTTCCAATAATTGCCTTTCGGCACTATGCATGGAGCAACTGCTCTGTTTTCTGAATCAGACAATGTGCCCTCAGAGGGATAGACTGTGTTTGGAGGCCGCAGCTGTTCCCCTAACTTGGATTAAGCATGGAGACAGCTTCGGTCATAGCGCTCTAGTTTGGGGAGACGTATTTATTTATAAGACCCGGCTCAGGCAGCTCGAGGCAGGCATGCCAGTGTACCCGCAGCACACAGTGACTTCACTTCTTACTTCACGTCCAGAAGTGGGAGGGGAGATCGTGTTTTCAGGGAGGGTGGCGGGGTAGGGGCTGCCCCCACGGGCTTGGTGTGCAGCTGGAGGGAGGGTCTGGGCTTGGGAGGGGAAGCATGGCTGCTCATTCCGTTGGTGTCCCCTTCTCTGCCATATTTATTTTTGGAACAGCAAGAGAGCCAGTTGATTAATCGGAACCAGCCAGTGCCGCCCCCGCAGTCTCCACGAGGACAAGGAGAGTACAGGACAGGAGGGCCAGGCATTGCCCCGGGATGCGGGGGAGGCCAAAAGCCACCCCCGGTCAAAAATATTATACCTCCCCCAGATCCCCACATGACTCAGTCGCTGGGCATCCAGGGCCCTGGCCTATTCAGATAGGGTGTCTGTGGTGGGGAAAACAGCCCCAGGCGGAATGATAGACGTTGGTCCTCACTTGACCACTGAGTTACTACTGTGTGATTTTGAGCATGGTGTTTTCCTTCTCTGGACCTCTTGGAGGTTTTGTTTTTGTTTTTAACTTTACACTGAGATGGTTGGGCTAAGAATCCCTCAGGACATGGAGTTAGTTTTAGAATCAGAAGACTCAAGGGGGCAGCTTAGGTTTGCTGGGTCTTAGTTTTCTTGCTCATTATTATTTATAATTATTATTTATTCAAATAATTTGGTTATTATTATTAAATTTAAGTAATTTAAATGAAATTATTCAAATAATTTTATTATTTAATAATAATTATTAAGTTATTATTTAATAATAATAGTTGCAGCTTACATTGTGGTTGTCTGTTTTTTCATGTGATTTCTCTAGTAATTTTTATTAAATTTTACACAAATATTGGTGTACAAAGAGATTGGAATAATACTACTAATAAAACCTGTCCTCAACCAGATTGTTTGAAAAGCGCTGGCCTGTAAAGTAGGAAGCTGAAATGAGGAGATTGCAGCAAAACAGCTGAAAAAATGGCAAAGCTTCGCTTCTTGTGTTATAATTGGTAATAACGTAATTTTGTACAATCTGGGCTAACCGTCATGATGTCCAAATTTGGCGCTTGTAGATGTCAGTTTCTGGCCATGTATGTTATATGTGGTATTTCACAAGGGACAAGGAGGGTGGAGCCCAAGTTAGCCTGACATAAAATCCTGTGCCTGAATTTCCTCTGCCGTCTCCATGACCAGGGTCATCATAAAACCGGGACCCCGGCAGGAGCCAGAACACAGCACAGGCCAATCCTGAGGGGAGGAGGAGGGGCTCAGGGATGCACTGGAGCTTGGGGTCCAGAGCACCCCATGGGGGGCGGGACCTGGGACACCTGGGCTGGGGCTTAAAGGGATTTAGGTTCATATAAAAGAGCTGTGAAGAGACTGAGATACCAGAGGACTTCAGGGTGGCAGAAAGGACTCCCATCAGATCTCGTGAGCCCTGTCCTTGCCCTCTTGCCCATCCATTCCCATTGCCTCTCCTGCCCTCTCAGTCTCTGCCTTCAGGAAAATGGGTGCAGGTAGAATGGAGAGCAATAGAAATAGACTTGGGTTGAGTTCTACACTTCACTGTGCACCAGCTTTTCGTGGGTGATTAGCTAGTTCCAAAGATGACCCTCAATTAATCATGCTTCTCAGCATTTATGTCCTTGCATAGTCTCACCCATATCGAGTCTGGGCTTGCCCTGTGACTTGCTTTAACCACCAGAATGAGGTAGAAGGGACATGATGCCAATTCCTGCACTAAGCCTGAAGGAGGTCTGGCAGCTTCTGCTTTTGGGAGCCCTGAGCCGCCATATCAGAAGTCTGCTTTTATACCCTGATTTAGAGACCAGTGAGGTTAGAAGTCCATTGCTACACTCTTCTCTAGAGACTGGTGGAGAGGCCATGTGAAGGAGAGGCCCAGAACTACACAGAGCTAGAGGCCCAGCCATCCCAGCATCCCTGCTGAGCCCCGCCTTTCAGCCATCCTTGTCAAGGCGCCAGGCATATGAGTGAGCCATCTTGGATGTTCCATCTCAGTAGAGGTCCCACTTGAGTGCAATCCCACCTTCCATCTGACTGCAGCTGCAGGAGAGGCCGCCAGTGTGACCAGCAGACTGCCCGGCTGAGTCTAGTCAACCCACAGAACTCTGAGAGATCCTTATGGTGGTTGCTTTAAGCCATTGAGTTCTGGAATGATTTGTTACACAGCAATAGGTGACTGATATAATAAATAAGTTTGTCTTTAGGGGAAACTGATGATAACTGGACTCCAGGTTTATCTTCTATAAGGTAAGGGGGACTTGTTTGCACTTGAAAGTACAAACATTCACAAGTCCTGCTGAATAAGAATTTCTGGTAGCAGGAGGGCAAATTTGCATTTTAACAAGCTCTCCAAGACAGTGGACCCTATTTTGAAGAACTCTAGACTAGTTGATACCCAGATGTCCCCAAAACACTAAGTCATAAATATCTCAGTGTGAGTTAGTCTAATGTAACCCTTCCTAGAAATACTTGACAGAAGGCAAGACATTTCCGAAAGGAAGGAATTGCCAATGCAGAATGACTGGCAGGTTAGATGACCTTCCATCAGTCAACTTTAACCTGCCTCTTCTGCCTTCTCTCCCACTAATTCCCTTTCATGTGCTTTGTCTTAGTCTGATTGTCGTCCTGCAGACAGAGAAGCGAAGAGGTTTCATCTGTGTGCCAACTCCGCCTAGCTGAGGGTTCATGGCTTCCCGGAAAAGTGCTGGACTCTATTATATTAGTAATTCCTGCCATGGACACAGGTGGTGAAGAGGCAATACCCACCCCTCACATTTGCCGACTCTGCCCAACAGTCTTCTCAATGTTGTGGCCTTTCCTTATTTTGTTTCCTCTACTTAGAAAGCCTTATTGCCCTTTTCCACATTTAAGTTCCCCCTCCATCTTTAAATGCACCTTGGCTAACACCTCCCCATGAAACTCGTTCCTGATGTTCCCAGATGAAAGTAATGCCTTCCTCCCTTAACCTCCCCGTTGACACTTCAGCGGGCACTCATTTATGGCAGTTAGCACCTCCCATATGTGCTCATTAGTTTCGTTGCATCTCCTCTGTTGGGTTGAATTCTTCTCAAGAAAAAGGAGGAAGTACCATGTCAAGTTTATCTTTCTGCAACAGGGATTCTGGATGGGTCCATTCTGGGAGCAGAGCTTACAGAACTGGTAGGCTACTGATCCTCTAGGTGTTTGCAGCCTGAGCCGGTAAGCAAAGGGTGTTGTTTGTGTGTTTTTCTGCAGGAGGAGGGCGTTTGGTGGTAGGTTTGGGCTTGAGGTGCTGGGTTGCGATCGTCTGTCCCCTGCCCTGTTTGAAGGGCTGGCTTTGAGTGTCTGAGGAGAGAGCATTTGGGGCTTGCATGACCCTTTGGACTCAAACGTCACTGCATTAGGGCCTGGGTGCCTAAGTGTAAGGTAGGAAGAGAGCAGGCTGTTGATGGGACAGCCCTGAGCACTCTCAGAAATAACTTGGGAGGGCTTTGGGGTCCTATAGGAATGCAGGGGAAGAGGGCTGGAGGCTTTACAATGTGGGTCTGAAGGAAAAAGTGTCCTCAGTGGGGAGCTGGAGAGCCCTGGGGACACTGGCACAGGTTCACACCCCACCCCAGAGCCAGGCATAGGGGTCTTTCCTGCTCATCACCATCTCCTCTGAGACAGCAGAGCGCCTTGCATGGAGCAGGCACTCAGTAATGATCTGTGGAATCAACAGTCCACAAATGGTGGTGATGGTGGGGTAAAGGGAATGGGGTGTGCTATCGCAGCTCCTCAGCTCTGGTCCCCCATGAACCTCTCCTCTGCCATAGGCCCTGCACTGTGCTTTGGAGACCAAGTTCAAGGCTGTTGAATTCTACAGGCCCCTCCCTCTGTCTTTGGCATTTATTTTCCAGCCTGGGTTCAAAGGCATCGCTGGGCCTTGCTTGGGGAAATTTAGGGAAGTTTTGACTCTGTAAAGTCAAAAAGCCTTTCCTCTGCTGGGGGTCAAATCCACAGACACAATGGATCTATCTGCTATTCTTCATCCTTGGCTTTTCTATGTGAAACCTCTGCAGCTGATGGCAGGGGGGATGGGTCTCGCTCTTCTCCAGCCAGCCACTATTTACGCCAGAGACTCAGGCCCAGACAGGAAAGGAATTTGCCCAGAGTCACACAGCACATTAGTATCAGGGCTGAGATTGGAACTTGGGTCTCTGTGTCCAGTCTTATTCCAGCATCTTACCGTGGATGCCTGTTACCACATGTGATACCACCCTGGCAGGTGCCTAATGAGCCTTCATCTCATCCCCCCGTCTCTCCACCCCCCCTTCACTCCCTTTTCCCTCTTTCTCCCTCCGTCTTATCTTTTCCCCAGTTGATGAAAGACTCCCAGGTGATCCAAGCTCTCCTCTCTCCTTCATTCCTCTCTGGAGTCCCTCACAGACGATTATACCACCCTGAAGTCTGATCAAACCTGTTTGTGGTATTTATCTGCCTCCGTTTTAAGATCTCTGTTCTAAATTTCAAACTTTTTCATTTCTCACTCATTGAAAATGAAAGAAAGAAAAAGTCAAATAACTCCCCAAACCAGGGACTGTTCAATAAATATACCAAATAATAATCTCCTCTCGACAAGATTATTTGTGAGACCCCTTGCTGCCCCTGTGAGGGACGTTTTCCTGGGGCTCAGCAATGGGGGAGGGTGCTTGAGCAGCTGCATCTGTGGGGCTCCCCCACCCCTCCCTCGGGTTCTAGTCTGAGCCTGGAGCTTGGAGCCAGCTCACTCCGGGCTCAGGAGGACCCAAGAGCTTCTCTCCAGATGTCACCTATTTTGGGTGTCCTTTGGAAACCACAGCCTCCCCTGGGGTCCTCTTCTCCATCCCCAGTAGCTGGCTAGGGACCACCAGAGGGGACCCTGGGTGTAAAAGTTGGCACTGGCTTTGTTCTTTTGTCTGCAAGTTCCTATAGGCTCCCACTCAGTTGACATTTATCACACACACCCTTGCTGTGTGCCAGGGACTGTTAGTCACTTTCGAACCCCTTGTTTCATTTAATCCTCACATCATATTTCTATTGCACAGTGCCGCTCAGATTCATTTACCCAGTGGAGGTCAATGGTATCATGCTCACTTTACAGGGGAAAACTCGTGCTCAGAAAACCTAGGTGATATGCCCAGTGTCATCATTTTTAGGTAGAAGAGCCTGGATATGAAACCAGATCTGTTAAACTCAAGTCCAGGACTATTCCCTCTCGACCACACTGTGCAAACCATGACAAATACCATTTTACATCTAAGTAGTGTTTTTTAGCTTGGAAAATTTGCTCCCCAATTTTCCCCTTTGCAATACTTGTCATACTGTGTTGTAATCATCTTATTTCTAATGACACATATGTATATGTGTATATATTAAAATAAATGCAATAATAGAATAAGATGAGCTGTTCTGAAGAGATGCCCTGAATGAAGTGGGGGCATAGAGGCAGGAGCTACAGACTGCCTGTAGGAGTTGGGGAGGGCTTCCCGGAGGAGGTGATGGTTGAGCCGGGTCTTGCAGGCTGAGCAGGGCATTCACCATGTGGAGGAGAGGAAGTGGGTGGAGTATGTTCTGGTGCGCATGGCTGGCTCCTGGTGTGGGGAGGTAGAAGAAGAAGGTTGGGTCCAAGGTTGTGTTGGAGTTTGAAAGCCATGGGGAGAAGTTAGACTTTCTCCTGTATGGGACATGTCCCATTGAGGGATGGCAATGCAGGGGGTGCTTTGGAACAAGTCGTTAGCCACCCTGGCTTATCCAGTGGTCATGAGCTTTGAGCACTTGACCTGTGGCCAGTGTAACAAAAGAATTCTAAATTTTGTTTAATTTTAATTAAAATGTAAAAAACCGATAATTGTATGATTGGGAAACTTTTGAGAATGTTCGGAATGTGAATCGATTTGGGCATTTCAACTGTACATTTACGAAATCTAAATACAGAACAAGGATTTCTGATAAAAATTTGGAGTCTGAACTGAGATGCACCCTACGTTTAAGATACACACTGGATTTTGAAGATGAAGAAAGGTTGGAAAATAGTTCATTGATAATTGTTTTGTATCGACTACATGTTGTAATGATACTCTTTGGATATATTGGTTTAAGTGAAAAAATAAGATGACAATTTTACCTGTTTGATTTTCCTTCTGAAAATCATGGCTGCTAGAGAATGTACAATTACATAGGGTGATTGTATAATGCGTTATATTTCTATTGGCTGGTGCTTGTCTGAAGTTCTGATGCGTTCAGTAGGACCTGGGTGGCCCCAGGCACCTGTGACTCTGATGCTGGTGGCTGGGCACCCTGCTTCCAGCAGCTCTGCTTAGGAAGTGCCCTGTAGGTAACGAGGAAAGGCTGGAGCGGAGATGTGGGCCTAGAGGCAGCCAGGCGAGGAAAGAGGCCTGACGGAGGCAGAGGCCCCAGGCAGACTCCCCGAAGGCTGCCCACCCGCTTTCAGGGGCCTGAGTGCCCTCTGAGAGGCCTCTGCCCTGGCCTGGCCACTGGACCAGGGTCAGGCAGGGAGCTGGTGTGAGCTCTGGGCATGGCTCCTATACCTGGTGGATGGACACTGGGCAGTGCTCCGAGGGAGGGAGTGTCCCTGCTGGAAGCCACCCTCTGGGGATTAACTCTGTGCACCCTGTGGGGACCGCAAAAATGCCCCCCTGGCACAGAAAAGAGCCCAAGTTGGCCACCTCGCCTTCATTGTGGGACGAGGCCCAGGATCCAATGGGAAGAGCTTCCGAGTAGTGAGGACTTTGTGACTTACTTCCCCGACCCCAGTCAATGCCTGGGTCACACACGTGTGACTCCTTGCTCTTGTTTATGTGAAGGGTCTTTGCGGGGACGTACAGGCTGGGTTTTGAGGGAGGAATTGGTAAAGAGGAGCAAGGCTCTTTTCAGGGAAGCTGACTGTGTGTGGAGCAGAGCCCTCCCCTGCCTAACACCCAGCGCTCTGCAAGCTGACACCCTCGGGGCGGGCGGCACCCAAACAGGCCCGCTGAGCCTACCTTCACTATGTCCTCATTGATATTCTTGGGGTCTCGGTTCACCAGGTCGATCTCCTTGCAGTGAATGTCCTTGATGATCTGGGCCTCCAGGTCTGTGTGTTCTTCGGCCATCATCGCGGAGCTGGGGGGACCCGTGGGAGGAGATGTGAGCCCCGTGGCTGGCCGGGGCTGGAAAGACTTGGGGCAGGGACACCAGTTCAGTGTCCCCAGACTTGTGCCCCTGCCGGCTAAATAGGCCCCACCCAGCATGCCAGCTGACAGCTGTCCCACATAACTTCAGCCTGCCTCTTACTAAAGCCTCTGTGGCAGGCCTCCAAGCTAAAATTAAGACCGGACTGTGCTGGAAGGCCCAGCACTCCTTAAAGGGGGCTGCTGCAGGCGCTGGGCCTCATGCAAGGAGTGGAGGGCCTGGCACCCCCTGCTGCCACCAGGCAGCTTGGCTCTTGGTGTGAGGTCCTGGAATTTGCCCCTCTGTGTCAGCGTTGGAGCTTCTCTGGGAGGGGAGGTGGGCTTGGGCCCCAGCTCTGCCTCTTGCTGGCTGTGTGTGCTTGGGCACACTTCCCCTCTTTGGGCCACCATGTCTGCACCTGTACAGTGGCCCTGATAATAATAATTGGGATTCTGCTTACCCTTGTGGAGAGGAGGAGTTGAGCTCATGTGTGGGAAAAGACTTTACACAGGAACTGACATGCTATGTGGGAGGGACTCGTGTTAGAAGAGTTAGTACCAGCCCTGCTATTTGGTGGCCTGGAGCAGGGCCAAGGCTTTCCTACTTCTGGGGTTTTCCCTCGGACAGGGAGTTGATGGACTGTGCTGTGGCGTGGGGCCGGGGTGGGACAGGGAAGGAGGCCACTGATGGGATTGCCCACCCCCTCTGCCTTCTTGATGCCAGGCAGGGAAGTTCATCTTAACGCTGACCCTTGTCCTGCATCTAGTGACAGCTTCCAGGGTATCCACGGGCCCTAGACACAGCACGGGTGTCAGTGGGGTGCCCCTCTCTTAGGTGCCTGCTCAGTTTTCCTGTGTCCCTCTTCCAATTCAGCCATCACTTGAAGCCCCCACAACATGAAGAATGAAGATTCTTAATCCCCAGGTGCCAGGATTCACCCATTCATCCATCCACCTGCTCATTCTTTCAGGATGTGCTAACAGCTGGGGATAAGCAGGCCCATCAGGCTCTGCCCGTGCCATGAGGAGCTCACAGACTAGGGGGACAGACTGATCAAAAGTAAGTAAATATAATACAGTCTGGCAAGTGCTGCAGATTAGAGATGTTTTACAAAGAACTTGCCTTAGAAGTCCATAAAAGGCAATGGCTTACTCTAAGGGCACTAGGGAAGGCTTCCTGGAGGAGGTGGCTTTAGAATTAGGTGCTAAGGACAAGCAGGAGTTCATCACATAAAACATTTCACATAGAAAGGCGATAGATATCAGAGGACTTGTAACTTATCAGATAGATATCGGTAGACTAGAATGCTGAGAAGTGTGCGGTGGCTGGAGCATGGGTTGGCCGGGGTAGGTAAGGCAGGAGATATGGCTCTGGTGGGGCCTGGGTGTGAAGGATCCGGAATGTCATACTAAAGAGTATGGGTTTTATCTTCAAGCCATTGAAGACGTCAGAGCAGAGGGTCTTGTGTGTGTGAGGAACATCATTGGTGATTGGAGCTGGGTGAGGTATGAGGCAGGAAGACTAGTCAAAAAGCTGGAGGTGATAAGGGCTCTATGAGTAATTGTACTTTGCTACTAATCAATTGCTGCTAATAAAGATGCAAAATAACCGTGGCTTGTACAAGGTGAAGACCTTCTCTCTCACGTAATACAAATGGGTAGTTCAGAACTTTATGGTGGCTACATGATGTCATTAGGCATCGAGACCCCAATCTTTCTATTCTGCTATGCTCAAAGCCACCTCATAGGCGCAAAATAGCTGCTGCTCTTCCATCCATTGTATCTGAGTCTAGACAAGAAGAAAGAGGAAAGGGTAGGGGAAGGAAAAGGCCAGCTGAGTCAGTTCCATTAGAAAGCTTTCCCAGAAGGCCCATATGTTTACTTCTGTTTACTACTCATTGGCCACCCCTCTTGGCAAAGGAGGCTAGAAATGCAGATTTTTAGTTGAGCACATTGTCAGCCCCCATGGTGTCAGTAGGGGTAAGTGACAGGCAATTAGAAAACTCTGTTGCTAAATCTCTTAGGAATTATCTGTTTGTTTGTTTGTTTTTTCCAATCCTCCTGTCTGGGCCCCTAGATCCTAGGGATATGTACCTCTTCCTGCGAAGAGATTGCGACAAAGAAAGAATGTTGTTGCTTATGTTCGTGTGGAATATGGCAGGGATCTGAGCCCGAGCTTGAGCTTTGTCTACTGCCAGACCGCATATGTCTGGTGAAAAGCTGGGGCAGCCAACTGGAGCCACAGTATTGTTACAAGAAAAGGGGGAACGACCTGGAAGAGACTTGCCCTAAAGGAGAAGTGATGGTAACAGATAATAGTAATGATTATGGAAGACTGTGTATTTCAAATGTGGCCACATTTATGTTCTTACAATGGGACTGACATGCCTTCCACCAAGAGATGGGTCTATGTCCCTCCCCTTTAGTGTGGGTAGGGGTTTAGATTACTCACTCATACACTGCAGCAGAACTGATGCTCTGTGACTTTGGGCTAGGCCATAAGAAAGATACAGTTTCCTGGCTCTCTCCTCTGGGATTCTTGTCCTCGCAACTCAGCTGCTGTATTGTGAGGAAGCCCAAACTAGCCTATGTGGAAAGGCCACAAGGAAAGAAACTGAGGCCCCCAGCTGTCAGCCAACATCAACCTTCAGATGTGTGAGTGAAAATGAGACTTTGGTTGACTTCAGTCCCATCTTCAAGTCACCCTTAACCCTTCACACTTGCCAGCTTCCCAGACTTCATGGAACAGAGACAAGCTATTCTCTCTGGGCCTTGTTTGAATGTATAAATGACCAACTCCATGAGCATTGGAATTTTTTTTTTTTTGAGGGCAGTGGCCCTCATGTGGGACCCAAACTGGGGCCAGTGGCTTTCCAAGCCAGTGCTTAACCACCGTGCCACTTGGCCGGCCCGGATTTTTTTTTTTTTTTTTTTTTTTATGTCACTAAATTTTGGGGTAGCTTGTTTCATGGTCATGGTAACTGGAACCGTAAGTGATACATAGAAGTCACAGCAGCTACTGTTTGTTGAGGTTTACTGAGTGCTGGTGTCATGCTAAGGCACCTGTGATACATGTAAGTTGGTTCATTTGTCACGTGAAAGTGTCCCAGCCTTGAGCTGATGATGAGTGCTGAGGACCAAGGCTGTGGGGCAGTGAATACACATTCTGTGGCCTGAGGTGACCAGGGGGTGCTTTCTGGAGGTGGCAGCACTTCAGCTAGACCAGAAGGATGATTGTTCTCAGCGAGGCAGAGTGGGAAGAGCCAGATGCCAGAGGCAGAGCTGTCTGTCATGTCATGACAGTCCTATTTCCAAAGATAATGTAGTAGATAGAAAGAGCACCTAACCCAGGAACCGTTAGTCATGAGGTCTTTGCCTGGCACCATCCCTAACCAGCTTTGTGACCTTGCGTCAGCTATTTCCCTTCTCTGTTCCCGGTGTTGTCATCTGTCATACGTGGATGGTGAACATACTGCATTCCTCACACACAGAGAGCAAACCTAATGGGGCCCTGACAGGCCAGTGTACTCCTGGGTAAAGTGTTATGGAGAACACACTGAAAAATGAAGCTTTCAAGTCAACCCTGGGGCGATGCTCTGACATGAGGACGCAGTAAAGGAGGGAGAGTGACTTTCCAAAGCCCATTTTGTGCCTGGGCTTTATGGAGGACTCCCTGTTCTTCTTTTAAAGGCATTTTGTTATTGTTGTTTGGCTTGCTATGGGAGAGGGAGAAAAATCTTTGAAAATGGGATGTGCAGGAACACATAAATTTGTGGAGTGTGGAAAGGGAAAATAATAGGAAAGATGATACAGACCAACTCACTGAGAAAGTTGTGGCCCTTCGATCTGAAGACGCAATTAACTGTCAAATTTAGAGCTACCACTAACCAGCAAGATTTATCACTTAAATGAAAGTTTCTAAGATCTGTAAGGCTAGGATAAATAGCAGGAAAGGAAACTTTTTTGTTTTTCTCAGGAGTTTTAGATCTAGGCAGATGGCTTCTATTTTCTGTTTGCTACTTGGCTTTCCGGGTCTGCATTTAGAAGACAAATCGCAGCATTCCAGAGCTGGAAGAGACCTCGTTTCTACATTTTAAGGATGAAGAAACTGAGGCCCAAAGAGTCTTGGTTGGGGAAAGGGAGAGCTTGGGATTCAGAGACAGAAGAGCACAGTCAGTGGCCGTGTGCCAATCAGCAGGTCACTACCCTCCAAGCTTCAGTTTACTCATATATATAATAAAGATAAGAATACCATCTGTTCTTACCAGATTTTGGTACCTGGTTCCTACCAGAGATTTTGGAGAATTTTGGAATGGTTCCCCAAAAAGGACAATGTGATCTCAGAATGCATTAACAGAGATATAGCATCTAGAAAGATGGTGGTGACTGTTTTACTCAACTCGGTACTGGTCAGACTATGTAAGAAGGGTCTTGGGAAACTAGATCCTACCTAAAGAGGGTGAGTAAGCTGGTGCAGAGCTTCAAACATGTCTTTGGAGAAACAGAGCAATTTGGGGCTAGAAAGAGAAAATTCAGGGGAGATGGACAGAGGCACATTACTCCATTTCCTGAACATTCAAGGGATGAGATTTATTCTGAATGGTCCCAGGGACTGGTGAGTAAGTGGAAGATTTTGGCTTTATTCAACTCCATCCTGGCTCATAGTAGGCCCTTTTACGCCGATAGCTGATAGAATTACCAGTAAGGGTATCATCAAGAAACGTTCCTCAGTTTTCCGGAAATGTAACAGGCTGTTTCAGGAAGGAGCGAGTTTCCTGAAGCCATAATTGTTAAGGCAGAGAGTGAAAGGCAGTCAAGGATTGGAAAAGTTGAGGCACAGGCAAACTTTGGGGCCAGATAGTAAATATTTTAGGCAGGTCTGGCTATATAATTCACCCTTGTTTAAAAAAAAAAAATGATTAAGAATGTCAAGACAGTGGCAGTAGAGCATTTGACCAAGCTTGTGGCATCTCCTAAGCCTGGGGCCTGTGGGTTGCATGCCCATGAAGTTGATCCTGGTTTTAAGCTCTGCAGGCCATGAAGTCGCTGTCACAACGATTCAACTCTGCCATTGTAGCACAAAGCAGCCACAGACAGTGTGGCAATCAAGGGACATGGATGTGTTCCTCTAAAACTAGATTTATGAAGATAAGTGGCTGCCAGGTTTTGGCCTGCAGGCTGTGGTTTGCTGACACTACTTTACAGTCCTGAGATGGGTCATCAGAGCCTCTGCTGAGTCACACCTGGCCAGCCTTGGTCTGTGTTTGAGCCAGCACAGCGTTGCTCTCCTACCTTCTTCCCCACGGTGCAGAAGAATATCTCTGCCTTGAGTGCTACATTTCATTGGGATGCCGCCAATCCTTACCTCCCTTGGAGTAAATGAACCCAAGTCACCCTCTTCCCTTCGAGGGTGGTTGCCAAAACCGGGGAGATGGTCCTGCCATTCTCAGGCGGAGTCCACTTTGCCTTCCAGGTGACAGAAAAGAAGTGGAGGCTTTGCCAGCCTCCAGGACCCACAGTGATGACACTTGAGAAATTGCACAGGAGTTGGCTCTTGGGGGAGGAAAGAGCTGTGCATGTGCATGGATGAAAAAGCATTGGCTGTTTTCCTTCAACTTGATCCCTGAGAACAGCAGGAACTTTGCGTTCAGCACATCTTCATTAGTTCATGCAGACCTGTTGTCTGAAATGGGTTCTGCATGATAGATTTCTGCATCTCTCTCTGAGCTGCATGGTGGCCCATCCAAACCCCGTTGATGTTCCAGAGATAGGGTGTCCTGGAGGTGACTTTTTGGTCTGAAACACTCTGCTGAGGTCATGAGAAACTAAGATGTCCCTGTGTCTGTCTACTTTGTCTTCTGTAGGGTCTCCATCTTGGCTTCAGAAGGAATTGGCTCTGATTTAAACCTGCCTGAGCTGCAGAGGTGAACTACAGGCAGTCCTGGTGATTCTGCGAGTGCTCCCCACTTCATAAACAACACCTGATTTGAAAACAGTTTGAACTCAGCTCCTCTGTGTCAGTGAAGCTTTCCCGGGGCTGTTTTTCCATCTGACACACAGTGACTGAGTGCTGGTGTTCTTGCTGGGCTCAGTGGATGGGACACAAAGATTCACAAAGATGCACAATGCACAATTATTTCAGCACACATTTATTGGGTGAGGGCACATTGCTGGGTTGAGGATTCCATGGAGAAGATGACTAGGGCCCTGACCTGGCAGATTGCACAGTTCTGCTGGGGAGGCAGACATGGAAAGACAGTGACCAAAGGAGAGCCTGGTACGATGCCTGCACGTGGCAGATGGGAGGCAAGGATTGGAGGAGAACCATAGAAGGCACTGACATGGTTCCTGTCTGGGAGGATTTCACTGCCCTGTAGCGGTTGAGGTAGTCTCTACAGCACTCACAGATCCCACAGAGTGTGATGGACTTGCAGTGAGTAGGTAGGTGAACACCCTTGTGGTGAGTGAGACTAGAGGAGCAGGAGGAAGTTAGAATCACTGGTTTTTGCAGGGAAGGAGTTATTGGCCTGGCCCCCCTGGGTTTTGTAAAGATGGGCAACTTCCAGGAGTAGCACTGTATATGGACTGAACTGTGTTCCCTCCAAAAGATATTGAAGTCCTAACCCCCAGGACCTGTGAATGTGATCATATTTAGAAGTAGAGTCTTTGTAGGTGATCAAGTTAAGATGAGCTCGTTAGGTTGGGCCCACATCTCATTTAACTGTGTCCTTATAAAAAGGGGAAAGTTGGGGTACAGAGACACACATGCACACAGGGAGAACGCCATGTGAAGATTGGAGTTCTGTTGCCACAAGCCAAGGAACCACCAGAGCTAAGAGACGCTTGGGACAGATCCTTCCCAAGTTCCTGCAGACGGAGTGCAGGCCTGCAGACGCCTTGATCTCAGACTTGTAGCTTTCAGAGCCACGAGAGAATAAATTTCTGTTGTTTGAGCCACTCTGTTTGTGGTAATTTGTTACGACAGCCCTAGGAAACTAATATATGTGGAAGAACCAAAACTTCTAACTGTATTAATTTCTGTTCGCTGCTGTAACAAATGACAACTTATTGTAAAATAACACAAATATTTCTGTCTTACACTTGTGGAGGTCAAGAATCCTGAAATCCAGTTGTCAGCAGGCCAGTGGTCCTTCTGGGGGTCTTTTCTAGTTTCTAGAGGCAACGTGCGTTCCTTGGTTTGTGGCCCCTGCCTCTGTCTCCAAAGTGCCTCCCCTCAACCTCTGCTCCATATCCGGGGCTGCGTTCCAGGCTCTGGCCACTCCTCTGCCCTCCCAATACCTCCCCAACCCCATATTTCTGGTCTCCAGGGATCCTTTGCTTTTTGCCATTGGCATGTGCGCACCCAATTCCTTTCAAGCCCTCAGCATCTGATTGGGAATTCTGGGGTCCCACAGGCCAGGGCAGTCTGTCTGGACAGTAAACACATGGCTGGCCCCCAGCTGAGCAGAACCTACTGGGTAGCCCAAATGTATGTAGCCCTTAGGCTTTCCTTCCCTCTCTCTCTCTCTCTCTCTCTCTCTCTCTCTCTCTCTCTCTCTCTCTCTCTATATATATATATATATATATATATATATATATATATATATATTTATAATAGCTGGATCTCTAGAGGAATAGAATAAGGTAGGGAACTAAGGTAGCTTACTGGAGAAGGCAGGATCCTCTAGAACGTAAGAGCATGGGCTTCTGAGTCAAATTGAACTGAGTGAATCTACTAGTCACGAGTTGTACCACCTTGAACCTAAATTTACTCACCTGTAAAATAGGAATGATAATAATAGGATGACATGAAGGCAACGCTAGGGTCACAAACTTAAATGGCCTCAAGGGAAGTGAATGAAGTAGGCCAGGCGGAAGAAACACCAGGCCTTGGTGGTCACCTCTCATTTGGTAGATCTGGGGACAAGGAACACACCGCTTTCCTTTTAGCTGTAGGAAAACGGACAGGGCAATCCTTACTGATGGTAGCAAGGGATGTTCAGCCTCAGTGTGGGGACTGTGGAAAACTGGAGCTCATGTGCCCTAGTGACTCAGAGAGGAGTGGCGTGTTCAAACTTGGGGATGGGGCTAAATGGCTTAGCCTAGGTGAGGAGGGGCCAAGGGGGCATAGTCTGGGGCTATAGTCCTCATGGACTGGGAAGATTCCCAATGCCCAGGCCACATCCCAAGCCAGTATGTCTAAGTTAGGACTCAGCATCAGTAATTTTTAAAGCTCCTCCTCTCAGTGATGCCCAGTCTTAGCACCAGCAGTCTAGCAGTAGGGAGGAGGAGGTCAGGGCCCTAGGGTCCCCTGGCCACTGGGCCAGGGAGAGAGACTGAGGGAGAGAAGGGATCATGGTGGGGATTTGGAGGTGAGTGCCCTCTGCTGTTCAGTGTGACTTCCCCCTGGCACCCCCCTCACCCTCTTCATAAAGCTTCACATACCCCGACGTGCCTGATGTCATGGGATTTGGAGGAAGGGGCTGAGGAGTATTGAAAGAACATGGGCTAAAGAAGCTATTACGAATTGAGAATGTCTGCTTTCTGAGGACGGAAAGGCCAATATTCTTGTGGAAATGCTTAGTTGTGGTTGTTCTTTTATGGGAAACAGCACATCCTTTTCAGAATTCAGACAAGAAGGGTTACAAGATGTGTATTTACAATGAGAAAATAGCTTGGCAGATTGGAAATGACCAAGACAGCCATTGAGAGTTTCAGCAGCCAGTCTCAGGATTAGAAGTGCAGGGTTAACTGCCGAGGAGCCAAGAAGGAATAAGGTGTCCCTACCATGACAAGCTTGGTAAACTCTGGCTTAAAATTTAACCCCGGCTCAAAGGAGACAAAGATAATAGGATGGGTAGGAAATGAAGGCTAGAGGTTTAATAGGGTGTTTTAGGAGAGTCCTTGATCACCCCAGAAAAAGACACTTTGAGACATTCAATGGGATTATTAAACTGAGGCAGTAGGGTGCATTTATCTGATGATCTTGGTACTTCTGCCAGATAAATAAAAGCCATTCTTATTGCAATAGAACTTTTGTGGCTTGTGGTTAATCTTTATTTTGTTCAGATATATAAGGAGTCTTTGTTTTGCCCAGATAGATGAGGATATCACTGTGATATTTCATTTTAATATGCTGTAGAGCTGGCATTAAGTTTTGATTTTTGCCAGCACACATATTTACGTCTGCTGTTTGTGTGCCTTAGTATAGGAGGGGTTAATTTTATTAGGGTAAGAAGGATATCCTTTAGACAGACCTTGGTTTTAGCCCCGGATAGTGGACCAGGCAAAGGCTGGTCTGGTTGCTTGGTTCCCTGGAGCTGATACGGGAGAGCCCCTCTCTCCCCCATTATAGGAATTTTAAGTCTCCTTTTCCCTAGTCTCTTAGCTCCCTAGTTCCTGATCTTAGTCACCTTTCAAATCCACTTTTTAATCTTTGTTTAGCCTGAATTTGTTTCTAGCCTGAATCATAGGAAGTCTTCTACCTGCTACTTCAGATAATTACCCTGGAACCTGTGATGTATGCTATTGATTGTAATCATGGTGGTCCAGCTCCTGGGCAAACAACGCCATCTGAATGACTGGATTAACCAGAGAAAAGGCCACAGGCTCCATGAAGCTAAAATCGTTTTCATCACATAGCCACCTTGCGTCGATGGCTTTGGGTCCTACTTCTTGGGCCAACACTTTTAACTCTGTTTAAGCAAAATCTGCCTCTCCTCATCTAGGGGCCGGTGGGATACAAATGATGCCCCAGCAAGACTTCCAGCACATTCCATCGAAAGAGGTCAACACGGCCTTCCGGGCAGACCCCCCTTGAGACCCCCCCCTCTCCTCATCAAAGATGAGATTGCCTATGAAGACCTCCCCTCCCTGCCCATGCCTGTCCTTATCTACCATAACCATCAACCACTATGAGGAAGCTAAAGGGTACAGAATACTTAACTAGATTTGACCAGTCACTCACACCTGTGCAGTAAAGGCTACTATGTCCTTCATCTCACCTTAGCCTCATTATACCATCATTATAGTATACATGTGCCCGGAAGTTCATTAATATCATTGTAACAGACTGAATTCTGAGAAGGAACATGTGTAGGCTAAAAAGATGAGGTAATAGCCTCTTGTCAATCACAGGTGCCAATCAAATGGTCCACCTATAGAGGAGTAGCCCATTCTAGAGAAAAGAAAATAAAACCCCCAAGCTCTCTCTAGCCAAGGGCCCTTGAGCCACTCCCTTGCGCCTGGGCCTGCTCCTGTCTCTTTGGAGTGTACTTTTGCTTTAACTGCTCTTTCAAAACTGTATTTCTGTGTCTTGTTCAACTCTTTGCTTGAGACGCCAAGAACCTAGACACTGCGCTGAGAAGGGCCTGCTCTCTGGTAACAGAGCCAAAGAAGTTCATGAAGAAGGAAGTGGCAAGGATGTGGGAAGGGAGCGGTGTGATACTGGTGACTTATAATAACAAATATATTATTTTGTCTTTGTCCCCATTCCTGATACAGTCCCACATCCCCAACCTCCTGGGAGGGGAGAGGTGCTACATATTGACTTCTATCATCAATGGCCAGTGATTTAGTCAATCCTGCCTTTGTAATGAGGCCTCCATAAAAACCCAAAAGGATGAGCATGAGAGAGCTTCTGGGTTGGTGAACACATGGAGCTTCAGGGAGGGTGGTGGGCTCAGAGAGGGCATGAAAATTGTGCCCTTCCCCCCGTACCTCTCCCTGTGCATCTCTTCTCTCTGGTTGTTCCTGAGTTATATCCTTCTATAATAAACTGGTAATCTAGTAGGTAAACTGTTTCTCTGAGTTCTCTGAGCCACTCTAGCAAATTAATGGAACCCAAGGAGGGGGTATGCGGACCTCTGATCTATAGCCAGTTGGTCAGAAGCCCAGGTGACAACCTGGATTTACAACTGGCATCTGAAATATGTGTCTGGGGGCGGTCTTGTGGAACAGAGCCCTTAACCTGTGGGACTTGATGATATCTCCAGGTAGATAGACTCAGAACTGAGATGAATTGTAGGACACCCCGCTGGTGTCATAGAATTGCTTGGTAGTGTGTGGAAAAAACACACACTGAGGGAAGGTCCTAAGCATCTTGCCCTGGAGAGGTGCTGAGGAGAAAATGGCTTTGGAGCTGGGGCAGGGAGAGCAAGGGACATGGGGGAGAAGAAAGCTGGCAAACTGAGAGAGGAGGATGGAAGCATTAAAGGAGATGACTTGTGGAAGGAAAAGCAGTGACTTCATGCTGCCCCAGGGCGGGCATGGTGGACAGGGGGTGGATTTATCTGAAGGGATCCAAACAGGACGTCTTTCCTTTGAAAAGTCAGGTTACCTGGGGAGTTTCTGAGCCTTTCAAGGTTTCTGACTGTATGCTCTGAAGAATTAACTGTACTGGCATTTTCAGAGACCAAAAGAGATTTCTGGAAGGAATTGATTCAGAGAAAATGAATAAGAACTGGGAGTAAGTAGTTCTTTTGAATTCAGCTTTTTGGAGACTAGTTCCGTGCACCCAAGAGGGACTCTGTAGGTATTTATTGAGTGAGTAAACGGAAGCAATACCACATTGATTCATGTCTGGGAAGAGAATCAGGGCAGAAATGCTCAGCCAGAAAATTCTGCGAATGGAGGATAGAAAAATGTTGTACTTGGTTATATATGTTCATGTGAGTTGTATGGGTCTGGGACCCTGGCATTTCTGGATTTGCTTCCCATGGGGACAAGGCAAGGATTGTGAACGTGGGTCCAGCTCCACTCAAGTTGAGTGTCTGCTCCACCAGCAGGGAGGTGGCTGGCAGCATCTGCTTGCTCTTGGCCTCTGGAAGCGATTGGGAGTGGCTATTGTCCGGCACATGAATGACTCATAGAGCTGAGTCAAGAAATACGGGCAGCTGTCATCTGGATTCCCAGTGCTTTTGAATGCATTTAAGGCCATTTTACTTCTGTTCAACACAGAAAATCTTGAGATGTGTGTTTTTGAGAAGATCAGATATAAATTGGGCTCTATAAATTCAGACTCATCCTGGGTCTGCCATATACCCAGTGTGACTTTCGGTAACTGACTTCATCTCGCCATGTCTCAGTTTCCTCCTCTGGAAAATGGGGTGATGATGTTTCCTCACTCCTAGGGATAAGTGAGTGAACACATGAATTAATGAATGGAAGGTACAAGAGTGTCCCACACATGGCAAGAGGTCGATATATTAGTTATAGCTGTTAATCAATGGTAGGAATGTTATTTCAAATGGAGGGAGAGGTGACATTTGTTAGTTATACGTTTGTTGAATGAGTGGACTCTGAGAATTAGATACCCAACACTGTGCTAGGCCCACTGTATCCACGCTCATTGGATCTCCATCATGTCGCTTAGATGGGAGCTTCTGAGGTTCAGAGAAGTACAGTAATGTCCCTGCTGTCACACAGCTGCTAAGTGGTTGTACTTCGAATTCAGCAGTGCCAAAGCCTTCCCTCGGCCACAGTGTGGTTGTGGAAGAGAACAGGATGGCCTGTGGTTTACAACTGAAGCTGGTCTTTTGGTGGAGAGTGGGGACTGGCCTGTGCAGAGGAGCTACACTGAGATTCTGGGACCACTTTTGCAAGGGGGTTGGAGGGTCCTCACCTGTAGTGTGAGATAGGAGTCCCCAGATCTGATCATGTGAGCGCTCTCTAGACTTTCACCTTAATGAATCTGACCCTTGTTGGGGGGTAACATCCCAGGGGGCACTTTGGGGTGCAGCTGGGAGGGAGGATGCTGGGGAGAGGTGATGGTGGGTGGGAGCAACAGCCAACAAGCACTGACTGACAGGTGGTGGTATATAAGTACCCCAGGACTGGGAGGCTTCTGTCAACACTGCCTCCTAGAGGTCCCCAGCGGAGTCACACTCTAGCTGCTCAGTGGCTGCTGGCTTGATAACACACCCTTTATTGGCACCTCGTTCTTGCTGTTATCACTTCCCCACTCCCTCACCAGTCCCTGGCATATTCCACATAAGCAACTTGTGCTGAAATCCTGGTCTCAGGGTCTTCTTCTGGGGAGCCCAAACTAAATGAAATTACCTGGCATCTGGTAAACAGAGGCAAGGATGCTGTTGAACACCCTATAATGCACAAGACACCCCCCAACACAGGACTATCGACCCCAAAGTCAGTGGTGCTGAGGTTGAGAAAGTGTTTCAGACAATACCCTCTGGTTACCCTGGAATAATTCTTTGGCAGGAGGGAGTCCCATTCCCCAGGACAGACCCTTCAGAACAGACGCAGCCCCGGAGACTCCCCCAAGACCACTGGGAAAAGAGGAGACCAGTTTCTTTTTGAGACTGTGCCAGTGTTTCAAGATATTAATGGACCAGCTGGAAGGAACTCAGAGAAGTAGCATCGGAGCAGTGAAGCCTTGTCTGCCCGATTGCACAGGTGAGGGTGGCAAACCCCAGAAATCGTAAGGTATGGAAAGGAAACAGCATGTTTTTGTCTGGAATCGAAAACGAAAAATGGCTATTAGAGAAGTTATAGCCATATGGCCACCATCACCCCGACTCTCATACCCCAGCAGCTCCTCCATCTGCATTTTCATGAGTCTGGAGTCCAGACGGCCGTGAAGGTAACCTAGACATCAGGCCAGGGGCACAGAATGTAGGCATCGCTGGGGCAGGAAAAGAGGCCTGCGGAGCCAGGAATCTGCAGAAACTGGACTGGCTGGGTGCATTCTGGAGTTGGCCTTGTTTCCCGCCCCCCCTCCCCCCTCCCCACACACAAGTGCCTTCAAATGGCCCTGCCAGGCTGCTGCTCCCCTCCCGTTGACACCCTGGGCAGAACCTCTAGCCTTCTGTTCTCTTTCGGGAATTAGCCTACTAGAGTGCTGGAGAGATAATATATGTCTGGGTCCTTGGGTGTGCCCTTGTGTAAATATTCCCCAAGCTGGGTCCATATTAACCAGCACTTCTTAAACCTCTATGGGCATGGGAATCACCCGAGGGCCTTGTTAAAACACACACTGTGACCCAGTAGTCTGGGGTGTAGGCTGAGACTCTGCATTTGCAACAGGCTCCCAGGTGATTCCTATGCCTTATCTAGTGCTGTTCCTTCTGGGTGGACAAATGGCAGATGCCCTAACCCATGCTCTCCCTGGAGAATGCTCTGGAGGGGCCTTAGGGACCCCCGAGCTACACTCTGCCTCATGTTGGGTCTTGCCCTGGCAGGCAGCCCTCCGGAGTCCCCTTGGTGCCAGGGACATGCTGGGTGTCTTAGCTTGGGCTGCCATAACAAAATGCAACACACTGGGTGGCTTACAAAACAGGCACTTATTTCTTACAGTTCTGGAGCTGGATGTCCAAGATCAAGGTGCCAGCAGATATGGGTTCAGGTGAGGGCTCTCTTTCTGGCTTGCAGATGGCCGCCTCCAAGCTGTCTTCACATGGCAGAGTGGGAGAGTGAGGTCTTTGGTGTCTCTTCTTATAAGGACACTGATCCTATTAGATCAGGGCTCTGACCTTATGACTTCATTTATTTTTTATTATGTCCTTGCTCCAAATAGTCACGTTGCAGGTTACAGCTTCAACATACAAATTGGGGAGAGGAGGGATGTACAATTCAGTCTATAGCCCTGGGTCCACCATCTGTGCAGACTGCTCCTGCTGGATGCTGCCTTAGGCTTCTTGGAAGGGCCAGCCCCGGGCTTATCCTGGCACACCCACAAACTCTAGGGACCTTCAGCCAGGCACTCCCAAGAACTCTATTAACTCCATTAGCACTTAGGGTGGCCTTTGAGAGTCTGCAGCTTGGCTGGGATGCCAGGGAGGGTTCACCTATGTCTCCAGCCTACAAGCCCTCCCCAGCCTACCGAATGGTTCTCCTGAGCTTTCCCCCACTTGGCTTGGGAGGCACAGGAAGGACCCCCTTTTCCCTTGTCCATGGGAAAATGCCATGGTACCTGCACCTGCAGCAAATTCCCTTCAAAAATTGCACCCTCCCCTTACACAGGTAGTGGAAGGTGGTGAGTTTGACAATTACATATCCCACTTGGTTACCTTTTAAATAAATAAAGACTTATATAGCACTTGCTAAATGCCAGAGTTTGCTCTAGGTGCTTTACACATGTTATCTTTCTTCCTTCTTACAAGGAGACCTGTCAGAAATGATTCTTGGCCTCGTTTCATAGATGAAGAAATCAAGACATAGAGAGGTTAGTTAACCTACCAAAAGTTACACAGCTTATACATGGCAGAGTCTGGATTTGGATCCCAGCAGTCAGGCTTCAGAGTCAAGGCCGTGAACCACGGCTCTCTGCCTCTCAGAGGCCAGCATGTAGGTGTTAGCACCTCTCTCAGAAGGAAGGGAGTGGCTTGGCTGAGTTTGCATAGCACATAGGTGCAGAGCCCAGATTCTAACTTGGGGCATGGGATTCCAAATCTAGCGCTCTTCTATTTGTTAAAGAGCTCTTCTTCACCCCCTTTCCCTGCCATTTGCGCTTTTGAAAACTTTCAAACACAATGAAACATACAGAATCACTCTCAAACTGCAAACAGTGTTCCTTAATAATGGAGGCCTCTGGGGCATCGTGGATGGGCTTCCAGGAGACCTGATCCTAAATCTCCACCACTCGCTTGGAGTCCTGTAACTTCAGGCCTCTCTGTGAGCATTTGCAGAGCTCCCAGGCCACCTGAGTCCCCATCTTTCCTATGTCCCCTGCTGCCTCTCCCCTCCCCCCACATTCACACCCCACGCACACTCCTTTGACACTTGGCATAGGGACTCTGGCTTCCCAGAGTCACAGAGCCCATGGACAGTTCTGGACCACCCCGGCCTCTCTGACAAGTGCCCCCATCCATCATAACAGCACCAGCCTGCTAACAACTCGAATGAAAATCCCAATTCACCAGGTTTGTTAATTCAGCTCCCTGCTTCTTCACTCTGCTGACCATTTTAAATTAAAATGAGACAGGCCAGCTGCCAATTAAAACCCACTAAAGCATTAGTTCATGACTGTCTTAGAGGTTTTATATCACCAGCACATGGTAGATGCTCTGTAAATATTTGTTGAGCTCCTGGGTGAATTAGTTTTCTAAGGACATCTTATCAGAGGGTTCTGGAAGATGCTAAAGCCTTCCCTGAAGGGATTAATCTCCAATGTTGGAAGCTCAGGCATCATGGCAGCCACTGAGGCCCAGGTTTGCAGCCTCGCCTCCCTGTGCCCAGAGGGGGTGCACCCATTGAATGACATAATTTCATTCATGCTGTATTCATAAACGCATGGTAATAATACCATGCCAGGGCATGACAGATGCCACAAAAGGCTGCCCTCACCATCAGTTTACCTGATTTGTATGTCAGCTGGCTCTGCCCATAGGAGCTTTGTGACATATCCTCAGTCCGCTGATGCCACAGCCTTGGACGCCTAAAGCCCTTCCCACTAATTTCCAGGTGGCTGGAATCCAGATCGCCAGACTGTCCATCTGGCTCTTGTTGGCTGTGTGTCCCACCCCTATTCCCACATGACACTCAATCACTCATCCCCTCCATTTGCACACCCTCCAAGCCACTAACACTGAGCATTCATAATTCTAATTGCTTTGATGAAAGTTGGTGGTAAAGTAGCAGGACAGACTACTTTTCACAGCCCATAGCATTCCTCCCATTTGTTCTGTCCTCTCTTCTCATTTTACTTCCCTATTGGGAGCAAAAGGATGCATTTTCTTTGTGGTTTTCTTCCTGCAGACCACTTCTCCCTTCTGCCCCCAAGTACATTTTTAAGCGTAAGCACTTATCAAGACGTCTAGACCAGTGGTTCTCAAAGTGTGGTCTGCAGCCCAGCAGCCTGAGCATCTCCTGGGAGCTTGTCAGACACGCGAATTCTTGGGCCCCACCCCAGACCTACTTCCTCAGAAACTCGGGTGGGGCCCTGCGATCTGTGTTTTAATGCCCTCCAGGTGACTGATGTACTCAAGTTGGGAAACCTTGGGTCTAGACAACCAGCATCCTTTCTCTTGGGAGATTTCTGGTGACTCCAAATTTCTTCCTGTTATGAAGGTTACAAGGGGAGTTGGGCTTTTTGCGAGAAGCTCAGCTCCTGCCAGTAACCTCCGTATTTAGCTAAGCAGAATGTGGGCTTGGAGTCACCAGGCCTAGCTTCTGCCATCTCTGCCCCTTACTGTCTGTGCAGCCCTGGGGAGGGAGGTTCACCTCTGAGCCTTGGTTTCCTCCTCAAACGATATTCTCCGTTCTATCTCCTCCCAGGATTCTTGTGGATCTTAGAGGAGACCAAAGACTGAGAGGCCTCTTATAAACTGTAAACCTCAAGGGAATGTGTGGTTAGCTTATGACTCTCAGGCTTCCTTTCCGCTCAGGCTTTCTCCTTCTGCTCCTCTGAACAAATCTCTGAGTGCTGAAAGCCTGGGCCTCCTATTGGCCAAAACAGTGTGAGGAAAGGGGCAGGGAAACTGGGTGTGAAGACAGAACCACACAGGGCGTGAGCAGTGCTGGTTAGGAGGCACCCTCCCTATGTGACTTCCCCTGAGGCATTTTTCCTCTCACCTCAGGCAGCTCTCCACCCCTGCAGGTCATAGGTCACACACCCCTAGAACCCCAAGCTGAAGAGAGAAAGAGAAGAACATGAACTGAGTCTACTCTCTGTGCACTATTCTTCTCATGTTGTATCTCATTTATACCCCTCTGATGATTGCAGAGAGGGAAGGAGAGAGTGAGGGAGGGAGGGAGGGGGGGAGAGAGAGAGAGAGAGAGAGAACACTGCCCCCAATTCCATGATGAGAAAGCTGAGAATCACCCACTCCCCACTATTTTCATCATTCTGAGCTTCTTTTATTCTTGCATTCCTAAAAATAAACATTTTCCATAACAGTAGCTATAGCTTCTATACATTTTTCATTTTGTGCTAGGCGTATTAAAAACCTGTCCACAATTGTCATTTTATTTATTTATTTTTTAAGATTTTATTGGGGAATTGGCGGAGGGGAACAGCGTTGGGGAATCGGGGAAGGGGAACAGACAAGTTGCTGTCTTTTTTTTGTTCTTCAGTTTAGTTGCGGAGGATGTTGCTTCACTGTTGGTATCGTCATTGCGCTTTTCCCGGATGAGGCAGATCGGTCGCTGGCCTCTGGATGTCGCTCACCGCGGCTATTGGCAGCTCACGCTTGGCTGCCAGCCGCTCACGCTGGCTGCGGGCCACTCACTGTAGCCTATGGCAGCCCACTGCAGCAGGGGCTGCAGCCCACACCATCATTGGGGCTCGCACAGCCCAGCTCCAGGTGGAGCTGTTGTTAGCTGTAGAGGGCAGTGTCACTGGCCCTCATGTGGGATCCGAACCGGGGCCGCTGGCATCCCAAAACCAGCGCTTAACCAATGCGCCACTCGGCTGGCCCCACAATTGTCATTTTAAATGGCTCCCAAATGTTTCATCAGAAGGACAAATTATAACTCGTTGAATTGTTTCCATACAGTGGATATTTAGATTGCTTTTAAACTTATTTTTTTGGTGAGTCATTACATTATGCTTCTGTGCCAACATCTTTGGATGCTGGGCTTTCAGATTCTTTAGAAAAAAATTCCGTGGAGTGTGATCATTGAATTATAGGGTATCAATAATTTTATGGCTCAAGAAACACTCCCAAATTACTTTCCAAAATACTCTGCCACTAGCAATTTGAACTTACCAGTTTTCCTGCAACCTTGCCATCATTAGATTTTAGTGTTATTTATTATTTTTGCTAATTTAATAGATATGTTGGCACATCATGGTTTCTACTTGCTTTTCTTGGTAATTGACACTGCCAAACATTTTCTCTATATTATTTTATATTTCTTTTCTCTTTTTGGGAAATTTTCTTCTATATCTTTTACACAAGTATCTTCACATTTTAATTATTTGTATCATCTCTTTAGGATGATACTCTCTGATATGTTTGCTTGCTTATGTGTAGTTAATGTTTTCTCCCCTGGCTCAACCTGGTTTTTAAACCGAGAGCTATAATCACGTAACTCTGTGTACCTCTAACTGATGATGCCTGATGAATTCATAGTGTTGCCAGAGGCTGAGCACTTGGAATACTGAAAGTTTAATTTGAAATGAAATGAGCTGCTTTAAGATTCAGTCTGCAGTTTAGGCATGAATGGATTTCTGAGTGTCTCAAGTCTAGGGCCAACTGAGCAGTTTGGCTTTCTCCATCCCTTGCCCTCTTTCCCCTTTTCCTCTCAGTTATTCTAATTTTTTAGCCAAAGAGAAACCGCTTAAGTAGACAGTGCGTTTGGCTGCTGCTGTCAGTCACTGCCAAATAAATACCTCTGGGGACCTGATTCCATTTGAGACCTGTCTAGACATTCCCACTACACCCCAAGGTACCCTCTGCATTTCCCGAGCCCCAGGGAAGGCTGGCTCTCTCTGCCCGTCTGGCCAAGGGACCCACTGAGTCAGGCAAACAGCAACCCTTAATGGGTGGCTTTCCCAGTCATCACTCTCTGACTTGTACCTCTCATCAGTTCCTCGATTTCCTCTTCCACCAGTGCCAGATCACCTGGGCACCTCCTTCCTTCTTTGAGGTGGTGCCAGAGTAGAAGCAACACTGGACTTGAAGTCTGTAGCCTGGCTGCGAGTCCTCCCTATCCTTACTAGTTGTGTAACCTGAGAGGGTCACTGACGACTTCTCTAGACCTCAGCTGCCTCACTTCAGGAGTTTGGATTATAACCCAAAGTCATGAAATCATCAGGCTAGAAGGATTGCCATGCACTGTCCCATTGAAGCCAAACAACAACCTTCTGAAGCTGGTTCTAGTTATTAACCCTATTTTCAGTGGCGGTACTCAGTTTCAGAGAGGTTAAGATGGGAGTTTTGAATGTTGGCTCCATCTTCCATTTGACATGACTACCTTCATATCAGCATACCCAGAGAAATTCATAGAGTGTAACCATTCTGGTCATTGACTACCGGCAACTTTACAACTCCCATATCTCTAGTTTGCATATTAGTCAAGAAATTCATCAGAAGCAAGGGGATGTTGTGGGCTCACATGCTAGAAGGGGGATGGGAAGTAGCTTGCAGGAACTAGGGCCTCAGGGATCAGGACAGGGATTTGATGCCACTAGGACACTTGTTCCGTCTCACACCCCATCTCTCTCGGTCTCTGCCAATCTCCAAAGGGCTCCCTTTTTTCCTGCTGCCAACAGACTTTCTCCACAGAGCAGGGAAGATGGCTGCCTGGGTCTAAGCTTCAAGTTTTTCCAGCACCAAGAAGCCAGAGGCAGGGCTCCTTCTGTACCAGCTTCAAATTGGGGAAACCCCAGGGGAGGGTCTGATTGGCCTGGCTTGGGTCACAATAGTTGGGTCTGGGCAACGGAGTTCTGTGATTGGCCAGGTTGGGCCATATGCTTATTCCTAACCCTGGGCCCGGGTGTGGGGTGGGACTCCCTTACTCCCTCTGCAGAGGAGGAGGATTAGGAATGCTTGCTAGGGAAAGGAGCAATCAGTATACCCACAATCCAGCCCCTGTTCCTGTGCCATGTTCTCTTAAAGTGGCAATTGTAGATTCTAGGAAGGCTTGCAGGGCAAGGCTTACTTTGGGGAAGTGATTTTTACCCTTCTGAATCACCCCATTTATCTCAGTGGAATTAAAAATAGTGTTGAGTTTTGGATTCTTACTAAATTCATTTTGATTTACCCCTAAGAGCAGTGGAGCTCTGTACAACAGTTCTACTTAAGGCTTTGAGTCCATGCAAAATTGATAGACCATTGGAAAGAATGAGGGCATTGCAACATTACAAGTTCCAGGTACTTCAGAATTCTAGAATTCTATAGCTGAGAGAAAGTGCAAGGGTTCGCTTAGCCTAGCTCCCTGCCTTCAGGCAGACCTCTTTTATTCCCATCCCACCAAGATGGAAATCTTTCTGCCTCTTTGCAGAAAGTGGTAGGTATTTCTTATTCTTTTGTGGCCACTAGGAGTCTGAACTTCCTGCATTTTGGAGCATGATGCCCTTTCTACTTCGCGGACCAGAGTTCACCACCTTCTCAAAGGGTGACCAGTTGTCCCAGTTGGCCTGGGCCTGAGGGAATCCCAGGATGTGGGACTTGCAGTTTAAAAACTGGAACTGTCCCAGGCAAACCAGGATAAGTTGGTCACCCTATGCTAAAAATGTCAGCCACTCACTTCCCAGCTTCCTTTGCAGTTAAGAAGTGGGCTCATGCGGGCCGGCTGAGTGGCGTGGTGGTTAAACGCTGGCTTAGGAAGCCAGCGGCCCCAGTTTGGTCCCACATATGAGGGCCAGTGACATGCCCTCAAAAAAAAAAAAAAAAAAGTGGGCTCATGGCCTGGAATCCTCCAATCAGATGCAGCCACCCCTTTGATTTGGAGGCTGGCGACTGGAGGAGTAGGGCAGGGAGCAGGGGCAGAGGCTACATCCAGTTTTTCATGGCAATGATCCTTGTGGCAGCATCCCCCATCCCTTTTGGGAGATTTGGGGTGTAGTAGCACCTTCATTGACCCAGATTTGTGACATGGTTTGCAGTACTGACCTTGGCTGGGCAAACCTAATTGTCTGACCCTCCTGGAGATTCTGTGAGCTCCTGAATAAACTTTTATTAATACTCTGCTTAAACCTGTTGGTTTGGTTGCTTTCCTAGTATTTGATCAGCTCGTGTGGAAGACATGCTTCCTTTTTCTCAGCTGATATCTTTTTCATTTGTTCACCTCTCTGGGTACTTGGAGAAAACAATTGCCCAGCATCTTTTCTATTAAAATACAAACTAAAAAATAGTGTTTACAACTGAAGATATTGTTTATTTTTCCCTTTTTGCTGTTCAGGTTCATATTAACTTTTTCCAATTGGACTAACACCTGTTTTTATTCTCACCAGTCACTTTGTAAATTTCTTCTCAACCTTTTCATCTCCACTGGGATTCGGAGGGTCAGAGAATCCTATGTGTACCTCCTGTCACTGAGAAATATGCCATGAAAGCTGGGAGTAAGCTGCCTTTCTAATGTTTGGAATTCAAGTCTGCAAGACTTGTCCCAACAGGGGGTGGGTCGCCCTGAGCCAGGTGGCATCTCAAGGTGGTAATTTGTATTACTATTTTAAAATCTGCTGTGAACTTGTGTCTGCTGACCACACCTCCTGAAGCATGTGTGTTCGGGAGGTCACATCTTGGCTTTGCCCCTTGGACTCTGAGTGATTCCCTGAGCCTCAGTTTCCCCCTTGATAAAATGGAGATAAAGAGGCCTCACTGAGCTGTTGGGGAGAACCAATGCAGGGGATGATAATAATTATTATTTTACTATGATAGTATAATTGTATGAATAACTGTGATAGCAGTATTATCGCTTACAATAATAATCATGGCACCATGGCTAACAGCATGGCTTCTAGAGCCAGACTTCTAGGTTCAGATCTCGGCTCTGACACTTACTAGCTGCAGGACTTTGAGCAAGTTTCTCAGTTTCCTCATCTGCAAAATATGAACAATAATCATAGTATCAATCTCTTAGGATTGTTGGGAGGCTTAAATGAGATAATGCATGCACCATGCTTTTAATGGTGTATGATGCATGTACATGTTTAATTGCCATTTTCACTGTTGCCACCATTGTTGTCATTATTCCTGTAAAAGTTCCACACCATGCTTTACATTTGCCTTTGGCACATTGGGTGGGGTACATTTATAACAAAGACCCAGGGCTTTCCTGGACGCTTCCTCCATTCTAGCTGCCAAACTGGGGATGAGCAGCGTGGGCACACTTTTCAAGACGGCTTGTTCGTTACTTCGGAAAATACCACCATTCACTTTGAATTTGCATTGAAATAAGGAAGAGCAGATGTCAGTGTAGCTATTTTACAGAAGAGGGAATTGAGGCCCAAAATGACCTTCCCAAGGTCACTCAGCAAGAGTGAGGCAGCAGTGGGATGAGAGCTCCGACCACTGACTCCTGGTCCAGTGCCCTTCCATACACAGGTGATTCTCCTAAAGCGCTCTCCCTGCTTTCTGAAGCTCTGCTCCCACCTCACCTCCTGAAAGGGATCATCCCATCTCTCCCCAAAGGACCCAGCAGGTAATCCTCATTTTCAGAGCTGCCACTCTTACTTAAATCCTGTTTCTCTTGCAGATGTAACTCTTACTGAGAATTAGCTCTAACATAGGTTCCTGAGATACATATTCCATCCCATGTGCCATGCTAAAATGGGGGTTCCTCCCGTGGACAATGTGTGCAGAATTAGGGAGTCACGTTGACTGGTGAGGCTGGTGTGGTTAGCGATGCTTAGGGAGACTGTTGGACTTGGTGGTTTCCATGTTTACTCCCTCTACCACATGTTGAAATCATCCAGGGAGTTGACGATCTTATTCCTTGCAGAATGCCTGGATGTCACGTGGGGTCCTCTGTCCCTTGTCATGGAAATAACATTAACTTAGAGCCCCATTTCCACCATTCCCCAGGAAGTTTAAACCCCTCTCCCAAATCTCAGCGAGTTCCTGGGAGGGATTCCTTTTTATGATGACTTTTAGTTTGGAGTTCCTGCTTCTCTCTCTAACTTGTAGGTCAGACCACTTTCTCTATTTTGCACTTACTGGGCCCAGGTGTGAAACTTTAAATCCTCTCTTGATTAAAATCGCATGCACACATGGCAGTTTGTGAATGTGGTAGGTTTTGCCTTGTAAGGATATGGAAGGAGCGGGCTGGATTGCTGCACCCCCACTGTAAACTGTGCGGTGGGCATCTCTGTGTGAGCCCCCGGGGGTGGCCTCTTGCAGGCATTTTACACAGCATGTCCTACCATTTCTAGAGCCCCATTTCCAGGCATCTCCTCTCCATGTCTCTTTCCCTTCCTTCCTTCCTTCCTTCCAAGGAATGGCAACTTGGTTCTCCTTTTCTTCTACCTTCATGACCTCATGTGACCCATCTCTTCCCCAAATGTCTCATCCAGGTCTTTTCCCAAATAAAGTTAGGTCCCCATTAAGAGGATACCATTTTTCACCCCACTTTAGATAACTGTGTCAGTTACAAGGCCCAAGTCTACAGGCTCCTGGCCTCACTTCTCTAAGCCTCTGTCTCGCCTTAGAGCCACCGTCATACATACATACTTCCCTCTTGAAGGAAAGAGAGTTTGGATCTGAGTCTCATCTTTGCCACTCAGTCTCCTGGATGGGCAAGTCCCTTCACCTTTTTGGCCCCCAGGTTCCTTACCTAGTCATCAGTTGGCCTGTCTTAACAGAGATGGGGTGGTATTCATGGGCAGCCTTCATCAGGATGAGAGCAAAAGCAACCCCAGCAGGCACATTGGATTGAACATAAGCCATGTTAAAAATTACACCCAATGTTTATAAAGATTGCAATTCTCAGAAAAGATGTGTAAGTGCAAAAATAATATATCTTATCATAAAAATGGCTTGGCTGAGGGCCGGCCGAGTGGTGCGGTGGTTAAGCGCTGGCTTGGGACACCAGCGGCCCCAGTTCGAGTCCCGCATATGAGGGCCAGTGATGCTGCCCTCAAAAAAAAAAAAAGAAGGCTTGGCTGAAATGATTACTCTAGGCTTCCTATTTGATAGAGGAACCAGCTGGTGTCTGTTTTGTAGTTTTTCTTTTGCTCTGTTTTAGAATAAAGCCTCTTTACCATCCGTTTGTCACTGAGCAAGCGTTACGGATAATCCTGCAGGCTGGCTAGCTGATTTGGGCCAATATGGAGCATTATCTCGCTTTTGTGAGCCAGCAGGTCCAGTCTGTTCCCCACGGTTGCGCTCTTTACCCACACAGCAATAACAGCTTCTAAAGTTCTCTCACGTGGTAACAGATTTAGTCATTGAGATTGCCCACAACGGGGGGCAGGAACTAAAATCCTCACTTGATAGCTGAGTGGGGGTTCAGAAGGTTAAGAAATTCCTCCCAGTCAAGGTGCAGGTGGAGCCCAGGACGGATGAAGAGCCAGGGGTCCTGGCTGTACCACAGCTCTCTCATCCCCGGCCCCAGGGGCCTCTGGTTGGAGTGTCAGCTCCAGCTGCCACATGCTCCTCCTCCTGGGGCTACCTCAGCCCATCTGTACCTCTGAAAAAGGCCTTGAGTCTGGGGAAAGGACGAGGGTGCCACAGCCAGTGAGGTCTTAGGGATCTGGATCTGTGCCATTTGCTGTGTGTCCTCAGGTCATTTCACCCCTCATTGCCTCGGGTGGGTCAGATCCAGCTCAGTCTTGTGCTAAATGAAATTGTGCTCTGGCTTCTTGGTGGCCCTCACTCTTTGGGGCATTAATTTCTGCCCTGCTCCCCCCCAACGATGCCTCTGTTATCCTTGGACCCCAGATTGCTGTAGTTTTTGTCTTTTGGCTGCTTTTGATAGCTTTCCATTTCTTTCCTCACTGTCAACTGCCATTTCTTGTTACTATCAGCACCTCTCTAATTTCTGCCCCCTCTTAATTCATTATTTCTAGTTGGCTATGATCTGGGACATCAGATAACTAACCTTGTTAAAAATCTGTCTCAAGTGTGAGTCATGGCTATGAGCAAAGGCTTTGATGCATGTACTTGGTGACAATAATGGCTTCACTTTGCCAAGACCCTTTTGGCTTTTTTCTATGTCCTGAGTCATGTTCTGAAAGGTGAAATTTCCAGATTCAGTGACATTCTGTTAGACTGGGTAAATGTAGAAGGGTGGCTCCCAGGGTGGAAGGGACAGCAGATGGGATGTGTCATCACAGGGTCGTCCTGTGTGCACAGGCAGCATGGTGGGTGGCCCTGGAGGCCCCATGTTGATTCCCTTTCATGTAGTATCACACGCTGGTGATTCTTCTTTTCGTATCTGTAGACAGGTAAATACCTTGATTCCATGGGGACCCACTTTAAACCCTGAACTCAGAGTCCTGACACTTCGTGGTGGGTTATTAAGAAGCAGTCGCCACGGTAGCCAAGGTTGTAGGTCATAGATGGCATTGAAAGGAGACCACTGTGGTCAATCCCAAAACTGTACGTTAAAAAGTCCCAAGTCTACGGGCCGGCCGAGTGGCTCATTGGTTAAGAGCTGGTTTGGGGATGCCAGTGGCCCTGGTTCGGATCCCACATATGAGGGCCAGTGGCACTGCCCTCCACAGCTAACAGTGGCTCCACCTGGAGCTGGGCTGTGCGAGCCCTGGCGATGGTGTGGGCTGCAGCCCCTGCTGCAGTGGGCTGCCATAGGCTACAGTGAGTGGCTGGCAGCCAGCATGAGCGGCCAATAGCCCTGGTGAGCGACCATCCAGAGGCTGGCGACTGATCTGCCTCATCCGGGAAGAGCGCAATGACGATACTAACATGGGCCAGTGAAGCAACGTCCTCCGCAACTAGACTGAAGAACAAAAAGACAGAAACTTGTCTGTTCCCCTTCCCCAATTCCCCAACGCTGTTCCCCTCCCCCAATTCCCCAATAAAATCTTAAAAAAAAAAAAAGTCCCAAGTCTAACTATCTTAAAGAGATCATCACATTTATAATGGCAAAAAGTCAGAAATAAATTAAGGTGCACATATATTTACAATGGCATGCTGTACAACAATGATAATATTTAAAGAATTTCTAACAATATAGGAAAGTGCTGATGATGCAAAGTCAACTGAAAAAGGCCAGTGAAAAAATTGTTCAGACAGGATGATATCAAATGTAAAAATTATTTGCATAGAAAAGGACAGGAAAGACGTGCTCAGTGATTATAACTTGGATGACTGGGGGAGCCAGTGTTTAATAGAAACGAGTGGCTGAGGCCAGGTGTAGCAACAGGGAGGGGTGGGGACTGAGGCATGCCCTCTGGAAATGAGGCTCCGAGCCAGCTATTGCCACAGATTACTACAATAAGGAGAAGCTGGAAATCATAGTATTTATATGCAATTCCCCCAATTTTTAACATGTTAGCAACTAATTTATATCTTTTAAAACATGTTTCGGCCACATAAAAATTTTGGTGGTTTAGCTTTGGCCTTTGGTCCACCAATCTGCCATGTTTGAATTATACCAAAATATTGACACCAGTTGTCTCTGAGGAGTGCACTTACTGGAAAACTGAACTTTTCATTATTATAGCTTGGTAATTTTCTAATTTTATAAATCAATACATAATATTTCTATGATTAAAGAAAAAAATGACTAACTGTAACCCCAGGGGATTGGTGTGTGTGTGTGTGTGTGTGTGTGTGTGTGTGTGTGTGTGTGTGTGTGCATGCACATGTGTGTATGTTGTGTGTATGTTCCCATGTGCATGCACTTATAAGTGTTGAGGGAAAGGTATATTTGAGAATTCTGAATTTTGGGCAATTCACAGAACCTTTCTGAGCTTCAGTTTCCGTCTTTTACAAACGAGGACAGCAGTTTCTGCTCTGCTTACCTTATAAGATTGAGACTCAAATTGAGAAGACCTTGCAAACAATAAGGTATGGTTGGGGATAAAGATAAAGTAGGTGCTCAAAAAATATTTGTCCTGTGAGTGTAGGGAAAGGAAGAAGGAGAGCTGGAAAGCCCTTGTGAAGTATTGGGAAGCACAAGGCTTTACGAGTCATATGTGTGTTCAGAGCAGCCTGGCTGCGCCACTGACCAGCTGTGGCACCTTGGTAAGTAATCGTGATGATACCTGTACCTGTGACGCGTTGCACATTTACTATGTGCTAACGCTCTGTTAAGTACTTTGCATGCATTATAACTTTCTGAGCTGAATTCCTACTAAAAAAGAGATAATCATAGTCCTTATTTTCTAAGTGTCCTTGTGAGGATTAATTCAGATAATCCAGTTAATGCATAAAATAGAACTTGATAAATAGCAATTCCATTTCAGTTCTGAGCCTGGTTTCACCCCTGGTAAGACCTATTTAATTTTACCTGTTCCCATTAATTTAGAGAGACTGAATGGAGGGTGAGTATGAGCAATAGATTAATTATTCAAAATATGTAACTTTTTCCTTGCTTGGTTTCTTAAAGAAAGGAAGCTCATTCAACTCACTGAGATGGTTTACAAATGGGAAGTAAAATCTGGTCCACATCTGTTTTTGGAAAGTTGCCCCAGGTATATCCTAAGAACAACTCCTGCCCCCCATCTGCAACCCCTGCTTGGCACCTGTGGAAGGAAGCTCTGAGAGGCTTTTTAAGGCATACAGTGTCTAATTGTTTTCAAGCAAAATTGGGTGGGTAAGCACTTGCCTATAAATGACCATGTCAGATAATCAAGATGTCTCTAAATTTCATACACACGCATACATATCTGCTTCGATTGCTCTATCTATCCCTATTGCCATAAATAGTTCAGATAATTTATCCTTTTAAGATGGGGGAATTTTTAATGCCAAGCTCTACATAGGCACTTTTTATACATTAGGTCTTTAACTCTCACAGCAACTATGTAAGACGAATAATATTATTACCTTTTTCACATGAGGAAAATAGGCCCAGAGAGGGTAAATAATTTTCCCCAAGTCACACAGCAAGTAAATGGGAAGACTGAGGATCAGTGCCAGGTCTGACTGGTGCTAAATAAAGTTCAGTTTGTTTGTGGCTGCTACAATAAAGTATCAAAACCAATTATTTTGATGACATCCTCCCATCAGTTAGAATCCCCTCTACTTTTGCTCAAAGGAAATCAGAGGAAGGACACACATATCTGCCTTTAAACTCCATTAGATGGTGAGAGGGGAGCATAGGCTGCTGCTGTATACAGGGAGACAAACAAAAATTGATCCCAAGAACAGCTGGATTCCTGGAACTGCTCTGCCCCCAACAGGTCACCACTGACACCATTCGTAACCCTGGAAGTGCAACCAGCCCCTTTCCTCATTGTCACGTCCCTCTCTTCATCTCTTGGGGGTTCTCCTTGCTGACTACAGCAGCAAACACCCTTCCCCAAAATTTCTAAGACTCAGTCATAAAAAGTATGGGTCCATGTTTATTGCAAAGACTAACATATAATTTCTTCAGGGTGGTTTATGTCCAAAAATACTGAGCAATGCCACCATATATAGCCCCCTGGACTTGAAAAACATTTGAGTAAAACATAGTGTGGCAGGGACAGAGACATAGATGTATTTCCAGCTCTGCTACTTGCTTTGGGCTCTGGCGAAGGAGTTGTGCTACCGAGTGGGCGGGGCACTTGCAGGAGCCAGGAAGGCTGAACTGGCTTCCATTGGAAAGGGTAGGGGAGCAGCCACAGAAGAATGGAATAAGCAGAGTGGGTTTAAAAGGCAGGGGGATGGGGGTGTTGAGATGAATAGGGAAGGAGATCATGGTGGGGTGGAGACTTGGAGGTAAGGCATACTGTAGAGATAGAGAAAAAGTTTTAGCAGGGACTGTAAGAGCCCCAGAAATAAATTGGGGCTTAGAGGGATTTCCACATATTTTTGATAGGCATCCTACAACAGAATGGCCTTTTGGAGCCTTTTTAAAGAGAATTCTGTAAAGGTTAAATCAGTAAATATTTACCTTGCTTTTCACAACAACCTATTTTTAAAAACAACTAATAGAGGGGGAAAAAAACCTATCTATCTATCTATCTATCTATCTATCTATATCTATCTATCTATCTATCTATCTATCCCATCATTTATCATCATCATCTATCTATCCAGCTACCTATGAGCAAAAGGAACCATAAAGTTAATACCAAACTGGTCACTTTGAGGGGTGGGATGGGTGCAGTGGGGAGGGTGAAGTTTTTCTTTATACCTCCTATTGTTTAGACTTGTTACAATAGCATGTAGTCCTTTTTTGTTTGTTTGTTTAAATTTTGAAGTAATTGTAAACTTACAAGAGAGCTGCAAAGAGAGTTCTCATACACCCTCCAACCAGCTTCCAATAATGTTAACACAGTTCATTTATCAAAACTAAGGCTTAATACTGGGACAAGACTATTAGTAGACTATAGGCTTCACTCAGAGTTCTCCAGTTTTGTCCTTATTCTCCACTGACGTCCTTATTCTGTGCCAGCAGGACCCCATATAGGACCCACGCTACGTTTACTCCTCCTGTCTCCCTGGTCTCCTTCAATATGTGACAGTTTCTTAGTCTTATCTTTTATGATCTTGACAGTTTTGAAGAATGCAGTAATACCTTGGTTTGCGAGCATAATTCGTTCTGGAAACAAATGACTCATATTGCAAGACATCCCTCGTTTACCACGTTAAAATGTATTAGAAATGTTTGCTAGTCTTGCGGCATACCCGCAAACCCTGTTACTCGCAATCCAAGGTTTTACAACGTCAGGCATTTTGTAGAATATCCCTCAGTTTGGGTTTGTCTGAGGTTTTCTCCTAACTAGATAGATTGAGGTTATGGATTTGGGGGAAGAATGCCACAGAAGCAAGCTGCTTCTGGGGAACATGGCGGTGTTAACGTTGATCATGAGCCTTCCAGCTGTCTCCACTGGAAAGTTGCTATTTCCTTTTTTGTAATTAATAAAGATTGGGGAGGGGGGACTCTTTGAGGTTATTAAACTTCCTGTTTCGCCTTCAGCTTTTAACCACTAATTTTAGTTTTCATTGGTACTCTTTGTGGTGCACTAATGGTGGCTTTCTTTGTCCCCAGTTCCTTCTCCATTTAATTGGAATTCTCTAAGGAAGAGTTATCACTCCCCCCCCCATTTATTTATTTATTCAGCCTTTTTTTTTACATCAGTATGGGCTCATGAGTATTTATATTTATTTATTATTTTGTTTTTTTGATTATAATAAAATATTATAGTTATTTATTTTGTTGCTCAAACTGTTCCAGCTTTGCCTAGTGGGAGCTCTTTGAGGTTGGCTCTTGTGTCCTTTTTACATGCCGTATTACTTTTATAACTTAAACAGCATAACAAAGTATAAATAATTAAAATTGCTTTTCACTGCTTTTTGTTATGTTGATCTGGTGTTTCATTTGAGTGGGAGAAGATGCTGAGGCTAGACACGTGATGGCTCAGCTATGAGTCACACAGACAAACTTTTGACAAATGATAGATTTCTTTCCTTTTTTTAATAAGGCACAATTCTCATTAGCATATGAGACTGGATTGTACTAGAATATAATTATGAATCTACTTAGGTTATAAACATCTGAAATAGTGTTTTTTTTCTCTTTAAATTACAAAGAATTTTATGTTGTTGAAGAGATTAATGAAGACCATAAACTCTGAGTGTTGCCAAAACTTCACTTGGGGAGAAAATTACGAATAAATTCCAGAGTATTGTTTTGTTTGCTTTTACAATCAATGGCTGAAAAGATGGCTTAGCTGAGAAAACCAAATTTCAAGGTTAATTCATCACCAAAAAAGAAAAATTGTGCTCACTGCTTGTTTATGCATGCTGCATTGAAGAAGAAACCGTGTTCCTAAGACCTTAAATTGATGATATCATTGAGGCACTGTCAAAATTATTTGAGGGAATGAGCTGAATTAGAAAAAGAATAAAAAAAGATTGTCTACTGATTTCAGCAATGCCAGGTTTAAGATCAGCATTTGGGACAAAAATCCAAGAGAAGATTAATCTTCTTAGAATGTCTTATCATTGTCAACTATTAGAGTGAAAAACTGTGTGGGGAGCTTGATCTAGCTTTCAAGACAGCCAGTGTGTGAAAAATAGTGTGTTCAGACATCAGATCACTTGCCTTTTGTGTGAAGAGTTGAGTGCTGGTCCTAGAATACCGAGATTTGTTTATCGCCAAAGGGAAATTAATTTGGCTGGAATCAATGAAAGTCATAGTCACCTATTCTTTGGGAAACTCAGGGAAAGATCTTTCCAAACTTTCTAAAGTATTAACTTTCCACATAGCTTGGTATAGCAGACACTCTCAGTGCTTCTCAGCGCTTCTTCTGGAGCCCCCTGTATCTCTTTTACAGGTTTGAAGCATTCATGTCACAGCTTCTGTGTGCTTTGCTACCATCATTTGCATCTGCCTTATCTTCCAGGGCCACCTGGGATGGTGGGCCCTCTGCACAGGCCCAGAGAGCAGAAGTGTCTCCTGGGAGTTTGTAGCACCTGGGGTTGGCTATAGCCAGGGGCTGTAGGGCTGGGTATGAAAGTCCAGTGACTGCTTTGGGGGTACAGATAAATTCTGATCTGTAACTCATCCCCCAGTGGTCTCCAGGGGACCTGGCTAAGGTCAGGACCTTCTTGAGTGGCCCCTCTGCCCAGCTTTTCCCTGTTGCCCATCTTGCTTCCCTCACTCCATTATGGTTCCACCTTTATTTTTTTATTTTTTTATTTTTTTATTTTATTTTATTTTTTTTTAAAGATTTTATTGGGGAATTGGGGGAGGGGAACAGTGTTGGGGAATCGGGGAAGGGGAACAGACAAGTTGCTGTCTTTTTGTTCTTCAGTCTAGTTGCGGAGGATGTTGCTTCACTGGCCCATGTTGGTGTCATCATTGTGCTCTTCCCGGATGAGGCAGATCGGTCGCCGGCCTCTGGGTGTCGCTCACCGCGGCTATTGGCAGCTCACGCTGGCTGCCGGCCGCTCACGCTGGCTGCCGGCCACTCACTGTAGCCCATGGCAGCCCACTGCAGCAGGGGCTGCAGCCCACACTGTCGCCGGGGCTCGCACAGCTCAGCTCCAGGTGGCGCTGTTGTTAGCTGTAGAGGGCAGTGTCACTGGCCCTCATATGTGGGATCCGAACCGGGGCTGCTGGCGTCCCAAAATCAGCTCTTAACCAATGCGCCACTCGGCCGGCCCCTGGTTCCACCTTTATAAATAAGGAGGAACATGTGTCATCCTCTAGGGTCTGCTTCTTGGCAGCCTGACCTAAGAAACTCAGCCTACTCGGCAGATATATTTGAAACTTTGAATCCATTGAGTGTGAAACTTTATGAGATAAACATCCAACTCATTTGTCTGTATTTCCTATGTCAAGCAACTGTAGCCAAAATTTATCTATAGATATATCATATCGATGCTAAATTTTTCTTGTTAGTGTTTACATTTGGTGCGGTTCTTGCTTTCAAGGAAAAAAAATTCATCTAATGTGTATGCAGGGGGAATTCAGGATGTACACTTTTTTTCTGATATTGTGACTGAAAAGCACATTTGAAACTCTGTAAGGGGCCCCTCTTTCTCCAGCTGAGGCTCAGTCTTTGCCTGATCTCCCAGTGGTATTTTGGAACTCAAGCTTGACTTGGGGGCAAGACAGCTTATATCACATTGACTTTATAGATTTGGGGGAGTAAATTCTCTCTCTCATTTCCTGAAAACAAATAAGCATCCACTGTACTTTATTTCCCATTTTTGTCAACATGAAAAAGGCATACAATGGCCTTGATGTCAAAAAAGAGCTTAGTTATGTTTTAGCTGCCACTTTTGACCCAAGAGAGAAAAACTGGGGCAGGCAAGTAGATTGATATCACATGAATAAAATAAAGATTCAATGTCCCTTGCAGGGAAAAATAACTTATTTTCATCTAAAACTGCTGTAGCCTTGCCTGGTTTATAGGAATGATATTTATCTGTTTAGACATTTTGAGTGACATTTAAAGGAAGCAGGTGTTTTTTGTTGGTTCATGTATTGGGTTAATGGAAAGGGGACACAGATTGGAAGGCTGAGAGTGCTCCCTTAGAGATCTCTCTGGTCTTGCCCTGCACTGACATTCTTTGATAATAAGATTCTCGTTTTTCTGAGCTGTCTCTGAGTCACAGTGTCCTTTCTTCGCAAGTAGAGGATACTGTGGAAGGTGCATTAAACTTTGGTTTCAGGCCCAAGCACTAAGGGATAGAGATTGAAAACCCTCCAAGTGAAAACCCTCCTATTTTGACAGACTGCTCACTAAAATCATTGTCTTTGGCTGTTCTAGATCCTTAGGGTGGGAAAATTAATAGAAGACCCAGGGTCCTTATTAGCAGGACATTCTCGCTCCTGTCTTTCCTCCCTCTTTCCTTCCTTGCTCCATCTTCTTCTCCCTTCTTCCTCCACCCCCTTTCTTTTCTTCATCTTCCTTCTTCCAATTCCCCTTTTTCCTTCTTCCCTCTTCTTCTTTTTTTTTTTTCTCTTTCTGCTATGGCAACTGAAATGCACCCAAACTGAAGTGACTGCAGCCAGCTTTTGACCTTGTTGACACTAAATGTTCCAGAGTGTTGACACAAAAGAACTCCCACAGTTGAAGAAGGTGAAGCAGAAAATCCAGAGAAGCAGGAGTGGGTATGTGTGGCAGGGATTGTATGTGAGGGCTGTTAAGGAAGGCATTTGTAAAGGTGGGGTCTGGAGGTGCTGATGCCAGAGAGAATACAAGCGCTGTGTTTCTGTGAGTCACATCCAGATGTGACTTACAGGAATCGGAAGAAGACGTCTTCCTCGAGAAACATGGAAGAATTGAGTAGATACTGAGCTTGATAACCTTGCTTTCTGGATGCCCTAATTTGCTTTTCTGTGAAATGGAAGCAGTGATCTTAGATCCTTTCCAGAAGTCAGAAATATTGTGAAGGTCAAAGTCCCATTGGAGGGCAGCATGGGGACGAGGCCAGAGCGTGAGCCAGGAGTCAGGACACTGGGTTTTTTCCTGCTCTGCTGTTTCCTACGTTTGTCGTCGTCATGATGTACATACCTCATCTGTGAAATGGGAAAAATGGGTTTCTCAAAATGGAGTGCATTTCCCAAATTCAAAACTGTCATTTCTCCCAACCCCCTGACATTTTTGGTTATGTGTTTTTAAAACGCAGAGCTTATTGTAGGATCTGGCAAAAATGCAGTTGATCAGAAATATTGTTGAATGAATGGATGGATGGATGAATGAATGCTCACTATCAGCCCCTCCCTCCCAAGTATGGCTGTGCTCTACACAGCTCCAAGGGAAAGAGGGACACTGCTCATAAAAACTATGATGGGTATCAAGCCCCCGGACTTGTGCAATATGGCAGTTAGCTTCCAATTGACAAGCATTATTCAGTGACCTGAAATTGCCAAGAAGGATGTGAGGCTCTTGGAAGATGTAACATCCCTTATGTTCCTCTGTCTAATTTCACTTTCTAGGAGCTACAAAACAACCCCTTTGGGCTCTCCATCTGCCTCATCCTACGGAAACACAGGCCTGTGTGTTTTCTGGGTTAGCAGCAGCCATGGGGCTCCGTGACCTGTAAGAACCTCCAGCAGGACCACCTTGCATTGACAAGGGCCAGTAATCTGGTTCTTTAAGCCCTTCCATGAGACACTATATTTTGGAAGTTAAAGAGCCAAATAATCCTTCGCTTTCTAACCAAGAGAAATATTTATACCCCAGCCAGAAAGCAAATCCCTCCTTTGCCAAGCGCCTTTAGTAGAAAAGGATATTTTCTTAAGAAGATACATAATTATTGAAAATATTTATGAGTTCATCTGTATGTTTTTTACAATGACCTCGTGTGTCCCCATGAGAACCACTGGCTGAGAAACCCTCCCCTAAATGAAGGACTTTGAGGTTGCTTAGTTACTCAGTTAACAAATTTCTAGTGCCCCGTGGTGGACATCGCTACTCTAATCTACCATGGAATCCTTGAACTAGGCTGAATAGGAAATAACTTTCCCGGCCTCACTGCTATATGGTTCTTGGCCCACCCCTGCTCTCAACTAGTCTTCTTAATTTTCTCTGCATTTTTATATCATTTTGTGTTTGTTTCTCACCAAGTCCCGGTGAAGCTATCAGAGAATATAGGATGGAGGGACAGGGCAGGACCTGGAGTTATGGGTTTTAGTGCAGGCACTTTCTTGGACTCAGCAAGGACCATGTTCTGTGCTGTGGGCCTACATTTCTCTGTAGTCAAACACGAAGGGGTAGGTGATCTCCCAGACTCCTTATAGCAGTGGAATGCATTGTGGTAAAGTTTGGGCTTTGGAGTCAGGCCCGCATGGGTTTACATCTGACTTGGAACTTGAGGCAGGTTATTGCCATGAACTTTAGCCTTCTGATCTGTAAAATGGGGATCACGATGATAACGGCTGTCCATGGGGCTGTGGTGTGGATCAAACAGGAGCATCTATGCAAAGCCCTGTCTCAGAGCTGCCACGTTCATTAGCATGCTCAGTGGGTGGCAGGGGCTGTTTTCATGAAGGCCATTATGGTCTCACAATGATTTGGTCTATGGCATGACTGCTAAGAGAGCAAACCAATGTCTACGTGAGAGTAGGAACAGCAGCAGGGATGTTGCTTTGGTACTTAATTTGCATTTGGAAAACTTCCAAAATCATTCATTCATCTCCATTTTTCTTAATGAGTAATCATTTGTCCCTAGTCAGCACCACCAGAGTCTGGGGCCGTCCTCAGCCATGTGGATGTCATCGCGTCCCATCAGTGAATGAAGATGCTGGGTGGAGACCACAGTCAGTGGTGCAGGAGACTGCACCTGCCTGAGTGCCCAGTCAGAGCCTGGGGAGAGGAGGGCGTGGTGGGTAACGACATCCTCCGCCTTTCGCAGCTGGGCTTCTGCTCCCTGCTCTGGAGCAGGGCAGGCCTCTGGTCTGTGTGCTCAGCCTTCTCCTGTTCTGTATATCGCTTCTTTGTTTCTTTTGTTCCCTTTTGCTAACATATATAGTACTTCCTGTAGCTGGCCTAAGTAAGTCACAGGATTAAACTCATTTCATCCTCCCAATCAGCCTGGGAGTTTAAGACTCTTATACAGACGGGGAAAATGAAACTCAGAAGTGAATTCTGTGGCTTGCCCTGGGCACCCCAAGGCTGCACCCTGCTCTGGGTCCTCCACACTCTGTTACCTCTCTTCCCTGCTGTCTCCCTTCTCCACCCCATGCATGGCTAAGGGCCTCTTGGGTTTGGGAGAACCAGTCAGCTTCTCTATTGCTCATCAACCTCTCCCCGGTTTCAGATGGTGCTATCACTCTGAGTCCTAGCATCCACTGGGAGTCCCCAGGAGGGACCAGGTCAGGGCTCTGACTGGAGACTCAGTCCTGATGTTCGTTATCAGGAGAGCAGAGTAAGACCAAGGGTGTACATATCATTCAGCGGTACCTAGCAGCCTCTGTTGGGGGACTATTATCCATGGGCCGCTTGTATTTCTGCATGTCTTGCGAGCAGAGAGTCTGTCTTTCCTTTATTCTGGACTGTCTTTTCCAGGGTGTTTACACAGCAGACATCCTTGGGAGACAGAGGAGGTAGTCAGTCTTCTTATGAAAAGAGCTTACTGCCCACTATAAAATATTTGGGGTCCCTAAGATCAGTGTTACTCTCCTGTGATGCAACCCACTGTATATACAGGTGCCACCTGGCTCTCCTTGTGATGTCCTGTGGGAATTGGGGCTCAGGGAACTGGGTCAATGGCACCGACCATCTGGCTACTGCTACTTCTGTGAGCAATGATGCCCTTTGCCTCTGATCCAGGAGTCATATCTCTTCTGCCAGCATCCACGAATCTGGCAGACTAATTTAAGCTTACAAGTAGGCGACATTCTCACACTCTTCACGGTTTCTGACAGATTCCAGACTCATGACTTAGAGGAGAATCACATAAGTGCTGAAAAGATTAATGCTTTCTGAATAGATAAGGAAAAGAGTCTCAGAGGACACAGCCTGTGAGTGCAGCTTGAAGGAAGAGTAGGATTTTGATGGGCTTGGAAGCTGGGCAAGGCAGTTGCACGCGGAGGGAAGAGAGTGAGCAAAAGCGCAGCAGTGTAAAGGCCACAGGTGGGCTCAGAGCTCAGCAGTCAGTCTGAGTGCTGGAACCAGGGACGCCTGTCTGGATGGGCTTGGCGGCTTCGTCTGTCCCTCTGGAACTAACCTTTACCCTTGTTCACCCTGGTCTCTACCCTGGCAGGCTGGCTGGGTTAGCTAATGGGTACCAGTAAGGTGGGAGTGAGGTCAGGGTGTGGATCCTCTTGGCTCCCTTGAGGCTGTCTGTCTTGGGCTCCTGTGTCCTTCGGCAGAAAGTCACTGTTCCTCTCACAGGGCCTCTACCCAACTCCCTCATGCTGAATTTCTGTAGCTTCTCCCTCTCTTTACCCTTTTAGACCTAGGGTATGGTAACAGCTCCATGGCAACTAGCCAGGTGACTGCACTGTCCCATATGGTCCCCCTACCTGCCCCTTTGTGTATGATTGTCCCCATGAAAGCAAACACTTCTCATGTGATCCTGACGCGAGTGAGCCTGCCTTTGTTCTTGGGACCTGACTAATGCGATGGCTGACAGGGAAGTAGGATGTCAGGTCAGACTGTAGAGGGGAGCGTCAGGAAGCTGGTCTCAGAAAGGTTTCCTAGTTGTATCTAACTAACCTTTCTTCTTCCCATGAAATCCAACTCTGGTGTTCCCTTCCCTGGGGAGACTCCCAGGACCCCTTTTGCCCCTTCCATAGCATTGATTAGCTGTATTTCACTTGCCTCCTTCTGTATCTCTCTCCTTTCTGACTGCAGGTACCTAATTGATTTCCGTATCTCTTACATCGCACACAATAAATATTTGTTGAGTGAAGGAATAACTATATGGATGGATGTAGACATGGATAGAGGGATGAATGTGATCCTATGTCACTGAGGATATGGGGACAGGGGAGTGATGTGAACAGACACAGAAGCACAGATACAGCCCTTGCCTCCTGGCAGCTTTTATCCACTTGGGAAGACATGACATGGACATGGGAAGTCTCTAACTCTAAAAAACGTGGCCACCTCTGCAGAGGTGTCCCAAGCACACAGACAGTGGATGTGACAGGAGGTCAGACAGGAGGGAGCTCACTCTGCTCTGGGCAAAGAGAATACCTGGGAAGGCTGCCTGGAGGAGGTGGGGCCGGAGCTGGGTACAGGGGATGGTGTCTCGGTCAGCTTGGGCTGACCAACAAAATACCATAGACCGAGTTGCTTAACCACAAACATTTGTTTCTCGCAGTTCTGGAGGCTGGGAAGTCCAAGATCAAAGCACTGGCAGACCTGGAATCTGGTGAAGGGCCTCTTCCTGGCTGTGTTCTCATATGGTGGAGAGCAGAGAGAGGAAGCTCTCTGGGGTCTCTTATAAGGGCACTAATTTCATCATGAAAGCTCCACCCTCATGACCTCATCACCTCCCAAAGGCCACACCTCCAAATACCACCCCATTAGGGGTTAGAATTTCAACGTATGAATTTGATGGGATCAAGAGGGCGAAGGAGGAGAAAACAAAGGCCAACGGACCAGATGGGCTAAGGTAGGACAGGAGACAGAGGACAGAGCAGCACACGATGTTTTCAGAGGTAGGAGAGGCCATGCTTGGAAGGGCCTTGAGTGCTAAGCTAAGGTGGTTGGAATTTATCTTGAAGGCACCAGAAAGCCATTGAGAATGCCCTGGTGGAGGTTGTTACTTCAAACAAAGAAAAGCAGTGAAACAGGTGCTATCTTCGTAAGGCATCAGGAGAAGAAGTAGCTGGAGGAAAGAGTATTTGGAGTCCAACAGACTTGGCCTGGAATCCCAGAGTCTCTGAATGTTAGCTGTGTGACCTGGGGGAGGTTACTTCACCTCTCTGAAGGGAAACCTCAGTTTCCTTTCCTAGATCTTGGGGCTTGTAATAGGCACCACTTAGGGCTGTTATGAACAGATGATCAAATGAAAGCAATATGCCTATCATAGTGCTTTGTGTATGGTAAGTACTTTCTTGTTGTTGTTGTTACTATTCCTACTTTAGCCTTTCTGTGTTTTGGTTTTGATTGAGGGACCATGGCTTTGAGGGTCATGTGCATTGTTAGTAGTGGTTTTGGCAGCTGTGGTTGTGGGTAACAGAAGGAGGAATCTTGCAGCCACAGAGCTTTCTTTTCTTTATTTTTCTGGTCTGAAAGAATGAGATAGTGGAATACTAATACCACTATCTGGGGGCTTGACGCTGGGGCCTGGCAGGGGCTTGTTTTCATAGCCTGAAATAGTCTGGCATTTGCCATTCCAGCAGGCAGGCTGCCAGGTCAAGGAGTGTGTAAGCACCCTGCCTAACAAAGCAGAACTATTTTTATTTTGCGGGGGTGGTTCAGGAATGCATCACAGAGTCCCTGAGGCCAGCCCCACCCAGCCTGGAGGCCCCAGCCAGTCGCCAGCAAAGGCTGGTCTCCTGCAAGTAGTCAGTGGGAAGGAAACAGCTGGGACCCTTAGGGACTAGTTTCGCTAGTCTGGGAGGCCAGGTGTCCTAGATAGCCCTGGAGTGGCCCACCGCAGCCTTCTCTCAGCCGGGGACTAGGGGACCAGAATCTTACTAAGAGCGTTTCTGGAGTCATCAGGCAAGAAGCAGTAGGGTTTAACTTTATGCCCTAATGTAATATGAACAAAAGCAATGAGACTACTAATAGCAATGGCTTCCGCTTACTGAGATTCTACTGGATATCGGACACTGTGCTAACTGTGCTACATGCACTATCTCTTGTCCTGTAATAGCTCTATGAGGAATAGCCCCATTTTTCAGATGTGCAAACCGAGGCTCAGAGAGGTTAAGTCACTTGCCCAGGGTTAACCAGCTAAGAAGTGGTTTGGCTCCAGGATTACTGGCTGTACAGTGGATGCCCCTCTTACCTCCCTCATTGCCTGCCCACACAGGGGGAAAAGAACAGGGGGAGGACTCGGGGAGCTGGCCTTAGTCCTGGTCTTGCCCTTGACTCAGACCTCGCATCTAGTGATCCTTCATGCCTCAGAGCTACTAGGGGGAAAAGAATTCTTGTGCCCCTGGCCACACAGGGCTGTGAAACCAGGGAGGGTGGAAAGAGATTTGGAGAGCCCAGCAGCATGCTGATGTCAGCCCATAAGGCCCACACATTCGAGGGGGAGCGTGTCACCATGCCTGATTCTCTGATGAACGAGGGAACCTGGGGTCAGAAGCCTGCAGAGCTGAATCCTCCATGAGTTACCTTAAAGGAGGCTTGTCTTTCTCCCACCTTTTTCCTTCTTTATAATCTTCCTGTCTCCTTTTCTCTTTCCCTTCTCTTTTTTCCTCCCTCCCTCCCATGCCTTTCTGTCCTTTTGTACTCACTCCTGGTAGAACGTAGCAGAAAGAACATGCATGGTCTTTGAAGTCAGCCTTTGTTCCCTCCTCCTCTCCATCCATCTAACTCTTCCCATCCTTCAGTCTCCGGCTTTAGCCCCGCCTCCTCCAGGCAGCCTTCTCTGACTTCCCCCTGCTCGGAGCAGAGCGAGGTCCCTCCTAACTGACCTCCTGTCACACCCACTGTCTTGAAATATGCGACACCTCAGCGGAAATGGCCTCTCAGTGTTGGAGACATTTCCAGTGTCCATGCTATGTCTTCCCTACTGGGTTGAAAGCTGCTTGAGTGTAAGGGCTAAATCTTGTGCGTCTTTACATTACTTTGTATCACTCGCCTGTCCTCAAACCGTCAATGACTTCTTACAGCACACAGGATTGAGTGTTCACCTATTCACCCACCCATCCATGCACCCACCCATCCACGCAACAAATGCTTACTGAGTGCAATGTTAGGGATGTGGAGATACATTAGAACCAAGGAGCCTCGACAAGGAAGAAAGCAATTACAAAACAGGATGATGAATCCTATGAAAAAGGAGGTAGAAAGGTTGTGAGGATTAGAGAAACCATATTCAAGTCATAACTCTGTCACTTCCAGCTGCAGGAGCTTGCTCAACTCACTTCCCTTCCCGTGCCTCAGTTTCCTCATTTCTAAAATAGGGATAACAATTACCACCTTGTAAGGTTGTAGGGAGGACTAAATAAGATGATGTATGTAAAGGACCCAGCCCTTTCCTCCGTTCTATCACGTTAGTTCCACATGGGCAGGGGCATGGTGGCGTTGGCGGAAGGGCTGTGTCTCCATCCCTGAGTCCCAGGCAGTGCCTGCCTGTTGCTGGTCATGTGGATCTGAGAGCCTGAGAGTTGAAATGATCAATCCACAAACAGGTTTTGCGTCACTTTGGCACAAATCCTCTTTGAATTAAATTTCCACTCAGTTCTCCTCAGCTTCTGTCTGTACAATACATTTTTCCGGGGGAGAGGCAGTTTCTAGAAGTCCTTTTTCCTGGACCTACCCCAAGCCTTGTCTCACACGTGGAGCAACTGAAGCCCAGAGACAAGGAACAGAACCTGCCGGGGTTGTGTCTAAAGTTTGGATCCAAATTTTGGTTCTTCCAGTTGTTTTTGCCCTCCTAAGGAAGACGATGCAAGATCGCCAGGGGACCCTGCTGCTTACATCCCCGGTCCACTCCAAACTCATTTTCCAAAGGACACCACCCCATTGTGGCCTGCGCACATCATCCATAGTTCCCAAGACTGGGTCATTTTCCTTGGAAGCTCTGGAGTTGCACCTTCCCCGAGAACGGACAGAAAAGAAACACCTTCTCTCCTGATCACCACCATACCGCCTGAAGTCCAGTCCATAACAAGAAGTCCAGTCCAACACAGGGCAGGGATGGTGGGGGACAGGTGGCATCCAGCCTAAGAGGTCTCATTTTGTTACCAGCCAACTGAGCAGCACCAACCCCCACCACTGAAAAACTTTTAAGTTTCCTTTCCTATAGAAATGTTAAGTATAAAAATGTTGATTCTCCTCCCTAGTTCTTTAGTTTCTTAGCTCTTAGGCTTGGATTGCTCTTCTAACTAGTTTGTGAATCTTGGGCTGAAGATCCCCCTTGCTTCTTAATTGCTTTGTAGATCAGTTTCTGAATCCTAAACAATAGAAGTCTCCTATCCCTGCTTCAGATAACTATTTGAAAGCCTGTGACTTCCTAATATCCCCCAGGCCAGTAAGCTAAATGTCAAACCCATTCTGTGTCCAGACAACTGACGCCACCTGAGTGATGGACTGAATAGCCACAAGTTTCATAAGAACTAACAGGTTTATTAATTAAAATCAATTTTTCCTCATTCATGGGCCTTGGGGACAGGGGACACCCTAGCAAGATTGCCAGTCACAACCAAAGAAGCCAACGTGGTCTTCCAGGTGGAGTTTGAGACCCATTCCTCTCATCTGAGATCAGCCAGAGTGAGAGTTCCATGAACCCCCAATAGTCAGGGACAGCTCTACGCCCCTGCCCAGCAGGAAGCAGATGCAGAAGAAGAGACCTCCTGTCCCTCAGTTTCCCATTGAGATTTTATGGGGATCACGTCTCTCAAAGGTAAAACCAGGCAGGCAGTTAGAGGCAGGCATTGGGTCTCTGCATTCCTACATGTCCCACAGAGTGCGACCACCTGGGGGAAATCCCCTCTCTACCCAAAACTCCCCTTTGTATTGTAATTACCTACCCCTGCGGTGTGTGTGGGGGAAACAAATGGGCACAAAATATCCAACTAGATCAGACCAGTCACTGGTATCTGCGCAGTACCTCTTGTCAATCACAGGTGCCAATCAAGTGGTCCCACGCCCAGAGGGGAACAGCCCATTTTAGAGAAAAAGGGATAAAAACACCAAGTCCTGGGAAGATCGTGCTGCTGCTGCTGCTGCTTCTTCCCTTTCAGCCTCGCCTTTGCACGTGGCCACTCCACACTCTTTGGAATGTAACTTTCTAGTAATGGGCCCTTGAGCCATCCTCTAGTGCTCAGATCTACTTTTACTTCTAAATGTACTATCTCTTCTAATAAACTACTTATTTTACTGCTTTACTCTGGTATCTCGTTCAATTCTTTGCTCGAGTTGCCAAGAACCTGGACTTTGCGCCGAGAAGGCTCCCTCTCCGACAACAATTTCCTGGGGGTTATCGGAATAAGTACTAAAGTTTGTCCTGGACTGGACTTTTTGTTCCCGCTTCTGCTAGACTTGTTGATGGGAAATTAGCTGTATAGTAGGAGACAAAAAAGGGGAGGATGTGTTGTCAGAGATATGAAATTCTTGTATGAAGCCGTTTGAGCTGTTATTTTGTTTGAGATTTGCACTAACCTGGTTTTTCTCACTCTTAAATTTTTTTTCTTGGCCATTGTTGAAGTGGAACACAAATTATTATTAAAAAACAAAACAAGCAAAAAAAAAAAAAAAAAGAAAGAAAAGAAAAAAACAACTTTGTTTCCATAGCAGCACAGGCTTATATTTAGTTAGAAAAATATCCTTTTGAAATTCAAGTTTTTCTGCCCCACAATAGTACAAGGGGAAGGAAAAACAGTAGCAAAATCTGAAAATTTCCCAATGTCCTGAACTTGAAAAAGAGCAGAGTGGGCTTTCCAAATTGCAGTCTGTGTCATGCGGCCTCCCCGCCTTCCCACTGACTAGGGATCCAAGCCTCCTGCTTTAGAAACCATCCTGTTATGTCTGACAGACACTGAGTGGTTAAGAGGCTGTATTATTAGGCTGCCTGATTTTCTCTGAACAAAGGAACAGCAGTGTTTTCTCTCTGGACAGGAGGCTCCAGATGTCAATCAAAAAGCTGGCCTGAGGCATGTTAGGGGTTCCAACTAGTTCATGTATGTAACTAATTCCAAGTGAATGTTTTCAATTTGTTTTTCAGTGAAATGAAGTAGATAGAGGTAGTGCATGCTAATGGGCAGACACAGAGACTCAGTCTAGGATGAGTTGGCGAGCTTAACTGGGCAACCATGTGTGTGTGTGTGCGCGCGCGCGCACGCATGCATATGTATAATCTTATAGAGACATAAAATATTCTAGCGAAATGAAAGAAGCTGTATGTTGCTAGCTAAAATATGAAATACGAGGGTCTGACAATTAAGTTACTGGCCACCATGCATGTACGTTGGCAGCACTGTACAAACAGGTTGGTAAGGTTTCATAGCCTTGGTATATCAGTGTCTCACAGCTGTGTTCCTGTCGACGTCTGGCGGTATCTTGCTGAGTGGCATTCATTATTGTTGTTGCATGTTTTTCTGTGCCATCGCAAGACTGTCTGAACTTGAATTAGAGCAACAAACGAACATTAAAAACGTTTTTCTGAGGGGAGAGAACACATCACTGACGAAGAGAGGTCCGGGTGGCCAGTAACGAGCACAACTGATAAAAACATTTCAAAAATTCTTTGAATTGTGCGTCAAAATCATCAGCTGACTGTGAGAAGCACAGCAGACCAAGTAACATCAATAGAGAAACAGGAAAATCTTAACTGAAAACCTTGGCATGAGAAAGGTGTGTGCACAAATGGTCCCAATGGAGCTCATCGATGAACAAAAGCAAAGGAGAGTCGAAGTTTGCCAAGACCTTTTGGAGAGGCAAGATGATGTTTTAGGCTGTGTTATCACTGGTGATGAAGCACGAGTGTACCAATACAACCCTGAAACAAAGTGTCAAAGTGCACAATGGAAGTCAGCCAATTCACGACCAAAAATGTTTCATCAGTCCAAATCAAGAGTCCAAACGATGTTGCCAACCTTTTTTGATATCAGAGGGATTATTCATTATGAATTTGTACCAACTGGACAAACAGTTAACCAGGTTTACTATTTGGAAGTGTTGAAAAGGCTGTCAGATGACTTGAACTTTTTACCAACAATTCATGGCTCTTGTACCATGACAATGCACCAGCTCACACATCACTGTCTGAGAAGGAGTTTTTAGCCAGTAAACAACTGTATTGGAACATCCTTTCTACTCACCTGATCTAACCTCCAATGACTTCTTTTTTTGCCTGAAGATAAAGGAAATATAGAAAGGAAGACATTTTAATGACATTCAGGACATCAAGTGTAACATGATGACAACTCTGATGGCCATTTCAGGAAAAGAGTTCCAAAATTGCTTTGAAGGGTGGACGAGGTGCTGGCATCAGTGCATAGCTTTTCAAGGGGAGAACTTCAAAGGTGGCCCTAGTGATACTCAGCAAATGTAGCACTTTTTCTAGGATGAGTTTGCAAACTTAATTGCCTGACCTTGTATGTATGGTATGATCCTATTTACACTTTGAAAAATTCTGCATGTACATTTATATGAAGATCTACATATCAGTTCCATATGGACATTGGAGGTGGGGGGCTATTAATTTTTAACTTAATCTTTTGTAAGTTTGATTATTTTCACAGCATTATGGTATTTCTTTTATAAATATAAAAAAGGATAGTGAAGATAAAAAGGGAAAAGAATGAGGGGTTTGGAACAGATGATGTCTGAATTCCCTTCCACCTGCTCTGGGGTCCATGATTAATACTGATCCCCTCTGTGTCCAGTAATATTGGTGGCCAGGTTTGCATTATATGTATGGCACTTAATCTTCATTTGTGATTCTTAATTTAGATCTGCAGAGTCAGCCTTATTCATTTCTTTCTTTTTTTTTTTTTTTTTTTTTTAAGATTTTATTGGGGAATTGGCGGAGGGGAACAGCGTTGGGGAATCGGGAAAGGGGAACAGACAAGTTGCTGTCTTTTTTGTTCTTCAGTCTAGTTGCGGAGGATGTTGCTTCACTGTTGGTATCGTCATTGCGCTCTTCCCGGATGAGGCAGATCGGTCTCCGGCCTCTGGATGTCGCTCACCGCGGCTATTGGCAGCTCACGCTTGGCTGCCAGCCGCTCACGCTGGCTGCGGGCCACTCACTGTAGCCTATGGCAGCCCACTGCAGCAGGGGCTGCAGCCCACACCATCACCGGGGCTCGCACAGCCCAGCTCCAGGTGGAGCTGTTGTTAGCTGTAGAGGGCAGTGTCACTGGCCCTCATGTGGGATCCGAACCGGGGCCGCTGGCATCCCAAAACCAGCGCTTAACCAATGCGCCACTCGGCCGGCCCAGCCTTATTCATTTCTGTAGCTGCTTTGGGTTTTCATCGGGGATTCTTTCTTCAAGTCAAGTTTGACATTTGGAAGCAAGGCTCAATGGACATTCCTCAGGACAGCCATTCAGGGAGCAGTCCCCAGCTTGGCATCTCTCCCACACCTTGGGGAAATACTTTGGGGGTTCCGGAAAATGGTCACATTTCCAAAAATAATGGCTCTGTGCAGAGTGGTGTGGAGGAAGAGATGGGGGGAGGAAAGATTACCAGGAGTCATAGGGGTGAGGGGAGGCAGCAGCTGAGGATAACTAGACGTTTCCAGTTTGTATGGCTGTGGGGTGGGGGATGTGGATGGTGAAGCCACTGGATAAGAAGAGACCTTGAAAGGAGGGACTAGCCTGCAGAGGAAGGTATCATATTTTGCCGTGTATAATGCTCACCCACTTTTTTGGCCCATACTTTCAGGGAAATGGGATTAGTACTACCCACGTATAATGTGCATCCTTATTTTTCCCTCACAAATTTGGGCCAAAAAAGGTGCACATTTTACATGGCAAAATACGGTAATTAGATTGACGTGATGGCGACACAGCATCCTTGCTTAGGGCTGTGTCTCCAGTTGAGGTAAGAGAGGGGGCCCAACATCAGGGCGTGGAGGAGAAATCATTTCTGCCATTTTTGGCTTCATGGAAGGCACTTTAATATGTCTGATATTATGGCTGCAGTACTTGTCTGCAAGGAGACAGCTTGATGATAAGGGGAAAAAATAGCTGATTCCTGCTCCCAGCTGTGCTCCTGGCTCCCTCGGTGGCCCTCAGTGCAAAAATGTGAGACTATCTGTTATGGAAGAAATCTTGGACCATGGCTGGCTATGGCCTCAGTTTCCCCATGTGTACGGTGAGGAGGTAGAACAAGGAGATTTCTGGGGTGTCAACACGTGTTTATCACCAGCAATGTGTCACTCCTCCATGCTTCTCTGTCTTGCTGGGGCGGCATGGGGAGGCACAAGGGGAACCCCAGCACTGATGACAGATGCAATTCCAAGGGTTAGTGTTGGCTCTAGGCCTCGGAAGGTTGGCAGAGCCTCACAAAGCAAATTAAATTTGTATTTGAAAATGTAAGTGAGCAAATAGCCTGGCCTTTTAAAATTCCAAATTGGTTTTGGAGACAAATGGATTAGCAGGAAGGAAGGGAGAAATGGAGGGACAGTTCACCCTGTGTGGACTTGCTGGCAGGCAGCCTTGCCTAATATGAGATTAGCATCTCTGACTTTTGTTCGAAACCAACCACTCTGTCCTCCTGGCCTGCCAGGAGCCAGGAATGAAAACCTCCCCCAGCTCCTTACTCAGAAAGGAGGGCATCCAGACCCACACACGGGTGCTAGTTGGGTGACTCTGAAAGCCCCCAGACTGGCATCTGAGTGATTTCATAGAGCTAAAGAGCTCCATGAGAAAGACCTTTCAGAGTCGTGGCCATGGGATGGACCTTGAGCTGTCACCCATCAGATGTCTGACCCTGTGGGGACCGAGCTCCCCTTATTCCCAGCTTTTTCTGGGGAAGCATCCTTAGTTCAACATGTGAGCCTCAGGATCCTAGGGAACTCCCTCCTGCAGTCCTTGCAATGAGGCACCCTGAGACTGAGAGCCTCTGTTTTGAAAATATGGAAGTCTAGAAACAGGGACAGGCTGATTTTTAACAATTACTAGTATTCCACAGATGGAACAACTCATCATTGGAGAGAACTGCTCAGAAGTCTAGGAAGGACAATGGGATGATAAAGTCCCTGCATAATAATGTAGACTGTGCATTCATTCATTCATACATTCATCCGTCCATCACATATTTATGGGAGACCTCTCACGTACGGGTCCTGTTCAGGGAGCGGAGCATTCGGCAGGGAACAGACAGAACCTTTCCTCACAGAGCCTACATCCTGATTATAGGGTGGGGAGCCAGATATTAAACAAAATAAATAGTAAGATGGTTAATGTGTTAGATAATATTAAGTGCTATGAAGAAAAACTAAAGCAAGAACCAGGAATGCGGAACTGGAGATTTGGTGGGGGTGTTGTGTGAGGGTGTTCAGTTTTAAATAGAGGGCCAAGGGTTGGGAAGGTGACATTTGAGCAAAGGCCTGAAAGAGACCAGGGAGTGAGTCCTGTGGAGACTTGGAAGGGAATTCCAAGCAGAGGGCACAGCCAGTACAAAGGCCCTGAGGCGGGAGTGTGCTGGGTGTGGCTTAGACACACTGGGGAGGCTGGGGAGGCTGGAGTGGGGGCCAGTGGGGGACCAGGCCGAGATGGTATGGGGGAGGTGCAGGCTGCCCCTCACAGGCCATGGCAAGGGCTGGGCTTTCAGTTCCAGTGAGAGGGCAGCTGCGGAGGGTGTTGAATAGAGGAGGGCTGTCATGTGACTTGCAGTTACAGAAGAACGAGTCTGAGGGCTCTGTTGATACAAGCTCTGGGTGGTGGACAAGGGCAGCCACAGGAAGCCCAGGGAGGAAGCCCCTGCAACGATCTGGGTGGGAGGGGCTGGGACTCTGATAGGAGTGGGACCAAATGGTCACACTGTGGTATGACCCAGGCAGTGGATGTGACATGCTGACTGCATGAGGGGTGTGAGAAAAAGAAGGATATAAGGGGCCTAGAGATCAGGAGTTCAGAGTTAGATGTGCGGAGTTGAGATGTCTAGTAGGTATCTGAGTGGAGGGGTCCTCGCTGAGCAGAGGGGTCTGAGTTCAGAGGAGAGGTGCAAATTTGCAAATTGTGTATGGACAGATGGTCACGAAACTGAATGAGGTCACTCAGGAGTGAGTACTGATGGAGACAAGGTAAGCCCAGGCACCCTGATATTTAGATATAGGGGGTGAGAAGGTGCCACCTCCACCTTAACACCCCCAGGAGCTGATATGAGAGTGAGAAATGGGATTCCTGACATCTTCATGAACCACAGGGAGTGTGGGGCCCTGACAGGGTGGACGGGGTAACAGACGTCCCTATACGCAGGCCGCCTCCTGAGGAGGGGAAGGCTCTGAGATGTGTGTGTGGGAAGCCAGTCAGTCTGAGGCACTCTTGGGACAAGTCCTGTGAGCGGCTAGCAGCCTGCGAGGAGGGAGAGTTACACTGCGAAGTCTCAGCCAATTCCATGAGGAGCTTGGGAGCGGAGTGACCCTTCAGAGTGGCCCTGAATTCTGGCAAGGAGGCCTTGCATTGACTAGTCACTGGGTGTGGGCCTCCCTGTGAGGTGAGCATACCCTTAGGCAAGGCAGCTTCTTCGGACCCAGGCATTCCGGAAGGACTCAGTGATGGACCTTGAGCATTCGATGCTGCCAGGAGTCGGGGCATGAGTGCCTTGGTCCTGAGGGAGACCTGAAGCTCCCCACAGGGGAAAGTGACCATGCCCTTATGAGATGGTGGCAGGCCAGGATCTGTTAAGAAAGTTTGTGAGTTTGGTGTTCCCTGGAGAATCAAGGCTGGTGGAATCCAGGAGCTGTGGTGTCCACGATCCAAGTTAGGTTTTCTTTTGTGTTCCAAAATTTCCACAGCTGAATTTTGTGAAGTGAGACAGCCTGGGTCTAGAGGCTTATAAGAGGGACCTCATTTATGTCTAGATGGCGAGGGAAGAGGAATAGAAGACTGGGGAAGGTAAAAGAGAGGAGCCGAGAGCATCAGGCAGGGTCACAAGTGGCAGCACACCCAGAGTGGGTTAGTGCAGTGGTGAGCATCCCTTGGGAACTTCCAGAAAGACCTGGGAGGGATCCCTGTTAAAATGTGGCTTTACTGTTGTCAAGGAGACAGAGGTTCAGGCTATCATCACTCAGCTGGAAAAGGGAAGGGTAGAAGAGTGACATTCTCTACAGACAAAGAATTGCAGGCATCGAATTACCCAGCTTTCCTCTGTTCTTTTCCTGTTTGGTGGATTGGGTGGCCAGGCTTACAGGGACCAAACCATATTCTAGCTAGGTCAGTCAAAACCACATCACTTTATTTTCCCCCAGATTCTTACAATGACAGGTAATAATGCACAGAATTCTTCGTAGTCTACATTAGGGCCTACGTGCCAATAGGTCCTGTTTGAATCCTGGCTCAGCCAAATATGAACTATGTGGCCTTGCATAAGTCATTTGCCCTCTCTGAGCCCCTGTTTCCTCATCTATAAAGAGAACAATACCTACGTTATAGGTTATTGTAAGGGTTTAGGCAGGAAAGCACATCTGAAACATCTCCCTTCATATTCAGCATTTGGGAGGCATCAAAAGGTCTCAGCCCTTGGGGCCGGCCGAGTGGCGCGGTGGTTAAGCGCTGGCTTGGGAAGCCAGCGGCCCCGGTTCGGTCCCACATGTGAGGGCCAGTGACACTGCCCCCCCAAAAAAGGTCTCAGCCCCTTTTCTGTCTTGGTAGCTAGGAACTCACGATTTGGGCCTGAAAGGATGTGCCAGTTTCCTTGGCTACCAGAGAGAGGAGGGTGCTTGGGTGCAGTGTTCCAGGAAACTCCCACTTGGGCAAGTTTCTTATTTGTGTCCAGACCATTCTCTTCCATTCCATCCTCGATTCCTGCCATGGGCACAACTGGTCTCTATCTACCCAGGCTGCAGATAAGCCAGTAACAATGTTATCACAGCTGCCAGGCCCTTTGGGGCAGAATTCCTTTGTTGGGCAGTCTTGGCTCTTGCCAGGGTTCTGGGTGGATCCAAGTTTAGATGGACTGCTGAGAGGGCCTGGGGCAGGGCCTGGCTCCTAGCAGGTGCTCAGTGAGTGTTCAATGATGAACACAGTGAGTGACTTAGAGCTAGATAGATGATGGGCAAGAACCTTATCTGGAAAGAGCGAGACTGGATTTAAAACGAGTGCTCACATGTCACTGTGTGGCAGGGGACAATGCAATACCAGGAGTTAGGAGGCTCCAACCTGGCTTCTTCCTGAGTGATCCTGGGCAAGTCACTTAACCTCTGGGAGCCTTTTAAAAACATCTGTCGGTGCCGGCCGAGTGGCTCAGTTGGTTAAGAGCTCGCTCAAGAGTGTGAGCTGAGCTCTGAGCAACAGCAGTTCGATGTCCGGCCCGAGCTGAGTTGCTGCTGAGCTGCCAACAGGTGGCAGGATGGCTCAGCTAAAAAAAGCAAAACAAACAACAACAACAACAACAAAACATCTGTCAAGGGGCAATAACAATTGTGAACTGAAAAATGCCATATAAACAGAAAACAACAAGTGTTGGTGAGGATGTGGAGAAATTGGAACCCTTGTGCATTGTTGATGGGAATGTAAAATGGTGCAGCTGCTGTGCCAAACAGTAAGGCACTCCTTAAAGCATTAAGCATAGAACTACCATATGATCTGGCAACTCCGCGTCTGGGTATATACTCCAAATAATTGAAAGCAGAGTCTCGAAGAGATATTTGTGCAACCATGTACATAGCAGCATTATTCATAAAGCCAAAAGGTGGAAGCAACCCAAGTGTCCATCGACTGATGAAAGGATAAAGAAAATGTTGTCTAAACATACAACGGAATATTATTCAGCCTTAAAACGGAAGGAAATTCAAATACTTGCCACAGTATGGATGAACCTCGAAGACACTATGCTAAGTGAAATAAACCAGTCACAAAAACACACATGCTGTATGATTCCACTTATATGAAGTCTGTAGTAGTCAAATTCATAGACACAGAAAGCAGAATGGTGATTTCCAGTGGAATAGTGTTTGATGGGAATAAAGTTTCAGTTGGGGATGAAGAAAAAGTTCTGTAGATAGATGGTAGTGATGGTTGTACAACGTGAATGTACTTAATGCCATTGAATTGTGCACTTAAAAATGGTTACAATGGTAAATTTTATGTTATATACATTTTATCACAGTACAAAAACTTTTTAAAGTGCTATGCAACTACCACCTCCAGCATGGAAACAACTGACCTTGACTGAATTGAGCCTTCCCACTTACCTACATGTAGAAATGGCTGACTCTCAAATAATTTAAGATTCTGGGTGAATTCTTGATGTCATCAACTTATCAGATGGTTATGGTGGCACTCTGGGGTCAGAGGAAGAGAGAGGCCGTGGAATAGATGGCATTTGTGTTTGAATGTCCAAAGGTTGCTCAAGGTGGAGCTGCCATCAACTGAGATAATATCTGTGCCTCCAAAATGTTTCTTCAATTCTCATTGTGATTATTATTGTTACCCCGATATGATTTGTGCCCTTCAGGGAGGCAAATGAGGATGTGTCCTGTGGGTTGATTAGAATGGCCTCACTAAAGCACTTAACCCAATATTATAATAATTCTTTATCTTGAGCTGAACAAAGTCCTCTCCACAAAAAGGAAAAAAAAAGAAATCTAAGATATAAGGTAAGAAATCTCATTAAACTTCTATTTGTTGTACCTTGAAATGACTCTTGTAAGAAATAAAATGTTGGAATGCTGGATTGTGCTGAGTGGGTTCCCTAAATCATTGTTTTTTTTTGAGGGCAGTGTCACTGGCCCTCATATGTGGGACCCAAACAGGGGCCGCTGGCTTCCCAAGCCAGCGCTTAACCACCACGCCACTCGGCCGGTGCCTAAACTGAATTGGAATCACCTGGGATCCTTATAAAAAGGATACACAATCCAGGGCTCCACCTCAGGGCGAAAAACCAGCGACGCCCACCAGGGGTCTGAGGTGTAGTCACAGGGAAAAGGCAAGTAGGGGCTGATGCTCATCGGGAGCTTGTGCAAGAGCTGAGCAGAAGCTGCCTCTTCTGAGACAAAGAAGTCATCAGACCAGACTGGATGAGGAGCAGAGGTTCCTGGCAAGTAGATCTGATGTTTAACCAGAAGGTTCGCCTGATACTGGTTTAACAGTTCAGTGTTAACTAGTGCCTAGTAAGTGGTACGTTTTTTGCCACAACCACCCCAATCTGTGGGTCGCTCATAATACTTGATCCTCCACGTTCCAGACCATCTTGTCTGCCCCTCCATTGCGGCCCTTGGTACTCTGCATTGAAGTACTTGACTATGAATTTCTCTCCCACCCAAGACTGGGAGTTCCCTAAGGGCGGGAATTACCTGGTTTACCTCTGAGGATAGGTGCACTGCCTGAACTGTTGAATGAGCATGTGATGAACTTCCGGGTTACTTAGACATCAGATCTACTTGCAGGGAACCTCTGTCTCTCAACCAACCTGGTCTGATTGTTACCATAGACAGAAAGAATAGGGCTGCGGGGAGAGAGGGGAGGAAAGGAATGAAGAATGAAGTCATCCTTAGGAAAAGGTGCAGCTACCAGACTGGCCAGAACTGGATTCCCGTGGCCAAGAGCAGATCCAGGACACCATCTTGCCCCTCAGGGTGAACTTTAATTATTATAATGGATTATAAGATTATTAGCATGGCAGCCAAGAAAAATCTCCACCCTTTTTGTCACCATGACAGACAAGGGCCAAATAAGGACAAAATCCCTCCTCCCGATGGGAAGGAGTGGTCAGCAAAGACCCACCTGGGAATGCCTATAATGCCACCCGAAAGTCTTGAATATCCTGTGCCCCTGTTACAAAAACAGTAAATTCCCAAGCCCCAATTCTCACCAGCGCAGTGGCTTTTTCCCCAGTCTGCCCATTCCCACCACTCTGGGAGTGCACTCTCTTATCTTTCTTTCAATAAATTCATCACTTGCTCGGCTTGTCTGGTGTGCCTTTGAATTCTTTCCGGCAGTGGAGCCAACAACTTGTCCTCCAGCAACATAATCATTTATTTTGTCTCAGAGGAGGCAGCGTCAGCTCCCTTTTAGCCAGAGTCCAGAGATGGTAGTTTTGATAGAAGTATTGGGTGCAGGGCAGGCGATCTATATCCAGGGTGTCTGTTTCAGAAGAACAAAGTGCTACCCTTCCATGATGGAAGTGGTTCAAGGTTACCAACCTGCCCTCAGGTAGCTGGCCAGTCTCCTCAGGGAATGGTGCTGCAGCGGGACTTGGTGTTGGTCTGTGGCAGACTGGGCACTCAGCAGTGGCAAGGCCAGCCTGGGTGAGTGGAAATCCATGCTGCAGATCCCATGCACAACCTCCATCCTTGCCACTTTGACCCACTGAGCACTGGCAGAAGTGGCTGGAGAAAGAGCCTGGCTGGTATCCACAGAAGGGTCATACCATCAACTCGATTATTTAAGTTCTTCTCTGGTCAAGTCATCCTTTGGGGAACATTAACATGGGGTACTAATATCTTCACATTCTTTGCCCATTCAGAAAAATCTACAATATATATCTCTTCTCTTCACTGCTACCAATTTTCCAGTGGTGTTCCTGACCACCCAACCAAACCTTTTTTTCACAGCTCATGACTTGGTATAGACTCTTACCTGTGACCCTTTCTTATTCCAGGCAAAATGCACAAACAGGTGCACTGTTCAAAGCTCTGCCCACTGGGAGGATTTCCCTTCAGCTGTTTTTCAGGAATGTTCCAAAAAGGGCTATCATGCTGCAGCATTCACTTCTGGACTCAAAACCCAGTTTACGCCAAATATGAGGCCATAAATGATTACATTCCACTACTGTCCATGTCTTTTTAATCATTAAGCTTCTGCTTTAATATTCTTCGGAGAGGCCAAACCCAGTGGATGGAAGCTCTGTGCACTAGACAGGTCTTCTCTTTTGCCCCGCACCCCCATTCTGGACCAGCTCTCCGCATACGTGCTCCTTGGACAGGTCTCCTGAGACTCAGTTCTGCGGCCTCCTCCCCATGGCAACCCTTGAACACTTGAAAGCATTCTTTGCGTCCTCCCTCATGGCATTTCCCTCACATCATATTATACTGCAGCCATACCATGTGATTTCTAGACTCCCTTCTAAAGCCGTACACCCCCTTAACATGCTTCCCACAGCCGTGACATAGCCTCAAGGCTCAGAGACCAAGGTATAAGATTACGTAGACTTTCTTTCCAAAACAAACAAGGTCCTCAGACAGCAATAGATGCCTACAGTTACCTCCTGGACAGCTGCCTTTTCATTCAACAAATGTTTCATGAGTATTTACCATAGGCAGGCTGTGAAGAGGGCAATGATTTGTCATATCCATGGACCACTGAGGACCAGTTCAGGAAGAAGAGCTGTAAGAAGCCCATCTTTTGACATCAACAGCAGTGATACAGCACGAAGGTAAAGTGCCTGGCACACAGCTGGGGCCTCCCTGTACCCCAGCCCAAACTCCTTTGATACCAGTGGGAGGTGGACACCAGTATTAACTTCCTATTGGCCTGGGTCCTAGAATGGGTGATGCTAGTTCCTGCTGACACCATGAATCCTGGGTGGTGATGAGTGCACTATTTTCTCTGAATCACTCAAGCATGTAGACGCATTCCTGTCTTGATGCCTAAGCAAGATTAGGAAGGTCTAGCTTTGGTTTGTTCATCTTCTATGTATTTTAAGAGATATTTATTAACCTACTGCTATGTCGTCTAACTAGTGTGTAGCAAGGCCCTGTCACTCCTTTTGATCTTCATTCCTTGGTTCCTAAGACACAACTCATGATGGTCTGCATTTTTGCAACCTCAAGATTTCTGGTCCCATTCACATTCCACTCTATTTAATCTTCTGTTCCTTCTGTTTGCCATCTAAATAATTTCCTATGATTTTTTCTTTCAAAAGCTGAGGAGGATTTTAGGCAAGTATATATTGCTGCTGAAAAAGTCCTCAAGATGTAATAGTGATATATTGTAGTAAGCCACAAGTAGTAGATCTATTTGTCTGTCAATTATCTATCTATGTATCTATGTATGTATCTAGCTATCATCACATTTAGGCTCAAATACACACACACACACACACACACACACACACACACACACACACACACGAGTATATTATGTTTAGGGTAAAATATACACACAGCCAGGCACACAAATCCTGTTCTCATGGAGACAATTTTACAAGGGCCTAAAGTCATTGCTTAATGTATAAAGGTATCAAAAGACTATATTCATTCCTCAGGACCTTGGTGTTTCTCATGTATTTATAGCAGTGAAACTTACATAACTCTCAAGTTTAAGAAATTCAGTGTTCCTACCAATCATAAAAACCTATTTGTGGGTATTGAGTTTTCTGACTGCATTTAAGAAGCGTTTGTCAGGTGTTGCTGCTGCTTTCATGATTGTCACCTGTTTCCTGATTCTTCTGTTGGGGGTGGGCAGTGAATGGTGAGGGGGACACAGGAGAGAGAGGGGGAAGGCACTCTGTGGCCCACCTTGGAGCCATCTCTGTGTGGCATGGCTGTGAGCAGTCACAGTGCTCCCCAGTGGATGCAATTGCTGGTGTTCATGTAGGACTGTCATACCCGCCCCCAACCCCCAGACCTTGCTAGGCTGGGCAAGCCAGGGCACAGGGTGCTTGCTTTGCCCTGTGGAGCAAGGTTGCCTTGGCCAGGTGTGAGGGGTCACCCCAAGTATGCAGTGCAGGGGTTGCCAGTTTACAAGCTCTTTGCTCCCATCACCAGGTGGCTCAGGTCCAGATGTTCATTGTTTAGACTCATCCAGAGGAGAGGGGTCATCTTCCAAGGGTTGGGGTGGAAGATGTACCAAGCCTCAATGCAAAAGGCTTGCAAAGACCCATTGATGTTTCACAGGGGCTAGGCTGATGTGGTGACAGCAGTGGCCCACATAGCCTGGGTTTTGAGTGCCTCTGCCCATGATATGTTGTATGACCTCGTTTCTTCTGCAGCAAGAGCCTGACAAGTGGAAAGTCTGGTGAGTAGGAGCTCTAAGAAGCCCTGTAGATCAGGTCCAGAGCAGTTGCTCTGACGGAAAAAGTGCTTTCCCTCTGATGTTTCCTCCTGTTGTATTCAAATCGGGTAACAATGGGCTACCGTTCAGGAAGGGGCTGAGGGTGGTCCCCGAGATCCCTGTGGCCTGAGCTCACTGGAAGGGTAGACACCTCCTTGGCTGGACCTGTGGACCATGGACAGGGATCTGAGTGACGAGGACAGTAAGTACCACAGGAAGGGCATGAGGCAGTCCCATCGGGGGCTGGCACTGAGCTGAAACCTTCCCTCTGCCCTCAGTGCTGTCTCAGGTCCTGCGTGTGTGCCGCTGAGAGCTTTCTTTCCTTCCTTCCTTCCTTTCCCATTTGCAGCCTGCAGGCTCTTCTTCCATTATATGCCTCTGAGCATCAGCAGAGGATGCAAAAACCTAGGATGAGAACTTTTCTCCCTAACCATGGCAACACTGTCCAAGTCTTATATTCTTTAGCCTTCCTTTCTCTAGCTGGCAGTCTCTCCCCCTCCAACCCCAGAGTCAAATGCAAGAGTGGCTGTTAGGATTCTTATTCCAATCACAGTTGGGTTCAGTTCTTAGATGAGGTTAATTTTAAAGAAGTGTCATGAAAGGTCTTTACTCATGGTCTCCCTCTAGCAAAGAACTCGCTTGTTCAGTACTGCTCCTGAAACAGCCCAGGTGACCCCATCCTATCATCCCTAGGACACCAATACAATGGACTATATAAAGAGATGAAGAAGGAAATGGTATTTTACGAAGAAATGTGCTATGTTTTTAAAAAAGGATAGTTTTGACCCTGATTTTTGGAATGGGCAATGTGGTAGAGTATCAGTTGGGAATTGGGAGGCTAGGGTTCAAGTCCTGGCTCAGCTATGAATTGGCTGTGTGATTGTGGGAAAGTCACTTAACCTCTCGGAGTCCTGTTTTCCCCATCTATGAAAGAAGATTGGGTCAGGACTTCTTAATTTGAGGACCATGAAGAAGGTGTGGATAAAATGTTGTATGAATGTGCTTTTGTGTGTGTTTGAGGTGTGGCACCACAGATTTCATTTGAATCCCAGGGAGGCCCATGAGACTAGTACATTTTCACAGTTACTGAACTTGGTGACTTTGAAGGTCCTTTGAGGGTTCAACACTCTTTATTGTCTTTAATGTTGTTATCGCAAAGCTTTAAGCTTTAGAGCTGAAGTGGGATATAAAATAAACCCATGCTAATCTTAGAGCTCAATTTAAATTCTGTTGGAGTCCTTTTTCATATTGAAGTAGGACACTGCTTGGAGATATGTTAGCATGTGTTTGAGGAGGACTTTATCTGATATATTGGAAATTAGTATCCATAGTCTTATTTTAATAATCTTCTACTAACATTCAAATGCAAGATTTCCTCTTCAAAGCACTGCTCATTGGCAGTCTTTCAGTTTAGATTTGGAGTTTCTCTTAGTAGAAACTGGCTGTGTCAGATCTCAATTCAAATCCAAGCTGTGCCTCCTAATTGCTGGGTGACTTTCAGTCACTTAACCTCTCTTGTTACCTTGCAGAATTAGTAAAGGATTAATTGGATGTAAAGTGCCAAAAACATTCCTCGGTCCAGAGCAGGCATAGAATAAATGTTGATTCTAGAAAATGATCAGATTTTGTTGCAGAGTTTTAACATTAAAATACTATTAATGGAAAATATTATTACCTGTGATGTTTCTGTTTTGGCATCATCCTTTTGGTAAGCAAGGTGAGAGTAAGGTGAACTCTAGTCCCATTAACATTCCAAAAACCCTCATTCCATCACAGGCTCACCCTACACACTGCTTTCTAATACAATCCAACCTCAGGTCAGCACTTAGGGTCTACTGCAAGGTATGGGATCATCCAGAAAGGTGTTCAGAAACTAAGTTGATGAACTCTGGAACTAGGTAAATGTTTCTCCAGGTCTCAGACTAATTGTTAGGGGACTTCCATAGCTTACACATCCCTTCTTAGGTGAGAGATGGCTACCCACTTTTCTTGTTGAGTTACCCTTCCCCATCACTATGTTGTCCCTTAGTCTTTGAGTCTATTATGTGGGCAGCTTCAGAGAGAGAATATCTTCCTCCAATGACAAAGCTGGGATGGATAGGGACATTCTGGGACGTGGCTCCCACATGGAAGTCACCTTGAAGGCCACGGTGAATTCTGGGACACCTCTGGCAGCATCACAGACTAGAGGCAGCGCCCTCCTGCCCTGGCTGGAGCACCTTCATTGGGGGGCTGGTCTCCCAGCTGACACCATCAAAAGTTCTTTTCTACATTGAGTTGATATCTCTTTCTCTGAAGCTTCTGCTCTTTGGTTTTGATTCTACCCCAAGGCTACTCAGACAGTGTCTGTTCCCTGTTTAAAACAAGAGTCTCTGTTCTTCTCCAGCTTGACTAGGTCCTGTTTCTTCAATGATCCCAGCTGCAATGTGTTTCGTTTTTGTTTTTTTTTTAAAACCTTTTTTATTGCGGGAATTCTATTACTTGTTCACTATTTGCTTGATTTCTGCTGGTATTTGAATTATTTCCTTCCTTTTACTTTGTTTGTTTGTTTGTTTGTTTGTTTTTTTGAGGGCAGTGTCACTGGCCCTCACATGTGGGACCCGAACCGGGGCCACTGGCTTCCCAAGCCAGCGCTTAACCACCACGCCACTCTGCCGGCCCTTGTTTGTTTTTTTTTGAGGGCAGTGTCACTGGCCCTCATATGTGGGACCCAAACTGGGGCCGCTGGCATCCCAAGCTAGCTCTTAACCAGCGCGCCATTCAGCTGGCCCTGCAATGTGTTTTTAATCATTCTTCTCTTAGGGGGAGATGTTTTAGCACAGGGCTGAAGAGGAAAACTCCCCTTCCTTATTCTAAAAACCATAGCTTTTGTAATACAACTTCTTTTGTTACAGACTGAAGCCCCTCCCGAAATGGTCAGCAAGAGCCTCTTGGAGTAAGATGGGATGTAACTAGAGCCCTTGGTAATTTTAGGGGGAGGTTGCTCTGGTACAGGACCATAGGACCTAGGTAGCACCTCCTTATCCCTGGGCACTGGTCCCTCGGCAGGTGGGGGCAGTGATCCGGGGCCACAAAATTGTCACCATCAGTGGTTCAGTGCTGAAGAGATTGGACTCTCCCCTTGGCATTTGGACCCCAAAGGCTTATTCATTAAAGTGTCCCCTCACTCCAGCTCTGAGTTGGAGATCTGAGAGTGGATCTGAAGCTATCACTAGAACTCAGTGAGAAAGGATGCTGAACTTCCTGGCAGGGGCCCAGCTGCCAAGAGCCTTGGTGACTGACTGTAGGGCCTCAGCATTTTGACACATCCCTTAGGGTGGAGGCACAGCCACTAGGAATGCAGGCCTTCCCTGACAGGTTGGCCCTGGCCTTGTGGGGCCCATACGGTCTTTCCTGCAGGTTGCCATATTTCTGGAAGGGGAATGTGGGTCTGGAAACTCCCAATGAAAAGATACAGTGTCCCTTTTGGGGAGTAAGAAATAAAAGCTGTAAGGAATAATGCAATCATATCACAGCTTAGAGAAGGTCCCAAGAACTCTCCTGAATTTGTGGTGCTCTCTCTTATCCATTGCATCTCTCTGTGACTGTACTTCCTGAGCCCAACTTTAGGAAAAGGGTATCAAGGCCCTAAAAAGTTAACTGAGTCTCCTCTGAGACTACACAGCAGGCTAGCCATTCTGTGCTGTGCTCATGGCTGGGGGAACAAGGATGAATAAAACATCCACCTACCTTCAAGGTATTCCAAGTTTAGTGGGGACGACAGACCCCAAACTGGTATTTTATACATAATAATTCTTATAAAGCTGCTTGGCAAAAGCAGTGATAGAGAGTGGAATGGAGTACTGAGGGCCCAGAAAAGGGGAAGCACGCTCAGGCTGGCTTTGCAGGCGATGAGGTCTGGGCTGAGTCAGGCTGAACTGGGTGATGGGGGTCCATGGGCAGGAACAGCTACAGTGAGGGCTGGGAGAAATGGCCCGGTATATGGGTGAGGATAAGTGCAAACCTCAGCGTCCTGAAGTGACAAGTCACCTCTGGAAAGGAGAGGCAGAAAGCCCAGCCCCTATGTGGACCTGTCTTAGCTTGATGGCACTTTCTACAAGGCATGAGTTACACATCCTGTCTAATTGACAATGTATTGTAACATTTTCTGTATTCTGTGTTGGCGTACCAGAGAGGGCCTACATAACTCCAAGGAAACCTTGCAGGTCTTCTTCCCTCTATTTCTCTAAATGTTGGTCTCACTCACATGGTAGGCATTAAATTGCTCTCCCAAATATTTTCTCAGTGGCCCACACCTCAAAGCTCCTACACTTTCAAATCTTAAGCAGGCATCTCTCTCTTTCTCCCCGTTTCTTGCTGTTCTTTATTCTTACCACCTCACCGTCCCTTCAGCAGTCTTTCTTCCTCTCACCCTGCCCTGACAACACAGGAAGGCTTTTGTTCCATCACGTGGCAGACCCTTGGCTGCTCCCTGTCCCACAGGCAATATAGGGCCTTACCTGCAAAGTTCAGGAGCTTCAGTGTTAGCTCTGGGTAGTAGTGAGCCAATGCAGTGTTGGAGAAGGGATGACCTTGTCAGGCTTTCTGGTCTTGCTAGGATGGCCTTTATATAGTGTAGGCAATTATTTGTTTATTCTTCTTGGCAAAACAGGACTTCTTCTCTTTCTTTATCTTATAATCACCTGAATCTCCCTCTCTCTCACATACTGTGGTAAAATACACATGACATGACATTTGTCATCTTAACTATTTTTAATGTACTGTTCAGTGACATTAAGTGCGTTCATATTGTTATGTAGCCATCACCACCACTCACCTCCAGAAACTTTTCATCTTCCCCAGCTGAAACTCTGTCCCCATTAAACACCAGCTCCCCATTTCCCCTCCCCCCTGCTCCTGGAAAACACCATTCTACTTCCTGTCTGTCTGACTTGGACCTCCTGACTCTCTCGTACTATCTTAAGTATAATTCAAATCACAAGGTATTTATGTGCACCAACTGTATGTAAGAAGGGGGGAGGGGAGATTCCCTGGCTAAAAGGGGCTATCATACCTGTTGAAGGAGATAAGATTAAAAAAAAAGAAAACTAAAGCAAGATGACAACGGGGAGCCACTTGAGCAGAGAAGTGGCACGATTTCAGTGCTTTTCAGATGATTAACCTGGAATCAGGGGCAGAAGATGTGGGCTCTGTTTATCCTCTGAAATAAAGGGAATGGCATTTTAAAAGAGAAAGTTAAGAGATTATCCATTAATTATGCCTTTCTCTAGGAGAAAAATTCCTTTCTGTACAAATGAAAAATAGCTGGTGGCTGGTGAGCAGAAACCCTACTTTGGTAACACTTTGTAAAGCTTTCTCAGCAACCACCTGATGCCATTTGCATGGAGCAATCGGGTGTTCAGCTAAGTGGAAAAGTCACTGGGCTTGGAATTAGGATCTGAATTCTAAGTACTATTTCTGTCTGCTGTAAATGTCTGAACTCCTTGCCTGAAATCACATCTCCAGCCTCAACTTGATCTGCGAAATAGGGAAAACAGTGGTTGTCAAAAGAGACCCATTCCTTTGTGAGCCACCGGACACAGTGCATGTGTTAGGGTGGGGTGGCCAGCTGTACACCTGCCCTGGGACTCAGCCTCGACACCATGGAAACAGTGACGCGCCTGGTGGTCCCCTTTGGAGTGCCTCACGCTGGGCATCACACAATGCCCAGTGAAGTCCGCGTTTCTTTTGCGCCTGAGGAGATCAGCCCAGGAAATGACGCATCCGTCTGTAGTTCAGCCAGGAGTCCTTTATTTTTGTATGTAACATAATGGTGAGATTAATTTAGTTCTGACCAAGGGCGACAGCCCCGGGAGGTCAGGGTGGCTCCTGTGTGATGGATGGAGCTCTATGTTTCCCACCTCTCATTCTTCCCCTCTTCCTGCCCCTTTGTTTGGTTTCCCGCAGGACTCGGCAGGCATATGGCATTTCCCTGTCTTCTCCTGGAGGACAGTGTCTATGCCCTAGCTGACCCAAGGCTTCTGGGTGGCTGGGAGCCACCCCAGGGGAGAGGGCTGGGATGGCCTTGCCCTCCTTGCTGTTTTTGACATTTTCATGCTTGTCTCCTGTCTTAAAGGAGTACAAAGAGAAAGGAAGACCTCCCCTCCTCCGGTCCATGGTATTGACTGAGCATTTATGAAATGCCAGGCTTGGGGCTAAGAGCTCTGTACACAATGCCTCATTATGTTGGCACTAATATCACCCACTCTGTTTCACAAGTGGGGGAATTGAGTTCTGCAAAAATGTGTGGCTGGCACAGTGTCACGTGTTACATGGCTCAGCTCCAGTGCATCAGCACCCAGGTTCCTAACCACTGAGTCTCGGGAATCCGAGTCCAGTCACCCTGGCTACAGTCCTACCCTGCCTGACCTTCACCTTTAATCCTGATTACTGGGCTCATGGGAACTGAAATGAACATGCAAAGGCCCTGGTCCCAGAAAGGTTCAAACTCCAGCCTCCATCTTTCTGACCTCCCTCAAACCCATCCACCCAGGTGAGTGTTGAGGTCAGTGTGGGCAAAAAATAGCTCAAAGGCCAAATCTGACCCACGGCCTGTTTTTGTAAAGTTTTATTGGAACAAAGCCATGCTTATTCAATTGTGTATAGTCTGTGGCTGCTTTGAGGCTACACGGCCAAGTCGAATAATTGAGACAGACTATTTGGCCCACAAAGCCTACAATATTTACTACCTGACTATTTATTGGGTCGTCGGGAAAATCATGACGCATTTTTACATTGAAAAACATAGAAAAATACATCATGACTTTCCCAAAGACCCAATATATAAAATGTTTGCCGGTTCCTGGGTCACTGGTGGCTAAAATAGATTAGACTGCTAATAAGCTCATTAGAAACAAAACAATATTGGGAATCAAGGCATGCATAATAATCCCAGGTGATCATATTGGGGATGTCTGTACCCATTGGCATGTCTCAGTTTGAAGCTTTGGGACAATGTCACTTTGCATCACACCTGTGTCTATTCTGGTTCTCTTACCTGTTTCTGGGTAGAATAATTTGCTTACAAGGATAAATTTTCCTGCTAAGATAGGCACTCTCTATCTACATCTGCCTACGTTCTTCTATTTCAGCTTTCTTTATAAGTTTCCTGCAAGGAGAAATAATCTTAGAGATGCATATGTGTTTCTTATTGTCAGAGGACAGCACATTTCTAATTTGGGGGGAATGGTAGGACAGGGTTTGTTCATTTGTCTTAATGTCACTCTTCTACCCTCTGCTGTTCTGGCCACATGTTTCAGGATTTCAGGCTTTTTCACCTTGTGCCATCTTCACTTCCAGACAACCTAGGCTGCTCCAATTTAGAAAAAGATCTGCTTAGTCTTATGGCCTCCGTTTTTAATAAACTTGAATGGATGGACATATTATTTTTATTTTTGTGGGGGTCAAGAGCTATAGGCTTTAAAGAGCTGTCAGGAGAGAGAGAAAAAGAGAGGGAGAGCAGGAGGGAGGAAGCAAGAAAGGAAAAAAGGAAGGAAGGAAAGAAGGAAGGAAGGAAGAGAAAAAAAAAAGAAAGGAGTAAAAAAAGAGGTATTTGGGGGATGTGGTAGACCAATTGGAAGCTTGACCTGAGTGTGCTCCACTGATTTAATGCAGAGAGAGCTACCTTCCATTTTTCCCTTTAAAGCCAACTTCCTGTGATTAAATTGGCAGCCAGAAAGATAACTGGGGGATTCTTGTCCTCAGCATGGGGACTTCAGGGAACAGGTTTGAGGGGTGGTTCAGTGGGCTGGACCTGGAACAAGGAGACTCTATTCTGCTCCAACTCCACTGCTGTGCACTGTAGGAATATTGGGATAACCTCTCTGAGCCTCAGATGCCTCCTGTCAGGTGGAGTTAGAGTCTTGCCTTCCATGCCTTCATGAGTTGTCCTGAGTTTCCGGGGGCTTTCCTTACATCATGCTTTCCTGCTTGGAGTCTTGGGGCCATCCATATCTGTCACTGCCTGACAGATCAAGATGAGGTTTTGAAAGTAGCTTTATAGTGAGTGATTCTTCTGTAGGGCTTGTCTCATGAAAAGTGCTTGGATAAAACACAGACTTTGAAGACTGATGGACCATGGTTTGAACCCAGCTCCATCACTCACTGGCGATGTGATCTTGGGCGAGTCACCACCTTTCTGAGCACCAGTCTTCGCAGTGGTAGAATGGGGTTAAGATTAGTCTGTCAGTTTGAGTCATCCAGGAAGCAGACACCAAAATAGCATTAGATGTGCCAGAGATCCCTTGAAGATACCTGTAAAGGGAAACGGGGTGAGGGAGCAGGCATAAGCAGGGACAATCTCCAGACCGCCGGGCAGGTCGGACTTGTGAGAGGAGGGCAGGAAGGTGCGGAAGCAGAAGGAGCCTCAGGCCATGGTGTGGCTTGGTGAAAGCCTTGCCCAGGTCTGTGGGGAGTCCCAGAGCAAAGACTGCCCATTAGAGGAAGCTGTGTAGCAAACAGTCCCATACGAGAGTGCCTTGAAAACAACAACCATTCTATATTTCATATTTTTTGGGGTCAGGAATTTGGGCAGGGCTTAGCTGGATGATTTTTCTGTTCCATGTGCAATTGATTAGGGTCTGTCTTAGTTTGGATTGCTTTAAAAAAGCACCGTAGACTGGGTGGCTTATACAACAAACATTTATTCCTCACAGTTCTGGAGGCTGGAAAGTCCAAGATCAAGGTGCTGACACATCTAGTGTCTGCTGAGGACCCACCTCTGGTGTATAGGCAGCTGCCTTCCCATGGTGTGCTCACGGGACAAAGAGAGAGCACTGTAGCTTCTTTTCTCTTTTTGTAAGGATACTAATCCCATCATGGGGACTCTGGCCTCATAACCCCGTCTAGCCGTAATCACCTCCCAAAGGCCCATCTGATAATAACACCATTCCATTGGGGGTTAGGGTTTCAATATATGAATTGGGGGGATACAGCCATGCAGTCCATAATGGGTCACTCAGTGGTATTCAACAGGCAGCTGGTCTGGTCTGGAGGGTCTAAGATGGCTTCATTTATATGCCTGGTGGCCTGGGCTGTGGTGGAGGATGGCATGAAAGCTGGGCTCCACTGGGCCCCCTCCATGTAGTCTTATGGCATCTCATGTGGCCTCTCCAGCCTGATGTCTTACATGGGAGCTCAGGACTCAAGAGGGAGTGCACCTAGAGGCCAGAAGTCGACGCTGCAGTCTCTTCATTGCTTCCATTGTGTTCCCTTGGTTGAAGTAGTCTCAAACTGCCAAGGTTCCAGGGAGGAGATATAAACCCATCTTTCAATGAGAGACAGGAGCATTAAAGAAGTGTGACCATCTATAGTTCTGCATCTGTCTCCTAGGGTCGTGAAATATGACAATGTTTATAACGAAGCACCTGCCACAGAGTCGGTGGCCATCAAACTGGAGCTGCCATTCTTAATGTTTTTCCCATCATTATTATTACTGCTGCTACTATCACACCCTCACCCCATTTCTGCCTGCCCTGCAGACGTGTTTTGTGTCTGGAGGGTGCCAGAGTGAGATGGGCTTAGACTATGAAGCTTTTATAATGCATCTGCCCTCATTTGTTAGCTTCCTGTGAGGTTGCCATCAAGGCCCCTTTCCTCCCCGAGACTTTGGGTTGCTTGTCCTTCTGCAGGTGTGGTGGATCTCAGCTTCGAGGCCGAGAGTCCTCTGGCACCCCCAGCTGAACTCCTAGAGAGGTTGCCCAGCTATGACTGCCTTTTTCAAGGAGGCGGTAAGTCTATGGGTCTTGGATCCTGTGGCCTCTTCTTGGGGCTTCTGCTGTCTGGGGGGACATCTCTGGACCAGGCCAGTGCTGAGTAGGTCCCCTTTCCTCTGGGGGCCCTGGGAGGGAATTGGAGGACATGGGGCATCAGCCCTGTGTCCACAAACAGCCCATGACCGTGTCCATTTAAGACCAGGATGATGCTGGTCTGAGAACCATTATTCTTTTTCTTCACCTGTGCTTTCTCACTTTCAGCCAGTCTTTCCTTTTTTCACTCCACAAGTATTTGTTCCTTTGAGCTAGCCCAACTCCTCCCCTCTCTTCCAGGACGGCAGATATTCTTCCCACCTTTGGAAGCCCTGGGGAGACCCCAGGAACCAAGGTGCTGGTCCTCATTCCTGGAACACAGGTGAGCTGCAGGTGTGCCCGGTGACCCTCATAGAGCCATCCCTCAGGATCACCTGTGGTGATCCTCACTGTACCATTGCCCCCGAGAGCCTTCCTCAGGGCTCTCAGGGGCCACGATCTCAACCCTGACAGCACATCAGGAGCTTGACCTCCCAGATCAGATTCTCCAGGAATAGAGCCTGGGAATCTCTATTTTACACAGCTTTTTAGGCTATGTGGCTCCCAAGCCAGGTTGAAAACCATAGTGGAGAGCCGGCGGAGTGGCTCAGTTGGTTAAGAGTTAGCTTAAGAGCATGAGCTCTGAGCAACAGGGCTGCCGGTTCAATTCCCACATGGGATGGTGGCTACGCCCACCTGCAGCTAACATTGTAACACAGCACCTTGAGCTCAGCGGCCACAAGCTGACGACCGGAAGCCAGATGGCGACTGGCGCTCTCCATAACGAAGACTGAAGAACAATAACTTGGCTGGCCCCCCTCCCCAGTTACCCAACACTGTTCCCCTCCCCCAATTCCCCAATTTGAAAAAAAAAGGAAAGAAAAAAGAAAACCATAGTGGAGACTGCAGGTTGCAAACTACGGCCCCAGGGCCAAATCCAGCCTGTTTTGTAAATTGAGTTCTATGGGAACACAGCAGCTCTCATCTGTTTATTCGCTGTCTGTGGCTGCTTTCCCACTACAAGAGCAGAGGTGAGTGGCTAAGACAGAGATGAGATGGTCTGCAAAGCCTGAACTATTTACTACCTGACCCTTTACAGAAAAAGCTTATTACTCCCTGGAAAGGCCCACACCGGCCTTGTTTTGGGAGGACTGGGGCAGAGTTCCAGTTTTGCCGCCAGCTTTGTGCACACAGAAGGGGGAGTCTGCAGCACTCCCCTTCTCTTCCCTGGCCACCCACCTTCTGTGCCCAGCACAGGCCTGCTTCCTTCTAGTCCACACGCTTCCCACAGGCACACAGGCCCCTCTGGGTGCAGGAGACACAAGTGTGCATGAAATGGGCTAACTATTTGGAGCTGGGCTGCTGTGAAGAAATGTATGAAGATGTGACAGGGGCTTGGGGAAGAAGAGGGCTCCTGCTTACTGCAGGTGTTGGGGCAGGGAGAGCTTCTCTGGGGGCATCTGGCAGCGGAGTCTCAGGAAAGAGATTTCCGGAAGGAGGGCAAGGTGACCAGAGAAGGCTGAGGGAGGGGTCGGTTGTTGGCCATCCTGCCCCCCTCTCTCTAATCCAGGCTCGCTGTGAGGTGCTGTGGGTGCCGCTGTTGTGAAGTTGCTCACAGTTCCTCTGGCTGAGGTCAACTTCTCCAAGGGCAGGAACCTCGTCTAGCCTAACTCGGCCTCCTTAGCTGTGTGACATCTTCTCTGGATCTCAGTTTTCCTCATCTGTAAAATGGCATAATTCAGCTTTAAGGTTTTTTTTTTTTTTTTTTTTTTTGAGTTCTAAGGCTCTTTCAGCCCTTCTCCTGAGCTCCATGCTTCAGCTAACTTGGTTTTGCTGCCCTTTAGAAAGACCTGCCACTTTCCCACCCTGGGCATCTGTTTGCATGGTTCCCTTTGCCAAGATGCCCTCCCTCGCTGGACTCCCAAGTGCTTTCCCACTACTGTGGACCAGATTCCATCTGCACAATGAGGGGGCAGTCTGGCCTGGATGAGCCTGCAGGCCCTCCCAGAACCCCCTGCCTCTCTGCTCTGTCCCCAGCAGAGTCCCCGTGGTGACAGAGGAGGTGGCACGTGAAGCCCTCCTCAGCTTCGTGAACTCCAAATGCTGCTACGGCAGTGCAGCCGCTGGCGACCTCGTCATCCAGGAGCTGAAGCAGCAGACCCTGTGCAGGGTAAGGGAGGTGGGCCTGGAAGGGCTGTGCTGTGAACAGGGAGACAGGAGTCCAGGGAGGCGGCAGTGTGTGTGAATGGCGGCAACTGAAGTCCCTTCTGTGGCTTCTCAGGTCTGAAGTCTGAGTAATAATCCAAGGAGTAATGATTATCAACCATCGTCAAAAAGCTCGAATGTGCCAGGCATCACGTAAATCACGCTACATGTGTCACATCACATCCTTACAGCTACCTACACAATTGGTGTTACTGTCCTCAGTTTACAGAGGAGGAATTCGGTGTTTAGAGAGGCGACAGTACTTGCCCCAAAACATAGCTAGATTCAAACTCAGGTTTGCTGGATCCAAAAAGCCCGTGACTTCAGACACAAGGCTGACCGCTTCCACAAGGGGCGGACTGGGAGAGAGAGGCCCACCGACTCCCCTTCATCCCAGCTTCCTCTATCTCCCCCAAGTTACATCTGTGCCAAGGAATCATTTATGCATCACTGGGGCCAGACGCTCCAGGGAAATCCTACACGGAGACCACAGCCAGAGACCACAGGGCCCCTGTGTCACCCTTGACAGGGCTGAGGGACAACTCCTAAGTTCACATTTTCTAATGTTGTCAGCACCACCGTCCTCTGGTGAGCACACAGTCACAGAAATCAGACGAGCTTTGCAGAGAGTGGTGAGAGCAGGGCTCCCGGGGAAGAGCCCCTGTGTAATTGTGTGGTTTTGGGCAAGTCAGCTGATCTCTCTGAGTCTCCACTTCCTCACATGAAAAAGGAGCCAGGTGATTTCCAAGATCCCTTCCCGTTTTGTGATTCTGTGGATCAGGATCAAAAAGGATCTTGACATCATGCAGATAAATTCCTCCAGAGGGGAGCCTCGTGGCAGTGGATTACAGCAGTGTCCATCATCAGAAGACAATTGCTGCTCCCAAACTTGCCTCTTAGAATGCTTCTATGTATAAAAAATGGGGAACTGAAATTACCCCGGTTGTGAGCCTGGCGGGGAGATTTCGTGGGGCCCACTGACTTCTTAGCAGAGACATCTGGAACAGAAACCACTGTTGCCAGCCTGTTCTAAGCAGCTCCCAGTGCCATAAGCGGGGCTTCTGGTTTCCCCACTGAGAACCGACAGGGGTTGGGGGTAGGGGGGTGAAGTTGGGGGAGGGGGGGCTTCTTCTTTTTACACAATGCTCTGTCTTCCAAAAGGGCACAAGTGCAAACAGGCTGTCTTTTTCTCTATAGTATCGACTAGAGACTTTCAGCGAATCCAGGATAAGTGAATGGACATTTCAACCCTTCACCAGTAAGTGAGTCGTCTGAAGTCAGTTTAGTTGGGAGCAACTATGGCAGGGGCTAGTCTTGGCCACTAACCTTGCATGAGATGCTCTTCTTCTCAGAACCTCATTTTCCCCATCCTCTGTGACATGAGAGGGTGGACTTTTGTGTCAGAGGCTTTCCAGGGCTGATCTTAGCTTCCCATCCAGGAAAAGGTTTGTAGAGGGTCCTGAGAAAGTCTAGCATTTGCCTTTGGGCACAGGCTGGTGCTGCCACGTGGGGCTATATTGCAAAGGCAGCATGTGGGCGTGGGCATCTCTCTGCCTCCCAGGCCACCCCAGCACGTCCCAAAGTCTCTAGATCCCTGGGCACCTCTGCACTGTGCCATGCCACCTCCTGCTTAAACCCACTAGAGGCTTCAGGGTCCCAGTCTGGGAGGCCCTGTGCTATACCTGTTTTGTCTGCTGACCACTTCGGTTCATCCTTCAACACTCAGCTCACAAGCCACCTCTTTTATGAAGCCCTTTAAGATTTCTTCCCCTGCCACTTCCCTCCCCAGCAGAATGAGTTAGTCTTCTGGGTTTTCAGAACCCTTTATGAAACTCTTGTCCAAAGCACTTATCATCATGTTTGTAGCTGTGTCTGTCTCCTGGATAGGAGGAAAAGGAAGAGAAGGAAGATGGCGGGGATGAAGGCAATAGTGATGATAGTGCTTGTCTCTGGAGCCTTCACCATGTGTCAGCCCTGTGCTAAGCATTCATATGCCTTCTTCTATGTAATTTTTGCTCCCATTCTAAATGGTAGATGCCACCATTATCCCCATTTTAGATGAGAGAATTGAAAATCAGAGAGGTGAGCTCATTTGTCTGGAGTTATGCGGCTAGGAAGTAGAAGAACCAGGAGTCAAACCCAAGTCTTGGGTGCTTAATCACTGATGGCAAGGAGACCCTTATCTACCTGTCCCTGTGGCCTCATGGTCTTGCCTAATGCCTGGCACCAAGTGAAGCCTCTGGAGTACTTGGCAGATAAATAAAAGTTTGTCCTGGTAGCCTTACTGTGTCATGATCCCTTTCTGTGTCAGAACACTCTGTGGATGGGCCACAAAGAGGGACCTCCCCCAGGCTCTGGGACATCAAGGTCCAGGTTCCCCCGATGTTTCAGGAAGACACCAGGAAGTTCCAAGTCCCTCACTCATCACTGGTCAAGGTAACATGATTATTGAAATCTTTGCCCTTCTCTCTGAGCTGGTTTTCCTGGCACTATATGTTTCTTAAAACTTCATCCTTTTAAAAAGGGAAACCCAAGATCCAGGCTGTTGGTTTCTTTCTTGGTTTTCTAGTCACATAGTCAAAGGATGATCCCACTTACAAAATTGTCACCAGATTTAAATAGTGAGCATTCACATTCCTAGATCATCTGAATGATTTTTATCCATTTTTTTCTTTTTGTCTGATAGTAAGCAGCTGAAGTGCTGAATAAAACGGATATAAAATGAAGTTAAAACAGTGTTGGAATTTTTCATAGAAATCAGTAGGGGAACAGAATTTAACTTCTATCCTGTTTTATAGAATTATCACAACATGAAATGAGGGTAACCTAATGTATTACAAAAACACAGCTGAGCCGAGATATTTTATATTATGTTCTCATCTAATTACCTGCCTTGTTTTATTTTAGAACTTGATTCAAACATGTAATTTAGGCCCCTGTGTTTTCATAGCATTATAAAATGGAGGGGATTTGGAGAGGTTAAGCAAGAGTTCCACTTTTTCTTGAGAGTAGGAAAGCTATTTTGATTTGGTGATTAAATTCATTAATCAGAGTTATGAATCAGAGTTATGAGAGTCTCGTTCATTGCCTCTCACAACAGTGTGTTCATTTTTTATGACTTCTATTCCCAAAGACCACGTTAGCTCCTTAATGGGCGAAGGGCACTGGTCTTTGTGGTTTAGCCTGGGGATGAGAGTCAGGACGCGGGATGGGAGAGCAAGTGTCCTCTTAGTACCCAGGACAGAGTGGGCTGGGGCTCTGAGGAAACGGTAACCGATCTCCTGGGCTTGACATTCAAGGCCTTTTGGATCGTAGTCAAGTGGGAATGGCCATCTTCCCATCTTTCCTATGAAGGGCTGCACCTCTATTTGGGATAGTGACATCTTGGGGGTGAGGGTCAGGGTGGTGAAACAAGGAGCTGCTGAGAAACTAGATTCAAGGAATATTTCATCTTCAGGAATGCCACAAATGCCATGGGCGTGGGCGCTACAAATGCAGTGGCTGCCATGGGGCTGGCATGGTGAGTCATGTGTGGCTGTTGGTGAGTGAGTGATAGTGCGGGGGCAGGGGCCGCGTAGAGACAGAGGGTTGGGCTGCGGGCCCGGAGCTTCACACACTAACAGTGTGACCTTAGGCAAGCCATCCTCCCTTGCTGAGCCTCCATTTTCCCACCTCTAAAATGGAAAAGTTGGATTGGGTGATCTCTACTGGTGTTTTCCACTTTGATGGTTTATGATTGTAATTCTTCTCTCTTTTTCTCATCTATCTACAAACATTCATTGAGTACCTGAATGGCAGTAGGCCCTGCAAGAGGACTAAAACTTGGGGTCCTTCCAACCACGGACCCCCTGTCTGTGGGGGAGACTGACAGTGACCAACACTTGTAGTACAGGGTGATGAGTGCTGAGAAGTTGAAGTTCAGAGGGCTTCCAGAGACAAAATAGATGGGGCTTTGTATCAGTTTCCGAGAGCTACCATAATAAATTACTACAAACTGGGCGGCTTAAAACAACAGAAATTTATTCTCTGACAGTTCTGGTGGCTGGAAGTCCAAAATCAAAGTGTCAGCAGGGTTGTTTCCTTCCGGAGGCCCTGGGAGAGAAGCCTTCTTCCAAGCTTCTGGCAGCTTCTGGCAATCCTTGGTGTTCTTCGGCTAGGAGCTGCATCACTCCAGCCTCAGCCTCCATCTTCACATGGCCTTGTCCATGTGTGTGTCTCTTGTGTCTCCTCATGGCCTTCTTATAAGGACACCAGTCATTGAATTTAGGGCCTACCCTACTCGGATTTCATCTTAACCATTACCTCTGCAAAGACTATTTCCAAACGAGGTCACATTCTGAGGTTCTGTTGGATGTAAATTTTGGTGTGGGGAAAGAGAGGGGACACTATTCAGCCTAGTACAGCCCCTAAACACACAGCCAGGCTCTCGTGACATCAGCCTTCTTTTCAGAAATCTCCAGGACTACTAACCATCCTAGGTGTAGTACCAAGCTCCTCACGTATTCTTAGCTCTCCCCATTTTCACCTAATCCTTTGGACATGTACCGACCGCTTGTCACCCTAAGATGTGCCTTCCTCCATCCCTCCACCTGCCGGCCTTCTGTCTGTCCCTGCCACCCCGGTGGTGCCCTCTTTCTGCCTGCTGTGTGCTCAGCCCTCTACCCACTGATGCCCCATCTGTGGGCCAGCTGCGGAGAGTTCCTGGCGTCTCTCTCCTGTGCTCTCAGTCCTGCTGTTCTCCTCGTGGCTTCCCAGAGCCCCTTCCTGTGGTCTTTTCTGTTCCTTCCTCCACCCCTTCTCTTCCTCTTCCTCTCCCTCCTCCCTTAGGCTTTTCCTGGAATGTCTTCAGAGCCCACCAATAGCCAACCGGGGGAGCACTGCCTGGGTCACTTCTGGGGGCCTTTCCAAGATGGAGATCCTCGTCTCCAACAGCAGGTCCCTCAGCCAGCCTGCCCTTCTTCCTGTGCCCTCTGGCCATGGCTGTTTTGTTAGGGGACAGTCCTAGGGTTTGTGGGGATCAGAGAGGAGCAGGGGAGGCTGATGTCCTAGGAGAAACAGGGATGGTAGGATGTAGATTCTTTGAAAGGTACAACAGAAGGGGTCCAAAGATTCACTGTGTCCAATCATCCCATCTTACAGATGAAGGGGTGGGAGTCCAGGGAGAGGCAAGGGCTTCCTTAGGGTCACCAGGCTGGGGGTTGAACCAGGTCTCAGGTTGCTCTTTGCCCAACTTCCCTGGGAGACCAGTGGAGGTTGAGGCTGTGGTGTGTCCACAGGTGAGGTGTCCTTCCTGCTGTGGAGCCAAGCGCAGAGCCAAGCAGCCCCGGAGGTGTCAGATGTGCTCTGGGTCTGGCAGACGCAGGTATGAGCAGGTCTCCCTGGCTTTCTTGCTTTCATTGTCTGCCTTTCTGGGAGGCAAGCAGATGCCCTGCCTGTCTTATCACTCCTGTGTCCCTACAGCTCTGTGCATAATAGGTGCTTGATAAATATTTGTGGAGTGGGTGGGTTTTTCTGAAGGCCTGATGTTCTTGGAAAAGACTGGAACTCATCAAGCAACCCGTGAGTCAAGTGTAAGGATCGAGGCAGTGCAGGAAGGAAGGGGACAGGTTAAGGAGAGGAGGCCTCTTCCTGCGTCGGGTGGTGGGCAAGTGAATATAGAAAGCCACCCAAAGATGAGATTCTGAATTCCCTGAGAAAACCCTTATTTATAACTTATTGCAGGGCATAAAGGGGGAGAGAGAAGTCAAGGAAGGTGGGTTGATTGTCTAAACAACCAACAAGTTTCCATCTCTGCTCAGAGGGCTTTGCAAACAGTGGGGCATTGCGTTTTGTAAATCATGTCCTTCAATGTATTTATAAATCTTTAAAGGGAAACAGGAAATCATAGGGAGTGAAACTATTCAAACTTGTGTTGGTTAATGACACTTTTGGCTTATCGAGGCCCAAGCCATCGTTCTAAGAAGCCAGGTGGTGAGGCTTTGGGGCACCTGCCACCTGTGGTTGATAAAGAAGGTCTTTGATCTGGAAAGAAACTCAGGTTTCTTCATTTACAAGTGGAAGAACTCCAATTCAAACTGGCTTTAGCAAAAAGTAAATGTATAGTCCCATGTCATGGAAAAGTTCAGGAGTATATTTCTGGGGCGGCTTCAGGTACAGCTGGATCCAGTTGCTTAAACACTGCCATCAGGAACCTGTCTCCATTCCTCACTCTGCTTCCTTTGTGTTGGCTTTATTCTTACGCAAGCCAGAGGGGACCATCCACATCTCCAAGCTTAGTAATCTCAGTAGAAAAAGATGCCCCTTTCCTGAATGTTTCAACGAAAGTTATGGGGCAGGTCTCATTGCACTCACCTGGTCATGTGCCCATCTTTGTGTGAGACACTGTGGCCAGGGAGATGGAATAATCTGATTGGCCAGGCTGAGGTTCCCAGCTGGTCATAGAAGGGGTGGGGGCAAGCCCGTGAATTGTGGGGTCTGGGTGGGAGAAGGGTGGTCTCCAAAGGGAAATTAGGGTACTGCCACCAGAAAGAGGAGTTCTAGATCGTGGACAGGTGGAAGCAATCCGTGCCCACCGCAGTCCACATCTATGGGGAAGGATTTGGGGGTGGGGCCTCGGGAAGCCACCAGGACCCCATACTGTCTGACGGTGTGTCCCTCTCAGGTGCAGCACGTGCTCAGGGAGGGGCAACAAGACCTGTGCCACCTGCAAGGGGGAGAAGAAACTACTGCACTTCATTCAGCTGGTCATCATGTGGTAGGTGGCAGTGTCTCAGTGCAGAGTCCCAGTGTGGGTACCAGGGAATGTGACTGGGTTTCTGCAGAGAAACTCCACTGGCTTGGGGCTTTCACAGTACCGGGACCTGCTGGGGGGAAAAGGCTTACAGCGACTTGGGAAGGGACGAGATCCCTGGGAAGAGGCAGCGTGGGATGGTGGGGTGCTCCCGGGCTTGAGCGCAGACCGGTGTTTAAGTTCAGGCATCACCACTTTCTAGTGCAACAGCCACTCATCATGGGGCCATTCCCATCTGGGAAGTGAGTCCCTATGTCCTAAATTCCCATGCCAGGGAAGACTCCCAGGCATTAAGTGTTTCTCCCGTCAGACACTGTTAAGCATGTCACAGGTGAGAGTGAAATGAGGTAATAAGACGGAGCTGAAGATACGGAGGCCCAGAGAAGCTAGAGACTTCCACAAGGTCCCATCAGTAGGAATGCAAGCCTTCCAGCCCAGGTTTGCCCGATTTCAAACCCATGTTCTAAACCGTCCCTCACCCTCTTCACCTCCAGGAAGAACAGCCTGTTTGAGTTTGTGTCTGAGCACCAGCTGAACTGCCCCGGGGAGCTCCTAGCTAAAGCCAAAGGAGAAAACCTCTTTAAGGATGAAAACACAATGGTAAGGAGGGCTTTGCAGACAGCTACGCAGAAGCTAGGTTCCTCTTATGGCTCCTCTGGCTGTCAGTGGGGGCTGCGTTCATTTGTAAAGACAGGCTGGGTGGACACAGCTGCCTAGACAGAACAGAGGCTGCTGGGACCCCGTGGGGCCAGTTCTCCCATGAATGTCACACATTTAACCCTTCCTTCCTTTTCCCTCCTTCTTCCTCCCTCCTCCCAACCTTCCTTTCACAAACCTGGAGACACTTCTATACTAGGAACCACTCTGGACTCTGGGGATACCGTCCAACAAAATCCCTGCCCTCATAGATCTCACAGTCTAGTGAGGGAGAAAACAATAAAATTTAACCACGATGTCAGATGATGATAAAAGTCCTTGAGAAATATGCAAACAGAGTGAGGAGACATAAAGGGTTGGGGGTGGTGTTTTAGCTGGGGGGCAGGGAAGTGACACTGGGCAAAGACCTGAACACAGTGCATGGGGAAGTGGGCGTGTGGCCATCAGCACGAGGGTGTCCAGCAGAAGGAACAGCATAGCAGACACCTTAAAGTGAGCCTGGCAGAGCAAGGAGCTAACACACGAGGTGCCAGCAGCCAGATCAGGGAGGGTCCCGTAGGCCAGGGATCAGCAAACATCGGCCCTCAGCCTGCTTTTATAAATAAAGTTTTATTGACACAACAGCCATACTTGTTTGTTTACATATTGTCTGTGGCTGCTTTTGTGCTACAAGGGTAGTTGAGACAAAGACCCTATGGCCCACAAAGCCTAAAATATTTACCATCTGGCCTTTTACAGAAGAGATTTGCTGACCCTGTGGTAGGCCTTGGCAGGGAATTTGGGCTTTATGGGATACCTGAGCAGGGAGCTTATGCCATTTTCTCTGAGATGGTCAGGTGCTCAGCTTTCTCTCTCTCCCTCTTTCTCTCCTTCCTTCCTTCCTTCCTTCCTTCCTTCTTTCCCTCCTTCCAACTTTTCAAATTGGCTTCTTTCACTTAGTAACATGCATTTTTTTTTATAATTGACATATATCATTATATTAGTTTCAGATATAAAATATAATAATTCAATATTTGTATATATTGTGAAATGATTACCACGATAAGTCTAGTTAAGATCCATTACCACACATAGTTACACTTTTTCTTGTGATGAGAACTTTTAAGATCTACTCTCTTAGCAACTTTCAAATAGCCAATACATTATTATTAACTATAGTCACCATGCTGTACATTAGATCCCCAGGACTTATTTATCTTATAACTGGAAGTTTGTACCTTTTGACTCCATTCACTCATTTCATCCAACCCCCTCCCTGACTCATCCCGCTCTGGCAACCATGGATCTGTTTTCTGTATCTAGGAGTTCAGTGTTTTTTTTTTTGATTTTTTTTTGAGTGACATCATACCATATTGTATGTATCTTTCTCTGTCTGACTTATTTCACTTAGTGTAATACACTCAAGGTCCATCTATGTAGTCAGAATGTCAGGACTTCCTTCTATTTTATGGCTGAATAATATTCCTCAGCCTCCTTTCTTTGCCCCAGTCACTCTGGCTTCCTAAACGCTCACAGCAGGCATCACCCCTGTAGGGAGCCCTGCCACCCCACCCAAGTCAGGCAGCCTTGAAGGTTTGCTGGGTTAGCGAGGAGGCTGCAGGAGGAGGAGTGCTTTGTCCACAGCCCCCTTCTTTTGTTGGAATTCCTGAGGCTTTAATGTGGGAAATGGAGGGTCTGTGGAGGTTAAGCAATCCCCACCCGCTCACTGCATGGCCGCAGACCCTTCCTTCCTGGGCCCTTTCTCCCGTCTGTCTGAATCAGATCGCCAAGGCTCCAGGCGCTGACACCTGATCAGAGTGGCGAGGTGGGTGTGTCTCTCTCCCCAGGTGTACCCACTTATTGACTTCCCCCTGAGAGAGATCTCGCTGGCCTCACAGCGCGGCATCGCCCAGCACAGTGCCACCCTGGCCTCCAGAGCCCGAGTCCTTCAGCAGGTGAGCTGGGCAGGGTCCTGGGGCTTTTGGGAGGCAAGGCTTCCAGGGCCAGCCTGGGGCTCTGGGGGCACTGACCCCTCTGGTCACATAGAGGAGGAAATGAGATGTTTCTTCTGTTGGGGGCTCCTTTCTGAGAATGGGAAGGAGGAAGATTGAGGAAGAGTCAACCAGGGGGAGGGTGGTGGGGAGCAGCCCCAGGCGGAGACAGACGGGGGCGGGGCACTGGGGACTGATCTGGGGTCAGTGTGGCTGGAGGCAGGGAGCAGGGCAGGCCACGCAGTCCATGCTGAGAAGTTGAGGCTTTTATCCTGAGAGTGACAGGAAGCTATTGCTGGTTTCAAGCAGGAATGTGGCTCAGTGTAATTTTGATTCGAACCCCCTGGTATTTCGAGATCCAGGGTCCTAAGCAGGTGGCACCCAGCGTCCTGCCCTTCAGGGCACTTTCCAAATCCCAGGCCTGGCTTCCACCGGCCTTCTGTGGCCAGGGGTGGTGGCCAGGGCTAGGGTTGCTTAGGTGCTGTATCCTGGTGGCCACTAGGTGGCAGTGGTACCCGCTGCATCCGGCAGCTGCCTGGCTGGAAGCTGCTGAAAGGTGGAGGTTTGGTCAGGAAATGTCCAGCGCCAGAGCTCTGTGAGGGGTTCTGTTAGCAGGGGCCTGAGTCTTGCAGATTGGGCTCAGATCCTGGTTCTCCCACATCCTATAACCTTCTTCCTCCTCCCTGAAAGTCCAGTTTCTCATATGCGCAAAAAGATGCTAAAACGGCCTCAGGGAGTTGTAAAGATGAGACAATGTGCTTTAAGTGCTTGGAGCCCAGTGATCAAAGTGATCAAAATGTCCTAGTTCTTTCTGTCCCGTTTGCAATGGGTATTTCCCCTTCTTTCTCTGCAAATCTCCCCTATTTGCAGGAGAGAGAAGGATGCGTTTAATTTAAAATTAATAAATGACCATCTTGGAGCTGAAATGAACCTCAGAAATCATGGAATTAGGGCACTGCAAACTCAAAGGCCTACCAGGGCCAGGTGGTAACATGGTCGGAAGAGTCCCTTATCCAAAGGGGCCAGCCACCACTCAGCTTCATATAGGCACAGAGGCAGAGACTTCAGATCTTCTAAAGTCCAGATTTTTATATGGAACCTTCTGACTTTTCAATATTGGCAACAAAATGTTTTAAATGCTAAGTGAGCGCTGTTTAGACTGATGGGCCTGCTTTGGCCTGTGGGCCATCATAGGCTAACCCTGGTCTTGTCCACACTTATGGCTTCTCTGATAAATCAGAGGCCCAGGGAGTGGATGTAATTTGTCCAAGGCCACACAGCTTCTTAGTGGAAGAGCCCAGGAGTAGAATCCAGCTTTCCTGACTCCAAGCCAAGCGTTGTTATTCACCGCATTGAAGAGACACAAGCAGCTCTTTGGGAGCCATGGTAGTCTCGCCAGGGATGTCAGCCAGCTGGGAGATTTGGGACTCTTTTTATGGGGCCAGACGCTGCAGAGACAATTTGCTTACCAGGCCAGGCCAGGCTTTCCAGTTCGGGCATGCCCTCGCGGCTTCCAGCCCCTTTCTTCCCTTCCACAGGCCTCAGTGTCCTCATCTAGGAAATGAACGGGCTTGGACCCTGCCTTAGGTTGGGCTTTGCAGAAGCGGATCCGAGGCAAGGAATTTTTAAGGAGGGTCTCCAGGAGAGCCTGGTAAAGTGGGGGAGCTGGAGAGGGAAGAGGGAGAGATCACGTAAGAGCGCAGTGCCGGTGACGGCCCAGCCTCTGCCCAAGCCCAGGGAGCTCTGAGTGTCAATCACACCTCTGGCTGTCCTCCTGGAGGTGGTGAGCTGGACTTTCATTCTTTAGCACCATGCAATCACTGGCACAACTTCCCAGGCTCTTTCTGCTCCTGGGTGGGAGGTGGGTTCTGTATCTCAAGGATGGGACTCTGAAGAGGAAAGTTGAGCTGTGCGCAGCAGCGTGTGTAGAAGTGGGGCTCAGAGTGGGTATGCAGAAGCAGATTCCAGGGAACCCCAGTGGGATGAGAACAGTATCCACAAGAGACCCCAGAATGGTCTCTCAGGAAGCTCACTCTTGTAATACTAGTATCCTATGGTGTGGATCATAGGGAAGAACCCCAAATATCGAGGTACCCGCTTGGGAACTGGGAAGAAGGTGAGGACATGAGTCAGCAGCATGTGGATGCTAGCAGTTATCCTGAGGCTCGTTTGCTTCTGAGACTCACAAGTTGAGTCCTTTTTTGACCCTTCATTTGGCATCTGGGAAAACTGAGGCCCAAAGAGACGAAATGCCTGCTGAGATCGAGACCGAGGGACTGGCCTAGACCTGGCTTCCTGGGGCTTTTCCCTACAGCACGATCCTGTCTCGGGCAGCGCAAGCCATTTGTGAACCAGGCCTGGAGCGGCGAAGGGTAAACCGGAGCAGATGCGCTTTTTTCTTTAAAGGGGAACGTAATAGGAGAAGAGGCCATGTCAGTGAATCTTTTCCCTACATTGTCGCTTGGTCCTGGACTGTAGATAAAGATTCATGCTGATATTTTGTTTGGAATTAAGAAATTAGTAAGTGGATTCCAGTGTGGAGGCAGCTGTCATGACACCGGCCCAGGCCATTGTGCTCAGACCTGGCACCTTTTCATCCCAGGGGCATGACCGAGGTGTACAAACAGATAAATGGCTGGTTACAAGATAACCACTTGCTGGCAACTGATGTCCTAAGCAACCTGTGGCCTCAAACTCAGAAACCATTCAAACCGGAAGCAAATGGAGGCAGGTGGGGGTGGGGTGGTATTGCTGTGTTCTCTGTTTGGCCTTAGTAGAAAAGTCGAGAAACGAGTGGTGCTGACACGACTGTCCAGGCCTTCTGAGCAGTGATATTGGCTGCCATCTCCTCTTTCCTAGTGGTTCCCATTTTGGATCCTCCATAGGAAAATGTCAAGAGGGGCTTTCTTCCTTATATTTCCCAAATTAACACTTGGAGACCAATTATTGGCATACAAAGAAAACTCAGTCTCACAATCTCATTTGGTTGTCTCAACAATTCTGTGACATAGAAGTTTATCCCCATTTGACAGATGAGGACATGAGGCTCAGCAAAAGGAAGTACGACATCACGCAGAAAGCTTCATGGGAAATGCATGCCCTGACCTGGTTCCCCCACTGCCACAGTGTCATGCTGCCCCTCAAAATACCCCTTCCCTGACCCCCCACTTGTTTCACCCTTTCCCAGGGGCCTCAGATCATCACATACAGTGAGAGGACTTAGACTCGTTTCCTAAGCGGGGGAAATTCCTGCAAATAAGAGTTTGAACCTGGGCCAGCCATGCCACCCCCTCTGGATTTGTGATCCCCACATCTGAGCCTAGGACAGGGGAGCAGATAGGGCAGAAGAATCTAGGGGTTTTGACACAGAGCCTGGTCCACAGGATGTCCCCAAGAAAGCTTTGCTTCAATGATTAGGGGTAACTTTTCTACCTCTGCCTATACTTGTCAATAACAAAACAGCATGGAAAGCTAATGGGAATGGGTGCCTCAGTAGGAGCCAGTGTTCTCTCCCAAGCGGGGCTGCCAGTTCTGCTCCGGGCCCCTCGATGTTGGAAGGTTGGTGCTGGAGAGGAGACCTGAGCATTAAACAGGTCCAGCTATGGCGAGGAGATGGAGCTTGACCTAGATGGTCTTCCAAACTGGAAATTCCATGAAGCCATGGGCCTCGATTTCCCCCATTTGGTGGCGGTGGTGGGGGGACAGGCGGGTTAGGAGAAAATTACCTGAAGCAGCCCACCAAACTTTGGAATTCCTTTGGTGTCAATATTCTATCTTAAACTTTAATTCAAGTTGCATAATCCACTCCCTAATATGTCCGTGGTGGTTTTAATATAAAAACGACTTTAATCTCTATCTTTGTCTACCCGCCATCTAAAAATGAATGTTTCTGGGAGATGTCCTGTTTGGCTGGTGGCTTTTCATACATCTGGGGACTCCTCTGGGGATACCTGTGCCCCCACTTCATGAAACCTAGCATCAGGTGGCGGCTAAAGGTCCGGGTGTAGGGTGTATGGAGGAATGCAGGCGGATATACATTTAGAGAGGCAGGTGGGAGCCAAAATGCCAACTCCAGAGCATAAACTTCATCCCACCAGGTAGTAGGGAGCTACGGAAGGTTCTTGAGCAGAAGAGCAACTTGAACAGAACCCTGAAATTTTTCTTGGGCAATTGTTTCCTCAGCGCCAGACCATTGAGCTGATCCCCCTCACGGAAGTTCGTTACTGGTACCAAGGAAAGACAAGTGTCTACTACATCTACGGCACCGACCACAAGGTACATGTGGTGGACTACCCTGAGCAGTACTGCTGCGGCTGCACCATCATCTGACACAGCATAGCTAGCCCCACAGCCCGCCGGGGAAGACCGCCGAGGTCTCTGAGTTCTTTCATTGTTGACTACACGGGACAACTACACACAAACCCAGGGTGTCTGTCCTTCATGAGAATTCAGCTCATTGTCAAGCACAAGTCTTTCTGGTGGCATCTATCAGGTGTTTAACCTGCAAGAAGCCAACTTCATGTATTCCTTTAGGATAATTTGATGGCGGGGCCTTTGCCTGTGGCCTGCAGGCTAATTAATGCCCTGATTGAGGGTGTGGTTTGCTGTCGCTGTTGCCTGCGTCAATCTCAGCTCTGGGTGCCTCTTCCAGTGTGAACCATTGGCCACATTGAGCGTTATTGACATGTTTAAAGATACACACAAACTGGCTGCCCCTTAATGCACACCGAAGAGTGCACTTAGGCACAAAGTACCTTTACGTACTAAACTTTGACTCCCCATTCTGTGGTCAGGAATTCAGACACAGCCAAGACGGGGATGGTTTATCTCTGCTCCATGATGTCTGGGGCCTTGCCTGGAAGATTTCCAGGCTGGGGTGGCTCAAGGGCAGGGGGCTGAAATCACCTGAAGGCTGGTTCACCCAGAGACCTGGTGGTTGATGGTGGCCGTTGGCTGGGTCCTCCACAAGGCTGTCAGCTGGAGCCCCTACGCGTAGCCTCTCCACTTAGCCTGGGCTGTAAGGGTCAGCGCCTCTCATGCTCACCCAACTGAGAAAGTAGAGATTTCTCCCCCAAGTGGGGAACAAGCCCCCTGTGTTGGATAGACTCAGGGCCTACTTGCCCATCTCTAACGTGGTGCAAGGGGAAGTTTGGGAGAGTGATTTTGGATATAGGCAGGGTCTTACATCACATGACCTCAGAACCTGCCCACTGAGGAGCATGTAAACTGGAGGCCCTGTGTACCCAGTCATGTGTGGGAGCTCCCACCTGGTGCAGCCAGGCTGGGTGGGTGAAGGGGATGCCCTGCAGACTGAACGCCCAGTTAGCTTTGAAGGGATGGTATGGGGCCCAGGTGGGCCACGGTACACCTGGCTGTGGGTAACCAGAGGCCCCTGTCATTTTACCCTTGCTTGATTGCCAAGCTCCTGCCTGCCTGCAGCCCTTGTCTCCCATGGGGTGAGAGGATGTGGACCCAACAGACCTGGTTGGAGGAGGCTGGGGGAGGCGGTTCCCCAGTGCATCTTTGACAAATGATATGTAAATGACCGCTTGCATCCTCATCTGCCACTACGCCAATCCCGAGGTTCCCTGCCTTCTGTTCAGTGTTGCTGTTTCCTGCACACTGGAGGTAGGGGTGTGTGTATGTGTGTGTGTGGGGGCGGGTAGAGGTGGCTAGCAGGGCTCAGAGGAGTGCCTGGCTCCCCTGGGGCTGCAGGAAGACAAGGGAAAGTAGACTTAGAAGCAAAGGGATGGGACTCTGGAGGCTCTGAGAGTCCTGAGCCCCTCAACCTTCTAAGCTCAGATGCTGCCCTGCAGCCAATGCCACAGGTTCTGCACATGTGAGGCCAAGGGCAGAAGAAGGTGCACACTTGGGTGGGGGTGCACTCTGGACCCTGGGGACAGAGCCTGGTGGTGGCAGGGGAACCTGGGAGGGTTCCCCAAGGTTTCCAGCTTCCTCTTCCTCCTGCAACTGCGTGCATTCCAGCCTGGAAGGTCCTGGTTAACAAGGGAGGCCAACCACCCCACCTCCCTGGTGTCCCCATGGCCGTCCTCTGTAGTCCTCAAAGGGGATGCTTTTGCCCCTAGGGGGACTTGTGCAAATGGAGGGGACAGTTTTTGTTGTTGCAATGTTTCAAAGCAACACTCTTGGTGGCATCTGGTGGGTGAAGTCCAGGAAAGCTGTTGTCCAGCAGTGTCTGGGGACATCCCCACAATGAAGTGCTGTCCTGACACGACTTGCAGATCCACCACTGACTTTTATGTCGAACTCACTCAGTTACACAAAAGATCATCAATTATTGCTTAACACATAGCTGATTTTCATTTAGTGTTTGCCTCTGTTCCTTGATTTTCCTATACGTCTTGTTTGAAATGGCTTCTGGTCCTCTCACTACTCTTAAGTCCAAACTTGTGTTGAGGCCCCTCATGCTGCCGGGCCTGAGCATTCACAAGTTGCAATACATGTATTAAAAAAATTACTTCTTATTTCCCCCTTATATTTCACTTTGGGTATTAAATTGTTTTTAAAAAAATGCACTGTAAGTGGATTATATGTGAAAGTCATTTTAGGATACAAAGGGAGTATGTTAAGGTTGAGGCCCAGTAGGCAATACTCAAGGTTGGTGCACGAACCCAACAAGAAAAATCCAGCAGGGATAAAGGGACACTCTTCCCATTGCGCCCCTGTGAGCCATTAGGCACAGGCTCCTTAGTTCCCATGGTTTCGGCAAGATCCCAGGTTGGTTCCTTGATAACTGTTGTGTGATTTTCTCTGCAGTGTTATCTGCTTTTATGACTTTTGCTGCAGCCAGGAAATGACTTAATTTGCTATTCCTGCCTCTCTCTGCTGTTCTAGGGCTGAGCTGGTGTGATCGAGCTGAAGTCATGGGGGGTACAAAGGACACAAGGGCAGCCCTCACCCAAAACTGGCCACCGCAGGCTGACTCTGAACCCAATGCAATTTTATTTTCGAAGAACAGCAGACTCACGTGGCTTGCTCTTTCCTCATGGCCCTGCCAGAGGACAACACTGGCCCTGTTTTTTACCAGTCACTGGCAGTCACTGGGCCCCTGTCGGGTGGCCAGAGCCATGCTTGGCTGGCAGGGGTTTCCCAGAGAGCTGGAGTCTCTGCCTTAAGGCTGCAGGATAGTTGCAGAGGCTGCATGTTGTGCAGAGGGAAATGAAAGGATCAATGTGAGTCGGGGAGCATTATGACAGGAGAATGCCTGACACCCGATTGGGGGTGATGGTTACAAGTATATGTGTGTGTGTGTATGTGCGTACATGTGCATTTGTGTGAGTATGCATGTATATCTACGCAGTGCATGCATGTGTGTATATGTGTGTATGCATGGCGTGTGTGCATGCATGGTGGGTGTACATGCATGATGTGTGTGTATTTTTGTGTGTGCATGTACGTGCATGCACGATGAATGTGTGTATGCATATGCATGTGTATATGTATGTGTGCATGGCATATGTGTATGTATAAGTGTGTGTGCATGCCTGGTGTTTATCTGTGTGTGTGTGTATGGGGCGCGAGTGCATAGTGTGTGTGTATGGCGTGTGAGTGCATAGGGTGTGTGTGTGTGCGCTTGCCATGTGGGGAGCATCACTGCTTAGAAGGCAAAAGGGACTTCCTCCCCCACTGTTTCCCTCCTTTCCTTCCAGGTTTCTGTCATCCTTAGCATTTCCCAAAACCCTAGACTTCAACACGTGGTCAGCTTGCTGTACCTTGGCTGACTTCAATTCCTAGTTCATGAGCAGCCCTTGATATGGAGAATGAGAAAACTGTGTTATTTTCACAGTTGGTTCAAATGGCCCAAGTGGAGTTATGTATTCCAGTAAGAAAGTACCTTCTAGATGCAGCAGCTTGGCCCTGATGGCTTGCACTCAGAATTCCAGACTCCTTTCGCTTACATTTAATGGCCAGGGATTGTGGAAACAGCATTGTTTGGGGGCCATAGATACTCTGGTTCAAATTCTAGCCTGCTTATGATCAGCTGTGTGACACTGGGCAATTCTATTAACCTCACTGAGCCTCAATTTCCCCATCTGTGAGATGGGGATGATGTCATTCCTTTGCAGGGTGGATAGAAAAGGTTAAAAGGGGTCCAGTGTGCAGGGCTCAGTGTTAGTAGGTGTTCAGTACCTGGGAAGGCCATCTCCTCGCTGAACGAAACTCCTTTGGGCAGTTAGTGCTGATTTGGTGTCATGGCGTCTCTCTAGTGAGCCAGCCTTTCTGCACTGCAGCAGTGATTGCCAAAAAAGTTGCTTCCTTCATCCTTCAGCTCACATACTCCTTTGTCAGGGATGGTTCCCCTTGCCCTCAGGTGGGGCCAGCTCCCACGGCCCATCCTCAGAGCTCCTATCTCTGCGGAGGTTGCGCGTGTTTCGTGACTTGTTCCCCCCCCCGCCCCCGCCCCGTCCCCACTCCCCCACTGGGCTGCAGGCCTCTTGGGACAGGCCTGTGTTTAGCTCATCACTGGTACATGCGGCTCCCATCAGTAAACACTGCCAAATGTGACCCAATGACCAAATCAAGGTTGTGGATGTTGATTTAACACAAAGAATGTCAGATTCTAATTCTAGGTGGTCTCCACCAGCTGTGGGATGCTGAATGAGTCCTGTTACCTCTTGGGTGTCAGTTTTCTTTTTGTACTACGAGGAATTAGTTTGGATCCTGTTCTTCCTTTTTCCTTTCCTTTTTCACAACACTGTTTATGTCTTCCCCAAATAAAATCTTTTTTTTTTTTTTTTTGAGGGCAGTGTCATTTGCCCTCATAAGTGGGACCCAAACCGGGGCTGCTGGCCTCCCAAGCCAGCGCTTAACCGCCGCGCCACTCGGCCGGCCCCCCAAGTAAAATCTTATGTGAGACCCAGATATATAAACAATGGCTGCTGTGGCTGAGGTGTGGGTGGAGGGCCCTGACACCTAGTCCCTCCTCACCTCAAGCCTCCAGCTTCTAGGAACCCACCTGGTCTCTCACTACTGCTCAGGAGACTGGAAGATGGGCCGCGGCTCTAACAGACCACAGGGCACTCCTTCCTTCCTTCCTTCCTTCCTTCCTTCCTTCCTTCCTTCCTTCCTTCCTTCCATCCTAAACCCTCACCATGAGCTTATTTTCTGATGGAGTATTTGTCAGAGTGAAAAGTGCATAGAGAAGAAAAGCCCCATAGGAAGTTCTCTCTAGGTGCACTCCAGGCAGCTGATACTTTTCCTGTACTTTGGAGCAGAAAGGCCCTTTAACCTGGTCCCAGGTTGGAGCAGGATATTGCTACCTATCTTTATGTCTTCAAGTCTGGGGCATTTCTTTGCTTTTTTGCTCTCACCAGCTGACAGAATTGAAATTTCCAGCTAAAAGAAAGATGTGACCTGAATGTGGGGAGCTAATATTTTAGGCCAAAATTAGTTGCTATCATTTTAGTGACTATTAGTTTCTATCCTGCAATAGGAAAGTCAGGCACTTTAAGGGGTCTGGGACACAGGATGGGGACATTTGATAGGGGAGACAGTACAGTGTGATATAAAGTCACACAGTATGGTCTCCGTGGACACAGCCTGGGGGTCACATCCTGGCTCAACTGCAGCTGCCCGTGTGGACTCAGTGCCTCTACTCACCCAGAGGCCCACCTGTAAGATGTCAGTGCTGACTGCTGGGACTGCCGGAGATGAAATGAATAGTGTATTAGGTGTGATGCCAAGTCTGAGCTGTTAGTAGATGAGGAGATACAGGGACGGCGGATGTTGGGAGGAAGAGACCAGACTCTCAGCGCCAGGGGTACAGGGGAAGGAGGGTGTTATAGATGGAATGTTGTATCTCCCCTAAAGCGCATATGTTGGAATCCTACAATGTGATGGTATTCGGAGGTGGGGCCTTTGGAAGGTGCTTAGATTGTGAGGGTAGAGCTGTCATGAATGGGATGGGTGCCCTTGCCACTTGAGGTTGTAGAGAGAAGATGGCTGCCTCTGAACTAAGACACAGGCCTATACCAGATACCAAATCAGCTGGCGCCTTGATCCAGCCTCCAGAACTGTGGGATATAAATTTCTTTTGTTTATAAGCCACCCAGTCTGTGATATTCTGCTATGGAGCCTGAGCAGACTGAGACAGAGGGTACCTAAGCATAGAAGCTGAGGCCCTGTGATACAGGCAGTGGTTCCCAAAGCCAGTCCCATGGGCTTAAATTCTCTAAATCTCAGTTTCTTCTTCTGTGCAGTTAGAACAACCCTAGCCCTACCCACCTTGCAGGACTGTTTGAAGGCTCACATAAGACAAAAATGTGAAAGCATGGCATAAATATTTTACTTGGGAATGGGAAAGACAACCGGACCATTTCCATGGCTTCCTGCTACCTTTCAGCCTGTCCACCAGAGGGCAGCAGGTGCACACACATGAAACCTCAGAGCGGTGTCCTCTGCACCAGACAGTTCCATGTGCATCAAAGGCCAATGACGGTCTCTCATTCTCAGCAGTCCCTGGGCTATCGGGTCCCTTGCAGGGAAATTGGGGTGGCTCCAGAAAGTTTCTTCAGAGATGCATTTAATATGTCTTCTATTATTCGTAGACCCCAGTTAAAACTGTTTTATACTTCCATAGGAAACAATAGTGACATTTAGAAATCCAGGCTTGAGATGCCAAACTAGAAGTTAATGGTCTATGTCAATACATTAGCTCTTGAATCCAATTCATTCATTCATTCATTCATTCATTCATTCATTCATTCTGGATATGAACTGAACCCCTTCTCTGTGCTGAACACTAACTAGGCCAGACACAGGGGGGAAAAAGAAATCAGGCACTGAACTTGCCTTGAAGATGCTTGCTCTTCAAAATAACTGTGAACATCTCTGGAGTGCCACCCTTGTGTCAGGTGCTGTTTTTGGCTCTTTATGTGTGTCAACTGACATGAATCCTGCTTGGTAAGTATTATGTATTGACAGAGAAGGGAATTGAGGTCCAGAGACATTAAATCAAGGTTCCACATCTAGGGGAAAAGCAGAGATTTGAACATGGGCCGTCTGGCTCCAGAGCCTATGCTCTATCTCATTTATTGGGGGAGGCAGACCTAATAAAGACATAGCAATAAGAACTATGGAGACTCCTGCCTCAGTCACTCCTTGTTCCCAGGCATGTTGACGAGGCCTCACTGAAGCTGGGCAGTGGGAAGTGCTGGGGAGATGATGTCCCTGCAAGCAGCCCTCCACCAACGGCAGGTGAAAGAGTTGGAGGCTAAACGGGACAACTCTGAGGTGTATCCTATATCCCCCAGGTGCTGCCCAGTGGGACTGAGCTCTCGGTGCCCACAGCAGTACCCTGCTCAATAATCCAAAGTTCCTTGCTCCTTCCTGCACTGTCTCACTTCCTCACGTTCCTACTATTGTTTTCTGGAATCACCTTTTAACTAAACTATTCCCACTGGAATCCTTGGCTCAGAATCAGCTGCTGGGGGAGCCCTGCCTATGACACTGTATCTCCTTGAAATTCGTAGCCCTTCAGGAACAAAGGGCTAAGTCTGACTCACAGCTGCAGCCCCAGCCCAGAACATGCTAGGGCTGAGTGGAGTGAGAGGCTGCAGAGACCTGGAGGCATTGATTTGGACATGCGGGGAACAATGAACGCTCTCAGGAGCGATGACATTGGAGCTGCTGATGCTGGACTCTCCTTAACTTTCTATTAAAGGGTGTTCTCCCTCATGATTTTCTCCTTGCTTTGGAGCCTACATACGTCTGTGAGGTCTCAGAAAGTCATGATCTAGCCTCCCATCATTCGAGAACCTTCTGAGCCCTGCCTGTTCACTCTTCAGAGCGTTTTCTTCCTACCTATTTATCAGATGTGCTAAACAATTGATTGCTTCTGCCCGATGTTACTGAGGCCACAGATGAGCACAGCTTCACCATGGGCCTCTTTCCTCCTCTGTAAGGGGCACTTGCAAGTCTCAGTGCGATGAGGGGAGAACAGGCTCTGTCAGCTCACGGTTGGCTTTGGGGACTCACTGAGTGGGGGCTCCATCCTGCCCCTGGTGTGGGGCTGTGTCCAGCACTGCACTCTCATCTTGTGAAAGAAGGTAGCCCAGGCACTGACGGCTTCTCTTCGCCCCTTCCTGGGTGCCAGCAATCTTTCAGTCTCCTTGACTTCCTTGAAGATGTCCTGGGTTCCTGGAAGAGATGGGAAGGAGAGATGCTCTCTACTTCTTGCGCGTTCTTTCAGATTCCCCCAGACAGCCAGAAGTCCAAGCATCTCACCTCAGAGGGTCATGGCCAAACAGTCCTCCCAACTCCAGGAGACCCAGCCCAACATCTGGACCTTGTTAGACTAACAACCCCCGTCTCCTCCGACTGGAGTCACTGCAAAGCTCTGGGATCCCTCTAACCTGGCCTTGGCTGGCTCCACGACAACTCCTAATTCCTGTTCCCCTTTTCCACTGATTGCAACAGACAATGATTATGGCAAACATTTATTAAGTGTTTATTAAGTGCCAGATGCTGATCTAATTGGGAAAGTACAGAGTCAGGATATCTGGTTCTCAGTCCTGGGTGCAGATGCAGTGTGCCAGTACAGATGGTGTGCTCACGTGTGTGTGTGTGTGTGTGTGTGTGTGTGTGTGTGTGTGTGTGTGTGTAAGAAGGGGTGATCCCCAGGGGCTCCGGGGGATAAGCGTACAGCCCAGCTGACAGGACCAGCAGGCTCCCATTCCAGGACCTGCTGAGGCTCAGTGGGCAGAGCACCTGCCTGCTGGTGGGTGGCTGGGAACAGCTGTGGCTGCTGGGAGGGCCCAGCCCTGTGGCTGCTGAGCAGAAGTAAGCTATTCTTCCTGGGTACACATTTTGGGCCCAGCTTTCTCTGCTGCCGAAGCTGGCTTAGCCTCTTCTCAAGTTAGGTTGCTCCCAAGTCACCTTTTAAACCATACCCTAGAGCAGAAACAGTTTCATTTTGGAATGTAAGCAAGGGTCCTATCCATGGCTTCCTGTTCGTGTCACTATTCTGGGCAAGGTGACTAATAGGGCTCTGTGTGATCTTTCTCCCTGCCAGTCATTCATGGGACTAGAATTACGTATATATTATACAATATATGATGTAGACACTTTCACAACATATGTATAATAAGTTGTAAAATCACTGCTACATTTGAATAAGTCCCAGCTTTGCTCTTCTAAGCCCTAAGACCTTGATTTATCAATCTCTATGAATTCAGTCTGCCCATCTGCACAATGGGGGCATTAGTAGTCTATGAGTATATTCCTCCTGCAGCTCTTGTGAGGACTAGAGATATATAGTGCCCTGAAAGCCCTTAGAACAGAGCCTACCACATACTAAGCACTTGATATTGATGATGATGATTAATGCAACGTCTGATTATTATTATTCCTGTTACTTCTGTCTTGGAGAGTTGTTTGGGGACTTAAATGAGATAATGCTTGGCATGGAGTAAGTGGTCAGTAAAGGGCAGTGATAGTATCATCATTGTTATTTTGTCACTGTATTTTACTAAGTCCTTTTGCCCCCATTTGTTCCCCAGATCTGAGGGAAAGCTGGAATTCTTCTTCTCATTTGAAAAATGCTGAAATAGATGCATTAAAAAAAATCAATGTATCTTGTTTTAGGTTTCCTAAAGAGTAAAAGTCAAAGTCATGATTGAAATTTACACTATTTGGGCTCAACATCCTACATCCTCCTTCCTAACCATGAATTCCTACTGTGGGATTAAAGCACTGAAGGTTTCTTTAAACTGTCCTCTTGTTATGCAGGAAAGAGCTTTTGCAACCACATCAGCTACTAAATGAGGTCCATTTATTTTAAGACCTATTTCAAAGATGAGAAAACTGAGGCTCTCAAAGGTTGAGCTTCCTGCCTGAAGTTATGCGGCAGGTTGGACCAGAGCCAGCGTCTCCTGGCTTCTCCAGTTTGGAATCTGAGAGAGTTCCTGGAAGACCAGAGGAGGCTCGTGTGTCCCAGGAAGCTCAGACCTCCACAGAGCACGATTCTTCCTTCCCTGTCTTTGCCACCCTGGTCACCCCGATTGTTCTGCCAACGATTGTGAGGCCACTGCCTCTGATTCTGGCTCCATCCCCCACTGTGACTGATGACTCCTGTGGGCCAGCTGCCCCCTAGAGCCCAGACCTGCCTCACTTCTTACTGCACAGACCATGGATGGACGTCCCAAGCCTCCCCTTCCAGCATCTGACCCCTGGCTGTTCCTCCTAGGTCCAGCTCCCATGCTCTCATCCCAGACCTGCCAGCCTGCTGCACTGTCCACTGGGTGGCTGAGCAAGAATTCTCACCCATCACATCCTGCTGCCTCCAGACCAAGGACACCCAAAGATGGAAGAGGGAGGTGTAGGAGGGTGCAGAGGACAGATGTTGCTGACATCACCAACAACAAGTGACACAGATACAGCAGAAGGAAACTGTAGATGTCCATGTGGACACAGGGACATATGTTGTGAGCGCCAGAAGCCCCACTACCCTGGCCATGCAGAACTGACTCCTGGGGCCAGGGTGTGTCCAGAGGTTCTAACAGTCTGTGGGAACCTGTTTCTTTTCATCTCTTGTCCAACTGGTGGCAAGCTGTTCACCTTAGGTCCAGGCTTACCCAGATTTTCTCAGCAACAACTGTAGCTAAGAGGACACAGCTTTCCTGGTTGCTCCAGGAAAGATTTCAAAGCTGAGACTCACTGGGCCAAAGAGTCTGCCTTGGGCCAGCCTAGAAACAGTCCCCATGGCCTGGGTGATGAAATGAGCTGAGTAGCCAGGTCCGGATCCAGGGAATGGGACCGGCCTCATGCCACCACCTCCTGGATCCAGAGGGGAGAAGGCTGGTTCCCTCAGGAAGGGGAAAGATTCCAGAAGGGGAGGGGAACCTGGGCAGCAAAACAACTAAGGACCAGGGCAGCATTTGTGCACATTCTAGACATGGAACATCCCACAGCCAGCCTCTTTCACCCTGAGACAGTAAGCTTGGACCTGCTCATTGTCATACATGAACTTGAGAAACCCTGGGTGGGGTGTTTCCTCTGAGGATGTAGGGACTGAGCTGGAGACTCTCTGTCTACACTGGCCTGAGTTCTGTCTGTAGCTGGGCCAAAACATCAGGCTCCTAACTTTCCTTCTTTCCTGCAGCCACTGATGATCACCCCTGCCTCAAAGCAGGGAGATGGCTCCGGAAGACAAACAGTCAATCGTGTCAGGTGGTGCAGAATGCAGCCTTCTCGCTTAGACAACATGAATGAGGACAGGCTGGGCTGCAGAAGGCAGCATGGTCTGGCTCTGGGCCATGACGGGCAGAGGTGGGTAGGTGGCTGTGGGTCTGTGGTTGTTGCTGAGCACAAGGGAATCTAGACTCTTGCAGGGGAACAGACCAGATCCGATTATGCAAACACAAAAGTCCTCCTGGCTCAAAGCATCTGCTTGTTTTTCTCATTCCTCCAGCTTGACTCAGAGAGAGCTTTCTCAAAGAGAGATCTACTTAGTGGCTGTTCGTACAGCCACGGAAAAGCCTTCTTAGCTTTGCTCTGGAGCATGTAGCTGTCGGTGCAGCAAATGATCCATGAAGGGATAGGGTTTGTATTGACAGACACATGGTTATCCAGATCAATTAGGGAAAAATAAATTTTTTTTATTGCAACACTCTCCAAACAAGGCTTTGCAGCTAATAATGAATTTGATCCGTGCAACACAAATGACAAAATGTGAAGTGAGATGAGAAAATGATTTGTCAGATTTCCTCTTAGGGAGGGCGCTATATGGTCCGTCGGTCTGGAGGAAATACTGTGATGACCCCTTGGAACACAGGGCAGAATGCTATCTGAATTGCTCTGCATAATTAAAGAGGGAGAAGTTTGAAGATGGGGAGAGAGTGACTGGTTTCAAAGGCTGACCACCATGGGGAGGAGCTCAGGAGAGACGGAAAAGAATAGCCCTGCTGAGAAAGCCTAAGGAACGCTGACATGTCAGGTGGGGAATTTGTCAAGGGAAATTCAGGCTGCTGTGTGATGTGGATTTTCCCTATAAATGTACACATTTATTGCCAGTAGAAATTATTATGAAATCCCCAAATGCAATGTGGGCTGAGTCTCTTCTATTTGCTCCACTAACCCTGGGAGGATATCCTGCAAGGGTTCTCTCTTTTTTAAAAGATTTTTATTAAAAATACAGCTAACATACAATATTATATGAGTTTCAGGGGTACACCATAGTTATTCAATATTGATATGCCTAAAGAAGTGATCAACATGATAAGTCCAACAACCATCTGACACTGTACCACACTATCACAATATTATTGACTATATTCCCTATGCTGTGCCCTGCATCCCCACAACTGTTTTGTAACAACAAATTTGTACTCCTGAATCCCTTCTCTTGTTTCACCCATTTCCAATGCCCCTCGTATCTGACAACCATCAAAATGTTTTCTGTATCTGTGAGTTTGTTTCTGTTTTGTTGTTTGCTTATTTTGTTCTTTAGATTCCATATATAAGAGAAATCATATTGCATCTGTCTTTCTCTGTCTGACATACTCCACTCAGCACAGCGCCCTCCAGGTCCATCCAGGCCTCTGCAGATGGCAAGAACCCACTCCTGTCCCTGGCCAAGCAATATTCCGTTGTATATGTGTACCACTTCCTCTTTATCCATTCTTCCATCAACAGACCCCTGGCTACCTCCACATTTTGGCCAGTGTAAAGAACGCTGCAATGAACATATAGATACAGAGGTCTTCCCGAAGTAGTGTTTTGGGTTTCCTTGGATATAGATCCAGAAGTGGGATTACTGGGTCCTTCTTTGTCTCGTATTGCCTTTGTTTTAAAGTGTATTTTGTCCATTATAAGTATTGCTACCCCAGCTTTTTCTTGTGTGTGTGTGTGTGTGTTTGTTGTTGTTTCCATTTTCATGAAATAATTCTTTTCATCCTTTTACTTTCCATCTGTGTGTATCTTTTTTTTTTTTAAAGATTTTATTGGAGAATTGGGGGAGGGGAACAGCATTGGGGAATCGGGGATGGAGAACAGACAGGTTGCTGTCTTTTTGTTCTTCAGTCTAGTTGCGGAGGATGTTGCTTCACTGGCCCATGTTGGTATCATCATTGCGTTCTTCCCGGATGAGGCAGATCGGTCACTGACCTCTGGATGATCGCTCACTGGGGTTATCGGCAGCTCACGCTGGCTGCCAGCCGCTTACGCTGGCTTCCAGCCACTCACTGTAGCCTATGGCAGCCCACTGCAGCAGGGGCTGCAGCCTACACCGTCGCCAGGGCTCGCAGCCCAGCTCCAGGTGGAGCTGTTGTTAGCTGTAGAGGGCAGTGTCACTGGCCTTCATATGTGGGATCCGAACCGGGGCCTCTGGCATCCCAAAACCAGCTCTTAACCAATGCACCACTCAGCCGGCCCCTGTGTGTGTCTTTTAATCTAAAGTCAGTCTCTTGTAGGCAGCATAAAAAGGGTTTCATTTTCTTATGTATTCATCTCTCCTATGTCTTCTGATTGAAACATTTAATCCATTTACATTGAAAGTAATTATTGATAGATATGTAGCTATTGCCATTTTATTATGCATAATTTTGATTTTCTTTTTCCATCTTAAAAAAGTCCTTCCAACATTCCTTTTAGTACTGGTTTGGTAATGATAAACTCCTTTAGCTTTTTCTTGTCTGGGAAATGCTTTATCTATCATTCAATTTTAAATGACAGCCTTGCTGGGTATATTACCCTTGATTGTAGGTCTTTGCTTTTTATCATGTTGAATATTCTGTGCCAGTCCCTTCTGGCCTGCAAAGTTTCTATTGAGGAAACAGCTGACAATCTTATGGGAGCTCCTTTATAAGTTGTCTTTCTCTTGCTGCTTCTAGGATTCTCTCTTTGTCTTTAATCTTTGCCATTTTAATTATAATGTGTCTTGGTGTGGGCCTCTTCGAGTTCATCTTCTTTGGGACTCTCTGTGCTTCCTGAACTTGTATGTCTAGTTCCTTTGCCAGGTTAAAACAGTTTTCAGTCATTTATTGAAATAGATGCTCAATCCCTTGCTCTCTCCTCCTTCTGGTCCCTTATGATGTGAATGTTGTTATGTTTGATGTTGTCCTAGAGGTGTCTTAAACTGTCCTCATTTGTTTTCGGATTCTATTTCCTATTTGTTGTTCTGATCGGGTGACTTCTGCTACCTTGTCTTCCAAATCACTGATTCGATCCTCTGCTTCATCTAATCTACTGGTGATTCTTTCTAGTGCATTCTTCATTTCAGTTATTGTATTCATCACTTCTGACCGGTTCTATTTTTTCTGTTTTTTTTTTTTTTGTTGTTGTTGTTGTTGTTTCTGTGTCCTTTTTTATGCTTGCTGTCTCTATGTTGAAGTTCTCACTAAGTTTCTTAAGCATCCTTATAACCATTGCTTTGAACTCACTATGTTTCTTGAGCAACCTTATAATCATTGCCTCCATTTCATTTAATTCTTTTTCTGGAGTTTTCTCCTGTTCTTTCATGTGGGGCATATTTCTTCGTTTCCTTATTTTGGCTGCCTCTCTGTTTCTATGTAGTAGGTAGACCCGCTATGTCTCCCAGTCTTGGACTGGTGGCCTTATGTAGTAGGTGCCCTGTGGGGTCCTGGAAGAGTCTCTCTGGTCACCTGCCCTAGTGTTCCAGGAGTGTCCCTTGTGTAAGTTGTGTGTACCCACCTGCTATAGTTAAGCCTTGATTGCTATCAGCAATCAGTGGGTAGGATTAGTCCTCAGGGTGATGGGCTATGGGGTTTGGGCACATCCACAGCTTACAGGCTGCTGTGGTGGGGGCTTACCCCACTGAGTGGGACCCTAGTGGTCTCTGGTGCCTCTTGAGACTGCCCTTTTGGTGTGTTGCTTGTGGGGCTCATTGGGTGGCGCTCTGCTATGGTCTGAAGCCCACTTCCAAGTATGTTGGTTCTGGGGCCTCTTGGGAGGGGCTCCAGTGCAAACTCAGGTCACCCACTGCCTATGTCTGGCTGGGGATTACATGGTAAGAACTATAAAGCTGTCCATGTTTGTTTGCTGCCTGTGGGAGAGGCCATGCTGCTAACCGAGGACAGCTGCCACCAATTCTTGGCCTGGGGTAGCTCCGTAAAAAGCCAGGGCACCCCAAGGCCTGCTGCTACCTGCTGGATCCCTTAAGGTTCAGCCACAGAAACCTCGTACGTATGCAAATTAGGTAAATCGGAGTCTCAGGGAATCACTGGAGTAGGAAGACTTGTGGTCACCAAGTTAATGTAGACTCTGGTTTGGTGCCAATGCTGAGCCTGGAGCTACTCAGCAAATGTCTCAGAGCACACCAAGACCAGTCACTGCCCACCTGGGGCTCGCGGACTTGGATAGTTTTCCAAGATTGGCTGCTCAAGAGAAATTGCCTCCAGCATTGGGGGAGTTGGGTGTGGCGGGATTCCAGCTGAGTCAGCAGGATGGAGCAGCGCAGCTCATCAGCCAATCAGATTCAGATTTATCTGTGTCGGGGGTGGGCTCAACACAGGAAGATGGAGCCCATCCACTGACTGCACTGGAGGAGGACTTCTCACAGGGAAAATGGTGACTGTCCTCCAGCCCTGACCCCTGGAATGCCTCCAATGCATTGTGAGTCACTGTCCCTCTTCTGGAGCCCAGGTGAGCGATGGGGTGAAAGAGTCTGTGCACAGGCTGTTTAAGAGGATATCTGGGTTTCCCTCAGCCTCCCGTCCTGGATGGTCAGAATCCTCACTATTTTCTACAGCGAAATGTTATGGGTGCTCCCCTGCCTGGCACCAGTACTCTGGGCGAAGGAGACTGGTGTGAGACTGAGTTCCCTCTCTTCTCTGGGGAGAAGCTCCATAGCTGAGATAGCCCCTCAAGGTTCTGAATCCCACAAAGAGGTTTGGGGCCAACCCGTTTTTCATCTCCACCTCTCCTCCCAGTCTTGATGTGGCTTCTTTATAGCCTTAGTTATAAAACTTCTGTTCAGCCAGACTTCAGATGGTTCTCCAGATTGATTGTTGTACAATTTAGTTGTAATTTTAATATGTTCAAAGAAGGATGCAGGCACAGTTTTATCTACTCTGCTATCTTGGATTCTCTCCTGCCAGGGCTCTCTTGCCCTCTGACTTCCAGTGAGTTTGGCCAATGGGGAGCTTAATTTGGGTTTGGCCAACAGAGAGCTTTGGGTTTAGCCAATGAGGAGCGTTCATGTCTGTCTGGTCAGGGCATCAGAGGGAAGGAGGGAGTGATGTTGGGGGATATTAATTTTTCTGCTTCTCACTTCCGTCTTGCCTTGGGTTGGCTGTTGCTAGTTCCAAGGAACCACATGATCCCTTGGGGGTTCTTTACGCACTGCTCATACCTATGTAAAATTTCCCTCTATTAAACACCTCTTAAATGATCCTAATTTGAATGTGCTGTTTCCTGCGAGAACTCTGACTGATCTGATTGGTGTGAGTGCATTCTCATGGAAGCCTGTAAAACGCTGGGGTTCTGTGTCCTGGGTGAGGATTGAAGCAGCAGTTCACACAAAGGAAGAGCTGACTTCCAATGACAGCATGCCTATTCAGGAGCTCTCCAGGGATCTGCTGGAGGCCTGGCTGCCTCTGTAGCCACAGTCACTTGGAAGTAAAAAAATTTCAATCTCAAACTATCAGACTGGCTCCAGGAACTCACCCAGGCTGGGGTCCATTGGGCCATCATAGAGTTTTTCTCCTATGACTGAGGCAGGGAACAACCAGAATCCTGAGATACACAGGATGAGGAATTGAGAATTGCTGGGTGTGACCATTTCACTGATATGGAAACGGAGGCTGCCAGAGGTTCAAGTCATATGTCAGTAAATAGTAACATTGAAAATGCTGTAGGAAAGTGAAAACAGGGTTGATCTAAGAACAGGTATTATGTCAACCAGAGGAGATGTCAGACAAACAGAATTGGAGTTGGCTGGATGGAAGAGCATTTACAGAGCACTCTAGGCAAGTCAGCTGGGAGGGCTCTGTGGTGCCGAGGTTGAAAAGGTGCTCCTCCATTTTTCGGATTGTAAAAGCAATGCAGATTAATTAAAGAACATTGGAGAGCCATGGCATAAAGTAGAAATCACCCAGGATCTCACAATTTAGGCCAACTCAGTTACTACTTTAGTGTATTTCCTTCCAGGCTTTTCTCTTCAATCTAGCTGTAGTCCTTCAATTCTTATAACTTTGCATTCTACTTTTTAGCATTGTGAGTAAACATTATGAATAAACATGGTATTTTACACTTTCTATTTTTTCTATCATATAGATTGATGTAACTTGTTTGTATACTATTTCCATGTTAAAAGACATTTTTTTTTCTTTTATAATTCTTATTTGTTTGCTATTGTGGCTATTAATAAAAGTACGTATACAGAGGGTGCCAAAAAATGTATACACATTTTAAGAAAGGAAAAAACTGTATTAAAATTGTAAGACTCAATATATACCGATAACAAAAGATGAATACAAGTCATATGTATACATTTTTTTGGCACCTCGGGGGTAAAATGATATATATTCATGTTATATATATACACAATGCTGTACACAAACTTTGTAGTCTCATTTTTGTGTTTATCTCTGATTATTTCCTTTATTCAGAATTTAGAAAGTGGCATTAGCAAAGGACATGAATCTTTTAAAAACTTTTGATACATAAATTGCTTCCCAGAGAAGTTGTATTAGTGCCATTTCTCTTGCCAGTCACAGGAAAGTGCAAATCTCAAAGCAGCTTTTCCTTTAGGGAGGTTAGTAGGGCCTCTTTTCAAGGTCTGGCCCTGCCCCCCGGGTGGTGGTCCGGCCCCCCGGATACTGGCCCCACTCCCAGGTCCCACCTGCATGTGTCTTAAAGGTGAACCCAATGCCTGTTAGTGAGCACGTGCAGTGGGTGAGGGTTGTTCTGGTTCCAAGAATAATATGTATCTATTTTCTACTTTCCAGATGTTTCTCCCCTCTGGGGCCAATTCCATGGCTCCCTGGAAAGTGATATGATGACCTTGGGCTTGAGTCCAAAGAGCATGGGAGATTTTTGGCAGGTTGATGGTGGGTTGGTGCCAACCCACTTAGAGCAAAAACACTGTATGTTGGGCTCACATGGAGGAACGTGTCTGCATCTGCCTCCCACGGGCTCAGAAGCACCATAGCCTCTGCCAGGAGACTGCCCAGGCAGCTGGATCCCTTTGCAGCAAAAGCAGGAAGGATGTGTTTTAGAAAGGATTTATGTGATGGAAGTGTAGGCACACACTACATATGGAATCAGGCGATCTGAGTCTATAGAGACCATCGGTACAAAAGCAATAGTAGTGTGAGAAGTGGATATATACCTTGAGTCTCAGCTTCCTCATCGGTGTGGGTAAGTGTTGGAAAGTTTTCTAGGGCCTTTTCCAATGAGTGTACATACCCTCATGGGAGCACCCACTCACAGATATATGTCCAAAATATATGTTCTATTGGTTACTCCACTTGTTGGATGGTGGATAAATTCCAACTCTGATCCATCCTTAATTTTCAACTTCCTCCTTCTTACCCTGATGCTGGGAATGCTTTAGTAGATTACTAGTAGTAGCTGTTGAAACCCAGGGTTTCCCCCCTGAACAATGACCTCTTCCCGTCATTACCCTCAGGTCCTCACCATTTCCTGTGACTGAGTAGAATTCATTTTAATATTAACTCAAAAAACATGATTAAGAAAGTTGACCTACAGAGCTTGCATTTGGACTTATTCCGTGTTTATGCAATCACCCTGCATCGCTCTTCTCCCTGAGTACAGGCAACTCAGAGTTGCTGGATGTGACCATCTTACAGATGTGGAAACTGAGGCTGAGAGAGGGGCATGCTTAGCCTAAGGACACCCACCTGGTGAGTGGTAGAATGTAAATTTCCAGATTCCAGGATGGTGCTTTATTTATTTTACCTGTGGTTTTTAAAAGGTAGAGCCCCTTGAAAATGAGTCTTATGTGCATCTTCTCAACTCAAAAACAGATAGATGGAAGTAGTAGGGAGAGGTTATGTGTGGCTCAGACCCTAATCCACTAGGGGTTTCTGAAACAACTCCATGGATCTGTACATTTCTGCTTAGAAACTGCTAATGTTCATCAAGCAGCCCGACCCATCCATTCACTTATTCTGTTATTCATTTATCTCTTCAACAAATGCCTGATGAGTACTTATTATCTTAGTTTCCATGCTTAGCTTAAGTGAGCGACCTAGTGTTCTTCCAATAAATTCTCTGCCCTTGCCTTTTCCCCTTTCTTAAATTATTCAGAGTCTTTTCTGTTTCCTTACATCAAGGAGCCTTAACAATTGCAGAGTTTATACTAATATCTTGGCAATGGAGCCCTTTTGAGATGATTTGAGCAGGGGAGTCTCTGGGACAGATTTCAGTGTTAGATCGATGGTGCTGGTGGCCCCTTGGAGTTGGGGAGGGGGTGGATAAGAGGCAGGGAAATTGGTTAGGTAGCATTAAAGACAAGGAAATAAGTACTAAAGGCCTAAGCCAGGTCAGTGATTGCACCAAAGGCAGGAAAGTGCAGTGATTAAGAGCTTGGACTTTGATCACAGGCCTGGGTTTGAATACTGACTCTGCCATTTACTTGGTGTATAAACATAGGCAAGTCTCTTAATCTCTCCAAGTCTATTTCATTATCTGTAAGATAGGCTGGATAAAAATATCTCTGCTTGTGGGGGTGTTGGGAAAATTCACTGAGGTAACGAAAGTGGAGGCCAGGCGCAGTTCCTGGCTCACAAGAAACTTTCAGTAAATACTGTTATCCATTGGTGATGATGATAGTGATGAGGATGATAAGGATGGTGAGGATGGTGATGAAGATGATGATGGTGATAATGAGGATGCTGATGATAGTGATGGCAATGATGATAACGGTGATGGTGGTGATGATGGTGGTGGGAATGAAGATGATGAGTGGGATTTGAAGGAAATATCAGGGATGACACCTGGAGTTCTAGACCAAGTGATGGAGGGATCCCTATTTTTTTTTTTTTTTTTTTTTAGCTGAGCCATCCTGCCACCTGTTGGCAGCTCAGCGGCTGCTCAGCTCGGGCTGGGCATCAAACTGCTGTTGCTCAGAGCTCAGCTTGCACTCTTGAGCGAGCTCTTAACCAACTGAGCCACTCGGCTGGCCCGGAGGGAGCCCTTTTTAAGAAAAAATAAAAACATACAAATATATTCATATGGTTCTATGCTTTTTGTAGAATTTGAAAAGTTGAGTTTGTCTGTTTTAACCCCTGTTGGTTAGGATCGCCTTCTCTCCTGACTGCTTCCTCTCCTGCATGCCATCGCTTATGTCAGGTGCTGCTAGGGAGGCTTTTGGGCCAACATGTGTTAAGTTCATTAGCTCTGTGTAAAGTCTGCCTGTTTACTCACAATTTGCAGAACACATGAACTATATTGACTTAGCATTTCTTTACATTGTCTTATGGATGTACACGGGGAGCTAGCATCATTTCCATAAGTAAAAAGTGGCTACAGATTCAAATATGATGAAAAATCAAAGTTATTCAGCCTTCGCGAGATGACTTAGCTGTTGCTTGCAAAGACATTAAAACTGAGGTTTGCATCTTTTTGTTAAAAAGAGAGATGAACTAGCATTAGCAAGGCGTGAAAGACATACCAGCATCAGAATGAGACTTTCTCCTTGCAGTAACCAGCAAGATTTGAAGAGCAGTGAGGATGGAATGTGGTAAATTTCTCACTGTGTGAGTCCATGTAATTTAATACAGGGTCTGTGGACCACACAAAGCCATGTCCCAAATTGCCAGTGGAACTCACCCTACACCATGGACAGCCCTGCACCAAAGACAGGCTGTCATAGCCCCATGCCACGTGGCTGCACTATTCAGAACCTGTGCAAATGGACATGGACAGGTGGACACAGGTAAAAATTAGCTCAGGATTAATCAGCTTGGCTTCTGAGCCTGGCTTCCTCAGGCAGGCAGAAAGGAGGCATCACCACACAAGGCTTCTATTTAGAGAAGGCATCTGAGCAACTGGGTTTGGGATGGGCCAGGCTCTGCAGAAGGGTTGCTGCAGACTCCAAAGCAGGCTTGCTGGTGGCATCACTGGAGCCAGGGCACAGCTAAGAGAACACCATGAAGCAATTAAAGGGACAAGACCCCCGCCCCCCCCCAACACACACACACACACACACACACACACACACACACACACACACACACACACATCTTCTTGGAGTTTCCACAGAGATACCTATTTTTCACGAAAGTGGCGGAAGCCAGCAAATTCTTCCCTGGCAAATGAGAAGAGAGGATAGCAACTTTTCTGACATGTTTTAATGAGTAAGCTTTTCTTAGTCCCTGCCTGGCTCAATAACAACTTGCTCAGATGACTTCCAGAAAGACTAATAGGCTCTAATGCAATCACGGACACCAAAATTGACCTTTGCAGAATATTTGCATCCTTTTAAAATTCCGTTTCTAGGCTATGACATTAGCTATGATGCTCAAAATATTGGCAACATCTCCATTTTAAATCTTTAATTATAGAAAATGTCAAACATACACAAGAGTACAGAGAATAGTTAAGAATAATGAATCCCTTATACCCACCACCCAGTTTTAGCAATTATTAACTTATGGCCAGTCGTGTTTCATCTGTTACCGCCTCCCTCGTCTGTTACTCAATGAGGTTATTTTGAAGAAATCCTAGAATCGTGTGACTTCATCCACAGTTGCGTTCTCCATATACGACGGCTGTTTATTTCCAGGTGGTTTATTTGGGTGAGGAGTCAATGCAGTCCACTCATTTTGGGAGCACTTTCCTGCTCCTTCTTTTCCCTCCACATGTTTCCATCCTTCTCATGTGCCCTGTGTTTACAGTCATTCCAAAAGAGGAATTTGGGAAGAAGGTAAATTTATTTTCACAACTTCCAGGCTCTTCTGGGGGTTGTCTGCTCCTGGGGTTCCCGTCTACCTCCTTTAGGCACTCAGGAATTGTATATTTTCTACTTATTGACAAATTTTTATTCTGAACAAATTCTGGTTCCCTGGGGGTGGGTGGGAATGGTTTCAGAGATGAAAAAGCCAGTATACTGGAGAGTGGAAAGGGGCTTCTTGGTGCTTCTGTGCCAGTGAGGCTGACTTTTTTTTTTTTTTTTTTTTAAGAATTGACCGAAGCCTTGCCACTGCTCAGTGGCTCTGGCCAAATCACTCAACCTCTCTGGACTCCAATTTCCTGGTGTGCCACACAAGAGAATGTTTGTTCACTTATAATCCCTTTTGTTTCTCACCAATGGGATTGAGTGTTCCCTATTATGGCTGTAGCAAAGTGGCTAGCACGCAGTGAGCATTCATTCGTCTGCTGCGAGAGTGGATCAGATACTCTCAGGCACCTCTTCTGCTCTGAAGGCCCGCTGTTCCAAGGCTGGCCAGTCATGTCCACCTCAAGGTGTCTCACTTCCTCCCTCTTGCTGGGGGTCATCGCCCATCTCTGACTGTGCTTGGCTGGCTGGGAAGAAGCTAACTGCAGACTCCAGTGGAGGGAGGAGTGAGTGGGCAGGGAGGTTGGAGGCTACGTCCCCAGTGTCCTTGACTGAACGTACCCTTCCTGGGTGACAGCCTGGGTCCCAGTGGTCAGCTCTATTTCAGTTGCCATTTGGCATGTGTCACCTTGCAGAGGCCTGGGCCCTCAGGGACAAAAGGCCAAAATCTGCTACAAGAATGGTAATTTGAGGAAACTTGGCCCCCTGCCCCTAGGGCTTCGGTGTTCTTTGGGACAAGTTGAGTGATGATATCATGGACTTAATTACTTTCTGGACTATGTAGGGCCCTTGTGTCTGGGTTTTAGCCGGTGTGAGGCCCCAGGGAGCCTAATTTAGGAAAAGGAATCAGCGGGATGACAGCTGTTGAAAGTGCTTGGCTTCACCTTCAGCCAGAGAATTTAAGAAAAAGGCCCTTAGAGACACCTAGTTCTGAAGGCGTCTTTCCTTCTGAGGTCTCTCAGGAAAAGGCTCAGTTCTTGGGGAGGAAAGGGCCCACGGAGGTTATCTTGGCCAGCCAATACCCTTCCCAACACCCCTCAGGCTGTGTTTGATTGCCTCCAGTGATGGTGAGCTCAGCCTCTCTGGAGACAACCTGTTTCATTATTGAGGAACTCTAACTGCTAGACTGCTCCCACCTGACTTCCCCATTGCCCCCAAATGTCTTGATGTAACTTCCATTGCCCTGATTTCACCCTGTGGAGCTACATAGAACATGCTTAAATTTCTCTTCCTTGTGATAGCCCTTCAGATATTTGAAAGCAGCTCTTATGTGCCCCCTGGAGTTTCTTCTCCAGGCTAAACATAGCTCTTGCAGCCATTGCTCATATGACATGGCTTCAGTTCGCACCACTGTCCTCATCATTTTCCACTGGATGGATACCAGCTTTTCACTGTCCTTCTTAAAATGTGGGGCCCTGGAGGCACTGAGCAGAGAGGAGTCGGACACTCACTTTATTCTACCCTCACACGCCTACTATCATAGCCCTGCTTGGCAGACACCCCATACTCTTTACACCAACCACATCCCCTCCATCTTTCTCACACATGCTGCTGTTAAGCTGCACCACCCTCTCTGGGATTTGGGCAGCTGCGTTTTAGGGCCCAAGCACAGAGCTTCCAACCATCTGTCCCTATTACAGTTTTGCCCTGGAGGATTCATGCAATTGTTCCAGGCTGTCTGGATATTTCAGGGTCCTAATTCTCTCATTTGACACTGGCAGCCCTTCTCTGCTCTGCACTGCCTGTGTTTGCCTGGTCACTGAAAGACAACCTATGGGACTGGGCAAACATGTTTGTTTCAGGCTCACGTGCCCTTTTGGAGGTGATCATTCAACACATTACATGTAGCTCCCATTTCTTCACATGCTCACAAGGATGCCTGGGGAAGCCGGGTTGTAATCCAGGTATTCCTTGTCTGCGTATAAAACCTGATGTACTGAGAAAGGCAGGGAGGTGGGTCTGTGGTGTCCCATGCAGTTAGCACAGTTAGCCAAGGCTGCTCCTGTGGACCTCTGCTCTCTGTTTGGAGTGCCACCCAGTCTCCAGGTTGCCCTAGAAACCAGGGGGAGGCAAGTCTTGAGGCAGCAGCATTGGCAGGGCAGTGCCTGGGTGGAGTCCTGGGGGCTGATCCCTGGTGGTGAAGGCTCCAAGCTCCTGGTTAAAGTCACTCGGAAGGGCTGGGCCATGGGTGACAGATGCAGACCAAACAAAACCTCCCACCTTATCCAGGTCTGCTTACCTGCGGAACCTTTTCCAGAGGTGGGACTCAGTGGTTGTATAACTGAAGGACTGTATCTCTCACATTTCTCTGGCTTCATTTCCTTCCTCCTTTCCCACTTTCCCTTTCTTCCTTTCATTTTCTCCTTCCTTTCAACAGTGTCTTTTATTTTTTTTTTTTTGCTATTTGAGCACCATTTGTTTCTGTACTTATTATTATTGCTTAGGGTGCCTCTGTCCTCCAGGTCACAGGCCACATGGGTGACATACATGTCAATCACCAACATCCATGCCTGCCCATGGTGAGAGGCAGGCCCAAGGTGCACCCAGAGCAGGTATGCTATGGGAACAGGAGTTTCTGGATAGTCCCTAGGTCTGAGGCTCTGCCTTGTGGCCTTCATAAGCCATTGAATAATCCCTGAAATACTCACACTTTAGTGTCCAAATGACAACTTCTCAGATAGACTTTCACACCTGAAGAAGTCAAAATTCTTTTGTTAAACTCTGGACTTGATTTTGGCCTAGAAAGTATGTCCCCATAATAGGTGACCTTAAAGTTAGCCTAGGTCATTTTGATTTTTGAATGCTACTAAACGTGGGGACAAAGCCCAACAGGGAGCTACTAACCATAGGTCAGTGTGATATACTGGACCAGGACCATCTGTGGGCCGGGAACCTGAGGTGGTCAGCAGCTCTTAGAGCCTTCTGGAGACAGTGTAGACTCTGACATCAGTCTTGGGTTCGTACAGTGGCTCTTCCTTTCTCTGGCTGCGTGACCTTGAGCCTCTTAACCTTTCGGGGCCTCAGTTTTCCACATCTACAAAATGGGATTAATACTTTGCTGATCATTGTGAAGATTAATTGAACTAATGTGGTTCCTGGCATATAGCAGATACTGTATTTATTACGTCACAGCTCTGTCTCTAATAGCATTAGGAGCTGTTTTTAAAAATCTGGGGCTGGCCGAGTGGCTCATTGGTTAACAGTTGGCTTGGGACAACAGTTCTGAGCAGCAGGGCCCCGGTTCAGATCCCACATATGAGGGCCAGTGACACTGCGCCCTCTACAGCTAAAATGGTGAACAACAGCTCCACCTGGATCTGGGACGCCTTGAGTTGTCTGCGACGGTGTAGGCTGCAGTGGGGCTGGCTGGCAGCTGGCATGTGCTGTTATGAGCTGCCGTGAGTCTCCCCCCTCCCCCGCCCCCCAATGAGTGGCCATACAATGGCCAGTGAGCGACTGCCTCACCCGGGAAGAGTGCAATGATAATTCCAACGTGAGTGAGTCAGTGAAGCAACATTCTCCACAACTAGACTGAAGAACAAAAGGACAGCAACTTGTCTGTTCCCCTTCCCTGATTACCCCAATAAAATCTTTAAAAAAAAAAAATCTGTGACTCTTCTAAAACAGAAAAAGAATGGTGGAGAACATGAATAATGTAGATTCCGTAGGATTCTTGAATTAGTTTCAAAATAATTTCTAATTTGTGTTTTTCATGCAAGTAACTTTGCTTTTCTTCTCTGTTAGGTTTTGTCAGAAAAATCTTTTCAGAGGGGAAAGTGCAGCTACATTTCAAAAGTGAAAACCTCCTGGGCCTTGTGTTTGATTGGGACAGCAGGGCTCCACAGAGCAGGGGTCTGGGGTTTGTCCTGTTGAACAGGTGGGCCAGGGCCTGCTTTGACCTGTGCCTAGAAATGGGGTATAAATCAGGGAGCCCCAGGGTGCTGAGCTGGAAGTGCTTTTGCATGCCAGGACCAGAAGATAGGACCATGCCATGGAGTGCCCACAGGAGGCTCTGTCGCTCACTTCTCCTGGGCTCCTGGCCAGGATTGAGGGTAGAAGAACATTAAAGTATTCCTCCTGCTCCTGTGATCTTCCCCTCCGCTCCCCCATTTTCAAGACCAAGATCTGAGTTCCAGGTTCTCCATCCCTGCCGTTGTCCTCAACTAGCTACTGGCAGGACTCAGCTCAGCCTGGCTGCCAGCTCGCTGCAGGTCAAGCCGACCCTTGTCTGATGATCATTTGTCCCCTGGACTTGTCTCCCACCTTCCACTTCCTCCTGAGTCCCAGCAGTGTACCATTTCTTTAGGATTTCCCAACACCAAATCCCGTGATATGGCCAGCTCATGCCATTCGTACTAAGTCCGCAGATTTTATTCTATTTATAGGATGGTGTGGCAATTCAGACCTGGCGCCTTGTCTGTTGGTCTGGAAGCCACAATAGACTTTGTTTTCTTTTCTCTTTTTTCTCTATTCTCTAAATTTTAAAGATAATTATTCTCACAATAATGTGCAAATATATTCATGTTGGAAAAATTTTAAAAATAGAGAAATATAGAAAGAATACATAGAGTAAAATATTTAGGTTCTACTTCTATTCTGACTGTTAACATTTTGGTGTTTCCTTCCAGTATTTCTTGTATGCATTTACGTACTTATCTGTGTAAATACAAATGCAAATATACATATGTGTGTGCAGTGAAGAGTTTAACCTTGCCCAAAAGGAGCCTGGCCTTGGCTTTTGGCTCCTGGGAGGTGATTTTTGTTTGCCTGGGGGCCTTGGGCCAGCCAGATGGCAACCATGTGATTGAAGGGAGGGCTCCTCAAGCCAGAAAGACCAACAATGTGATTTAAGGTGGTAGCCTTGGGTCATGCAATATCAGTTGACTAGAGGAACCATATGAGCAATCAATCAGTCAGTCAATGAATCCTGCAGATGTAATGGGGCCCCAGTAAGCACTCTGAATACTAGGCTCTGGTGAGCTTCCCTTGTTAGTGATACTCTGTGCATATTGTCACATGTCCATGCCAGGAGGGCAACATATCTGTGATCCCATGGGGAGAAGACAATGGAAGATCCATGTTTGGCATTTCTCATGGTCTCTGCCCCGCGCACTTCTACTCTTGGCTGATTTTAGTCTGCGTCTTTTCCCTGTAACAAGCCATAACTGTGAGTATAAGAGCTTTCCTTAGTTCTGTGGGTCCTGTTAGCACATTGTTGAAACTGAGGGTTTTGGGAGCTCTCCTGAATTTGCAGTTGGTATGAGAAATGAAGGACAGTGCTCTCTAACTTTATAGTTGGCCTGAACTCATGATAGTGTGTGAATGTATGTGTGTGTGTTTGTATTAAAAATTGCATAATTGGGAATTATATTCATGGCTGTAGGAATTGAAATATTTCATCCTTCATATGCTTGGAGACATTCTTAAAGGCTTCTGTGCCTCAGTTTCCTTATGTGTAAGATGGGGTTAATAACGGCACCTATATCCGTAGAGTTGTTATGAGGAGTACATGGATGAATATTTGTAAAGCTCATAGGACAGTACCTGCCATGAAGTTAGGGCTACATAAGAGATGATGATGATGATGATGGTGATGATGATGATGATGATATGGTGATTTCTAGACCATTGAAATCTAGCTTATTGCTTTCAGTAGCTGATTAATGGATATCACTTCTATTAGTTCTTTCTCAGTTTCTAACAAAGAGAATTGCTGGCTGGATTGCTTTATGAGCAGTGATTTTTTTACTGAACTGCAAAGTCAGGCAAATTAGCCAACTGGTCTAGAACAAGAATTTATTGAGGACCAACTATTTATTGTACAAACATTAATTTGGCACACACTATGTAGAGGGGCCCTGTCCTGATAATTGTGGGATTGTAGAACAAGTGTATTAGGGGAAAAAAAGAAGGGAATCCATTAGAATATCTACTAAGTGTCAGACACTGTTAATTGGTTATTTCATTTAATCCACATGACGCCCCTAGGAGGAAAATATTATGACCCCATTTTCCACAAAAGAAAACTGAGTCTTAGTTTAAGAAATATACCCAACTTGACAGGGCCAGAATGCATTGGGAATAAGATTGAAGTCCAGTTATGTCTAATTTCAAAGCCTGTTCATTTGGAGCTGCATTTTACTGCTGGACAAGATAGGGACCTTGCCCTGAAACAGCTCATTGCTTCTTTGGAGAAGGGGTAGTAGAGGTGGTAAAGAGAAGACATAAGACAATGGAAGACAGCTTAAACTCTTATAAGCACATCCCCATTTTGTAAGTTGCTTTGTCACTCAACATGTCATTGGACTTTTCAGAACAAGCCTGATGTAGGCAAACATCATTATTCCCATTTACAGGTGAGAAAACTGAGGCTCGCAGGGGCTAGGCATTTTGTCCACTTAAACATCTAATAAGGGGCAGAACTGGTAGTTAAATCTGCATCCTTTAATGAGTGAGTGACCTTCATTGTGACCAGGAAAGTTACACTCCTGTTGGCAGAGGGCTCTGGCTTAGCCCCAAGAATGCTCCACCAGTCTCCGGAAGGTGGGCTACATTTTATGTGACATCCAGATTCTTTTCCTTCTGGTCTAGCTGCCCAAGTCTTTGGCACACTGAAAGCATATTCCTTTGGGCTCTTGACAATGGAACATTTCAAAATTGAACCTAAATTGAAGCTAAAAGCCTTAATCAGTTTCCTTTGCAGCTTTATCTGCAAGCAAATGAATGGGTACCTCTGGAGGGTTCTCTCCACTTTTCCAGGCATGATTTATCATCAGATACATGCTCCCTTCAAGATCCCATAAAAAACTAATGAGAACTTAATCTCTGATGAGCAGTGTAGGAAAAACCCAAGTTGAGTACAGGCATGGTCTCAGGGCAGTCAGCGAGTGACTTAGAGTGCTTTTCTTTATGACCTGAGATGAGTGTGGGCTTCAGAAGACTCGCTGAACTCTGAGCTGCCAAAACAAGGTCATGAATAAAATTTATTTTTCTGCACAAAGTTCAGTTTCTGAGATACCCCATGGATGGTGCTCTCCCTGTGGAGAGGGCTTTGTGGGTGAGCAGGGCAGAACCTGGCAGCCTTTGCAAAGACACCAACCGTTCCTCTCTGGCACAGATGCTATGGCATAATTGTGTCCCTATGTCTCCTGGAACTCGGGATTGTTTTCTTTTTGAAATCACAAATAAGCTTAGGACAAATATTGTGACCATTTCTCAGGCTCTTGTTCTGAGGACCACAGGATTGCTGGAATTTGGGGGAATTATTCAGGAAACTTCTGTTCTGACAAATCTTTGCTCAGTGGAAGCAATAGTTATTAATTTACCTATTTGTCCAGCTAGTTTGAATTGGACCTCTATTATGTCAATGTGTTGGAACTGGGGACCGAGCAGGAAATGGGCCAGATATGGACTCACCAGGAAACTTGAATACTCTTTAATTACAACAAAGTGTTTTCACGGCCACAGCTATAGCTGGTGCCCACAGCAAATATGTGGAGGAGGCAGGGGCTGTTTATACTCATCTTCCAGATGAGGATAAGGTAAAGTGACTTGCTGACAATCCACACACCAGTGATTTTTTGAGGAACCAGGTCTTCAAAATCACAGCATTTTTTTTTTTTAAACCTTGGACTTCAAAACCAATAAACTGTGTACTTTGGGGAAGTGACTTAATGTTTAGAGCCCCTGTTTCACCTCCTATAAGATAGGGATAAGAGAATCTATTAGGCAGAGTTGCTGAAATGGTTGAGTAAGATGATGTAGATGGATATTAATAGATGTCTACTTGTAGAAATAAACAAAATAGATAATATGATTAAAGGACTTGATATATTGCCAAGAACTTAAGAATAATCACCATTACAATAATAAATTGGCTAATATGTATTGAGTCCTTACTATGTTCCAGACAAGTTTTATCATTATTTCCATTTTACATCTGAGAAAACCTAAGCATAAGGAAGTGAGGTAACTTACCTGAGGTTACACAGTTTATTGATAAAGGTGATAAAGTGAGTATTCAAAGCTTAGAATACAGATATGTAACTATCATCTATGTCCCCCTTTCGTTTCCCTAGTTGAAAGAAATGGCAATTATTATTTTCTTTTCATTTTTAAAAGTTTTCAATGACAGTTGACATGTAATATTATATTAGTTTCAGGTGTATGACATAGTGATTAGACATTTATATAACTTACAGAGAGATCACCCCAATAAGTCTAGTACCCATCTGACACCATATGTAGTTATTATAATATTATTGACTATAGTCCCCATGCTATACTTTACATCCCCATGACTATTTTTATAACTGGCAATTTGTACCTCTTAATTCCTTCACCTTTTCACCCATCTCCCCAACTCCCTTTCCATCTGGCGACCATCACTTCTCTACATCTATGAGCTTGTTTCTGTTTGTCGTTTTTTAGATTCCACATATAAGTGAAATCATATGGCGTTTGTCTTTCTCTAGTTTATTTCACTTAGCATAATACCTCTAGGTCCATCCATGATGTTGCAAATGATAGTATTGCATTCTTTTTTATGGCTGAGTAATATTCTATTGTATATATGTACCACATCTTCATTCATCTTATTGATGGACACTTATGTTGCTTTCATATCTTGGTTATTGTAAATAATGCTGCAGTGAACATAGGAGTTTATGTATCTTTTCAAATTAGTGTTTTGAATTTCTTCAGATAAATAGCCAGAAATGAAATTGCTGAGTCATATGGTAGCTCTATTTTCAATTTTTTGAGGAACCTCTATACTGTTTTTCATAGTGGCTGGTCCAATTTACAGTCCCACCAACAGTTCATGAGAGTTCCCTTTTCTCTACATCTTCGCCAGCACTTGTTATGTGTTGATTTATTGATGATAACTATTCTGACAGGTATCAGGTGATATCTCATTGTAGTTTTAATTTTCATTTCCTTGATGATTAGTGATGCTGAGCATGTTTTCATATGTTTATTGGCTATCTGTATGTCCTCTCTGTATGTTCTCTCTGGAGAAATGTCTATTCAGGTCCTCTGGCCATTTTTAAAATTGAATTGTTTGTTTGCTTTGTGTTATGTTGTATGAGTTTCTTATATATTTTGTATATTAACCCCTTATCAGGTATATCATTGGTGAATATCTTCTCCCATTCAGTAGGATGTCTTTTGTTTTATTGGTGGTTTCCTTTGCTGTGCAAAAACTTTTTAGTTCGATGTAGTTGCTTTGTTTTTGTTTGTTTCCCTTTCCCTAGGAGACATATACAAAAAAAATTACTATGAGTGATGTCAGAGAGTTTACTGCCTATGTTTTCTTTTAGGAGTTTTATAGTTTCAGGTCTTACATGTAAGTCTTTAATCCATCTTGAGTTTATTCCTGTGTATGGTATAAGAAAGTGGTCTAGTTTCAATCCCATTTACAGTTGCATCAAAAAGAATAAAATACCTTGGAATAAACTTAATGAAGGTGGTAAAAGACCTGTGCTTGGAAAACTATAAGACACTGAAGAAAGAAATTGAAGAAGATACAAATACATGGAAGGATATACCGTGCTCATGAATACAGAATTAACATTGTTAAAATGTCCATACTACCCAAGGCAATCTACTGATTCAATGTAATCTCTATCAAAATACCAATGGCATGTTTCATAGAACTCGAATGAATAATTCTTCAATTTGGAACCACAAAAGACCCTGAATATTCAAAGCAATCTTGAGAAAGAAGAACAAAGGTGGAGGAGATATCACACTGCCTGATATGAAACTATACTACAAGGCTATAGTAATCAAAACAGCATGGCACTGGCATAAAAAGAGACACATAGATCAATGGAATAGAATAGAAATATACCCATGTATATATGGTCCATTAATTTATGACAAAGGAGGTAACAATATACAATGGGGGTAAAGACAGTCAATTTAATAAATAGTGCTGGGGAAAGTGGACAGATACACACAAAGGGCAATTATTTTTGAATTAGAGGAAAGGATAAAAATGTTCCCCAGATGATTTACAATAAACAGACTTTTCAGCTATTAAGCTGTGTGTAGCCTCCTGAAGGAAGCCTCAGTTATCTCACCTTTTCAGTGGGGATTGCTATATTTCTCTCAAGGTTGTGAATATTGAATGAAAAGAGTCTGAAATGCTTTTTAAACCCTGAAGTGTTTTCCACAGTAGGAGTTGCTTACCCTTGTTTGTTAAACTCATAGGGCCATAGCATTCTGTGCTCTAAATGTGGAATGATGTCATTTGCACAGCCGATATCTTCTAAGTCTACAGTCCCAAACATGGCATTTTATTGGGGGAAAAGGATATCCAGGTGGCCATTTTGGAAATTTCAAGTCTACTATTTAAATTATATGCCTGAATATTGATGACCCGCTGTTCAAATTGAAGAGCTGACTGTAATCTCATTATTTATTTATTTATTTATTTTTATTTTTTATTTTTTTAACTATTTTATTGGGGAATTGGGGGATGGGAACAGCGTTGGGGAATCGGGGAAGGGAAACAGACAAGTTGCTGTCTTTTTGTTCTTTAGTCTAGTTGTGGAGGACGTTGCTTCACTGGCCCATGTTGGTATCGTCATTGCACTCTTCCTGGATGAGGCAGATCGGTCCCCGGCCTCTGGATGGTCACTCACCGCGGCTATTGGCAGCTCATGCTGGCTGCGGGCCGCTCATGCTGGCTGCTGGCCACTCACTGTAGCCTATGGCAGCCCACTGCAGCAGGCTGCAGCCTACACTGTTGCTGGGGCTCACACAGCCCAGCTCCAGGTGGAGCTGTTGTTAGCTGTAGAGAGCAGTGTCACTGGCCCTCATATGTGGGATCCCAACCGGGGCCACTGGCATCCCAAAACCAGCTCTCAACCAATGCGCCACTCGGCCAGCCCTAATTTTTATTTTTTCAGAGGGCAATGTTACTGGCCCTCATTCATATATGGGATCCAAACTGGGCCGCTGGCATCCCAAGCCAGTGCTTAACCACCACCCACTCGGCCGGCCCTGTAATCTTATTTTTAAAGGACTTGTTCAGAAGCTGTTTTCTCTTCCTCGTGTTGCCTTTAATAACCTGTGTCTTGTCCTAAAATTATGTCTGGTGTCACTGTGTTGAGGTACATCATTGAAAGGAACAAAGAAAACAACAGAAAATTAAAATTCCTTGTTTCTCAGCATACAAGAAAAATAGAAATACCCTCTACTACTCCATCAAATTTCAGATATGAAAGAGAAGAAACTTCAGGTAATAGTTTTTTGTTTTTTTAAAGAAAGTATTCTTTTAAAGTGTGGTAAAATATATACAGCATAATGAAATTTACCATTTTAATCATTTTCAAATATAGTTCAGTGACATTAAGTACATTCACAATGTTATACAATCACTACTACTCTTCATTTCCAGAACGTTGTCATCTTCCCAAACTGAAAGCCTGTCCCCATTAAATACTAACTTTCCACCCTCCCGACCTACCTCCCCACCCCTTGTTAACCTCTATTCTACTTTCTGTCTCTATGGATTTAACTCATATAAGTGGAATCACATAATACTTGTCCTTTTGTATCTGGATTATTTGTTTAGCTTAAAGTTGTCAAGGTTCATCCATATTGTAGCATGTTATGAGCTGAATTGTGTCCCCCAATTAAAATTCATATGTTGAAGCCCTGACCCCTAGAAGCTTAGAATATAACCATATTTAGAGATCAGGTTTACAGCGATAATTAAGTTAAAATGAAGTCATTAGGGCGGACCCTAATCTAATACGACTGGTATCGTCATACGAAGAGGAAATTTGGACATAGACATGTACAGAGGGACGACCATGTACAGAGGAAGACACAGGGAGAAGATGACCATCTAAAAGCCCAGGAGAGGGGCCTAGAACAGATCCCCTTACAGCACTCAGAAGGAAGCAACCCTGAAGAAACCTCATCTTGGACTTCTAGCCTCCAGAATTGTAGAAAATAAATTTCTGTTGTCTAAGCCACCAAGTCTGTGGTACTTTGTTAGGACACCCCTAGAAAACCACATGTACAGAAATACCTCCCTTTTTATGGCTAAAAAAAACAGTCTATTGTATGTAAAGACCACAATTTGTGTATCCATTCATCTGTTGTTGAACACTTGGGTTATTTTCATTTATTGGTGTTGTGAATAATGCTGCTTTGATTATTGGGGTAAAAGTAACTGCTTGAACCTCTGCTTTTCATTCTTTTGGGTATATTCCCAGAAGGAGAATTGCTGGATCATATGGTCATTCTATGCTTAACTTTTTGAAGAACTGCCAAACTGTTTTCCACAGTGACTGCACCATTTTACATTCCTACCAGCTAAGCACAAGTGTTCAAATTTCTCCAAGTCAATGACAACACTTGTTATCTTACATTTTTTTTTTGGGGGGGTAGTGGTGGGAATATGGCTTTTTTTTTTTTTTAACACTTATTCAACTGGAGGTATTAAAATGAACAACAAAGAGTTCCACTTCTGGGTTGGCAAAGTAGGCTCCTCAAGGGCTGATCCTTCCTCAGAGAGCAACTGTAAACTCTGGATAAAATGCAAAAACCAGTATCTGAAGGCTCTGGAAAGTACATAAAGTGAGCAGATTCTGAAAATGGTCAAAACTTGAAAGAAGGGACCTACAAGGAGTAGTTTCCAGTTTTTATGGTTTTAGCATGAAGGCAGGGTACAGCCATGGTGAAATGAACAGCAGCTAAAACTCCAATCATAATTCCACCATCTTTCTGGCCTGGGAACCAGACCTACATCCTGTGGGGCTTCCGTGACCCTTGGAGAGTGGACAGTGGAGCCCTGGACAGGAGAGAGCTGGAGAAGGGGAACTCCCAAATTCTTACATTCTCCCGAATGCCTCTGATGGAACACTGAAAACACATGTGCGGGTCAGATGTAAGCAACTTCCAGCTGAGGCAAAACAAAATCAATTGTGTTTTTATATATTAGCTATAAACAATTGGAAACAAGACATTTTTAGAAATGACAGTACCATCAACGAGTTAGGAATAAATCTAACCAAAGATATTCAAGATTTTCACAATGGCAGACATCTGCAAGACTTTTATAATGGAAGACATCTTATCTGCAGTAAGAGAAAAGAAAGAAGACCCAAATCAATAGAGCGATATACCATAATCATAGATTGAAAGACTCAAACTTGTTGTGATGACAATGCATCTCAAATTGATGTATAAATTCAACACAATCCCAATCAAAATCCAAGCAGGCACTTTTTGTAGAAATTGACGAGCTGAGTCTAAAGTTTATGTGCAAATGCAAATGACCTCTTTATGTGCAAATTGAAAATGCAAATGAATCAACCAAAACAATTTTGGAAAAGAACAAAGTTGGAAGATTTAGAATTACCCTACCTGGTCTCAAAGCTTACTATAAAATCATTGTGATCAAGGCAGTGTGATATTGGCAAAGCATATAAATATAGATCAGAGGAACACAAGACTGTTCAAAATAGACTTGCACACACACATATGGTCAACTGATTTTCAACAAAGATGCCAAAGCAATTCAATGGGGAAAGAATAGTTTTTACATTCTCTTAGCCAAAGCAGGTCATAAGACTAATCCAGATTCAAGGAACAGGACAATAGATTCAACTTTTAATGGGATGGTCAGCAAAGTCATATTGCAAAGGGCGTGCAGACAGGGAGGTGTGATGGATTGGACCCTTTTTGGAGTCTACCACCCCAGGGAACCTGGATGAGCCTTTGGGACTACTCATCAGACAACTCTGCTTGTCTGCCCAGGTCTCAGCTCACCTCCTCTGAGAAGCCTCCACAAATGGCTCTACCTCAAGGTGACTCACAATTACCTTTGATCTTACTGGCCTGTTGAGCTCCTTCATAGCCTTTCTAGAATCTTCTTCATTCATTTGTTCATTGTCTGTTTTCCCCTTTAGCATATTGAGATAGTTTAAGATGGCTTTGAAATAAGTGAAAAGAAATGAGACTGGGAAGGTACCCAGCAGTTAGGCCGTGAAGGGCGGAATGCCCCAGTAAGGAGTTTAGACATTAAGTTGTAGAGAAACAAAGAATCAGACATTTAGAGTAAGGGGGTAACCTGATAAAATCTGTATTTTCTAACAAGATTCCTGTGGCAAGGACACTAGTGGTGCATTCCTTGGGGGCAGTGCGAAGGGAGAGTTGGAGGGGGTGAGAACAGGGACACCTGAGGGTGGCTCTAATGGTCTGAGTGAGAGTCGGCCTGGGCAAAGGTTCATTGGGGATTGGGAGGCAGGTCCATCAAGGATTATATTGCTTGGACCTTCTGACTTTTCAACAGAGTATGGAAATTTAGATGTGTTATGTAGAATCTCGATGATTTTTCATTGTTGGCAACTGATAAAAATGTTTAAACTATGTTGGGGGTGAGCTGTGGCCTGAGCCCCACTGGACAACCTCTCTGCCAAGCATAACATCATCATGATTTCACAGGCCTAATTGTAGCATAACTTGAGTGCCTGGAATCCAGGTTATGGCTCTGAATGGCTTATGTGTGCAACCTAAGGTACAGCACCTAGGAGGCAGGGTCAACATGCGGGAGGTTAAGGAGCAGGAGGGCGCTGTGGGCCCGTGGGGAGCCGGAGGCCAGCTCTCTGCCCTCACTTGGGGGAAACTGGGGTTCTGATACATGGGGAGGACTCAAGACATAGATCTACTAATTCTGTACTTCTGTTTCCTCCTCTGCAAAGTGGGAATATCAGTTTTTACTCCTGAGAGCTGGTGGGTGGAGAAAACAAGAACATGGTATTACTATGTGGTAGAGACCGTGAACCACACGCAGTCCTGGACCCGTTGCCTGCAAGAATTCACTTAACACCCACAGTAACTCTGTGAGGTCATTATGACGTATTCCTTTTTCCTATGGGGACACTGAGGCACAGAGCAGTTCCATAACTTGTCTAAGTCTACATAGCTAGAAAGTGGCAGAACAGGATTCAACCCAGGCTTCAGAGTCTACATCCCTCCGCCTCCCCTCCCCCTCGCCACACACACTAGACTTCACTCCCGGATGTGAAAGTTTGTAGGCCCTCAGTGACGTTCTTCGTTTATTCCATCGGTGGTCATCCTGCACCTCCTGTGTACAGGGCAGTGTGCTAGGCTCTGGAGGTGGAGTAGCAGATGAGACAGTCATGGCTCCTACCCGCATTTGATCTTTGTTGAGTGTTTGCTGAGTGCAAGGCTGCAATTTGGGGATAGGAAAAGGTATTGAAATAAAATGTAGGTTTTATTATTATTTATGTACGATGAGGCCAACAGACCAGGAGAGACTGCCATTGAAAAGATAAGTTTGTTGCAAACAGTTCTCAGGAGGAGGGAGCAAGCCACACCCAGCCAGGGCGGGTGGGGGCACCCAGGGAAGCACCAGGAGTCAGTCAGGAGGCAGAAGGAACGAGAGGAATGTGTGGGCAGGAAACTTTATTGTGTTTTTCTTGGGAAAGAATGGGCGAGGCAGTGTAAGCAGGCTCAGGGCTTTAGGATCAGAGAGTTTGGATAATTTGTGGGGCTCTGCGCTACAGGGGTGGTCCCTAGTTGTCCACCACATGATGGGCCTTGGGGTGATTTGGGGCAGGGGGATAATGTACCTGAGCTGTAGGAGCCTAATGAAAGGGATGGAGGGCAGGACTCAGATTGGTTGGTTTGCACATCAAAGATGTGCTCCAGACCAGTTGTTTGCTGACTCTTAGAGCTGGCCAGCCCTGGGAGGGATAGACCCTCTTCAGTCAGTGAGGCCCTAAATGCCAGAGCATCAGAATACAGAAAAATAAGAAAACATAGTTAATACAGGGACACAGTCTGACATGAAACAGACACGGTTTTGCCCTAGAGGAATTTACAGGCCCGGATGGGAGGACACCCATGCGGGTAATAAACAGTGGCAAGCTCAAATGTAGGAATTTTTTTCTTCTTCATTCCTGTATCAAGCATTTATTCATTCATTTGGTCATCCTTATTGAGTGCCTGCTACCTGCCAGGCACTGTTCAGAATACTGGAGAATAAAGCATAGACAAGGCCCAGCCTTATGAAGCTTACATTCTAGTTGGGGAGACAATAAGTAAACAAAAAAATAAACAGATGTATTCCTAGTGTGATATGTTGTACAAAGAAAATTAACTATAGGGATTATTAAATAATAAGAAATATGTGTATTGGTTTCTGTTCCTGCTTCCTGAAACAGAGCTCCCAAAACTCTTGTAAATAGGGGTGCTAGGAGCATCTTTTGTAATAATGAGGGGACCCTTGGTGGGCTCCAGGATGGGGGCTGGTCGCTAGAAAGAGCAAACCATGATTAGAAACTTGGACTTTTTAGCCCCATCCCCCATTTTCCAGAGAGGGGCGAGGAGATGGAGGCTGAGTTAATAATCCATCATGACCACGTGATGAAGCCTCCATAACAATCCCTAAAACATGGGATTCAAAGAGCTTCCAGACCGGTGAACACATCCATGCCAGGAAAGTGATGTGCCCCCAACTCCACAGGGACAGGAGGAACTCTTGTACTTGGGACCTGTCCAGACTCGCCCTATGACCACTTCATCTTGCTGTTCATCTGATCCTTTATGTCTTCTATAGTAAAGCAGTCAACATAAGTGTTCCCCTGAGTTCTGTGAGTCATTCCAGCAAATTATCAAACCCATGGAGGAGGTTGTGAGAATCCTGATTTATATCTGGTTGGTCAGAAGTATAGGTGACAATCTGGGATGTGAGATTCATGTTTGAACTGGGGACAGTCTTGAGGGACTGAGCCCCTAACCTGTGGCGTTTGCACTAACTCCAGATAGTGTCAGAAATGAGTTAAATTGTAGGGTACTGAGCTGGTGTGGGAGAATTTGTTGGTGTGGGAAAAAAGCCACATATCTGGTCAAGATGTGTTCCGTGAGCAGTGAGTGTATTGAGCGGGAAAAACCCGACTTTTCCGTGAGCTGGTACAAAGGACTTTTTTTCTAATACAGATGTAACATAGGATGACTGGGGACTGGCCTGTCAGGTAAAGTGGTCAGGAATGGCCTCTCTGAAGAGGCGTTGTCTGAGTTGATGCTGGAGCTAGCCGTGTGATGACCTGGGGACGGAAGGAGCATCCCTTTGCATAGCGAGTGCAAAGGTCCTGAGGCTGGAGAATGTTTTGTATGTTATATCTTAGGCACTTTGAAAAGTATGACTGGAACCTGATAAGTGAGGAAGGGAGGGGTGGAAGGTGAAGTTAGAGAGGTTGACACCCACCCTGTTATACTACAGGCCATGATAAAGTGGCTGGATTTTACTCTATGGGGAGATTTCACAGGCTATAAATAGGAAATGACATGAGCTGATGCATCTCAAAGTCAGCGTGTGGGGAGCGGGTCATGGAGGACAAGAGTGGAGACTGGTTGGGAGGCCAGTGAAGTCCACTTGATGAGTGATGACAAGTGCCAAGGGAGCGCCAGGTGCCACACTGAGCGCTGAGTGCACCCTCGTCCAGTCCTCAGGGGCTCACAGTGTAGTAGAGAGCAGACCATGAGGGAAGAACAGACCATTACAAACGTGGGACCAACCCAAGCATCTCACCCCCACCACCTGCCTTTTTTCCTGGTCAGCTTTGTGAGACTCATCACCCTGACTGGGCCACAGCATTCTCAAAGTGCCCAACTTCTCTCCAGAATTGCTCTCCTGCTCTCCTGCTGGGAGAAGTAAAACCTCTGTCACAGTGGCCCCTGCAGGACCTCTGAAGGCCTTGCAAAGCCCAGCTCTGCCTTGAGAGCCAGGACCACCTCTCTCTGAAAGAGCTCATGATGGAATGTTCTGGGCCTTGGGCTTCCCTCTCCGCTGCTGTCAGGATGAACTGTGAGCAGGGCTCCAGGACCCTCAGCGTGTGCGTCAAATCTTGGCAGGGATCTCAGGCTGCTTTGCTGCTGCCTCCTGTTATGCTTTCTGGTTGGAGTATATGGCTCAGAATGATTTCCTGTGGCTAGTCAGGATTTTAGTGTGGATTCTGGGAGAATGGAGGTTGTATTTCTTTCTCATAGTTCACGGAACCACAGTCCAACTCTGGCTAACATAGGGATCCCATCAGCCAGCAGGGACTAGGCTCAGTGTGGGTAAAACTAATTGGGGGAGCGGGATTCTGTTTGTTCTTAAACTGAGAGCCAGGAACAAATTGCTTTGGCTATTTACAATAGCCAAGACTTGGAAACAACCGAAATGCCCATCGGTAGATGACAGGATTAAGAAACTGTGGTACATTTATACAATAGAGTACTACTCCGCTATAAAGAAGAATGAAATCGTACCATTTGCAATGATATGGATGGACCTAGAGACTATTATGTTAAGTGAAATAAGTCAGACAGAGAAAGACAAATACCATATGATCTCACTTATAAGTGGAATCTGAAAAACTGAATGAATGAGCAATGTAAACAGAAACTGTCTCATAGATATAGAGGAAAAACAGGGTTGCAAGTTGGGAGTGGGGTGGGGATGAGGGAGAAGGGGAAGGGGTTAGACAGCAAAAATAGGCAACTACAATATTGCCACAGGGATATGAAAGACAGTTCAGGGAATATAATTAATAATGGTGTAAATATTTTGTGGGACATCAGATGGTCACATGTCTTGTTGGGGAGACCATTTCATGGATGGAGTAGAGGTTTGATCACTGCACTGTATACCTGAAGCGGAGGTTGTATACCAACTGTAATTGAATATATATAGATAGTCACGGGATGTGGATTATACTGTGGAAGGGAGTCAGAGGAAGAGTAATAGATATATATGATATGGGGGGGGGAGTGGGGTGGCGAATTGGGGGTGGGGGGTTGTCACTTTGAGGGGTAAAATGTATAACTATTGCACTGTGTTGTACACCTGAAACTAATTAAAAAATAAATAAACAAAACAAAACAAAACAAAACAAAAAACAAATTGCTTTGCAGGCAGAGTCTAAGTGAAGAATTAGAATAAAACAAGAAAAATGTGTTTTGCTGGATATCTGGTAATCTACAATGATGTAGCTAAGGAAACAATCCCTTCTTTGCTTTCCTACCCAATTAAATTCTCTGAACTTCAGTCAAAAATGAGAAAAACAACAAAAATAGTGACAATATCATTAGCAATTGCTACTTGTTTCATGGATTGCTTCCACCATTTAAACAAATTTTTTATTGAGATGTAATTGACATATAACTTTTGTAAATTTAAGGTGTACAATGTGTTGCTTTGAGACATTTATATATTATAGTATGATTGCCCCTGTAGCATTAGCTGACACCGCCATCATGTCACATAATTACCATTTCTTTTCTGAATGAAAACAATTAAGAGTGCAGCTATTCCTGCATCTGCCAATTCTCAATGGCCTTTAGCTCCAAATAACCCATATGCCAAAGAGGCATATTTATTCTGGTATCCTTCATTAGTCTAGGCTTAAATTCTTAAGCCACCATTCTTAAGTAGAAGGATCTTGTGACCAGAAACCAGGAAAACTGGGTTTCAGTCCCAGTCCCTAGCCATGTAGTCTTGAGCAAGTCACATTTTCCCAGAGCCTCAGGTTCCTGCAACACATTTTACCATCATGGAAATGCCGGGACACCTATCCTGGTTTGCCTGCTACCAGCCGTGTGACCCTGAGTTTGCTCCATAACTTTCCTGAGCCAGAGTTTCCTCATTTGCAAAAAGGAGATTAGTACTAATAACACCTACTTCTATGTAGGCAAAACACAAGCCCACGGCAGGGTCCCCCAGCACATGCTTTCTAGGCTGTATTATTGACAATAACGCCTGCTTACTTGAACTGTCCTGAGGTTTTCCCCATCATAATGTTCCTCTGCTCCATGCAGGATATCTGGTAATCTACAATGATGCAGTCAAGGAAACGAAACACAGTTGTTTTGGAGCTTGTTTTTCCAAGTGCTATGGGGTCTGTCAGTGTTGTGGGAAAACCAGGACTGAGCAGTTGTTCACCAGTAGTGCGATCACATTTCACGTGTAGGACCTGTGTCTCCCGATGTCAGTCAGAAGGGGACACCCCTGGGTTGGCTCCAGACCCTGTACAAAGTGGATCCCTTCCTGCCATCAGCATCTTGTGTGGGATAGTGACTCTAATCCTCTTCCTGAAGACCCTGAACTCTGGCCTGGCCACCAGCAGCACAAGGGCCAAAATGCTGCTCCAACTGGTTGGTTAGTTAAGAAAAACAAATGTGGGGAAAATCCCCTTAGTTTTCTTCCTATTGTGGGTTGCTTGGACAAAGTGTGGGTGATGGTTTTCACTGACAGCGTTTGTGATGTAAGGTTGAGCTAGACAGGACTTGAAAGGGCATTAGTAAATGTGGCCTTTCCAACCTTTGTCCAAATTCCCAATCTCATCTCCAGCCATTGGACTTTTTGTAGTCCTCTCCCCTCAATGACACCCCCTTTCCCACCCCGCTGATTTTGAACCATGCAGTCAAACTGTCTGTGGTGCCTTCTGTTCCCTCTTAATGTCCCTCCTTAAGGAACCTCCAGGAGACGGGTGGGCAGCCTGGGGGACACAGAATGTTTCTATTCCTGACTCTCTGGTTATGAAGCGCTCACCAGCCAGGGATGAGACTTATGGCGAGATCTGGTCTAGAATTTCTCTCCTGTATCCTGGGAGTCTGGGGTCTATGGGACAGCGTCATCTGTCGCCATTAATTTGAGGCATAAGCTGATTGGGTGGGCCTCTAGCTGCCTTCCTCCTGCTGTTTCTTGCAGCCCTACCTTCATTTATTTCATATATGAGGAGATTGTATAAAGTTTCATTGGCATGAAGGTTCAATACCTAAACCTGAGCATGCCTAAATTAGCCCATTAGGTGCTACTAAAAGAATGTTCATCTCAAACCAGATTAAGAGAAAGCTGATATTTCTTCTGGGATTATCAACTAAGGAGGCCATGTGCACATAGGACTCATTCTAATTTACACGAGTCTTTCCTGTCTGCTTTCCTATTTTGTCTGCAGCCATGCCAAGAGGTGGTGTCTCTCCCCACTATACAGGTTAACTACTGAGGTTTAGAGAGGTTTGCAGGACTTGCCTTGAGGAGAAAGCTCAGATCTGAGCTCAGGCTTTCTGCCTTCTAGGTCAGAGCTCCTTTTTTTTTTTTTTTTTTTTTTTGGCAAAAGAATGTCCAGTCTATAGAAAAGTTTTGTAAGAGTTTATTTGAGCCAAACTTATGAGGATGTACCAGAAGCAAAATCTCAATGGGTTGAGAAAATGCTTCAGAGAATGGCAGTTTTACAACTTACTTTACACATTAGAAATAAAAGAGGAGGCATAAAGAGGATTACATGAAATCCATGGGTGGTAGATTAAGGTGGTGGGAGAAAGCAAAGCAGAGAAAATCACAGAGATTTTAAAAGTAAAACGGAGACACGCATGCTTCTTTTACATTGGTGGGTGCAGAACAGTTAATAATTAACATTTACAGCTCATAGTGATGGTATGCAGGGAACAAGGTTAAAAAAGGAGGGTTCTGTGGCCTTGTGCTCTGGTGCATGTGGTTATGGCTTTGAGGGGTCTAGAAAAAAAAATTATGCTGAAATTTCAAAGGTATGTTGTCCTAGATGCATGAGAACAATGGACAGAGACATGACTGACCTCCATGAGCTGCCCATTTAGGAATTTATGATTAAAAGGCCCTGTGTGGCCCCTGAGGCTATAGGGTCTGCCATGCATGCCCTGCCTGAGCTTGTCAGATTTAATATATGGTCCCTTTTCATATCTAGAGCCCTCTAAGAAGAACTGGGGAGCCCTGGGTTGGCTGAAAGAGGACCCTGGCTAGAAAAAGCCTAAATTACTGAAGGGTACCAGAATACACCACCCCAAAATGAACTAAAGGCCATTGAGAACCAGCAGGTGCAGGAAAAGCTGTTAAAATAGGGCACAAAAGGAAATTCATATTTCAAAGGAGATTTCTATTTATAAAGGTGTCTCCTGACTGGTAAAAGGAAGAGGCAGACTCTTAATAACTCTTATCAATGAAGGAAGTTTAAACTTGAATATTCCTAACAAGCCCTACTAAACAACTCTTGTTTGCTATACTTTTCCTGGTCACCTTCCCATAACTTGCCTTCCATCCCGAAGCCCCTTTTCCTTAATTTAGACTAAGATGGCCTCTAAGTCTCATGCATCTGGCCACCTCCTAGAGCCACATTTTTCTTTGTCAACTGCAAATTATATAATAGGCACATAGTTAAAACTTTTTTCCTCTTTTTTTAAATCCATCTTTTATGAGTTTGATTTTTAGGCCCCAATCAATGAACCCAAGATGTATAGAGGGGAAATTTTTTTTTCCTTTCCTATGCTGGCCTGACAGCAGTGCCCAGATCTCAGGGCAGCAGTGGGATGGCTGCAGTAAGCACAGTCAGAATGGTGTCTTAGTCTTCAGGACCCTCAGAAAGCTCCTCTCTCTAAGTGACAACTGGGGTTGCTTCCTTGGGTAGGTAATTTGGTGCTGGGGTATAGTGTCTGCCATTTTTCCTCTCCCTAAACCTTTTCCTGCAACACGGCAGTTACAGTGTTTGCACAAAGAAAGCAACCAGATGTCTGGCCCTAAGCTAATGGGGGATGGAAACCCCTCTTCTTCCCTATAGAAAGGACACCTGATGCTGCTGCATGCATCTCTAAGGTGCTCATTAGGATAACCATTCAGACCGCTGTCCAGTTGCCTGCATTTGACTTGGCCTTTTGGGAAGAAAAGCCCTCCCTGGAGAAAAGAGCTCTGTCTCTGCCTGATACAAGGAACAGAAAAAGTCCACATTAGCTCCATTTCTTATTATTCCTTTCCTTTTGGACAGTGCCATAGCATGGAGAGCACCAGATTGTGTCTTATAACCTTTGTCTGGGACTAGGTTTGCCTCTAAACTTGAGATAGAAAGAAGTTTCTTAGAGCGAACAGTGCCCTGACCCCAGAGTAACACGAATCCCCAAATCACTCTCCGTATGAAACCAATGCCCCATAAATAGGGCCATGTGTGCATTTTCACGAGGGGGATCTCATTGCAAGATAATAGAAAGCAATCACAGCTTGGGCGAAATACCTCATTCTAACTAGCAGATTGACAAGCCTAAGGAAACCCGAACCAAAACAAATAAGCGTATCCCTCAGAAAGCACTTGAGACTGAATATAAAAGAGAAAATAAAAGTCTAAAGGAAAGCTGTCCTCCTCGGGCCAGCAACGGGCTGCCAGCTATTTTCTGTCTTGAGTGATTCCGCTTCTCACTAGTACAAAGAAGCGTTTCTGTAGCTATTGAAACTATTCTGTAGTCATTCCAAAAGAAGGTGTTTTCATTTTAGGCTGCGGCTGTTTCATCTAGACCCTTTGGCCTTTTCTTCCAGGCCCTTATTTTAGCAACCCTCCCATTTACAAAAATGCTTTCTTTGAAAAATGTGTATATAGGTATAGCTGTGGCTCACTCTTTCAGACGGGCCCACTAATTTGGAATTCGGGATAATTCAGTCCCTACTAAACTGGTTTCCTTTAGTGAAGTTACACTGGACATAGATGGTGTGCACACTGCTTGAGGAGGATGTGGGGGGTGGCGTGGGGGGTGGCGAGAGGGAGAAGTTCAGCTTCTCAAAGGAAATGTCAAAGGAAATGACGAACTTAGATCCCTGGTTCTCAATGAATCCAGTCCATGTACCGAAGTGGGCCACGGGTTTCTCCTAGCTCGAAAAGCACTGGCTGCCCTGCCTTAGAAATTCAGCTTGTCATACCCTGTCCCATTGTGAGCTGAGGAGCTAGAGAATACACTGTGTCATGACCCAATGCCCCTCTCTCAGGAGGATTCCTTCACAGGGGTTATTCCCAATAGGCCCCATGTCACTTTATTTGTGGATTTTAGCTCCCTGCCCACACCACTCACTTCAGTCACAGCTTGGGAGGGGCTGGAGGAAGAAGCTGTAACACATTAAACGTACATCTAAACTCGAAGATGAATCTGCATTTTAGGAATGCGATTTTTCATTTATTGTGTTCTTTGGAACTGTGGAAACACGATAGTTAACTCCTGTCCTCCATTTCTACACAGATGACATCACTAACGTGGAAAGAAACAAGTGGCAGTTTTAAAATACTGTGTTATAAGCCACAGTGTGTACAAACAGAGACCTCCCCTCCCCCCACCCCCCCAGTTTGTCTAATCAGCGAAGGCAGCGGGTAGCAAACTATGGCCCATTGGCCAGATCCGGCACATCTCCTGATTTTGTAAATGAAGTTTTATTGGAACTCAGCCATGTTTATCTGTTTCCAGACTGTCTGTGGCCACTTTCCCACTACAACAGCAGAGCTGAGTAGTTGCGACAGAGGATACATGGCCTGCAAAACCGAAAATACCTACTATTTGGCTCTTCACAGAAAAAGTTTGCTGAACCCTGGCCTAAGGTTATCAGGGATGCAACCTGGCTGCCTGCAGACCAGTCATAGCCTATAGTTATGTGTTGCTGGTGTTTTAAAATGTGAAGTAAAAAGCAGCCGTACAGGTAGATTGGCCCTTGCTGTTGGCACTGGACCACTTCATGCATTTACCTCGCTGCCTGGGTCTTGTAGGCACTGGAATTCCACCCCTGGTTAGCAGATCCAGGAAGGGTGTTGGCTAGAAGTCAGGGGACCTCGGTTGTAGCCTTGGCTCTACCTTGAGCTTGCTGTGTGACCCTAATAAAGGTACTCTGCTGTCTGGCCTCAGTTTCCCCACTTCTCAAGCAAGGGGTTGGATTCTCTAGCCTCTAATCAGCTTTTTCAACTCTGTAGTTTCAACACACTGTAGTCTTGCTACTCCAAGGATGGCCCTCGTATCAGCATCATCAGTGCCCAGAGCTTGCTAGAAATGCAGAGTCCCAGGTCCTAACCCAGATCTACAGAATGAGAGCCCACATTTTAACAAGCTCGCCAGGTGATTCTTACCAGTACGATGTCTGAGAAGCACTTCTCTAGAATATCACCTTCCTGGTGTGTTGTTTGTAGCAAATACTTGTCTCCACTTTCCAAGCTGAAGACCTTTGGAATTTCAATTTCTGAGTTGTTTTCACTCCTAGGGCGAGTTAGGTGAGACATAAAATTCATATAATGTTTTCCCCACCTTCCCCCAGGTACACTTTTAAAACTTTGTGGGACCTATTGTGAGTCTAAGTGTATCACTATTCTTAATACGTACATGGCATGAATACAAGACAGACAGCACCTGGCTTTGAAATGACAGGTAGATCTTGTATTGTGGGGGCAGAAAAAATCATATTCCCTCCACCTTTCTAAAATCTTCTGGCTGGACTAATAGTCAAATTAACATGAAACAGATTAACAGGAGAAAATGTTTTTATTGCATATGTACATATGGGCATTCCATAAGAATAGGAAACCTGAGGATACATTGGGCAGTTGAGGCTTATATATCATTCTAGACTCAGGGGAGGGAGGCAGGAGTCTGACACTTCAAAAGGAAAGTACGCAATTCATAGGTAGATGAGAAAAAGCAAATATATGGGGAACCAATTCTTGCTCAGCTACCCAGAGGCAATGGGACACAGAGAGGGGTCTAACAAACAGACTTGGTTGGATCCTCCCTGCCCACTCCACTTAATTCACATGTGCTAAAGTGAATATGCTACGTTTTCCTTCCTGAAGCAGGTTTTTCTATCTGAATTCGTTCAGGCAGATCAAAACAAAACAAAACTCTTCCTGAGTTTGTCAGACTTCCCTTTCAGCTTAAAATAACCTGCCTGCCAGGACATTCTGGGGAGACTCATTTTGGACCCCTACAGCACCTACATTCACACCTGTGTGTGTGGGTGTGTATCAGGGTGCCGAAATGTCTCTCTCAGTGGGCATTCATGCTTGGGCATTTACAGAAGTTCTCAGAGATTAGGAATAAGGAAAGGAAGTTTGCTGATGGACTTTAAAACAACACATTTTTATATAAAAAACAACAACAACCCCACTGTTTCCAAGAGTAGAGGAGGTTGCAATTGAGCTAACTTCTTCATGGTCCACTGTTCGGTAATACAAACAACAGCAATAATGATAAAAGCCGGTACTTATTGAATACTTACTATGGGCCAGGAGCTGTTCCAAATCTTTAAACATACATAAATCCATGTAATCATTAGAACAATGCTATAAGGGAAATACTATTACTGTCTCCATATTATAATGGAGAAACCTGAGAACAAAGTGAAATGGCCTATCCAAGGCGCCAGAGTGGAGTCAGGGTTAGAACTGAGGCCCCTGGCTCCAAAGCCCATGCTCTCCATGATGGCACTGCATGGCCAGACATGTTGGATCTGTCTGGTGAGTGCAGAGGGGTGTGGGGGGGAAAGGTCCTGAATGCTAATAACCAGTTCGCTAGAAGGCTGGGGTGTATCTTGGGAAGGAGCATGGGCTGGGATTCGCGGGGCCTCAGGCAGGTCTGAGGAGATCATTGTCTGTCATTTCTTGCTCTTCTCTGATGGATTGTAACTCCTTCAGCACAGAAATATTTCCTTTCTCCACTATTGTATTTCCAATGCCTAACACAGTGCTTGGGGCATAGTAGGTGCTGAGTAAGTGCATGGTGAGTGAATGAATAAAAGAATGATCTAGTGAGTGAGTGACGTGCCTATTGCCTGGGAGACAAACCACGGAGTCTGACAGCTGGTCAAGGCGCCAATTAATTACATAATCAGTTGAGTCTCTGAGCATCTGGAGGAATCAGCAAGGGCTTCCTGGAAGAGAGAGCACTTGTACTGAGAGCCTCGAAGCAGAGGTGGCAGAACGGTGGCCTTTCAGGTGGGAACAAGCACCAGAACTCAGAGTTTGCAAGTCCTGGCCTAAGATATCACAGACACCTCCCCTGCAGAGAGAGACCACACAGGCAATGTATTGCGCTGACAAATACCTTCCTACTTGGCCTTCCATCCAGCTTTGGCACAGATGGTGTCTTGTGGTGGCCAAGGATGCCCGCCGGTCTGCTCCTGCTCCCTCTCCCCTTATCAGCTGAAGATGAACTCCACAGAGCTCTCCTGTCAACCTCAGCACAAGCCATTCCCTTGTAGGGCAAAGGCTTGTGATTCTTTGCAACAATATTTCATAATTTATATATTTGATTAAAAACCAGAACCTGTGCCAGCAGCCTTCAAAACCTAACATATTGGGATCATTAGCAGCTTGTGTCACTCTTCTATTTTAAAACTTTCCATATTTGAACTCGTGGAAGTACATCCTTCACATTTATTAAACTTTTCCCATAAAAACAATTTTAGTAAGTCCCCATCATCTTCTGTAGAATTAAACAGTAAAGGCCACAGTAAAACCTTTTAGACATTTCCTTTAGGGAATACCATTTTATTTAGGCCTTTAAAAACATTTGTCTTTTCTTGCCAGTAATTAAAAAAATATCAAGACGAATGAGAGTTTTAGTGACATGATAATTACTTCAAGATGAGCTTTGTGACTTGGCTTCTACGCTCGCTCGCTCTTTGTTGCAGCTCCGCCCAGGCCTCTCAGGAGCCTCCATTCCCAATCCTGGGACAGTCTTAGTCGCCTGGACTCCTTGGGTTAGTTCTCATCCAATTTCTCTGATTGCTGCTTTGCTCCTGTAGTTTTAGCCACCCTCTCTCTTTTTGGTGAACTGGGCCAGCTCCACTTTGCCCAGAAGGCTTTTCTTTGCCACCTCCAGCTCTCACAGGGCCTCTCTTTTTCACAAGGGGCCTGTTTCATGTGATTTAGGTGTGTAGCTGTCTTTTCGAATCCTTTCTCCTCCCCATCAGAAGTTGGCTGGTTGGCATCGTGATCAAAGCACTGCCAATCATAGTACTCCAGCCACCTGGGCACACTAATTGGTCAAAAGATAAGCACATGACCCTCATTGGGCCAATAAAAGTCATTCCCAGAAAGCCCCCAAAAGAGGCACTCCCTTTTCATTGGGGTCACTAGCTCTAAGATCCCAGCTGCTGGTGGTGGCCATGTCTGCTACAATCTCGGTGAGCCTGCTTAAGGAAAACAGAGGTGAAAGATAGAGAAAGGAAACATTCCTAACTCCATAATTTGAACTACTGGGTCCAGTTGATCCGGAAGCTGGTGCTTCTTTTGAACTTTCTCACTAGAAAGTAAATTCTATAATGTGGATGCCTTCCAACTCGGGGGGCGGGGTTAAACTAGTTTGAATCGGACTTCCCTTACTTGTAACAAGGGAGTCCTGAATATTCTTTTTACTGTCTGCAAGTCCAAATTCTTTCTGCTGTTCAAAAACCAATGTTGCCCCAAACTCAGACCAAAGAAACACTTTATGCTGATACCTGCAGTTTTTTTTTTATCATAGAATAGAATTAAACAAAGAGATCATTTTGCTTCAAACTATTAGAATCTCAAAGCAGTTGGGAAAAAAAGAGCAAACACAATTCTTTCAACAGCATCATCTCCAATCTTGGCTGGTCAAAGGCAGAGACATGTGAATGGCCACCACATATGCCAATGCATAGTCTTGTCTTTCATGTAACTTTCTCGTATTTGAAGCCAAACATTTGGAGCCAAAATCTGATAACCCAGTGAGTCAAGTATTCATGCCACTATCATTTGCGTCCCCATGGGGCAGACTTGATTAAAAACCCAAATGAACTAGGGAGTATAATGGCTTCAGAAATGTGTAATTTACCCAAGCTGAGATGAGAAACATCTGGGTATCAGTCACATTGTTTTTGGCTACAATTAACAAGATCCCCACTAATGAGAAACTCTATGATGAGGAAATATATTACACAATGAGGAAATGTATTAGCCTGCATAAAGAAAAGGAATAGTTGTCTCATATAACAAGAAGCCTGGAGGTGAGTCCACTGGTTGGATGATATATGAGGGCCCCTAAGCTCTGTTTAACTCTCAGCTCTATCATCCTTGGCTTATTGGCTTGGTTTACTTGTCTCTCCAATGTTCTAAGATGGCACCTGGAGTTTGAACTCAATAGCACACAGCTAAAGAAGAGGGAACTCCTTGAGAAATGGCTGATTCCAAAGCTGAGGTAAAGAAAATACAAGATGAGCCAGGAGCTCCTTATGGTGACAGAATGTAAAACTGTATTTAAAGAATGATGGGGACATGTCTAAAGGACACAGCGACCTTGAGGGAGCTTTCTTTGGCCAAATGTGGAACAATTTGAGCATTAACACAAATAATGATAGTAATAGATGATAAACAATTTGATAGAATAGAAATCTAAAATTCCCAACTGATATAAATAAACGAATAAATAAAAATAGGGAGAAGATAAAGCTTTTCCTTGTAGGAGAATGCTAACTAATAAACACTGAAAGAATGATTGCATTAGAGAAATTAACATTTGGCAACTATCAAACTATCATAGTAATAATTCAGTCAAGAGGCATCAATGTATGCTAAGAACCAGGGTATTTTGAGAAATAGGATATTAACATAGCCTCAAAGTACCTTCCTGCAAAATGCTCATTAAACACAAAGGGAAAAAGAGCAACAACACTGGAAAAACCTTGCATAATCAAGTGTTTAAAATTAATATCAACACTGAAACAAATGAAAATCTTGTATCCTCTGGTAGGGTACAATGAAAACAGCCTCACTTCCATGGCATTCCTACCAAAAATGCATAACCTGAATCTAATTATGAAAGAATATCAGACAAACCCAATTTGATGGACATTCTATTCAATAAGCGGCCTTTAATCTTCTGAAATGTCAAGATCATAAATGTCAAAGAAAGAACGAGGAACTCTTCCAAATTAAAGAACACTAAAGAGACAAGATAATTAAATGAAATGCATAATCCTGGACCAGATCTTTTTGTTATAAAAAGCCTTGTTGGGGGTAATTAGTAAAGCTTGAATTAGAGCTGAGGATTAGTTGATACAATGTTCATTTCTGATTTTAGTGGTTGCCCGTGGTGATGCAGGAGAGTGTTCTTGTTTGTCGGAATTACACACTAAAATGTTCAGGAGTGACAAGGCATTGTGCCAGCCACACCCTCAAATGGATCAAGAAGAAAAATTCTTTGCACTCTTCTCGTAATTTTTTTTGGTTAAGTTTAAAATTATATCAAAAGAAAATGAAAGAAGGGCTATTTCCTCCAGAGCATCTCTTTTCATTAAGATAGAAAACTTTTCTAAGCATCTCTCCAATGGAGAAGCCCCTTTGGCAAGGACTGGGGCACATGCCCTTTCTCTAGCTGCAAAGGAGGCTGGGATAGTGAGCGTATAGAATGGGATGTGGGCTCTTCCCACAAGGAAGAAAGAAGTGGGGTGGAGAATGGCAACATGTAGATGGCCAACAGAGTCTGCCTTAGTCTGAAGTTTTAATATTTTGTTTAGGCCACTTTGGAACACAGCGCCATTAGCAACAGTGAATCATCCAAGAGCCCTAGGCTGCTTGTTCTTTCATTTAGTTGCTAGACATTGTACTATTGGGTTGTTGGAAAAGTCATGACATATTTTTTCTATGTTTCTTATTGCAAAAATGCATCATGACTTTTCCGACAACCCAATAGGATTGGAAAGGCAGAGATAATGAGCCCATCCTCTCAAGAAGTTCATACGAAGTCTTTCACAATCTAATAATTATAGCATAATAGAATCAATGCAATGATCACTGTGAGTCAGGGGTCTTGCTACAGCACAGGTGAACCTTAAATCCCCCAGAGGGGAGAATAAGTCCAGGAAAGTGTTCCTAGAGAATGGAAGTGATGGGAATTGTGACTGGTCTTGATGACAAGGGGGATGAATCATGGATAAGTTAACATTGTAACATTTTAAAGCATATGTCCTTCCAATTCTGGAACGGAATCCCCTGTGCCAGATTCCCTATGGGAATGGGGAATTCCATTGGATGAGGCAGCCTTTGAGCACTGTGTGGGGGAACTCCAGGAGAAGGGAACAGCCTGAGCAATGGCGCAGAGGTAGGGAAGGCATGGGTGGATACAGGGACTGTAAGCTGTTCATTTGGCTTCTGAAAGGGGAGCAGGAAGGAAGGTGGATTGGGGCTAGGAAAATGAAGAAACCTGAATGCAAAGCTAAGAAGTGTGTGTGTGCAATAGGGAGCCTCTGAGTATTCTGAGAGGAGAATGAATGATTAGGCTGTGTTTCTGAGCAGTTCACCTGAGCAGCGTGTGGAGAGGGTGAGTTTATGCCAAGGAGACTCACTAGGAGGCTGCTGTCAGTCTGGGCAGAAAATGTTCAAGGTGAAATATGACCTCAAGGATGGAGGGAAGGATGAAGGGAGAGAAAGGACTGTACTGAGCGGCCCATGAGATGGGAAGGGGAGTGTCAGCAGTGATTCATGTTTTCCAAATGCAAGGATGGGAGGAAGGCAGGAGCTCGCCCTGGGTGGTGTCCAGTGGAGTCTGTTGTGGGTCATCACTCCCACCCACAACAGTGCGGGCAAAGTCATCAGGATGAAATCAATTAGGCATCCTGCTGGGGTTTCAGCAGAGGAGGACTAGGATATTTGATCATCTCCCTGTTTAGGCATTACCAACGCCTGCCTAAAACTTTTGAAGGCTCCCCATTGCTTCTGGAACACAAACCAGTCTTTTCTGTCACCCAAAAACTTGGAGTACCTCTAATGCCCAGTGCTAATCTAATGCCCCATCACTCTTTGTGCTCCTGCTACACCACTTTTCTCTCAGTCCTATGCATGGGCCACAGTCACCACCATATCTCTAACACCAGTAAATAGGTGTTGGATAAACTGGTGCTGCTTCAGCCTCAGGGCCTGGTACATGCCATCCTCATCGATATCTTTAACCATTGTCCTTTTTCCTCTTTGCCTACTCAGGTGCACTCATACTTTAGATGTCAATTCTAAGTGTCACGTTGCTGACACCCTAACTAAGTCAAATATCTTTCATATACTTTACAGCAACATGCACCTTCCCTTTTTGGCATCCGCAGAAGCTGTAAGTTTCACTGACTGTGGGAGTATCTGCCCAGGGCCCATCTCCCTTACAGACTGTAAAATCCAGGGGGCAAGGGGCACTGTTTTTTCTTTGATTGCTGTACCCCTGTGTTGAGTATGGGAGTTGGAACTCTGTAGTGCTCGGTGAAGATCTGTGGAATGAATGCATGAGTGAAGGAATGAGTGAATATTCCATTGGTGTTTCTGGGAAGGGTCTGAGAAGCAGGTTATGCTTGAGAAGCACCTTACCGGACAGACAGCATTTCAACAGGAGTGGTCTTCAACTAACCAGTTCAGCAAAAGCATGGAGGGTGGGGGATTTGATCAAAGGGAGTTTCTGAATGTCCAGGAGAAAAAGGGAAATAGAAATCTAAAGAAATAATGGGTTCTAAGACCAGAAAGACAACTAAACCAAGTTTTGGAAGGATTCAGATGTCAGGGTGAGAACTTGGCTCTTAACTTGTAAGGCAGTGGGGAGCCATGAAGGGTAGGTGAGGAAGGTGACACACCCACAGCTTCCCTTTGAGAAAACAGACAAGACAGGGAAATGCAGTGTGGCTGCAGAGTGCGGCTGGACGCAGAAAAGCACTTTAGAAGGATGCTGCAGTTTGGGCAAACTTGCAAAGCACATGAATGAGGCTATTACAGGCAAGAGATGACAGTGAAATTTGTGTGGTAACGTTTAAGAGGCTTGGCAACAGATGGGAAGTTTAAGAAAGAAAGACCGCAGGTGACAAGACTGTAGGCTCCTAGGACTCATGTCTTTTTTGTCCTTATATCTATGGTAGCAAAAGAGATGTCTTTTCCTAGAAATTTTGGAAAAGAAACTAATTTGGGGGCTGCAAATGCTCAGAGAAGCCATAGAAAGAGAGAAAATCTTGCCCAAAGACCTATTCTGTTTGGCTCATTCAATGTTCTGTTGGCAAGGTTGAAAGGAGAGAGTTCTCAGAAAATTCCCATATTTCTTAAGGTCTGTCCACACTGGTCGCCACGTCCCGTGTGGCACCACCCATTGGCTGAGCTTAGGTGGCCCTGTTTGACTGCTCCCCAACACTCTACCTGGTGTTACTCCCAGAGAGAGTTCACTCACTACCTGCCTGGGATCTGAGGGCAGCTGAGTCAGGTCCCTGCTCTTCTAGCAGCTCATCAGTTCCCAGAAGGCTGCTCTTTGGTTGCTATGACATATTACATACGTGTTTCCATTAGTGATCTGGGTGTACCTGAAACGGGATGGGGCTTCTGCTCCCAGGACCTACTTTCCCCAAAGAAATCTGGTGAGACCCAGCTGATGAACAGGCACGCCAGCTCTTACAGTGCCTTCTGCCAGCACCAGCGTTCAGGGTTACAGGGCTACATGGATACTATGAAATCACTCTCCCGGTATAAATAATTAGATAAAGGCATATGTGGACTGCATAAAATGTTTATTGATATGTTTATCATGCCAGAAAAAAAGTTTTTATTTAAAATTCAAATTCCATTTGAAAGGAGGCAACAAACAATTGTTGGGATCCCAGCCTGCTCCTGGAGGAGCTCCCACGCTCACAAAAAAGCACGCACATTCTATAGCTATGTGATTTCATCACGCAGAACTGCATTCTGGGAAACTCCTCCTAGCGATCCCTTGCAAGATGCCAACTGTGTCTTTAGTTGGTGGCTGGGAAACAACAACAACAAAAAACAAAATAACTCCATCCTAAGACTTCTCAGAACATTTCTGGCTTTGAAACAACTGACCCTCAAGACTCCACCATCACCCAACCTAGAATATATGTGTATATATCCTCACTGGTTAAAAAAAAAAAAAATCATGGTTTTTGTTGCTTGCTGGCTGTTGGGTCAGACCCTTAGGATGGACTTAGCACACCAGGCTTTCCTTCTCGGTGGGCTCTCGTGGATTCCAGCATGGGCAGGCAGCCCTTCAGGAGCGTTTGGACTTGCTACAAGTTGGGCACAGAAGCTGACCCTTGGTGACGATGTACGCCCGGCCACTCAGCAGTTGCTCGCAGCCCTCACAGACAAAGTGCTTTCGGTGCCAGGCCAGGCCTTCCACGCGCTGATAATCCTCTGAGAATATTATCTGGGGAGGAGAGCAGGAGAAACGAGCCTAGTAGACACCGTGTATTGAGGGCAAGTTGGAGGATGGTGGTCTATCCTACCCTATTCTTGTTTTGACCTTTAAACACCTCAGTGGAGAAATCTGACATCTTGGTGAAGGTTTTGGTGGCATTTTAGCTTCTTGGACAGAAAATAAAGTTCTCCACAATCAACAGGTTTTATTGATCTAGCCTCTGGGATACTCTTTGGGTTAAATGCAAAGCTCAGTTGTCTTCTGAGGCTGGATTACATACTCCAGTGAGGACAGCTTAATGATAGCTAACTTACCAATGGCCAGCCTTCAAGAGCAAGAGCACACTGGGTCACTCTGGCTTTGAACAAAGTGACACTTTGGAATATATATGGTGACAAAGCCCTGAGGTTCAGAAAGAGAATAGCATACTGGTTAACTATGCCTTTGAATTTTTGGGGTCAAACAGGAACCAGGGATGAGGTTTCACTTAAATACTAAACAGCTTTGTGACAAGGGGCCAGATTGTTTCATCTCCCTGTGTCTCAGTTTCCACCTCTGTAGAATGGGGGTATAAATACTATCCATCCCATAGGGTTTCATGAGCTACTACACATGAAGTGCTTTGGGATAGGGGACGCTGCTATATGACTATCACTGACCTCTCTGAGCTGCGCTTTTCTCACATGTAAAATGGAGTTACTGATTCTCTCTCCATAAAGGATTGCTGTGAGACATAAATGGCACGTCACACATAAAATGTGTAGCAAATTACCGATCCATTTGTAAGCCCTTAAAGGACAGAGGGTTGCTACAGGGAGTACACTGTTGTCCTCACAAAAATGAGGTTGTGGGCTAGGCCTGTTGACCATCCTTTTCCTCCTTAATATCACTGATGACAGGATTATTAGGTGAGAGACCTTAGCTTTGCATGGAGACCAGTGGTGGGAGGTGTAGAAGGCAGAGATTGGCTTAAAGTGAAGAAGACCCACATGTGTGCCACAGGTGAAGGAAGTGTTTCCTGTCACCAAACGCATGCAGACCATAGTTATTATCACCCTAATCATTATTGTTATTATTAAAATACCTTAGCCTTCTTCTAGTCTTAACCCATATTGGAGAGTTGAGCCCATTTATAGTACCTCTAACTACTATGTTGCATCGTGTTGCGTTAATGTTGTATTATATCACACGTGTTATCCTAAGACTAACAGCAGTTCCCACACAGGAGTCACTCGGTCAGGCCCATGCCAAGCATTTTCATTCAGTATCTCATTTATCTGCATAGCGGCCCCAGGGGATAGGCACTCTTATCCTTCCTATTTTATAAGTAGTAAAACTGAGGCACAGGTAACCACACGACTAATAGATGCAGAGTCAGGTTTGAACTTGGGTAACCTGCCTCGTGGTGCACACCCCAACCCACGATGCTCTTCTGAGTGCTTACTAAGTGCCAAGGCATTCTGTGGTGGACCTAGCCCAACAACCTCCTGGGTGGCAACTACCAGCTCCATTCTGCAGATGAGATAACAGAGGCTGAGAGCATGAAATGAGACCTGAGTCTCAGTTTTCCCATCTGTGGATCATGTCATCAATGACGCCTCACTCCCCTTGGCCTTTGGGTCCTCTCCCACATTAGTTGGGGCACCATCCCACCATCCAGCCCTGCCGGCTCTTACCTCATCACAGCCAGAGCAACGGGGCCGGACACTCTCACAGTAATGGCGGCCACACCAGGGCGCACCATCCTTCCAGAAGTAGATGAGGTCCACCAGGGGCTCGGAGCACTTGACGCACACAAAGCAGGCAGGATGCCACTGCTTGTTGTAGCCCGCCCTGTCTGAGTAGACCACAGGGCTGTCGGCGGGGGCCACTCCCTTGCACAGCTCACAAACCTAGAAGGGTGGAGGAGGACCCCGAAGATACAAGGTGGTCAGGAGGGTGTGGTGACACAGGTTTGGGTTTTGACTCCAGTCTCTTTATTTCCTGGGTGACCTTGAGCAAGTTATTATACCTCTCTGTTCCTCAGTTTTCTCATCTACAAAGTGGGATAATAGTATTGCATACCTAGTAGTAGGTTGTTGTGAGGACTAAATAAAGTATTTGTGTAGCACAGTGATTCTCAAACGTTTAGTTCTCAGGACCCTTTTTATATTCTTAAAAATTATTAAGAACCCTAAAGGGTTTTTGTTCATATGGGTAATAGCTATTGATATTTATCATAAGAGAAATTGAAATTGAGAAAAAAAACCTATTCATTAATTCACTTAAAAATAATAAACTGACATGTTAACATAAATGTTTGTAATTAAAAATAATTCGATTTTCCAAAACAGAAAAATTTTATTGGGAAGAGTGGCATTGTTTTACATTTTTGTGAATCTCTTTAATGACTGTCTCAATAGAGGACTGCTGAGGTCTTGTAACTGCTTTTGCTTTTCAACTTTTGCACGACGTTTGTTTTCTTTGAAATATCTGAAGACAATCTGGCCTCACACTGATATGAAGTTGGAAAAGGAAGGGAGGAGTATTTTAATAGCCTTTCCCGATAATTATAGATAGTTTTGTTTGATTCTATATCAAAACTCAAGTGGTAGTTTCTCAAAAGTTAATGTGGAATTTGAAACCATATCAATCAACCTTTTATCCTTGTTACGTGAAAACCCATTGGTCCACCTTGCACTTTGAATGGATTTTTTACCCATGTATGAGTATTTTGCAATAAATTTTAAAGCTTAGAACACAAAAATTGTGAAGACAGTAGAGTTCTCATTTATCCCATATCTAGTTTTCTGTGTTCTTAACATCATACATTAATATGGTATATTTGTCACAATTAAAAATATAGATATGTTATTATTCACTAAAGTCTAAACTTTATTCAGATGTTCTTAAGTTTTACTGTTCTTTTATTGTTCCAGGATTCCATCCAGGAAACCACATTACATTTAGTTGTCATGTGTCCTTAGGCTTCTCTTGGCTGTGACAATTTCTCAGACTTCCCTTGTTTTTGATGATTGAGTAGTTTGGAGGAGTAGTGCTCAGATATTTTGTAGAATATCCCTCTAATGGGATTTGTATGATGTTATTATCATGGTTAAATTGGGAGGATAACCACAGAAGTAAATTGTCATCCTCATCACATCCTACTCAGAGTACATGCTCAGTCCATAAAATCTTTTGAGTCATTTTGGCATAATCTCCTGCTCCTCAAAACTGATGATGGTGATGATGATATGATGATGATGATGGCGATAGCAATAGCTATCATTTTCTTAGGGCAGTCGGCATCTAGCACTCTGCTCAGGATCTTGCGTTCATTTCTAATACCCCTTACTAAAACCCTAGGGAGTTACTTCCCCTTCTGGTTATTTTCCTTTTAGGGAAATCATTATTTCCCCCAAGATATGGCAAAAGTGAGATCAGAGAGATTCAGAGACTGCTCGGTAATATACAGCTGATAGCAGGAAAAGCTGGGATTTGAACACTGGCCAAGCCAGACCCCAAGGTTCATTCTACTATAGCATGTGGCCTTTCGATCTGGCATTGGCAAACCATGGCTGTGGCTGAACCTGGAGATGGCCTGTTCTTGCAGGACCCACCAGCTAAGAATGAATTGCAATTCAGTGAAATGTTTTCTCCCAAAAAAATAATTCCATTTTTTTCATTAGCAGACATGTGTTATACACTAAATTGTGTCTCCCCCAAATTCATTTGTTGAGGCCCTAACCCTAATGTGACTGTATTTAGAGATACAGGTTAAATCAGGTGGTAAAGGCAGGGTCCTAATCAGCCAGAACTGGCATCCTTATAAGAAGAGAGACCAAGATCAAGCAATTTTCTTTCTTTCTCTGTCTGCCTGTATGTTCACTGAGGATAGGCCATGTGAGGACACAGAGAGAAGGTAGCCATTTGAAATACAGGAAGAGGGCCGGCCGAGTGGCGCAGTGGTTAAGCGCTGGCTTGGGAAGCCAGCTGCCCCAGTTCGGGTCCCACAGATGAGGGCCAGTGACACTGCCCTCAAAAAAAAAAAAAATGAAATGCAGGAAGAGAAGCCTCAACACAAACCAACCCTGCCAGCTCCTTGATCTTGGCTTCCAGCCTCCAGAACTGTGAAAAAAATAAATTTCTGTTGTTTAAGCCACGTAGTCTATAGTATTCTCAGTTCCTAGTTCTAGCAGCCCAAACTGACTAATACAACCTCTATCACAAAAACTTGTGCTTAATTATATTTTTATACAGTTGATCCTTGAACAACATGAGTTTAAACTGCAGGGGTCCCATGCAGTTTAAACCCATATAGTTCAACGGTCAGCTCTATTTTGAATATGATAAAGTAATAAAATAAAAGAAAAATTAAAAACTTGTGAAAATTTGTTTTCTCCCTTGTTACATAAAGTATCAACGTGATATCATTGATTTTGGCTCTCAACCCACAACCCCTGAAATATTTACTATTATACCTGGCTTTCCACAGAAAATATTTGCTGACTCTGGCTTTAGATAGAGAACTCCATCTTACTAAGCACCAATTACCAATTATGTGCCAGCCCAAATCAAAACAGTTATTGTTTTGCCATGTAAAGATGAGTAGGCATGTGTTAAGAGCCTAAACACATAGTGGTCTTAATTGAAATACTTTAATTATGTACTTAATATACTCCTATATATGAAGAGGATATAAAAATTAAGATGGTGAAAACTGGGGAAAGAAAACCAAGTGACAAAGAATGTCCACGTACTGATAGCAGTCAGTAAGCATAGTGGCTGTTGAATGAATGTCTAAAGAAAGAATGTGTTTGGTTAATTGATCCCTTCTACCTGATGATGCTCCTTAGAACATGCTAGATTTCTGGTTTCAATTATGCCCACAAGAATGAATGGTGGGCAAGTCCCTCGCCTCTGCATAGGACTGAGTCCCTGGAACTCATTAGGGGGTCTGAACCAAAAAATAACTGATGAGTCAGCATTCTTCCCCCTCCCCACCCCCCCATCTCTTCAGCATTCTGGTGTAAATTACTTGTCAAGGGCTGCTGGAGAACTAAGTGAGTTTTCTGTCTGTCTGGCTTTCTAAATTTCACGGAATGAAATGTCCAGTCCTTTTCCTCCCACACATAGGGACTTACTGTCGATCCACCCCACCTGACCAGTTATCCCCATGATACATCAGTGGGGCTCCCAACCACACATTTCCAGATGTTTGCTCAACATGCAAGTAGGAAAGGGCGAGGGGTAGAAGTGTGTCTGGAGGCAGGCCCCCCTCGACCCATGGAAGGAAATAGGGCGATAGGAGGTCAGAAGGGCAGTTTGGAGGCGATCATCAGTGGCTTTGAATCCAGGTTAGAGGTTAGGATTTTTTTCTGGAGGGAATGGGGAGCCATTACTGGTTCTTGAAGTGAAGAGTGCAGTGTCCTGATTTGCATTGTAGGGAGAGAATTCTGGCGGCTGCGTGGAGGACGGAAGAGAGATTCGTGCTCACAGTGCTTGGCTTCAACGTCTCAGCTCTCTGCAAGTCCTTTGTCAAGGGCCTCGCTGAGGCGTGTCTCTTTCCTCATTGTTTCCCCAGAATTCCTGGCTCTGGGCCTGTTACTACCAGTAGCCAACCCTTTTAAGTAAACAGTGTCACTGCCATTTTATGAAAACAAGATGTCTGGGTAATGAGCCCTGTCAACATGTATCAGAAACTCATTTCCTCTTCTTGCTTCTGAGCTGTTTTCTGTGCCCCTTTCCCTGTCATCTCAAAGAATGATAGATCTGACAGTGTGCTGGCTCTGTTAGCCTGGTGGCCTCTCAGCCACCAGGGGCAGGCTGGCAACCAGGTGTCAGAATCTCTAGCCTGCTTGGGTCCTATGACCCTGGCCCGGCTTTTCTCTGCACAAACTTATTCTACAATCTTTGGTACTGAAGTTTACAATTTCAAAATTGCAGTGGACGGTTGAGAGCGGGGCTAGCTGTGTGACCTTAGGTAAGTTACCCAACCTCTCTATGCCCTAGTTTTTTTTTTTAACCTGTCAAATGAGAATACTAATAATAATACTAACAACATCATAGGGTTGTTGCATGGATTAAATGAGATAATAGAGGTTAATGGCTGTTAAAAGGGCTCAATAATATTAGCTAAAATCTCCTGTTATTCCCTACCCCAGCCCTCCTCATAGATGAGAAACTTGAGGCTCAGAGGAGTTAAATTACTTTCCCAAGATGACAAAGACATGTTAAAGGCAGGATTTGCATTTGGTTTGGGGGTCCTTTCTGTAACACTGGAACCCAATAGGTTAGCAGTGAGTTGTGTGAATTTCATTGTCTGTCACTACCCCAGACCCAGCTACAATCAGTGCCTAGCTTGGCAGGCCTGCTCCTCTCCCTTTGCAACCCCACTCCCTCTAAGACAGTGATTCTCAGATTTGATTCTGCCCCAGCATCCACTAAAACAGAGTGCTGGGCCCCACCCCCAGAGCCTGGTTCAGTAGGTCTGGGATGGGGCACAGGAATTTTCAGGTTCCCAAGGGATAAGTACTGGCGTAGTCAGGAGAGCACGCTTTGAAAACCACTGTCATAGAGTATTTAAAAATGACCTTATATATAAGCTCAGAAAAAAATGATATCACCAATTTGATTTGGTTACAGCAAAAGCCAATTGGAATTCCTGGGATGCTTAAATTCTAGACTATTTAAAAGAAAGCCCAGTGTGGTCATTCTCAGGCTCCTTTGCCTGTGAATAAGACAGTGTGGTTAAGTAGAAATCTTTGGGGCTATGTTAAAAGGCCTGGAAAAGAACATTTATCATGAGCACAGCAGTTGGTTCTTATTCATACTCACAACTATCTAAATTCAGAACTTGCTCATGAGAATCTTTCCAACATTTGACCTATAACTTAGTTTGTAGACTATTACCCCCTGGGGGGAGGAGGTGAGGCAAAGACCTGCCACAGGTAGAAAAAAATGTGAAGTTTCTCCCTGTGCTGCTCAGGTTTGGCCCTGACCCTGTTCCAACGGTGAGAGACTCTTAACGAAAAGGGCCTAAATGAAGGCGTTTGGAAATTGGGCCTTTGTAATCTATCAAAACACTTGCTTTGAGAAAGCTGAGGAACGTTTTAGATTCAGCTGTCTCAGACGCTAAGACCTTGCAGGGTTGGCATTCCCTCATGTGGAAATGATGTTGCAAATTTTTGGACCCTCCTTCAACCAGTGGGGTATCTAAGTGCCTTCCTTCGAATGGGATCCCACCTTAAAGACTTGCTTCTATGGAACAGAAGGGATGCTATAGATCCCTGAGGAAGGTCATAAAAGGTAAGGCAGCTTCCACTGGGCTCCCTCTCAGTACACGTACCTTGGCCCTGGGCAGGCAGGCAGGGAGTCCTGAGGCCTCTATGCCAGGGCAGCCACGCAGAGATAACACATAGAAGCTCCTACTGGTCCCGCCCCAGGCTGTTTGTGTCTTCCCAACAATAAGGCCAGGCGTGTGAGTGAAGGAGCCTCAGAAGGTTCCAGCCTCCAGCCTGCGAGCTGCTCCAAATGATGCCACATGGACAGAGATAAGATATCCCCACGGAGCTCGGCCCAAATGGCTGATTTGTGAGCAAAACAGATGTCACTGTTTTAAGCCTCTACTTCTTGGGGCGGTTTGATAGACAGTATTAGGTAACTGGAACATCCAATGTGGGTATGGGGCATTATGAAGACTTCTGAAATGGAAGTCATCAAGACACAGAGTGTTTTAGGCAATGGCAAATTAAGGACAGTGGCCAAGGGTTACACAGCCAAAGAGCTGTCTCGAAGGACTGAGTGAGCCACATTGGCCTCCAAAGAGGGATCAGCAGATATGGAGAACCCTCTAAACCAGCAATAACCTCTCCGTCAGGGTTGCCAGGAGTTCTGTCCCAATCCCGTTGTCTCTTCTGGAAGGCTCTTATCCAAAGGCCTACCCAGTCTAAACCCAGGGTGCCCTGTGAAAAATCTCACTATTACAATACAGTAAATATTAACACAAGGGCCTTGAATTAAGGCGCTGGGTTCTTTCCAATACAAATACTCAATTTATTTATAAACAGCATCTTTTCATTTCCTCTTATGGTGATTATTCACCATCTTTGCTTTTGCAGCCTTATGTATTCCAGAGTTCTTTTTTTTTTCTTCTCCTCCCTTTTCTGGCCCAGTGTCATTTCTGGCATCCTTAGCCTCTTGAGTTCTGTTCCCCCATGCTGTCATCTCCCTGAGGCTCCTGATGGTGCAGGATGAGCAGTCTGGGCCAATGGTTAGGGTCATGGCCTTTGGAAGGAGGGCTACACCATGGGTTCGTCACCGGTCAGACAAATCACCCACCTCTCTGAGCCTCAGTTTCCCCATACAAACCATGTGGCAGGCCCTGGCTCGTGGGAAATGCTTTACACACGGTGGTCACTGTTGGCCAACCACGCCTCACGCTTCTTCCTGGGGCAAGCTATGAAATACGGGGCTCTCTGTCACATGAGGTAAAACATTAGGCATTTCTAACTGAAACTTCCTCACTGGGTATCTGGTGAAGGGGGAAGGTAGAGACAGGAAGTGTTCGCAAGTGCTACACTTGTGAGAGAGAACGTCAATCTGGGGTGTTCTGGAATCAGCTTTGTGTAGTATGTGGGCAATGACTGACTTTCTGCAAAAGGAGGCTGCTGAGTGAGGAACAGCCTTACATATGGTCATTGCTGGGCAATGGCCTTACACGGTGCCTCTAGCATGAAGCTCTGGCAATGGGAGCTTCTATTATTTGGAGTCTTTGTGGGGCTTGGGGAGAGGCAGGCCTGAGTCCAGTCTGGCTTCATCACTCACCAGCTAGGTGACTAGACAATTTCCTTAACTCTATGTTTTCTCAATTTTTGTTTTTGTCTGTGACTCAGAGCAGGAAATACATTTTATGGTCTGACCTAGCATACAGACACATGTATACATATACACCTCTGAGACAAAAGATTTCCAGAAAACTATTTACTACCCTTGAAGCGCACTGTTTTTTGTTTTTGTTTTTTTAATTAGAAAGAAATTCTCATTGTAATTCACCAAAAGGATTTACTATCCACTGAAAGGCTGTGACCTGAAGTTTGAAAACACTGTCTAACTTTGCTAAAACCTTCTCTTAATGTCCTAGTCTTTAAAAGGGGGGATAATATATGAGGTCTGACAATTAAGTTTACGAACTCATACCTCATTGTTGAATATCACTATGATCACCTTTGAAGTACTCCCCTTGGGAAGCTGTGCACCGATGCCAGAGCCTAGTCCACCCTTCAAAGCAATTTGGAACTCTTTTTTTGGAATGGCCATCAGAGGTGTCATCCTATTACCCTTGATGTCCTGAATGTCATCAATATGTCTTCCCTTCAATATTTCCTTTATCTTCTGGTAAAGAAAGAAGTAATTGGGGGCCAGATCAGGTGACTAGAGAGGGTGTTGCAATACAGTTATTTGTTTACTGGCTAAAAACTCCCTCACTGACAGTGCCGTGTGAGCTGGTGCATTGTCGCGATGCAAGAGCCATGACTTGTTGGTGAAAAGTTCAAGTAATCTAGCTTTTTCACGCAGCCTTTTCAGCCCATCCAAATAGTAAACTTGGTTAACTGTTTGTCCAGTTGGTAGAAATTCCTAATGAATAATCCCTCTGATATCAAAAAAGGTTATTAGCAACATCGTGGCAACAAGTTCGCAAACAATGGTCAGACCTTGTACCTTAGAATATAAATCTTAAATAAAATGACAATGTGAAGCCACTGGCTAGAGCCTGGCACAACCTAGGTGGTCAGTGAATGGCAGATGATACCATCATCATCATCCCCATCATCTGTTAACCTAAATAAAATTGGATAAAATCAAAGCAATTCATAAAAAGCTAAAACTATTTTTTATGGTTCTTCTAGCTCTGTGGTCAGCAAAATACATCCATGGGCTAAATCCAGCCCACTGCCTGTGTCTGAAAGTAAGGTTTTATTGGAACAGAGCCATGGTCATCTGTTTAGATACTGTCTGCGGCTGCATTAGTGCCACAAGGACAGAGGTGAATAGCTGTGACTGAGACCACATGGCTGCAAAGTCCAAAGTATTCACTGTCTTCCTTTTACAGTAAAAGTTGGCCAATCCCTGTTTTAGTCAATGGAATATTATGCAGTCTACTTCAGGAAGAAAAAAAAGAAAGAAAGATGCTTGTGAGGCTTATGTGGCAACGTGGAAAAGTATTTATAGTGTAAAAAGTGGGATAAAGGGAATTTTCTGTGGAAAAAAATCTCCTTTAATGTTGTTAGACTATTTCCACCATAAAGAAGGAGGGAGGCAGATATTGAGAAGCCTGGCAACTGTGGCGATTTTTCAGGGCTGCTTCTCCGAGCCTCTTACCCTCCGGTCCTCCAGCTCAGATGGGCACAAGGCATGGGCGTGGGGCAGTAGTTTCAAATTCCCAGAGAAGGGCTGGCAGAAAAGCCAGCCTGCAGAGCCCACAAGCCAAACATCTGTTTGGACAAAGGTTTGGAAGTCCCTTGCCCACAAATATGTCTCTTGTTGGGGCTGGAGAAGGGCTGAGCAGCCAGCTGCTGTAAATTTCCATCTGAGAGGCAGACATCAGTGGCCTCTAGTCCCTCCTCAGTGCATTCCAATGGGGAGAGGGGACAGGGGGTGTGGGGCAGCGGTGGGGCACATGGTAATTTGGGACCAGATTAACAAATCTTTAGGACTCAAGGAATGTCATTACTTTGTTGATCTATTCTCCTCCTCCTTTCTTTGGTGCCATGCTTGACCTGAAAAAGGGGACAGTGTGGGGAAGGGGCTGAGCCACGGGGTCTGGGCAGGAATGATCAATACTACAGGGTGGAGAGTCCATTAAATGGTATATTCTGGAATTCTTTCCCCTTTCTTCAGTTACAAGTTTGGGGTGCAGGGAAGGGCGGGAATGCCTGGGCAAAATGACCAGAAATCTGTATATTCAGTTTCTGAGAGAATATCCAGTAAGCTCTCTGGACATAGGGAGATGGTTTGGTGGAGATGTTAACAATCAGAGTGCTACGGGCATTGCTCCAGCGTATGCAGGTGCCCATAGGTTCCATCCAGGTAGGAAAGGTGGGGTGTGGAGGGCCTGGAAGGTGGGTCTGGGGCTCTACCGCTCTGGTGTGAAAGGGTCCAGGTTGCTGGAGTTGGCAGTTGCCTTGCCACAGAAACCTTTGAAGCCCCCTGGATCCATAGTGGATGGGATTGGGGTGGGGCAGGCAAATCCTTTAGTTATTCTTGGCACTAAGACAAGAACCCCTCCAAGTATCCACTGTGCTGGGCTCTGAGTTACTCCAAACACTACCATTCACCTAAATACAAACCTAAATGCAAACCTAAATACACACCCCCTTGAGCTGTTGTACCCACCCTGCTGGGTCCCACCTGGGACTGCTCAGAAGGACCTGGAATGGAATCCCAGAGCCACCTCATCAGCAAATTAACCTCCCTGTGCCTCAGGCTCCCCATCTGTGCAATGGGCATAACAACCCCAACCTCTCTTGCTGGTTGTTAGTGGAATTCAAAGAGCTGAGTGGGCCTGCTATGCAGTAACAGTTCCCTTCTCTCCATGCACACACAGTGGGACAAGTGAGGGAAAGAGAGGGAGGCTAAATGTTTTGGGCTGTTCATTGGCCTCACTGATTTAAAGGGCATGCTTTGGGAGGGACAAGGGGTGAGTATGTATCTGGGATTTTTCCGCCGTGGTGTTTCCTCATGAAGAGGGATTATGCTGAAGGCATTACCCATGGTGTCCTGCCTCTTCTAACCTCAGTGTAATCATAACACTTTCAGAGGACTGGAAGTCAGCATGGGCAGTCGGCGTGGGCAGCCACAGCTCTTGGGTTCATTCTCAGATGTGCCACAGCTAATTTTAGGTCTCCCTGTGCTGTCAGGGGGGCCTGTCTAAAGGCCTGGGAGCTGAAAGCTGGGGGTAGGGTGCGGATCTGCTAGCTATGCTCAGATCCACATAACTAGACAGCCCTGGCAGCTAGGATGGGTTGTGTTCAGACGGCACTGTTCCCCTCCACCACTGCCCGCAAACTGGCTGGCTGGCTGTTATCTAGCTTCTCTCAGAACTCAGCCTGTGGGTGGGAATTCCACACAGGCAAGTTGGAAGAGGCTTTTGGCAATAATGTTTCCCTGGTCTGGATAACCCTTTCCTCTGAGGACAGTTTGGTGGAGGGCTCGGCAGCCTGACCCTGCTTGCCCCAGTCTGAGCCCCTCCCAAGGTCTCTGGAGAAGGATATGACTGCAACAGGCTGGGCTGCAGCATGATGGAGCTAAGTGAGCTCACAGGGGAACTGCCCTCCAATGCAGGCTGAGCACAGCATAGAGGAAAGTGCGAGCTCATATTCTCGGATTGCTGTGTGTCAAGGACACGGGTGGTTGGGGTTGTGTATAAAACCATGTGTTAGAATCAGTGCCTGTGTTTCCAGAATTCAAAAAATGTGAGGGTGCTAAGCAGTGTTCTCAAAGGTGGACTCCCTAGGCCAGGAGGCCAAATAAATCTAGAAAATGCCTCGGTTATCATCTCCAGGACCCTCACGATAGACCAAATTGGTGATATAATTTTTGCCGAGCTTATATGTAAGGTAATTTTGTAATACCCTTTACCGGTGGTTCTCAAAATGTGGCCTCCAGACCAGCACCAGCAACAATCTGGGTACCCATTAGAGATGCAGTTTCTCAGGCCCTACTCGCACCTTCTAAATAGGGAACTCTGGGGTGGGACCCAGCCCTCCAAATTTGAACAAGCCTTCCAGATGCTATTCGTCTGAGAACCACTGCTTTAGCCTACTAGAGGCTCTGACAAGTCCTGCCATAAAGAAACCCCTTTAGTTTTGTTCACTCTAATGCCTCCCAAACTTACATGGCCACACGACCCTTTTATGGCATAATATCCATTAGCCTTGTGAGGAACAAGCTTTGGGGAACAGAGAAGATGGACTAGAGGTCTGACAGAGGTTGGTTCAGATCCCACAGCCTTTTGTCATGTTTCTGGGTGGTTAGGAGCTTGAAATCAGATACTGCAGTGCTTAGCATTGCCCTTGGTCCACAGCAACACCCACTAAATTGTAGCTGCTATATGTAGCTGCTAATAATGATCACTACTGGAGTGATAAACCCTAATATAGAGGGTGCTACCAATGTAGTTCCAGTGTAATAGCTTCACCTGTCCTTCTTTTTGTCTCCATTTTATTCATAAATCTCTGTTTGGATTTGGGGTATTGGGGGGACGCCTACAATTTCCTTCCCATACCTGGGTTCCCAAGTTGAATGCCCTGACCACTTCTAGCAAAGTTCATTGCCTTCATCAGGGGAGCAAAAATCAGAATTTGCACCTGTCTCTTGCCTCTGGTAACTGTCCTACACTGCCGTTGGATGAGAAACAAGAGAAGCCCAGCACCCGGGATGGCCAACACCCACGTCCACTCCCTGGGGTGCAGCCAAGCAGTGCAGGGAGTGCAGCCCGTGTCTGCCCCAACAGCAGGGTTGCTGGAGACACACGGTCTGTGGCGTGGCAGGCTATCTAGCTACCTTTATAGGATTTGCTTCCCAGCGCCGAGGAGACAGGGGGCATTAAATACGAGCATCCTGAAACAGACAACAAGCAGGGTTTCGTAACTCTAGAAAGGGTACTGGATCCATGTTTTTCTGCTTAAAAACTGTAGGACCTCAGAAAAGTTACCTATGAATCTCTGATTCCTCATCTGCCAAACGCGGTTGGTGGAATTCACACCACCAGGCAACTGTGTGAATTAAGACAAAGACCCTGAAAGGATGGGCACACTATTTGGCATAGAGCAGGTGCTTAATAAATGTGACCTTGAGATCTTATCATCCTCCTAGGTAAAATGGCCAACCAAATTGTCCACATCGTTCTAGGTTCAATTTGTTTGAAAACTCACTCACTCACTCACTCACTCACTCACTCACTCACTCATTCATTTATGGTTCTCATATTTATTGAGCACCTACTATCTCTATCGAAGGCACCTGCTGCAGATACAGAGATGAATAAGACAAGACCTCAGCATCTTAGGCGGGGGGTGACAGACATGAAGCCACTAATTACCTAATTACTTAACTGAATTTAGGTTGGGGTTCAGGAAGGAGAAGGAAGGAGAAGGCTGTCTTCCCCTGCCAGCCCCAAGCCAATCAATATTGGTGATAAGTCCTTACCTTATTTTCTAATTGTGGAATTTGCCACTGACTCTCTGGTGTTGTTTAATTGCTTCCTAAGTGCCAGCACTCTTTCCTAAAATTGACTGTAGGCAGGGACGTGGGATCTCAGGCCATCTTTGCCCCGCTTCCACACTGAACAAAACGTGGGGCTGAATCAAGGATAAAATACATTCTCAGATCAGCATCTCTCTCTTGGGAATGGCAACTGGGAAAGTCATGACAACGTAACGAAGTCGCCTTCCAACTTGGAATTACACAGTCTTGATGCTTTAAGGACAAGCAGCGATTTGAGGGTGGAGAGAAGGCAGAGCTGGGGAGGAGACTAGTTTACAAAACATGGTCACTGGATCTAATTGTTTAAAAAAGTCCCTGGGACATGTATTCTTCCTGAGAAATAGGTCTTTTCAACATCATCGCCAAATCTGTGGTAGAGAAAATGTCTTGTTCTTTTGTCTGAAAGTTCTCAGACACACAGTGTGAGGCCCTAGGTCACTGGATGGCAAGATCCCAAATGGGAGTTGGAGATGCAGGATGCGAGTTTGGGACAAGTTTGAGTTACCGCAGGGAAGAAAGAGGCTGGCCCTCTCTGGATGTTGTGACAGCATTGTTTGGGCCGGCATTCCCCTGGGATGTCTGGCTCAGCCTGTTCTCAGCAAGGCAGGTAATTTGCTTGAGGTCCTCATGTATTGGGACCTCTATCACCACATGTCAAATAGAAGTGTGAGGCCACGTGGCTGATGGGGCCACAAAACTTAGCAAAAGTCAGCCCCATGTGGCACTAGTCTCAAGCTAGTGTTTTCACCTCCTGGGGACAGAATAAGACAAACCCATCTCTGAGGCTTACACTGCTCAGCCCCTAGCCCCTCCTTTGGGTTTTCTCAAACAGTGGCTCACCCCCCTCCCCCACAGCACATCGTCTATATTCCCACTAGGGGAAACTTCTGGAAGCACGGCTCAGATCCCGCGATACTTCCCGCAGCAAGCCTGCCATAGCTCCTCCCATAGCCCTTAGAGTAAAGCCCGAAATCCATGGCCTTCTCCAACCAATGTGGGAACAGTGTCCTCTGCTTGTTCAATTTCCTGGGCTTGGCAGACAGTGCAGGCTGATCAACACTTGAGTGATAAATGGATGGATGACCTGACTCTTGGATGGCTGACTTTGCCAGCCTCGTGTCCAGCCTCCTTGGTTGGGGTTCACCATGCTTTCAGTCACACGGGACTTCACCAAATCGTCTGCTATGCCATGCTCTCTGGAACTTAGGGCTTTCTTACCCATGCTAATTTCTTTAGGGTGGCACAGATCTTCCCCTCAAAGCCTGAAGTCCAGAGTGACTCCCAGCTCTTTCTTCCAAAGCCAGCTTGGGCCTTAGCTTCTAATCCAAGCCTACCCACACTCCAAGCAACCTTAGATGCCCTTTCTCTAAGCGGCGACAGTTTGGCTGTCTGTGACCTCCATTGGATGATGAGCCCCTTGAGGGCAGTGACCTTGTATTATTTTCCAGAGGCCGTGCCTGGCACAGAGTAAATGAGCACCAAATAGCTGGTAAAGGCATGAATGAGGGGAAGAAGCCTACGGCTGGGGCCCTGACCACACAGCCCTGGCCTGGGCGGTGGCAGCAGCCCTGGAGGCCTCGGAGAGACTTACGTATTCTTTGGCCGGGTCGCCGATGCTGCCATTGGTGGTTGGGGCGGCGGGCTCTGCACCCTCTAGCTTTTCCTGCTGCTTCCCCTCCTCCTTGGGCAAGCCACCCTGCCCAGGGAGGGCCACTTCTCCCACGCCGAGGGCCTCGCTTTTATATTGCTTGACAAATTCTTCCATGAGTTTCAGCTCATTCTCCAAAAGTCCGCGGCAGCGTGAGGGGTCCTGGTCGTAGATGGGGAGCTGGTGCATGAGCTGGCGGCGGCGGTAATAGGCCCCTTCGGTGCCCGTCACCGGTTGCTTCTCCTTCGGGATGAGCTCCATGTACTGCAGGCCCTGGGCAGGAGGACAGAAACCAATTGTGATTCTTAAGCCCCCGGGCAGAGACCTGAGAATTGGTCAGATCTGGGCTTGGTGGACCATTTTCAGCTTCTTCATGTTTTTGCGGACCCCAAGGATTCTCAAGGAAGGGATGTGAATTTTGGTGACACCCGAGATAGGCAGAAGCAAGCTTTCACGCCCCCGCCCCCCAAGTTATAGTCACAGATCACGTTCTGGATGAGAATGGTGTAATTTAAGTAGATTTTACGTTTGCTGACTTTGCAACATGGATTTTGTTTCCTTCAACACTGAATATTTTTACTTCACTTATCTCCATGGCTAGGCTCCTAATTAAAGAAAAAAAAAAAGTCAATCTAGTTCAAAATTGCCTTTCTTTGAAAAGCACAATTAAATCATTATGGGTGTAACATTTTTCATGGTTTATTAATTGAAAAATATGCAAAGGCACCTTCTAATGGAATTGACAAGGTCTCAAGTCAATAGCATTTCCATGTCGATATGAATGGTCACCATCTGAATATTAATATGTTCATAGATAACTATCCAATTTAGCTTTTTAAAAATAAATGAACAGAAATCTTATACTTGGTGGGTCCCAGGGATGAGGAGAAAGGGGGAAATAAAGGTCAAGGCCACTGTGAAAGGCAGTTGTTTATCCTTTCCAACTGTTCTGCATTTCAGATTGCCTGATTCCCGGGTAGCTGCTGCCATATTTTTCCTCTTAGAACTTGCCTGCCCCATATCGCATCATTGGAGCTGGGCTTATCTTGGGATTGTGTTAATCCACTTGAAAATTCATACTGCAATTCATACTGAGCAGTCCAACCGTTGCCTGATTTTGGGGGGGCGGGGGTGAGGAACCTGGAATACTAGTCCAGAGCCGGGTATTAGCTGAGTTTCATCATAAATGAATTCTGGATAAGGGTGTTTTTAGAAAAGGGAGAGGAGGTGACCTGGTTCCTGCAGACCTCATGAATGGAAGGGTGGCTTTGGGTGGCCCCTGGTGGCACTGCCCCAGATCCCGGGGACTCCTGGATGAGAAGCCTTCTGGCACTATGGGCTCACAGCATACCCTGTTAATCCCTGTTCGTCTGCACAGTCCCTGATGCTCTTCAAGGTGCTTTCCCAGACCCAGGAGGCAGACAGAGGATGGTGGACAGAGTCCTGGGGTGTCAGGGAACTTGGATTTCTAGTTCCAACCCTGCTGCTGCTGTCTGTGTAAGACCGAGAAAGTACCCAGCCCCTCTGGGCCTCAGTTTCCTCATCTGCAATGGTCAGGGTAGACTGCATGATAGTTGGGTCTTGACCATTGTAAGGAGTCTGTAGTGACCTTATTTGATCCTCATCACAACTAAGGCAGTAGTAATAGCCCAAGTTTACAGTCCAGGAATGGGGCCAAAGAGGTGATGGATATTCTGGTTGGCGAAAGAGGCCAAAGTCCGTCACCCAACACTTGGAAGAACATGACTCCCCAGGGAGCCACACGGCTGACTAGCGCTTATCCTTGACTCTGATCAGAGCAGCCCGTGGTTTCACTCTTGATCAGTATGAAATTGCAGGTGGCTTTCCAGCACAAACATGCCAGGCAAGTCGGTCTGAGGAACCTATTCTCCAACTACGCTGTATAAGAATCACTTGGAGATCTTGTGAAAAGCATCCTGGGCCCATCCAGAGATTGATTTAGGAGTCTGGAGGGAACTGGAAGTGAGCCCTTTTACAGGTCCCCCTGTGTGCGTTTGAAGCAGGACATCCAAGAGTTAGGGCCTCTCTGGGGACAGTGGGTGGGAGGAGTGGCTATGACCGGCAGAGGACGGGGAAACAGCAGCCCAATAAGCCAAGGGGCTGGGGCAGGGCCCAGGGCTTGGAGGGTGGTGAGGGGACAGCCGTTGAGGGTCAAGCACCCACCTCAGCTCTTCCCATTTCTTGCCTGGGGCTCACCCTGCTTCCTGGATCTAAGGAAGGATTGTGGAGAAGTGGACATGAGAGCTTTGCTCACTCTGCTGGAACTGGTCGAAGCCGCCCCAGTTACATGGATGATCCAGCTCATGGGAGAGGAGCGGCTTCAGTGAAGGCTGCCCACTCCCTCAGGTTGAGTTGTTTAAGGAACAACAGGAGTAACTAACACTTACGTGGTGCTTACTATGTTCCAGACACTCCTCTAAGTGCTTTACGTATGTGAACCCACTTAATTCTCACAAACCCCTAAGAGGAAGGTACTCACATTACCTCTTGGGAAACTGAGGCACAGAGAGGTTAAGTAAATCCCCAAGGTCGCACAGCTAGTGTGTGGAGAGATAGCTTTGAACTCAGCAACTTGGGTCTCAGCCCCTTCTATTCTGCCTGTCTAGAAAATGGACGATTTGAGAAGAGAAAACAAAAAATGTCCCGAAATCACTGGGGGACTTTCCTTTCGTCGTCATGTCAGGGTGAGTGGACGGGGTACATATCACCTGGGGCCAGAATTCCCGAGTCCCTGGATATGTCTGTGGTTCTGCGCCCCTCCCTGCTCAGCTTGACAAATAAACTGTGGTAGAAATCCTGCAGCAGCGGCCTCGCCAGACAGCCTCTTGTTGATCCCTGCATTCACAGTCTCCTTTCATGGCTCTGTCCTGGCTGTGGGTGTCTGTGGCCTGCAGAGCTCATGGGTTCCTGGCTGGGGCCTTGGAGACAGAGAGTTTTCCTTCCCAGGAACCTAGTGTTCTTGTTGCAGCTCCAAGCCCCAGCTGGGTACCGGCTCTCTGCCTTTGCACTGTGAAGGCCACAGCATGCAGCTGCCACTGGTGTGGGTTTCGTGACAGCTGGCCTTACCTGGCTGACCCGCCACTCCTGTCTATGCTTCCTAGTCACACACCCATTACAGACATCATGAATCAACCCTGATGAGGGACTCAGGATCCATCACAACACAGCCCTTCAGGCAATCACTATTGGTGACATGGACTTGGGAGGCGGGGAGAGAGGGCTGGGTCTGAGTCAGCTGCCTGTGCCACCCAGAGTCTATAAGACAATCTCCCAGGTATTTCTCCAGGAAGTTAAGGTCGTGTTCCCAAAACCTTTAACAAGAGGCCTTTTCTCAGACCTGTGGAAAGATTGGTTTAGGTTTTCAGTTTTTCATGAAGACCTTTCTGAGTCATTTGGTGATTTGGTGACTGGCTGGGACATCTTGGGTGAAGAGGTTTCTGGAATCAGGCTTTACTGGGAGAGAAATCAAAAATGGAAGGGAAATGGAAGAGAGAAAAGTGGAAGGGAATGCGGCTCTATTCTCAGGGTTGGGCAGCGGAACACACACGGACTCTGAAATCAGAAGACCCAGTTCTGATTCTGCTCTTCCTGATTCTTCTCCAGCTGTCAGGCGAGGACAATAGATGGGCTTTATCTTACATGTCAGTCCTGGTCATCAGTGGCCATCTGGAGTGCTCTGTTAAGAAGGATTCGGAGGCCCAATGAGGGCCCAGTGGGAGACAGTTCTCTGACGATCTGCTATGGGTACGGGATTAGAGGGTGAGGTACAACTGAGTGCCACCCCTGTGCAGGCTCCTCACAAGCCTCTCTTTGCTCCACTGTAAAATGGGCAGTAATGAACTCTGTACATAGGAAGTGGCAAGGTATTAATACTATATACAAAATGCTCAATGGATGCTGGTTCCCTTCATCTTCTCCATCTTGCCTCCCCCAAAAGCCTGGCTAGCTTTCAAAGACCCACTCAAGCCCCTCCCTGTTCTTGGAAGCCTTCCCTTAGAAATGCTAACCCAAGATACTTGCCTCCTCTTTTACCTGCCCAGTTTGCCTGGCCTTGCCTCGTAGGGAACAGCCTAAGCATTAGAGTCAGGGAGGATTGACTTCAAGACCTGTCTCTGCCATTTAAATCAGCTGTGGGACATCTGGCTAGTTGCATCACCTCTCTGAGCCTTAGCTGCCCTTTCTGTAGATGAGGGTAAGAATAGCATATCCGCAACAGCTGGAAAATTAGGTGAGATTGTACTCACATAGCTCTTAGCATACTGCCTGGCACATAGTAAGTACTTCATATTAGCAATTAGGTTTATTGTGACCAGTTTTTAAAGGCTTACGAATTTCTTTGGCTTTCATTCTGGTTGGGAAGGATGACAGGTAGCAAGATTCAGTCCAATTCCCAAAATATAATCAGTCCTGATCACTTGGTAATTACAAAAAGAGTCAGAAGGTGGGTAGGAAGGGAGAACTGTCCAATCTCAGAAATGTGACTTGCTCAGCCAGCCAGATGCAGGGCAGACAGAAGGGCCTTTATACCATGTGGTTTTATGAGCCAGCATTCATCATGGCCTGACGATGCCGTCCTCTGATTAGTCTGGGGCCCAAGCATTTGGGGTTTTCACCAGCCAGGTCCTGACGCCCACAGCCAGCTCTTTTACGAGCTGCTTGCTTTAGTTTCCACCGACATCTCAGAGACACACTTGATGGCTTACCCAGATCTGGGCGCTGAAGGCAGACCCGTGTTCGGAACCAGCCAGCCTTTTCTGGCACTGCTGTTGTTCAGTGGCCTGAGATCTGCCCCTGCCTAGCCCCCCGAGCTGGCAAAGGCCAAGGAGCCATTCTGTGTTTCCGTCTGTGTAAAATAATTCCTAATTCACAGGGTAGCTGAGCTCAGAAATGTTGAAGTATTCTTTTTTAAATACACTGTTCAAAAAGTACTGCTTTAAAAAATAAATCTTTGCCTCTATTCACTTTATCTCGATGGGATTTCTGCCCCACCCCCTTAAGCTATAGGTTAGAACTGTGTTGCTCAAACTCTCCATGGTGAGGGATCAGGTTGGTCTGCTTAGTTTTCCCACTTATTGCAGAGTGATTTGTGGGCTCACTGCATGGGATACGAGTGTAACACGTGCCACCTGAGATTTCCACATTGAGTCTGACCACAAGGGAATTCTCTTCAATGAAAGGAGTTCTCTGATCACGTGTTTGGATATCAATTGTTACAAAATTTTCCCAATGTTTAGTCTCAGTTTTCTGTACTTCACCAAAGTTTTGTGAAGGGGTGCCATTCCACAGATCACACGTGGAATATCACTGGCTAGAAGGGTGACACAGCACAAATATTCATCAGGCCTACGACGTGCCCTGCACAAGCAAGAGGTGCCAGGTAGGACAGTGCACAGAACAGCATGGTGTCTGCCCTCATGGACTTTACTCCAGTGTGAGAGAGAGAGGACAACTAAGCAAAGATGTGCATGAGACAATTACAGCTGGCTTCTAACAGGTTCTAAAGAAACAGTGGAGAACTGAGAGAAAGAGAGTAGGCAGACGGCTGGCATCTACTGTGATTTGGGTAGTTAGAGACCTGACTGTCAGAAGGGCCCTGTCAGGCTAGAGCAGGGAAAGGACGTTTCAAGTAAGGGAACAGCAAGTACAAAGTCCCCGGGGAGGAGGGAAGCTTTGTGTGTTCTTAGCAGGAAAGATGAAGGCCAGTGCACTGTAAAATATTAAGTAAGGGAAGCATAGCAGGAGCCATGGAGAAGCCTGTGGGGATGGGACCACACAGTACTCCAACAGGCCTCCTTTTCTCCCAGGAAAGATTGAACTAAGTGTCAAGCTGGCGGCCCTAAAATCACAAGACTTCTGTTAGCTCATTCACTTGCAGAAATCATCTAGGCTCTAGCTACCCCAGGGAACCAGCAGTTTCAGCGCCACTTGGGAGCTTGTCAGGCATTGCCTGGGAGCAGAATCTCAGGACCTGCCCAAGCCTTACAGGGTGCGTTTCTGCAAGATGCCCAAATGATTTATATGCTTATTGAAACTTGAGGAGCACCAGTCTGGTCCACTGGGTCTTGAACGTGGCTGCATGTGGTTTTACGTGGGGCATCACTTAAATGTTCACGCCTGGTGATTCTGATTCTGTAATCTGCCGCTTCTGACTTAATGGTCTGGGGTGAGGCCTATGCATGGTGACTTTTTATGGGTCCCCAGGGGATTCCAGGGGGCAGCCAGGGTGTAACCTTGGTATAAATCACCTGTTTTCCGTGGGCCTTCTCCTTTCTGCTCCCCTCAGGGTTTCTCCAACCTTTTTCCCAAGGCTTCTCTGGGTGCCTCTTCCCCACAGTTGTGAAAAGCCAGCTGGGTTCTCCCTTCTAAGCCCAAGGGACTTCAGCTATTAGGGAGAAGCAAGGACTGTTCTTCTGTTCTCCTAGAGGCTTACAAATGGCACATCCTAGGCCACTCTGAAGGGATATGAACATCTCACAGGTGAAAATAAGCACTTTGAGAGTTCTGGATAATAAGCCATCCTCTCTTTAGAAGTGAGGAGCCCAAAGGGAACCATGAGTGACCCTGTATTTGAGCTAGAAGGGCTCTTAGTGTTCATATGAATAAGTCTACCCATTTAATGGATGAGGAAAGCTGAGGCCCAGATAATCTTTACTACAAGATCACGTTGTGAGGTAGGAACAGAAATGAAGCTACAACTCTCTGTAACCTTGTCCTCATCTTATCTTATCTTTGAAGTTCACGAACCCATGGCATGGCTAACACTTATCAGGGCAAGAAAACAACCACTTTGTTGGAGGAAGCCGTCTTACCAGTTTCTGGGTGACGCCGGGGGGAGCCCACTCATAGGTGATGGTGTCAAAGGTGGGATCTTTCCCGGTGGCGATAGGATTGGTCATGATCATCCGGTTCCTCTTGTAAATTCGGATGCCGTCCCCACCTTTCACCCGGGCAGTGAGGGTAGAATACTTGGAGTCCATCAGCAAGCGGCCGATTTTCCGGTCATCTTCTAGGTCGGAGCTCAGGCAGTGGTCCTCTTGGCTGCATTTGCATGACTTGCATATTTTCCTGGGGTGGGGTTGAGATGGGGACAAGTGAGATCAACCTCTAGAAAAGAGAGGCTGAGTTTCCTGCTGGCAGCTTCTACCCTCTTGAAAGCAAGCTCAAAGTTTAACTTTAGTAACTGGGAAAGGTTAGCAGCAGACAAATGGTAACCTGAGACCGAAGGGCCTTTTGGATTGGGACTGCATTTGGAAGACTCGTCTTTCTATCAGTCTGTCTACCTGTGGGGAATGTGGGATATGACTTTTGCTGCAGAAAGAGTAGTAGTTTTTCCTCATGGTTGTTGTGGTGGCAAAGCCTGGGTCATTCATTAGAGATGCTCTAAAACAGGAATCTTCATGGCCTGTGGGGCTGAACACAGCCCACAACCTGGCCCACAGACTGTAAATAAAGTTTTATTAGAACGCAGCCACGATCATTCTCTTGCATATCGCCTGCGGCTGCTTTGAGACTACAATGGCAGACTTGAGTAGTTGCACTGGAGACCGTGAAACCCTCAAAGCCGACAATATCTACTCTTTGGACCTTTACAAAAAAGTTGTGGACCCCTGCTCAAAGAATTATGAAATCATCTCCCAAGATTCATAAGCTTCCCAACTTTGGCAACTTTTAAACTCTTGAGAATTCATGCGGAAGTTAGAATACAGCTGGAAATTGTCTTCAGGAAACTGGTGGGCAGGACCCAAGGGGAAGCTCAGAAAACCCCTGGGCTGGAGGGATCAGTGTTCATAGGCAAGGCTTGGTTGTGAAGTTCGGGGTAGAAAAAGCATCCCCTGGGAAGTGTCTGATTCCCTGGAAAGCCTGATGCGTCTCTCTGACAATTCAAAGCAAAAGTGTTTGGCTGCTTTGGTCCACGCTGTTACGGCTTAAAAGTCCAGAGAGTTCCACAGTGTGGGAGGAAAATTTTGCCCCTCCCTTTCAGGCCTGTCACCACAGGTGTGCTGTGTCCCAGATACTCTACGCATGTGATTTAAGAGCATGTTAGGTAAAGTGAGCTCTGTCAGGATGTACAGCAGGGATAGGGCAGCTGAGGCACGCGAAGATGCCAAGGCAGCTGCATGAGCACTCCCCAGCCAGGCACGCCTGAAGAAACCCCCCGTTGCTCTTCTAAACTCAGGAAACATTTAACCCTACACCATAAATACTGACTATGGGGCTAGCAGGGGCGTGCCTCGACGGTCTACGTCACTGTTTCCCAATCAAGGTCAATTCTGTCCCTCAGGGGGATTTGGCAATATCTGGAGACATCGATTATCACAATGGGGTGCTAGTGGCTTCCATAGGATAGAGGCTAGGGTTGCTGCTAAACATCCCAGAATTCACAGGACAGCTCCGACCACAGCAAAGAGCTATCGGGTCCCAAATGTCAATAATGCTGAGGTTGAGAAACCCTCATTTCATATGATGAGAAAGAGGCCCCACTGTAGCCTTTAAGGGGCCTACAGTTGGGGTGGGAGAGGGAGAGAAAATCAGACAGAAATAATAATGTCAAGTATTGTTTCGAGTTAGGCCATATGAGAGTAACGTATGCTCTGAGGTAGTTCTGCCGGCCAGGACCAGTTCCCCAGGCTGTTAGTATGTGGCATGTGGAAAGGGGGCTCAGTGGTGATGAATTTGGAAAACAGTGGGTTATAGAAGGTTAAACATAGTTCTTTAGTGTGTGGCTGCTTCTTGTCTTTAATGCACTGATGTGAAGCGTGACTTAAAGTGGAGGGAGAATGCAGCATTTAGAACATCATTTTAGGAGAAGCTTGCAGTCCAAATTCACCTTCAGTGGGCTACAATTGGAAAAAAGTTAAAATTGATGATCTCAAGGATAATTCTAGCACTACAAAGAGAATATAATTCTAAAGGTGATGCAGGGCAAAAATGAGAAGTCTTTTCTTTGCATTCTCTTAAGGGGTAGCTTGTTTTGCAGAATCGAGGTATTTTATTCATGATCAGTAACATTCTCTTGCCTCTCCCTTTTATGAGGCATGGAGGAGACTGCTTCTCTGAGAAGATAGGTGAGAGTACCATTGGTTTAACATGGGCAGTAGCAGCAGGAAGTGGAAGGAGGAAGAGGAAGGAAGTGAAGGAAGACCTGGTGTCCTATGGGTCCTCTGACTCCCCAGTACCATCCGTACATGGGTGAGGAAGCTGCCCTTTGCTTTCATTGGTTAATACAGACTCTCAGGATGCTATTGGAGATGTGGGAATGCAAGCACTTTAAATGGAATATGTTGATGAATGTGAAATGTGCTTTGAGATTGTGTGAACATTAGTTCTCCTTTGTGCTTTTCACATTGCTGGGACTTTATAGAACTCCACCCCTCTCTTTCCAGGCACCTGGACTGTAGAGGACACAGATACACTACAAAGGTCCTCAGCGGTTTTAAAATGGCCATTTCTGCAATCTGTCATAGAGAACCTGGCATTGTGGAAAAGACACAGCTTTGGCATCTAACCCGAGTCTGAACACTCGCTCACCATCGGTCCATGGGCTTGTCTTATCTGTGAAATGAGAGGGCTGGTTTACATCAGGGTTGGCAAACCATGGCCCGTAGGCCAAATCTTACTTTTGTATAGCCTGTGAACTAAGAATAGTTTTTAAATGGGTAAAAATTTTGAATATCTATGCCCTTAAATAAATAATGTTTTCACGCCACAGGACCAAGGTGAACAGGTGTGACAGAGACCATATGGCCTACAATGCCTGAAATGATGACTTTCTGGCCCTTTAGAGAAGGTTTGCTGATCCCTGGTCTAGTTGATGAGTTTCCAAACTTTGCTGCACGTGCAAATCACCTGGGGAGCTGGGTAAACTTAGGCCAACCCTGGCCCCAGCTAGTCAGATTCATGGGTCCGGAGTGGGATCCAGGCCTGGGCACGTGTGATCCTGTCCCTGAGGTGATTCTCATGCACACCAAAGTGCCAGAGTTACTAGTGGGTCCCTTTCAGGAGTTTAAGCAGCTCAGTTTGACTTTCTCTACACTGTTCCTCAAAAAGCACAGGAAGCCCAGTTATTACACTACTGAAGAATTATTTATGAAGATCCCCTGCCCCGGTGAGAAGAGGCGAATTCACACCAATTCCCGGGGCAGCTGCTAAAGCTGACCGGAAGACAGGACCTCATGAGAAGGGGCACCACCATAAGGAGGTTGGGAGAGTCTATCAAGAGCGACCCCGTGCCGGTCGAGTGGCGCGGTGGTTAAGCGCTGGCATGGGAAGCCAGCGGTCCCGGTTCGGGTCCCACATATGAGGGCCAGGGACACTGCCCTCAAAAAAAAAAAAAAAAAAAAGAAAGAAAAAAAAAGAGCGACCCCAAAGGATGCAAAATTTTGTAATTTGAAATGCAAGTTTTCATTTTATGTTCCCTTTTTCCCCTCAAATCATTATTTTTTCTTTACCTACTGAAGTCAGTGTACACTAAAAACATAAAGCTAATTAGAATATATATATATTCTATATTCTCTCTACATAGAATATATATATATATATATATTCTCTCTCTCTCTCTCTCTCTCTCTCTATATATATATATATATATATTACTCTGCATGCAAGGAACAGACCTTGCACTGGGCTCCCTCTGTCACCCCTGGGTCCTGGAGGTGTGTTTTCCTCCATCTTGAAGGGAAATTCAGCATCCTGTGGGGTTGGCCAGATGGGCAGGGAGCCGGCATGGCCATTTGGAAAGTGGGATGGTAAAGGCTTCCGGGGGAAGGCTACCTTATATTAGTCCTCAGAGTCTGCTCTTGTACTCTCCTCTCTAAGTCATCCTACTATACTGTGCTCCTAATGCTAACTCCATTCTGATTCTACTAACCATGTGAATCATTCATTCGATTGCAATCAAATTTGCCTGAAACTATGGAAATGTGAAGCGAGAAGGGGGTCCTAGAGCACATCAGTCCAGCACTACTAGTGTTTTTATACATTTTTTTTTGGCTGAGCCATCCTGCCACCTGTTGGCAGCTCAACGGCAACTCAGCTCGGGCTGGCCTCGAACCGCTGTTACTCAGAGCTCAGCTTGTACTCTTGAGCGAGCTCTTAACCAACTGAGCCATTCGGCCGGCGCTTAAATGAGATATTTTTTTGTGTTTGTTTTTTTGAGGGCAGTGTCACTGGCCCTCATATGTGGGACCTGAACCAGGGTCGCTGGCTTCCCAAGCCAGCACTTAACCACTGCGCCACTCGGCCGGCCCAGCACTACTAGTGTTTTTAGATGGGAAATCTGAGTCTTAGACAAGGGAAGCGTCTTGTCCAAGCAGAGTCGGCATGTCAGTTCAGTCCTGTGATTATTCGTTGAGGGCCTTTCCCAGAAAACCAGGCTGGCTGCCACTTTGATCATTTAAATACCTTTCAAACTATTGAGAGTATGAGAACTGGAGCATAAAAATGGTTTGACCTGGCTTCCCTCCTAAGGGTCTTGGACCTCACTGCTCCACTATGGCTTGAATTTAGGTCCCTGTTAAGGTGGTCAAACCAAAAACGACACTTGATATGCAGGACCTACAAGTTGCAATCGGTATTTCTCAAGGATAAATTCACTTTATGTTCAAATTTTGTAGGATTATGAGGAAATAGGGGGATTAAAATAATGCTGATGACTTCTGCTTCCAGCCATGAGGAACTAGGTCCAGAATTGCCCTCCTTCTGTAAACAACTAGAAAACCAGACAAAACATATTAAATGACTATATCTCAAACGTCAGACAATAGGAAGCATGGGACTGTGATCCCTGAGAGGAGGGAAATGTTATTAAACTGACTTGGTGTGTGCATGTAGGGAACATTAATCCCCTGCCCCAAGAACTCTAAAAGGTGGCCTCCTAAGCTGTCTTAAGGATCCTAAGCTGATGAGGAATCAACATTTTTCTACAGTACCCTGATGGCAGATTCAAAACCAATGGGGTGACATGACAGGGAAGCTGCCTCTCCTCTAGGTCAGAAAGAGCTCAAGTGGTCAAGATAGATGCATGGGGGGGGGGCTCCCCCTTCTGGGAATGTTTTAGCTGTGGGAGGAATTTGTGCAGGGGACAGGAGCTGGGATTTGATGACCTTGAAGATCCTTGCATCCAGAGACCACGGGAGCTCCTCTGAGGCGAGGCCTGTCCTGAAAACAAGGAATAGGCTTGTGCTTCGACAGCTCATGGTGCACAATACTACCGAATAGTTGAGAGCATGGGATAGAGTTTCTTGCAGACCCGAGTTTGAAGCCTGCCCTTGAGTAGCCTCTCCCCGTTACCCACTCCTCAGTTTCCTGATCTGCAAAATGGAGATACTAATCCTACTGCTTTGGGTCATTTCAACATTTAAATACAAAAGATTCAGTTCAGTACAATAAATATTTTTGTAATTGCCTTCTCTCAGTGGAGGTCAACATCTCTGAGATGAACACCTTCCAAATTTTGTTCCCCCACTGAGTGCCCAAGGCAAGACTCTGGCAATGGGGACAAAAGCTCCTTCTTTGCTATTGTGGCCTTCAGAGCTCAGCCTCGGTCACACAATCACACAGTTGGTGTTATGCACAACCCCTAGGAGTGCCATCCACATAGATGCTAATGTACTAATGCCAGGAGTTGTGCAACGTGGCAGCCCTACCTCTAGTTTTCCGAGTCCTCGATCAAAAAAAAAAAAGAAAAAAAGAAAAAAAGAAAGCCAAGTCTGGCTGGATCTCACGGCCCTCCTGAATAGATATGAATCCCAAGTCTTGGTGTGTAAGTCCTGTGGACACAATGACTTTTATTTCTGTCTCGGGGCACTCCAGATCAAAACCCATCAACAGAGATGATAGTGCAGGAGGGGATCAACCCCATGCACCAAATCCCAAGACAGACAGTTCTGCCCGGAGTGGGAGTGCACCAGGCATCAGCTAACAACTAGCCACACTTTCTCAGTGGAGTCCTTCTTTGCTGGGCTGAGCCTGACAGCCTCCACCTTGAAATGGTTTATGGAGTGCTAACCTCCTTCTTCATCTGGGCTCCCAGAGGCTTTTCTGGCATTTCTGAGTTAGGCCAAGGGGGAGTGCTCTCGCTCTGGAGCCACTCTTCCCCACAACGTGAGTCCTAAGCAGTCCCAGCAGAGAATGACCAGGGTTCCCTGAAAGGACAGCCAAGAAGTGAAGGCAGGCAGGGCCTTGCTCAACAAACTCCGTTACCTCCACGAATGTGGCTCGAAGCCCGAACACGTCCCCTTGCATCTCAAACAAGGCACACCTCTTGCTGATTGCTGCTGGCCCAGGGACATCTGGAAAACAAGGAGAAAAGAGGGTGTTTTCCTTCTGAATGTTTTGGACTGGGGATGCTTGACCTCTGAAAGACTTGGCATGCCAGCAAAGCGATTGTGTGGGGTTCAAAGGGCTTGAGATGAATACAGTATCGCTGTTTACCGGGAGCACTTCCTGTTTACCATCACTTACTGTTTACCGGAAGACCAGCTGGGAAAGTGGCCATCGAGCAGGCAAGTGTGGAAGGGTAGGGCCCTTCCCAATAAAAATGCAACAGGGGCTCAGTCCCAGCCTCCAGTGCTGTCTCCAGAAACCAATTTGCTGTGGGGCATCATCTGCTCCTTCTCCCACCCTACCCACTCCCCTGATCCACTTGTCACTAGAATGGGACCCTCCAGCAAGTGTTTCCTCGCCTTCATTTATTGATAGGGTGTGATTAAACCAAAGCATAAACAAATGTTCATGCGGCCAAACATTTATAGCTCAAGGCATAACTTAATTTTGCTAAAACATGAAAAACCAGGGGCATTTGAAGTCTGTCATCCTTTGGAAGGAGAAAAACATATGAGCCAGGTTTTATTATTTGTTACCAGCCAAAGGTAACAAAAGTGCAATGGCTGCTGCTGCTGATAGGTTTAGATCCCAAATGGCTCTCAAATGGGGTCTTCGAACCAGCAGCATCACAGGAAGCTCGTCAGAAATGCAGATCCTCAGGCCCTACCCCAGCCCTTTTGAATCAGAATCTGTCCTTTAACAAAATGCAAGAGACTTATGTTGCATTAAAACTGGAGAAGCAGTGGGTTGGTATATGAATCTGCTGACTGAGAAACTTACCTGATTCTCCATTGGGAGTGGGGGGGGGTGTATAGATGACTTGGTACAGGTATGTACATGCATTATGATTTTATCAAAAGCAAGGCTCTGTCAATTAGTAAGATACAGGGATAAGCTCCTCATTCAACAAACTATTGATTCATTTAACTGTTTATTCAGCATCTATTATGTGCCAGGCACAGAGATACATCATAAGACTCAGCTATGTCCTAGAAGAAGTCACAGTCTAGGGGCCGATAGAGACGGAAAAACATACTTATCACTTGTTCCTATAAAGGGTAAGTTTGAAGCAAGGAAGCTGACTTTTGTGTAGTAGAAAGGCATGAACTTCGGAGTGTGAGAGACCTGGATTCCAAGCCCAGCTTCACAGCTTAACAGTCATGTTCACCTTGACCCACTGAGCCTCAGTTTTCTTACCTGTGAAATGGGTACAGAGATAATGTATGTGAAGTGCCTGACTGCATTCAGTACTAAAAATGGTAGCTGCTATTATTTTCACAGACTTGAGCGCAGAGTGTCAATAAATCCATATGGGAAATCCAGGGAGGCTTCTTAGAGGAGGTGGCTCTGGGTCAGGGTTGTGAAGATGAGCCAGCAGAAAATGAGAAGGGGATTCCTGGCAGAAGAGAATGTACAAAGGCAACAAGGTACAAAAGGGCTTCATGGGGGAGGTGTCACAATCGAGCATGTTCTTTGGGACATGTCAACTCTCTTTGTTCTCTCAACACACATTCATAGCCTGGGAGAGTCAGAGCCATGTTGCACATATTTGAAGGGAAGCATGTTCATATTTGCGCCTGTTTAATGCTAGATTAATATTAACATTGAAAACAAGATGGTGTTCACAACCAACTCATCATCCTAAGTTGGGAGTGTTCACTTGCAGGTAGAACTTTGCTCCCTAAAGCCATTGGCATACGGAACCTTGCAAACACCCACCTCTTGTTCTTGACACCTTGGATTCTACTGGTTGAACTACAGTGATCCTTTCACAGTTGTATTTGAGTGACTCAAAGGTTACTTTGGGAGATGTACAATTTATGAATAAGGCTTCATCGTTGGATTGTTTTAAATAGACCCAGAGGCAGTGAGGCTTGGAAACGGAAGAGCTCTCTGGAAGCATTTTGTAAGTGGCCAAGCACCCTGCATGCTTGAGCATTATTGCTCTTCTAATGAGTGGCTGATTCAACAGTCGTCCTACAAGGGGATTAGCTCCGATGCTTGGCGAGGACAGCGGAGCTGCTGGCCCAGGGCTTGGCTCAGGAACAGCGATGTAAGGCAGCACAGCATAGCAGAGTGCTGGCCTGGGGATGGGGGGCTGGCTCCAAGTGCCAACTCTGACACTTGTTAGCTGTGCAGCTAGAGGCAATTCATTTCTGTCCTCGCCCAGCTCCTCTATTAAATTACAAAACTGGCCTGGATCGGGATTGTCCAAATCTTGTACCGCAGAATCCTGGTTCTCTGAAATGTTACAAAGTAGTTCGTGGCTGAGGGTGGGAAACACTATATGATCAAATAAAAATGGTGGTCACTGGGTGCAAAATGGCTTCTAGAGCCTTTGAAGGGCCTACACGGGAAGCGAAAAGAGAGGTGAAGAGCAGGCAGCTTTGACATTAAGAGGTCCAGGCTTTGGGCTCAGATGGTCAGGATTTTAGTTCCCATTTTTGTGCCTTTCTTCTGCTGGACTTGGGCAAGTGACTGGACTTGTGGGGGCTCAGTTTCTTTATTTGTATGGGGATAATAGAAACCAACCCCCCTCATGGAGTTACTGTGAGGGTTAAATGATTTGCTACATAGAAAGGGCTGAGCCTGCATTTATTAGGTATTGAGTATTTGTTGTTGTCATTACAACTTGTGTAAGCAGACTGAGAGGCTCTGAATCATGTTTTTCCCCCCACTTCAGAGTTCTAGGGAACTTCAGAGGAACTACTTTTCTAACTGCATACCCCATGTACTTTCTTACTCTCTGCTTTGTTTCATGTGTATGAGAGGCAGGAAGCAGAGGATTGGCCCTAGTCATCATCCTGCGAGTGGGACAGTTTCCATGGTGACAGAAGTCAGTGCGAGAGAAAAATAAATGTCCTTGTGAGGAAGAAATAGATTTGGGCCATCAGGCCATACTTGCAGCCAATTTCCTGGCAGACTGTTTAACAATAAATAGCCATTTGTCCACTGCATGCCATTCATCCAGGAGCCAGGCAGACCCAGATACCTCTGACACAGAAAAGGATGGTCCCATTTATTGAGAAGGGGAAAACATCAACCGGCGTTTCAAGCACGATATTCCTGTGTATAACAGTGGGTTTCTCTGATGTGGACTTGTCTCAGATGAAAGAAGGCACAGTGGCCCACAGTGGCTCACAGTAGCTGAGAAGAGCTTGAAAGGACCTGTTGTTTAAAAGACATGGGTTCTTGGAATGTAGCATCTATTTTTTTTTTTTTTTTGAGGGAAGGATAAAATGTTTTAACAATTTTCTTTGGCTTCAGATAGTAAGATGTGGTTCATCTGATGTTGTTGAGCTGAATTGTGTCAAGGACTTGAAGGATTTAGATCAGGAGTCCTCTTGGGGATACAAGGGGCAGAGGCAGCAAGGGACTCCCCCTCCTTTGAACATGTACCTTCAAGTGCACTCCAAGGGGAATCTTAAGGGGGGAAATGTCACCAAGAACCATGTAAGACTACAATGGAGAGGAACTTAAGCGGGGGAATGCAGTACAGAGTTTAGGGGTGAGCGTGGGACCTGGACTTAGAAATGGGGGTCCTGCAGCTCAGCTTCTCCCTCTTCATGTAGCTCAGTTTCCTCCTCTGAAAAATGGGTTTTTTCCCTGCGCTTTTTGTCTCAATAAGGCTGTTGTAAGCATCATGTAAGATTAAAAGGCTGTTTGTGGAATGAAATAAGTAATTATTATTGTTAAAAAAAAGTTATCCAAAACTTGGACATAAGGCAGAAAGATATGCTCTACTCCAATACGTGATGTCACATGTTAACTTGCAGATTTTTTTCCAGTAGAGATGCAAATATAAATAATTTCTGTACTTGAAAAAGATAACCTTAAAGGTTTATTGTGCTATAGGACATTAGCTGGTTATGTACCTAACCCATCAGTCTTGTTCTAACATCAAATACCTAGTTCCTCAAATGCTTTTTAAATGGGTCTAAATCTCTAATGATTCCTTCATTAATTAATGAGGTGACTAAAATCTTTGCTAAGCTTCATTTTATATTTGCACAAGAGTCATGATTTTAATTTTTTGAAAATGATATCTAACACTGTCACACGCCCTCTCCTCTCTGGGGTCCCAGGAGAGAGGGTGGAATGAGGGTGGAGATGGTTGGAGTGGGGTAAAGTGATGAGAAGGTCCAGAGAAGAACTGAGATCATAGATAGAAAGATGATTCTAGAACTATCCTACTACCATCAACAACGCCCCCTAGTCATAACAACTTGACATCCACAGAGTGATTTTACTTACTTATGCATTCCGTTCCGTAACAATTATGACAACCCTGTGAGGTTTAATCATTATTCCCAGTCAACTGGTGAGTCTAGACGGGAGAGGCAACTTGTCCATTCAGAATGCTCTGGACTAGAGTCCCCTCTTGGGGAGGGCACCTTCTAAGTCTATAATTATCTGTACTGGCCTTTAAGCAAAAATGTTTTCTCTTTCTTAATGTTTATGACGATAGCTAACATTTATTGAGTACGCCTTATGTGCCGGGCAAATGCCAAGCATTTTCATAATATTTAACTTAGGCTTCTTCTTTTAACTTAGGCGAGCCTATGAGAGAGGTACTTTTAGTAACATCATTTTCAGATGAGAAAACAGGCCCAGTGAGGTTAGGCGGCAATAACCTGTAAGTGGTGGAGCCAGGAAGTGAAACCAGGCAGGCCTTCCGAGCTATGCTCTCATCCAATCTGCTATGGCACTTTCCACCAAGCACTTTAGAGTTTACAAAGTATATTCATATCAACCCTAGGCTGTAGATATATTTATGTGGCTCATGAGAAAAGCAAGCTCGTAAGCCTGATGGGATTTGTCTCTCAGGCCATGACTCACACTCATGTCTTTGGAATCCAGATCCTGTCACTTCCTACCACACCAGGAGCCTCCAGACCCCAGACAACCTCCTACGAGTCTGGCTTTGACTCTGAGCATCAGGCCAGTTGGGTCCAAAGGGAAGGGATAATGTGTCTGTCTGGGTGGGACGTGCTAGAAGGGTTACGGTTGGGGGTAGTAGGTCAAGATCTGATTACCTTGGTTCCAGGCATTCTCCTTCAACCCTGTTCTGCCAAATGAACTAAAGTGTAGATGTTCAAGGCAACGGACAGGCCTCAAGGGCAGTTGGAGAGGTGGTAGCCAGAGGAGCACGTGAATCAGAACCAAAGGTGGTGTCATGGGAGAAAAACACCAGGATGTCATGGGAGAAAAGTGCCAGGGCACTGGCTTCACCTGGTTTACCTGCATAATGACTACAGGTCATGTACGCTTAGTATCAGCCCAGGGAACTGGGATATACACTGTGACCCAAGTTTTGGAGATGGTTAGATCTGTTTCCTAGAAACAGTTATCACTTAAAAAAAACAAAAAAAAAACAAAACCATAATAACCAACTTGCTAGTCCTTTCTGGGTTTCTTCCCAACTCTTAAGTTTGTTTATATTGAGGATACTAGCACCCACCTCATTTTGAAGTTATGCTGAATCACTCTAAAAGGGATAAAGGTTGTTGAGTGTTAGATGTCACAGGGCTTCCCACCTCACCTGTCCACATTTATCCATTTCTACTTCCATATCATCTACTGTTTCTACCCAGGTTCTCTTCCCAGTCACCTAAGCCTCTTGCAGTTCTCCTAAATATACACTCAGAGTTTTGGCTCATGGTCACCTAAACTTCAGAAAGCTTCAACCCCAACTGCTCTTTAGAGACCCATCTTTTCCATAATAAAAAGAATTAATAGCAGCTGTAACAAGTACTAGGCTTTGTGGTTTTCTAGTCACCCTGCTAAGCCTGAGCTAGCTCATGCACATCTTACACCGCCTGTGTGAGATAAGTTATCTTGCACTGGTTCTCAAGGCGTGGTCTCAGGCAGTGCCTGGGAACTTGTTAGCCTTGCAGATAGATCCTCAGTACTGACCCCAGACCTGCTGAATTAAACATGTTACTGCTCCTCCCCCTCATCATTGTTCAAGCCCTCCAGGTAATCTGGATGCACAACTAAAGCATGAGAACCACTGATCTTTGCTGGTATCCCCAGGTTACACATGTGTTAACTGAAGCCTGACTCATTATCTTGGCTGATTCACTGCCTAGTTGAAACACTTTCAGTGATAAAACCAGGAAAGCTCTGGGCAAACCAGGAGGAGCTGGGCTCCCTAATTGAGGGGATTTAAAGATGTCAAATGAAAATACTAGAGCTTGGATTTGAATCCAGTTCTCTCTAAATCCTGAATCTCCATTTGAATGTAACCTATGAACTACAGGTGATGCCAAGAAGCCTTTTCCAGATATTTTGGGGCCCCTTACACTTATTTCTCAAATAATCAAAGAAATGTAGAGTTACGAATGTGATCAGTGCCAGGAAAGAGAAAAAGCAGTGCTTCTCAAATTAATCTGACTTTATACAGACTCCAATTAGCATAAAGATCACCTGGGAGCTAGCTAACATGCAGATTCTGGTCTAGCAAGTCTGGGGTAAGCCAATGCTGCTGGTCCAGCGACCACAGGTGAGTAGTGGGGGCTCTATCGGTGGTTCCCAAACTTGTCTGCACTTTAGAATCACCTGAAGATCTTTCAATGCTTCCAAAGCCTCGGCCACGTCCCAGACCAATGTAGTCACAATCTCTGGGGACGGGTCACAGGCTGCCGTCCTTTTGGAAGTTTCCCAGGGGATTCCGATATGCAGACAAGTTTGGGAGCAACGGGCCCGGGCCCGCACTGTTGTATCCTTAACATCACTGGCTTAACATCTCCCTCTCCCATGCTCAGTTTGCAGACCACCACTCCTACAAGGGGAGCTTCCATGGCGCTTCTGACTTTTGTTATTGTCATTTCATTCTGGTCCCCTCTGCCCTGGCACAAGCCCACCTGCAGGCTTTCATGCCAAATACAGTAACTCTCTTAACAGCCGGACAGAGGGGAAACTACACACTTCCTCTTCCTCTAAATTTCACTGGCTGGCAGACTCCCCTTGGGGGCTCTCGTGGATGTCGAGACTCTCTGCTAGGCCTGAGGTCAGGGGTGGTCCTCCTCAGCCTGTGGGGCCACAGTGGGGGAATGAGAGGTCCTACCTGATGGAGGAGCCCAAGCTGGGAACACCTAAGGCCCAAGTGGTTACAAGCTGCCTCATGGAGAGCTTGTTTTTGTTTCCTTAAAAAGTATGATCCTTTTGGGGAGTGGCCTGGCTGGGAGTATAAAGGGAGGCTTACGCTTCACTTTCCCGCTCAGGAACCCCAGGATCTTGACAGAGGTCTGGACTTCTTCCACTTTTTGAAACTCCCCAATGATTGAAAATATGAGTTGCCAAAAACGGGTTACAAAATATTAACCGGGTCATGAAACCAATAGGCTCAGCAGTACAATAACTGCCTGTCCATAACTTCAAGCCTCCATTTGCCACCCTTCCTGGCCATAAACCCTCCCTGTGACACGTTCTGTCACCAGAGATGGAGGCCAGGGCCCGGAAGCGCAGGATGCTGAAGGAGGGGCAACAACAAGGCTCTTTCTGGCCTGTTTGCTCGTACACTAGGGTGAATTTTGGCATATACATAGATAGATAGATAGATAGATAGATAGATAGATAGATAAGATAGATAGATAGATAAAATGAATGCTCCCTGTCTTGCCCCCTCCAGTCCTAAGCAGCACTGTTTCTCTCTTTGGCTTCTGACTTCTGGCTTAGTCACCTCCCCATTGAATGTCCTCTGGTTAGAGAGGCCTCAAGCTAGGGCTGCAGGTCATGGCCAAGAGCACATTCCCCTACAAATGAGACAAAAGAGTAGGATGTGTAGCCCAGGTCCTGGAGGGTTCTATTTTTTTTTATTTTTTATCTCATCCAGCTTAAAGACAACTAGCTTAGAGTATTGTAGCAAAAGGCATAAGAGTGTGCAGAACTGGCTGCTAGCTGTCTTTCTCTTTGTGTGAATTTCCATTCTGCGCCATCCCATCCACGTTCTCTATGATAACGTGCAAATCAGCCTTGGAAACAACTTTGGATAATGCACCTCCTAAAACCACAGCGACTCCCGCACAGAGAGCAACAAAGTCCTTGTGTACATTAGAGGTGATATCTAGGGCAGCAATGCTCTTCAGGGGGCTGTGTGAGTGTGCGTCCAAATCTTCCCTTCTCCCTCATGTTGTCACTTGGCCATTTCTACTCCTCTGTCTGGACAAGCACAGATGTGACGAAATCTCTTCGGTTTAGATACCCCTTTTCCCGAATCATGTAATGAGGATAAAAATGCACAGACTAAACAAATTGAGATTAACCCAGCTGATCTAGTACTTAAGACTTCTATGGATGGGAAACTTTTTCTCTTCATTTTTAAAGACCAATCCTATTTAAAGCAACAGAATAGGAAAACATTTGGTGAGTGATGAGCTGACTGCTGAAGTGCCCGAGTCCTCAGTATTTCATGATACAGATTCCATTACTTTCCTATTAAATGGTTGGTGTTCAATTTATTGCATGGACTGGCTGTGGTAGAACGGGTTGGTGTGATGGATTTAGCAGATGATGTTAGGAGTGTCTGATGTCCCCAATAAAGTTTTCAACAAATGCCCAACAAAAGGTTACTTTTTTCACTCTCTATAAGAAATGGAGTTTTGTCTTGTTTTTGTCTATCAAGATAGTTTGTCCAGGTTCAACTCTAGGAGAATTTGGGTTTGGGGCCAAATATACCGCGTTCTCCTTCCTGTCCTCCCTCTTTCAACCGGTCATGTTTATTTGACAGGTAAAATTAATTTCAAGTCCGGGTGGCCAGGAAGGAGCGCTGAATTCACAGGAGCCTGACATGGTGCTTTAGAGTGTGTGAAAGGTAGGCTGGAAGTGTGGTGGTCCCGGGCCCTTGGGGGTGGGGAAGGGGGCCTGCTGCCCCTGTGACTCCCACCCCAGCTGTCCCCAGAGTGCGTCCTAATCATCTGTTCAGGCTCCTCCATGAACACACCAATGGAGAAGCCCGGGAAACCAGCATCCAAGCCTTCCTTTTGCTTCCTCAGGGAGGTCCTTGATTTTCCCAGACTAAGTCCCCCCTCTCCTTGCTCCATAAGATCCTAACCACCATGTACGACCCTTTATGAAACATTTCTATAGTTGTAATCACTTATTTGGCTCTGTCTTCCCCTCCAGGGGAGGAAATGATCAGAGATTCCCCAAGGTTCACATCATGTGTGAACAAAAAGGGTTAATCTGGCTGTGAAAACCAAGTAGAAAAGCAAATCCATATGTGGAAAGGGAAATATAAAATGAAAGGTTTCTCTGTTTAAGACCCTGCAGTTGCCTCCCCTGCCCCTCCCCCTCTGGTCAGCCAAGCTGCACTGATTCCAGCTGGTTCCAGAAAAGCAGGCCGGCCCAGACCCAAGGCCATGAGAGGAGTAAGCGCATGAAGCCTGCCTTTGGGGTGACTGGCTCTCAAACCTCACCCCACCCCAACAGTGACCCCATCCTTAATCGTCTGCATTCAGGAAGTCTCCTCCTCATTAAAACCAAATTATGACAACCACAGTTCCCTTTGCTGTCTGGCCCGTGGCCTGGTCAGTTAATGGAGTCTATTAGTAATGCCCCTCTTACCATGTTATTACTTGGCATGATGGAGCAGACAGACACTGAGTGCTCCACCAGCCAACTTAGGGGGTTATCTGCCCCTTTTCCTCTTCTTTCTGTCTGCCTTTTGGACAATTTTACTCTTTTGTGTTGTTAGCCCTTTCATCAAAAAAAAAAAATAGGCAAAGAGGAGTGAAGACTCAAATCAGTACATTTTTTCAAGGGCTGGCAGTTCTTGGAAAGGCTTGACAGGAGGAGCTTAGGGAGGGAAGAGCTTTAGCAATGCCAGGACACGATTCACACGGTTGGGCTCCTTCTCCCAGTTGAAAGTGGGCAGTCTCAAAACATTCTTCGCAGGCTATCTCTTTTATCTCTTTCAAGGTGATGGGGCTGGGTCAGTTGAAAAAAAGTAAGAAACAAGGCAAGAAGTTCCAAATCCTAAATTGAGGGATTGATGGCTGGATAATCAGACCTGGGGGAGAGGCCAAGGGAAATCTAGGAAGCTGTCCGCCCCACCCAAGGTCCAGGGCTCCGACTCCTTTGATGTCCTTGGCAGTGGATGGAGGCAGAAAGGAAGCCAGCCTTGTCTCCGCCGGCTTCTTGCTGATAGCTGATGTTTACCCGTGGCTGTATCCAAAACAGGTCCACAAATCTTACATATTAGGGACCCAGTTGGGCTGAAGTGATAGGATTTTTAAGACTGAACAAATACTGTCTTTGACACCAGCTCCCTTTAACCTAGCTGCAGACACTGCGCAGGCTAACGTGAACAGTGAATTGCACAAACAGGCTGACAAAACCGGCTGAGGGGGCAAAACCATTCTCTTCTCTTTCTGAGATCTTCCCGAGTTTCTAGAAAAGTAAGCTCATTATTTGAGGGGCCTGCTGCTTAATTGACATAGTCCTAGGGAGTGGGGTCCTCCTGCCTCCCCCACCTCCGGACTCCTTTCTTCCTTCCTTCCTTCCTTCCTTCCTTCCTTCCTTCCTTCCTTCCTTCCTTCCTTCCTTCCTTCCTTCCTTCCTTTCTTTCTTCTTTCTACCTTTTGAGCCCATTCAGATTCCCAGGGGCTTCATGTTCCTTGACTATAAAAGGAATCCCCTCGGGGCAAGAACTGTCCTGGCATTTTTTGCCAAACTTAAGTGTTTCTAGACAAAATGCAATCATTTTTGTCTTGAAGCTGTCTTGCTTCTTTCTTGGAGAGGCCCTTCCAGCTTTTGGTAAGATATAGGTAAAGCCACCAGCCTCACTGAGAGCTAGGAGTTATCCACACCCTCTGTGTGGGATCTTATCTAGAGATTTATCAAGTAGCTTCAGGGATGTCAAGATAAAAGAAAATAAAGTCCCTATAGGGTCTCCAATTCCCCACTCCCCACCTTCTAAATGAGAACAAGCTGTTGGTGTCCCCAGGCCTAATATCTTCATGTTACACTTGGAAATTAAAAATCTAATTGGCTTCACAATTCTTAGGTTTTGGCTCTTAATAGACTCCTTCTCAAGTAGAAAACTGTAAGTTTCAGGCCAGCAGTACTTCCTTACCATACCTCTCCTGTTTTATAAGACTCTCATGATTTTAGTGGCCTGATGTCTTAAGAACACCCTCCTTTAAGGATGTAATTTGGTCTGTGTGTGTGTGTGTGCACGCGCGCGCGCATGTGTGCACGTCTGAATTCTTAACTTGCAGCATTACTGATCTTTCCAAAGATAACACACTTTTATTGGAATAATTTTGGAAATGGGAGAGACTTAGCAAACCAAGTTGGAGAATTTTTACTCTTGCCTATTTGAATCTTAATATCTCAAAAGGAAATGTGCTGTGTAAATGTACAGCACTGTTATTACAAGTCTGAAGGCTTTGCTTATGCAAATGATTCCTGCTGGGAATCTCAGGCCCAAATTCTTAGATTAATTTATACAACAATGGAAGCATTCACCCAGACACACAGACACAGACACACAGACTCTCTCTCTCTCTCTCTCTCTCTCTCTCTCTCTCACTCTCTCACACACACACACACTTCCTTCATTCAACATTGGTGACTTGATGTTAAAAAAAACACTTGAGTTTTAGCGTAATGCCTTTAGCAAGATTTTCTCTTTTTTCAGTTTAAAACAAGTATCCTTTTTATAAATGATTTCCCTCTTCTCTCTTTTTTGCTATCACGTGTTTTTAAAATAAACATTAAATACGCTTTCAAACATTTCATCCTTGCCTTTATTTCCCCCCTACATCTATATGCACTACTGGTATGTAATTTATATAGTTGAATTCTGCATTTAAGAAAATCTGACAGAAGAAAATCATAGATTCTTAGAAATTAAAACATCTTAAAGAATATTTAGGCCAAGTTTTTCTAAGCCCAGTTTTATGAAATGGAAATTAGCAGATGGTCAGTCACTTTGCAAATGATTCCCTTTATTGGTCTCACCTTTGAAGCTCATTTAACATCAATTAAAATGTAAAATCAGAACTAGAGAAGCCATGTTCCTTTCAAGGAAATTCTCTCTTGATTAAATTTAGACTTATTCATTTAACCATACGCCCCAGGAAAAATGCCAAATGCCTGTACACCTCTGAGCCGGCCCACATGTTGTTCCCTCTGCTTGGATCTTTACCTAACAAACTCCTATTTATCCTTCAGATACCTGTATGATATGGTCTTAGAAAACCCTTACTCCTTAGTAGTACCAATCATGAGTGTAATTATTTAATCATGGATGTAACTTTTTAATGTCGTTCTTTTCTGATAGACTATGAATTCAATGGGGGCAGGGTCCCTGTGTATCTAGTTCATTGTGCTATCACCAGTGCCTGACATAATGCCTGGTACACAGTAGCTCCTCAATAATCATTGGTTTCAATAGCTTCTTTTATAACTTTCCTTTTATGCCTTTGAGCAATGCTTCTTGGAGCATTAAAATCTAACAAATACTAGATAGCCCACATCTAAGGTTGATGCCTACAGGAGGGGTTGGAAGGAAAAAAGAACCATGCTGGTTTCCTCTGGTTTCCAAGATTCTGTCCTTCCCTGGTCACTTAACCCCTAGAGCCAACCCTTCTCTGCCTCTCTCAGTGGTTCCCCACTCCCTTACAAGCCTCTTTTCTCTTGTTTGTTTTAATTTTTTTTTTGAGGGCAGTGTCACTGGCCCTCATATGTGGGACCAAACCGGGGCCGCTGGCTTCCCAAGCCAGCACTTAACTACCACGCCACTCGGCCGGCCCATTTTTTCTCAGGTTTTTTTTTTTTTTTTTTTTTTAGCTGAGCCATCCTGCCACCTGTTGGCAGCTCAACGGCAACTCAGCTCGGGCTGGCCTCGAACAGCTGTTGCTCAGAGCTCAGCTCGCACTCTTGAGTGAGCTCTTAACCAACTGAGCCACTCGGCCGGCCCCCTCTTTCCTCTTAATTCTCAACATGCTCGTATGTTTGAATCTACTCAAATGGCTTCAACCATTCCCTCCAGGTCTCAGCTTTATCTCCAGGAATGTTTTCAGCCCCTGGAATCTCTTCATGTATAGACTGATGGAACTGCCAATCATCTTCTTTGGTACCCAAACCCACTGGTTCTCCCATGTTTATGGCATCCCTGCCCATGCAATCACCTGGACCTGTGGTCTGAGGCCTAGTCAACTGCTCAAGGCAATTAGCCTTGGAAAGAAAACTCTTCTTAGTGAGCATAACCCAACTCTTCCTCTTTGAGGGGCCCGTTTCTAGTTTCTGTCATCCTTTCCATGGTGTATCCCAGAAGGTGGGATAGGACCCCCTGATGAGAGATCCAGCTTGTGAACGTTCTGGAAGGTGGCTCACTAGAGAGAAAAATCAGACTTCTCCAGAGAAACTCAGAATGTAGCACCCGCAGGCTTTCTATGAAGCAGAATATATACAAGCACTAGGAAATTGTGAAAACTCAGGCCAATTCGTGAGAGTCATTAAGCTCCGCAGAATTTCCATGGCATTTCTGGTCTTGGCTCCTGGCTTTGGAATATCCTTTTATCCACTCCTGCCCTTGACAGGATTTGCTGGCCAAGTGTTGGGGGAGCATTGCTTATGTTGGAGGTTGAGGACTTGAACCTGAGCCCTGGCTACTTTTTTCACCACTTGTGTGATTCCGGCAAGCAGTTTCTGCTCTCTGCACCTTGATTTTTTGTTTTCGTCTTTAAAATGGACCATGATACCTACAAGCTTCATGGGGTTGTTGTGAAAATCAAATATGATGACGCAGATGCTTTGCAAACTGTAAAGTACTGTAGAGATCAACGATGATCAAATATTAGATATTTATGGGATTCCATGTTCCTCCTTCATTAATTTTATCCTCAATATGCTTTCTGTGTGATTATTTAGAATTTTTCTTTAAACAAATCATTTTTTCAAAAACTTATTTCTTGAAAACAATAACAAAAAAACGCTTTCTCCCTAAAATGTATAGAAAGTAGAAGGTAATCATGCAAAAATACAGTAAATATGGAACAACATTATTACATTCTAGCTAATAAAATTGCCTTCTAAAAGGTCTGAAACTAAGGACCACTCTCCATCTATTTAAGGTGAAGCTGGGTAAGTGTCGGAGGCATTAAAAACATTTGAGCACAAGGTGAAGACTTTCCCCTTGACATAATCAAAAGGATGGAAGAAATGAAAAGGGAGAAAGATTCTATTGTGGTTCTATGTCATTAATGCATCTCTAGTACCAACTAACTTCATCTTGGGACCAACATGTTCATGGCTCATCTTTCTGAAACCCTGTAAACATAGTGGGTATAGATGGGAAATGGTACAGAGGGAAGAGTGTGCAGCTATGGACCGAATTTCCTACATTTAATTTGCATCCATCATACTAGTCATGTCACCAAGGCAATTTACTTAATCCCTCTGAACCTTAGTTTACTGATCTGTAAAATGGAACTGGTGTAAACACTAGGAAAAAGCTATGGAGAACAATGCCTGCACATGGCCCATATTTGATAAGTGCAATGACTGTGCCCACTGAGAGCAAGGCTTCCAGTTTTGCCCCTCAGATCAAGGGCAGAACATGGCTGAAGTTTCTGTTCTTTTGGTTCTGAGGAGTATGGAATGACTAATAAATTGAGGAGAAAATGTGGGGCCACTTCTCTTCTAGCCAAGTAAAGAGCAGAATTAAAGTGGTTAATTGAGCCATTATGATTTGTAAAAGATGGGAAAAAATATAAACCAATGAAGCAATTTCCCCCAGCAAAACTCTGCATAGGCTACCATCCACTTTTTCAAAAGAGTGTTCACGGTCAGCTCAGTGTCAAGGGCTTGGCTACAATTATAATGCACTGAGAGGTGTTGATACTAAGCATTTTTAAAAAAGGGAGTGCCAACTCTAAGTCTTCAGGATAAGAAGAAATATGATGGGTCCAGGGCCTTCTCAGAATTTCTTGCACTTCAAAGACCATGTACTTGGCAATGGTTCCACCACTTTCCTGAGTTTGGTCAACGTGGCTGAGGAAAGGCAAAACTCTTAAAATCCACACAGATGGAACTTTTCCACTGGCCCTATTTTGGTATAAATATTCATCAAGGACTAGAAACTTAAAGTAGATATCGGTCTGAACTATACGTGGTTTGGACTAACTTTCATCCAATTTTCAGTTGTATTGCTGGCTATTGTCTCCCAGGAGGGCCACCTCTCCTGAGCTGTGGTTGCTGTCATCTAGAGATCTGAGTCAACTGCCTCTTCAGATCATGGAAACCATTGAGTGTGTTCTCAAGAGACTTCTAGCCAGAAACAGGGCCCTCAAGGTTCACATGAAGGTTTGAGTTAGTTGTTTGAAGGAAGAAAAAGGGATAAGGCTTTGCTCACCCACCATCTTAAAGTTGATCCTTTTGGAGACAAACTTGAAGTAGGATAATAAATTTGGAACCAGACATTAAAAATTCAGGATCTGGTTTGGAATGGCGCCTTCCCCACCCCTCTCACTTTCATTTCCTTTTCATCTTAAGATCTTTCCTAAAAACCACCAAGGAGAATCCCTTCCACTCCCCTGGCCCCACTCCTGCCTTGCCAGTTCCGATTTTGGTCCACGAGTCAGAGGGTTTTAGATTAAGCGACATGTGTGGAGCACTGGGGAAGGTTAATGGCCTCACCTATCCTATTTCACATGTATCTTGTATATTCTGTACTCATGGCCTCTCACCCCATTTCTATTCCTGCAGGATTCCCTGTGTCTGTCAGGAAGGAGAACCAAGTTGCTCTTACTCCTTTTGATAACTTTCCTTCTCTCTTCTATATCCTTATTTCATTCCATTCCCTTTTCTACCCATTAACACCGTTGAACCCTTCCAGCATTGACAGGCTTTCGGGGATGGGGAGCGCACACACAAAGGGGATTAAGGTATGTTCCCTGCCCTCGAGGAACTTATACATGGAGAATTTAGGCACCAACAGGATATGATGGCACAGAAGTTAAGTGGACAAGACACCCACTGCACATGTTCCAGGGTCATTCAGAAAACGAAACGTTCATTCAGTAGGAGAGTGAATCCATGCCAGGAGCTCAGAGGAGAGAGAACTTGGTCTGTACTGACAGCTTCATGGAGGAGGGGACTGAGGAATGGATAGGATTTTGTCCCCTGGAGAGAAGAAAGCCTTTGAATATGCATGTGAGGAAGAAAATTTATGGTCAAGGAAAGAGTGACATATCAGTGTAGGGGAAGCAGACTGTTGTAGTGAGAGATAAGGATGAAAAGGGACCCATCACATAGAAACAGACTAAAGTCAAAGGAAAGATTAGGAGTCCTAGCGGGCAGGTCCCTGAGACAAAGCTGTCCACTAACATGGTACATCCACAGGCTGCAGCCAGAACTCAGCCCTCAGCCCGTGATCTCCACATCCTTCTGCTGCTTGGATCCATACTTTCCAGTTATTTATCAAATACTGTCTTTTTCACTTTCTAACAGTACTTTAAGGAAACTCTGCATGTAGTAAAATTTCACAAGTCTCAAGTATTCAGTTGATTACTGTATATACCCTGTGACCACCATCCAGGTAAAGACCTAGAACCCCTCCTGTGCCCCAGAAAGTTTTCTCATACGCCTTTCTAGTCAGTAACAATCTCCTCTTATAAAGCTTCTTACTATTCTGACTTCTCTCACCATGGATTGATTTTGCCTGTTTTTGAGTATCACATAAGTGGAATTATACAGCATATATTCTTTTATGTCTGGCTTCTTCTGTCAGACCCTTGCTGCAAAAATAATCTTTACTACTAATCAGTTTTCTGTTGTACAAATCTAAAGTGATTTGTTTATCCATTCTCCTGTTGATGGAAGTTTGAATTATTTCCAGTGTCTATTATGAATAAAACTGCTGCAAATATTCACATCCAAGGTGTTTTTTTTTTTTTTTACACCTGTGCTCCTTTCTCTTGGCTGTATACTAGAAGTGAACCTGCTGGACAATAGGGTAGGTATACTACATTTAACTTTACTGGAAACTGCCAAAAGTTTTCCAAAGTGTTTTTTTTTTTTTTTTTTATCATTTTACATTCTCCTTGGAAATGCATGTGAGTTCCAGTTGCTCCACATTCTTGCGACACTTGCTATTGTCATTATTTAATTTCACCATCCTGCTGGGTATATAATGGGCATTATATACCCAGAATTTCAATACGAATTTTATTTTGTATTTTTCTGATGAGTAATAAGGTATATTTTCCTACAATTATTAATCATTTAGATATCTTCTTTTGTGACATGCCTGTTTAAGTCATCACTTTTTAAAAAAATTGGATTGCTTTTTAAAAATTATTGATTTATATATTCTGGATACAATCTTTTGTCAGATATATGTACTATGAATATTTTCTCTCTGTGGATTGTCTTTCACTTTCTTCGTGGTATCTTTTAATGGAAGGAAGTTAATTTTGATGACCAGCTTTCATATTTATTCATGAGCATTCCCTCCAGATTGAAAAGTCACAAGGATATAAAACTTATATTACTTTCTTACTGTTCTAGCATTCCATATAGTCATAGGCTATAACATTGCAAATAATTTTTAAAAGCTTTTAAAAGATATTACCTCTATTTACCAAAGTTTTCATCTTTTCCTCCATAACTTTTCCTGATTTCACATTACTCTTTTCTCCTTTTTATAAATTAGGTACTTTGCATGTAGAAGAGTGCTGATTTTTCATGAGTATTTATGACATGGGTTTGGAGTACTTCTCTTAGTGCTTTAAATTTTCCTATTCCCTTCTCTCTTGGCATGTTTTTACACTTTAAAAATGCTCTTCCAAGAAACAAGACAGTTTGGTGGCACAGAAGTGGGCAAGGATGGAAGGAGAGGGAAACAACTGTCTAGATGGAGAAGGTGGCACAAGCCACAAAACTGATGCCAAATAAAATCGAGGGGGCTGTGTGGTGGCCATCTCACTCAGCTAAAAGCAGACATTAGGTCTCCCAGACGGTAAGAAGTAATCCCCCGAAATAGGTGCTCTGACCTTAATCCTGACCAATATGTAGGGGTTGCTGGGTAAACCAGACTAGAACGTTAAAAAACAATGGCCACTGCATCTTGAACTAAGGAAACAGAACCAACAGGGAGAAGTGGGAGAGGGAAAGGGAAAGAGATTTTAGCTCAAAATAAAGGAGAGCTACCTAATAATTATAGGGGTTCAAAGAATAAAATATCTCTTTAGGAGGTGTAAGTACTCAATGGTATTCTTACAGCCCTGGCTGCCCAGCCCATCTCATGTTTAAGGTTCTGGATGGGGTACTTGGACAAAATAGAGTTTCGAAGTTTTTCTGGGTTTGAACTACTATGAAACCCTGAATCCTAATCCTAGCTCTCCTACTAATAAGTTCTGTGACTAGGGAGCAAGTCACTTCACCTGCTAGATATGTTTTCCTTGTTTAAACAAAGAAGTTGACTTAGAGAACCTCTGAGGCCCATTCCACCTCTTAAAAATTAATTCTAAGTGCTGAAACATACAGAACAAGCATTATTCGAGTAGGTAAATGATGATTTCCCTAGTGGGCTGGGTCCAAGGAAAGGTACAGCGTGGGTGACAACAGCCATTCTAATTACCATGAATCCTCTTAGAGGTGTGTTCTCCCCCACAGGCTGTTTGGGCCTGTTGGCTGTCTAGGATGAAAGGCTTGAGGAAACACAGCTTTTCCATCAAATGTCACCTCTTCTTCAGGTCCTTGCAAACACAGGGATGGTCCCCATAATTTCATTTTTCCAGTTAACTGGCAGGAAATCATCTGGGATCTTTATCCCCCGCTCTGTTTAACATACCATATGCAACTAACAAAAAAAAAAAAATAGAACAATCATCCCAGTGGCATTTCGATATTCAAACCATGTGTTTTTCATTTTGATGCATCATCTGCTCTAAAACATGGCACGGAGGGACCCACGTTTACAGACCAAGTCAGAAATCTAAAGTCACAACAGTGCAAAAGGAATTGTTTGGCTGCAAGATTCTGGATCGTGTTAATCAAGTTCCCCTATTTCAAAGGCCAATTTTTTTCCTCACAGTTCCCTGACGAATTCTACTTGGGATTTCTCCACCACTAATGATCATTTGCATGGCTGAAGAGTTTAAAAGTGAATGTATTTTGACATGTTTTCATATTCTGCTCACATGTGCAGTGTGCTGAACCTCACTGGCGTGTGTGTGTGTGTGTGTGTGTGTGTGTGTGTGTTTCCCGCATTGCCTATATATTGCATATCCTCAGTTTTCTTTTCTTCTGTCACAACATGAATTCACATCTTCCTGCCAAAATTCAAGCTCAGTGGGGTTGGGTTTGGGGGCACTCCATTGTTGGGCTGAGGAGTCTCAGGACACCACCATAACAAGTTTTCTGCATGCCAGTTTGGCAGGCTCTGCAACCCTACCACCCCAAAAAGTTTTGGTTGAGAGGCAAGGGGAAAAGTTCTCAGATAAGAAAATAACAGATGTGCATCATGGATGGATACAGAGGAATGTATTTCTCTACAGTTTAAGATGAATGATATTCCCCAAATTAGAAGTTAAATAGGATATATATGGGTGTCAGAACTGGAAGGCATAAAACTGGACTGTGACCTGATCCTAATAGCTCATTCATCCTTGTCTTTCAACACTTAGCTCAGATGTCTCCTCTTCAGTAAGCCTTCCCTGACCTCGGCAGGTAAGGTTAAGCACTTCCTCTTCTGATCTCCCTCAGTCCCATTTTCATACCTCTGATCAAGGTCTTTAGACACTGCTGTGGTCTCCGATGGCTGAACCAGCTGTTCCTTTTCTGAAACCATCGGCCTCTGGGATTCTTTTCCTTTTACTTCTCCACTTCCCAGCTCAGTCCCTGGCATATAATAATTGCATAATATATATCTGCACAAAATAAATTCTTAAAGCTGACCAAATCAGAGGCAGGTATAAGTTTTAGCAAAATAACATTTTTGTTCTCTTCACCATTTCGCTCTCATTAGCTCTTTTGATAGTGATGATAACTCATGTTTAACATACATTCATTATTTGTCAGGCACTGTGTTAAGAATTTCATAGATTATTGTTGTGAGGACAACTTTTAGGCCCATTTTATTGATGAAGAAACTGAGGCTCAGAGCTAATGTGACCTGTCCAAAAGTAACAGGAAACGTGGCAGACAGAGCTGGGCTTCAAACCCAGTTTGTCTACTCCAAGAACCTCAGATTCAATTCATTATGGTTGTGTGTGTGTGTGTGTGTGTGTGTGTGTTTGTATATGCATACATGTGCATATTTGTGTGTGTGTAGAACACAGTTAAAGCTTTATTTCAATGGCGGTCTTAATATATTTGGGCTCTTTTAGCTGCTTGACATGAAAGAGTCCCTTCTCGGAGCAGTGTTTTAAATGCATATAATAAAATATGTAGGATCACAAAGGAAACTGATATTACTGAAATAGTACCAAAACATAAAAACAAATCTGTGCTTTAGTAACATATGTGCTTGTGTTAAGCTAATTAGCAAGATCTAGTCATGGATCTAATTACTGTTATTTCAGAGCAGGGAGAGTATAAGTGGTACGCTGGGCATCTACCACAGCTGAAATAGGTTAGGAACATATCAGATTTCCATTGGTATCAAGGGCACAAACACAGGGCCTGCATCTAGTTAACTTTCCAATGTGAATATCATGTACAGTAGCTTTATTTGATTTTTTAAAAAACGGCACAGGGGCTGCTAAACTACCAGGGCTTTTGTCTTCATGAATAATTGAAGGAAATCCTGAACTTCAGTTAGAGGTTAGGGATATAAAGATGCAATATTTTTCTTCATTTACATTTCTTCATAACCTCAATTCTATCCACAGATCCCTGGTTAGAAACTTTTCCTCTATCTGCTAACAAGATTTTTGAAAACTTTGCCACCCAGATTTCCTCTAATGTAAGAAGCCCCATGTGCTGACCCCTCCCACTATTAAGGCCAGGTCCCCTTAACAAGGACATGGCCCACAGGGCCAAGGCAAGGGTGGGGAGCACAGGCCTGGCTGGATAAGTGGGTGGCTGTCCTCCAGGATGGGGACAGGGCTGGGCGCCACTTTCCTTCCACCCCTTCCAGCCAATGGGTGAACAGGGTCAAGGACCTTGGTGGTCAGCTTCCTGAAAGTGCCATTTAGTCATACATCCCCACAGATGCTGTCTTCTTAAGGCAGGTTTCTTATGGAGGTATTAGCCAGCCAAGAGCCCCTTCCCCATGGTCCTGCCCTTTGGTGCCACTGACACAAACACCACGAAGGACAGAGCCTCTGAAGACATAGACTGAACACAGGCACCTTGTCTACCATCACAGGTCTGCAAGGAGGCTGAAGGGGCCACAGCTGAGGCCAATGACTGGTTGTTTTCTCAGGCAAGTAGAGGGCTGCTTTTCTGAAGTGTAGCCAGCAGATACCTAGGCCAAATTGTTGCCATTGTCATGATTTTGTATATGATGTGGCCTGAGTATATTTATGACTAGATCTAAGTTTAGCTATAAAGAGAAGGTCTTGCAATCTGATATCTTAGAACCCCATGAGATGTAGGTAAACTGAACTTAGGCTTCTATGTTCCAGCACTTAATTACCTATGGGCTTCCTGCACTGTGCTGATGAGAGAGGATACCAATAATAACAGGAGGAAACATTTTTTGAGCACTTACTATGTATCCAGACACTTTGCTATTGCTTAAAGGTAGAACTATTGCTAACTTTTCTTTCTCAAATGAGGAGCCAGAAGTCCAGATAAACAATTTGGCAAAGGTTGCAGACATAGAAAATGCCAGAACTATGAGCCACATGTGATTAACCATTCCTTAATATGGCCTCTGAACCTTGTGGCCAAAGTCAAGTTCATGGTCAAAATGTTCACCTGACCTTCTGAAGTTTGAGGGTATATAGTTGACATGAAATCAGAATATTCTGAGCAGGGAAGTGACAAATATAGATGATACCCTTTTCTCCTTCCTTCATAAATGATGCTGTGAGTCAATGTACCTCTCAGTTATGTCACATGTAAATTTTGGATATGCCATTTCTTCCCCATGTCCCATCTGTAACATAAAGGGATTGACGAAGCAGATCATTAAATTCTGCTCAGCTCTTTTATATAATGATTCACTTGCATTTTCTCCAAAGATTGATTTTTTTTTTTTTTACAAAGAAGGCAATGTTTTAAAACAGGAGAAGGGAAAAAAAAATCCATAAACGAATCATGTGGATTTGAAACAGCCACCATGGGCTGGACCCCAGCGCTTCTTTGTCCTTCAAGAGTGACTTGCCAAATGGAGCCTTTGGTTTCTGCACCCTCAGCAATCTTATTTCCTTTTCAATCATGTCCTGGTAGGGGTTTGGGCAGTGTTTTGCTTGGTTCTGATTCATGTGCTATTGGGTAGACCATGAGTCAGCCTGACCAGCCATGGTGAGGTACACAAGCTTATCCCCAGGCTAGAATTTCCTGGAAGCTCTGGGCCTGGGATCTCTAGGATTTTTTTTTTCTTTTTCTTTTTGTCAAGTGTTACTGCTTCTTCAGTAATTTCAGGATAATATTCTATGATTCCTTAGATTGTCTATTAGCCTCTTTCCTAGAGAGTTCTGCCAGTCTTCTAGAAAACCAGGAACCAGGAGAAATCTAGAAAGCCCTTGTTCTATACCTGGGAAATGGCTTTGACTTGGTGTGGGTGGCACTATACACCTGGTAAGAGATATCAGAGACATATAGATGCTTGGTACCATTTGGCAAATGCTGGGCAATTCCTGAATCTAACTATCACTGCCTAGGAAGACCTTGATGTCTATGAATCTTATAGTAATACTCATAGTTCATCTCCACCAGGCTTCTGCTTGTGAAGAAAGCTTTCTTGTTTCTTCTTGCAGTGGGAAGAGCTTAAGTTTTGGAATCAGTGAAGACTGGGTTTGTATTCCTAACCTGCCATCACATGACCTTCAGTAAGTCATTTAAACCCTTTAGGCAAAATGAGATAAGATGTGAGAAAATGTCAAGCACCCAGTGTGTATTCAAGGAATATCTTTCTCTCTTTTGTCTTTCCTCAAACTTGTCTGTCCTACTTGTAGAACTGTTGTAAGCCCAGGCGAGGAGAAGGTATTGGGGCTGAGATGGCTTAGATTAAAGCCTAGAGATACTCGGTGATTATTAAGCCTTTCCCAGCCTCTTACTTCCACAAGTGTCAGACACACTGGTAAAAAGTCAGTCATTAGCCCCCAACACCACATATTCAGACACACTATGACAAGCACCTGCAGTTTATAAAGTAATGGTTTCAGCATCTGTTTTTGGACATCCTTTAAGGAGGACTCAGACAACTTCTTTTTCTTTCTTCCTTTTTTTTTTTTTAATTAATAAAGCTCTCTTTTGGGCCAAGTTGCTTATACACCTATGGGCATGTCTCCAATGCCTTGGCTATTAAAGTCTTTAAGTGACAGCTTAATATATTTTTAAGATTGAGGGAGCCAACGACAATTCTCGAAGAGCTGTGTTTACGTTGGATCGGCTCACCCAGGCGGCGTGCCAGCAGTTTTGCATGCTGCAGGAACTGGAGGTGAAAGCAGGAAGGGCTGAGTACAGAGGGGAGGAGAAAGCTGAAGGCAGGAAAGCCAAGAGGGATATGATGTGGAAAGGGCGGAGGGAGACGCCCAGCTGAACCTGGCAATGTACTTAGAAGAACCATCATTTAATGCTCCTCTGACATTGTGCTGAGGGGTGAAAAATAGCACCCTTTGGAGCTAGTCCATTGGCACACGCTCAGTCAACAGAGAACATGCTCTTAGATCTCTTTGTTCTAGTCCTTTCTAAATTCCTGCAAATGGCTCCTTGGCAGCCAAAGGCCTGTATCTTTACAGGCTTCAGCACACCTTCTCAGCAATCTCAGAGAAGAAGCTGGACTCCTCTGGGCCTCAGTTTCCTTATCTAAAAAGGGAAGTCTTCATGCTCCCTTCCAGACCTAAAATTCTATGACTCCAGAGTGAAATGCTCAATGACTAGGAATCTCTCTAGAATGAAGATGGGGTGGTCATTGTCCTAGCTTATTAGGGCCAAGCAATAGGCTTTGGTTCAGCTGGATAAAAATGAACTGTTCTTCAGATGAGATAGTCATAAAAGAAAGTGTGTCCTTCACTCACCAAAAGACACCTTTCAGTATTCACACGCTCCTTGAAATGCATCATCCCCGCCCACAAAAACAATGGCTAACTCTACTTGAAAGCTGGTGTGCTCAGCCCCTTCACACACATCATCTCATTTGATGGTCACAGCCACCTTGAGAGGCAGATACTGCAACTATCTCCCCAATGATCAGATGAAGACACAGACTCAGAAGCTAATTCGCTTGCCCAACAGCACACAGCTAGGAAGCAGTAGCGTTGTGATTTGAACCCAGATCTGGTTACAAGAACACTAGTAACCAGTATTCTTAAATACACTTCATAAATAACAGAAGAACAAATCCACAATAATGGTTGATTCCACCAAGAGAAATGGCATTTGGCCTTCAAGAGCCTTTGTTACCAAGGAATGTTGGCTATTTCACCATTCTCAGGGAACTCTCTGTGTTAGGACACCTCTTTCCCAGTAGAAAAACAAGTAACTCAAAAGCATCCATCCAATGGGAGCATTTGACTTAACACAGGTGAGAGGGGGTAGGGAACTGTTTTTAAGCTCTGCTACTAACTATGTATGTGACCCATGGTGAGTCCCTCAGTCTGTCTGGGACTGGTTAGATGACTTCTAAGATTACTCCAGTTTTTAGATTTTCTGTTCTCTCTTGAAGACCTTTTTATGACTTTCCAGCTGCTGGGGATTCCCCCGTATCCCTGTCCCCTGGGGGCAGGGCAGTGGGGACAGCTCATATGCCATTTAAAACCATTTCTCATTTTGTAAATAGGACCCTTGCAGCTCTAAGAGTCTACAAAATTATTTTGAAATGCCTAAGTGTGATTATGCATCCTGAAGCCAAGTGTTATAAAACCCCCCACTGTTGCAGATTTAAAAAGTAAATATGCAATAAAAGCTTTTCAGCATGCTGTTGATATGACACAGGGTTTAATCACAGCAGTACGGCTCAGCAAGAAGAGCTTGTCCCCTACTCCCTTCCCTTGCCTCCACTTTTTTGAGTTGAAGACATTGGTGAAGCTACAAAGTGGTGATCTTCCTGATTGTCACAGTCCCAAGAGGTAAGAAAATATCTCCCCTTTCATCTCTACCCACCACATTCTTTCTTTAAGCCTGTAACTGGATCTAAATGAAAAATAAACCCTTTGTAGGCTAAGGAAGTTGGCACTAGGGGAGGCAAGAAAGAGAACACGTTCCACCTCTAACCCAGATAATCACACTCTCCTATGCAAAGAGAAATAAAAAACAAGACAGAGGATACAGTCAACAATATCGTAAATATTTGTATGGTGACAGATGGTCATTAGACTCATCATGGAGATCACATTGTAAGGTATATAAATGTCAAATCACTATGCTGTTCATGGGAAACTAATATAATGTTGTATGTCAACCATACTTTTGGGAAAAAAAAGCGAATTATATGAACCAACAAAATAAAACAAAACAAGGCTTCCTCTAGGTGGTGGCCTCGGCTTTCAGTGAGGAGAGGTGCTTCTGTGTACCCCGTCTCCTGTCATCCATTAACCATCAACCAGCTTGTGCTAAAACCACTTGAAATCATCTGACTTTCCAGAGGACCATGGGACTCTGCCTCTTTAGCCCTGAATTTTTCACTTTGACTGAATTTGGGGAAGAAGTTTAGATACAAATATCCTGGTGCTACAACAAATTTGAAAACAACAATGCACAAAATGTACTGTCCGTGAACATTCTGGTCTGAGCTGGGTGGATATTCAGAGATTCACTCATGGTGTATTACGTGCCACTGTGTATGGCATAATGTGCTTGGAACAGAGATGAGCAAGGAAGGTTTCCCCTCACGGAGTTTGGAAAGATGTGCAGAGAAATAGGAGTAGTGCATGCCTGACTCACCACTAGGTAGAAATTAATAGGTATCTTACCATGGTCTAAAGTTTATGAGAATTCCATAGAAGGAGAGATGACTTGATTCTGCAAATAGTCTGGCAAAGGCAAGGGGGCATGGTACATTCCAGAGAGATGTCCTGATGAAGTCTGACTTAGTGTACACATTCAGAAGGGTCCGCTGGACTCTGTGTGGGAGTCTTGGGAAGGTCAGCTGTATAATGGCGCAGCTATAAATCAGATGCATGAATGCTGAGCCTCTAAGTGTGCTGGCTTGCATTTTATTTGGATCTGACATAGTTTCTTTCTGTTTTTCCCCTCTCGTTCTACCCCACAGGTATTGGCAGATGTCTAAGGAGGACTTTGCCCTGCAAGACCAAATCCCCTGACATCAGAGTTTAAAAATGATTGATTTGGCACTTTTTGGAGTACCTCTGTTTAGTAGATAGGATGCTGCCCAATTCATGAATCCTTCAATAAAGCCAATTACATCTTTAAAAAAAAAAAAAGCCTGTTTTGGGAGATTAACCCACAATGTACCATCACTGTTATTCCTGCCGTGCAGGAGGAGGGGACTATCATCCCCACATTGGAGACAAGGAAACTGGGGCTCAGAAAAGTGACTTGGTCAACAAGGTGCAGCTAAGAAGTGTCAGGGCATAAAGCTTCCCTTACACTATGCTGCCTGCTGGAACACTCTCTGTGACCCTGGGCCTTTGTTTCTCCATTGGTTTAGGCTGTCTGCTCCCTTCCAGCTCACATGACCTCTAAGTCTCTGGCATGTACCATCTCCCAACTGCATACAGGTAAGTAACCGGTGGGTGTTGGAGCCCCAGGTCCCTCCTGCAGTAATTCACCCATGACCTTCTGGGTTCCTAGCCAGCCCTTCTTGAAAGGGTAACGTGCAGACCCTAGGGACAGAAATTAGTTCCCCAGTGCTGGAACAGTTGCCATTGCCAACATCAGCAACTAAAGACACTGGTGTGTGTGTGTGTGTGTGTAACAAAACAAAACATTAGGATGACAGCAAAAGGGGAAGATTCCCTGTGAGTTAATATTACATGTCCCCCCTCGGCCACTTCAAACTTCACCTCAATCACAGGAGGGGGAAAGGAGAGGGGATGATAGGGTTTTTTCCCCTACAGACCATAGGATTACCATACAAAAAAAGTCTTTACCTTATTTACATTTCAGTTAGCATGACCAAAGAACTAAGATCCTTTGCAAATACTTTACACAAGGGCTTTTAAAAGTAAATTTTTTGGGGGGTGTGCCTATTGGCTCAAGCAAGTATTCCCAACAATTTTGTTTTCTGTGAAGTCTTGGAATTCAATGAGTTTCTTTCTTACTTCTAGGTACAATAAGTCTCCGCGAACACATGGGTGAGGGAAGCAGGGGGAAAAAAAGAATCTAGGTAAGTACAGGCAGATCGCAGCTCACCTTCTGAACTCCTGGGTTTAGGTCCTTGGCCACCTTTGCCATCTTCTTCGGGGATGGAAAAACAGCGCCTGGCTTCTCAGGCGGAGGCGCGAGGGCGCGCAGTGGGGACAGCGGTGGCTGAATGGCCAGGTTCGCGAGCCTAGGGGGAGCTCTGCGCTCAGCGGGGCGCGGCGGGGCCCTTTAATTGGAGAGTGGGACTCCCTCTAAAACCTCGCCAGCCAATCCGCGCAGGCGCTCGCACTTGGCCAACCAATCCCAGCGCGCGGCTCCCCCACCCCCGCCCTTTGGGCGGCTGCGGCTGGGCCGGCTACCCCAGAGTGAGTGCTACCCTGACGTCAGTGCCACTGCGGCCCCTGCCTGCTCGGGCGGCTCACATCTGTCCCTGGAGCGGCAGGAATCTGTCCCCACGCCCTTCTCCTTTAAAGGACTACGGACAGAGGGTGGGGCGGGCCGCTGGGCGCTGAGATTCATTCAGGTCAAAAGGGAGAGTGATCAAACAGGAAGGCCGAGGTATTTTTAGGGAGCTGGGTCCAAAAATAAATGCTGAGCTGTATTCCCCTCCCCACCCTTTCTGCCTTGTCGTAAGGGGGTGCAAGTAGAGGGGGAAGGCAGGTGGTATGCAGCCGCATTAACTTGGCTGGCTCACTTTTCCTAAACCTGGGCAAGTTCTCTCATCGCCAGAGAGGAGGTAAGAGTCCAGTGAGTCCACGATTTTTTTTGGCACTTAAGGTTTGTAAAGTACTAATCTGCCTTTCATACCTTGCTCTAATGTAAACCCTCCTGATTCAGTGAGAAAGAGAAGAGTATCCTGATTTTATAAATGCCAAGATAAACATCTTCACTCTTTTTGTCATCTTTTCATACTGCACCCTGGTAATCATCTCAGGCGATTATTACCTGATGATGATGATGGCGACGACGATGACCATGATCATTCCAATTTGACAGATGAGGAAATGGGATCAGAGTGGGTACCTGGTCTACAGCTGAACTCTTCAGCAAGGCTTTAATCAGAGAGAGGGTGAGGACTCACCTGGGGAGAAGGTGCACACGATTATATGCCATAATCGTACTGCAACATCTAACGTAACAACTCCTAGAAACAAACGTTGGCCAGGCCTCTCCTCACTATGCCATGCTGTCTGCCTACAAATCCACATCTCCCTTGAGCCAGTTCCACAGACCTGGGTCCCCAGAGGCATTTTCTGTGCCTGGACAGAGGACTAAACACAAGACTCTTTTCACCTGGAGGAGGAAACCACTGTCTGTCATGAGGGTTTTATCCTATAACCCACATTGGCAGTGCCCCCTGCCACAAATCAGGGCTCAAGTGGGCTAAAATAAAACCGGGTTGCAGGGTGATTGAAGGGTGGTTTCAAAGTATATCATGTGGGAATGACTTGGAGATACAGGGGAAGCTGCAGGTCACGTTTTAGGACTTTCTTATTCGAGGTACTTTCCTTCTTAAAGCCTTCTCCATTTGGTTCTTAACACATCATCTGCAGCCATCCCCAATTTTAACCAATGTTCCCAAATTGTGACTCCTTTTTGATATTCCTGGAAAGGGCTTTCTGTTAGTCACTCCCCTTTTCCAAGGCAAGAAATGGCCTTTTTCTTCTTTCATGGAATTTTGCTCTAATTGATGTTTGTCTTGCTTGCTCCCAGCTAGAGCCCCTACACCAGCACATGATAAACAGTCAGAACACATTTGTCGAATGATCAGAGAGGTTGGAGTCTGGCTTGTAATCAGCAGTGAGCAGGCAAGGTGGGTCTAGGGAGTGATGGTGTAATACTATACCTGGTCTGGTTTGTCCAAACTTCCAAGGTGGGCTGCATGTTAAACCAGTGTGTAAATCATTAATTGGTGGCCAACAGTAGACTGGCCTGGGAGAGGTTTCCACATGAATAGCCCTTTCAGTAGCAAATCCTAGGAACAATAGTGCTGTACTAGGATGCCATGCCTGAAGCCCTTATATTTCCGAGGTATGGGAACGGAAGCCAGGAGAATAACAAAGCCAGCTTTATCCCTTGCAAACTAGGCAGAAGCCTTCCCAGTGAAGTCATTTCCCACTCCCTTCCCAGCCATCCTTCTTGCCCTATCTTGAGAAATCACCGTTCCATGGGATAATTCTAATTTTATTAACATTAACACCGTTCACCAAACACAAGCCCCGCTTCTCCTCTCTTTCTTTTTTACCCTTGGTCTCAGTTTCAGTGAAGGAGGCAGGTATTGTGGCTATTTCTTAGAATGTGAGAGTCAGGAGCTACTGCTTGGGGTGGCCCAATCTCTCCCGTCTGCAAAAGAACCTTCTGTGGGCAGAAAGGTGATCCCTGCTCCTTGCTGGAGCTAGCTCTCTCCCCAGCTGAGGATGCTGACTCCGACCCTTTAAACCCTTTCTAGGGGACCCATGGTGAGAGTCTTGGCTGGAAACCTGGACAGACTACTTTAATTTGGGACTGTTCTGGAAAATAGAGCCAATGTGGCTATCACATTTTAGCCTCAGTCCAGCTGTGAGGTCCTTTTGTTTCTCTTTGGACGAAAATGGGGCCTCTTTTCCAGGTTGTAACAGTAGAGAGATCAGACTTCCCCAAGGTTCATTGCTTTGTGGTACTGGGCTTATTAGAAGTTTCATTCATCCATCAAGCAGGTTTGGGGGACCTGCCTTAAGCCAAGTCCTGTGCTAGGTGCTGGGGACACCCAGATAAATGAAAGAAACTGTCCCCTTCAAGAATGCCTTGGTTTAATTAATAAGTATCACTGGGGCTCTCTAGATGACAAAGCTATATCTTACTTGAACTTCAAGATAGCCACTCTGGGAGAAAACAGAGATTTGGGACAGTCAAGGGCTCTATCCAAGGTCACATAGCCAGTATGGGGCAAAACTGAAATTCGAATTCAGGGCTTCTAACTCCAGAGCATGTCCTTTCATTTATACTGCACTATCGCCTGTGATTGTCAAAGACTGATTACAGGGAAAGGAGTAAGCACCTGGAAAGATGGTGTCCTCATCATTATCACTGGGATATTTGACCTTGAGTCTCATGCTCTTTTCACCGTTCCTTCATTCGTTCACTCATTCATTCAACATACATTGAGCTGAGAACAACGAGTTAAGCCCTGAGCTGTGGATATGACAGACAGTGAATAAGACAGGAAAGGTTCCTGCCCTCAACTAGCTTCCATTCTAGTGTGGGGGGGAGACAGACATTAAGCAGGTGAACAGGTAATTAGATAAGGTAACTAAGATAAGGTGTGAATGCCTTAGAAGAAACTAATACAGGGGAGATTCATAGATGTTTGATCCCTTCAGATCGGGTGGTCTAGGAAAACCTGATGGAGGAGGTGACCTGAGACCTGAAGAAGGAGCATGAGTCAGCTATGAGTAGTTTCCATGGAAAGAACATTCCAGAAGGATAGAGTCATGAGTACAAAGACCCTAAGGTAAGCATGGCCTTGCTATGTCTGAGGGATCATAAGGCCAGGGTAGCTGGAGGGTAAGGAGGTATGGGGAGAAATCATGAGAGGACCTGAAAGAGGTAGGCAGGGATTAGATTGTGTGGGTCACACTAAAGAGTCTTGATTTTTTTTTTTCTGAGAACAGTGCAAAGCTATATTAATGTTTCCAACTGAAACATAATGTGTACCACATATGTCATTTAAAAATTTCTAATAGCCACATTTAAAAAAAAGTAAAAAGAAACAGGTGAACTGTTTCATTTAAATAAAATATTTTATTTAAGCCCAATATCCCAAATGTTGTCATTTCCACTTGTGATTGATATATAACACTGTTGAGATGGTTTACATTCTTTCTTTCATGCTACATCTTTGAAATTCGTTGTGCATTCTATACTTATAGGGCATCTCAGTTGCAAATGCTAATAGCTATATGTAGCCAGTGGCTACCACATTGGACAGGGCAGTTATAGAGAGTTCTAAGCAAGGGGGTGGCAATATCTGATGTACTGTAGAACTCACAGCAAGGACACCCAAGAGATGCTAATAGAAATCTGGCTGGTTACTAACAACCCCTCATTATCAGATGGTGAGACCAAGAACCTGGGAACCCATAGATGAGTGTCCAGTCTACTACTTGTATGTGTTTTGGGCACTTCACTGGGAAGGACGAGTGATTTGTCCATATACACAAAGCTAGAAAGGCCAAGTGAAACCTCCAGCCCAGATCTTTTGGTTTCATGCCAGACACTTTAGGAAATCCCTGCTAACCCTAGCTCACAACAATGATGTTTTTATTGTTACAATGTAGTAAGCATGGCTTAGTTGAGTAATGGATTTTGTTTGGTTTTGATTTTTTAAAAACATATTATGTTCATTAAAAACACTCTACACTTAAGTGTAGGTAGATATAAATAATCCATGAACCACACAGTATATTATAATGTGTACTAATTGATATAAATATTACCATGAGACACATAATATATTTTAATTTGTATCAAAGTGGATCATCACCTGTACCCTATATATATGTTTAATGTTCACAACTTAAAATTTTTGGTTTCTTTCCTGCCATCCTTACAGTAACTTTAATTTTAGAATAATTAATTTTCTTCATATTTTTGGATAGCCTCCTAGATCAAGAAAGGCTTTGCCTTTAATTCCAAAACATCTGGATCGAAACAAAACATGACTATTGGACCCAAGTATTCTCCTGATTTGTAGCCTGTCTTTGATGGGAACAGTGAAAGGCACAAGGAGCTCTGCCCATGGTGAAGGAGCACTGGATCAAGAGTCCAGAGCCCTGCATTTTGATTCTAGGTTTGTTTAAAATGATGTGGCTGACCATCGTCTGCAAACCATTTACAACTCAAATTTATTGTTATTTACTGGGACCAAGTGATCCCTTTGCTCTGACAATCAAGTACATACCCCACCTGATGGTGCAATGGAGCCATTTCCTTCTTGGCCAGGTAGACAAGAGAGTGGAAAGAGCACAGGATTTAGACCCAGAAAATCTCTGTGTGTGTTTCAGCTCCACCATGGTGGGGAGCTCAGTGATTCGAGCAATATATTTAAGAGTCTCTGAGTCTATGAAAAATGAGGATAATGATCTTCTTTTCTCCTGCGTTACGAAGTGTATCCACATGTTCATCTTTAATTATCCGTAGTGGGTAGAATTATAAGAACAACGCCCCCCCGCCTCCAATGACCTAGGCTTTTGTGTGGCCTCCTCCCTGTGAGTATGGGTGGTACCTGTAACTTGCTTCTAACCAATAGAATAAGGCAAAGGTGGTGGGATTTCACTCCATGATTATATTGTGTTTTATGGCAAAAGTGAAGGAATTTTGCAGATATAATTAAGGTCCCTGATAGGTTAATCAAAAGGGAGATCATCCTAGGTGGGAATGACTTAATCAGGTGAGTCATTTAAGAGGATCTAGAAGTCAGATGGGAGAAATCTCCATGTCAGTCAGTGCTGCTGCCTTAAAGAAGTAAACTGCCACAAGTTCTACATCTGCAAAGAAATGGATTCTGCCAACAACCATGTGAACTTGAAAGAGGACCCCACACCTCAGGGGAGACCCTAGTCTGTGAGACTGAGGTAGAGGACCCCACTAAGCCATTTCTGAACTCCTAACTGATGGAGACTGTCAGATGATAAATGAGAACTGTTCTATGCTGCTGAGTTTGTAGTCCTTTGTTACACCGCATAGAAAACAGTGGCATACTCATCACTCTTGGGACTGGTTTAAATGTTTGATTCTCTGCTATTGCTAGGGGTGAAGAAGTTTGGTACCTATTTTTGAAAGAAATACTTCTACTCTTCTTAATTCTTAAAACTTCCTGGGGCAATAAGTTACATAACTTGAGTATCTCCTTTTTAACCCTCCATTGGGTGCAACTGATCTCACAGATTGACTGCACACAAATTTTCAAATATCTAGCAGTTAACTTAAGTATTGTGACTCATCGCTTCCGTATCTTCCCCCTGTACAGTAACCTATCACCAGTCGTGTTTGTGACTTAGTGCAGTAAAGACGTATTTCACAGAAGTATCTTTGTGTGCAATGAATCTTTAAGATCAGTTGCGCCCTACAGAGGGTTACAGTAGCATTTACTCTTATCCTGGAGAGCTCTAGTTATGGCCCTGGAGGATTGCACGATATTACACATTCAGTTTCCATAGGTGTCATATTTAACGCTACACTCAGCCTGTTCATCCTCTTGGAGTGTGTGTGTGTGTGTGTGTGTGTGTGTGGTGTGTGTATGTGTGTATGCATGTGTGTGTGTGGTGTGTATGTGTGTGTGTGGTGTGTATGTCTGTGTGTATGCATGTGTGTGTGTGTGTGTGTGGTGTGTATGTGTGTGTATGCATGTGAGTGTGTGTGTGTGTTTGTGTAAGCAAATCCCTATCATCTGGTTTCCTGCAGCGGAATTGGGGCAGCGCCTGTCTGGGTAGCAGGAAGACAGTAAACAGGTGAAGTGAACATATGCCTGGTATTTTCTACATGTCGTCAGTCCTTTGCGAGGTGAAATTGCTTTAATCCTTAAGACGACTCCACATGGCAGATGTGACTCCTGTTCACAGGTGAGAAACGGAAGTTCTGCTCACGGCCTCAAAGCTTGCTGGGATCAAACCCAGCTGGGATCACTGAGGAGACGCTGGGCTTCAGACTGAGGGCTTAGCGTGGGTGAAGTTGGAGAAACGGGCCGCCAGCCTTTGGGGCCCTTCCTGGATGTCCTCTGTGTCCCTCCAGATACATTCCTTCCCCTCCTCCTCCCGCTCTGTGCCTGGGGTGCTGACCCGGGATTGCAGCAACAGGGTCCTTTGCAGTCTTCAGCCAGTAGGAGGCTCCGGTGGGAGATTAGAGGAAGGTAGGCTTAATCTCCCCACGTCCCCCGTTGCCCTGTGTTTTGTAAGTGGTGTTCCTCTACCTACAGCCACAACTCCTGTCAGCCTGCGCCAGCTGTCTCCCTTGGCCCCTTCAGGCCTGGAGTGGTCCCTGCTTCCTGCTGTCACTTGTCTCAGGGTGCTTCCTCCTCTAGTGTGGGTTCATTGAACCCTGTTTTCTCCTTCATTAATAGCCCCTTTGTTAACCTCCCTTCAGTTTCCCCTTCCAGTGTGTCCAACGAGGACCCTGACCCATCAAGAAGCCATAGTGGGTTTTGGAGGTGATACCTGTGCAGCCTTCACCAGGTTGTTGAGCTACAGACTGCCCTGTGCATTTCTTATGTAATCTTTTGGGCCATTGTCATGTGGATTCATGAAAAATATTTGGGACTTGGCAATTAATTAGAATAGGAAAGCCAGTTAGAGGTGCTGGAAGAGGCAAGACAGAAATTGGAGGGCCTTCTCTTTAGCAGGATTGCCGGCTACCCTTGCGTCATGAGAAGACTGGCTGTAGAGCTCTCCTCTGGCCACCGAGAGTGACTGTAGGTTTCTAATTCCCTTGTGCCTGGGTCCCATCACAGGTGAAAATGGGGCTTACTGTGGGGAATGAGTGTGGGGCTGTCTGCAAAAGCATGTCTCAGTCTTGAGGGCCTTTCCAAATGTTGAGTGTTCCCCTGCCAGGGTTCCAGCTAACACGAAGCTAGTCTTGAGTCCCTTGGGATGAGGCTGGAGTGTGAGACACTGCAGAATGAGGAGCAGTTGGCTGAGCTGGACCCTCCCCCTATGCTTGAATCACTGTAATATGCTGAACTGCATGGAGCTCAGAACCGAAATGTAGCAGAATACTTGCATTCTCCATGCCCAATGGGAGTGAGGTGTTGGTGTGACCCCTCAGGAGAAGCCTATTGAATAGGATTGGGGGACAATACTGAAGCTCCAAGGTCCTGGTCTAAGAATGGTTTTGATCTTTGGGGATGGGGGTAATGGGAGGAGTGGACTAGCTTGGAGGGGGCTGGTTGGGTGGTAGGTTTACAGTAGCCTATTGAAAGGAGCATTTCCCATGCCCAGGATAATGTACCAAGTGCCATTTCTGAGCTACGGCCAACATGACTTTACCAGGCACTATCCAACAACAGTTTCTCTGAATCCTCCCAATGCCTTACTGAGCAGGTGGTCTTATTCCCATTTAACAGAAGAGCAAACTGTGCCCTAGAGACATTAAGTAATTTTCCCAAGGTCACATAGCTGGTTGCAGAGCCGAATTTGGTCCCACAGGTACCAGACTCCAAAGCTGGTAGTGATAAAAACTACAAAGCAATAACTAAAACACCAGCAACCATTTCTTGGGGGGGTCCACCAGTGCCATGCTTTGCTCATCACTTGTAATTGCTACACCACTAGGGTCTGGGTCCCTAGCATGGAAGTAAAAAGCATTTCATTCCCCCGCCCCCCACAAACACACATACACACTTAACATCTGTGGGCTAATAGTAGGTAACCCTCAACAACTTCATTATGGGGACTATTTAGAATAAAATTCAATTTTAGAATAAGATTCCATTTACAGATAATGGGTACAATCAGGCCTGCTCAACCCATCAGAAAATCTCTAATTAGCAAAGGGTGGGAGGAGCATCATGGCACCCCTGTTTGTCAAGAGAACTTAAGAGATGGAGAGGAGATAAAAATCAGTATAAATTCATCATTAACACCTTTTCTCAGTATCACATTTTCCATCCTGTTTGCCATGTTGGCATTCTATTTTTCCGAAGCCTCATCAGCCTGCATTACCTGGTAACACCTCCATGTGGAATATTGAAATCATCCTATACCTGGAAAAAAATGGTGAAGATGTTTTTGTCTGTTACCTTTGGGAGCAAAGTTGACCTCAGTATGTTTTGGTCAGGTTGAAAAGTTCAAGGTCCTATGTATGAATCTGCTTCATTTGTGACCTGAGACCAGTTCTGCAGCTTAGGTTCAAGGCCAAATTTAGACTGGATTGTGAAGGAGGTGATGTCTGGCTTGATCCATTTCCTCTCTGTTTTTCGCCTTGCCTCAATGACTAAATTGGCCTGTCTGAACATCCCATTCAGACCTACTTCCTGGTGTCCTCCTTCATGCTGCAGCCTTATTATTCCTTTTTCCTCCCATCAAAATGTACCATTCTCTCGGTATGTCACTCATCCTCCCGTCACTGGGTTTGGCAATGTTCCACTAAGAAAAGAGTGAGATGGTTTTGAAGACTGGCATATCTGAGTTTGAACCCTGGTTCTACCACTTATTAGCTGTTTGACCATAGACAAGCTAACCTCTCTCTTAGCTTGTTCTAGCTGTCAAATGAAATGATCAGCCCTACCTCAAGAGGGCGGTACCAGCTTTAGTGAGGGAACAGGTGTAAAGCACCCAACCCATTTCCTGGCACAGAGTAATACCCATAGTTTCTCTCCTCTCCCAAGATTCCTCTCCCTTCTAATGTCTAACCAATTATTCCTTGTTTATCACAAGTAGGTTCAAAATAGCAGCTCCTCGTGACTGCTTCCTCTATTCTCAAGGAGATGAAACTGTCACATTAGACTGGTTCTGTGTAGATTCTTTTACATGCTTGTCTGTGGCAGATAGTGGTTGGGTGTGGGCAAGGGTGAACGAACTTTCTTAGATGATTAGTGAGCACCTACCCAAAGCAAACAGGTGCTGGGAGTTGGACAGGACCTCACAAGTGTCCCACCCTCACCTCTGTGGAACCCAGAAGGATATTTCCTGCCCTCTGCTTGGATGCTTTCCATGCCCAAGAGCTCATTCTGTCACCAGACAGTCCTAGCAATTATGGACAGCTCTCATTGTTAGAAGATGCCTCGTTACTTTGGGCTGACATCTCTCTTCCTAGAGCTGTGACCCATCTGTTCTTTCCAGCCTTTGGAGCCTATTTGTGGGGTTCTCCCTTTCTCATATCATGGTAGTTGATGTATTAGAAAACTTCGGTCATGTGTTCATGAGGTCTTCTCTTCATTCTTTCCTCTAGATTTTAGGCACTGTTTTATCCTGCCTAAGTTTTATTCCACTATTCCATTCCACTTCCTCGGCAGTCATCCTTCCCTCGTCTCTCAGGAGCTGTGATGCAACCTGTGGAGAGATAGGAGCACCGGCTTTGCAGTCAGACAGACTTTGCTTCAAATCCTTGTGTAGGCACCTTCTGGGAACCTCAGTTTCACTCTCCATTAAATGGAAGCAATAATACCGACCTCATAGGACTGCCATGCAGATGAAATGTGCTGACATACAGAAAGCATGCAGCCTAATGCCTGGCATGGAGAAAGTATTTGATACCTGACAGCTGTGTAATTGTTATTTGCTAATTGCCAGGTAGGTAGTCACCATGCTTGGTTCTCTCAGAAAATCTTTCCAGTGACCTTTAAGGTTTTGGTCACCCTGGATATGGGGAGTTTTCCCCTCTGTTACACCAGGAAAATGTCACGAAATAATGGTTTAACTTACTTCATTTCAGTCACAGATTCCCAGGAGGAGGATAGGATAGTCAAAATACTGTTCAACAGCCATTTTAACAATGTTCATTTGAGGCAAGTTATAATTTAAACACCATTTAGTCTTCTATGGCTAACCTTGTCCATCCTAAGAGGCCCTCTGAGAATGCAGCACAATGTCCAGATGTCCGTGGGCAGAATTCCAGAGCTTCTGAAAGATGAGTGTTCCGTGGCTGATGAACAAGGTATGAAGACACCAAATCCCCCTGATGAAGTCCAGCAATGCCTTCCCACTGACCAGCCTTTCTGGAAAGACTATGAGCTCACCAGAAGAAAGGGGTGGATTGGAGATTTCAGGAAAGATTCCTAGTTATCAGAAATTAGGCAGGGAAACCTCTGGGCTTCCTGTCGATTCCCCCAGTTCTCACAGACTAAGACACATGGTTTGGCCATGATGTCATCTGACATGAATAGACATGCTGAGGCCAGAGGCTGTCAAGCAGACCTTGGATTATGATGGAAGTTGGGGAGACTGTGCAATGTGAGGGCCTTGTGAGTGTGGAGTAGTATTTTCCGGTAGGGTATTATCACCTATTCCATCATTGATTGGGGGGGAGGGGAAGAGTTGAACTCTAAGATATTAAAAATCAGTTATTATATATCCCCCCCAAAGACCCTACTTTTCCAGTTTAAACTCTTATATTTTAGTGGTCTTCTGTCATGCTAAGAAATTATTTTCATATATCATCTAGTTGAATTTAGATGACCTATTCAATCGTTCATTTGTGAATTCATTTAGTCACTCATTTGGTCATCCAGTCAGTTAGTCTATGGTTCAGTCATTCAGTCTGTCATTCCATTGGTTATTCAGTCTTTCAACAAATAACTATTGCATATTTCTTTCCATACCAAAAGCTATGCTGGGTGTTGTGCCAGCAACAGTGAAAAAAGGTACACAGTATCTACTCTCCTGGGGAAGGCAGATCTTAAACAAGAAATTACAACAAAAGGTGATGAATGGGGAGCTTTATGATAGTAAAGCACAGGCCCTGAGGCGAAACTTCAGTTTGGCTGGAGTTACAGTTTTTTATTACCCAAAACATCAGATTCCAGTGGCTTAACTTCTGGGGTATCTGAATAAAAAAACTCCAAGTACTCCTCCATTAGCAAGAACAACAGCTAACACTTGTGGAGCTCTTGCCATGTAGCCAGGCACTGAGCCAAGTGCTTTGCAAATATAGTCACACTTAATCCTCCCCATCATCCTCAGTTAGGAGCTCTAAGTATCCCCATTTCACAGATGAGGAAGCTGAGGCTCTAAGAGAATAAGCCGTTTGTCTGTAGTCTTGTAGAGTGAAGAGGCAGAGCCAGGAGAGCTAGAACCCTGGTCTGTCTGATTCCAAAAATCATGGTAAGAACCATGAGTGAACTTGTCCCCACCACATGCCCAGGAATTGGAAAATCTATAACAAAAGGCACTGAGCAGTCACGGCAAAGAGCCTCTGGACCTTCCTAGTGTACTCCCAAAGAGCTCTGCAGTGACACTCATGCCCCTGGGAGTGAGAGCAAGAACGTGGGGTGACCAGGTCAGAGAGCATTTTGGGGTGAGCTATGTTCCTGCATCCCAGAAGGCATGAGAAAGCTTTGCGAGAAGTTATTTGTAACGGTAGAAAGACCTTAGGCATCTTAGGCATACCAACTGAGAAATGAATCAATCTTGTGCTTGCATGTGCATTTGAAATGTAGCTAGAATAATATAAACGGAGTTAGAAAGCCTAATGTCTACATGACATCTTTATTTGGTTGTAAAGCAACCCATTACACACACTCTCTTTCCTTTTCAGTGGTCAGGAAAATAAAATGAGTCAGTCATTTTTGCAAAAATAGATCCCATGTTTCAAAAGAGAACAGTTTTCTTAGAGAACATAGTCTTCCCTCTATTTTTTTCTCTTTCCTTATGTCCCTTACTCCAACTCAGTAATACATTATCTCTTGTCCAGATGTTAGATCATTTTGAGCTAATTTGGAAATCTTCATGCTTAATTTAGAAATGATTCATCTACAAATTGAGTAGTACCTAAATTTGGCCAGGGATGGGGCTAGTTGCTAGTGGTGGTGGTGATTCAGGCTTGCCAGTGAGTGATCCATCTGCTGTGACTTGAGATGTTACTGAACTGCTATGATGACTCAGCTCGAGTCTGTGCAACCACGAATACAATGGTGAGCTCCCTCAGCAACTTCTCGTGGTGTCCTGCACGTGCCCTGAGATGATTCTGGGCTCACAGGCACTGCTGAGTTTGTGCCACGTATTCTCAATGAAGGCGTGAGTGAGTATGTTTCCACGTGTCTCCCCGTCAGTTCTATTTGGTATTCTGAAGTTACTACAGGATTAGTTCATACATCATCTCCTTTCCCAAAGGGATTCTTTTACCCAATATCTCATGATCATTAAAGATGTCTCCTTCCTTTCCGGACTGAAGAACAATGAGTCTTAGAATCTAACTAATCTGTCTAGGCCCCATATAATTACAATGGTACTGCCTCTATTTGACAACAGCTAGTACACTCTTCTAGTGTAATACTGCAATTACCGCCACCACCATCACCGCCATCGCTGCCACCACCACCCCCACCCCCACCCCCACCATCGCCATCACCACCATAGCCATCACCACCACCACCACCCCCACCCCTACCCCCACCCCCCAACCACCACCATTATCACTAGCACCACCAGTACCATCACCACTATCATCACCATCACCACCATCATCATCACCATGATTACCATCACCACCATCACCACCACCACCGCCACCACCACCTCCTCCTCTCCCACCCCCACCATCACCACCATCACCACCACCACCACCACCACCACTATCACCCCCACCCCCACCATCGCCATCACCACCATCACCACCACCATCACCACCATCAGCACCACCACCACCACCACCACCAGCAGCATCATCACCAGCACCACCAGCTCTCTTACTACTAGTAAGGCAATATTTTGGAACACTGACAATGTTACAGACACTGGTTGAGTTCTTTATAGGGTGTATCTCAGTTAATCCTTGTACCAGTCACATGTGGAAGATGCTATTTGGATCCTGATTTTGTTTGGGAAGAAAGACAAAGGCTTGATAAGTAACGTAACTAACCTAACACCTTACCATTAGCAAATGGCAGAGGGATTATCTAAATCCAACTTCTCTGACACTATGCTTTTAACCAAAACATTGGTGTTTTCTGCCTTCATGATTCTTTCCACCACCCAACAGCGTATCCCCTCTGTGCTGTCACTGACATAATACTGGCTGTCTGGCACTCGCTGCCCTCACATACACAAAGACTATAAGAGCAGACTGGGCATTTTCAGCATGCGGTGCTTTTAACCTACTGATACTTTGACCACAGTTTGCATCAGCCATCAAAATAAATCCATGAAGGGAAATGGAAACCCAGTGCTAGCATGAACACAGGAGGATTGGTTTTAAGCTTCCAGTCTCCCCTCTGTGGCAGAAGCTTTTGTTACCAATCTCCAGGCAAGAGAACCACTCTCTAAGTCATTCCTCCTCTTTGCTACATGATTTCTTTTCCCTACTCTACTATAATTTCATTTCCTCTAGAGAGGACCTTAGTTAGTTCTTTCTGGGAATAGTCTGAGGGCATCTGTAAGGTTTGGGGCAAACTTTGTTTCTCTAGGTTGAACAACTCCAACCTTTGCCCAGGAGGACCTGGTGATGTTTTTGGAAATTGAAAATCATCCTGTGGTTTCTAATTTTAAGGGGCCTCCAGTGAATGGTGACTCCCAGCATTGTCTTTAGATTCAGGCAAGAGTGGCTTCTGACATGGGGACCTCACTCTGGCCCTCTGGTCACCCTTTCAGGCCAGACTTAGCTTCCCTGGACCCCAGAATTCCCAGTTTGAAGGAAACGAATCCCACTTCTAAGCAGAGTAGGCTTCTTACCTAGAGCCATTCTCACCCAAGGATGGATCTTGTCACAGTCACCCACAGATCCTGAGCAGTGGGGAGCCAAGAGGTGGATGTTTATGGGGTGTGGATGGAGTTTGAGTATCTGCACTTCTGTGAGAATGATGCCTTGTGGGGTGGGACAGAACTAGGTGTGGGAAGAGAAGTGTAGACAGACCAGAAGCTAGAGGGGAGCCCCAGAGCTCAAACCTGTCCTTCCAGGTAGTTTTGAAGACATTTATTATGGTGGGAGGATGGAACATACTTTTATTTAGCAGTGTGTTAACTTTATTTATAACTTCTATATATTTAGACATACATGATAGAGATCTCTACTTATACCCTTTTGTCCTGGGTCCCTCAAGCATTAGGGATAGGCCTGTTAGCTACCACAAGGGCAGTTGGTCATCCCAGTTTACCTGGGACTAAGGGGTTTCCCTGGGTGCAGGACTTAAGCTACTAATGGAGAAAGATCCAGGCATACTGAAATAAGGCAAGTTGATCACTCTAGACCACCCACCATCTATAATATAGTGACTGATATTGATGTGTATAACTATACAGAACTCAGACTCTTTCTTTCTGGGGCAAGAAAGAACTTCTATTTACATTTTCATCATAATAGCACACTGGAAATTCCATTTAATAATAGGCCTACTCTCAGAATCAGAAGATAATTAAAGATCATTTAACCATGGGCAGGCCTCCTGACCACAGGCGCAGGAAGCAGCCATTAGCAGTTGCCTTTTTAAAATTGCCTCCAAAATCAACAGTGAGCATTCATTGGCCACTAGAAAAAGAAATGTTGAAATTATTGCTGGAAGTCCAAATAGCTTTGTATACCTAGGACTAGCTTATTTCTCCGAAGAGCATGGAGGCTGGAGATGGTTCCATGTGACATTCTCCTATCAATATCCAGTTCCAGCTTTGGCCACTAAAACAACATTCCAGAGAGCCTACAGGTAACTAAGATCTGTGGATACTTTAGGGTAGTTGACAACTGCAAAAAGAGCAGGGGGAAGCACCTTTAGCCAAACGACTTACTAGGCAAAACTGAGAAGTGGGTGAAGTTAATTTCTACCCATGCTGCTACTTTGCTTTTCCCACCATCTTTTTTCCTGAGTTCTTGGGAATATGACATTCATTCATTCATTCATTCATTCATTCATTCATTCAGCAAATAAGGCCAAGAATAGTGGCATTCCAAGCAAAAGGAGCTGCCAGAGCGAAGACCCTGTGGCAGGAACATACTTGAATGTAAAAGCAGACTAAAGAGGTGGGCTGCTGCGAGAAGAGGAAAGTGGGGTGAGATGTGGTCTGAGAGGTGGGGAGGGGCCAGGTCACATGGGACCTTAAGGGCCATGGTCAAGGCTTTGGATTTTATCAAGTGCATTGGAAAGGCAGTGTGACAGGCTAGATAATGATCCCCAAAAGATATCCGCATCCTAGTCCCGGAAGCAGAAATTTGTTATCTGTTATGACAAAAACAGGCTTTGCAGATATGATTAAATCAAGGATCTTGAGATAGGAGATTATCCTGGATTATGCAGGTGAGCCCTAAGTGCCATCATATGCATCCCTATAAAGAGGGAGGCAGAGGGAGAGTTGATACTGACAGAAGAGGAGGAGGCAATGTGACCACAGTGAGAGAGATTGAAGTGGTGTGGTCACAAGCCCAGGGATGCTGGCAGCTTCCAGAAGCCAGGAGAGGCAAGGCACATTTTCCTCCAGAGCCTCCAGAGGGAGCCCAGCCCTGCTGCCATGCTGATTTCAACCCAGTAATGCTGATTTTGGACTTCTGGCCTCCAGAACTGTGAGATAATAAATGTTTGTTGCTTTACGCTATGTTTCTGGTAATTTGTTACAGCAGCCAAAGGATACCATTATGGCTGTTCTTAGCTTTAGGCTGGAGTGTAACATGATGTGTGACCACTTTGAGTGCCATAGGGGGCAGAGATCAGAGGGGAACAGGTGTCAGAGCAGAGAGACCAGCTGGGAAGTCCTTGGCAGGTATGCAAATGAGACATGATACAGCAGTGGAGGTGGAGAGGAGGAGAACGTTTAAGATTTTCTTTGGAGGTAAAATGACAAGATTTGTCAACAGATTGCCATCAGAAAAAGCAGGGTCTGAAAAGTCATTAACAAATTAGTCTGAACGTGAATGTGCTCTTTCTTCTGAGGAACACTTGAAATTTAAAAAAAGAATTATGAGGATAACCCAGAAGTATGAGGATTTTAGGCTCTGTAATATTCCTAATGTGGAGAAAGGTACTTAGTGGGTTGTGGGCTTGTAGAGTTTTCTTTTCATCCATTCTGTTAAGCTGCTTTGCTGAGCATCCGCTCTGTTTAAAGGCTGTCACACATCCTCTCCTAGAGATAGATGGGCTATAAATCAACTGGTGATATTTTCCATGCCATCTCGAAGAGAATTTTTGTGACACCCCCAGGTGGGGGAGGCATCTGAAAGATGTATTGGGTTGTCAGCAAAGTCATGACATATTTTTCTATGTTTTTCATTGCAAAAATGCCTCAGGGCTTTTCCGACAACCCAATAACTTGAATGCCACCATATTGACATCCTTAGGACATTTCCCAGGTTTTCAGCGCTGGTTCTCGAAGTTCAGCAGGGGAGCTTCCTATGCCAAGCAGATTCAGAATTGGGCCTCCCAGGATGCTGTCCTAGGTCGGAGCCTACTCCAGGGCAGCGCTTCTCTGACTTAATGCTGATGCAGCAGGTCTGGATGGAACCTGCAACTGTGCGTTTAGGATGAGCCGCCAGGTGATGCTGACCCTGCTGGTCTCTGGACAATACTTGGAGTAGTGAGCTTCCCACAGCTCATTCCCAGAGCTTTAAGCCCTCATGTGCCCAGGATGAGCCTGTGTCCAGTTTGGATGCAGCACCACATGTGTCAGGAACAAAGGTAGCCCAGGCCCTCCGCCAAGCCCTTCTGTGTGATGGCCCAGCTGTGATCTTGTGTGGCAGCTCCTTTTCTTCTCGAAACCAGGGACACTCCACATTCTCTCCTGCTGAGCTCATGAAGGCCTCCTTGCCAAACCCAACAGGGGCCAGCTTCCCAGACTGGGTTACAAGGCTGAGGTTGGCTAGGCTTGTTTTTTCCGGGAGTGCTGTCGCCCAGACGACTTCCTCGGCCCAGGAGTGTCTGTCTTGCTTGGGGCCCCACGAAGGTTGGCACATCCCAGGCAGCATGCTGTTTCTAACTCACAGTCTTGCATGCTCTTCTCCCACTTCAAACCCTGCCCTGGCCCTGGCCATGTTCACTGGCACAAAGCTCCTTTCCATCTCCAGTCTTCGCAATCTGCAACCTACCCACATGGAACCACCATTAGTTCCTTGTTTCATATGCTTGTGTCCTCTTCTCCTAGGCCTGAGAAGTCACGGTTTAACTTAGAAACCATTTGCAGACGATGGGGAAGGATGCATATGGAGAAGAGTGAAAGGAACAGGCCTGGGGCTTAAAGTGAGGCAGTGCACCCTGGTGGTCGAGAGCGCAGGCTTTAGCATCAGTCCCAGTGTGGTCACACCTCAGCTGTGTGACCTTAGACAAGTCTCTGGGCCTCAGTTTCCTCATCTATTAAACAGGAAAAATAAAAGCTTCCTCTCAGACTGTTCAAGGGTTCAATGAGTGAATGTACTTAGGAGGCTTAATTCTGTGTCAGGCTCGTACGAAAGGTAGAGATCAGCAGTTCAGATCAGCTGTTTCTGCCTGGCACCCTTTTCCTTCCTAGCCTCCCCTTTTTCTCTCTTCTTTCCTTGCTTTTACTCTCAGGATCTCGGGGCCTTCATAGAGGTACCATTCTTGGCATTTTCTCTAGGTGACAATCCATAGGGGTGGAACACTGATTATATTCCCAGAGGCTGGCTTTGATCACTGACAATAGGAATGGTTTGGGACCGTTCACTTAGCTCTGTTATCAGTAGCACTTTAAAAGGAAATGAATGGAAACACACATTATTCTGGCCATTTGTCCAAACTTAGAACAAACAGGAATCTTGAGGTCCAAACATTTCCCCTGTAAAGCTTTGTTTACCTTAGAGACCAACGTCAACGCAATTAAGTTTCAATATCAACAACGTGGGAAGGTTTGAAGTCCAGGGCAGCGGAAGTCTTTTATCCATCTGGTGTCTGAGGCCATAATTAACACCTTCCTCTCTAGATTCGGAGTAGGGGGACATTTCAGGGCTGCTTCATCAGATGAGATAATCAGGAGCTGACATTAGATTCCAGGAGTGGTTATATCTAGAGTTATGGGGGCGGGGGCAAGAGGTCAGGGGGAGACTCTTTGAATCTGGGCAGATAAGGTCCAAAGATAAGCATTTGCAGAGGTCCAGGCTTCTCCACTGCCAGCCAGATGAGACATCATTTATCCCTGGGTCAGCTACGGGAAGAAATAGAGGCTTTGGCTGGAGTTCATTTATCCACATTCACTAACAAATGTTCTCCCAAGAACCTAGGAAGTGACAGCCACTGTTACAGACACTGGTGGTGCAGCAGGGAAGCAAACACACAGGAATTCTTGCCTTCATGGATCCCACATTCCAGTTAGGGTACAGCTTTAAGTCACAAAATATCTATTTGCCCCAGCCTGAATTCATAGACAAAAAGGATTCTAAGTCCTGCGGTTTGGGGCAGGGGGATGGGTAGAAACCTTAAAGATCATTTAGCGTATTGGTTTATTATTTTTCTTAGGGTCACAGGCTTCTTGAAGAAGGTTATAGGAACTGTGAACTCACACTGGAGTTATGCAAACTTCTGCCTTCAGTGTCAGACAGCTTGGGTCTCATCCTCCCTACTTCCCCACCTTCAAGGTTCTGATCTGGTTCTACCATCTTGAGGACATTCCTCAGCATCCTTGCTGATAGGGGCTTACCACAAGGCATGACTTTTGTTTGAAGAGATGAAGCCCTTGCTATACCCGCCCCCGTCCCCCCCCCCCAGGCCACCCCTTCCATCCCAGAGCTCCATAGACAGCAGGCTGGACTAGGTTTTTTGAGGCTGAGTTCCTTGCCTCTGAGCCCTGGGACTCTGTGTGATCTGGCACAAATATGCCCAGCACCCTCTTCACTGATGTTTTGATTTTTTTCTGCAGAGAGAAGTGCCTAGTCCTACTACCTCCTGGGTTTGGGGCTCTTATAGGCTTGACTACTATTCTTTTCCCTGTAAGGGAAAGACTGGTACTGTTTCTTCTCCTAGTTTCTCCATAAAGATACTGGCCTAAGATAGGCCTCCTTAATCTCCTCCATCCTCTGTTTACCGTCTTATCTGGAAATATGACTGGATTTGCAAATTAGCCAAAGGAAACAGAGACATGTTTTTAAGGCTGGCAACTCACTTTTTGAGCCTGCTGGTATTTATAAGGCTTAAATGACTTCTCTGTTCTTTGTGTTATGTGGGAGGAAAAAGAAAACTCTCACCTACAGCCTGGTGGGAGAGCAGTGTCAACAAGGGCTCTCCCACCCTCATCCCAATCCTCTTCCTGCTGAAAGCCTGATTTTCTTTGAACCCAAAGTCCAGGCCAGGCGAAATCTCTCAAAAGGACAGGGCCAGAGACCCAACTATGAGTTCCTTCTGAAGAAAATGTAGTGCAGACAGGTCACAACATTTTAAAGAGATGATTATTCAAAAAAGGTTTATGTAGATTTTGGAAATAAGTGGGTCTTGTTATTTACCAGATGATAGCTGTGTGATCTTTAAACCATGAGGCCAAAGAGAGCCAAGAGATTGTAGAGATTTGCAAAATTGGTGGTGGAGCCACAAGACAGAGGAAGGAGAAGCAAAAGGACTTGCAGTTTCTTTAGTTCCCTTCAAGCTGTTTTTGAGCCACATACTCGTGCACAAGCACCACCCAGAGCTGGCTGCTATTATGGAAGTGCCTGGGAGCTGGGCCACTCCTTCCGAATCCTCATGGCATCCCTGCCAAGAAGGAATCTTTGTTGGCATTTGTCACTGGTCTTCAGCTTCACAGAATTAAATTAATAATGACTCTGAGCTCATGACACACGCTAAGGATTACATATTTAATAAAGTAATGAACCCTCATGACCTGGACTTTAAAAACAAAAGCTTCGACATTAACACTCACATCTAAGAGTTTGGCTCCCTCCCCACCCCATCAGAGGTAACCATTGTCCCAAACCCCACATCCACCACCCCCTGTATTTCCTCTGTGTACAATTGTGTGCATCTATGTAAATTCATAAATAGATGAGTATATTTCATTTTAGTTTTTTAACTTTATATAAAAGGCTAGCATACTTTACCTTATTTTAGGAACTTGGTTTTTCCATGTAATGCTCTGCTAAGATCCATCCATATTATGCACTTTTCTGTAGTTCATCTATAGTGCTGGCCGTAGGTGATTACACTGTGGAAATATCCTACAGTTTATTCACTCACCCTTCTCAGGAGCTTTTGGGTGATCACCAGACTCTGCTCTTGTTACCAATGTGGTCTTTGAACATTCTTGTTCTTGGTTTTCCAAAATGGTTGCACAAATTTACACACTGGCAATGTATCAAAGAGCTTTCACATTACATACAGCAGACTGTTTGGAACCATCAGATTTGAAGTTTTTTTCCAAGCTAGTATAAAAATAAAAGAAGTGGTCTCCCATTGTGGTTTTGACTTGCATTTCCTTGAGCACTAATGATATGGAACATCAATTCATATATATTTATATCTATATCGATATAGATATATATTTTTTGGCCCTATGTTTCTTTTGTGAATTGTCTGTTTCTTTTCCCCACTTGTTGCAGTGGTTGTATTTTACTTACTTATTATTTTTTTGAGGGTTTTCATAAGTTCTTGTACTAATTCAAATGAAATAGTATCTTCATTTTTATCACTAGGGAAACCAAGTGTCCTAGAAGTTAAGTGACTTGCTCAAGGTCATGTGGCTGCCCAAAGAGGGCCTGACTGACCTGGTGTATATTCAGGAACTAGGGCCACTCTGTCTTCCTGCTGGAAAGTCTGTGGACCTGGACTGAGAAGTCTGGTTCCTGTCCCCGAGGTACCACCAGGGAGTTGAGGACATTGGATTGGTCCCCTATGTCTGGGCTTCAGTTTCCTTATCTGTGCAATGATAGCATCACTTCCAGCAAAGCTCCGTGGACCTATCCAACTTTTTGGATTCTTACTGCTTTTCAGTACCAATGTGACTGCTGCTTTGAGGAAGGAATGTCCCCCACACTCCCTATACCGTCTTGTCCAATCCACAGCTTGGTGTGCTGCTCTTAGGAAATTCTCTGGACTGGCCGCTCTAAGGATCTTCCTGGCATTGGAGTTTGGAGGACCGTGAATGAACAAGGGTAGTCCTAACATGTTTTAAGTCTTCCTTGATTATCATTTGCCATCTCCCTATTTCCAGGGAGCCATTGATTAAACATAGCAGCAGGGACAATTAAGGAGAATCATCATGATAGCATTTGTTTATCTTGTCCGTTGTCTAACAAATTAAGCACATATGAAGCACCTGGAACAGGACAGGTGGTTTATTCACATGTCAGACAGACTTGAGATTTTTCTTTTTTTTTTTTACACTTTATTTATTTTGACATTCAGTATTATTTTATATTAATTTCAGGTGTACAGCATAATGGTTAGACAGTTATATAATTTAAGAAATGATCCCTCTGACTATCCTAGTACCCACCTGGCACTATACAGAGGTATTATAATATTATTAACTATATTCCCTATGCTTTACTTTACATCCCCATGACTACTTTGTAACTACCAATTTGCATTATTTAATCTCTTCACCTTTTTCACCCTCCCCCCTAATTCCCTCCCATCTATCACCCCGATAAATCTAGTACCCATCTGACATCATACATAGTTATTACAATATTATTGATTATAATCCTTATGCTACACCCTACATCCCCATGACTACTGTGTAACAACCAATTTGTACTTCTTAATCCCTTCCCCTTTTCGTCACCCCCAACCCTCTCCCATCTGGCAACCATCAAAATGTTCTCTGCATCCATGAGTTTGTTTCTGTTTTGTTTGTTTATTTTGTTCTTTAGATTCCATATATAACTGAAATCGAATTGCATCTGTCTTTCTCTGTCTGACATACTCCACTCAGCACAGCACCCTCCAGGTCCATCCAGGCCTCTGCAGGTGGCAAGAGCCCATTCCCTTCCCTGGCTGAGCAATATACCATTGTATATATGCACCACCTCCTCTTTATCCATTCTTCCATTGACGGATACCCAGGCTGCCTTAACATATTGGCCATTGTAAGCAATGCTGCAGTGAATATATGGATGCACATGTCCCCTCGAAGTAGTATTTGGGTTTCCTTGGATAAATACCCAGAAGCGGGATTACTGGGTCCATCTTTGTCACTTGTTATTGCCTTTATTTTAAAGTCTGTTTTGTCTGGTTTAAGTATTGCTACTCCAGCTTTTTGTTGTTGTTTTTTTCATTTCCATTTTCATGAAATATCTTTTTCCCAACTCTTTACTTTTAGTCTGTGTGTGTCTTTCAGTCTGAAACGAGTCTCCTGAAGGCAGCATATGTAAGGGTCTTGTTTTCTTATCTATTCAACCACCCTATGTTTATGATTAGCGTATTTAATCCACTTACATTGAAAGCAATTGTTGATAGATATGTTATTGCCATTTTATTATTCATGTTTTTGATCTTTTTTTTTTCCATCTCAAAGAAATTCCTCTAATATTCCTAGTATTACAATACTAGTGTAGTGGTGATGAGCTCTTTTAGCTTTTCTTGTCTGGGAAGCTCTTTATCTGTCCTTCGATTCTAAATGATAGCTTTGCTGAGTAGAGTAATCTTGGTTGTAGGTCCTGAATATTTCTTGCCAATCCCTCTGGCTTGCAAAGTTTCTGTTGAGAACTCAGCCAATAATCTTATGAAAACTCCCTTGTAGGTAGGTAGTTTTTTTTCTCTTTCTGCATTTAAGATTTTTTTTTTTTGTCTTTAACTTTGACATTTTAATTATGTGTTTTTGTGTTGGCCTGTTTGGGTTCATCTTGTTTGGAATTCTTTGAACTTCCTGGGCTTATATGTCTATTTCCTTTGCCAGGTTAGAGCAAAGGAAACTGTTTCTTCAAACAGTTTCTCAATTCCTTGCTCTCTCTGTTCTCTTTTTGGTACCTCTATGATGCCAGTGTTGGTATCCTCGATGTTGTCCCCAAAGCTCCTTAAACTATCCTTATTTGTTTGGATTCTTTTTCTGTTCTGTTTGGGTGTTTTTTGCTACCTTATCTTCTAAATTGCTGATTTGATCCTCTGCTTCATCTAATCTACTGTTGATTCTCTCTAATGTATTCTTCATTTTAGTTATTGTATTGTTTATTTCTGACTGGTTCTATTTTATGTTTCCTATCTCCATTTTTATGTTTCCTATCACTTTATCGAAGTTCTCCCTGAAATCATTGAACATCCTTATAATCGGTGTTTGGAACTCTGTCTGGTAGATTGCTTGTCTCCATTTTTTTTAGTTCTTTTTCTGGAGGTTTGTTCTGTTCTTTCATTTGGGATATGTTTCTTAAGTCTCCCCATTTTTTCTGCCTCCCTGTGTTTGTTTCTATGTATTAGGTATTGCTACTGTGCCTTGTGGTCGTAGTAGAGTGGCCTTATGTAGTAGGTGTCCTGTGAGGCCCAGTGGTGCAGTCTCCCTGGTCACCTGTGCTGGGTGCTCCAGGTATGTCCCTTGTGTGGGTTGTGTGTGTCCTTCTGTTGTAGTTGAGCCTTAGTTGCTATTTGCATATCAGTAGGAGGGATTGACCCTCAGACTGATTAGTTGTGAGGACTCTGGCCATGACTACAGTGGAGGAGCTCTGGTGCAGAGGCTGACCCTACAAAGCAGGGCTCGCTTTAGCAGGGCTCTGTTTCCTGCCCAGTCTGCCCTTTGGTTGTGTCATCCTTGGAGTTGGTGGGATGATACTTCAGCTTGGCCTAAAGCTGGTCACCATGTGTTCCCGCCCCAGAACCTCCTGGGAGTGTATCTACTACAGGCCAAGTTTAGCCACAACCTGTGCCCTGCCCGGGGTCACATGGTGTGAGCCACAGAGCAATCTGCAGATGGTCTCTGTTCACACTGGCCTTGGATGTGCCTCAAGAGGCCAAGCCTTGAACCAAGGGGAGGAAATGTCAGTGAGAAAGTGCCAGAAGACTGCCAGTGGTTTGGACCACTGGAATTCATCTAACTACATGCACTCTTGAAGTCACACAGATTGAGAGAATTGCATCTTCACTCAGTCAGAACTTTTTGTTTAGGGCTAGAAGTGGAGATAGAGACTAGTGTCAATAATAGTAAACATTTACACAGCACTTACCATGTGCCAAATCCTGTCCTAAGCACTTTAAATACAGTAAGTCATTTAATGCTCACAAGAACTTGATGAAATAGGTGACAATCCTATGTTACAGGTGGGGAAACTGAACTACAGAGAGTTGAATTTACTAATCTCAGGTTACAAACTAATAAGTGTTTGAGTCAAGGGTGGAATCCTGGCCCAATATCCCCACAGTACCATTACAAAGTGAGGAGAGCCAAATTCTTGTCCTTGGAGAATTGATGTGTCCTGGGTTAGATAGGCATTTCAGTGCAGTGTGATCAAAAGCATCTGTATGGATTCACTCTGAGTGTTGATGATGTTTACTTCTAGGGAGATATACTGGATTGAAAGAGCGAATTTATCTCTCTCCTTCATGTTTTGTTAGGATTTCTTTATTTTTACATTGAATGTGTCACACTTTGGTAATAAAAAAAATCACCACATGCCAGATACAAAACAAGGAGGTATGTCAGAGGTGATAACTGAGTTGTAGGCTGTGTCTGTGGGAGCCAAGATGAGGCAATGCCTAACTCTGGAGGGGGAAGTGGTGGAGGGTTTTGCAGGATGAGTAGAAGTGCTATGGGTGGAGATGTGCAGAGCGATTATTCCAGAAAGAAGGAACACTTGGGTAGAAGCAAGTATAGTTGTCTTCAAAGTAAGAAACGTGTTGGCCCAGGGTGTGGGACATAAGAGGTACTCAGTTAATGTTAGATTTCCAGTCCAGCACCGCAGGGTATAGGGGGTGGCTGTTTGTGTATTTCTCCTGGGTTCTACTTATTAACATTACATTAGTTACTACTTTTTGGTAGCCATTGATAGAGAATCAAACTTTGCATTTGTCACAATATAAGCCTGGCCACCCAGGGGAAATGAAGTTACTTTTGCTCATTTGTCAATAAAGGTTCAAATAGTCAGGAGTCAGTTTCCCTCTCAGTCAGGAACCCCTCACAGTCTCCCTGCCACCATCCTTATCATGCAGATGCAGGCACAGACAGGAAAGGAGGGCTACTCTTCCTGAAGCTTCTCCCAGAAGCCTCAGTCTCCTCAGTGGCCCAGGCAGAACTGTGAGCTGGCCCTGAACCAATCACTGTGGTGGGGCAATGAAATATGCTACTTGGTGAGACTTGGGTACATCAGGTGCCCTTGGCACTGGGAATAGAGCTCCCCTCTCCCAAACTCCTTGAACAAAAATGGGAGATGGTGGTATTCCTCCAGGAGAATTAGGTTGGTGTTCCCAGAAGAAGAGAGAATAGATGTTAGGCAGGCAAAACCAAACCAAACAGAAAAAGCAGGTTTTTAGAACTAAAAACAATGGTTTTATTGTGATATGAGCTCATGTAGGGAGCCCCCAAGATGTCCAAATGGAAACTTCTTCTGTGTCTGTCTGAGCTCATGAAGACTTTGGATTAACTAAGGGAAAACTATCATAGAACATGGCTCTTTCTGTTTCTTCTAACTTATCTCTCTTATCTCCATTTTTGGATATTTTCAGGCTGGGGAAATGTGAGCCTTTGGAATACATTTTTCATAATGTTCCCTATCCAAGAAGTGACTTACTTTTATAGACATTCATTCAAACCCACTGTTGTCATTGTTTTCATTCTTGGTGTTTCCAAAGGTGAGCTCCAAAGTCTGGGTCAGGGCAGCAGCGTGACGGGGTAGAGCTCATTCCCAAGGCTGCCATAGATGTAGACATTAGTAAGGTCATGCCTCTCCAGTAGGTCTGTCTGTTTATTGTGACTTCAAAAAAGCTGTGTTCTTTAGAGCTGTGTTTTTCCTGACTGGTACCCTCTTCTCAAATGGCATGATTGGGGCATAATGTATAGACACCCATAACCTAAGGAAAGGCACTTTATTAGGGATTCAGACTCTGGAGTCAGACTTGTGTTCAAATCCTAGCTCTACCACTTATTAGCTGTGTAATCTTAGGCAAGTTACTTAACTTCTCTGAGTTCTACTTTTTTCATCTGTGAAATGAGGATAGCATGGCATTGAGAGGACCAGATGTGATAATGAGTGTAGAATTTAGCCTAGGGTGAGAACAGACCCAGTCTTCATCCTCAAGGAGTTAACAGTAAAATGATTATTAATAAAATAGACAAGTCCCTACAGTGTGTTATAGCAAGAATGCACACGATGGCTTCTGGTTGTCTGGATTCCAACTCTGGCTGTCCTCTTAACAACTGTATGGACTTATTGTTCTTTTCTGTATAATGAGTATAAGGATATTACCTCTCGGAGTTAGCAGGCAAATTAAGGCAGCGTTTATAAATCTCCTGGTACAATGCCCGGCACTAAGCACATGCTCAGCCAATGGCACTATCCTTCACCTCCCTGTCTTCCTGAGAAGCTGGGCCAGTCTGCATCCCTGTTCTCCAGGTAGGGTGGCTGATGTTGGTATGGAACAAACCAGCTGAATTCACTGGGGTTAAGGAGAGAGGGTATTTCACAACGCATCTCAAACACTGTTATTTAGTGCTGAAAGCTGCCAAATCCTCACCTCTGGGTAACCCAGAAAGTGCTCATTAAATGACTTTCCCTTTAAACAGGATTTGACTTGTAAGACAATGCCTCTGCTATGCTCATAGCAAGCATCATTTGCCACTCAGGGAAGCCAGGTGCCATGATCAGAGGTGATCTCAGCTTTCCTTTGTGGCCACGGTTGTATTTTGGTGGCTGGCTTGTTACACACACTGCCTCTCTCACCATCTAAGTTACTAGGCAGGTCTGAGTGTGAAGCCTGTGTGGCCTTTTACTGCCGTGACCCCACGAAAGAGAGCACATCAGCAATTAATTGCAATGTAGGAATCTGGTGGGAGTGCTTGGCTTCCTGGGTGAATCATTCACTCAATACAAACAGTCCCCACCCACCTCCCACCAACGGGATGCTGCTTTTCATCCAGGAACTGCTGCAGCTCCGGGCGGGCAAGGTTTAAGAGGTAGTGACAGGGTAACATGGCCAGAAGTGGGATTAAACGAAGGTAGGTTTTTCTGGGACTGAGACACTTGTAAATCCCCTTTGGGGTCATCATCAGTGGGAGATAGTGAGGATACAATATGATACTTGTCACTGGTCACTTTTTTTCTCACCCTAATCTGTTGTCCTTTTTCCGTTCAAACCCATTCTCATGTCTCTTTCCTATTTTGTTGCCTACTCTGTCCTCTGAGTCTGTCTCATTGTCTGACTCAGTAGTGTATACAGGGCAGCCCTGCTCCCATTTGACTTGAGAGACGTGGAGAGCTCTCATCCCTCAAACTGATCCCTCTTAAAATATATTTCTCATTATCTTCTTGCAAGGGCCCGAAAGTCTGATGTGCCATAGGACATTAGGATTTCAGGAGGCTCATGCCATAGGGAAATCGATCACCCAGGAGACGAGCACCCAAATCCACAGATGCCCAATGTACTGGTCAGTTATTGCTGGTGACAAAGCAGCCCAGCATCTTGTGGCACACAATTCTGCTTGTGGGTCTGTGCATTGGCTTTGGTGGCTGGGTCGGCTCTGCTGTGTTTATTCCGGATCCAGGCTGAAACGGAGGTGAATTCCTGGGGGAGCCCATTTCATAGGGATGGCAGAGGTGTCAGAGGGTAAGCTGTGCTGCACAAGCACATTTCAAGCCCCATTGGCCAAAGCCAGTCACATGACCAAGCCAAAGAAAAGGGCTGGGGTCCTGTAATTGGCCTTTTGTGGAGGAACTGCATGGCCTCATGGCAGAGGGCACCTTACGGACAGGGGTGAAAACTTGGGGTCAGTGATCCAATCTATGACAGTCATTAACACCTGAGTATGAATTAGGTGGCTTAGATCAGGAAGAGAGTAGTGATGAGAAGGCCTGGCAGACAGGATTCATACAAATCCATGAGGGGAGGTGAGAAGAATAGAGATAAAGCCCAGTTATTTTCTAGATGGAGCAGCGATCTGGATACCTAGAAGACAATGTGAGGGCACTGGTACCCAAGAGCAGTGGTTCTCACACTTTAGCATGCTTCAGAAACCCCTGGAGGGCTTGTTAACACAGATGGCGGGGCCTCACCCCCAGAGCTTCTGATGCAGTGGGTCTGAGGTAGGTTTGTATTTTCAACAGATTTCTAAGAAAATGTTGTTGCTGTTTCTATAGGAGCTCCACTTTGAGAATCACTTCTCACAGGACCTGGTTATTACGGAAGGCAAGTTGATGAGTGAGCGTCTGGCCTCAGCTTGGCTTAGCCCTCTGCCCTCTGATTCCATGCCAGCCCTATTCCAACAACTTTCGTCCCTCAATCCCACCTATCTCCTTCTTGATTCTACACCCCTTTTTTCTTCCCAGAGAGCTCTTTTGCCCTTCTCCTGCTCTCTAGCACCTTGATGTGTGTGCCCCTTCTCCTTGCTCCTAGAAGGTGCTAGAGCCCAGAGTGCGCCTGGAGCGTACCAGGCAGACACCCCCTGAAAGCCAGGCAGCTGAGTCATAACCTCCAGGAGGAGAGCACTCCCTGTTCTGGATGGAGATCGCCAGTCGATGTGAAGATAATGTCCTAGGAAGTCGCTGGGCCTCTTGACTCTATTTATGATGATTTATTTTTTGCATCTGGGCTGCATCTTTGTACTTTCACTTCCAAAATTTGTTTGGTGCCTGGTGGCAGCCATCACAAGGCACTGACTTTAATGACTTGTGAGGGATGAAGATAGTCCCCCTGGGACCATAACAAGTGTGTCATGAAACTTATCCAGGAGTTTGGGAGGTGCTTGTTCAGAATTCAGCTTAGTGCTGTTGCTGTCCAGAGCCATCACGTCACTCCCAGGGAGCTCAGCTCAACGAGTGGACTGGAGTGCCAGGGAAACCAAGATGTGTGTGCCCCGGCATGCCCTTAAGTTTCTTCCCCATGCAAGTCAGTGATCTTAAGATGTTCCGAGAGAGGTCAAGAGAGACGAAAGAGAGGGCAGCTACTACACTGGGGCCCACCAGTGATCCTTTCTTGCCAAGCCTGCCTTTATAATTGGGGCCCATGTTGTGCACAACAAAATGTTTTCTTTCTTCTTTTTCTCACAGGCCACAGGGTCTCAGTCTGCTATGTTCTATTTTCAGTAGCTGCCACTGCATACACCATCCCTTGGGACATCCTTCCCCCAGGCCTGGCTGGAGAGTAGTGCAAATCTCCCTGACTTTCCCCTGTTATTCCAGGAGACAAATCCCCAGGGCCAATTTGATTAATTCAATGCCAACTACCAGGGGACATCACAACCATCTTGGCCACTGGTTAATAAACATCTCTGAAATGGTAAATAAAAAGCATCATGATCTTCATTTTCTTGATGGCAGGACCTATAAATTCTAATTGCTTCTGACTTGGCCTTAGTGTAGACAACTTTGGTGAAGGGGGAGTTTCTTTCTGTAAATGAATGAATGAATGAATGAATGAATGAATGAGTTTAATTTCTTTTGTATTGTTTTCTATTGCTGCATAACAATTTACCACAAATTCAGTGACTTGAAACAACACAAATGTTAATTACTTCTGTAGATTTGGAGTCCAGGCCCCGCTTAGCTGGGCCCCCTGCTCAGAGCCTTGCAAGCCTGCAGCCAGATGCCAGGCAGGACTGTGGCTTCATCAGAGGCTTGACGGTGGAAAGAAACACTCTGAGCTCCCTCAGGTTGTGGGCAGAATCCACCTGCTGTGGTTGTAGAACTGAGGTCCCCGGTTTCTCTTTGGTTGTCATCTGGGGGCCACTGTCATGTCCTAGAGGCCACCTGCAGTTCCTTGCCTCACGTCCCTCTCACAGCATGGCAGCCAGCAACACAGAGAGAGAGTCTCTCTCGCTGCAGCCTGCTAAGATGGAGTCTTACGTAATGCAATGTGCTCATGGGAGTGAGAAGACCCCATCACCTTTGCCATATTCAGCCCGTTAGAAGCAAGATACAGGTCCTGCCACATTTACACAAAGGCCTGACAAGCAGTAGGATCTGTCTGTTACCTCCTCCTTTCAATCTGAATGTGTAGTGCAGACAGAAAGGCAGGTACCTCCTCATCCCACAAATCACTTTGCTTTTCTGAGGACTTCTGGCTGGATGACACTCAGGTCTGCAGACCTCTTCCTCCATTCAGAAATGATACCACAAGGCATTTCCACAACAACCCTGCTATTAGGAAGAAGAGCTCCAAGACAGTCAGACATTAAGTGGATATCATCACCATTGCAGATTTCATTTTTCATCGCTTGTTATTAGCCCATTCAACAAATACTGATTGAACACCTGTCGGGTACTAGGTACTGTTGCAGGCACTGGGGAGATAGTTGTGAACTTGACAAAGTTCCTGCTCTCATGCGATTTATATTCTAGTTAAGGGAGAGAGACAGTAACAACTAAACAAAGAAATGCATGAGCAAGGGACTAGTGCTCTGAAGGAAATAAATTGTGGCTAGAACATGCTAGAGGAGTGCTTTAACTGGGGGTGATCAAGGAAGGCTCTCTGAGGACGTGGTACTTGAGTTGAGCCTTGGATGATGACAAGGAGCCAGCTACCTCACCATTTGGGAAAAACAAATTGAAGGCAGAGAATTAGCAAGTGCAAAGGCCCTGAGGTTAAAAGGAACTTGGCCTGTTGGAAGAACTGAAAAAAAGGCCATTGGTTGGAGCTGAGAGAATAAAAGGAGATAGCTGGTGGGAGATGAGGTTGAGGATATTGGCTGAGAGTTGATCTCTCGGGGTCTTACAGGCCATGGAAAAGTTTGGATTTGATTCTTGTGTGATGGGTAGCCACTGAAGGGCTTCTCTAAGGATGTTATGTAATATAGTTTATACTTTGAGTCTCACTGTTTTCTTTATGGAAAACAGTTTAGGGCATCAGGAATGGAAACCAGGAGACCCATCTAAAGCCACTAACAGTTTTCCAAGCGGTGATACCTGTCAGCTGGGGCTAAGGTCACAGCAGTGGATTTGGGGAGAAGTGATTGGAATTGGAATATATTTAGACTTGCCTCATTTACCTCCTAAATGGGTAAGTCAAACACTGTCTACGTGTTCATTAGGTAAAGAAATCAATCCTCAAATAAAAAATGATCAGTTTCTTTAGTTTTGTGAATGATTGCACATTTCTATAATAAGTTAGAAAGGCGCTATAGATCTTTCCCACGTACCACCTTAGGCTGCGCTCTCAGAGGCTCCAGCCATCAGCTCTCAGTAATAGGAGGCCTTGCTTCAAAGGGGAGGCTCATGAAATAATTAGAATTTCACTGACTGAAGAAGGCCACATGCTAGGCCCTTGTGCAAATTGACTTCTGCCCCCAGTGGTGCGATCCTGGGGAATCTGTAAATATTTTCTTTGTGATTCAAGGAATCAAAAATAAAAAATAAAAATGCCACTAAGTTCCCAGGGCAAAGGAGTGGGGCAGATTTTGTGCTGAAACTTAAAGCAAACTCTTCTTGTTAACATAGAGAGGCAATATCTAGCATCATGGCTCAGCTTCTCTCTGCCTCAGTTACTTCATCTAGAAAGCAGGACAACAGTAAAAAGATTCATAGATCATTACTAGGGTTTAATGAATTAACACTTGTGAAGGTCTAGAGAGTGAAAAGGGAATGCTATAAATGTGTTTGGTAAATTAGAAACTAAATCATAAAAATTAAATTGTGTATTTTGATTCTCTTTAAGACCCTCGTGATGTATAAGGAACCAATTAAAAATGCAAGTTGCTGCCTTTTCCTTTACTTTACATGTCAGCACATGTATTGTAGAAAAAACCATGGGATTTGGTGTCAAGCAGATTTGACTTAACCCCCAACTCTTCCATTTACTGGCTGTGTGACCTTGGGTAAGTCACTTTTCCTCTCCAGATGCATCATTTTCCTCATGGGTAAAAGTAGAAATGATAATTAGAGTGGCATGCTGGTAAATAGTTGATAACAAGCTCTCTGAAAATAAAAAGCCCTTGTTTGTAGGGTTTTCTGATTTCTGTGGTGTAAATACGTCCACTATTGCTGAATTCAAGCTATGCATGTGATGTCACTAAGTGCCAAGTTGGGAAGAAGTGCACGCAGTCAGCTCCCAGGAGCCAGCATACTTGCCCCAGCATGTTCACAGGTGAAAGCAATAGCTACCATTTACTTAACACTTACTATGCATACAGTTCCAAGCTAATCTAAGTGAAATCGAAAGTTTCGCTTAACCGTCAAAGCAGCCCTATGATAAAGATGTCATTATTATCCTATTCTACAGTAGATGCCATTGAGGCATAGATAGGTGAGCGGCCCAAGGTCACACTGCCAACAGAGATGCAGACCCCTCAGCCCAGTGCCTGGCCCCTGGGGGGCATTCATGAAGAGATAGACATTGATATTATTGCTTCTGTAATAGGAGAAAAACTTCTTAATACTTAGTCATTTCTCGAAAGTTCCATTGATTTTTATAAAGTTCACCCCAAATTGGCATACTTCTAAAGGAATTTAAAAATTTTTGTCCTTTCCATTACAGTAAGGATGAGAGTATGAGGTTCAAAGAATTTATTATTAGTTATGTAGTTATTTTATTTAGATAAACTCTTAGTTATTTAGATCAACTCTGAGGATTTCACTCTGCTACAGACTTGGAAGAAGGATTAGGGATGGAGAGAAGATGTGGCTATTTATTGAATACCTACTATGTGCTAGGTGTTCCATTTGCATTACATCATTTAGTCATCTTTAGGTAGAAAGATTTGTCTTTATCCTGTTCCTCATTCAACAGATAGAGATATGAAGGCCCAGAAAAACTCAGTGACTTGCCTGATTTTACATCACTGGTAAGAGGCTTTGCTGAGATTTGAACCCAAGATCATTGGCAGAACTTTTGTTGTTGTTGTTGTTGTTCATTGTACTACACTGCTCACGCTTGGGTTCTCCTGTTCTGTAAATTTCAATGAGGCTGTTTTCTAGAACTCAGGTTGGACCTCTGAAATAAGCAGACTTATCAATCACAGAGCATCTCTTGGCAGCTGGCCAAGAATTCTTTCCTTAGCCCTAACATCCCTCCCTGCCACTCCCCCACCCCTTCCGTCCCCCTGCGTGCCTTTCTCCCTCTGACCACCATCAATAAGAGCAGCAGCACAGCCAGTGTCACGACCAGTGGCCTAGAAAAACACTGAGGCCCTGCTGTGGGCCTCTGGTACTGTTTATATGAAATTGCCCCTGGAATGCCCAAAGCCCTAGCCAGTTGTTGAGGGAAAATATCAGCCAGTGCTCCATTTCTGGTCACCATCTGCACACATTCCAAGAAGCAAACAGCCCAGTTTAGCTTGTAACCAAGTTAACTTTGATACTGCAGAGACCCAGCCCTGCTTGTCAGTACTCACATTCATCTTATTTGCCTTTGTTCCAGAGCTAGTGTCCAGAGCAATCCTGAGTTAAGTTATCTGCATGGCTAGAAGGCCTGAGTGGATGAGATTACATGTGAACAGACCTTTGGAAACACTGGCAAAATATTGCTACTGTGGTATCTGGGGGTTTCTGACCCAACGAACTCAGTGGGGAGAGTTGTTTTTTTCCTGCTTAGTAGGGATAGCAAGTTGGTGTATTTTCTAGGCATCATGAGGTGCTCTAGAATATCCAAATGGAAAGTGTCTTCATTTCACATGTTCGTTTATTCCTTCGTTCACCAAATATGGCCCCTGTGTTTTGAGCATCTTCCATGTTTCAGAAATTGTTGGGTGTCCAGGTCAGAAGATGAATGTGGCACAATTCTCACTAACGTGAAGCTTATGGTCTAGTTGGGGAGGCAGCTTCATAAAACAGTCCTCTATATACATCTAAAGTTGTAACTGTGAAAAATAGTAAAAAAGGGAAGTACATGGTCCAATGAAAGCATTTAATTAAGGGGCCAGACCCAAACTATGGGGGTCCTGGAGGCTTCCCCAAGGAAGTGACATTTGAGTAGTAAGATGGAGAATGGCAGAAGGTAGTGGAGCAAACCAGGGAGAAGAGACAGTATATACAAGACTAGGACATGGAAGATAACATGCTTGTTTAAGAGTGGAAATAGGTCAGAGTGGCTGGATCACTGGGATTAAGTGGGGCGGTGGGATAAGATGAGACTGCGGAGGTGGGCAGGAGCAGGGCATGGAGGGACTTGTTGGCAAGTTAAGGACATTGCTCATTCTCCTGAGAATGATGAAGGCACTGAAGATTTCTAAGCACCAGGGTAACGTGATTGTTGCTGTCCTTAGAGCATTGGTGGAAGATGGTATAGAAGGAGGAAAATGTGGGCGGAACGTGGGGCTGGGGAGTTCAGATACGTCATTCCAGCAGTCAAGGGGAGAGATGCTGGTGGCCTGACCTAAGATGGTGGTATTGCAGATGGGGAGAGAAATGGAGACATTCCATTATGGGGAGATTTAAGAAGTGCACTGACGGAATGTACAGTTTTTCAGGGGGTGGGGAAGGGAAGAGAGAAGAGGCAGCAGAGACAAAGCCCAGATTCATGGCTTATGTGGACATTAATCTCATCAATTAAAAAACGACAAGGTTTGTGGAGCTCATTTGTCAGCTTAAGCTGAGGTAACAAGGGACCCCCAAACATCTGTGGCGTACAAAAACAAAGTTTTTTTTTTTTGCTGTGCTTTTTGACCTTAGGGGTCAGCTGCATTTCTGTTCCATATCATCTGTACTCTGGGACCCAAGGTGATGGAGCAGAGGCTGCCCTTAGGGCAGGGGGCAAGGCACCACATGCTGGTTCTTGTGGCTTTGGAAACGACACACATCGCTTCTTACTTTTCACAGGACAAAGCAAGTCATGTAGCCATGCCTGAGCATCTAATTCTTCTACAGGGAGGAGCCCCCCAGGGTGGGCAGCAAATATTTTGAACAATAAATAAATTGACAGAAGGGAAATTTAAATTTCAACTTCACCATCTGTGAAATATGAATGATAAATAGTGTTCGCGTCCTAGGATTACTGTGATGATTGAATGAGTTCATGCATGGCAAGTGCTTACAGTATGCACACAGTATATCCTGTGGCTCAGAAAGGAACAGGAATTTGCCCAGTGATTTCTACTCATATATGCACCCTCTCCACCTAACTCTCCGGTGGGTGGTAAAAATAAAATTCCATTTGACAAACATTTACTGGTACCTTTATACTGTCTGCCAGACACTGTGTTGAGCTAAGATTCAAATAGGAAGATTTCCCCATTAAAGAATTTTAATAGGATCAACGGATGTGCCAATAAGCATGAAACCCAGGGGGAGGTGTAACAGCGCTACGTCAGAATGGTTAGTTTTGGACTTCCATTTTTTTCCCTTTGGATGAGGAAATATGTCTGAAATACCCACAGTTTCTCAGAAGTAGCGATGCTTTTTTTAAAAGAAAGATTTTTATTAAAATATAGCTAACATATAATATTATATCAGTTTCAGGTGTACACCATGGTTATTCAACATTTATATACCTAAAGGAGTGATCACCATAATAAGTCCAGCAACCATCTGACACTGTACCATGCTGTCACAATATTATTGACTATATTCCCTATGCTGTACTTTACATCCCCATGAATTATTTGTTTTATACCTGGAAATTTGGATCTCTTATTTCCCTTCACCTGTTCCCCCATTTTAAAGTTTTTCAATTACAGTTGACATTCAATATTATTTTATATTCATTTCAGGTGTATAGCATAGTGGTTAGACATTTGTATAATTTAAGAAATGATCCCCCTGACTAGTCTAGTACTCACTTGGCACTATACATAGTTATTACCATATTATTGACAGTATTCCCTATGCTTTACTTTACATCCCCATGACTGTTTTGTAACTATCAGTTTGTACTTCTGAATCCCTTCACCTTTTGCACCCTGCCCCCAAACCCCTCCCATCTATCACCCCAATAGACCTAGTACCAATATGACACCACACATAGTTATTACAATATTATAGACTATATTACTTATGCTGTAACCTACATTTCCATGACTACTATGTAGCAACCGATTTGTACTTAATCCCTTCCCCTTTTTTCACTCACACCCAACCCCTCTCCCATCTGGAAACCATCAAAATGTTCTCTGTATCTATGAGTTTGTTTCTGTTTTGTTTGTTTGTTCATTTTGTCTTTAGATTTTACATACAAGTGAAATCACATTGCATCTATCTTTCTCTGTCTGACACTCTACTCAGCACAATACCCTCCAGGTGCATCCATGCTGCTGCAGATGGTGACAACCTTCCATGACTGAGCAATATTACATTGTGTATATATACCACCTCCTCTTTATCCATTCTTCCATTGATGGATGCCCAGGCTGCCTTCACATGTTGGCCATTGTAAACAATGCTACAATGAACGTTAGGATGCACACATCCCCTCAAAGTAGTATTTGGGTTTCTTCAGATAAATACCCTGACCTGGGATTACTGGGTCCTTCTTTGTCTCTTGTTATAGCCTTTGTTTTGAAGTCTATTTTGTCTTGTATAAGTATTGCTACCCCAGCTTTGTTTTTTGTTTGTTTGTTTTGTTTTGTTGTATTTTCATGAAATATCTTTTTCCATCCTTTTCTTTCTATCTCTGTGTGTCTTTCAGTCTGAAGTTAGTCTTGTAGGCAACATATGTAAGGGTCTTGTTTTCTTATCCATTCAGTCACCCTATGTCTTTTGAGTAGAGCATTTAATTCATTTACATTGAAAGTAATTATTGATAGATGTGTAGCTATTGTCATCTTATTATTTTGGTATCAATGTATTTTGAAAATCAAAATATAACTTTGATTTTTTTTTCCATCTTAAAGAAATCCCTCTAACATTCCTTTTAATACTGGTTTGGTGGTGATGAACTCCTTTAGCTTTTACTTGTCGGGAAGCTATTTCTCTGTCTTTAAATTCTAAATGATAGCTTTGCTGGGTAGAGTAATTTTGGTTGTAGGTCCTTGCTTTTCATCACGTTGAATATTTCTTGCCAATCCCTTCTGGCCTGCAAAGTTTCCATTGAGAAATGAGCTGACAGTCTTATGGGAGCTCCCCTATAATTTACTAGTTACCTATGTAGGCCTGTTTGGGTTCATCTTGTTTGGGCTCTCTTCACTTCTCTGTCTATTTTCTTTGCCAGGCTAGGAAAGTTGTCAGCCATTATTTCTTCAAATAGGTTATCAATCCCTTGTTTTCTCTCTTCTCATTCTGGTACCCATGTGATGTGAATGTTGTTATGCTTGATGTTGTACCAGAGATCTCTTAAATTAAACTATCTTCATTTTTTTTTTTTTTTGGATTCCGTTTTCTTTTTGCTGTTCTGATTGAGTGTGTTCTGCTACCTTGTCTTCCAAATCACTCTGCTTTATCTAGTCTGCTGGTGATTCCTTCTAAGGCATTCTTCATTTTGGTTATTGTATTCTTCACTTCTGATGGGTTCTTTCTTATGGTGTCTATGTCCTTTTTTAATGGTTGATATCTCTTTGTTGAAGTTCTTGAGCATCCTTTTGACCATTGTTTTGAATTGTCTGTGGTAGGTGACTTGCCTCCATTTCATTTAGTCCTTTTCCTGGAGTTTTCCCCTATTCTTTCATTTGAGATGTATTTCTTTGTTTCCTCATTTTGGCTGCCTGTCTGTTTGTTTCTGTGTATTAGGCAGATCTGCTACATCCCCGAGCCTTGACCGGGTGACTTTATATAGTAGGTGCCCTGTGGGGTCCAGTGACAGTGTCTCTCTGGTCACCTTAGCTGGGTGCTCCAGGAGTGTCCCTTGTGTGGGTCGTGTGGTCTCTACTGTTACAGTTGAATCTTGATTGCTATTGGCAAGTCAGTAGGTGGGATTGACCCTCAGGCTGATTGGCTGTGGGGTTTGGCCACTCCCAAAGCTTACAGACTGCTGCGTGTGGGGCTTACCCCACTGAGTGGGATTCATCCCCGTGAGTTCTGGTGCCTGTTGAGACTGCCCTTTGTGCGTGCTGCTTGTGGGCTCATTGGGCAGTGTTCTGCTGTGGTCTGAAGCCAACCTCCAAGTATATTGATTCTGGGGTCTCTTGCAAGTGACTCTGGTGCATGCCCAGGTCACCCACTGCCTGTGATTGGCTAGGGGCTACTTGGTAAGAGCTACAAAGTGATCTGCAGTTGTTTACTGCCTGTGCTAACCCTGGAGGCACATGGAGAGGCCACGCTGTGAACTGAGGACGTCTGCCACCATTATCAAGCCCCAGGTAGCTCTGCAAAATGCCAGGACACCCCAAGGCCTGCTGCCACCTGCCTGCTCCCTTAAGTTTCAGCCACTGATAAAGCCTTGTGCAGTACTTGAGTTGGGTGAGGCATGGTCTCAGGGAGTCACTAGCCTGTGAAGAGCTGTGGTTACCAGGTTAATGTAGACTCTGGTTTGGTGCCAGTGCTGAGCCTGGAGCAACTCAGCAAAAGTCTCAGAGCACATGGAAGCCAGTTGCCGCCCTCCTGGGGCCTGTGGACTTTGATAGTTTTCTAAGAAAGATTGCAATGTGGGATGGTCTGGCAGGTCTTGGAGAAAGTGCCTCTGGAATTGAGGAAGTTGGGTGGGACGGGGTCCCAAAGAGTCAGCTGGGCAGAGCTGCGGAGCTCACCAGACCATTCGGGTTTAGATTTGGCCACGTGGGGTGGGCTCAGCACAGGAAAGATGGCGCCCACCTCTCCTGCCTGCTGGCTGCACGGAAGGAGTACCTCCTCATAGAGAAATGGCGACTGTCCTCCAGCCCTCAACCAAAGCAACGCAACTCAGTCTGCCGCTTGTATGTCTTCCATACTCCCCGAGTTACTGTCCCTCCGCCAGAACACAAGGTGAGTGTCTGGGAGTGAGAGAGTCTGTTCACAGGCCTTTTAAGAGGATGCCTGAGTTTCTTGTAGCCTTTCATCCCACCTGGATGGTTGGAATCCCCACTGTGTTTCACAGCCAGGTGTGGGGATTCCTCTTTCTGGTACCAGTACTCTGGGCTGGAAAGGTTGGTGTGGGGTTTGGGTCTGTCACTTCCCTGGGGGAACCTCTACAGCCAAGATATCCCTCCCAGTTCTCAACTGCTACAGGGAGGTTTGGGGTTAGCCAGCTCTGCGTTGCACGCCTCCTATCAGTCTTGACGTGGCTTCTTCTTTATGTCCTTAGTTATAAAACTTCTGTTCAGCCAGACTGAAGATGGTTCTTCAGGTTGATTGTTCTATAATTTAGTTATAATTCTAATTTGTTCACAGAAGGAAGCAGGCACAGTGTTTATCTTCTCTGCCACCTCTTGGCTATCCTCCTCTACTAAGTGTTTCAGATACAGTGATTCTTGAACTGCGTCTTGAAACCTTAAATCGTTCATCAGATAGGCAGTGTCAGAAGGGCATTCCAGGAAAAGGGAATAGCATGTGCACTCATGGAGCCAGAGCTGCCTGATGTATTTGTAAACTCTACACAGTGAATTGAGCATCAGCACTCACCCCTACCCAACCTGGGACTCTCCAGGAATGTTGGGTCATCAGTGTATGCCTAATGATCTGTTTTCACTGAAACCTGTTGACTAGCTTCCTAGTTCTTATTTTGTTCAGTGGATATTTGAGCTGAGAGTGGGGTGAAGAGAGAGGGTTAACTTCAATTAGAGAACAGTTTTTACATAGAGATGGGAGAGATACACTTGACAGTTATCATAGGGAGGTACTTTGAGGAAATATTTTAAAAAGAATAATTAAGGGATTTGGCTAAATGATGTACAATTGAATACCCTTCTTCTGTTTACTCTCCATAGACCCTCAGAAAAATTCTGCTTTACTGTCTGAATGCTATAGGAAGTGTATTTGAGTGTAAATGTATTTGTGTTTATGTGTGTGTAAGCATGTGTGTTTTTGGCAGGAGATGATATGTTGAACTTGACTTTAATTCAGTGGTGGGCTGGCCATGGAAGTCCAGATACATTTGGGTCCCAGGTAAGCAGCATAGTATTGTTAGCATGTCAAGAAAAATGTAGCCAGTGTTAGGACATGAAAATTCAGAAGCAAGCTGGCCCAATTGTGAAAATGGTCTTAAACATCAAGCTAAGAACTTAGACTTGAACACTCAAAGTTAATAGCTGTTTAAAAGTTTACAGGATTAGTGTCATGGGTGACTAGAGAAAGAACAGTCCCTTGGTAAAGATGGCAAAGGTGTCCTCACATGCTCTCCAGAGAGCCTGCCAACACTGCTGTGATTGAAGAGTCAGAGAAAAAGGGAGAATTCCATTCAGTTTCAAGATAAACAGTATTGCTTTAAAAAAAAAAAAAACCCAAACCTGCCATATCTCTACGTGGTGTTGCTATGGAAAGAGCTATTTTCATCGAATATGAAAGCAGGAAGCCACATAAAACAGAGAGAAATGGCCAGAACGCAGGCTTGAAATATCCCAGCGCTGCCCTAACTTAGCAGCATTTTCAAGGAGTGCAGTTTTTTTGTGTTTATATGACAGGAATGAGAAAAATGAAAGATCTCAATGACTTATTCCTTCCATTTTCCCACTGAATGAGAAAACATGCCTAAAATCCATGGAATGGAGGAGATATTCCAAGTACATGGCAACTTGCTGAATGAAGAAGCGTCCCCAGATGGCACATCTGTGACCTCGTGCCCATCACCGCCTTCCCCTCCAAACCCCACTATCATCTTTGAAAAAAATAGTAGACTCGTTGTCTTCCTGTTAAATATATGTGCTGGAGCTATTTAATCAAAGTTGTGGTTGACTTTTTAAGGGGCATATTATGCTCTGCTGAAGTCTGAAAGACTGTAATGAGGACATACAGATCCTTCCAAGAAAAATATGTTTTCAAAAGAAGCACATTCATAACGTTGGAAAAAAGAAAGCATAGTTAGAACTTGGAATAAGATGCTGGAGCCACCTTAGGTGTCTGAGAAAAAGACGGGTGCCTGGGTGAGTGGTGAAGTTTTGGGCTGGGATAGGAATTTGCAGAGTCCTGAGGCTCTGGGAGCTGAAGTCTCCTGTAGAATGCACGAGAAACCAGGGAAGCAAATAATATTTTGTTAGCATGTCTGGCTTCTCTGTGCCCCTGTGGTCAGGATCTTAAAGTTGACACAGTTCCTGAGGCTTAAGAAGGGAAGGATTGGCAATTTTGGGCAGCAGAGGGCTATGCCATTAAGTCTTGTGTTTCCTGAACAATTTGGGGAGGGGGAAACAGACCTCTTCTTGAGAGGCAAATATGATGATGCATCCATTTCAGGGAGGGATGAGAGGCTCAGATACCAACCAAATGTTATTTCTTGTATGCTCTGTGTAGTTTCTCTTAGTAACCTCTTCATTGCTCACAGTAATAAACATGCGTTAGAAGGGCAGAGTGCAGGCTAGACACTTGATTGAAAACAATTCTATTCGGTGTGGGAACGGGGGGCATGGTTATTTTCTCATGGCTGGCAACATTTCTTCTTCAAGCTTTGCTAAAGACATGAGCCATATGGGTTTGCTTTCTCTAAATAGCTGTAGGTCAAGGGGAAGGAGTACAGAAGCCACTTACATGTCTGGGTCATGTTGAAATGGCATCCAATATAACTCGACAAACATGTTTTGAGCACCTCATATGTTCAAGGCAACATGTGAGACATGAGAATACAAAGAGAAGCAGCATGCTGTTCTTCTCCTGAAGAATTCACAGCCTTTCAGTACACACACATACACAGATAGCTGTGATTAATGCCGGAATTCTAAAGCAATGGCATGAAACACTGGGCTGGACATTTTCTGTGTAGTTGATCTCATTTAGTCCTCCCAGAAATTCTGTCAGTTGATGTTATTATGATCTCCATTTTTCAGATGAGGAAATGGAGGTCCAGAAAAACTACATATTTTTCTGAGCACCCATAGCTAATAAGCACTGGAGCCAAGATTCAAACATGGGGCTGACTCTTAGTCTATCCCAGGGGTCTGCAAACTTTTGAGATGGAAGAGCCACCAGGGGTCAGCAAATTGCGGCTCACGAACCACATATGACTCTTTGGGTGTGTACATGTGGCTCTGAAGTAAAATTGAAAATGAAAATAAAACTATCATAGTTTCATTTATAAAGTTTTTAAAGGATATTATTCACATAATGGCAATTATATAAAAATACATTTATGGGTCTCAAATAATTTTTAAATTGTGAGAGACAGGATTGGCTCTTCCAGGGGTTGGCAAACTTTTGAGACGGAACATACCCAAAGAGCCGCATGTAGCTTGCGAACCGCAGTTTGCCGACACTTAGTCTATACTCTTTCTATCATGCTCCATCCTTCAGCTTCCCCAGTGAGATCAGAGAGAGGCAGGAGCATTGAGTGGGAGGAATTGACACTATAATGGGCTGATATGGGGGTTACACAGTAAGTTACAGAAAGAAGGTGACATTTGCCTAGGCCCTGAAGAATGAATGGGGCTCATTAGGTTGTCCAAGGGTGTGAGAGTGAAGCAGGATGTGCACTCCCTGTAGAGGGAACAGCCTATGCAAGGCTTTGGAGGCACCAAAGGATACACGAGCCAGGAGTCTGCTCTGGTGTCTTTCTGGATTAAGTATCAGGGGAAGGGACCACAGGTTATCAAGCCACTTTTTCAACAAATATTTGAGTGCCAATGCTGTGCCAGTTGCTGGTGGAGGCACTAGTCATATGCCGGTGACTAGAGATGGACAAGGGCTCTGCCCATATGGGGCCATCCTTGAGTCAGCACGTAAATGAGTCTACAAACAAACCAACAGAACACATGCATATCAGCTGGTGAGATGCAGAGAACTCACGTAGTGCCACGTGAAGTGGAATGTGTGGTCGGGCCTCTCCAACAAGGTAACATTTAGGTAGATCTCTTAAGACTGAGCATGAGCCAGCCACACAGAGCTCATGGGGAAGTGCATTCCAGTGAGGAGAATAGCAAGGGCAAAGGCCTTGTGGTGGGAAAATTGGGCCAAAAAAAATACATCCCACCACGCCTGCATTGCAGTGTGTTCTTATGTTTGTCATGTGATCACCCCAGGGGGCCAACACATTTGATGCCTTTTACAGGCTTATGCAGGAGGGCCCTATCTTGGAACTCCTTCTGAAGTTAGGGCATTTATTGTCGGTTCCAAATTTCATAAAACCCACTCAACTCCTTTTCCAAACCGACAGGCATATCGGAATCTAACTTAGGCTGTACATTGTTAGAATGTGTGCCTGCTGTGTTTGTTCCACTCTGGCCCTGTTCCCACCCTTTCCCATCTGAACAAATCAACCAGTGATTAAATGGCCACATTTTAACCAAATGGCACTAACTACAGTTCCCGCTTGATTTTTACTGCGGCCATGAAAAACACAACTTCATTAATAACCTCCTGTGTTCTCTTGCTAAACCTAAGTGAAATGAGGTTTTTACCACTGAGATCATTTGAAGACTGTCAGTTTCCATTCATTAAACATGAACTTCTTTTCCCGTCTATCCATTCCACTCTTGGTTTGAAACGATTCTTGGAAGTGCTGTGCGTTGTTTAGCAGGGAGGAGACTTTTGAAGTGCACAGACTGTTCAATTGTTGCCCACCTTCCAAAGAAGAATCAGGTGGAAGATGTGAGGAAACAACAGAAAGTGCCAGAGGAAGCCAAATCACATCGGTTTCCCAGCCTCTACCCCTTCCTCACCCTGTGCCTTTCTGTCTCCCTGTTCCTGTCTGCTCTTCCCCCTTCCCCTGCCCATGGCGTGGGCATCTGATGGAGCTGTGACCAGAAGCTGACCTGTCAGCCCCCTCACGGCCACAGGGCCTGGTTCATGATCTAATCAGGGGCTTGGGCTGGAAGGATGGGCAGAGAGCCCCCTTTCTCTTGGGGTTGTTAAGCTGGGAGCACTGGGGCCTGCAGCTGCTGCTGATCATCTTGTGAAAAGCAGAGTCAAAAGACAAACTGAGTCAGGTTCCTGAAAAACCTACTGGAATACCTGGAGTCAGCCATGTCCGAAAGCCAGTATAGTCTCAGACTTTTCAATTATATGAACCAATAAATATAATTTATTCTTCTCTGAAACTAGTTTCAACTTGGGTATCTGTTTCTTAAAACTCAAGGGGTTATGCTGACTACGTGGCCACAGCTGCAATGCTGCCCCACCTGTTGTAACCATCCCAACTTACTTGCTCCTTTTCCTCATTCAGAAAACATTTATGGAGCTCCTACTGTATACCAGGTACCCATGTGACTACTGCAGCAGACGGTGACCTATATCCATTTTCCAGCCACCTCCACCTTTCTTGGCTGACAGACCCCTAAGAGTTCACTTTTGCCCTTCTCCATAGAACCATGGGCCAGGCACTTTCTCCATTCCCCATGGTGGATCCAGTCGAAGCAGTTCTCATTCTTTTCTTTGTTTATTTTAAACCAAATTTTGGCCTGCTGATAAGGGGTATGGACCAATTTCTGCGATGTGAAGGGAAATCTGGGGGGTGGGGGCACTTTTGGGAGTAACAATAGAGCAGGAAAAGTCCCTTTTCTTTTGATGGATGTTATTTCTGTGTGGGACACAGACAATGGCAGAGCAAAAATGTGGAGGAAAAAAATCTGGTATGTGATGACATCACTGGGCTACTGAATTAAGTAACTCTGAAGTGTCTAAACTTCCCGGTACGTGCAATAATGAGTTCCCTTATTGTCTAAGACTTTGGACTGGGCTTTTTGCCGCTCACAGTGGAAGGGGTTCTAACAGAGGCAGATGGTCAGTTAACACTGATGCACAGATTGGCCCCCGTGTGCCTCCTGGGGAGGTTGTGCAGCCCAACCAGATAGGTCCACGGAGAGTGAGGGCACCCGTTCTATGGTTGCTCGATGTGTGGACTTGGACCTTTGGGTGACTGGGCCCCAGGGGACTGATGTGGTGGTGATAACCAGATTCACTTGATAAGTAAGAATTGGAAAATCAATGTGTTGATTTGCATTTCAAACATAACTCCTGTCTTGGCATTCTCTCTCTTTAGACAAATCTTCATGGGACATCCATGGTAACTAGAGAGAGAGTAGCTGGGTGAGCTTGGAACTGGAGCCAGAACTAGGAGAATTAGTCCTGAGTTGAGTGATTGTAGTGGCTCATATCACTGACCGAGGCCTCTGTCTCCGCCATCCATCCACGCTGTCAGAAATTCCCCCATTCTGGCCTTGCTCCCGCTTTCCTGCAGGTCTTTGTTCATGTCATTCTCTCTGCCCAGAGCACTGTTTCCTAGCCAACCTTATTCACCTGGCAGACTTCTGTTTGTCCTTCAAATAACAGTTTAGTGTCACCTCCTCCAGGAAGCATTCCCTGACTGTACTCTCCCTCTCGCTAGGCTGTATCAGGCTGCCTGGCAGATAGCTGGAGCTCGTTTGTGTTAACCTAAGCATTTCATTTCTCCCACTGAATGTAATTGTCTATTGACTTGCTGTTTCCACCCTCAACTGTGAGCTCCTGAGAGCAGGGACTGTCTGTCTTGGTTTCTGCTGTATAGTATCCCCAGTTCCTAAGGATTTGCTTGCCATTCCATGTGATTAGTACATACATGTTTGTTGAAGAATGAATGCATGACTATGACGCCTCTCCCTCCCCATCTTACTTAGATGACTGCCAGTGACCTCTCAGGACTTGTTTCTTATGGGGCAGATGCTGAATGATGTTTTTAGTCTTTCTACAGTTACTGAAACTCCCTTAGCTGGCTATTTGCAGCTACTCACAATCATTGAGTGAGCTCTGGTTTGGATGCAAACAGGCCTGTGTTTAAGACCTTCTCTGTCACTTACGACCTTGGGAATTTTTCTTAATGCTCGGGGGCATTAAGTTTCACCATCTGTAAAATGTGGTTGATGACCACACCCTATCTCATAAGGTTATGGTGATAATTAAATGAAAAAGGTGCATATATAATAAAATGCTTTGCACCATGCCTGACATACATGAAGTGCTCAATTAACATTCTCAGTTATTATTATTATTCTGAAGCTTTGTGCCATTGCTTAGGGCTGCGGCTGGAAAGGAGAATAATTCTCCTAGAGTTGTAGAGGGCTGACATTTTATGCCCTTCATCATAGAGGAAGAAAGAACTCGGAAGAGAGAACTCGAGGCTTCCACCACCTAGCATTTCCAATGGTTATGTTTGTCCATAAATAGTTTGTTTTGTTTTTTTAAATGTGAGAATGTTTGAGTCTAGCCCAAGAATGTATGTTATGTTCTTTAAAAAGGAAATGTCAACAGAGTGTTGGGTGACAACCAGTCTCATGCCGATCTTTCAAATAAAGCAAAGAGGGCATTCCATGGAAAATATTTATAAAGAACCTTATCTGAGGGAAGCTAGTTTTAAATTTCCTTTTAATTCAGAGGACAAGGGGATCAAGTCATTAGATGGAGCAAGACTTTTGGAATGAGCACTGCAGAAGCTGAAGGGACAGCCAGTCCCCCTGGGGCTCTCCCTGTGCAGGAAGCTTCCAGAGGCAGCCTGGCCTGGTGGGGGCGCCCTGGTCACAGGCAACACATCAGACCCTCACCGTACTGACTCTACCACCTCCGCGCACAGGTGAACATCTCCAAGTCTCAGTTTTCCCATCTGTAAAATGGACATAACAATAGATAGCTGTCTAACAGGAGAGATAGAAGGAGTGAGTGCACAGGACACACCGGGCACAGTGCCTGCCCCGTGGGAGGTTGTCAGGAAGTGTTGGCAACTTGACTCCCTCCTCCTGCTCTCTTCCTCCATGATTACTTCTTCTGTTACTACTAGTAATACGTCTCCTACCACAACTTCTTCTATTACTGGTACTACTGTTTATTTTACTACTAATTCTATTACCACTGCTACCATTACTTCTATTAGTAGGACTACGACTGTTATAATACTACTATGATTTCTTCTATTAGTACTTCCTTTATCACTGTTATTACTGTTTCTCCTTCTCTTCCTCTTATCCCCTCTCCTCCTCTTCCTCCTTCTAGAATGGTATTACTGCTACTACTACTTCTATTATTATTCCACCTACTATTACCACAAGTACTACCTCTATTATGACTTTTAATATCACCACCACTGCTTCTAGTACATGGGATCATCATTTATATCAACCAGGTCATTTTACAAATGGGGACACATAGGCTAACAGCTAGGAAGGAACCTGCCAAATATCAGAACATGCCAGGGGCAGAAGGGGCACCAGAAACCAGGTCTACAGCTCACAGAGCTACATTCCTTTCACCCCTCCACAGGCTAGCACGGCTGACCCCTGGGCCACACTAGTAATTCATGATCATGGAAACTGAAGATAATGAACTAATTAGAGGCGAGACTCAGGGGAACACTTGCTGGCTGTGTGATTCTGGGTAAATCATTTCACCCTTCTGTACCTCACTTTTCTCACCTGCGAAATGGGGATCATCAAGGACCTATCTCATGGGGCTGTTGTGGGATTAAATGGGTCAATGCAGGTTAAAGGTGCTTCTACCAGGAACTAGCATGGCCCTAACTAGTGGGAACTCACTTATTCTTGCCCCCAGCATTCTGTCCTCTGCCCATTTAAATTCCCTCTTCAATTCTCTCTCCTCCCTGCAAAAGGAAGGAATAACTCAGCCATTGCCTGGACAGGTGTCAGGCTGGTAAACCAGATGATGCAGCTCCCTTACTTGTAGGCACCAATGGCTGACAACTCCAGATGTCTGTCTCTTTCCCTCCCTGTCCTCTTCCTTTCTCCTTCCTCACTCTCCTTCCCTCCCTTTCTTTTCTCCTCACTCCCTTAGTCTCCTGCTTCTTTGTACTATGGCCACGACTGGGGTGCTGGTTGGGGAGACCATGTTTACTTTGAATAAGTGCTGTTGGGGTTTTTTTGATGCCTGTGCGTCATCACAGGTCAAGAGCACATACATTGGACCCTGCTTGGGTGTAAATCCTGCCTCTGACACTTACCCTCTTTGTGACCTTGGGAAAGTGACTTCACTTTTCTGAGCCTTGGATTCCACATCTGTTGTGGGGGTTAAAGAATTGAACAGATGTGGGCCGGCCGAGTGGCGCGATGGTTAAGCGCTAGCTTAGGAAGCCAGCGGCCCCGGTTCGGGTCCCACATACGAGGGCCAGTGACACTGCCCTCAAAAAAAAAAAAAAAAGAATTGAATAGATGTAAAACTCTTAGTATAGTGCCTAGCACATTCTAAGTGCTAAGTCAGAGAAAGGCCCACTTTACATCGAGAGAGAGAGAGAGAGAGAGAGAGAGAGAGAGAGAGAGAGAGAGAGAGAATCCCCGACGTACCAGAGATTCTTTCCCTGCCTGTGTGCATGCTTCGACCTGGTGATGCTGGGAGAAGAGGCATGAGGACCTTAGTGGGAGTCAGGGTGGGGGTTTCTAGACTACTTTCTTCAGGGCTGAAAGAGCATGGAGCAGGATTAGAAACCTTTCCTTTGAAGCCAGACCAGAGAGGTACAAAGAGCCTCAGTGACCATTGGGTTCAAGGCTGAACTCTGTGACTAGCTTGGGGTGACCCTGGGCTCATTGAGAAGGAGAAAGAGCAGCAAGCAGTAGACTTGGAAGGGGTTTGACAGGCTGTTGTGTCCAAACATCTCATGTCACAGAAGAAGAAATGGAATCCCAGGGAAGTTAATGACTTAAGACTAATAAGAATGATAATGACTCAAACTGTTGGTTGAGGACAGATGCTGGAGCCAGACTGCTTGGGTCCTGTTTGTGCTGCTTACTGGCTGTGGAACTTGGCGGGTTGTTTTGTCTCTCTGTACCTCAGTTCCCTTATCTACCACAATGGCTCCTAAATGACTGGGTTGCGATGAGCATGAAATGAGTTAACACGCATGAAGCCTGGCTCATGGTTAGTGCCAGTTGCTAGTCACTGTTACTTTCATCTCGTAAAACTCTCACAGAACCTGTTCATTCTACTTGTCCAGCTTTGCCAGGCCACCATGTTGACGCAAAGTGGGTTTTCTGGCAGCAGACCCTGAGATGTTTATTGGGGCAACATGAAGTTTGTTCAGGGCCAACACCAATGAAAGGTGGGGAGGAAGCAGAATTGGGCAGAGGGGGAGGCTGAACTGCTCTGCAGGCCCCAGGAAGCCCCCCAACCCAGTGGGGCTCAGGAGCCAGTATTGCCTGTCGGAGGTGTCCCATGTGGTGTAGAAATGGCCAGGCCTTCCTACCCCACCTCACTCCGTCACAAGCTCCTCCCAAAAGGCTGTGACCTTGGATAGGACAGCTCTGGGAGTGCAGGGACATGTGGCTTTTGCCTGTTTAGGTGTGTGTTTGCTATTGATCACTTGAAAGATGGCTCCGCCTGAGTTGTTTACCAAGACAGACTGCAGGAGACAGGACTCTGGAGTTTGATGAGATCTTGCAGGCCTACTTGGCAGCCCCCCGTTTGCCGGTGGGGATCCTGAGATCAAACAGGGATGTGACTTGCCTGAGCAAGTCCCTGGGCTGGAATTAGAATGCAGGGCAAATGAAGAACCAGATTTTAAATTTTATTTAATTTAAAGTAATTTAAATGTAAATAGCAACATGGGGCCAGTGTCTCCTGTATCAGACAGCTTCATAACCTTAGAAGATTGCATCCTCTTAACCTCATTGAGAACCCTTAATTAACATTTTTTTTTACCAGACAAGCAGCAGAAAAGGCAGAGAAGCATGAGTTGTTTGAACCCTTCTTCCCTTCCCACCCTGAGACCACTTTTCTGCCCAATTCTAGGTCTCTTAATACCTTTTGTTTGATTTCAGGCCACTCCAAGGACTTTGTTTGCACATCATGAAGATTGCTTCCATTCCTTTCCTCATCTGTGCTGCTTGCAAACATCTAATTTTCTTATCTGCAGACTAGTAATCTCTTATATTTCATTCATGAGGCATTCATCTAAACCTTGCACATCAGCTACTCTAATTTCCACGAGCAACTAGCAGTTCAGCTCCCCAGGGGCCCACACTTTGGTTTCTCCTGCGCCTTCCTCCATCTCATTTCTGTGATTAAGCATCCTAATTCTCCCTCTACATAATCTTTTCTTCCTGCCTGGATGAGCTGGCTGCCTCTCCAGCTGTCCCCAAGGATGATGCCTGATGTTCTCCCGCGCAGGTGATTTTGCTGTATGTATTGGTAATGATTAGAAAGTGTCGCCCTGTTATTAATGATGAGAAAGTGTCTGGGAGCCTTAGTTAGGTCTCTGCTGCCGCTATGAAGATGTAATTCTAGATAACAGATGGCCTGCATCCCACCCATCAGAATGCCATTGAGGCTGGTGCATTTTCTGGCCAATGTTTCTTAGCTAACTTAGATTCAGAGACCTTTCTTTCTTCTCTCCCTCCCTCCCTCCCTTTCTTCATTCTTTCTTTTTCTTTCTATTGTTGATTTTCAAAAGGTTACCATGTACTTGAAATTTTTATTTTTTTTACTTTTCTATTACAGGTGATATTCAATATTATATTAGTTTGAGGTGTACAGCATAGTGGTTAGACATTTATATAATTTATGAAGTGATCCCTCTGATAAGCCTAGTACCCACCTGGCACTATACATAGTTATTATAATATTATTGACTACATTTCCTATGCTGTACTTTATGTCCTTGTGACTGTTTTGTAATTACCAACTTATACTTCTTAATCCTTTCACCTTTGTCACCCAGCCCTCTAGTCCCACTCTCATCTGGCAACCATCAGTTTGTTCTCTGTATCATAAGTTTGTTTCTATTTTGTTTGTTCATTGATTTTGTTTTTTAGATTCCACATGTAAGTGAAATCACATGGTATTTGTTTTTCTCTGTCTGGCTTACACATGTTTCACTTAGCATAATACTCTTTAGATCCATCCCTGTTGTTGTAAATAACAAAATTTCATTCTTTTTTATGCCTGAATAATATTCCATTGTATATACAGAGGGTGCCAAAAAAATGTCTACACATTTTAAGAAAGGAAAAATCTGGATTAAAATTATAATCCTCGATATATACTGATAACAAAAGATAAATACAAGTCATGTGTATGCATTTTTTGGCACCCCCGGTATATGCACCACCTCGTCTTTATCCAGTTGTCTATCACTGGACACTTAGGTTGCTTCCATATCTTTTCTCTTGTAAATAATGCTGTAATGAACATAAAGATGTGTATATCTTTTTAAATTAGTGTTTTGGGTTTCTTCAAATACATACCAGAAGGGGATCACTGGATAATAGTAGTTCCAGTTTTAATTTTATGAGGAACCTTCATACTGTTTTCCATAGTGGCTGCACCAATTTGTAATCCCACCAACAGTGCACAAGGGTTCCCTTTTCTCTACATCCTCACCAAAACTTGTTATTTATTGGTTTCTTGATGTAGCCATTCTGACAGGTGCACTTTTACATAGAAACAATGAAGTGAAGGTACTCATTACTTCACAAATTGTTAAGTGTCTTACTCACCTTCTTGCAGATCCCTACTTTCTGGATTCACATCAAAAGATGAATTTGTTCAGCTCTAATGAATTTATAGCAATAGTTTTCATTGTGAATAAAAGGTTGTATATCTAATTTTTAATAATCATTCTATCTGCAATGGCTGAGTATCCATAGAGGACTCCACACCATAATAAACACTTCTTATTTTTCCGTTTTAATCCTCAAGACCAGCCTGTGAGATAGGTCCTAACATTATACGCATTTTATAGATAAAAAGGGGAAAACTGAGGAAATGACTCATCCAAAGTCACACAGTAGTAAAACCAGGCAGACTTCAAACCCAGATTTGACTGCAAAACCTGTGTGTTTAATTTCTGGGCCAGCCAGTAACCTGTCAGGTAGTGAGGGGAAAACTGGAAACCAAGGTAGGCAGGTTTGCGTTATTATGGTGCATCTCTGTTGTTTTTGACTATCCAGCCATCTTTTCTCTCCTTACTTTCCGTCATAGCACTGTGTCGTAGGTCAGGTTCCCCATACAAGTTATTAAGAAAGTGTTCCCAGGAGAACCTGGGGAAGTGGGCCTGGGACAAGAGGAGATGCTAAGCCAGGGGCCCCTAGCATCAGCCGAATTCTGTGGCACCTCTGGAGTGTAAACTGCACCTGACTTGAGGCAAGAGAGCTGGGTTTTCCTATCCACCTCAATGCAGGGTTGCCCATGGGAGATGTAAATTCCCAGGCACTCCCAGCTCTCTGAGCTTGCAAGTGGCTCCAGAAGCCCAAGGAACATCCTTTGAAGAAAGTAGCAGATGGGAGCTGATAGAAAACAATCTGGGTCAGGGGAAAAGAGAAATGGCCAAAGGGATTCAAGGGAATCTAGGTGAAGTAGACAGTTGATGTGTCCTGTACACACCTGGTTTTCATTGAGGAAATGTACTGTTTGCATTCCATTTGGGCCAGTCAGTTGGGATCAGGGGTTCTCAGCCTTGACACCACTGACATTTGGGACAGGAGGATTCTGTGTTCTAGGGGCCTGTCCTGTGCATCGGAGGATACTTAGCTGTGTCCCTAGTTGTGACAACCCACAGATGCCTCCAAATATCTCCAGACAATGCCAAATGTCTCCTGGGGGAAAAAAGTTGACCCCCGTCTCCCGTCCTGATTGAAAACCACTGGTCAGATGATCTGCCTTCCTCTGCCCCGAGGATGGACATTTGACCCCAGCTGGAATAATCAGACTCCTGCTTCCAGGAAGGTCACTCTTGCTGAGTGACACAAGGGTATACATGGTTTAGGTTGATTAATCAAGGATGCTGTGTCCTAAAGAGACTCAGTCTGGTTTTTCTAATCTCCTCTGAATAGGAGTTTTCCTCTGATTCCATGAGTGACTCTATGTCCTTCAATAAATTCCTTCCCTGCTTAAGTTAATCTGAATCAGTTTCTGTTGCCTTTGATGAAAGACTCTTAATAAACAGGGATTAATTTGTTAAATTTTATAGTCTGGTAACTCCAATCCAAGAAATAAAAAGTATCTGTAGACCCAGAAAGGAGTGGAGAACCCTGCCTGACTATGATCACGTCTCTTTAACCCTCTAAGTTCTCCCTCTTTCCCCGCTTCACGAACATTCCTTTGTTGCTCTAGGGTATGTTGGATTAATTAACTAAAATAGCCCGCAGTCCCCTTTAAAGGAAGCCTCTTGCTGTGCTACTGCACCCAGTGTTGGCTACTGAACAATTTCTTGCTTCAGAAGACATCATCTTATTAGGAGACATATATCTGGATTTTTTCCATGGAATTATCTTTCCCATGTCTCAGATACAGTTCTTCCTCTCCAAAAAAGGAATTAATTTTTTTTTTTTTTTTTTGTTTTTTGGACTTGGAGACTACCCATTCTGTTTTCCTGGAAAGCTATCTAAGACCCTGGACTTGTTCCACCCCTAGAGATGTGTAGTGTAGACTGTTGTCTGGGCTTGAGGAGGACTGTCAGGGATGACATGTGCGGCTGCACGTTTGAGCCCTCCAAGGCCTTCCCACCAGACTCCTGGGATACCGCCTTCTCTTAGATCTAGCACTGAGCTTTCTGTGTTTGCATGGGGCTGCTCTCCTGCAAAATATCAGGGGAAAGCATTAACAGCAGACTGGCAGTTTTCAGAAGAACTTATCAAAACTTCGGTTTAAATCACTAGGAGACATTTTCACCATTTGACAACATTTATGGGAGTTTGCCACTAAGAAAAATCTTTTCTTTCTGAAGTTTCTGTTAAGAATCACCAGTCCTGAGACTAAGAATTATGTAGTGTCTCCTTTTTAAAATTTTTTTCCCATTGCCAGGGAGCACACAGAGAAATTTGGTGCTCCACATAGATTCTGTTATTTAATATTACCATGTCTCATATTTCCTCTTTTTCCTTTCGTCTAGATTTACTATTACTGTATTTATTTTACTAACCTTGTTAGACCCTTTGTTGTTGGCGTCTACAAACCCTTTTGGAGAAGGAAGTAGGGTATGAACAAACAAATAATTTTTAGGTAATTATTGCTCCTGGAAGACTGACGGTGTTGTGGCAGGCATCTTAGCATGACATTCTCTGATTCTACCCTCGCCCCACTTCTACATCTTTGAGTTTCACAAATGGACCAGCTCCAGACACATAATTAGTTTCCCTTTGTTTTGTTCCTCTTTGGTTCTTTAGATTGGAGATGGTCATGTACTAGGATGATTTATTTCAAAATGAGGGAAGGAGCAATTTCAGTAGGAAGCCCAAGCTGGGGGCCATCACAGCCCATGGAAGTGCTTCGCCCTGCCATTTTGTTTGGTCCACCCACTGTCTTAAGAAGCAACATAACAAGGCGGGGGTTACAGTGGGTTATACAGCAAGTAGTTCAGTTCTATTGCTTTTGAGCCCTTTGGGTTCAACATTTTATGTTACGTGTTGGGCCCTTGTAGTTATTTGCCTTTGAGACTCCTGCTTGATGATGATTAACTCATTTCACCGGAAAGTAACAAATGTATAAAAACAAACCTAGGTCCTGAAGTATAGGAAACGTCCAATATTGAAGCCATTCCAGATTCCCTTTGACTGGGCACCTATTTTACTTTCGCTTTGCAAGCTCTGACTCCACAATTTTAATGGAAGATGACCCGGTGCTGAAAGTCTAGCTTTGAATACATTAAACTCTGTAGGTGTATTACATCTTGACTTTTGAGAAGAGGTAACTTTTTGTTTGTTTGTTTGTTTTGAGGGCAGTGTCACTGGCCCTCATATGTGGGACCCAAACCGGGGCCACTGGCTTCCCAAGCCAGCGCTTAACCACCGCACCACTCGGCCGGCCCAAGAGGTAACTTTTTATGGGTGTGTGTCAGTTTCCTTGACATCCAGGCACAAGATGACATCGTGTGTGTGTGTATGTGTGTGCCTGTGCATGTCTGGTGTTGGGGCAGTGGACTGAAGATCGTCTCAGTCCCTGCCGATATTGGTGGGTTCCTGTGAGACCTCAGAACGGTCACTGCAGCTCTTTGGGCCTCGGTTTCCTAGAAGAACTTGACTGGAAGCATTCCAAACCTTATCTGTTATGAACTTCTGTAGTACTGACATTGCCTTGGAATTTCATTCGTCTTCAAGATGGTATGGCCTCTCAAGAGAGTGAAAAGACATCCCACAGAATAGGATAAAATATTTAATAATCGTGTATCTGATAAGGGTCTAGTGTCAAAAATATGTAAATACCTCTTAAAACTCAGCAACAAAAAGACAATAACCCGATTAAAACATGGACAAAAGACTTGGAGAGACATTTCTCCAAAAAAGATATAAATGGCCAGCAAGCATATGAAAAGATACTCAATGTCATCAGTCATTAGGGAAATACTACTAAATCAAAACCACAATGAGATAACAGTTTGCACCCACTAGGTTGTCCATAACCCTCCCTTCCCCGCAAAAAAAGAAGTGTTAGTGAGAATGTGGAGAAGCTAGAATTCTTTCTTTTTTTTAGCTGAGCCATCCTGCTACCTGTCGGCAGCTCAGCGGCAGCTCAGCCTGGGCTGGGCATCAAACTGCTGTTGCTCAGAGCTCAGCTCACACTCTTGAGCGAGCTCTTAACCAACTGAGCCGCTCAGCTGGCCCCAAGAATTCTTATACATTGCTGGTTGGAATGTAAAATGGTGCATCCCTGTGGAAAACATTTTGGCAGTTCCTCAATAAGTTGAACACAGAATTATCATATGAGTCAGCAGTTTTATTCCTGGATATATACCTAAAAGAATTCATAACAGGTGTTCAAACAAAACTTGTACAGGCATACCCCAGAGATACAGCAGTTTTGGTTCCAGACCGCCACAATAAAGCAAATCTAGCACTAAGGTGAGTCATATTAATTGTTTGGTTTCCCAGCACTCATAAGAGTTATGTTTACATTATAGTATAGTCTAGCAATTGTACATAGCATTATGTCTGAAAATCATTGTATATACCTTAATTAAAAAACACTGTATTACTAAAGAACGCTAACCATCCTCTGGGTCTTCAGTGAGTTGTAATCTTTTTGCTGGGTCTCGCCTAGATGTTGATGGCTGCTGACTGATTAGGGTGGTGGTTGCTGAAGGTTGGGGTCGCTATGACTTATTAAAACTAAGACAATGAACTTTGCCACATCTATGGACTCTTTCTTTCACGAACAATTTCTCTGTAGCATGAGATGCTGTTTGGTAGCCTTTTATCCACAGTAGACCTTTTTCCAAAATTGAATCTATCCTCTCAAACCCTGACACTGCTTTATCAACTAACTTTATGTAATATTCTAAATCTTTTGTTGTCATTTCAACAGTCTTCACAGCATCTTTAGCAGGAGTAGATTCCATCTCAAGAAACTAGTTTCTTTGCTCATCTATAAGAAGCAACTCCTCATTCATTACAATTTAAATCATGAGATTGGAGCAATTTAGTCACATTTTCAGGCTTCGCTTATAATTCTAGTTCTTTTGCTATTTCCACTCTATCTGCAGTTACTTCCTCCACTGATGTCTTGAGCCACTCAAATTTATCCATGAGGCTTGGAATGAACTTCTTCCAGACTCCTGCTAATGTTGATATTTTGACCTCATCCCATGAATCATGAATGTTCTTAATGGCATCTAGAGTGGTGAATCCTTTCCAGAGCATTTTCAATTTGTTCAACTCAGGGTTGCCACAAACATTCAATTTATAAAAAACCCCATAATATCTGCTAAGCATAATAAAACCCATGTATGCCCATACTTGAGTGTGTATAACCCACAGTATAGTATTCACACTAGCCAAAGGGTGGAAACAGCCAAAATACCTATCAACTGATGAATGGATAAACAAAATGTGATCTGTCCGTGCAATGGGGTATTATTTAGCCATAAAAAGTAATGAAGTTCTGATTCATGCTACAACATGGATGAATCTTGAAAACATTATGCTAAGTGAAAGAAGCCAGACACAAAAGGACACATATTTTGATTCTATTTATACAAAATGTCCAGGATGGGCAAATCTATATATAGAGAAAAGAGATTAATGGTTACCAGAGATTCAGGGAAGGTAGGAACGGGAAGTGACTGCTTAATGAGCACGGGATTTCCTGTTGGGGTGATAAAAAAATATCCTGGAACCAGATAGTAGTGACAGTTGAACAACACTGTGAATGTACTAAATACCCACTGAATTGTACACTTTAAAATGGTAAATTTTTTATGTGTATTTTAACACACACACACACACACACACACACACACACACACACACACACCAATGCAGGACATCCATGGTGTCCACTTTTTTAGATTAAAAGAGATTTAAATGACATAACAGCCAGGGGTAAAAAAAGACATGGCTATTTTTGTTTCAGTAGAATTTGTATAGATTCTTTATATATAAGTATAGTTTTAAAAATAAACAATAGTATCTGTCTTACTCTAATGCTACTCAATGTGTGATCTACGTGACCTGGGAGCTTGTAAGATATATAGATTCTTGGGACCCTCCCCAGACCTACTGCCTCAGACTCTCTGGAGGTTGGCTCAGGAGTCTCTGCTTTCACAAGCTCTCCAGGTCCACGAAGTTTGCACAGCTCATCAGGCCAGTGGTTCTCAGCTTCTATGTGGGTAAGAACTGCTTGGAGATCATGTTGCACATGCTGGTTCCTGAGTCCGGAGGTTAAGATTCCTTAGCTGGGTGATGCTTAGGGACTGCGTTTCTAATAGGCTTCCAGGTGGTCTAAGAATCCGTTTGAGAAATGCAAAAGTAATGGAGGGAGCATTGATTTTCAACTTTATTGGCTATGAATATTATTTGGGAAGTTTGGTAAAAATGCAGGCTTCTGGGCCCCACTCCCAGATGTTCTGATTCAGTAAGTCTAGGATGGGTCCTGGGAACACGTGTTTTCAATAATCACCTCAACTAATTCTGATGGGGAGTGGGATAGGAGAAACACTGTTCCAGATAGCAAGCTCTCTGAGGATACAGGGCAGCTTTCTTCTCGTACTAGGCTAGAGCTGTGGCTTCAGTCTAATAAAATGGGATTCACTGCGATGGTTGACAAGTCCAGGACTTAAATCCAGATCATCAATTACACTGGTAAAAAAAGAGAAAGAAATGAAGAAAGGAAGGAAGGAAGGATGGAAGAAAGAAAAAAAAGAAAGCAAGCAAGAAAGCAAGCAAGCAAGCAAGAAAGAAGGACGGAGATGTGCCTTAGCTGTAGTTCATGTAAAAAATAAAAAGGAAAAAAAAAATCACTTTGGTTTTATTCAACTGTGGCTACTGAGAAGGTTAAGACAGCTTTAGGCTTACTTAACAGAAATGTTGTGTATAAAATGAGGGAGGTGATAGTCCCATACTTTTACATGGTGTTCAGACCACATGTAGAATATCTTTAGTCCTAGATGCCATACATTATATGGATACACTGGAGTGAGAAGTATAACCAACATTTATTAAGCACCTGTTATATTCTAGATACTATACATTTATCTGATATTAACCTATGTTATCTAATGGTCACAGTGATTCTTTGAGATGCAAATTATACCCATTTTAAAGGTAAGCATAATAGAGGCTGCCCGAAAGGGGACGTGACTTGCCCACTGATTTCCTACTTCTTGCTAGAATAAGTTGACATCTCTCTTGCTGCCAGTACCTGTAGTCTGGAAAGGCTACATGCTACAAGATATTTATTCTACCTCTAGTTGACCCTTGAACAAACTCCAGGGTTAGGGGTGCCAATCCCCCCTCCACACCCATACAGCTGAAAACCCACATGTAACTTTTGATTCTACACTTGGTGCTTTGCATCTGTGTATTCAAACAACCACAAATCGAAGAAAACAGCATTTTCCACCTTGGTTGAGAATCCATGGTTGGGAAACTGCGCTTGGGAATGCGAAAATACTGTTTTCCATCTGTGGTTGGTTGAATCTGTATGCGAAACCCATAGATACGAAATCCGCGAATACAAAACCCATGAATACCCAGGGATGACTGTATTTATTGAAAAATGCTGTACATGTAAGTAGACTTGTGCAGCTCAAACTGTGTTCTTCAAGAGTCAGCTGATCTCTCGATGCCCATCGTCAGCCCTGTTGTATTGGAAGATGATCCTTTGTAACATGAGAAGCAAGCCACACAGTTTCCCAGTTCAACATTTCCTTGTGGAACTCTGCCAGCAAGGCTTTGGGATGACTTACTGTTTGCTTTGTGTCTCTGGTATGTGCCTGGTGTAATATTTACCAACTGATCGGTTCTGTGGACACAGCAGGCCGTGAGACCGTCTGTGTTTGCCCCACTCGGCTTCCCAGCGGGGCCTGTTTCCATGGTAACGGCCTTTCCTGTCAGCAGCCTTGCAGGGAGGTTTAAAAGAGCACACTGTTGGGCATTGCTGTCTGGGGCCTAATAGGGTTGGATTTTTCTCTTGGATCCTAAATGAAACAGGAGTAGGTTCCTCACTTAAGCATTCTCTCTGTAACTCCCTGTGCTCTGAAAACTTACCCTTTCTGCTCTTTGTTCTGCATGACCCAGGAAGGTTTGAGTCTGGGATTTGCTGGAGTCGGAACTTCCCTCTAAAGGGCTATAACTGGATCGTGTGTCTTTTTGGCAGTGCAATAGTCTGAATTTGACCTGTCATGTGTTGTCTCCTTTCCTCAATAGCTCTCCCACATTTCCCTTCTCTGCTTTGTTTAGACCTAAACACTTCTGACTGAGATCATAATGGCCCCTCGAGTGCCTTCCCACACGGCAGCTTCATCCCTTCCTGTCTACACCTGCCCAAGGCATTTCTGAACCCACAGTGTATCAAACAGCTCCTCTGCTATAAACTGCGGATGAATCCGTCTTGCTGCACGATGAGCCTCAAGCCCCTAATGATGGCATTGGATGCCCTCACGCTCGAATGGTTTCAGCACTGTCTGTGGAGACACGATGTCAGCCACAGGTGCTATTTTAAGTTGTCTAGTAGCCACATTAAAGTGGTAAAAACAAGCCGGTGAAATTGTTAAAAATATATTTTATTTAGCTCAGTATTCCCAAATATTTTCATTTCAACAGGCAAACAGTATAAAGATATTAATGAGGCATTTTACTATCTTTGTTCCTACTCAGCCTTCAAAATCTGCTGTGTATTTTACATTTGTTTCGTGTCTCAATCAATCAGCCACGTTTCAAGGGCTCAGGGGCTGGTGGCACCATAGCTAGCCCCTGCCTCCCCCTCCAGTCTCCTCCTGTTCCACCTTTCCAATTGCCCCAAATTTCCCAGTCCCCCAGGCACAGCAGAACCTGTGATATCCTGTGAACCATGCCCTGTACCTCTGTGCCTGCCCATCCTGTTGGCTGGCATGCCCTTCCATACCTGAAATTTCCTCTTCATCTTTTAAACTCAGGTCCAATGGTTTCTAGTCTTTTCCTCTCAAGTCTCTTCTCCCTGCTCTCTTTTAACCCCTCCACTAGTACTTCGTGTGTATCTCAAATACAGTCACCCCGTCGGTATCTGCAGGACATTGGTTCCAGGAACGCGCAGGTATTCAAGTCTCTTATATAGAATGGCGTAGACCAATACATAAAGTCAGTCCTCCACATCCACAGACTCTCAGCTGCAGATTGAAAATACTTTTTTTTTTATCCTCAGTTGGTTGAATCCGTGAATGCAAAACCCACAAATGGTACAAATGGTGATTATTCACTTTTAGGTCTTCTCTACTGTAGGGATTGTCGTGAAGGCAAGGAAATGCCTTGGTCACTTCTGTGGCTCCAGGAAAAGTTCAAAAGTGTCAGAGGGGATGAGCACGTTGAAAGCTGCTTCGATGTTGAGATTTTCCAGTTTCTCTTCTGGTATATGCAGGATCACGCCCCATTCCAAACTGTTCTGATCTCTGGACTTTTGATGTTTGAGTGGCAAATGTTGACCCTAGCTCAGTGTCCTAGGCCTCTTAGTAGGCTGTTTCTCTCTTTCTATCTACATTCTCATGCATTCCCTCTATCAGACAACATCTGTACTCAGATGACTGTTATCCCATGTCAGACAACATTGAGAAGCTAAATAGGTTGATTAAAAACACCCGCACAATACCTACCTCATCCCTCTTAATAAAGCACATGTGCAACATATGTCAAAAAATTAAAAAAGTTCTGCTCTTTGGGGTAATGCAGGCTACCCTTTCCCTCTATTAGCCATTAAAATGAGCTGGTGTGAAGTCAGGGAGAGACACTTATAATGGAATAATGGAGTTAATGAATTAAAGACTTGCTCAGGTCTGCCTTTGAGCCTTGTTCCCGCTGACTCGCTGTGCGGGCGAACACTTGTCATGTCCCTGGGAGGTACATCATGGTGTAGGTGAAAGAGCCCAGATGCAAAGTCAGAGACGTGGGTTCAGGCCTAGTCCAGTCACTTCTTAACTGTATGAACTTGAGTAGGTAAGATTCTCTCAGACCCTCAGTGTTCTCACCTGTAAAACGGGGCGGCTAGTGGTACTGCTCCTTCCGGGATGTTCTGAGCATCTACTGAGATGCTGTGTGGCCGAGATACAGACACCAGGACACTAGAGTTATGGCAGTTATGAAAATCAGTCCTCCTTGACCTAGAGTGATCTGGGTGTGGTATTCCTTAGCTTTAGGACTTTTCCTGGGCTCTGGGTCCAGGAATTCTGTAGGATCAGATTCTCTGGCTTGGTTCCTCCCTGTTTCCAGCGGGGTTTTGCGTTTGGTGACATCTAGTGGTTGGATGAGGTAGTTGTTAAGGCTGAACACCTTGCTTCAGATTTGTTCTTTTCCTACCCCCCTCTCCATCACCCAACTGGATGCTCTGTTTCTGAAAAGCTGCTCCCTCCCTTCTGCCACCTTCATCTGTCTCTGTTCCTCCATTTCTCTGAAGTCAGGCAACATTCATCTTCCAGCATTCCTCAGCAGTCAAACCTTATTGGTCCCCGTCCCATATCCTCCCCTCCAGAAGGGCACTGCCAGGATGACTGGAGTTCAGATTTCCATGGTGGATGATTAAGGATCCTGGACTTGGAATCCCATGGGCATCTTCTCTGCCTTCATGTATCACTGCCCACAGCCACCAGCTCCATGAATCTTCCCAGCTCTGCCCAGACCAAGCCAGGCCCTTGCTCCTCTAGGGTATCAAGACATTTCTTATTTCCCTTTATTTTAACTCTTTTTAAGATTTTCTCATTTAGTCAATTCCCTAAAACCCACTATGTATCAGGCACCAACTACACTGAATTGTAGCAATACTTTCACTACATTTACATGTCCCCCATTAAGCAGTGAGATTTCCACTCCTCCTTTCTCTCCACTTCTTTCCCCTCACTAACTTCCTCTTTTATATTCCAGGTGCCAACACACAGCTTGTTCTAAACAACCATTTATTTTTTAATACCTGTTTTTCAGTGTTAAATACTATAGAGTCACAAATGCAGAGAACGTTAGTCTCCTTGGCCCTCGAGATGGGTAATATTTTTGGTCAGTCGTAACTGGCCATAACTGGACTAGTACTCTTCCAATTATACCCCAAGTGATCACACACTTGACCAATGAACAGAATGGACACAAACCTATGGCAAGTTCAACTTGAGATAATATGGCAAAAAAAGTAACCAGATAATTGGAGGAAAAGTGCAATGGATTTTGCTGGTGTAAAGATCAGGAGAACAGGAAGTCATGGGGTGGATTTTGACTATTTGATTCCCTGCTTTAAAATAAAAAATAAAAAATAAACTTCCCTTTATAAATGAAGTGATTTCCAGTTTTTTGACTATGCATCAGCTGCCAAACTCTGAGAATCCCGAGTATATCTATGCTACTTATAAATTATATGTGTGTCCTTCTGAAATCAGACATGCCTTGATTTAAATCTTGTCCAAATGACCAACTTTCTAAATGGCTTTAGGTAAAACTTTACTTTTCTGAGCTTTGGTTTCTTCATCTGTAAATTGAGACTCTTTATATCTACCAAATAGGACTGTTATGATGATGACATAAGATGCTGCAAGTAAGATACACAACTTATCCCAATTTGCCGGGGACTTCCCTGATTTTAGCTCCGAATGTCCTTCATCCTAGGTACATAGTCAGTCCAGGGCAAACCAAATGGCTGGTCTTCCTAAATGTGGGGAAGCTGCCTGGAGAGTCCCTAACACTAGTAGATGCTCCATAAATGCTTGTTTTGTCTCCTGCTTCTCTATTCAGGCTTCTGTTTTTTATACTCTTGATTCTTCTCCCTTGTCCCTTTCTTATAAGATGTTTGAACTTTGATCCTGGCTGAGAGAATAACTCCTCAGTACTTTTAAGGTTTTTCTTCTCAGAGGAATTGTGCATTTTACTAGAGACTTTTTGTTTAAATCCAAAGGAATGAATGTATAATGACAAAATTTAAGATCCTGCATGGGGGCTCTGGAAAACCCCCGAGGCAGGAGAGTTTCCTTTTTCATTAATTCTGTGAGGGTTACTGAGTGCTTGCTATGTGTTAGGCTCTGGGACAGGCGCTGGGATCCTGCAGGGAACAAACAGAGTGACACCAGTTCCTGACCCTCCTTGTTTGCATGGAGCTTTGGCACTTTGTCACGAACTCTTAAACAAAATCCCTGGAATCTTTGTCCTTACATTTTCCCCATTCCTCACCAAACGGAATATCTCTGAGGACTGTTATAAATGCCCTTTTCTCAAGATGCTTTTCAGAACTGAAAGAACATAGGAAATGAAATAGAGGGCTGAAAGGCATGCCCAGAATTTAGCAGGGTTGCCAGACCATGACACAAATGTCCCCTAACGCCATCTGGGAGACTTCAGAAACCTTCTAAGGACTTTGCATCCTACTCGTTGTGCAGAGGGGGCAAGCTGTGGCCTCTTGTCAGCATTCCTGCTGGGTCCCTGGAGGAGCCCTCAATTCTGATCTGATCCGTTGGGTTAGAATTGCACCAAGGGACGGCCTGGACAATGTCCATGACTTGACGAAGAGCTGAAGCCACCAGGCACAGATCTGGCTGGAGCACAGAGCAAAGAGCAAAGAGCACAGCCTGTATTGGTTTCGGCCACAGAGGTTAGAAAAAGAATAATCATTGAAGAGTCCCCTTGGGAAGGTGGTCATCCTACTTTGGGATGGAACTCACTCCTTCTAGATGGTCTAAAAGTTGAGGTCCTAAGTATAAATCTAGAGGGGTGTGTGTGTGTGCATGCATGTGTGGTTATGGGGGCCTCTGGGGACAGTATGGACACTGTGTAAGAATCTAGCATTGTATTCAGCCTTGGTTCCCCCAGGTATAATGTGAGTCTTGGGTAAGATACTTAGTACCTCAATGTCTCCATTTGTACCTTTGTTTTTTTTTTGTTGTTTTTTTTTAGCTGAGCCATCCTGCCACCTATTGGCAGCTCAACGGCAACTCAGCTCAGGCTGGCCTCGAGCCGCTGTCGCTCAGAGCTCAGCTCACACTCTTGAGCGAGCTCTTAACCAACTGAGCCACTCGGCCGGCCCCAATTTCTCCATTTGTAAAATGGGCATAACTTATGGATTTGTTGTGACGACCAAACTACCTTATTTCATGATTGGCTAAATGACGTTTTAACATCTTATATTTCAAGTTCATCATCCAAGCAACAATGTAATTAGTTTGTTAGGCCTGCTGTAACTAAGTGCAACAAATTGAGTGGCTTAAACAATTTATTCCCTCATGTTCTGGAGGCTAGAAGTCCGAGATCAAGGCATTGGCAGGGCCAAACTCCCTCTGAAGGCTCTTGGAAAGGATCTGTCCCAGGCCTCTCGCCTAGCTTCTGGGGGCTCCTTGGCTGTGGCCGCAGAACTCCAATCTTCACATAGCGTTCTCTCAGTGTGGGTGTCTGGCTCTTCACATGGTGTTCTTTCTCTATGGACACCAGTCATATGGGATCAACGGCCCACCGTCCTGCAGTATGACCTCATATTAACTTAACTGATTATATCTGCAATGACTCTTTCCAAATAAGGTGACATTCTGAAGCACTGGGGGTTAGGACTTCAATATATCAATTTTAGGAGGACACAATTCAACCCATAATAAGTGTCTCACTATTATAATTTCTAACATTTTTTCTTTTAAACTAATGATGTGTCTTATAAGTGACAGCACCTTAGAATTAGTGACATCCAATGTATTAATACATATGAGCACTTAGCACAACACCTGCCATACAGTAAACACTTAGCTAATGACAATGATTGTTGTCCTCACAATAGTGAAGACGTTCTTTGTACCTCAGCTTTATTACCTGTAAAGTTTGGACAAGAATACCTACGTGGCAGAATTCTTTTCTTTTCTTTTTTTTTCTTTCTTCCTTCCTTCCTTCCTTCCTTCCTTCCTTCCTTCCTTCCTTCCTTCCTTCCTCTCTCTCTCTCTCTCTCTCTCTCTCTCTCTCTCTCTCTCTCTCTTTCTTTCTTTCTTTCTTTCTTTCTTTCTTTCTTTCTTTCTTTCTTTCTTTCTTTCTTTCTTTCAATTATAGTCACCATGCTGTACATTGCATCCTCATCAGTTATTTATTTTATTCTGGAAGCTTGTACCTTTGGACCCCTGCACACATTTTGTTGCCCTGCCCCCAGCCTCTGGCAACCACTGATCTGTTCTTTATATCTATGAGTTTGGGTATTTTTGTTTTGTTTTTAGAGCACACATGTAAGTGAGATCATAAGGTATTTGTCTTTTTCTGTCTGACTCATTTCATTGAGCATAATGCTCTCAAGGTCCATCCATGTTGTTACTAATGGCAAGGTTTCCTTCTTTTATATGGCAGAATAATATTTCGTATATATGTACCGTATTTTCTTTATCCATTCATCCATCTATGGACATATGCATTGTTACCATGTCTGGGACATTATAAATAACGCCACAATGAACATAGAGGTGCACGTATCTTTTCGAGTTAGTGTTTTTGTTTTCTTTGGATATGTATCCAGGAGTGGAGTTGCTGGATCATATGGTAGTTCTATTTTTAATTTTTCAAGGAATCCATGTGCTGTTTTCCACAGCGGCTGCTCAAATTTACATTCCCACCAACAGTACACAGGGCTTCCCTTTTCTCTATATCCTTCCTAACACTTAACATCTCTTGTCATTTTGATAAGAGCCATTCTAACAGATATGAGGTACTATCTCATTGTGGTTTTGATTTGCATTTCCCTGAGATTAGAGATATTGAGCACCTTTTCATGGGCCCATTGGTCATTTGTATGTTTGGCAGAACTCTTATCACACTTAAACAAGACATTACACATGCATGTGCCCAGGATGTGTCCTTGTGTTTAGCAGATGTGTAACCTGTATCCTCTCTTTTCTTCTTTAACAGTGTCTCACCCAGTGCCCACTTTAAGTCCATGGCACTCGGCTCACTTTTAGCCCTCAATAAATACTTGTTGGATGAATGAATAAATGAATGGTGAACTGGGTGATCATATTTGAGTTTATTTTGTTTGGAAATAATAGGAATACAACTTAAACTGGCTTAGTTAAAGAGGGGACTTGTTGGCTCATGAAATCAAACTATAGCAAGGTTGGGGATGGGCTGGCTCCTGTGACAGCTGGGGGCAGTCACTTGTAGGCTGGCAGGGCTCCCCTGTTACCCATCTCTGCCTGGTGGCTTTATCTTCTCTTTCTCAGTGCAGGTTCCTTCTGTATGGTGGGGATATAGCTGCCAGCAGACCCTGGATCTCATTCCTAAGAACTTTCTAGTCAGAGCAGAAGGCTTGTCCTCTCTAGATGCTGCTAGAAAAATCCCAAAGGAAGACCTTGTTTGGTCTTGGGGGACTAGGTGGAAGCCCCATTCCATCTATCCCAGCCACACAGAATGGGACATTAAGAAGAATCAATTCCCCCAAAATATAGCACAGTGATGGTCACTGGGGAAAGGTGGCTTCGCAACAGGTGCCACTTGCAGCAATGAAGACTGGAAATATTATACATGGGCAAGAAGAGTTCAGGAGACATCACAGAGCAATACTGGTGGCTAAGAGCCACTATATGTTTATGCACTTATTCAAGGCTTTCTATCAAGTGGTGTCTCTACCCCACACTGTCACCTGGGTCCGTTAAGCATATTATTTTTTGTCAGTCTTTACAATCCTGGTGGGTGGGTGAAATAACCCACACCAGATCAGTGAGAAAACCCAAGTGTATAGTTGAACCCCCACACTGTCAGCTGGGTCCATTAAGCATATTATTTTTTGTCAGTCTTTACAATCCTGGTGGGTGGGTGAAATAACGCACACCAGATCAGTGAGAAAACCCAGGTGTATAGTCAAAGTCCCTTGTCCTAGGTGACCTTGTTAGCAAGTGGCAGAACTAGGGTCCGATTCACAGTTTGAATCACGGATTCATTACCCATTAGTTGTGACTTTGGGAAAGATTCTTGACGCATCGGTGCCTCTGTTTCCTTCTTTTCCGTTACCACCAAAACGAGGGCTTTCATAGTACCTGTATCATAGCTTGTGAAAATTGGCTGAGATGAAATGTGTACAGGGCTTCTCATGGAGCATGTCACAGAGTAAGTGCTTAATACGTATCCGATCACCTATTAATATTGCTGCTGTTATTATTAGTATTTTGCTATGATCTCCAAATCCCTGTGCTTGTCTCAGTGTTATATGTAAGCAGCAGAGAAGGCAAATGGTGTTGAGGCCTATGGAGGAAAATATAAAGGAAGAGGCATTCAGAGAAGGCTTCCTGGGGGAGGAGAAAGTCCAGCAGCTGCTGTTTCCTTGAAACACTAGGAGGTGGCTGGTCTCCTCCCTGCTGCCAGGATTCCTGGTGCCCAATTGCCCAGGCAAAAAGGAGCCCCGATTGGTCTAACATTCACTTTATTTTGCTCCCGAGAAGCCTGGCCCCAGGCACTTCAGGCTGTAGGACTTCAGACTCCCTTGTTCTGTTGCTGGGGTTCCATCTCCCCCCCTACCCTGGACTCTTGGTGGGGACAGGCGTCTGCCATTGAGCCCCACTAAGCTCCCCTCTGTTAATATTGGTCATTCTTAGCACTCCTGCCTGTATTTATTTAGTCATGGGCCTGAATGTTTCCTTCTGGAGCCAGTACTGTCTGGGAAACAGACAGCTTGTGATAGCAGTAGTGGCAGTGACAGTGACCATGAGGATGCAAAAGCTGCTCAGCAAATTGGGTGATTCTCACATGCTGGCCAGGAATTCAGGTCAGCTCTGTAGCCTGTCAGCACCTTTCCCAACCCACCCTGCTGCCTGGTTCCCTTCTCATTCCCAGCCCAGGCTCACACTCTGAGCCGCCCCCCCCCCCCCCCCCCGCCCCCTTGCTTCCTTCTCTCCCCTTGCTCCTTCCTCATCTCCGTTGTCATTCCCTTTGTCTTCTCTCTTCCCCTGTCCTTCCTTTGTCCTTCCATCTCTACTGGGGCAAACAGAAGGTTTGGCCTTGAATTGTCCGCCTCTGTTTGGTGACTGCCAGGAGCATCGATTATTAAGGCCAGTGGAGGCTCTAGGCCTTCCCTCCCTGCCTGACCTCTGAGTGAGTTAGCATGTCCTCCCTGAGCTCTGCCACACGTGCACTTGTGACTACACTGTCCTGAACTTGAAGCCTGCTGTGCTTTGAGGTGCTTCAACCAGCCCTTGTATGAATGGGTCAATGCTGCCACAGCAACCAAACTTCCTAACCAGATCTGGTGACAGATAAGAAATAGCAGAGACAGGACCAAATGGATTCCAGACACAGGGGCCATTTGGCTGCCTGGCTCCACGGATACTGGTACTGTGTTTACCGGGGGTGGAGGGTCTGTGTCATTGTATTTCCAGCCTCCTGCATGGCCTGAACTCCACTCATTTAATCAGTAAAAAATGATTTCCAACATCTAATCTGCTGATTAAAGATCCTTTAGAGCAGACTGAAATAGAGGTGGAAATGCTTGTGGTGGCAGCTTCTCGTGTTTGGACCCCTGATTGGAGTCCTTCAGATGCTAATTCCCCCTCCCCTATGTGGTTTCCTGATTAGGGAGTTTCAGATGTTAATGAGCTGCCCCTGGGGTGTAGACTGAAGGTAACTAGTATACTTGCTTCTCTACGTCTACAGCCGCCCTGTGTCAGTGTTTATGACTAGTACTTTAAAGTAAATTATAATGTCCACCTCCTCCTCCTCCTTTCCGTTTATGTGGCTGGTAGAGCTTTGTAACCACAAACTCAGGTTTGTGAGAAATATCACACTTCCCCTCCCTGTTCCTTTCCTCCTCTTCCCTCTGTCAGTGAAGCTCCATGCTTTATTCAGACCTTCCCCATTTCCACACCAATGCCTTCTCCTGTTTTAGGACCCCATCCAGGAGGCCACATTACACTTAGCCATTCTGTCTCCTTAGCCTTGTCTGGTCTGTGTTTCCCAGTCTCTCCTTATTTTTCATGACTCAGTTTTGAAGAGTACTGGTCAGATATTGTGTAGGATTCCCCTCAGTTTGGGTTTGCCTAGTATTTCTAGTGATTAGCTCAAGTCTAGACTTTGGGGAAGAATATCAGACAGCTGTGGGGAGGTGTCTTCTGGTCACATCACGTCAGGGCCCATGTTAACAATCAGAGGGATCACCCCTGAGGTGAGGTTAACCTTGGGCATTTGGTTGGGGAGTGTTTGCCAGGTCTCTATCATTCCCCTTTCCACACCCTGTTCTTTGGATGCTGGTTGCTAAGTAGAGCTCACATTTAACACATTGTTTGTAGGAAACGAGTAAACTCATCATATCGCTCAAATGCCCGCTTACAATGTGAATGTGGGAAACGAGTAAACTCGTCATATCGCTCAAATGCCCGCATACAATGTGTTAACAGAGGGGGATGGTTAAGCTCCACCTTCCTGAGGGAGAAAAATCTATGTGTATTGTTGAGGGCCGTGTAGCCCAATATTGAGGGGCATGCAGTGTTGAGGACTGTGTAGCCCAATATTGAGGGGCATGCAGGCTGACTTTAGTGGGCTTGGTGAATCATAAACTTGTCTATCTGCTTCTTTTGTTCTTTGTTGCACCTGGAGGGTGCTTACTATTTACTAAGGAATGTGGTGAGGATGGCCGGATCCTTGGGACACAATAGAAAGATGGCTATCTGGGTTAATGGAAGAAAACAGCTTAAGAAACTAACCAAGGTTTCACTGACCTTTAGACTATTGGTAAACAGTTAATGATCTACCTTTCACTGAGGTAATGCATATTTTTCCTACACGTACCCTTGCACGTACCTCCTACCTAAAAAATGTATATAAAGCCTGCAACAAATAAACTGGAGATCTATCTCTCCATTTTCTGTCTTTTACTGCAACAAACAGTTTCTGTCTTTAATTAACCGCCAACGCCGTGTCCACCTTCTCGAACCCTGGTCAGCGGGGGCTGGTCCCCCGCAGTGTATTATTTAGAATCCTTCTGGAAAGGAAGATTTATCCCTTCTTCCCACTTATTTATTCAACTGTTTCTATTATTATGGACTTGTATAACTTGTACATATATTTTGTTCTTTGAGTTGTAATCCAATACCATGCTATTTATTTTTGTGTTTCACATTGTTTTAGGGTTAGCTATTGGGAGTCCTTTCAGGGTGGCTCCTGTATTAGTTGGCTATGGATGTTGTAACAAATTACCACAAACTTTGTGGCTTAAAACAACACAGTTGTCATCTCACAATTCTAGAGATCAGAGGTCCAGAATGGGGCTCATTGGATGAAAATCAAGGTTCTGCCTGAGATGCTGTCTGTAGGCTCTGGGAGAGGGTCCTTGTCCTTGACTCCTGCAGCTTCTAGAGACCACCCACATTCCTTGGTTCATAGTCCTTTCCATCTTCAAAGCCTACAGTCACATCACTCTGACCTCTATGCCGTCTCTCTCTCACCTATAAGGACCCTTGTGGCTACCTTAGGCCACCTAGATAACCCAGGATAGTCCACCAGTCTTAGCTTGGGATTCTATAACAAAATACCATAGACTGGGTGGCTTAACCAACAGATGTTTCTTTCTCACATTTCTGGAGGCTGGAAGTCCAGATCATGGTGCCAGCTGATTTGGCTCCTGGTAAGGGCTCTCTTCCTGGCTTGCAGATGGCCACCTTCCTTCTTGCCATGTCCTCACATGTCAGATAGATAGAGAATGTGACCTCTCTCATGATGTGTCCTCTTACAAGGGCACTAATCCTATCACATAAGGGCCCTACCTTTATGATCTTATTTAACCTTAATTACCTCCTCGTAGACCATTTCTCCAAATACACTCACATTGAGGTTTGGTGTTTCAACATATGAATTTTGAAGGGTACAGAATTCAGTCCATAGCAGTCTCCATCTCAAGATCTTTAACTTAATTTTATCTGCAAAATCCTTTTTGCCAGGTAAGGTAACATATTCACAGGTTCTGGGTATTATGACATGGGTATCTTTGGGGAGGGGGCCCTTATTTTGCCTACAACAGCTCTTTTGACCCTTTAACATGCTTACCTCAAGTTATTATGTATGTATGTATGTATGTATGTATGTATGTATGTATGTATTTAATTTAAATGAATCTCTGAGCTTCTACTACACAGGGTACTAATATGTTCCATCTCATGATCACTCGGCTCCTCCCCTTGGGGGTCTTTCTAAGGTCCTGGATGACAGGAGGGTCTTGGGTGGCTCCAAAGCATTAGTCCTCACTGGATACTCCACAGAGGCCCAGTGGCCCAGCTCACCTGGTCCCCTGAAGTCTGGGGACTCTGTTGTCAAGCATGGGGCTGGGTCTAGAGGTTGGGGTCCCACTGGTGTCCTTTCACCCCTGGGATGCTGCAACTCTTAGAAACCTCTGGGAACTTTCCTTCCCTCTTTCTTGCTTCCTTTAAGACAGAATGCCCACCTTCTCTTCCCCCTTGGAGACATCTAGCAGATTCATGACAATTAATTTAGGTTTCTACCAAGTATGGGAAAAGCTGTTGGCTTCAAGCAGAGTCTGCTTTCTTCCACAATTCTCCAATTCAAGGACATACATGTGGGAATTTGGTAGACAGCATAAAAAGTGAATGAAGGAAAAAAAACGTATCTCAATAAGTTGTCCTGTCACATTAAATCAGGGAAAGCTATTGGAAAGTAAGCAAAAACAAAACAAAACAAAACAAAAAACAAACAAACAAACAAACAAACCCAAAACCAAAACCAAAACCAAAATAAAACAATTACTGCAGAATGGGATATTCCTAGCCGACTCAGCATTGTCAGCTGCTGGGGACAGTTCTCAATCATTAAGTCCAGCACTAGATGGGGTTGTTCTAAAATTTTGACTGGGATTTGCTTGAATCAGGTATGGTGCAAATGTAGACATGACTGTCATGAGGGAAGAGGTTTGTACGTACAAATCCCTAGAAACAGGCGGCTCGGCTCGGCTCAGCATGCCGCCCAGGGTTGTGTCCATGGGGAAACTCCCAGGCCTGTTAGGAGGCGGAAGTGGGGAAAGGGCCCAGGACCTTTACTGAGGTTTCCCTGGAGGAAATGGGCAGGCAGGACAGGTTCTCTGACTAGGATGGGGCAGTTTGGTCGGGCTCTGGGCAACAGGGGTGGTACCTAGTTGTGGAGTGAATGGCTCTGGGAGATTTGGGGCAAGGGGAATACTGGTTTGTGAGAGTTTGGTAAAGGAGATGGTTGGGGGTGTGGGCTTGGGGTTGGTTGGCAATGCATGTGGAAGGCACATGGGAGTTGTTTGCTATTCCCAGGAATTAGCTGGCCCTGGGGCAGGTAGTCTCTCCAGGATCAAGGCCTCAAATGCCACAGTATCGAAAATATAGAAAATATTGTCAGTTCAGAGGTCAGCCAGGCAAGGGGTCAGCTGACCACTCCAGCCATGAGGCAGGAAGAAGAATGGGGTTTCTCAGAAATGCAGAGGTGCCTTCTTCTCAGGAAGATATTGGAGTGTCCTTTTGTTTGGCTGTTGAGCACTGGGAGAGCTTTTGTGTTTGTAGAGGATGGGCTGTTTATCTTACCAGGAGGGAAAAATGAGATGGGTGTGGGGTACCCACCAGCACCCTGACAATTCTATGCTACCAGGCCCAGGACAATGATGCCCTGAATTCTATGACCCTTTTGAGTATAGAGGGCAGATGATGTAGGACCCACCACAAGCTGAGTTTCAAGAGACACGGCAGTCTGGCCTTGAGGGGCACCCAAGTGCGTGGTGAGCCCAGCCCCCTTCATGTCTCCCTGGGGCTCGCATTGCTTTGAGCATTAACTGGCTGACTGCTAAGGCACGCTGCCTTTGTTTGCATTCTTCCAGGAGCAGACCCTGAGTTGAGGATTCGAGTTCAAGTCTTTATTTGGAACATAGAAGGGAGTATAGAGGAGATGGGGAGGTCATTCAGGAAAGGGAAAGCAGCTAATTAGGTGCACTTTTTTTTTATTAAGATAAAATCAACATATAACGTTATATTAGTTTCAGGTGTATAATGTAATGATGCGATATTTGTATATATTGTGAAATGATCACCACAATAAATCTAGTTAACATCTGTTACCATAGTTACAGAATATTTTTTTCTTGTGATGAGAACTTAGAATCTACTCATTAGGCAACCTTCAAATATACAATACAATATTATTAACTGTAGTCAACCATCCTGTACGTTACATCCCCATGACTTACTTATTTTATACCAGAAGTTTGTACTTTTTGACTCCCTTTACCCATTTCAGCCACCATCTCCACTTCCTGCCTCTGGCAACTAATAATTTATTCTCTGAATCTATGAACTTAGTTTTTTTTTAATTTTAAATTTTTTTAAATTTTTTATTTCTGCATATAATTGAGATCATATACTGTCTTTCTGTCTGACTTATTTCACTTAGTAGAATGTCCTCAAGGTCAACCTATGTTTTCAAATAAGGCAAGATTTCATTCTTGTTTTGGCTGAATAATATTGAATAATATTCCTGTGTGTGTGTGTGTGTGTGTGTGTGTGTGTGTGTGTGTACATATCACATTTTGTTTATTGATTCATCCATTGATGGACACTGAGGCTGTTTCCATATCTTGGTTATTGTGAATAATGCTGCAATGAACATAGGGGTGCAGATATCTTTTCAAGTTAGTGTTTTTGTTTTCTTTGGATAAATTACCAGAAATTTAATTGCTGGATCATATGGTAATTTTATTTTTAATTTTTTGATGAACCTTTTTATGGTTTTCCACAGTGGCTGCACCCATTTACAAATCCACCAACAGTGCACAAAGGTTCCCTTTTCTCCACAGCCTCTCCAACACTTATTGTTCCTTGTCTTTTTCATACTAGCTATTCCAACAGATGTAAGGTGGTATCTCATTGTTGTTTTGATTTGCTTTCCCCTGGTGATTGATAATGCTGGCCATCTTTTCATATTGGTCATCTGTATGTCTGTTTTTGGAAAAATGTCCAGATCCTCTGCATTGTTAATCAGGTTGTTTGCTTTTTTTGCTATTGAGTTGTATGAGTTCCTTATATTTTTTGAATATTAACCCTGTGGGTGCGCAATGAAATCCAGCAATGGCGATGCACGATGGGAACTCAAGTAGGAAATGATTGCAAACACAGGCCTCACGAGGATCCCATCTAGGGATAAGGAGCTGGGTCCTTTACCCCTGGATTCCTGAGAATGTTTGCAGAAGGGCAGTGCCCATGCGTGTTAATTCCTCTGCGCTTCTGGCCTGCTGGGCACACTGGCAGACTGTCCACAGTTCTAGAAAATGCAATGCCTCTGGCGCAGAGATGCAGATTCCAGCAGTTAGGGGCCTGCAGGAGCCCACAGGAAGGCCTGAACATGGAGATGGTTCCCTGACAGCATCTGCTTCAGGGGACCCCTAAATATGGGGGGGGGGTCTATGCCCACACACACAGTTATGAGTTGCCTGTATTTTTTTCACTTAGAAATGTGCACTTTTGGAGCCAGAGTCTCTAGGGTGTCAGTGGGCCCCACGTGGTGCAGGTGTCTTGACCCTAAGTAGCTAAGGGCCATTTCTTCATCATCTTGCTGCTTCCTGTATACGTGAACATTTTAACAGTGAAGCCTTTCTTCTTTTAATCATCGTTTCTTATATATCCATTGGCCTTTGGAGAAACCCAGGTCATGGGACCTAGGTATTTTTGCTTTCATTGGTCCTTTCTCCATTAAGAAAACACACACACACACACACACACACACACACACACACACACACACACAACTATTCAGTATAAAGATAAATATATTAACATACATATTGATGTCATGTAGCAAAATGTTTTCATTAACCTAAAAGTTTGTTTTGGGGACCGGCCGAGTTGCACATTGTTTAAGAGTTAGCTTGGGACTCCAGCTCTGAGCAGCAGGGCCCCAGTTCAGATCCCACATATGAGGGCCAGTGACACTGCCCTCTACAGCTAAGATGGTGAACAACAGCTCAATCTGGAGCTGAGCTGCTGTGAGTCACCTGCGACAGCGTAGGCTGCAGTGGGGCTGGCCGGCAGCTGGCATGTGCTTTTGTGAGCCGCTGTGAGTGGCCGTCCAATGGCCAGCAAGTGAATGCCTCACCCTGAAAGAGAGCAATGATAACATCAACATGGGCCAGTGAAGCAACGTCCTCCATAACTTGTTCTTTAGAACAAAAGGAAAGCAATGTGTCTGTTCCCCTTCCCCGATTCCCCAATAAAATCTTTAAAAAAAAAGTTTGTTTTGTTTTTATTTTAAAAGGAATTAAAACATGTCCAAGTTCCCCTAAAAGTATTGCCATGGGCCCTAGGCACTGCCCCTGGTGTCTAATAGATAAGTTGGCTCTGGAGACCCTTATCAGGAGGGAAAGGTGTGATTTCCTGGTGGGGCGACACACGCCTGCTGCAAACATGTGGGCAGAGAAGCTACTGGTGTCTCTGGTGGGAAGCATGAAAAAATGCCCCATCTCACACAGCTAAGCCTCTGAAGGAGCTAAGCCTCTGATGGAGCTAAGCCACCTTTGTGCAGTGATTGTTTTGCTCCATGCTGAGGAATTACAAACCTTCAAAGACCTTGTTTGCAGGCCAGGGTACCACTTCTCCTCAAGGTATCTTTGAAATGCGAACTGGTTCTCTCAGCAGACTCAATACATCCTGCCTTTGAGATAAATGCTTCAAACTGGCAGCAAACTCACTTGAATTTGGTGCCTGGATTTACGACAGATTAATTATATTGATTGCTGGCTGTGTGTTTGCCTTTATGGCCTCTCTCTCCCTTGTTGGTTCACATTTACTTTCTCCAGCCATCATAGCACTGGAGCTCAGCCTTGACATAAACAAATAGCCATTCAATACACTGGCCACACTGGCACGTGACTGCAAAGCTGTCTGCTTCCATAAGGAGCCACTGGTGACCAGTTATGGGGCCAGGCTGGAATTCCAAATCCCTTTCCTTTCTGGGAGGTTTCAGGGGTTTCTTTAGGGCCAGGAGCCCTGACGTGGCATCATAATGAGCAGATAGCCTAGCAGGCAGGGCAGAGAAGAGCACATGGCAAAATGAATCCACACTTGTCTTTGCTTGAGGCAGCAGAGACCTGTTGATATGAGTCTCCATTTGGAGACAGCTGTGTGGCTATACTTTGAGGGAATCTTTGCTTCTTTCAGTGTTCTCATCTCCAAAATGATAAGAATAATGGATGCTAATAGTTACCAAACTCTTAAATGTACACCAGGTACTGTTTGAAATGCTTTGCAAGTATTATTGTTTTAATCCTCACAACAGCAGAGGTAGAGGCTTAGGGAGGTGAAGTGACTCAACCAAGATCAAGACCTGGCCAGGGCTGACCCCAGGGTCAAGGCTCAGCTTGCCTTTGAGGTTGTGCTATCTAAGAGTGGCCATCAGGGGTTGCTCAGACTTGATGTTTTGAGCTGGTGAATTTTATCATCTGTCCTGGTGGCTTTCACGTTTTCCCAGGTGTAGTGGAAAGTCCCAGTCCCAATGGTTTTAGCATAGTATAGTGGCTATGTGCACTGACACTAGCCCACTGGGACTGGGCCACCACTGACTAGCTGTGTGAACTTGGGCAAGTAACTCAAACTCTCTGTGCTTTGCTTTCATCATCTGCAAAATGTGACAAATTATTATAATACCTATCTCACAGGGTTATTGCAAATATTACAAGGATTAGTGTTGTAAAGTGTTTAGAGCAATACCTTGTACACAGAAAACATGACATGTTTGTTAATTATCCTTCATAAATAAACATGCGATTCTAGGAACTGAACCTAGATGTCAATGTCTCATGTTAGCTTAGTCTGGTGGGGTTTTGTGTCCTCATAACCTTGAAGGCAGAAGCTATGATTTTTTTTTTTTTTTGAGGGCAGTGTCACTGGCCCTCATATGTGGGACCGAACCGGGGCCGCTGGCTTCCCAAGCCAGCACTTAACCACCGCGCCACTTGGCCGGCCCCAGAAGCTGTGATTTTTCACGCCAAATGGAGTGTTCAGGACTGGGAAGATAGGGAGACTCTCCACCCTGTGGCCCATCGCACCTCATTTAATTTAGTAACTAACAAGAACAAATTTACAATTAAGAGTGAAAATTAAAACATAGGGTGTGCTTTTTGTTAATGAGAATTTTTTCATCTTGAAAAAGAGTGTTGTGCCTTGATTTAGTTAGTTCTTGTGAAAAGCTGCTCCCCTTTTGGGAGAGGGTCCTGGACATTTATGACAATGAGACCTTCAGGGTGAGGCCCAGCTACTTAGGGGAGGAGCTCAAGGAGCTGGTTGGTGCAGGCCTGGGAGGAAGTGTTAGCTTCTATTCAAGTCTGGAAAATAAAAATCAGAGCTGTAATAAAAAAATTTAAAAAAAGAAAATTACGGTGGCAATTTTGAGAAAATTGGATGAAGTCTTGTTGGCAACCAATAAGCAAAGGAACACTTAGATAGATCTTCAAGCACTTTGAAAACTGCCCCAGGCCAGAAAGACGCTTCTGGCAAAATTAAGAAGTCAGATCAGCCTTAGATTTTCCCAGAGAATGGTTATTCCCAAGTTAGTGCATCTATTTTTCTTTTCTTGGGTGTACCCCTTTTCAGGTGGCACCTGACTGGCTCAGAGCGCCTCCAAGCGAGTCCTGGAGCTGGTCCCTGGCCAGCTGTCACCAAGTCCTGGCCTGTGGATCTCAGCATTTGCTGTCCAGCTCCACTCTCACCTGCAATTGGCCCAGACACTGCCATAGATGGGGTGGGATTTTTGGGTTCTAGATGGTGACCAAGCATGGCTCGTTTTTATAATGGAAGGGCAAAAAGAGGTGGAACAGGAAGTCCCAGAGCCACTACCCAAAGAGGAGGGCTTGTCTGTGAGTAAAAACGAGGGACGTGGAATGTGGTACCTGGCAGATGAGTCAAAATTATTCAAAGGATCATCAAAATGTCAATAGTGAGTGTGTTTTAAGTGCTGGTCTAGGCACTCCCATATTTTATGATTGATCCTTCTAAGCATTTATTATCTCTGTTTTGTACAGAAGGAAACTAAGGCATAAGAGGCCTGTAAGGGTCCATCTTATTTGACTTCTGTGTACCTGAGATGCATCTTACATCCACACCGTGAGATTACTCATGTTCACAGAAGGAGCGGGGATGAGGTGAGAAAAGGAGGGAATGACATAGTATTAATATTAATCATAGCAGAATATTGAGATGATATTGCATATTAATTAATTAACAATTAATAGCAGTGGGATGGCCAAGTGGTGCGGTGGTTAAGAGCTGGCTGGGGATGCCAGCGGCCTGAACTCAGATCCCACATCTGAGGGACAGTGACACTGCCCTAAAAAAAATGAAAAAAAATTTAATAGTAGCTCCCATTTATTGGGAAATTCGGCGGCTCCAAGGACAGTGCCAAACTCGTCCTGAACGTCATCTCTTTTGACCATCATGTCAATCCTATGGAGGTGGTAGAATGAGCCTCACATAAAAATGTTCTGTTTGTACCACAATGACCTTTAAATCATGGACTGACAAGTCAGCATTTGTTCCCTTATTTTTGTTTTTTTACCAGTTCCTGAGCACCTAGCATAGCCAGGTCTCAGTGTGTGACTGCTGAGGAGCTCAGTTAGGTTACGAAGATGGGTCCAGAAGCCAGGGAGTGAGGATTGTGACAGGATGTGTCTGGTTCCCTGCGGAGGAAAGAACTGTGCTGTCACCAGCACAGAGATGCTGCTTCTACTTAGAGCCGATGACGTACTGACAATATTGATGCTATTTATCACAAACTCATGTGCCCAGTTATTTCGTTCTCACTATGGCCTTGCAGGGCAGATACAATCTTGACTGAACAGAAAAGGATACTCAGGCACAGAGATGAGGCTGAGGTAGGCATGTGGTGGAGCTAACTAACACTTAGACTCATTGACTCCTGACCCATGTCTTCCATGGGGCCCTTGGTTGCCTCCCAAACTTCCTGTACCTGGCTGGACTGAGAAGACTGCCCCCTAAAGAGGACTTTTGGGTGTATGGGCCTGGCTTTCCCCTCCTGTGTTGGATGTGACACAGCCATGGCCCTGGTAGAGGACATCCAGAGATGCCTGGAGCCTGGCTGCAGCCCTCAGCTGGTGCTCTGGCCTTAGTGGGGGTGGAGAGGGCGGGTGGGAGGGGATTTGTCAGCCTCCACTCTTTGCGGGGGTGGGTTATTAGCTTAACTTGTGCTCTGTGGGCTGTGAAATGGACTCATGAACTAATATAACAAGAAGTAGTGGAAGAAGCAATCCATACTTCTCTGCATTTCTAAATCAAGTACATCTGGCTTGACCTTTCCCCCAATTGTCAGAAAGGGCAAGGAATTCACACTGGCCTGTGTTTCTGGGCAGCCCCTCCCCATCCCTGGGGCTGTGCGGGAGCCCATGATTTTCACGGAGTCCAGATGATGTGGGAATGTCACCTCTCATCTGGCTCTGGCCATTGTGGTCCCCTGGACCTCTGGGGGCTGGCTTCTCCTGGGACCTTGTCTGAGGGCTTGGATGCCACAGAGTTTTGGATGGAACCCCCTGTCTCCACTTAGACCTTTCGGCTGGTCCTGCCAAGGGCACTGCAAGAGGGAGAGGCTAGGTGTTCCCTCAGCCCTCTCCCCTTAGTGGACCAAACAGCTCCAAGGCAAAAAAATAAACTAAATAAAATAAATTCTGCCTGGATGGAGGGAAACCCAGACCTAGAGGACAGAAAGTGTGTGTGTGGGTGGGGGTGGGGGGGTGGGGAGAGGAGGGTGAAAGGAAAGCACGTCTCTTATTCTTTAATTATTGTCATAGATAAGCCAATAGTCACCAACATTTATTTACCCCCTTCCGTATGAGAAGTCTGTGTTATTTCACCTAACCTTACTACAATCTTCAGAAATCATGCTATTATGGTCATCTTACTTTGCCAACAGGGAAACTGAGACCTGGAGAAATTAAGTAATTTGTGTGAGGTCACACAGCTGGTAAAAGTTCCCTTCAAGATTCAAACACTGGCAGGAGGACTCCAGGATGCACCCACTTAACCATTATAAGGACTTCCTGTCTATAACATGACTGTTTAAGGTGACTCTGTTTGCTCAACTTCTCCTGTGGGGTTGGTGACTCCTTTTAAAATATCATATCCCCTTAATATCTATGTGAGCTTATACCTATTAAAGATGCAAATATACCTATTAAAGATGCAAATGAATATTCACACAGATTGACCGAGAGAATTCTAACAGACACGTGGCCCAGTCTCTCCCATCACCCTGGCCAAAATACAAGCCATCCCCAGAAACTGGACTTTCTATAACCAACCAGCAGCTGACTGCTGAGGCATGAGTGAACTGAGACCAGAAGAATCTCCTAGCTTAGCCCAGCCCAAGATGCTAGTCTGTAAAATCAGGTCATTGTTTTGAGGCAGTTTGGTAGGTAACACATTTACTTGATCCCCTCAGTTTCTAGTCATACCTCTTCATCCCAGAGCAGAAGATAGGGCAGCTGAGGTAGAGCCACATTTCTCCTTCTTCTTTGTTCCCTGAAAGTGTATTTCCATGGGTTGGTATCACAGATGCCTGATGCTGTGATTCTATTTCTGAACAACTCAACAGATGAGATGAACCACCCATGAGAGCTGTGGTCTGGTCCCAGCCCTGATTTTCCATAATTCCCTGAACCCACCTGGGCTGCAGCTTGTGTATCTAAGAATATGAGATTGATATACACACCTCCTCAGATTTCTCCCAGCTCTAGTATTTTCTGACTCTGATGCATCATTAGGATGGGGTTCATACTGTCCACCTTTGTTTTGGACAGTTTATTCGAGACTGCTGGAGTGGCACAAAATGACATGATGGATTCTTTTTTTTTTTTAATCATCCACCTAAAAAGATATAGACCATAAACTGACTTCAGAAAATTCCTTTACTGACACTGAAGTGAAAAATGTTTTAACTCTGAAAGTACAGGTTTGGAAAGGAACGGCTCCAGTTTCCTGACAAATAAGGGTTTGCATTATTAAAGCCAGAGAGTTTTACAGGTGAATTTTTTTGTTGTTGACATTTACAAAACCACAGAGCATTTGGCTTTTCTCAGAAAGGCAGACAAGGGTGTGGTTGTCCTGATGGACAAGCTCTCTAATACGCATTCATTCATTCTTTCATTCATTCTTCAGAAGAGATGAACATTGGAGACATTATCCATGAACAGGGTGCATGTTTCCCAACCTGCTGTATCTTCCCACCTTGCCCCGCAATGTCCCCTTCATTGTCAAATGCAATCCTTGGACCTGAGAGGGCACCTGCCTTCACTGACACATCTCAGCGGTATTTCAAAACCCAAGGATGTGAGAACAGGGAAGAAAATGACTCTTGACAGCCCACATTTTATCCAGAGAGAAGCTCTGAACTAGGGGTGGAGGGCTTGGGCCCTGCTTCCATTTCGTGACTGGGTTTTGTGTGTGATTCTGGACATGTCCCACACCCTCTGTTTCTAACACTACAACTGATCTCTCCACGTTGTTGGAAGATCAGATGCAATAACATAAACAAAAGCATTTTGTTACAGTGTTTTCCCTCTGGACTGTTATCTTCCCTGAGAGCAGGGGTCAGGCCTTATTCATCTTATTTCCACAGAGCTTGGCATATGTGACATGCTTAGTAAATGATGGTTGAGTGAATGAATGAGCCAGGGATTAAATTAGCAAGAGAATGAAATGGAATCCTGTGGGTCCCAGTTCTTCATTTTGCACATGAGGGGCTCCCACGTATAGTTATGCAGGTTGTGTACTGCACGAGTGAACTTGGTTGAGGGGGTGGGAGGGGACTAAACCCCCCCCACCCCACCTGCCAAGCCCTGTGCCTAGTGCAGAGGGGGTTGCCTTTTCTAATTTTCTCAAAGGCACCTGACGAGCTGGCAATGGCCCTGTCCAAAAGAAAGGAGTTGGGCTCTATTGCTCTTCAGAGATTCCGATTTAATTGTTATGGGCTGAGGCTACAGAAGCTGTATTTTTTTCAGAAAATCCCCAGATGACTTAGATTTCCCTCCTGGTTTGGGCACCATGGATTGGTGGTCTTTGAAGGCCCTTGTCACTCTACTAGGTGATTTTTGAACTGTATTTTATATTTCTTGAATTTATTATATCCTAGTATTTCAGGTTTAAATTTTCTTTGTTAATGAGCCCATGGGCTGCCATCCCATGATGTCCTTGACCACCCTTTCTACCATCTGGTTTGGGTAGAGAACAGCACTTGGAGTACGTGGAATATGTGTTTCCCATTTATCGTTAGGAAATTCCATGCCAAGCTAAATAAAAAAAAATAATTTCCCCTGGATTCCTCTTCCCAACCGCCAGCACTTGTGTTTCTCCTGATTGATTAGCAACATCAGGTCAAATAAAAAAGCAGCATTCTTTAGACAAGACAGAGCTGCGAAGACAAGAGCCTGGTGATGAAATTTACCAGGGTCTGATTTAATTTATCTGCCTTCATTTCTTTTTTATCCTCTGTCTGCATCAGTCAGGGTCCACTGAGAACATCACACAGTCATTTAAACAAGGAAAGTTTACCATGAAGCAGGGCTTGTCAGTTTCAGCACTGCTGATATTTTGGACTGGATAATTCTGAATTTGGGGGGAGTGTCCTGCACACTGTAGGATGTTTAGCAATATCCCTGGCCTCTACCCACTAGATAGCTGTAGCACTCTCACCTCTTCCCCGAGTTGGGACAACTGAAAATGTATCCAGACATTGCCAATAATATCCCTTGGTCTGCAAAATGGCCCCATGCTTGAGAACTATTGCCAAAGGAATTATTACCCATATTAGAGATTATCTAGAAAGGATTAAAGGGAACTCTAAAGAATACCTTGGGCAGAGGAAGAGTATGAAGGAAAGGATACACTGAGAAGGGGGCCCCCTCCCGCAAGCTGAGATTCAGACTGCATTGAAGAAGGTGTGGCTGCAGTCCAAGTATGGGGATATCCTGTGGGTTGCCCTGGGCCAGGGCTGGTGTACAGTTGCTAGGCAAGCAGGAAACAACAGGAGAGGAGGCGGAGCCAGTAAGCAGGAAGCACTCCTCTTCAGGGTACAGGTGGACTGAAGTGGGGAGCTGACTGCTGGGTGCCTGTGACTCACTGAAAACCCATCCTGTTTATGTTGCTGAAAATAGATGGGGATGAGGGCCCCTGGCTGTCCCCACAACACACTGCTGGCAGCAGCTCGAGGTAGGAGCCAGAGGCAAATGGAAAAGCTTTGGAACTGTAAGAGAAGCCCCTCTTCCTACAGTGTCTGTCCAGCGCCCTCTACTGACAAAATATAGTTATATTTTCACAGAACCAGAGATGAAAGATGTTTTTGGAGCTGAAAGGCAATAAAATAATAGCTGGCATAATCTTGAACTCTCCTCTTAATCATTTCTGTGGCATTCTACTTGGCACAGATCTGGCACTTGGTAGATACAAAATTAATGCTGACTGAATAATTGAAAGAATGTATGAATGACGGGGTTTGATTTTTTTTTTCTGGTAGCTGTTTTGGAGAATGCAATTTACCACTGATTTAAATGTTATCTACAGAATAGCAAATGGCAGTTTTTAGTCCCTCCAACCTCGCTTTTCTACTGCATTTAAATTTAATTGAATTATCTCGTTATATCTTCCCAACTTGCATATAGCTGATCAAGTTGATAAAAATCTATTAAAGAATTGAGCAATTCAGTAGGAGAAATTAATTGAACTAATTTGAATTGATCAGTTGTTGATTAAATTCTCCAGTTGAGCATTGATCTGATAGCTGAGAAAATACAAGACTAGTATCTGTTTTTTTGTTTTTTTTTTAATTCTTTTTTTTTAAAAGATTTTATTGGGGAATTGGGGGAGGGGAACAGCTTTGGGGAGTCGGAGAAGGGGAACAGACAAGTTGCTGTCTTTTTGTTCTTCAGTCTAGTTGCTGAAGATGTTGCTTCACTGGCCCATGTTGGTATCGTCATTGCACTCTTCCCGGATGAGGCAGATCGGTTGCCGGCCTCTGGATGTCGCTCATCGCGGCTATTGGCAGCTCACGCTGACCGCCAGCCGCTCATGCTGGCTGCCGGCCACTCACTGTAGCCTATGGCAACCCACTGCAGCAGGGGCTGCAGCCTACACTGTGGCCGGGGCTCGCACAGCCCAGCTCCAGGTGGAGCTGTTCTGGCTGTAGAGGGCAGTGTCACGGGACCTCATATGTGGGATCCGAACCGGGGCTGCTGGCATCCCAAAACCAGCTCTTAACCAGTGTGCCACTCGGCTGGCCCGTATCTGTTTTTAAGATCAGAATATTAAGCAAAGTATTGCTGCCAGTGAACTAAGTCTAACTAAATTGTTGCCCAGAGGCTAAGAACATTAATAGAAAAATCAGAATCAATTTTGACTTAGGTGTCAAATTGTCAGTGGCTGATTGCAGTGTGGTAAGTTAGTAACCAGGGACTGTTACACTGTAAGTGAACATGAGAAAGCATGGTGAGAAGGAAATTAGACTGGGATTGAGTAAAAGTTTTGTGTGGGCTGCCTACTAATGTGGACAAACTCTTGCCCTTCACGGGCCTCCCTGTCCTCTGGAATTAAAGAACAACCACATCCTTTGCTTTAGGGAAGAGGAAACAATATGAGTATAAAAGTGTTTTGGAAATTTAAAGTACCACCCACATATGAGGCTCTTCATGTTAGTGCAAAGTTGCAAAATGGTCATTTGGGGATTTGTTTCAATTTTCTTGGATTTCTAGAAGATTCTGAGTGCACCTGAAGTGCTGAGAATGTGCTTGTATTTTCTAATGTAAGGCAGACATCCGGTGGATTTTTGGATTTAGGATCATATGCGTCACATCTCCCTCAAGTACCTCAGGGCCTTTGCACATACAGATAGGTCCCTCTGCCTGGAATTCTTTCATGTCTCTTTGCCTCTATGACTCACACTTATCCTATTGGCTCCATCATCCTGACCTCCTGGTTAATTCTCCCTATCATATGCACTTACGTACCACATCTCCCCTATATAGTCCTTACCACTCTGGGTATTTTACATTTTATTGTGATTATTTTAATGCCTGTCTCTCCAGATAGGCTATAAGCTCCATGATGGCTGGGGCCACTTCTGCTTTCACCCAGGTATTCAGTAGGTATTTAATGACTATTTGTTGGATGAATGAATGAGTGAACAAATGAATGAATGAACATAGTATCCAGAGCTGACTAGAGCCTTCTCAGTTTTGATGTGTTGGCCCCAATTTGAAAGAAATGGCACTGCTTGGCCTCCTGGGGCTGCAGAGAGAACACGCTGATAGGTGTGGTCCACGGGCGCATCCTCAGCGCCCAGCACAACCCCTGGCGAAGAGCAGGAGCTCAGTCAGTGTTTGGTGACTGAGGTACCTTTGGAGCCAGAAGTTTGGGGCTTAGGTTTCTCTGTAAAACTGTGGCTCTGCAAACTTGGTGGAGATATTTAACCCTCTACACAATACCGTGAAAACAGGCTCAGAGGCCACCCTGCTGGATCCAAATCTCCATTTACTAGACACTTAACATCACTGAGTGCAAGTCTGCTTATATACAAAAATGAGGGTAGTATCAACATCCTGAGATTATTTCAAGTACTATATGAGAAAAACTCTTCCAAAGGTCTTACCCTTGCCTAATACAACACATGTTAGGTATCAATAAATGAGGCTTTTCCCCGCTCTCCGCATCCATAATGTCAAAATAACATTCCATACTTCAGAATCATTGCTTCTCAAATAATATTGGGTATGTCAAACACTTGAACCCGAGGTCCAAGGTTCTTTTTCTTGCATTTCCACTCTGCTTCAGAAAAAATGTACATGCAGAATCACCGCTAGCCACCAAGTGGCAGTGTGGTAATAGCTTTGATTTCAGGGGGTTAGTTTAACAAAATAGCACCTTTTAAATTGAAGTCTTGAGGTGAGAAAAATGGGTGGCATTTAAGAGGGAAGCATTGCAGGATAATGGAGTAATGTCTGTTGCAAATGATATTTTAATGTCCGAGGTCTTACTCTGGAGAATTAGGAAGGAAAATTTTAAAACATTCCTTTAGATTCTTAATTCGGAAACATAAGAGCCACAAAAACCAGGTAAGTGAGGGATAGAAGCTTTTATTTGTTTTATTACAACATAATTTTATCACAATTTGTAACTTTTCCTCTTGGAGATCCATTTTGTTTCCTCAAGTCTTCTGGTAACTGGTACTTATTGTTTTTTTTTTTTTTCTTTCTCTTTTAAAAGAAATGTTTAGTTTGGTTGACACATATTTCTTGAGTACCTAATGTGTAACAGGCACTGTTTTGGATGATTGAAATAAAGCTATGAACAGAGAAGAAAAAGCCCCATGTTCTTAAGGGAGTGGGGAGACCCATGATCAACTAGTAAAAAAAATGAACAAATAAGAGAATTTCAACTGGGTAATGGGATAAAGGGTGACTTGGGTATGTGTGTTGGGTATGCACCTCAGATAGGTGATCAGGGCAGCCTTCTTAAGCTGGAGGTGTTTGATCTACAGCCTGAGTGATTAGAAGGACCTCAGCAGGTAACTGCCTAGAAGGCCATCCAGGCAGAAGGAAAAGCCAGTGCTGAGGCTGTGACATGGGGACAAGCTCGCCATGTCCAAGGGACGCATCTGTGATAAATTAATACTATTCCAATGATTTATTGCTGCATAACAAATTGTCCCCAGCTTAAGAGTTTTAAGGGATCTGTTTATTTTGCTGATAGTTATTTTGGTGTTAGGAACTTGGGAAAGACTCAGCTGGGCAGTTTGTTTCGATCCATTTGACATCCTCAGCAAGGGCAGCTGAGGCTGGAAGACCCACTGTCAGGATGGTTCTTCACTCACATGTCGGTACCCAGATACTTCCTGGACTCACCAGGGTAGAAGCTGCCAGACTTCTTAAAGTCTAGGCCCAGAGTGGTCTATGGCCACTTCTGCCCAATTCTACTGTCAGAGAGGTGAACCCTCTTTCTTCAAGGGGAGAGTAAATATTTCTTTCTTCCTTTCCTTTCCTTTCCTTTCCTTTCCTTTCCTTTCCTTTCCTTTCTTTTCCTCTTTCTCCTTCCTTCCTTCCTTCCTTCCTTCCTTCCTTCCTTCCTTCCTTCCTTCCCTTTCCTTCCTTCCTTCCTTCCTTCCTTCCTTCCTTCCTTCCTTCCTTCCTTCCTTCCTTTTTTCTTTCTTTCTTTCTTTCTTTCTTTCTTTCTTTCTTTCTTTCTTTCTTTCTTTCTTTCTTTCTTTCTTTCTTTCTTTCTTTCTTTCAGCCTCCTCTTCCTGCAGTGTCTGTCTAGTGCCCTCTAATGACAACATTTAACACTTTGTCATCTTCAAAAATATTTTCACAGAGGCAGCAATGAAAGATCTTTTTGGAGCCAAAAGTCAATAAATTAATAGCTGGCATACTCTTGTATTGTACCCTCCTCTTAATAATTTCTGTACCATTCTTCTTGGCACAGGTCTGGCACTTAATAGATACAAAATTAATGTTGACTGAATGATCGAAATAATGTATGAATGAATGAATGAATGAATGACAGGGTTTGATTTTAACATTATAACATATAACATTATATTCGTTTTAGGTATACAGCATATTTGTGCCGCAAAATAATCACCACAATAAGTTCAGTTAATATCCACACAGTTATAAATTTTTTTCTCATGATGAGAACTTTTAAGATCTACTCTTCTAGCAAATTTCAAATATACAATCCAGTATTATTAATTATAGTTACCTATGTAATGCTCTACATTATATCCCTATGTCTTCCTTATTTTATAACTGAAAGTTTGTACCTTTTACCCCGCTTCACCAATTTCACCGCCTCACGCCCCACCTCTGGCAACCTTAAGTCTGTTATCTGTCTCCATGAGTTAGGATTTTATTTATTTATTTATTTTGGATTTTGCATATATCTAAGATCATACAGCATTTGTATTTCTCTGTCTGACTTTTTTCACTTCAATGCCCTCCAGGTAATAGACTCCACCTCGTGATGGCAGGAGTGTTAAAGAACTTGTGGCTGTCTTCGGCTGCAGCAAATCCTTAAAAAGTTATACCAAAAATGCCGTGTAACTGGCTGGGGGCCAGACTTCCTCAGTCCAGCACTGCAGATCTGGTTCACAGAGCGTGAACATCAGCAAACCCCTTGGGAATCCACTCTGTCCATTATCCACCAAGAGCATGGCAGTAAGTGTATCGGAGGTTTCTTGAGTCCTGATTGTGAATCTGTGGATTGGGGGTTGGGATGGAAAACATGAAACAATGTGCCAGCTTCTGTGTGTGAATTTTCCTGTGTGAACTAGTTCTGGGATCATCTCAGAGAAATAGGAGCAAAAGGCAACACATAAGCACATTTCAGCTACTAAAGGTATTTTGCCTCGAAATAGTCCTTGAAACTACTATCCGTTTACACTGGTCAATACGTGATTTAGCCAGGAGAGAGCTTGATTTACTAGATTTGTCCCCTTAAGAAAGATAATTGAGCCAGTTAAAGTTAGAGTCCTCTTGTGACTAAGTTGTAAGAGAAAAGAAGGAAAGGGGGTTGAGATCTCGTATTTCTGCCATCACAGTCCTTGGGTAGAAGGAGAAAGACCAGTGGGAATTGAGAATTGTCTCTGATGGGCAGGAGATGTGTGTGTGTGTGTGTGTGTGTGTGTGTGTGTGTATGTGTGTATGTATGGGGGCGCGGTAGGGGTGTGGGGAGGTAGGGGTGTAGGGAGGAGGCTTTGAGGTGAGGATAAAATAAGCTGAGTCGGATAGATTCAAACTGGCCCTGAGGTTTTTCTATATCAGCGTGGCAATTGATAGTGCAAATTGTTTTGTGTATTGACATGTGTCCCAAATCTAATGTTCACCTAATGATGATAGCTGGTCACTCACGATGCAACTGAACTTAAAAAGGGTTGCTTATTGCTGGTGGCTATTAGGTCAAGATGAAATTGAACCTGAAAAAACATCAACAAAGTTTACCTTCACAGTTCTCCCATGTTTCCCCAGATGACTGTTTCTTTTAGCACCCTTTTGATGTGCTGAGACTCCAAAATGATCCTGGTAAATGAGCAGCTCTTTCTATCACTAACTGATGTGTCAGCATAGACAAAGTTTCCCATTTCCTGTTCACACTCAGGTGACACTAATAAACGCCTCATTGTTCTATTGTTTCACCTGGAGCAGCATTTTTATTATTCATTATTATGGGTTACATACTCTGTTAAAATGGATGGAAATTTTCATGGCAGCCCTAACAATTAAGTGGGAAAGTCCCCTTGTGGTCATATTGTAACCAATATAGCATTTGGTCCTTCAAATCCCACACTCAGATGCTATCTCTATCTACAGAACAATTGTCTGGGTTTAATAAGACATATTTTTGGAGGGCTTGACTTCAATACAAAAATCAGTTGAATTAATCACATATCTCTTGGCTCTTAAGTTTTCTTTAAGTAAGAGGAGAATGTGTCAAAGGTTGCTCTTCTGAAACTGAATGTGGGGTTGGTTTTTGGCTCAATATGTGTCTGCCTGTGGGAGCAAATGGAGACATTGCTATCATTTGCACTGGCTCTTGTCTCTTCTTGCTTACACAAGTGCCTGGTCCTTAAAAGTAGCCCCTGGCAGTTTACAGGGTTTTGGCAAGTAGTTTTCATGTACTCATGAAGAAATCTGGTCACTTAGTGGTCAGGGCTTCCTGGAATTTTGTTTCTTTGTCTGCTATTGTGGTTGCTGATGTGTCCCTCAGGGGCCATGGTCTTTGGGAGGCCCAGCTGTGCTGCTTCTGCAGCTGTCTCTCTCTCCCTCTGCCGTCAGGCCTGGGACTTCCTACCAAACTGGGTGCTGGGCTCCTGTGAGGTGTGGAGAAAGCGGCTTTCCTCTTTTTGCATCAGGCTCAGCACCTGAGAGGGGGCCACCACCCTACTGCTTGTGCTGCAAAGGGTTGCCAAAGCGAATGGGCTCTTGCAGTTTTTGTTGCAGCTGTCTCTCCGCATGGTGGCAAGCTGTGTGCCCAGGGGGCTGAATTCAGGGCCAATCAGAGTGAGGCAACCTGCTTCCTGTGGACACATCCCTTGTCTCTGACTACTAGACTTTGGGTCTGTATCAAACCCGGTGTCTGGTGTACAGGGAAGACAGACAGACGCTAAGCGGGATGTGTCCCCAACACTGTCACCTACCAGTTGTGTAACCTGGGGCAAGTCACTCAACTTTCCAGAGTCTCAGTTTCCTCATCCTCATAGGGGCATAATGACATCACATACTCAAAGAACTTGTAGCAAAAGACCCCCGTTCCTGGCACAGAGCTCCTTTGTGACGGGAATGTTTTTTTGAGGTGCCTTATGGTAGGGTAGGTCCCTAGGGAACTTTGCGTGGGAGCTGGTTGCCAGAAAACCAGCCATATAATAGCACGGGTACTTTCAACCTCACCCCTGACTTCCAGGGATGGGGGAAAGGTTGAAGACGGGGTTCAGTTACTGGTGGCCAGTGACTTAAGCCTGCCTGCTCAATGGAACCTTGATTAAAAAACAAACAAAAACTTGGAATGAGGATTAAGGGGTGCTTCCAAGTTGGTGAGCATATCCCGGGGCTGGGAGAGGGGCACACCCCAACTGCATAGGAGGTCCTTCACCCAGGACCCTTCCGGACCTCACTCTGCATACCTCTTCATCTGGCTGTTCATCTGTAGCCTTGGTAATACACTATGATAGTAAATATGAGTATAGCACTTTCCTGAGTTCTGTGAGTTGTTCTAACAAATTTTTGAACCTAAGGAGGGGTCCTGGGAACCCCTGAAGTTGTGGTCAGCTAGGTAGAAGTGAGGGTAGTCTGGGGACCCCATTTGTAGCTGGTGTCTGAAGTGGGGGGCAGTGTTATGGGACTGAGCCCTTAACCTGTAGGGTCTGCAGGTTAACTCTGGATGGTTAGTGTCAGAAATGAGTTGAAATGTAGGACACCTAGTCTGTGCCAGAGAATTAGAGAATTGGTGTTGGAATCATGTATTTGGTGTTGGGGAAAACCAAACAAAGCCTAGTGAAGTAAGCTTTAATTCACAGTAAGGACCTAGGAAACAGGCGCGCCTCTTATTGTAATGCCGTTGCTATTTTATTGTGAAATAAAAACAAAATTTAACAAACATGTATATAGTGCTAGTTACATGCACGTGGCCCATTTAACTCATATGCTCCTTATAACAACTCGAGAAGTCGGATTCTGTTATTATTCCACTAATTCCATGTAACAGAGGCAGAAACTGAGGCACCGGGAGGTTCAGGCACTTGCCCAAGCTCACACAGCTAATAAGCAGCAAGCTTCAAATCCAGGCGGACTGCGGCCTGAATCTGTGCTCCTCAGTTGTGCAGCCTGTGGTGCTTGTAATTGGTCTTGTTATTATTACTGCACTTTGTTCAGGGAGGCCTAAGTAGCCAAAAGAAGGTTCATGAGGCATGGGAGCTGATGAGAGAAAACTGATATCGTATTAAGATTGTCAATATATATTTGTCCCCAAAGTAGGTATCAGCATTTAAGGGTGTAATAGATTATGCAGTACTTGGATTATTAATGTTTTTCTTTCTCCCAAGAAATTTCTATCATCCCAGGGTGAAATGTAGACGTGTGAGTGCTGGAGTACTATTGGAGGTGCAGATGTGCTTGGGTTTAATTAATTTCTCTTGAGAAAGTCCAACCACTTGGGAGCAAAGCGTCCACAATGAGCCTGATTCAATGCTGCCAACAGCACTGGATGGTCAGCTCTGTGCCTGCAGAGCAAATGATGAATGCGCCTTGTGCTGCCTTCCCGCTGGCGAAGCTCTAAGGGAACGCCGCCACTCTATGTTGGTCCCCTGCAGATGGAGGAAGGGAGGGCCATGTCAGTAGCCCTGCCAAGCAGTCAGGGCAAAACGCACACCCATTTATCATGGCAGACTCCGCACGGTGCCCGACTTGCACAGATCTGTAAATAAAAGGCATTTGAAAGCAAGACCCATTGGAACAAACAGGCATCACCGACAAGTAAATGACTTCTTTTCTTTTTTTTAAACCTGATATAATCTATATAGGGCTACCACTTAATCGTACTCTTTATCACTTAACCCTTACAAAGCCCCTAAGATGAATGGGGTATTAGGATGTCTAGGCGCCTTGGTTTGCCTGTTGTCCTGATGCACGTTTTAGAAGAGCCCCTTTTTACCTTCCAAAGTACCCCAGGTTGGACAATAAATTACATGGTCACCCAAGGTATTGTGGGTATTTTATGGAGGAGGAAACAGGCACAGCGAAAGTAAATGATTCACTCAAGGTCATGTAACCAGTGGGTAGTGGAGCGGCACTAACTCAGCTGTCAATCTCCAATGCCCAGGTGCTTCCTGCCAGGCTCTTGCTTCTCTTCATCAGACAAGGGAGCACACCTCCCTCACAGTCAGTCTCTCTGGGGAACTGGAAACTCTCTGGGATGACTTACTGTTGTTTGGAACTCCTCTTTCTGAATGACCTTCAGAATCATATTTTTTTAAAAGAATATTTTTGGTGTTAGCAAATCACGACCCCGGGAGGATTGGTTCATTTTTGGAAATACCCTAAACACTTTCAGAGCCAAGTCTTGGGAAGAAGGTGGGGAATTCTGCCGGGGAACACCATTTTGGAGCCAAATCAAAAGCTTAGTTTGAATTACTGAATGGTTTATTTTTGTATGCTTGTTTGGCTAGTGGAATTGGCTTTGAAAAAAGTTCTCAAAAGGTCATTTTGCAGATGTTTTCAATGGTGACAGTGTCACTCAAAGTGGGTTTAATTTCCTACAGTAAATTATTTTTTTAAGTCTCTTTTTATCATGCCTGATAGATGTAACATATTGTGTCTAATCTTTGGTAGCTAAGCACATTTAGTTTGGAATGAGTGGCTGAGCTTGCCTAAGTGATTGAAATTCCTGGCCTCAGATGAAGAAAATAAATCAATTATTTTCTCAGAACTCATATTTCTATTAGCCAAATTCCTAATCCTTCGTGTTCCACCAAGTGAATGCTAATGGGTGTCATCATCCTACATTTTAAAAATAAAAAACCCAGGTAATCTGTCTTTGCAGTACTTAATACCTATCTTTCCACTTATGGTAGTGTTTTGGATGGGTTTCTCTATTAAAAGTTATCATTATACATTTTAATTGCACTTTTTAACTTACAAAACAACATCAATTCTATTATTTTTTTCTTATTTAACTTGGAAATAACCAAGGGAATAAAGTGAGTCAGGTTTTATTGCCTCGTGTTACAGGTAAAGAAAGAGTGGCTGTAGAGATTGTGTCTTGCCCACGGGCACGTAAGTATAAGTGGCAGTACTGTGACTTGAGGATGCCCATGGCCTCTAGTTCCTGTTAGCTTCCCTTCCAATGGAGTAAACTCCCTTCCTCTTGATTGTTCTGTTCTCAGAGATAATTAAGTCTGTATTAGTTTTCTATGGTAGCTGTAACAAATTACAACAAACTTGGTGGCTTAAAACAACAGAAATTTTTTCTCGTATAGCTCTGGAAGCCAGAAATTTGAAATATTAATAACTCTTATGGAGTTAAATCAAGGTATCAGTGGGGCCATATTCACTCTGAAGGCTCTAGAGCAAAATCCATTTTGTTGCCTTTTCCAGTTTCTAGAGCTGCGTTTATTGGATTCCTTGACTCATGGCCCCTTCCTTCCTCTTCAAGACCGATAGGGCAGCATCTGCAAACCTCTCTGTTGGTCTTGTCTGCATGTTGTCTTCTCTGTGGTTAAATCTTACTCTCATTATAAAGGGATTCTTTTTATAAGGACCCATGTGATAGCAGTGAGCTCCCATCTTGTTAATCCAGGACAGTCTCTCCATTTTGACCTGCAAAGTCCTTTTCTTTCTTTCTTTCTTTCTTTCTTTCTTTCTTTCTTTCTTTCTTTCTTTCTTTCTTTCTTTCTTTCCCATAAAAGGGAACATCCACAGGTTCTAGCAATTATAATGAGGATATATTTGGGGAGGGGGTTATTATTCAGCTACTCTCTACGCTTTGGCCTTCGAAGATTCACATCCATCCCACATGTATTTACCTCATCTCAACACTGCTCTATCTCAACCTATTACAATACCAACCCTAGAGCAAAATCTCATGTAAATCTCATCAGCTCAAGTCTCAAATCTTACCATTTAAATCATCTAAATCAGGTATAGGTGAAACTCTTTGCATGATTCATCATGAGGAAAATTTCCTCTCTATCTTCAGACTTGTGAAACTAGAGAATGTATTATTCACTTCCAAAACCAATAATGGAATAGGCATAGGGTAACAGTCATTGATGTTTCCATTCCCAAAGGGAGAACATGAAAGGAAGGATGGAGTTATTCGTCCTACACCATTTCAAAACCCTGCAGGACCAATTCCATTAGGCGTCAAGGCCTGGAAGCAATCCTCTGTAGTTCATGGCTCTGTGTTCTCAGCCACAGGCCCCACCCTGGGAATCATTCTTTCTTTCTCTCTCTCTCTCTTTTTTTAGTAGTATATGTTGGCAGCTGAATAGTTTTATGAGCCTGTTCTTTGACTGTAGAGTTTTGAGATTTCTATAGCTTTTCTTCATTTTGTCCTCTCTCTGTTCCTTTCAGTCCAAACTGGCATTCTCAAAAGTCTTCGCTTTCCAGCCTATGTCATATGGCTTCATGTCAGTAGATAACAGGATTTTCCACAGGTATTGCTGGATCTCTATTCCAGGACCTGCCTTGTCAATTTCTCCTTATTTACTACCGAAATACACAAAATTCTCATCATTGATTTTTTGCTCCCTCCTGAACCCCACTGAAATGATGGAAAATGAATTAAAAGTTATAAGCCTACACAGACAAGGAACATAGGAGAGAAAACAGTAGTAAATTAAAGATGTCAACAAATACTAAAATGGAAAGCAGTTGGATGAGTGGTAACTGGATTGGCAGAGCAAGAAAGCTGGAAGTAAGTTCCTGGAGAATGGAATTCCAACAAAAAGCAAGCCAGCTTTTGCCACAGAATCCTAGACAGACTTGAAAATGGGAGCCTTCAAATCCCTCTAAAGACAGACGTGAAGTTGGGCCGGCCGAGTGGTGCGTTGGTTAAGAGCTGGCTTGGGACGCCAGCTCTGAGCAGCAAGGCCCCAATTCAGATCTCACATATGAGGGCCAGTGACGCTGTGCCCTCTACAGCTAAGATGGTGCACAACAGCTCCACCTGGAGCTGGGCTACTGTGAGTTGCCGGCGATGGCGTAGGCTGCAGTGAGGCTGGCTGGCAGAGGGCATGCACTTTCGTGAGTTGCAGTGAGCCTCCATGAGCGGCTGTCCAAGGGCCGGTGAGCTACTGCCTCATCCGGGAAGAGCGCAATGATAATACCAATATGGGCCAGTGAAGCAACATTTTCCACAACTAGACTGAAGAACCAAAGGACAGCAACTTACCTGTTCCCTTTCCCCGATTCCCCAATAAAATCTTTAAAACAAACTAACAAGCAAACATAGACGTGAAGTATCAGTTCAGTAGAGGATAGCTCTCATACTTAGGACTGTCTATCACCTCTGAGTAGATTTTCTATATTTAGGGAAATCTGAAGTTATGAGTCTTGCTTCCTCAACCTGAAGTCTAATTCCCAGCTTCCCCTACAGTTAGTCATGTGACCTGGCTGTAACAATCAGACACATAAAATTGTAATTCAGAAGTGAGCTGAGGAAAGAAGATCTGTGTGTGTTTTCTTATTTGAAGCAAAGGACTTAAACTTTTAGTGGAAGAAGTCAACCAGCTATTGTAAGGTCAAGTTTTTTCATATAGAATTGGCGTTGGTGAGGGTGGTGACAGTGATAATCTACTTTACTATTATTCAGCAGGGTAGCTGAGTCTGTGGAGATTTCATCAGGCCTGTTCTGTGGGGGTGGTTTTGACATAGTTCTAGAACAGGGATCAGCAAACTGCAGCTTGCGAGCCACATGTGGCTCTTTGGGTTCGTTCCATCTCAAAAGTCTGCCGACCCCTGGAAGAGCCAATCCTGTCCCTCACAACAATTTAAAAATTATTCGAGAGCCATAAATACATTTTTACATAATCACCATTATGTAAATAATATCCTTTAAAAATTTTATAAATGAAACTATGATAGTTTTACTTTTATTTTCAATTTTACTTCAGAGCCTGCGGCTCGCGAACTGCAGTTTGCTGACTCCTGGCGACTCTTGCGTCACAAAAGTTTCCCGACCCCTGTTCTAGAAGATTAACCTGGAGCCTGGTTCTTCAGCCTTCCCAAAGATTCAATGAACTACCTACCAGTTAATAAACTCTTTTCCCATTTACACTATCAGAGTCCATATGTATTGATTACAATTTGAAAGACAAACAAACATACACAAAAAACACAAAGCAAAAAAATAAAAAACCAACCCTGTTAACAATACATAATGTAATTGATAATTTTATTCCGAGATAACCTTTCCCAATCCAAAGAACCAGATAATGGATTCTTTCCCACGACATCTGAAGAAAGGAAATTCGCATCTGGAGAAATCCAATCAGAGGGGACCCAGATTGAGGATATCAGGGGCAATGAAAACTGCTTTCAGACATTAAAATGAAAAGAGGGAAGACTCTCAATCTAATCTTCTTTCTCTTCTCAATTTCTAGAACATAGGCACCCAGGTATATATTCCCCAGGCAGAGGTGGGAAGATTTTGGGGGGGACTAATTGACCACTCCAAGAGGAAAGACCTCCAATGAATTAGATAACTTATTACCCAATACCTTCTAGTAGGGCCCCACCTACTCACAGAAAACTGCCAATCAGCTTTGCATTGCCTCTCTCTTAATTATTAATGGATGTGTAGGAGTCACCGGATTTTTGAGGAGAGCTTCTATTCTTTTCTTTTCTTTTTTCTTTTTTTTTTTAGCTGAGCCATCCTGCTACCTATTGGCAGCTCACCGGCAGCTCAGCTCGGGCTGCGCATCGAACTGCTGTTGCTCAGAGCTCAGCTCGCACTCTTGAGCGAAGAGCTTCTATTCTTGAGTGAGAAAGACCAAAGCAAATACTGTGAGAAAATGAACTTGATGAATATAGTGATAGTGAAAGCACCTTAATTAACAACGCTATAATTAATATTTTCAGAAAGAAAAGAGAAGACATTTCACTGATGAAACAAAACACAATGCCACTTTTAAAAAGGATGGGAGAACAAAAAGCTCTTGGAAATTAAAAATATTATAACAGAAATGAAAAAAAAAAATCTTTAGAAAGTTGGAAGTTGATGTTGAGGGACTCTCCTAGAAAGTCGAACAAGAGAACAAAGACATGGATAGCAGGAGAGAAATGATGAGAAAATCCGAGAATCAATTTGGTAGGTCTGACTACTAACTAAGAGAGACACAAAAAGTGAAGAATTAAAAAAAACATACATATATTGCAAGCCAAAGAACTTAATCTCCAGATTGAAAAGACCTACTGTACTCAGCACATGAATCTACATCAAGGCACATTACCATGGAATTTCAAGAGAACATGCTACAAGTTTCCAGAGAAGAGCAAACTAGTCAGGCATCAAAGGATCAAGAATCACAATGAGATCCCACTTCTCAGCAGCAAACGTGGAAGCAAGAAATAAAGGGAACAATGTGTTCAAAGCTGAGCAATGGTTCCTAACCTAGATAGCCCTCTGCCTCCCAACTGTCAATCAAATGTGCAGGTAGAATGCAGATGTGGGAGGTCTCAAAACATGTACACCCAGGGAACTAGCTACTGGATTATTTGCTCCACCAAGCAAGAGAAAACATCAAGAAATAAAATGTAAGATTCTGGAGACATGAACTCCAACTCTGAGAAGGAGTAAAGGAATTCTTAGGATAATGATGAAGGATTTCTTAGCATGACAGTTGTTCAGGAGCCTCAGTAAGCAGAAAGATAGAAGCCTTTTGCCAAAAAAACAAATCAAAACCGAAACCCCACAGAACTTCAAAGGGAAAATACTGTGCTAATAGACCTCCTCAGGAGTTGGATCTTTTTGAAAGGGGTTTTGTAATTCCATCAGAGTTTGTGAAAAACTGGTGAAAATTAGAAAATGAAGCAGATGGGGAAAAAAGACAACAATCACTAATTTTAGGGAAAACATAATTTTGCATAAGAAAGGAAATGCAAGCACAGTATACCATTGGTTTCACTTTTGAATAATAATTACATAGTAATAATTTAAACAGTAACTACTGATAGAATCAATGTTGTGATAAAGCTGTATTATGAAGAAGGTAGAGGTGAAATATATGTATGGGGAGAAAGTGGGGGCATAGGGTGTAAGAGGCCTAAAATTTTATTTTTCTATAGAAGGAAATCAATAGATAATGCTTAAAAATAACCAATTAAGGAATAAAAATATGAGCGTATAGAAACACAAAGATAAATGCTGGAGAAAAGGAGCTGAAAGAGTTGAGAATGCTTGACTCTAGGAGCAGGACTGAAAGAGCAGAACACTGCTCTTTTGCATTGTAAGCCTTATGGGATGACTTGTTTTTAAAAATATGAACATGCATTGCTTGATGCAAATTCAAAACCAGCTAAATCTTGGAAAAAATTCTTAGATCAACAGGTGCTGTCACCCTCTGTCACTGGGACTATAAATTAGTACAGTCATTTTGGAAAACTGTTGGGCAGTCTCCACAGAAGCTGACTATACATGTGTTGTATGATACAGCAGTTTTGTTCCAATACAGATGTGTCCAGCTGGGCACCAAAAGATGCACAAACATGTTTGTTTGTAGAAGCACTCTCATGAGAGTTGGAGACAGAGAAGAACACAGCATACATCCACAGTACAGTGAATATTGTACGGTCACACCAAGGAGTGAGCTATAGGAGTACAAATGAGCTACCCTGACTGCAGCCTCGAGGACAAACCTCACATACACTGTGCTGAGCAAAGGAAGTTGAGCACCAAAGAGCATGTGCTATGGGATTTCATTCATCCAAAGCTCAAAACCAGGCCAAACTAACCTATGGTGATAAAAATTAGGATAGTGATTGCCTTTGGGAAAGAGGTGGGGGAGGGTAGAGACTGGGGTGTGTGTGAAGGGGGCTTACGGTGCATGGCCTGGTTGTTGGTAAGATGAGAATGTTTACTTGGTGAAACTTCATCCAGCTATATTGTATTGATTACACTCTTCTGTCTGTATACAATATATTAACAGTAAGTGAATAACCTTTAAAACTGTTTATTAAATAAAACACACATACTTGTACAAGAGCAGCTCAGCCCATCTGGACCAGAGAATCTGCTGTTCTGGAAAATTAGGATATTATCAAGTAACTTATGAAAATACATTCAGAAATCTCAGCAAGTTGAATAAGGTTATTTCTGGGTTCTCACCTTTTTACTTCAATTTAAGGATTTTTTTTTTTTAAGATTTTATTGGGGAATTGTGGGAAGGGGACCAGTGTTGGGGAACAGACAAGTTGCTGTCCTTTTGTTCTTCAGTCTAGTTGTGGAGGACATTGCTTTACTGGCCCATGTTGGTATCATCATTGTGCTCTTCCCGGATGAGGCAGATCGGTCGCCTGCCTCTGGATGGTCGCTCACCACGGCTGTTGGCAGCTCACGCTGGCTGCCGGCTGCTCATGCTGGCTGCTGGCCACTCACTAGCCTATGGCAGCCCACTGCAGCAGGCTGCAGCCTACACCGTTGCTGGGGCTCACACAGCCCAGCTCCAGGTGGAGATGTTGTTAGCTGTGGAAGGCAGTGTCACTGGCCCTCATATGTGGGATCCGAACCGGGGCCGCTGGCATCCCAAAACCAGCTCTTAACCAATGTGCCACTCGGCTGGCCCAATTTAAGGATTTTTTAGATGTGTCTTGTATGTGTATATTGTACATTAGGGGGCCTCAAGGTTTGTTTCCCATCCCTCCCCCCATAATTAATGATTACTTTCAAACTATTTGAAACATTGCAATGGCCACGAGATCTTTCTTCTGTCTCTTGCATGTCCTGCTCATGATTTTTGGTGCAGTTCTGTTCAAAAGACAACAAAAGCAGAACAGGAGGATTAAAACAATCTAGTAAAGAAAAGAGCATGCATTGACTGGTTTTCCTTGGGGCTGAGGAGGTGGGGCCAGAATTCTCCTGTTTGACCTTTCATGTTACCCAGGAACCTCACTCCCTGAAATAATATAATGCATCAATGACCTTGCCTTTTCCCAGAAGTGTTTAAGAAGACAGGACATTCATCTTGCCTTTGCCCTTTTACAGTATTCGTGTTAGAAATCTTCATTGTGCAAGTCTTGGGAGGATGGGAGAGTGAGTAAAAATACATTCTCCTGACCTTCACATCATCACACTACAAAGCCCTTCGGTTGCAGGCATTTGCCTTGCTATCTTGTTCCAAATCAAGGAAAAGCAAAGGGACGCCCTCCTGAAAAAGTTCAGCCACTTAGGCTGAATTACAATGGGTGGGTTTGCGGGAGACATGAAATAGCCAGAGTTGGTTGTAATTGGATTCATACACACCACAGATTTGTGCCTGCAGTCAGCAACCCACAGGGGAAGACCTTCTCATGACACAGTCTGAAGGGGGTTTTGCTGGGAGGGAAGCTTCCAGTAGTTCATCAGGACACAAAACGGATCTTGGATACCATCGACTGAATTTGGTCTCTCCCTCTAAGACTGATGATTATTTGGGGGCAAGTTCAGCTATTTGATAGGATGAGGATTATGTAGAATGGTAGCAATTAGCCATTTAAATGCCTGTGATTCTCATTGGCTTTACAATAGATATACTATCTTATATTTATTGTACTATACTCCTAATTCTATAATTACATATAGTAAGAATATCTGTGATATATAGTAATAATACTATAATACTTATAAAGAGGAAGTAATTCACTGTGAAGCCAGGAGAGCTGGACTCACATCCCTGTATTTATTTGTGGGAATTTGGGCCAGGTTCTTGCATATTCTTTGTCCCCATTGCTGCCTCTATTACATGAAGGTAATTATGCCTACATTGAAAGGTTTGTTAGGGTTAGTGCTTAGCAGTTGTTCATGAGCTGCTAGGCATTTCCCCTTTTCTTGCCCTGCAAAGTTACCTTTTGAACAAATCTTAAAATTGCTCTTTGTCCAAATTCGTATATTGTAATAGCTGGAGCAGAGATTTGTGCCTCTGTGTATTCCCCGTGCTTCCAACAGTCTGGCAGAGAGCAACCCACTGAAGCCATCTCTGAGAAATAAATATTAGACCTTGCTTCTCAGCAGACAACCCCCCACACCTGGAATGAAATCCAAGTCCCTTGTCATAGTCCACACAGCCCCACCTGCTTCTCTAATTCCATCTCCCAAAGGCTTGATTCCACACTCTGTCCCAAACATGCCTGCCAGGTAGCTCATGCCTCAGTGACTTGGGACTTGATGTTCCCCCAATCTGAATGGCGTCCTTTGCTTCTTGGTATGACTGGCTCCTGCTCATCCTTCAAGGGTCATCTTGTTTTTGCCTTTCCCAGGAAGCAGATTCTGAGATGGAATTTAGCACGAGGAAGTTTCATTATGGGTGACTCTTGGGCTCACCCCCTATTATAGGAGGGAGGGGAATGGACCTGGAATTGGCAGAGGGAGACATGGAGAATGCAGGTCTGGAGCAGGCTTTGCTGACCACACGGGGACCTCTGGGGCTGGCATGGTCCCAATGTTGCCACCAGCTGGCAGCCATGGCCAGACCTTCATACTCTCATTCATCAGTCTTAAATGGAGGTTCCTCCTCCCGCTGGGAAGGATGTGACCTTATGGAGGTGACTCTCTGCAGCTGAGGCCATCACTGAAAGGACTGACAGCTGCAGGCTGAGAGCCAGCAGTACTCTGAGGTATGGAGTTCTCCTTTGAAGGGGGATGCGGGCAGCATGACAATGTCCACCACACAACCTCCCCTGACCACCCTTTGTCTGTCCCGTTGTTTTCTATCTGAGAGTCTGATTATTTCCTTTCTTTTCTTATTGTTTCCCCCACTGGGCTGTGGGCTCCATGAGGACAGAGATCATGTCCATCTCATTCACCAGCTCATTGCATAATGCTTCATATGGTAGGCACTTAATATGGATCTATTGAGTGAATGAATGAATAATGAATGCTTAATAACCAACATGAGAGATATCAAAGAATATCTGTCTCAGAGTAGCACTGAGCTTGCAAATGAGGGATCATGTCTTTGCCCAGCTTCTCTGCCATTTATCATTGGATAAGAAAGACCATGAGCAAAATGACACGAGAACTCTGTGTTCTTAACACTTCGATCTTTATGAGCAAAAGAAGAATGACTGGTGCAATGGGAATGGTGGTAAAGGTGGTAACTCAGTCTGTAGACATCCCAGTCCTTGACTCCAGGAGGCAGCGAGAGAGAATAAAGTCCTGGCCAGCTCAGAGGACCCCGGAACACCACGGGCAGCACAAAGGGTAGAGCGCCTCCAGTGAGTTGAAGACATTAGGCCTCATTCACAGATATTTTTTCTCTTCCCTGCTGCCTCATTCAACATGAACACTTAGAATCTGACTGTTTTAATACCCAACAGGTAAAAGAAAAATAAAGTGCAATTTACTTCTACAAGAACTCTGCTTATCAAACTGAGGATGGTAAATGGTAGTTTAGGTATTTCTGTGGCAAGACAGACAAGACCTCATGGCACCTCTGCCTTGTGTTGCGTTGCTGTTAATTGTTTATGGGCCAGAAAGCAACTTTGCAGACTGCCTCATACTCTCTCTTTCAGGCCAGGAAATATTTACTCAGCATGCATTCATTAATTCAGACTTCTTTCTTTTCTTTATCCATTTACTCATTCACTGGACAAAATGAATTCCCCCATGATGCTTGGGGAAGGGAAGGCTGCTCAGAAGTTTTGATGGGTTGATAGGGCTTATTTATTTTTTAGATTTTGTTCATTTTGAATGCCAAAAGAGAGAAGAAGACACGAACTATTTTGTTTCTTGTTCATACAATCATATACATACTAGTCATAGAATCTGAAAACTTGGTTAGGAGAAGAGTGACTGTAGCTTGGGAGGAAATTTGGGGAGTTTGGATAAAACTGTTGAGTGACTCAGGGGCACAGGCTGGGTAGGGTCAAATTGAAATTTATTCGTGCTTCTGTTCTTTTTTGTTTTTGTGTTTTCCCAAGTTTTCTGCTTTGTGCCCGTATTACAATTGTGATCAGAAACAAAGTTATTACTAAAATAAATATCGTTTTCTAACTACTTTGAAGATAGAAGCCAGTGGAAAAGATTGTTCGTGAGTCCAAGCTGTTTTCATTTGAAAACGAAAGAAGTCCTCCCAGTAGGGATTTACTTAGAGACTGAAAGAAGTAGTCATTTTCCTTTGAAATCATCATTTTATACGGGTTCTTGTGGATTACAATTTGCCATCTTTGTCAAATTATTTTCTTTTTTCATTCAGTGTTGTATTGTGAACAATTTTTCATGCCATGGGATATTCTCTGAAAGCATTTAAAATGGCTACATAGTCTTCTATTACGCAGCTAAACCATGCTTTAGTTAACTAGTCCCTTATTGCTCGACATTTTGTTGTTTCCTGCTATTTTGCTCTATAAATAACTATCATACATATCTGTGTACATAAATGGTCGTGTACCTCCTTGAGGAGTCTCTTGGGATGAATTTTGAGAAATGAAATGCAGAACCAAGAGCATGCCCATTGTAAGGCTCTCAGACATGGTGCCCTCCTGAGAAGCTGTACCTGAGGGTCTCCATCCCACAGGGGCCTTCTTGGGCTTGCTTTTGGCTCAGACACACTCAGCCATCTGGACAGAAGCTGGTGTAAGGGAAATGGCTCAGGATTTTTAGGCTCAGGTTATTATCTACTGTGCAAGCCCAGGTAAGAAGCTTCACCACTCTGAATCTCCATTCTCTCATCTACAAAACTGGAACAATGGCATTGGGCCTCCAGATCATTGTGGAGCTCAGTAAGAATCTATCATCAGCCAGTGATCGTGCTAGGGTCATGGCCATTTCCATGTAAATGAGGAAATGAATATGGAATAATATATGGGAAGTGATGTATATGAAAGAGTTTGCAAACTGGGTTTCCTTGTCTCTACGAAACTGTTGCCTTAGCTTTTGGGACCAGCAAACAGTAAATGGTGTCACTTAATGAGACTTGGGAAGCGTGCATTTTGATAGAGCTATTCACTTTTGGGTTTATTGCTTAAGGTAACTAAAGCTTGACTTTAAATTGCCACATTAAGAAATAATAGATACTTGACTTGTAACTTTGATTAGTTTTTAGAACCTCCTCTTTTCTGACCAGAGAAGTGGACTCTGGGGCATCCCTTCCTTGTTTGGGGCTCTCTGATAAAGGCAGTAGGGAATGGCATAATGTTTTCATCTGAAATTTAAAACCTTGTTTTTCTTGCTGATTTGAGGCATACTAATACCTGGTATTTATTTTCCTTACTCTTTTCCTGCTCCCTCAGCGAACAGGGGATAAGAACAACCTCAAATCCCATGACCCAGAAGTAGTTACAGCTAATATTTTAGTGTACTTCCTTCCTGATTGAATTCAGATATACATGCAGAATGTGGTAATAGGATTGGGTTTCATAACTTCATATTTGTCATTTGTTGTCATTAATGTTGTACCTTCAACATTTTATTTTGTCATTAACTGTTCTTCAACAATATGATTTTCCCTGGTTGTAGAGTTTTCTATCATATGATAATAATATATATTTAACCAAGGCCCTATTGTTAGATATTTAATTTTCCAACTTTTTTCTATCATAAATAATGCTATAGTGAATATTGTCATGTAGGAATATCTGTAGGTATATCAACAGAAATACTGAGTCAAAGGATAAGGACATTTCATTGTTTCTTGCTACTTTTTCCAAACTATCTTTCATCTTTTCCTCAATCAGCTGTAATGAGTATCCCCATTTCATGAAATCCACACTTATACTTGATATTATCTTAAAAATACTTCTTTCAAATTTGATGTGAAAAATACTTAAAGTTGTTTTTTTTTCCTTCTGGTTCCAGTGAGGTTGAACATTTTTCATGTGTTTTATGGCTCCATTATATCTCATGCCTGACACACCCCAGCTCTGCTCCTTCCTAGTTGAGTGACCCCAAGCAAATTATTTAATCTCAGTAAGCCTCAGTATCCTCATCTGAGAAATGGGTATAATAATAGTAGCTATCTCATAGGTTGTTGTGAGCTTATTCTTATTTGTGCTCTCCACTCTTGTTTGAGAGGATTAAATGAGGGCAGACATGCAGAGGGATTAGTAGGAAGTACTCAAAAATGGTAGATGCAATAATTATAAATAATGATCACATTTTACTTTCCATTCAGTTAAGCTATTTTATCTGCCGAAGGAGAGAGATCAAAGTTGTATTTTCTCTATTGCCATGCGAGATTCCATAGCTATGAGTTTTAATTCTAATTCTGCTTCTAGAGCATCATAGGATTGCACCTAAGTCTGATATTTCTTTGTTCTTAAACTAGATGAGAACTCATGAACCACTCCATGCAGCTTCCCATACATGTTGGAGAGTCACTTCTGGTTCAGGATTACTCCTCTGTAGTATCTCTGAGAACTGGTTATATAGTTTCTGTCTACAAATGTCCTGCAATGTAACACTCATTCCTTCAGGAGTGCCCGATTGTATGTTTGCATAGTTCTGGAAGATGAGTGTTCATTTTATTAAGTAGATCCTTGTCCACTACTGCCCTTTTGGTCTGGATCATTCTTTTTTTTTTAAGATTTTACTGGGGAATTGGGGAGGGGAACAGCACTGGGGAATCGGTGAAGGAGAACAGACAAGTTGCTGTCCTTTTGTTCTTCAGTCTAGTTGTGGAGGACGTTGCTTCACTGGCCCATGTTGGTATCATCATTGCGCTCTTCCTGGATGAGGCAGATCTGTTGCTGGCCTCTGGATGGTCACTCACCGTGGCTATTGGCCGCTCACGCTGGCTGCTGGCCGCTCATGCTGGCTGCCGGCCACTCACTGTAGCCCATGGCAGCCCACTGCAGTAGGGGCTGCAGCCCACACCGTTGCCGGGGCTCGCACAGCCCAGCTCCAGGTGGAGCTGTTGTTAGCTGTAGAAGGCAGTGTCACTGGCCCTCACATGTGGGATCCGAACTGGGGCCGCTGGCATCCCAAAACCAGCTCTTAACCACTGCGCCACTCGGCCGGCCCTGGATCATTCTTTATTGGCAGGAGACATCCTGTATGTTGTAGGCTGGACCCAGTGCACTAGATGCCAGAAGCACACCCCCAATTGTGACCACCAAAATGTCTCTACACATTGACAAATGTCTTTTGAAGGGCAAAACCACTCCTGGTTCAGAGCTACTATTTGGATTAAACATCTATGATCTTTCCCACTGTTCTTTATTGAGCATTTGAAGTTTTTGACCAAATTCGCCAATCTGGGCACTCTCACCCGGCTGCATTCTAGTTTGTCAGTGGTTTGCTAATGGTGTGCAAAGGCCTTTAAAATTGATGTGCAGTTGGGTGCATTCCAGTGGGGAGGTCTCTTGCTGGAGGTCAGTCATTTTCTTACAGCCTTCAACTGATTGGCTGAGACCCATCCACTTTATAGAGGGCAGTGTGATTTACTCAAGTTTACTGATTTAAATAATAATCCCATTTAAAAAATATCTTCACAGAAACATCTAGAATAGTGTTTGACCAAATATCTGGGTACTATCTGCCAGCCAAATTGACACATAAAAATAACTATCACAATGCTTAATGACCATTGTTGAAAAACCATAGATTGTGAGGGATGGCAAACATTCAACAATGTTCATTTTACTGATGAGAAAACTGAGGCCCAAAGGGATAGTTACATCCTCACGATCACTTGGAAATGGAGTCCGGACCAGATTGTAGCTTCTCGACTCTTCATTCCCTGGAGAAACCATTGACCATCAAAGGTTCTGCTTCCCTTTGCCCCCAGGTTGTGGCCACACCTGGAGTGACTTAATACTTCTCTTCCACTGCAGCCTGATTTGCTCCTTTCTATTGAAATCCCCTCTTGGAGCTCCCCCCATGCTAGCTCAGAGCAATCTCATTACCAGGCTGTGTGTTAGATTGTTAGTGAAATGGTGCCTCCTTCTTGTCTTAAAAACAAGTTGATAATGTGAGAATGTTGTTCTTGTCCTCTTGGGAAAAACAGGCCTCAAATAAAAACAGTGATATTCTCTATAACTAAATCAGAGAGTTTATCCCCCAAGCTATTGACACAGGAGAATCTAAAGAAAAAAAGCAAATATTTTCAGCTAGGGTAATTCACAGTGAATAAGACAGCAATATTTTCCAACTGATAGCAGAAATTAATTCAATATTTCATGTAAGGGCAGGAGAATTCATATCAAATGTGTTCCCTGGATCCCGAATTGAAACTAACAATTTCTTACTCCTAGTACAGGAAACACTCTATAGTGAGGTTACTGTGATTGCCCTGCCTTTTATTTATTTATTTTATAAAGAATTACTCAGCAATTTGTATGGTGTTGGTTTCTTGAAACCCTAAGGTCAAGATTCTTGGGCACATTCAAGCCAGTAGAGTTTTGCCCAATTAAAAAAAATAAATCATACATTTAAAATGTTTCATTGATTGAAGTAGATAATTCCAAATAGTGTTCTAGAATCATGCTTGCTGGTACAGATGCTTAAAAACATTCTTCCAGGGGTCAGTCAGTCCTTACCAGCAGCAGCCATGACCAGAGAGTGGAACACTGGGAAGGGAGCAAGACTTTGGGACTACTGGGCAGCAGAGATTGACCTTGGAAAAGTGGTTGGGAAGGTCATGAGTAGGGGACCACTCCTCCTGGTTCACTAGGAGCTGTCTGGGTTTATGCCTCTTATTCTGATTTAGCCAGTATATCACACACATCTTTGATGGGCTCCTGGAACCTGCTTAGTGATTTTCTAACTTGGAGCCCTTGCATTTGCTGTTCCTTTAGCTTGCAGTGCCCTTTCCCCAAATAAGAGCATGGCTGATTCTTACATCCTTCAGGTCTTAGGTCAAATTGTCTTCTCCTTAGAGATGTTTTTCACTTACTCTCTATCAAAGGAAAGTTTATTTTTCCTTTTTCTATGATCTGAATGTTTGTGTCTCCCCAACTTAAACCGTATGTTGAACCCCTAACCCCCAAGGTGGTAATATTAGTAAGTGGGGCCGTTGGGAAGTGATTAGGTCATGAAGGTGGATCATCAATGGGATTCGTGTTCTTATAAAGAGTCTCTACAGAGCTCCTGAGCTCCTTACACGAGGTAAAGACATAGCGATGTCTGTGGTATTTTGTTATAACAGCCTGAATGGACTAAGACACCTTCATATCATTGTCTCAATTTCAATTCTTTTGTGTATTAATCTTTTTGTTTATTTTCTGCCCCTGCCCACCCCTGGTTGTTTCAAGTGTTTGGCACTATGACTAACCATCAGTAGGCTCTCAATAGTATATTGAATTATAATAATAAAAAAATGAATGAATGAACTGGAAGGTGCTGTATGAGTAGTTAATATAATGCTAGCAGTAGTAATAAATAAACTTTAAATCCATTGGCTTATTGGAATCAAAGATTAGTTTTTACTAATATCGAGCCCAATCAATCATGATGGGGTGGCGGTATAGAGAGTAGAGCAGAGTCTCTGCTCCATAGAGTCATTCAGCGATCCAGGCTGACAGAGGTTCTCCCACTTTTAATATATTAATGCCATAGGCATTGACATACAGCCGATAGAGAGGGGTAGAGAGAGAAAGTGAATCATGGAGGATTGTGCAGGAAGTTTTTATGGTCTAGGTCTGGAAGTACTTTACATCACTTCTGCGTTCTCGTTCTCTCTCTCTCTCTCTCTCTCTCTCTCTCTCTCTCTCTCTCTTTCTTGGTTAGGATATGATGAGCATGACCCTGTCTAGATCAAAGGGGCTAGACACATGGTGGGAAACTGCTTCCCAGTAACTACCCTAGGAAGGACAGCATGAATTTGTGGACAGCTAATCATCTCTGCTCTCAGTGTCACAGCATCCAGTACCAGTGTCACCACCACTGCTGTTACATTGGGAGCTCCATGAGGGCAGAGACAGTCTGCTTGTCAACTTGAGATGAGGGCCAGTGCAGTCCATATTTGAATGAATAACCAACCATCTCTTGATCAACTATATTTGGGACACCAGGTCAGACATGAAAGTTATGGAGTGAGCACATAGTACGAACTCCATAAAGACTTAGAATCAACAAAGAGTTATTTGTCCTTTGAAGACAAATAACTGACTCTATGAAAAGCAGAAGGTGGCAGAGCAAGTTCTGAAGTGACTATTTCCACCCCAGAAGGAACAGAATGCAATAAGAGACTCTAAGAGCAAAATACATCAGCTTAACAACTGTGCAAAAAAATGGCTTCTAGCCCTACTCTTTGGGTCTTTCATTGTATTTTACTCCTCAGAGAGCAGTGAAAGTTACTTCTGAACATGAACTTCCATCTTCCCATTTCTTCCCAGAGACAGAAAGTGAATTCTATTTTACTGTTTTCTTGGCCTCATGTTCTTTCCATTGTATGTGCTGCAGTGGGAGGGGGCGGGCGGGGGATCAGACTGTCACCCAGCACATTTTAAACTCCTGCAGTTTAGAAAAGCAGGAAGTCCTTGAACTGAGACCACTGAGTGGAGTCCTAACCACCCTTTTGTTTGATTCTCCAGAGGGCTCTGGGCCTGTGCCCTTTCAGAGAGGTTTAGCTCATAAAGGGGAATGTCACACTGACCACCATAAATACACAGGCCAGCTTTCATTGTTTTTCTCCTCATTGCCACACTGAATCATTTTACTGAGCTCTTATCTGGAGGGAGCAGAGTTGGGAGAAAAATTTGTTCTTTGAAAATGCATAGGACCGTTTTGCCAATTCTGAAATTTCAAAAATTTTAATGGCTAGCTTGAAAGGAAATATCCAGATATCACTCTGGAAATTTGACATTCATATGTATATCTGGCCCTGTTCTTGATGCCAAAGATACAGAGAAGGAAAACTCCATTTCATTGCATGCCTGGGGGGTTGCAGCCTCCCAAGAACCACCTCTCTGATTTTTACAGCCCTGTGGGACCCAGGAAGACCTCTAGAGCCAGGTCACCATGGGGTGTTACCTGGGCAGCAGCCACAAAAACCAAGGCACCAAATGTATGTAAATGCTGTCCTCTGGGAGAGATCAGCCCTGTGGAGTGTGGCAGAGGGAGAGTGTGAAGATGGCACCTGTAGGGTGGAGAATAAAGATGGCACCCATTGAGAGAAAAAAGAAGAATAGAATCCAGAGTGAAAAAAAATGGCATCTACTGGCTTTAGCAAGGTAGAAGGAAAGTGTGAAAATGGCATTTATCAGCTCTGCCCCCAGAGTATTTCAACAGGCCCTTGCCCCTCTGGCTGAGTCTTTAAGATTAGCAAATGAACCTCCTTGACATAAAGTCTGGGCACTTTTCAAATGGTTGCTTTTGAGCCGGGCCCTGGGATGAGTGAGTCTGTGTGTGAGCCCTTTAAGAGGCATTTCTCAGTTTCCTGCATCCCTTTGAGTCTTGGGATAAGAGCACTGTTGATTTTCAAAGCCAGGTGTGTTGGGGGCTCTCTCCAGTGCAAGTCTTAATAGTTGGGGTGCCAGATGTGGAGTGTGAGCACTTAGCTCTTCAGGGAGAAGGGCCAGGTGTGTGAGTTCCCTTCTGACTGTGGCATGTCTGTGTTTATGGTGAAATTGTGTCCCAGCGTCTCGTACTACATGTGTCTATGTGGGCCTTCTTTCATTTGTCCAATGTGAAGGAGTTGCTCACTAGTTTTCAGGTCTTTGTCAGAGGAAATTGTTTCATGTATTGCTGTAGAATGGATGTGTCTGAGGAAGGAGGTGAGTTCAGGATCCTCCCATTTAGCCATCTTGGACCGCCTATAGCATTTAAAATTTTTGCCATACTAGTGAGCATATTGTGATACATTATTGTGATGTTTATTTGTATTTCCTGGGTTAGTCATGAAATTGATCATATTTTCACATGTTTATTGGCCATTTTGACATATGTTTTAGGTGAGACGCTTAATTTTGAATTTTTCTATTTTTTTTTTTATTTCACTTGTCTTCCCCTTATTGATATATAGGGGTTCGTTATGTATGATGGGTTTTGATATTGTTTTTTATAAGAAGTGTACATTTGGTCTTTGTCCCTTTCTGTCACACAGCTCCTAAAACCCTTGGCATTTCCTAAGAGCAACAAAGCTGCCATTTTCATGTTAAAAAGTGCCTTTTGGATCACACTTAAGGAGGGGGCTGGTTGCCATGGGATCCAATTAGAGGGTTGAAACTCTCAGTCTCACTCCCAGGTCTCCTTGGAGAGGAGAGGGGCTGGAGGTTGAGTCAATTGCCAGTTGCTGATGATTTAATCAGTCATGCCTCTGTAATGAAACCTCCATAAAACCTTAAAAAGACATGGTTTGGGAAGCTTCCTGGTGGGTGAACACATCGAGGTGCTGGGAGGGTGGTGTGCCATGAGAGGGCATGGAGGCTCTGCACTGTCTTCCCATACCTCGCCCTATGCACCTCTTCATCTGGCTATTCCTAAGTTATATCCTTTGTAATAAACCTGTGATCTAGTAAGTAAAATGTTTTTCTGGATCCTGTGATCTCCTCTTGCAAATTAATCAAACCTGAGGTGGGGTCGTGGGGACCTCTGATTTATATAGCCAATTGGTCAAAAGCACAAGGGATGACTTGGGCTTGTGACGTGTTTCTGAGGTGGGCGGTGGTGCGGTAGTTTTGTGGGTCTGAGCCCTTAACCTGTGGAATCTGATGCTATCTCCCAAAGCATAGTGTCAGAATTGAATTAAGATGTAGGGCACCCAGCTGGTGTCACAGAATTTCCTGTTCGCTTGGGAAAAAACCCACACATTGGAATTGGTTTCAGAACACATTTATGGGTACATGGCCTTTGTTAGTTATATAAATTTCTTACCCACTCTGTAGCTTACCTTTTCCCTCTCTTAGTGATGTGTTTTTGCACACGTTTATGTGCTACTTATTTTTTTCAACACTGTGTTGCGAGGTTTATTCATTTGTGTTGGTAACTATGGTTTATTCATTTCATGGCTGCATATTATTCCATTGTTCTTAATTCTAACATAATCCATTTATAATTTCTTTCCAGAATGATAACTGCTTTTTAAAAATTTTATTTAAATACTCTTTTTATATGCTGAGGATATATATATTCTTTACTGTATTGTCTTCTAAAGGCTTTATTGTTTTGTCTTTTTCATTTATGTCAGGAATCAGCAAATTGTGGTTGGCAAGAAAATCTGGCCCACGACCTGATTTTGTTAATAAAGTTTTATTGGAAGATAGTCATAGTTTTTCATTTACATATTGTCTGTGTCTGCTTTTATGCTACAACAGCAGAATTGAGCAGTTGCAACAAAGACAGTAAACCCTACAAGCCAGAAAAGTTTGCTAATGACCCTTTGCAGAAAAACACTGTTGACTTCTGATTTAGTTCCATAACATATTTGGTCAAAGTCATTGTATTTTTATATCACCCAGTGGGCTTTTCACCTCCCAATGAAAGTTTTTCCTTCTTCCCACAGACATTCATGTAGCAGCTATTCTGTGTGAGGCCTTGGTGATGATAGACATTGTGATACATAGCAAAGAAATATGGTTTGTGCCCTGTAGGATTTCACAATTCAGTGGCATTATCCTTAATTTGCATGAGCTTTGTCAAGCCAGCAAAGCCATGTGTAAGTTAACTCAATAAACATTTACTGAACGGAGCCTGAAAAGCACCCCATGTTATATTAGGGATAAGAAATTCATAAATAAATAAGACTTTCTCCTAGCTCTCGAGAGGCTTACAGTCTAGTAGTGTGGCCATACAGAGAGGCAAACATCTGACCCCATGATTAGCCAACACTTGACATAATAGGTGCTTACAGGTGCGGCTGGGTGACAAAAGGGCTGTGTGGAAAAATATCATTTTGGGCTCATGAAATATAACCAAGCCAAGTGGCAAAAAACATCCTGATTTTAATGTTATTTATAAAAAGTCTGTGAAGCTGCCTGTTCTTTGTTCTCCGCAAGCCCCATCACATACTCTGCTCTGAGGTTGGTGAACACTGACCATGGTATTCATTAAATTAGTCATCCTGATAATTACAGGAGCTCAGAAATAATGACTAATCAGCCTGAATATAGAGCTATTCCCAGGATTCACTGAAATGCATCTAAGATAGGTTTGTTAATTCTGCATACACAATTAAAGAAAGTTATGTATATAAAAGAAGTTATGTGTTTCCTTAGGGCTCTTGATAACCTTTTATGGGATCAGAGAGGCAGTTCCACATCCTCCCCCACTGTTTTTAAATGACATGTGAGACTAGATGGTAAGGTATTGAAGTCTCTATACATAGGGGATTCTTTTCCCCCCTTCTCAGTAGATTCCATTGTAAAATGACAGGTATGGAAGAGGCACTTATCAGGAGACTGTAATTACGAAAAAAAAAAAAAAAAAGCACTAACAAAATCAGCTTATTAAAAAAAAAGATACGTGGGCATAAAATGGGTTATGACAATCCAATAATTAATTAATGGCCAAAGCCAGTTTTTTTCACATTTGAGTGATAGATAAGAAGATCCCACGTATAGTAGCAAAGCCCAAATTGAAATGTAAATACTGTTTGCTTTTTTAGGAGCTCTGATCTCCTGGGCTGCTGTAATCACTCATATTTTATTCTGGTTTTGTAACTTCTTAGTATCTTTGCAGTTTTGCTTTCAAGTAACCAGATGGATTGTTTTATGTGCTATTTATTAACTATATGATCCAATGCAACTGGCTTTCTCTTTCTAGACTCTCCCATTCCTCATTCAGTGAGTAGTCACCTAAGATTCCTATTTCTTTTTCTGAAGGTCCCCAGGTTGGGACAGTACTCAGCTAGAAAGAAAGTGACACTATTACATATTTATCAATTGCATGTTAGAACGATGACTGATTCACATTATTTGAAACTCAGTCCACCTTGTTCTAATCTTTTTGTCTGTGTAATATTTCTATATTGGCTTCCTACTGGGCAAGTGTCCCAACCAGTAACTTGGCATTCCATTTTCTTTAAGTATAGAATGTCACAATGGGAAGCATGCTGGCACTGATTGAATGCCCACGGTGTACCAAGTATTGAACTAAAGGTATTTAGGGCTGGGGTTGATAAACTTTTTCTGCTGAGGGATAGAAAGTAAATATTTTAGGTCTTGTCACAGCTACTCAACTCTGTCCATGTGGCATGAAAACAAACATAGATAGATAATACTTCAATGGATGTCATTGCTGTGCTCCAATTATATATATATATTATTAATTATTATTATTTTTAATAATAATAACTAATAATAATAATTATTAACAATTATATATATTAATTATTATTATTATTATTATTTTTACCAAATCAGACAGTGGGCTGGATTTAATCCTTGAGCTATAGATTGCAGAGCCCTGATTTACAGTGTTGGGGCTGGAAAGGTTTTGAGGTCATCTACCATCGCCCCAGGCTATCTCAAACCCTGGACCTTAGATCTCCAGGGTTTCCCCATGATGGATGGGCCTTTGTCTTTCCTCTTCTCTTCAATTAGAGTAGTGTAATCTATCCATGTATCTTATGGGGTCTTGCATAAGATTTTACTGATCAAAGTGTTTCTTAACTAGTTTCAAAAGTTTTGAAAACCCGCAATTCTCATTCAACTTTACAGTTGAAGAATTGAAGAATTAAGAATATACAGAAGCTAATGATATATCCCCCTACTAACTAACACATTTAGGTATTGTCAGAGCTGGGGCTTCTACTCAGCACCAGTGACCCTCAGACACTCAGTGCTAAGTACACTGTGCTGCCTTCATGCCACCAAAATTCCCATCAGAGGAAAAACTTGTGTCTGTTACTTGTTTTTTTTTTGTTTTTTTTTTTTTTTATAACAGCCACTTATCAGCATGAGCAATTTGTGAACAGAATTCATAGTTTCAAGAGATTATAGGGCTGGCTGGGTGGTGCAGTGGTTAAGAGCTGGCTTGGGATGCCAGCAGCCCCGGTTCGGATCCCACATATGAGGGCCAGTGACACTGCCCTCAAAAAAAAAAAAAAAAAAAAAAGAGATTATATGAAATTTTTCTGGAGTAGGGGGTAACCCCAACAATTCTAGGTATAGTCTCGTACAATGGATTTTGAATTCATGCTCTGTAGCCTTGTCTGTGTGAAGGCCCATTTGACTACATCCACACCTTGGATGGAGGTCTAAAGAGGTCAAAATGTCATTTTCTGGAAACTGGTGATAGCCAGTGTTTATTTTATACCACTCACCTGCTGCACGTATATCCACCAGCCATTATGCTTCCCTGAAAACTCTGTTTACCTCAAATACAAAATTGCATTTTAAATTAAATTTAAAAATGTATGGTGCTTTTGGCCTCAATGGAAGAAATGGTACTTCATATGTCCCATTTTCGCAAGGAAGACCTGAGAGCTGGAGAGTAGAGATTTAGTCTAGTTTTACATGCCCAGATCTGCCCTACTTAGCACCTGCTGTCCAATTTTACTGGAGGTCCAATAGGGTGAAGGCGATTGGTTATGCACCCAGACTAGGCCTCCCACAGGACGCTGACTGGATTGCCGCCCTAGAATCCATTATGGAAATTTGTTAAACCTTCTAAGGAAGGACAAAGTCCAATAAAATTTTCAACTTGTACCTTTTTCTCTGAACATGGCCTAATGAAACCTTAAACAAAGGTTATTTCAGAAGAGAAATAGAAGTGTTTTACTCAATTAAAGCAAATATTCTTCCTAAAGTTTTAGATTATTCTAAATACTTAGATTATGTACAGTTTATTTTGGAGAAAGTGGGGCGATAAATCCCATGATAGAAAATTCTATTCCAGGGCCGGCTGAGTGGTGCTGTGGTTAAGCGCTGGCTTGGGAAGCCAGTGGCCCTGGTTCGGGTCCCACATATGAGGGCCAGTGACACTGCCCTCAAAAAAAAAAAAAGAAAATTCTATTCCAGATAACCAATTTTAAATCTCCTCCCTCCTGTGAAAAGACCATTGATTTACACATGTAAATATAGAATCCTTTTTACTGCTTTGTTCTGTGGCATAGAGAATATGGTGTTTTAATATCGTCTGATTATTGCATTTTGTTGTTTTTGATGTAAAGTGTCACTTTGCATTATTCTCTTAGATGACTATATGTGTGACAACATATAAAAGCTGTCTTGATGGAATTCTGCTGTGTGTGTGTGCGTGCGTGTGTGTGATTTTTCTCAAGGAAGTAACATTCAGTGAGATAATCAGGGTTTTTGTTTTGATAGATCATTTTAATAATTTATTTGTTTTAAGAAAACAAGAGCATCATTCACGTGGGAGTAAGAAATATTTTCCTGATGGCTTTTTTATATGGCTTATTGTTGTTTTAAAATTGACTTTTAGTTATAGAAGAATGATAACAGCATTATAGAAAACACTGAAAGCAGAGGGAAAAACCTTACTTTTATGTGTAGGTGACTTATAAAAAATATATTTGGATATTTTCAGTTTTTTCCTGGTTTTACATCTTGCAGTTATAGAGTCCATTGTTTCAGAATTCCAGAGAATTTGATCAACCAGGTGTATCCCCAGCCCTCCACCTTCCTGGAAGTCTGACACATCTCAAGACTGGGAAAGGGTGGGGCCGGCCGAGTGGCTCAGTTGGTTAAGAGCTCGCTCAAGAGTGCGAGCTGAGCTCTGAGCAACAGCTGTTTGAGGCCAGTCCGAGCTGAGTTGCCGTTGAGCTGCCAACAGGTGGCAGGATGGCTCAGCTAAAAAAAAAAATAAAAAAAAAAAATAAAGAACTTGGGTATCGGGCCGGCCGAGTGGCGCAGTGGGTAAGCGCTGGCTTGGGACGCCAGCGGCCCTGGTTCGGATCCCACATATGAGGGCCAGTGACACTGCCCTCAAAAAAAAAAAAAAAAAGACTGGGAAAGGGCAATCTAATTTGAGGCACAGGGAAGCAAATGGACAAGCCAGGACACAGGACAGAGCATGGAACATTTGACAAAGATTGACAAAGATTTCGTAGAGCTGGAGCTTAGGGTCCCTGGAGTGGAGCGGCAGGAGTTGAGGGTTGGAAAGAGAGTTTCCAATGAGACTGGGAAGGGCCTTAAATGTTCCGAGGTTTTGCTTGTTATGCAGGGAGTGGAGTGAGCCTGTTAGAGCCCCACTCATGCTTCTCAAGTCCGTGGACAAAGTGGTTATGACCAGCCAAGGGGAAGACTCAGCCCAGCCCTGGGATAGTGACAAAAATTATGTCTGTTTCCCTGGCCTCCCTCTCCATCCCACCACCATTCACAAAGAAAGCAGGAATGTGAAAGCAACTGCAGGTGTTACCCAGTTCCCGCAGTGCCAGGATATTAAGAGGTCATTTTGGCCTGTTTGGGTGAGGGAAGGGAAAGAGGCTAGCATGGAATTGGATATGAAGTCCATGCTTTGAAACAAACACGACTGAGCCTAAAGAATAAACCTGAGGCTGTTTTAATAATCAAAGATAACCAACACGTTATACAATCAGACTGAGATGTTATAAAGGAGTCTTCTTCCTAGGGAGCATAGTGATTCTACTGAGGACAGCTTGTGGCAATTCCTGGAAAAGATAAAACCAGTTTGCATTTATATGCCAAGGAATGGAGACCCCTTCCTCGACAGGTTATAGTAAAGTGTCCCCTGTAGAATAATATTGACTAGTTATTCTGTCACAAAAGGGGATTTGTTTGGGAAAAGGAAAAAGAAAAAGAAAAAAAGAAAAGGAACAAGGGCTGCAGTATGTGCAGACTTGGCAAGCCACATGCACGTTGTGGCTTGTGTGCTAAGATGTCAGGTATTTAATGCAGGGTCAGAACCATCGTGTTCAACTAGGTGTTTGCATGAACTCCCATAAGTCCAGCTTCTCCCATAGACCTCTTGGCCTGATCAGTTTCCTTAAAGTCCCAGTTCATCTTTATTAAAAGCAAATGGAAAAGGGATTTATATAAAAAGATAATTGTTGAGATTTCTATAATTTCAGAAGACAGCTATTTCTACGGGCTAAGTGAAGATTTTAAAAAATCAAGATAATGCAGTTACATATTATTATGCAGAAGAGCTCCTGCATTTTGTCCAATTTTATAATGCAATAATGTAATTTCGTTGTCTCAGGAACTTAATAATTTAAAGAAGCACTCTTTCCCCCATTGAGTTGAAATTAATGTTTTTAGTCTTATTAGTTTTTCCTTTTATAACTGCTAAGGACTCCTCTACAGCCCACCCACCCCCGCTTCCCTCAACCTGATGAATAATATGTCAAGTACATTTCTCTGTGGAGAAAGTCCTCTAATGGTTGCAATCTATCAAGACGTTCTTTTGAGATTATTATTAAGAAGCATTGTTGATTAATCCAAAAACAAAATAGGAGAGAACAGAAAGGATGCTGTAAGTGAAGCAGTGAGGCAATGCATGTTGGGTTCAGGATTCAATTGTCAGATAAGACCAGTGCTGGCAGAGAAGCTGCACTTGTTTCCTACTGTGTCCCAGGCGGGCACAGGGCTATTGCCAGAAGTAGTTGTCTATGCCGTAGACTCTATGGGAAATTTGCATTTTATTAACTGTTATTTTACGGGAGACACTGGATTAGAGAGGCATACAGAGATAGAGGTAGGAGAAAGGTGACTCAGCAAGTGGGTTTTTTTTTTTTTTAAATTTTATTTTAATTAGTTTCAGGTGGGCAAGTGGTTTTGATTTGGGGCAGAAGAGGAGGTGGATAGAGATGTATTTATTCAAAACACACATGTGGGAAGGATTCTGTGTTTAAAACCTATTTACACAAAAGGAAATTTTTATCATTGCTACTCATAAAAACAATATTTGTTGTCAGAAATAGATGATTGACATTAATGCATGTTAAAATACCTGTAGTTATTAGAATGAGAAGAGTATAGGGTCTGCCGAAAATCGCAGTGTGGTACAGTTGCTGTGAAAGAACTACTTTTGTTAGCTATCATAATGCAGCTTAAAAAAAAATGGTATTAATCTCGATGCCATTGTTATCTAATTTTGAACAAAGGCATTAAGTCCAAAGTTAGATTCATAGATTCATCAATCATAACACAGGAAATGTTACTGACATCCATTATGAACGCCACACTTGATTAGCTCCCTTGATTAAATAGCGGTGCCGCTGATGGGAAAACAGAAGACGAGACTGCCACTCTTGTGAAGAGAATTCCCAACTCGGAGTCTCCAGGGAGTTAAGAAAATTTTAGACATGGAAAAGAGAAGACAAAAAAAGCAGGGTTGCGTCCATAAGTAGTTTGATACTGGCCAAAGCATCAGCCTCAGCAGCGGGCCAGAGACATCAGTCAGGACTTTTTACACACCCAAGGCGACTTGGTTGTTGTTTTGTTTTGTTGCAGGTAGAGGGTGTGAGATAACCTTAGCTGTCATCAGAAAAGTAAAACCCTAAGTTAAAAAATAAAAAAATAAAAAATCACAGCGTCTGATGTGAATGATACCTGAATGCTGACATTAACCAAATGCCACCTTTTTGGACAGCAGCATAGAAAAATGGAGAAATGTTCTGCAATGGTTTTTTTTTTTTTTTTTTTTTAACAGGAATTTTCCTGAGAGATTGGCAACATAGGAGGAGGCAAGCTGATGACATTTTGATTGTAGACCCCACTTGGAAAGGTACAGTGGGACTTTCTGCTTAACAAAGTTAAAAAAAAACATGACCCCCCAACCTTCCACCTTTACCTTGATCTGCATTCTTTTTGTTCCTATTCCTTATTATTATTATTTTTTTCTGTTTTAGTAAATGGTAAAACTTTCCAGGGGTGGTTTGAAGACATTGTTATATGTTTCATTGGCAGCTAATACACTTGCTGTGAGATGGTAGCTGTTTGTTAATAATACCACTTTATAATTCAGCCTCATCTGTAAGGCACTGAACTAACTAAACACTACTGTGTCTTTATCTGTACCTTCCATCTTCTCCTCCATGAAAGCTTCTCTATCTCCACTGTGAGATTACTCCTTTCTTGTGTCTTACCTCTGCCAGCCTTGCTCCAAAATTCTTAATATGATACTTTCAAAGTTCTTTGAGGTTAACTCTTTTCCTTTCATAGATTAATTGAACATTAGGTAGATGAAATGAATGGATGCATGGATAGGGAGATGGATGGAGGAGTGTATGAATAATGATGGATGGATGGATGGATGGCGGGATGAATGGGTAGATGGGTCAATGGGGGAAATTGAAAAATAATTGTGACTTTTACAATATTTGACACTGATGGAACTTTGCCAACTTCCTACAGAACTTGTGAATGGTTAATGATATTGCTTAAAATAAAATCAAAATATAAAAATAAAATGAATATGTTATTTTATGTTATTTTTATTGTATTTATGTAAAACACAATAAAATAATGCTTTTGCTTTATTCTTTGTTTTTTTTCCTTTGAGCCTACTTTCTATTTTCTCTCAGAATTCAGGTGTAATATCTGCACAGCTTTACATATAGACTTATTAGAAGGGAACTAGAGGGACAGTTTTATTTTAAACTTAGGACTTTTTAAAATCATATCTTGAGATGTCACATAAAAGTTTTGTGGGACGGTATTGATAAATTGTAACAATATCATTACCAAAAGCTTTTTTCCTTTTTTTTCCTTCCCCCTTCTCCTTTCTTTGTGTTCCTGACTGTTCCTAATACTTATGCTACAGGATTGAAAAATGAAGTTTTCTCATTTTTTCTGTATCCCTTTTTAATAGAAAAAAAATAAGAGGGTAGTTAAAATTTACCCCTGAAGCTACTGAAATAAAAATGATTTATCTTTGAGGCCACTTCTATGAGTGTTCCTTGAAATTAAATGTACTGTCTTGAAAATAGGCTACTAAACTTTATGCTAGTTTCCTAGTCATACATAGACATAATATCAATTGTGTCTCCTGTTATTGCTTTTGTTAAGTGCTTTGTTGCTCTGAAACGCTTGCTTAAAACATATTTTCATCTCATTCAGTATGGGTAAGAAAAAACAAACAATGGTTGATTTGAATAGATATGGATGCTAAATCTTTTTCTTTGCATTTTCTGGCTTCTATTTATATTAAAAGTTTACATAGATATAATTTTTTGGTAAGTGTATTTGACAATAAAAGTGTGTGACTATATATTTTAGAAGTAATAAATTGGCATATGAGAGTGAGGCATATGAGAATGAATCAGTGTGAGAACTTTACAAAAATGTATTCAGTATCACTATCATAACTGTAATAAGCTTGTGACCCATGCAGTTCATGGTCAAAGTAGTGTTAGGTATTGGTCAGAATAATGCTAGAATATTCTGTAATAACAAGTCCGCCCCAACATCTCAGTGGTATAACACGTCAGTCTGGCAGCCTCTTCCATCTTGTTTGTTAGATCTAGAATATGTGATTTATAGATCGCCAGAGAGGGAGGAGAGAGTTGGAACAGCACACCAGCTCTTAATTGCATTAGTCTGGAAGGCATATATGTCATCTCCATTTACAGTTCATTGAAAAGAACTAGGGACATGGTCCAATCCCAGAATTCAAAGAAGTCTGGGAAATGCAAGGGGCCCATGAAATATTTGGTGAAGACGGATTGTATTTGCCACATTTTACATTCAGGAAAGCACAACCCAAGCTTGGGCTTTGTGTACAACTTGCAGGCATCCAATCTTCTGTCATTTCTAGCCTCTTAGTCCAGCAACATTTTGAGATTACTAATTCTTATACCCAGGAAGAGTTCTCTTCCTCATTTGAGATATTCTATCCTTATCACATACCTCCCACATAGAGCAGAGGTGGGGGAAGGAGTGGTGTAGTACGTTATTAACTCTCAATCCTTTCTTTGCAGGGATCAATATGTTTGCAGGGTTTATTTTCCATTTATTTCCCCAAAATTGGAAAGATCTGTGACAATTGCAATATCCTTTTGCAAGATGTAGAAAGAAAAATAATTAAACCAATATCTTTTTTTTATATTCAATATTATTTTATATTAAATTTCAGATGTACAGCTTAGTGTTAGATATTTATATAATTTAAGAAGTGACCCCCTGACTAGTCTAGTACTCACATGGCACTGTACATAGTTATTACCATATCATTGACTATATTCTCTATGCTTTACATCCCCATGAATATTTTGTAATTACCAACATGTACTTTTTAATCCCTTCACCTTTTTCACCCATACCCCAATCCCCTCCCATCTATCACCCCAAAAATATAATTTAAGAAATAATTTCTCTGACTAGTACCCATCTGATACCATAAAAGTTATTACAAATTATTGACCATATTACTTATGCTATACCCTACATCCCCATGACCACTGTGTAACAACAATTTGTACTTCTTAATCCCTTCCCCTTCTATCACCCACACCCCTAACACCTCTCCCATCTGGCAATCATCAAAATGTTCTCTGCATCAATGAGTTTGTTTCTGTTTTGTTTGTTAATTTTGTTCTTAGATTCCACATAGAAGTGTAATCACATTGCATCTGTCTTTCTCTGTCTGATATACTCCACTCAGCACAATACCCTCCAGGTCCATCCATGCCACTGCAGATGGCAAGAATCCTTTTCCTTCCATGGTTTCTATGTCCTTTTTTATGCTTGCTATCTCTTTGTTTAAGTTTTTACTAAGTTCCTGAGCATCCTTATAACCATTGTTTTGAACTCTGTCTCTGGTAGGTTGCTTGCCTCCATTTCATTTAGTTCTTTTTCTGGAGTTTTCTCCTGTTCATTCATTTGGGATACATTTCTTTGTTCTCTCATTTTGACTGCCTCTCTGTGTTAGTTTCTATGTATTAGGTAGATCTGCTATGTCTCTCAGTCTTGGCCAGGTGGCCTGATGTAGTAGGTGCCCTGTGGGGCTCAGTGGCACAGTCTCCCTGGTCACCTGAGCCAGGTGCTCCCTGGTCACCTGAGTCTTGTGTAGGTTGTGTGTGCCCTCCTGATACAGCTGAACCTTGATTGCTAGTGACATGTCAGTAGTGGGATTGACCCTCAGGCTGACTGGCTGGGGGATTTATCGAGATCTACAGCTTATAGGCTGCTGTGTGGGAGGCTTACCCCACTGAGTGGGATTCACCCCAGCAGGTTCTGATGCCTATTGAGACCGTTCTTTGGGTATGCCTTTGTGGGGCTAATTGGGCAGTGCTCTGCTATGGTCTGTAGCCAACCTCCAAGTATGTTGGTTCTGGGGCCTCTTGAGAAGGCTCCAGTGCAGACCCAGGTCAGCTTGTGACTGGCTGGGGGCTACCTGATAGGAACTATAAAATGATCCATGGTTGTTTACTACCTGTGCTAAACCTGGAGGCACATGGGAGGGTCCATGCTATGAACCGAGGAAAGCTGCCACCGGTACGAGGCCTGAGGTAGCTCCACAAAATGCCAGGACACCCAGCGGCCTACTGCCATCTACCAGCTCCCTTAAGGTTCAGCTACTAATAAAGCCTTGTGCGGTATGTGCTTTGGGTGAGGCAGGGCTCTAGGGAGTTACTAGAATGGGAAGAGTTGTGGTCACCAGGTTAATGTCAACTCTGGTTCGGTGCTTGGGCTGAGCCTGGAGCGGCTCAGCAAAAGTCTCAGAGCAGATGGAGGCCAGCTGCTGCTGCCTGGGTCCTGCAGACTCTGATAGTTTTCTAAGAAAGAGTGCAGTGCGGGAGGGACTGGCTGCTCACGGAGAAAGTGCCCAGCATTGGGGTAGTTGGTTGAGTGGGGTCCCAGTGAGTCAGTAGAGTGGAGCAGTGGAGCTCTGGAGCTCACCAGGCCAATGGCCAATTAAATTCAGATTTAGCCCTAAGTGTAGGGGGAGGGCTCAACACATTGAAGATGGTGGCTCCCGGCTGGCTGTACGGGTGAAGGATCACACACAAGGAAAATGCCGACTGTCTTTCAGTCCTTCCCCCTGAAGCCACACACCTCAGTCTATTCCTTGTGTGTCTCTGAGGACCCCCAAAGTCACCGTCCCTCTGCTAGAGCTCAAGGTGAGTTTCTGGGAGGGAGGGAGTCTTTGCGTGAGCTGTTTAAGAGGATGTCTCTGTTTCCCACAGACTTTCATCCCACCTGAACTGTCAAGAATCCACAGTTTTTCACAACAAGATGTTGTGGGGGCTTCTCTTCCAGGCACCAGCACTCTGGGCTGGGGAGGCTGGTGTGGGGGGCTGGGGTCCCTTGCTCCTGGGAGAAACCTTCCCGGCTGAGATATCCCTCCAGATTCTCAACCTCACAGGGAAGTTTGGAGCCTGTTGCACGTCTCTGCCCCCTTACCAGTCTCATAGTGGCTTCTTCTTTACATTTTTATTTATTTTTATTTTATTTTATTTTATATTTTATTTTATTTTATTATTTTATTTTATTTTATTTTATTTTACTGTTGGCAGCTCAGTGGCAGCTCAGTTGGGGCCGGGAATTGAACTGCTGTTGCTCAGAGATTGCACTCTTGAGCAAGCTCTTAACCAACTGAGCCAGTTGGCAGGCCCCTCTTCTATATATTTTTAGTTATAAGACTTCTGTTCAGCTAGACTTCAGGTGGTTCTCCAGGTTAATTGTTCTATAATTTAGTTGTAATTTTAAAGTCTTCATGGAAGAATGCAGGCACTGTGTTTATCTACTTCACCATCTTGGATCTCTCTAAACCAATATCCTTTTTAGCTAGCAGGGAGATGAGAAATATGCTAACTTTAATATGTTAATTATCCCACATCACTATCATTAACAAATATATGCCCCATCCATCCATCCATCCATCCATCCATCCATCCATCCATCCATATTTAATGGTACCAGGCCCAGCACAGGGCCCTTGAAAATAAAAAAAAGAACCTCTTAGACTTGGCTAGCCTTTCTGGTTACCCTTCCCCTTGCATAAACAAATTGTTTTGTCTATAACATTTTTGTTAACATTCTCAAGTAGTATCAAGTGCTGGGTTTTGAGGGCCTGGGTTTCATTCACTTCTGCGTCCCCAACATCAAGCCAAAGCCTGACTCCGAATTAGTGCTGTAAATGAATCTGGTTGGAACATGGGTGAATGGCCCTGGGAGGCCAGTTTGGCTTGGACCTGAATCTGTAGATGAAACAGCCTCTTCACAGCTTTGTGCAGTTCTCTCCTCCCTGAAGTCTGTGAGTTCAGGAAGTGAGCAATTCTGATGCTGGCCCCTTGATGACCACACCAATAGTCAGTGCCTAGTCTGCTAGAGGGGCCTGTTTCCTCCCTGCTTCCCCCATCCCACCCCACCAAAGATCCTTTTTGATTCAAAATCATCTATAGCACTAGATAAGAGCTAAGAGCTATTATCTCAGAAAACATTGTGCTCCATTTCTGGTTTCTTCATGTGACTCTCTTCCTTCAGACTACTTCCTATATATAGGCTTTATTTCAAGTAGCCCTTTGGCCATCTTTCCTCTCATCCACACCAAGCCCCTACTTTCTCATGCCTGGAGCTCTCACTTCCATGTCTCTACCTTCTATTTCCTCTGAAGTCCCAGGACCATATTTTAAATTTCTACCTGGAAATCTCAACAGGCTGTCCTATCACACTTGAAGCTCACCATACTTCTCTATGTCAGCTAATGATATCGTATCTTTTCATTCACTTAAACTGCTTTCCCCTTCCTCATCCTTCCACTCTAGGGGCCAGTGCACCATCATTCCTGCCGTTTTTCCTCCTTGATGCTTCTTCCAACTGTCATTTTGTTTTACTTTCATTATTAGACCTATATACTTGCTATTCTGTATGCTTTAACTGCTTAACTCATCTCTCAATATTTTACGTTATTTTTGATTCCTCCTGTCCTTGTTCCTAGAGTCCAGCCATTGATATTTCTAAAACATAACACTTTTCTTATATAATATTTTTGATGGTTCTTTTTACTTACCAAATAATTTCTAGTTGCTAGTGTAGAATCTAAGGCCTCAATCATCTACTTCCTTCCCCATTTCCATTCTTACAGATTGTAGCCAAACTGACTACTCTTTCTTTCCCTCCTTAGTCTTGGCTAATGTTTTTTTTCCATGTGGTGACAATGTTACTCAAATCTCTATGTGGACACATTCTAGCTCCTCTTTTAGTACTAGGAATCTCTGCAGTAGGAATCAATTTCTTCTTCCTTTAACTCAGATGTGGCAAGTAGATTTCATCTCAGGGACAAAATCTGGTTGATTAATAATAGCTGCCTGGAAAGTTGTGTTAAGAAGGATTCTCAGATTGTACCTAGGCTCAATGAAACATCGTTATGACTGTTAGCAGTGTTTGTCTCTAGAGCAAGAGAAAGGCATTGAGACGTTAATGTTTCTTAGATGCCTTCTGTGATCTACCCTGTGCTTCTCTTATGTATGCAACATCACTGATACTAATTGGTAAATTCTTTAAGGGCATAAATTGTATTCTGCTGAATTATATATCCAACAAGAAGACTTTATCTTCCCAATGTCCTGTGATCGTAAGGCACTCCAAAAATGTTTGCTAAATAAACCCCCTAACACTGGAATATGCTGTTTGGTCACCTAAGATTGAAGAGCTGTTGGCAGAGCTGTGATTGCATTGTGTTATGTGGTAGTGTTTATTCCTTTAAGTTTCAGTTTGTTAAGGCATCTGACTATGCAGACATGAGAACTGCTTCTGCACAGTTACCTTTGGTGATAAGAGAGGCCAGGCAACACTGGATGAATGGACAGCATCCAGTACTCCAGAACTGCTTGTAACAGAATTAACTTTTAAGTAGCATTGATTAATTCTGCTTTGAGGCTTACTTTTACAGACCAACAAAGCATGTTAGTTTTTCAGCCCCTCAGCCTAAGTCAGAAGCCAAACCTGGCTTGAAACACATTAATAAAGAAGGCATTATTGATTTGGTGGTCCTTAAAATGCCCCAATCATTCAGACAATTAAGTCATTGTAAAAATAATTATAAAATTATTACTTCTACTGTTTTTTTCTTCTCTTAGATAAACATCTCAAGTATTTCAGTCATTCTTTTAACATGGTTTTCAGAAACTGCCTCATTGTATTCTCCATCCTATGAATATCTTCCATTTTTCTGATGAGCTATCCTGAATTTGTGAATATTCTAGATGGGGTCTGACCAGCCAAGATCAAGATCAAGAACTTCAGAGATGTGGTTCTATACTCTGTATTTCTGTCATTGCATCCTAAGGACAAATTTAATCTCTCAATGGCAACATTATATTGTTGTCTCATAGAATTGATGGACATCTGAAATTCCTCTCCAGAAAATACCATCCTATTTCACCTTGGGTTGGTTATTTATCAGAAAAATCTATCATGAACTGGCCTAGCCATAAAAGGGACATTATTGGGTTTCATCACCAAAAGGTCCAGAGAGAGGTGACTGCCTGGTCCAGGGTGCTAACAGTGTCATCAAGGTTCCATTTCCATCCTTCTTTCTCTGTTTTAGCTGCATTCTCAGATAGACTCTCCTCTCATGGGAGCAAAGGGCAATGGGAACTCTAGCCTAAATCATTTTTGGTTCACATTCAATAGAAAAAAGGAGGAAACACCTTTTCCTGGAAGGCCCACAAGTCCTGGAGTTCACTCTTACAGGATAAACTTGATCATGTGGTCACCACTGAACCAGTCGCCATGTCTTAGAGTATTCAATGAGCTGATTTACTGACCTGGGTCAAATGACCCAGGACCTGGAATTGGAATTGGAGTGGGTACTTTATGTACTGAGATCAGGTTGCCATCACCAAAAAGGAGGGAAAGATGCTGGGCGAATCCAAAATAACAAATGCTCTCTGTAACACAATTACACCCCAAACTCTCTAAAGGCAAAGATTATGGCTTATTAATTTTCTAACATTCTTCTCCCACCTTTAACAAATGACACAATAAATATGAAAAGAAAACTAGGTTTGATTGAATGAGTTTCTGAACAAATGGCTACAAAATGAGTGAATTTGAAATGTCTGCTTAATGTTAAAAATATCTTTGTCTCTCACATATTACATTGTAAAATACAGTCCAAATTAACTTCGAAGTGTCAGTTGTGTATACATGACGGAAAATAGAAGTATAAAAAACTTGATATATCATTACAAGGACAGTTTTTTCAGCAGTTCTATTGAGGAGAAGTAATACATCTCTTCAGTGCAGAGAAAGGGGGACATTTTCTTCTAGGACAAATGAAATGAAAACAGCTTGATTGACAGTCTAGTAACATTAATAATACCTTGAAGGTGGAGATCTGCTCTTATTTCAAACACCCCAGAGCAATTTTATCAGAAGAATAAATACTCTTTGTTCCAAATTCAGACACTTTTCAATTGCTTTTGGGTAAGGCAGTTGTTTTCTAACAGCCACATAGCAGCTTTATTTAACAACCATATTTCAGGTTTTACATACAATTTCAATCGCACCTAACCCTAATCCCAGCCCCTCTTTAACGGGAGGGAATTTGTTTGACACCGTGTGTGTCTAATGCTGCAGGTAACTGTCTGTTTGCCTCTTTGCCATTTCAGGACACTCTGGTCTGACTCCCAATGGCCATTCCTAATGCCTCACAGGCTAGGCTGGGAGGGCCAAATGATTAACATCTAAAGGGAACATTCCTCACCAATTACTGATCAGAATTGGTGGATGGAGCCTCCAGAGGAAACTATCTCCTCCTGCTCTCCCCCTCACCCCCACCCCCAGATGATTTGGAGATAGGTATCCTGAGCTGTATCTGAAAGATCTCCATCAGAATTAGGCCCTTGCTGCCCTTCCTTATAAGGTGCCTGATTACACACTGTCTATTGGTTTTCTTTCCTTCTCTGCTTTACTTCTTCCTCCTCCTCCAGTATGTCCAGAAATTTATTTCTAGATAAATGACTTACATTTCAGTCTTGTCTCAGAGACTGCTTTTTGGGGAACCAAAAATATGACAATTATTTCAAAGGAAGACACGTTATTTTCAGTCATCAGAATGGGGTAATCAAAGGTCCTCATGTCATTAAGGCAGATATCAGAGTGAAGATTGGAGACCTACATGGCTTGCTCTGTGTAGGTAGAATGTGGCCGCTGAGGGTTCACCGTCTCAACGTGGCTTCCATGGTGGGCTGAGTGCAGGAAAAGAACTGACTTTCCCTAAAGCATGTGAATCTATAGCAACTGTTGTAGTCAATCCACATCCTTGAGTGGACATTCCCAGGGAGGAAGCCTATCCCCAAGAGGGGTGTGGTCCATGGTATCATAAGGCACTGAGGTGGAATGGAATCACGATTTCAGAAGTGGTAGCATTTGGTCATGTGGAGGTTTTATTGGAGTGGCAAAGATGCAGAACAAGGCAGTGGACGGAGAAGACACAGGAAAGTTAAGAAGGACAGACAGGGAGTGGTAGACTAACTTTTCCATCATTTGCCGAGTGAAAGCAGAGGAATACTAGCGAGCAGAGGTTGACATAATAACAGTACCCAATGCTCGAGTCCTTACCACAGCTCGTGCCAGGCACTGGTCTAGGTGTTGTGCGTTTTCATAACAACCCTATGATGTAGATTCTTTTATTATCTCCATGTTAATTACAAGGAAATTGAAGCACAAAGAGGATAACTAGCTCAACCAAAACCAGAGCTGAGAAGCACGGAGCTGGGATGTGAACTTGGACATTGTAGTTCTGAAGAGCTGTCTCTGGCCCAGGGATTGGCAACTTTTTCCTATAAAGGGCCAGAGAGTAAATGTTATAGGCTTTTTCGGCTATACAGTTTCTGTTACAACTCTGCCTTTGTAGCATGAAAGCAGCTACCAATCATATCTAAATAAATAAGTAAGGTTGTTCCCAATAAAACTTTATTTGTAGAAACAGGGGAGGGCCAGGTTTGGCCTGTAGGCTTTAGTTTACTGAGCCCTGATGTTACTCCGCTGTTTAATAATTTCACATAAAAGTTTGTTTTTGGCTCAAGGAGCCTGGTCATGTGCTTTTGGATTGGATTTTCTGATGAGCAGTGCCTGGCATGAGTGTCTTTGGGGTGGGATATTGGGGGAGAGGCTGAGAAGAAGAGGGGAGTTGGGGTATAGTGTGGGAGCCAGCCCAGAAGAAGCAGGAATTGTAAAAAGTTGAAACCCAGTAATTTTTTTGGGAGATGGAGAGAAGCACTAAATTCTGACCAATATAGGTCAGAATTATAGGGTGGCTATAAGTGGAAAGAACAGGTTTAAGAAATGCCATAAAATTAAACTTTATACTATTTGGGCTGTATAGCATATGTTGTAGCAGCCACATGGAATAAATGTATGTTTCTCATTATATTTTTATTACACATTTAAAGCACATTAAGGCATACACAGCTATCAAAGAAGAAAAAATAGAGAAACTTGGGCTTCACAAGTAATCACATCCATTTTAAGAAAGGCTGTGTTTTATGAAGACAGAGAAAGATGCATGTCTGCTATCCTTCTCAATTTTATACTAACTCATTCTTCTTTGGGGAAAAATATTAATAGATGTTTTGCTACATTTGTCTCTTGTTGAGGGAGCATTTCCCTCCTCCTCCTCCTCCTCCTCCTCCTCTTCCTCCTCCTCCTCCTCCTTCTTTTAAGACTATCATATTGTGAATGTTTATTCATTTGCCTTTGAGTTGCAAGTAATTGGCTAGCATTCTCAGTCTGTAAAACAACCTGCTTTGTTGGGCTTTGAAAATTCAAAACTGTTTCAGGAAATTGTGATTTGAAATTATTTCTGGCTTTGAGAAGCAATGTGCTATCCAGTGGTCTCTGATGATATTTCAATTTTTAGCCTCAGGGGTTGGGTAGAGTGGGTCAGTGAATAATGAGAGATAGCAGGATCACCATGCATGTTGTGAGGTTGTGCATTATACAAATGCCTCTGGGGCTGAGATGCAGCCTCTCTCTCTCCCAAGTCCTGGGCCCTGTGTCAACCTGCAGGCAGGAATGTTTTTTCTGTTTTTTTTCCCCACACCAATGCACTGCCCACTTGCTAAGCCATGGCCTTTGTGGCCACTTCTTCTCAGAGATGGTGACTTTTTCTAATTTGTGTTCTCCATGGGTGCAAGTGTGTGAGGGGGACTTTGAAAATTGTGTATCATCACATTTAGGATGCCACTGATTGTGCGATATACCACTATTTTTTGTATAACTAAGAAAGACACGATACTGTCAATCAAATCTTGTTAGGCCGTTGATTGTAAGACACATGGCAACTTCAAAGTTCTTAAAAAGTGAAAAAGATGCAGTAATTTGTGGAGTGGGTGCAGCTTTCTTTAATTAGCATGAAGGTACCAGTTGAACTAGCTGCCACCCTATGAGGATGAGGTAGGCAAGTCCCAGGAGGGAGATTTCCACTTGGTTTTGTTTATTATGTGTGATAAACAGCATCACCAACCTGTCTGCCCTCCTGGAGGATGCTAATTGGTCAAAGTTTTAATAGAATAAAATGTAGAATGTTAGAGTGAAACTGACTTTAGGGAGCTTCTTGCATCTCAACTGGGGGCAACTTTGTCCCCAGGGAACATCTGTCAATATCTGGAGATATTATTGGTTGTCATAACTGGAGTGAGATGCTGCTGTTATCCACAGATGCTGCTAAACATCCTACAATGCACAGGACAGCCCCCACGACAAGAAATGATCTGGCCCCAAATGTTCTAGTGCCGACATTGGGAATCCATAATGCAATGGGATGATGTACATAGCAGGGGGTGAGAACCTGGACAATGGAGTCAAGCATGCCTGAGCTCAAATCCAGTCTTACACGTAACCGACTATGTGGCCTCGGCAAGTAATTAGCTTTGCTAAGCCTCAGTTTCCCTGTCTATAAAATGGAATCATAGTCTCATCTTTGGAAGGTTGCTGAGAGTATTAAATGACATAATTAAGGCAGTTGTAAAGATAGCAATAAATCTAAATTCAAAAGCAGCTCTGAGTACCTTTGTCTATACCAACTAAATCCTCTGGGCAACTTTGAAGTGGGTTTCCTTTTTATCCCCAGTTTACAGATAAGGACATGGAAAAAACTTAAGTAACTTGTGTAAGGTCACTCGTGAGTAAGTGGTGGAGCCAGGATTTGAACTCAGAGTCCATGTGCTCAACCAGCTCACTCCATCTGGCAGAGTGCCCAGCACAACATAGGGACGTAGGAAAAGGAGGCTGCTGATAGTATTGTTATTAATGTTATCTAGCCCAAAGCCCCTACTTACAGATGGTGAGTGACTCAGAGCCTGGAGAAGGGTAGGACTTGGAGAGATTCCCCATGACCTGGGCTAGTTCCTGGGTATCCTGCTGCTCAGGGACAAGTCTCTGCCCGCCATGCTGCCCTTGCTAAGAACGCCATATGGAACCTGTTATGGTGCAGCAGGAGTCGAGATCTAGCTTTGGGTCTGGGCACCCCCATTTACTGATTCCATCTGGGAGGTAATCATATCTATCTCACAGGGTTGTTGGGGGAATGACATACGACAGTAGATGTCGTATATGGGCTAACAGTAGATATCTGAGCGTTTAGCATGTGGACTGAGAGTTGGGCTTGTGGACCAACTCACCTGGAGCAGCCTGCTCTGATGGACATCTGGGACGGGAGGGGCTGGAGAGTGACTCCTAAGATGGCCTGCAGGGTCTTAAACAAATGTTCCTGGACATTGTGGGGAAGGGGTGGCTTTGGAATGCCCTGGCTTAGTTCTGCTTTTCCAGACTCACTGATGTTAAATCAATATTTGTGGAGGGGAATGAGGGAGGGTGGGAGGGAGGAAAGGAAGGAGAGAAGTTGGCAGACAGGCTTCAAGGAGATGGGAACCCCAAGGTGCCCTGGAGAGTTTCTATCAGGCAGTGGCACTGATAGATTTGAGCACAAGTCAAAGACCCTGAAGGATGAGGAGACAAATCTCAACAAGCCTCTGGTGCAGAAGCTCTGGGTAAATGGGTGCCTCCTTCTGGCCCAGGACAAAACACAGGAACAGAGAGAACACAGAGCATGAAACAGCGTGATGATGAAGTGAGCCAGAAAGGTTTAGAGAGGTGGTTAGGAAAGTCCTTCCAACCTCACAGGTGTGAGGGTTCTTGAAGAAACCACCCTGTCAGGCTCAGGGCTCACCAGTACCTCTGTGTGAGCTGAGAACCTCACTTTACATTTCCCCACATGTTGTTAGATAGGAGGCAATACTGCCTAGCGGTTAACGGGTTACACAGGCTCTGTGCTAAACTGCTCAAGTTCAAATCCCACCTTGACCACTTGCTAGCCCCATGACCTTGAGCAAGTCACTTAAACTTTCAGGGCCTCTGTTACCCCATTTGAAAATTAAGGTCTATCTCATAAGGATGTTAAATGGATTAAACGAGATACTGTTTTGCGGTCCTTAGCACAGAGTGAGTACTCAATCATGTTTATTCCTCCTCCCATTATTTATTATTATTATTATTACTATTGTTATTATTATTGAATTTATTCCCAGCAGAAGAATTAAAACAAAGATTCACTCTGCACTCATTCAAATCAGTCTGTCTTCCCGTTCATTAGCTGTGCAATTGTAGGCCAGCGACTTCATCATCTGAGCCCATTTTCTTTCCTGTATACAAGGAAAATGATAGCTGCCCTACAGAGTCATTTGGGAATTAAATCGGTTAACATTTATCAAGTGCCTGGCATGTTTGACAGTAAATTCTCATTACCTGTCCGTTCCCTTCACTTCTATCTCCATCCCCGACTACCTCATTGTCCCCATAGGTGAGTCTCCAACTCACTTTCTCAAGATAAAAAATTAAAGCCACAAAGAGCTGATTCTTTGAAAAGATTAATAAAATTGACAACCCCCTGGATAGACTCACCAAGTAAAAATGAAAAAAGATACAAACAAAATCAGAAATGACAGAGGAGAATTTATGATGGATACCACAGAAATACAGAGGATCGTATGAGAATACTATGAAGAACTATATGCCACCAAATTCAATAACCTAGAAGAAATAGATAACTTATAAATATATAACTTTCCTAAGCTGAATAACTAAGAACTGGAAAATCTAAATAGAACAATCAACAGCGAGGAAATTGAAACACTCATCCCAAACCTTCCCAAAAGCAAAAGTCCAGACCCAGATGGCTTCACTAGTAAATTCTACCAAATATTCAAAGATGATTTAATGCCTGCCCTCCTCAAACTCTTCCAAAAAAAAAATTGAAGAGGAGGCAATATTTCCAAACTCATTTTATGAGGTCAACATTAATTACCCTGGTACCAAAACCCAGTAAGGGTAACACAAAAAAAGAAAACTACAGACCAATATTTCTGATAAATACAGATACAAAATCCTAAACAAAATACTGCAAATCAAATATAACAACACATTAAAAAAGATTGTACATCATGATCAAGTGGGGTTCATTCCAGGGGCACAAGGATGGTTCAACATAGGCAAATCAATCAATGTGATATACCACATAAACAAAATAAAGGATAAAAATCATGACCATATCAATACACACAGAAAAAACATTTGACAAGGTACAATGTCTATTTATGATTAAAAGGCTTAATAAAATGGGTATAAAAGTAAAGTACCTCAACATAATAAAGGAAATATATGACAAACCCTCAGCTAATATACTTAATGGTGAAAAATTGAAAGCTTTCCCTCTACAATCAGGAAACGAGACAAGGATGCCCCCTCTCACTCTTATTCAATATATTATTGGAAGTCCTAGCCAGAGCAATCAGGCAAGAGAAAGAAAGAAAAGGCATCCAAATTGGGAATGACAAAGTTAAATTGTCACTTTTTGCAGACGACATGATTCTATATATAGAAAACCCTAAAGACTCCACCAAAAAGCTGTTAGAAACAATAAACAAATACAGTAAACTTGCAGAATACAAAATATATGTACAAAAATCCACTGTATTCCTATAAACAAACAATGAAATTTCAGAAAAAAAATTGAAAAAAAAAACAATTTCATTTACAATGCAACAAAAAGAATAAAATATCTAGGAATAAATTTATCAAAGGATGTGAAGGACCTATACACTGAAAAGTACAAGATATTATTAAAAGAGACAGAAGAAGACACAAAGAAATGGAAAGATATTCCATGTTCATGGATTGGAAGAATCAACATACTTGTAGTTTAAATGATCATCTCACCCAAAGCAATATACAGAATTGATGCAATCCTTATCAAAATCACAATGGCATTTTTTAAAGAAATAGAATAAAAAATCATCAGAATTGTATGGAATCATAAAAGACCCTGAAGCCACAGCAATGCTAAGAAAAAAGAACAAGGCTACAGGCATTTCCTGACTTGAAATTATGTTACAAAGCAACAGTAATCAAAACAGCATGGTATTGGCAGAAAAACAAACACACAGACCAATGGAATAGAATTGAGGACCCAGAAATAAATCCACCTATAATTGGGCAGGTAATTTTTGACAAAGGAATTGAAAACATAAAAGGGGAAAAGAAAGCCTCTTTCATAAATGGTGCTTGGAAAATTGGAAAGCCACGTGCAAAAGAATGAAACTAGACTGCTGTCTGTCCCTATATACCAAAATTAACTCAAAATGGATTAAAAACCTAAACATAAGCTCTGAAACAATAAATTTCATACAAGAATGCATATTTACCAAGCTTATGGACCTTAGGTTCAGAGAGGGTTTTATGAATTTGACCTCCAAGTTATGGAAAGTAAAAGCAAATATAAATGAATGGGGCTATATCAAACTAAAAAGCTTCTTTTTTTTTTTTTTTAAAGATTTTATTGGGGAATTGGCGGAGGGGAACAGCGTTGGGGAATCGGGGAAGGGGAACGACAAGTTGCTGTCTTTTTGTTCTTCAGTTTAGTTGCGGAGGATGTTGCTTCACTGTTGGTATCCTCATTGAGCTCTTCCCGGATGAGGCAGATAGGTCGCTGGCCTTTGGATGTCGCTCACCGCGGCTATTGGCAGCTCATGCTGGCTGCCAGTCGCTCACGCTGGCTGCGGGCCACTCACTGTAGCCTATGGCAGCCCACTGCAGCAGGGGCTGCAGCCCACACCATCACCGGGGCTCGCACAGGCCAGCTCCAGGTGGAGCTGTTGTTAGCTGTAGAGGGCAGTGTCACTGGCCCTCATGTGGGATCCAAACCGGGGCTGCTGGCATCCCAAAACCAGCGCTTAACCAATGCGCCACTTGGTCGGCCCCTAAAAAGCTTCTTAACAGCAAAATAAACTATCAACTAAATAAAGAGGCAGCCAACTGAATGGGGAAAGATATTCGTGAACCACACCTCTGATAAAGGACTAATATCCAAAATATATAAAGAAATCATACAACTCAACAATAAAAACAAACAATCCAATTAAAAAATAAGCAGAGGATCTGGAGAAGTGTCTACTTCTCCAAAGGAGACATATGAATAGCTAACAGATATATGAAAAAATGCTGAACTTGACTAGCTATTAGGGAAATGCAAATGAAAACCACAGTGTGATACCACCTCAGGCCTGTTAGAATGGCTGTCATCAACAAGACAAGGAAAAACAAGTGTTGGAGAGGCTGTGGAAAAACAGAACCCTTATACACTGCCAGTGGGAATGTAAATTGGTACAGCTACTATGGAAAACTGTATGGAGGTTCCTCAAAAAATTAAGAATAGAATATCATATGACCTAGCAATCCCCTTTCTGGGAATTTATGCAAAAAATCTGAAAACATTATCCATAAAGATATATGTACTTCTGTGTTCATTGCAGCATTATTCACGGTGGCCAAAACATGGACACAACTTTGATGATTGGATAAAGAAGATGTGGTACATATATACCATACAATGGAATATTACTCAGCCATAAGGAAAGATGAAATAGTGACATTTGCGACATGATTGTGAGATTATCATGCTAAACTAAGTCAATCAGACAGAAAAAAATCAAGAGCCATATAACTTCATTCATGTGTGGGATATAAAACTGAAATGAACAATAAAATAAACAAACAAAAAGTCATAGACACAGACAACAGTTTAATAGCTTGGTGGTTACCAGAGGGTAAGGGGGTAGTAGAGGAGGGTAAATGAGATAAAATAAATGGTGATGGAAGGAGAACTGACTCTAGGTGGTGAACATGCAATGCACTGTATAGATGATATATTATAGGATTGTACACTTGAAACCCATATAATTTTTCTAACCAATGTCTCCCCAATAAATTTAATAATAATAAAAATGATCACTCATTTTAAAAGGAGAGGAGCCAGCCTCAAATCTGGATTTGGTTGGGCCCTTCTCTCCTGCTTTTCCCGTTTGATTACATTTGTCTGTTGTAGGTAGACAGAGGAGGACAGGCCGCACCTGGAAGACTGGTAAGTCATGGGCACCTCTAGGGAAGGACACTGGGGTTCTGAGACGCCTGGCCATGCCTCATAGCTTCTCCCTGTGGAAGTGGTAGATGCAATAACAAGACTATCCATATGATTGGAGCCCCAGTGAGCCCCTTGCTCACTGTTTCTTTTTAATTTGCTTTTCCCAGTCACCCTGAGATAGTGGTTCTGGCTGACACTATTGTGCCTATTTTATAGAGAGGAAAATGGAAGCATCAAGAAAGGAAGAGACTTGCCCAAGGTTGAGAGGGTTAGGACTGAAACCCAGACCCTGGTCTGCGTGCTTCTGGTCCATTGCTCTTTCCACAGTGTTGAGTGCCTCTATGCACTTTCTTGCACTTTTCTTCTTTAACTTTCATCTCCTGTCCCTACTCTCTCTTCTCCCAGGTTCCTCCTATTCTGGCCCCGGCTGTAGATACATCACCTGCAGGATGATTGAATCTGGCTAAACTCTGGCATCACAGCAAATAGGATTAATTTATTACACTTATTCCAAATTCTACATTGACACAGCTGTAAATTGAGCAGTGAAAAATTCCAAATAACCTGACAGTCAATACAATTAAAGTGCTTGAAGTCAGACGTGCAGGGAACAGACAATCTAGGAGTAAGAAATCTGAAACTTGGTTCTTAGAGAGCAGATTTGCCATCTACGGGTCACTGTGACTTGATACCTTGTCACGATCCTGGACAGAATTGGCTGTGTGGGAGCTGAGGAATTTTGTGACTGGGAAGACTTGGTTTGTACTGCCCAACTAAACTGACTAAGCATAACAGGAGTTTATGGGGTCATATAACTGGAAAGTCTAGGGGTAACGTTTCATTGAGGTATAGCTGCATCAAGGGACTCAAATGTGGTCATCTGGGAATCTCCTCCAGCTTTGATTTACTCTCTGTTGTGTCCTCAGTCAAGCCCTCTGTAATGGTGATGAAGGTAATCATTAGAAGTTCTGGGCTCACAGCCTACCAGTATGGTAACTCCATCAGGAAGATCTCTCATTTCCAGTAATTCCAGCAAAAGTTTTTGATTCTTTTGTCATTAGCCTAGGTTGGGTCACTGTAGGCTGGGGGATGTGTCCTCATTGGCCAGGTTTGAATTATACGGCCATCCCTGGAGATGAAGAGATGGTTTTTCTATGACTAAAAGAAGGGATTATGGACATTTCTCAGAACAGCAGATGGCCATGGTGATATTCTCCAGTCTTGTTTTTCTTAATATATTATTATCTTTAGAGAGTAGAGCCTTGTGCAGCCTGTTTGAAAGTGTTTCTTGTCTGGTCTAACCTAATTTCCTAAGGAAAAAATTGAGAAAACTTTGGATGAAACTCTGCTTTCTTGACTTCATGTCCAGAATTACATAACATCACTAGCAGTTTTCTGATCCAGAATTAAAGGTGCTATTTCATGAACACTTGTCATGTGCTGGAAATTGGGTTCAGTGCTCAGTGGAGATTTGGTGTTTACCTCCCCAGAAGCCAAACTTTTCTTCTAGAAATGGCCCCAGTATTCATCAGAGATCAACTCCTCCACACTCTCTGGATGGAATTCCCCTTTAACTCCATAAACGGAATATAGGATGCAGGTGTTTTTTTTGTTGTTGTTTTTGTTTTTAAAGATTTTATTGGGGAATTGGGGGAGGGGAACAGACAAGTTCTGTCCTTTTGTTCTTCAGTCTAGTTGTGGAGGACATTGCTTTACTGGCCCATGTTGGTATCATTGCGCTCTTCTTGGTTGGGTGAGGCAGATTGGTCGCCCGCCTCTGGACGGCCGCTCACAACGGCTCTTGGCAGCTCACACCGACTGCCGGCTGCTCATGCTGGCTGCCAGCCACTCACTGTAGCCTATGGCAGCCCACTGCAGCAGTGGCTGCAGCTATGCCTTCCCCGGGGACTCGCAGCAGCCCAGCTCCAGGTGAAGCTGTTATTTACCACCTTAGCTGTAGAGGGCAGTGTCACTGGCCCTCATATGTAGGATCTGAACCGGGGCCCCTGGCGTTGCAAGCCAACTCTTAACCAACGTGCCACTCGGCCAGCCCGGGATGCAAGTTTTAAACCAATTAGAGTATCACATTTCCTAATCCACAGAGATTGGTTCAGGGGTGATCATGTGATCTAAGCCAAAAATCGGGACTTCCTTTGAATATCAACTGAACAACAGGCTTTGTATAAAGCCAGAATAGGAGAAGGCACAGCCAAGATTGAGAGAAACGGGGCCTGCCCCAAATCACTGAGATTTGCATCTAGCTGTGTCTGAAGCTGCAGCGATCTGACTTGTTCAGTTATTTGAACTGGGACATTTCATTTCTGTCATTGGTAGTACAGTGAAGTTTTGATGTGCCCAAAGTCCAACAGCCGGCAAATGTCAAATGTTGAACCCAAAATGTTTAATGCTATTTTGATTTATATCAAGTTGTTTTAAGGTCATTTTCAAAACTTTCAACTCATTTCAAGTTAGAAACTTAGAAAATTGACAACTCCAAACTCTCTCCTAAATACCTGCTTAACCTGACTTTTCTTGTTCATACTCCCTACACTGTAGTTTGGTCTCTTCACAACTCTCAGTCCTCCCCTCCCCCAGTTCTGGAGGCAAGAAGTTTGAAATCAAGGCTTTGTCAGGGTTGGTTTCTTCTGGAGTCTCTGAGGAATCGATTTCATGTTGTTCTAGCTTCTGGTGGTTGCCAGGAATCCTTGTTGTGCCTTGACTTATGGATGCATCTGCTTCCACCATCACATGGTGTTCTCTCTCTGTGTCTCTTTGTGTTTTCACATGACCTTTCTATATGGACACCGGTCATTAAACATAGGGTCCACCCTAATTCAGGATGACCTTATTTTAACTATATCTGCAAAGACTCTTCCCAAATAAAATCACATCCACAGGTATGGGGGACTAGGACTTTAACATATCTGTTTTGGGGATACAATGCAACCCACCATAATACCTTTATCCTGTTATTCAGTGTAATGTTTTATAAATATAAATGTCTATTAAGTCAACCTGGTAAATAGTGTTGTTCAAATCTTCTGTTACTGATTTTCTGTCTATTGTTCTATTGATTATTGAGAAAGGTATACTGAATGAAATATCTGACTATGTCTGTGAATTTATCTATTGCTTCTTGTACTTCTATCAATTTCTTCTACTTGTAATTTGAAGCTCTGCTATTAGATGCATAAACATTCAGGATTGTTATGTCCTCCTTTATCATGATAAAAATGATTTTCATTATCCCTTATAATTCTTTTTTGCTCTGAAATGTACTTTGTCAGACATGAATATAGCCACACCAGCTTTCTTTTGATTAGTATTAGTATATCAAAAGGTATATCTTTTTCCATACTTTTAATTTTAATGTGTTTGTGTTTTTATAATTCAAGTGTATTTCTTGTAGGTAGCAAATGGTTATGTGTTACATTTTTGTCCACTCTGCAATGTCTGCCTTTTAATTGGGATATTTAGACCATTTACACTTAATGTGATTATGGTTATGGTTAGGTTTAAACTATTATCTTGCTACTTGTTTTCTATTTTTCCCTTTATTCTGCTTTTCCTTTTTGTCTGCTTTCTTGTGAGTTAACTGAATAGAATTTTATAATTCTATTTTATCTCCCTTTTGTTTTCTTATCTATAATTCTTTGTTTTATTATTTTGTTATGTGTTTTAGCGTTCATAGCATACATCTTTCACTTCTCATAATCTACCTTGAAGTGATATTATTCTACTTCAAATGTGGAATCTATACAAGTAGTAATATACTTTCATTTCTCCCTTCCTGACCTTTGAGTTATTATTGTCATATATTTTATTTTTATATGCTATAAAAACCTCATATTCTATGTTTGTTTAAATGATTGCTTTCTAAAGAGATTTAAGTATTAAGAGAAAATCTCATGTAGTTAACCATGTGGTTATTATTTCTAGTACTCTTCATTCTTTTTGTAGATTTATATTTCTACCTGACATTATTTTTCTTTTGCCTGAGGACTTTTTTTAACTTTTCTTTTACTGCCGGTCTGCTGGTGGTAAATTCTTTCTGTTTTTGTATATCTGAAGACATATTTTTTTCACTTTTTTTGAAATATATTTTCACTTGGTGTACAATTCTATGTTTACAGGGTGTTTTTTTTGTTGTTGTTGTTCTGGGCTTTAAAATTTTTCCACTGTCTTCCTGCACAAACAAGAAAACTGTTATAATCATTTCCTTATCCTTGTTCTTCAGTTTGTAACAAGGCTTTTTTTCTTTGACTGATTTTAAGATTCTTTCTTTTTAATTATTTTGAGCAATTTGATTATGATGAGTCTTGAATTTTTTCTTTATTTTTTTATTTTTTTGTGCTGTGCTTCATTGAATTTCTTGGACCTGTAGGCTTATAGTTTTAATCAAATTTGGAAAGAAATTTCACCTTGTTTTTAAAATATTTTTATTGCTGTTTTCAAGTTCACTAATATTTTATTTTTCAAAGTCTAATTTTCTGTTAATCCGAACTAATGTATTTTGCATCTAGTATGTTATAGTTTTTATTTCCAGAAGTTGTATTTTAGTCCTTTAAAAATACCTTTCTATTTACATTTTGAACATATAGGGTAGAATTATAACTTTTAATGCACTTATTAGCTAATTCTGACATCTGTGTCATTTCTGAGTTGGTTTTAAGTGACTGATATTTCTCCTCACTATAGTTTGTATTTTTATGTTCTTTGCACATCTGTAATTTTTCGCTGGATATTTTTGTATTCTCATAAATAATTTCAAACATTGTTCTGTTCTCAATTACATTACTTAGAGCTTGATCCTTTTGTGTTTTGCTTTTAAGAATTTTTATAGTCAGGAAATTTTGTAAAGGCAGAACATTTCTGGGGCACTCTTAGGCTTACCTTGTTTCTTTTTCTTTTTTCTTTTTTTTTTTTTAATATTTTATTGGGGAATTGGTGGAGGGGAACAGCGTTGGGGAATCGGGGAAGGGGAACAGACAAGTTGCTGTCTTTTTGTTCTTCAGTTTAGTTGTGGAGGATATTGCTTCACTGTTGGTATCGTCATTGCGCTCTTCCCGGATGAGTCAGATCGGTCGCTGGCCTCTGGATGTCGCTCACCGCGGCTATTGGCAGCTCACGCTTGGCTGCCAGCCGCTCACGCTGGCTGCGGGCCACTCATTGTAGCCTATGGCAGCCCACTGCAGCAGGGGCTGCAGCCCACACCATCACGGGGGCTCGCACAGCCCAGCTCCAGGTGGAGCCATTCTTAGCTGTAGAGGGCAGTGTCATTGGCCCTCATGTGGGATCCGAACCGGGGCCGCTGGCATCCCAAAACCAGCGCTTAACCAATGCGCCACTCGGCCGGCCCCCTTGTTTCTTTTTCATCTCTCAGATATCAGTGTCCTTCATTGCCTGTTGTCTAGTGTTCTGAAAGCCATTGTTTTATATTTCTTGTCCATTTTCTTAGTTGTTTCAGGTGGGAGGGTAAATTTGATCCCTGATACTCCAGCTTGGCTGGAAGTAGAATTGTTGTCCAGCCTTCCAGGTCATTTTTATTATTATTAATATTATGATTTTTATCCCTATTTATAGATGAGAAAATAGAAATTCAGAGACATTAATTCATATAATGGCAAAAGTAGGTTTAGACACTGTTTTTTTTTTTATTTTTTATTGGAGTGAATGCAAGTGATCAGGAAACTGAATTTGTGAAGGAGAAAAGGCCAGTTCCTGGTGACTTGTCACTTTTCCTTCTTTCTTCTCAAAGATAAGTTAGCTCATGATCAAGGCAAGATGGCTTTCATCTTCTTTACCCTTCCATAGCACCAGCTTCTCTCCTTTATTATTTTTTGAACCATTGGTTTCTACTTATAGTAGTTTTCTACAGAATTTGACTACATTGGGCATTAACCAGCAACAAATCAAGTGTTATCTCATTCAACAATGAGAAATAAAATAAGTCTACTGTTTTGGAAGAAATTTCATGAAGGAATGAATATTTCTTCCTAGTATTTTCTCTGAGGTGCTGCTGACAGCCAGTGCTAAAAGATGAGAGTAGAGAATGGTGGAATGTTCCCTTAGATACTCACTTTAAAGACCCATTATTATTTTAAGTGATCCAGTAGGAGATGCTCTGGACTGGAGGTATCATGCATACCAACTTGAGTTCTAGCTAATTCATCAATTAGCAGAGTGGTATGTTTCTTGGTCTCCATGACCTTCGCTATGTAAAACAGAGTCCCAAAAATATCCCACCTCAAGTGTTGGAGAGGATGTGGAGAAAAAGGAACCCTCATACACTGCTGATAGGAATGTACATTGATACAGCTACTATGAAGGACGATGTGGAGGTTCCTCAAAAACTTAAGAATAGGATTACCATAAAACCCAGCAATCCCTCTCCTGGGTACCTACCAAGAAAACCTGAAAATATTTCTCTGTAAAGATATATGTACCCATATGTTCATTGCAGCATTATTCATGGTGGACAAGACATGGAAACAATCAAAGTGTTCTTTGATAGATGATGGGATAAAGAATATGTGGTACATATACATACAATGGACTATTACTCAGCCATAAGAAAAGATGAAATACTGCCATTTGTGACAGCATGCATGGATCTTGAGATTATTATGCTAAGTAAAATAAGTCAGACAGAAAAAATTGAGAACCATATTATTTTACTGATATGTGGGATATAAAGCTGAAAGCTACATACGAATAAGACAAACAAACAAAGAAAAACCCATAGACATAGACAATAGTTTAGTGGTTACCAGAGGGTAATGGGGGAGAGTGGTGGTAGAATAGGGCAAAGGGGATCAAATACCTGATGTTGGAAGGAGAACTGACTCTGGGTGGTGAACACACAATGTGATATATAGATGATGTATTATAGATTTGTACACTTGAGACCTATATAATTTTATTAACCAGTGTCACCCAAATTAATTTAATAAAATTAAAAAGAAATATCCCAACTCATCTATTTTCGTGGGTCACTAGGAAGATCAAACATAATCATGGATGTTGCTTTAGCAGGAAAAGTTTAAGAGCTGAATATTAGAAGGTTATTACGAGTCTCTTCCTTTGATAAGCTAGGTATAAGTGCCCCTTCCCTTTCTGAAAGAAGCTTTTTAAATTTTGTTTTATTATTTTTTATTTTTTGTGTGAGGATGCCAGACTCAGGGGCATGTTTTCAGAGGAAAGACCTGAAGTTTAGGAGAAGACCCACAGCCTTGGGAATTGGACCAAAATGGGTTCTGCGGCCTGACATATTTACTTATTTACTTCTCTTTTATTCCAAAGCTCATTCCAGTTTGGACCCCTTACAAGCAATGACCGTGAAGGAGCCTGGAGCCCATCCCCCAGTCAAACTAAACTGTTACCTGTTTCCCACAGAGTGTGCCTGCATGCTAATCTGCCTGAAATGTTTTGACCCAGCTCTTTGAGTCCCTCAGGAACTGGCCTAATTACCTTCTGGAGGGCTTCTGAACAGATTGAGATGTCCCTTTACCTGTGTGTCTCTTGAACTGTATGCTGTTGCTATAGAGCCTATCATATTGTAGAACAATTACTCCTTAATATTTCTGACTATTTGATTATATTTTAAGTCCCTCAAAAGCTGGGAATAGGTTTAATTCATCTCAGTGTCTCATATCCTTTGATGCTTAATACATTTGAAACAGTTCCTATGGTTTTTATTATTTTTTTGAAGAATAAACTCTGATAGATAATTCATCACATTTCAAAGAATCTTAAAACAGTGCAAAAGGGGATAAATTAGAAGTTCCCATGTTCCTTTAAGCCTCTCAGTCTCTCAGTCTAACAGTGAGTCTCTCTCACTGTTAACAGGTAGGGAGAGATATCCCTTCAGACATGCATATGCATGGGACTGTTTTATAGACACATTCAACTTTTTAGAAATAATCTAAATGAGATTGTGATTTACATATTATTCTCTAACTTACTTTCTTCACTTAATATGTTTGGTATTACTTTCTAATATTCCGTTTTAAATGCCTTATTTATTTACTAGTTTTTCTATTGACAGACACATTTTCAGGTTTTTACTGTTAAGTACAAGGCTGCAAAAAGTATACTTGAACATTTTTAATCTGCTTTTCCCAAATTTGGAAATGTTGCTTTGTAAGTGACTTGGTCATGCTTATTTTCTCTCCATCTTCACCAGGATAACAACAATTTTAAATTTCAAACATGATAAATTTGAAAACAGTTGGCTTTCACAACTATTTCCAAACTATTTTTTCCCATTTTAAATCCAAACATCTTAAGGCACAATTTCAAAACATTTTAGATATTAAACTAGCTTATTTTCTAAGCTTGTGACGAGTTGAAAATTTTTGAAAATGACTTTGAAACAACTTGAATGTTCCAGAATAATTTTCTAATATTTTGAAGCATTTGAAAACTCACTGAGCTTTTAAAAATATTTATAAAACATTTAAATAAAGGTGATTAGAAATTGCAGAAAAAGCAAAGCATGTTCATTTTATAGCTTCATATTTTTTTCTTCTAGGTTTTGCCTTCTAAGTTTAGAAAACATATTTAACATATGTTAGTTATTTTCATTAAAGGAATATGAGCTATTTATTATCATAATGACATTCTCTCTGCTTTTCTCCTTTCTGGAATGGAATTACCTTCCTTTATTCATTTAACAAATGTGTATCGAGTGCCTACTAGGTATTAGCCAGTGTTCCAGGTATTGGGAAAGAGCAGTAAGTAAAAGACAAAAATGCATCTACTAATGGAGCTTACATTTTAGTAGGAGAGGTCAAAAATACACTAACTAGGTAAAACATATAGTGGTCAATTCTAAGGAAAAAAAGAAGGCAAGGAAAAGCATAGGAGATGTTGAGGGTAGCTAGCGCTTACAGTTTTATACAGGAAGACCAGGAAATAGCTTGCAGAATATAACTTTTGAGTTGGAGGCAAGTGAGGGTGTGAGCCTTATAGATATTTGAGGAAAGAGCATCTTAGGTTGAAGAATAGCAAGTAGAAAGATCCTGGGGCAGGAATGTGCTTAGAGTGTTTGAGGCACAGCAAAAAGACAAATATCACTGCAATTAAGTGAACAGGGGAAAAACAATGCAAAATTAGGTCAGAGGGAGATTGGGGGTGAAACAAATCATGTGGGGCCTTATAGGGTGTTGTAAGGACTTGGGCTTGTTCTCAAAGTGAAATAGGAGGCTATTGGAGGGTTTGGACTTAGTCTGAATTATTTCACTTACATGTTGACAGGCCTGCTCTGGCCTCTGTGTCTGTGTTGAGAGGCACAAGTGGCTAAGGTAGAAGCCTGGGGACCAGTAAGGAGTTAGAGCAGTAATTCAGGTGAAGAATGATGGTGCTGGAGTGGAGGTGGTGAGAAGGGGTTCAATTTTGGATAGAATGTAGGAATACTGGAGAGGATTTGTTGGTGAGTTGGTTGGAATTTTGAGCAAAAGAGAGGAGTCAAGGTTTTTGGCCTAAGCTGCTGACTGGGTGGATTTGCCGTGTAATGGAATGAGGAGACTAGAGGAAGAGTGGTTTGGAGCGGGGTATCAGAAATTAGTTCAGGATATTTACATTTGAGATACCTTTTGATATACAAGTGGAGATGTCGGGTGGGCAGTTGGAGTTCAAGTCTGGAGTTCAGAGGCAAGGCCAGGGCTGGAGATGTAAATTTGGGAGACATCAGCATATAGAGTATTCAAAGACATAAAGCTGGGTGAGATACCAGGCGTGTGTGTTAATATGAAGAAAGTGATCCAAGGACTGGGCTCTGTGTCCCTCCGACATTTTGAACTCAGAGAAGTGAGGAGAAATCAACAAGGGGTACTGAGGAGGCCCAGTCAGAGAAGCAGGAGGAAACCCAGCTGAGGATGTGGTGTCCTGTTAACCAAGGGAGGAACTATTTCAAGGAACAGAGAAAAGGATGAACAGAATCATCTGGCTAACGTCTTATCAAGGTGCTAATTTTGTTATTATTGGCTCTTCTAGGAAGCTATTTCTGGTTGTACCTACACTTCATTCCCTCTCTCCCCCCACCCCCCACTTTACTGCTCTGTTTGCTTACCCTGTGCTGGGTTCCCAGCTTCTTCAGGGTTGAGCTCCAATTTCACACAACCCGCATTATAATACAAGGGTCAGCCCCATTAGACCAGGGCCTTTGGAGGGGACGGCCAGTGTCTTAACTCCACTGCCTGCTACAGAGCGTGAACTCAACACATTTTTAATATAAGTAAATGACTTGTGTTAATGTAGTTTTACTTTGCATTTTTTAAAAATGATTTTTGGACCAGGTATATAATAACTTGAATTTTAGAGATTTAGCGAATTTCAAACGTGGAAAACAAAGGCTCACATTAGGTTCTTCAGGAGATTTTGCCCTTACATACATGAAATTTTATAATCACTTCCGTATATCAGAGTGACCTTCTGTAGCATCCTTTGCAATTCCCTATCTCTATGCCCTCGCTAAAGCCTTTTCATCCACCCAAGATGGCCTTCCCTCCGCCACAACAGACCATTGGAATCTGCCTACCTCAAAGGAGCCTTCTCCAAGAAGCCTTCCCACTCACCACCTCCGATCCAGGCACACATTCTAGTAATGCTTGTCTTGCTCTTATATTAGTATCAGTGTGCATTCTTAAGTTTAAGATTAATTGGCATTTATATCTTTGCCAGAAACCAGCAACTCTGATTCGCTTTCCTGTGGCTTACAGTTAGCAGTGCAGTGTCTAGGTAAAGTAGAAACCCAATAACTATTTGCAGTGTCAACATTATCTGAAAATAAGTGATTTCAGTTTCAGAGGCAATACAGATTGAAGTCAGCCATTGTATAAAAGTCCTGACTTGATTAAGGGCTCTCACAGATGGACATCTTCCTAATAAACATCAGTACAATGTTCCTCCCCATTGTTCAGCCAATGGACCTTTCAAAACCAGTTAGGTGTTGTTATATGTTGGGAGGATCTTGAGAAAGTAAATAATCAAATGCTCATAATTCTGAGCCTCAAGTAATGCTGCCTATCTAATATCCTGTAAAAGGTCAAAGGAATCAATCACTGTTGCTTTTTTATGCTCATTACATGTTTTGTGCAAAATATCAATCAGTCACTCAGTAAACATTCACAAATGGCCTACTATGGGTTCAGAATAGGGAAATATGCTGTGGAGAGTCCAAGGTGCTCACACATGGTTTCCATCCTCAGGAAATGATAATGTAGCATGGTATCTGCCATAGGGACATGCATCTGCAAATACCTCCCTTCTCTTCCCAGTGGTGGACCCACTGACTGTCAGCCTCTATATTGCTAATCCTCAGTGTGATCTGAAGTCCTTCTCTAGCAAGCCCCTGACCAATTGGAGCTCACACATGGGATGAGAGCTATTTGCCATTCCCTATACTGGATTTCAGGAAAAGGGTACCATGAGGCAATGAGAGTAAAATGGTGTACAGCTCTGAGAAATGGAAACCCCTCTTTCTATTGTGTGGCCAGGCCACTGAACAAGAAGTCAGGAGTGCCAGGTTCCAGTGCCTCTTCTACAACTGGAAATGTGATTGGGGCAAGTCACTTAAACTTTTGGACACTTTTCTTTGGGATAATCTTGACATAAGAATATTTTTACTGCTGCAGTTTTTTGTAGGTAGAAGGTTGGACTAGATTCAGGTGTTAATATTTCTCCTACCCAAACTTCTGCTACTAAAAAATTATGAGCACTTATTCTTTTCCTGGCTTTCTGCTAAAGGATTTATGGGTTCTGGACCCAATTTCAACCTGTGTGTGTGTTGGGAGGAGGGCTATGGATTTCCCCACAATACCAAGCAATTCTCTAATACCAGCTGGGTGTTCTACCATTCAACTCAATTCTAACACTATCTACTGGGAGATCGCATCAGATCCCACAGGGTAAGGGCTCAGTCCCATAAGACTGCCCCTTCCCACTTCAAAGGCTAACCAAAAGTCCAGGTTTATTACTTGTACATCTGCTAAAATCAGAAATTCCCAGAACCCCATCCTTAGGTTCGATTAATTTGCTAGAGTGGCTCATATAACTCAGAAATCCCATTTACTTGCTAGATTACTGGTTTATTACAAAGGAGAGTAAAGGATATGAATCAACAGCCAGATGGAGAGATACGCAGGATGGGGTCCCAAACATAGGAGCTTGTGTCCTCATGGAGTTTGGGGCCTGGTATAGAGGCACGTGAAGCATTCTGATTCTCCAACCTGGAAGCTCTGTCAAACACCTTCTTTTTTTAAAATCTAGGTTTTATTACATAGGCATGATTGATTAAATGATTGACAAGTGGTGACTGAATCAACCTTCAGCCCATCTCCGCTCCCCAGAAATCAAGGGGTGTGATTGACTGAAAGTTCTACCCCTTTATTCATGGTTGGTTCCCCTGGCAATGAGCCCCCATCCTTAGCTGCATTTCACAAGTCTCATTAACATATACCTAGCTGGGGTAGAAATGGGCTTGCTTTGAATAATAAGACACCCATTTCACCTTTGGCCCTGAAGCCATTTCAGAAAATGAGGACAAGAGACCAAGTGTTATAACCAAAGATTCTTCCATTGTTTCTATTGTTCAGGCAATTCTAAGAGTTTTGGGTCCAAGAACCATGAAAGAAGACCAAATTTATATTGGGTTGTCGAAAAAGTCATGATGCATTTTTGCAATGAAAAACATAGAAAAAATACGTCATGAATTTTCCGACAACCCAATATGTAACATATTTATTATAAATCATGATATCACAGGGCTTTATCTCCATCGAGCAGTTTAATCTTCTCTTTAGGTTTTATTAATATCCTCATTGGACAGATGAAGAAGCTGAAGCACAGAGAGGCGAAGTAATTTGCCCCAAGTCCCACAGTGAGTGAGTAGTTTGAATCCCAGCCCAGACTCTCAGACCTCCAGATAACTCTAAAGTCTGCTCGTTGAGTTGCAGCACTGCATAGAGGCCATTGTGGTTTGCTAACTTTGCTCTGGTTGAAGCAAGACCCTGCCCCACCGGTGTCTCTGGCACTCCTCCACCCCTGCACTTCCTCTGAGACATCTCTGTGGAACCCACGGAACCCCAGAGCCAGCCTCAGAACTTCTGGGCTAGGAAACCTCACCAACCTTTCAGCTTCCACGTTCTGCTTGCATATGACAAATACAGCAGCATGGATATCAGCATTCCTTCCTCAGCCCTGAAGGGGACCACTTAAATTATAGATGATGCTAACTCGAACCCTGGTTTACAAAACAGCAATGCGGAAGTGATTCTTCAGGGCTGGTCTGGGCCAAGCACGTTGTTTGTCATACTGTTCAGTGTCTTCACCCCGGGGCCCCAGGGGAGGGATCTTTCTGGCCTCCGTGTGAAGGGCTTTTCTTCGGCATTGGTGTGCTTTAGCCTGTGAGTCTCATAACCTGCTCTGGCTTCCTTGACATACTGACTTCTGAAAAGCTCCGAGCCACATGGGCTGCAGAGTCCTAGGGAGCTTACTGACTTTACTCATGGCTCTAAATCAGTTTCTTTTCCTTTTGTCTCATTTTTTTTTTCCCTAATAATAAAATTTATTTTTCTGTGGCATACACAGTTTTAGAAATCACCTTAAATCCCTTTTGGAATAAGGTGGGGTATATGTGAAGAAAAATTATTTTCTTTAAAAAGAATTTCCTGCTAATGACCGTATTAATTCTGGGCTCCCTTAATTAGCTTAAAATCTTGAATGTATGAGTTTTTCATTCTGTTTGATAGCGTTTTAAAGTTCACCATGAAGTAGGACCCCGATCTTGCGAGAGATGAAGGAAATAGGAACATAGTCACTATTTCCAAATTGTTACATTGTAGGCTGGCCAAAGTGGAACACAAGTCATCATTTAAGATGAAGGAATGAGGGTAAAAGCAAGAGAAAAAGGAAAGAGATTTGAAGAGTCCTTATTTTGTACAGGAGACTGTGCTGGGTGCTTCATATACTTTTTATCTTTTAATCCTCACAGCAAATTTATGAGTTGCTTTCCGAAATTACTGAGAAGGAAACTGAAGTTTGATGAGGTTTAAGGAGAGAAACAAGAATGAGGTCGTTGGATATTCCAGCTGGTTTCCTACATCCATCTTTATCCACAGCCATCTGCACCCTCCAGAGTTCAAATTACCATCATCTCCCTGGTGGGGACTACAACTAACTGGTCTGCCCACCTACAATCTGACACCCCTACAACTTATTCTTCACACTGCAGCCAAAGTGACAGCAAATTGTAAATCTACTTCTATTACCTGCCCGCTTCAAACCTCTCAATAGCTCCCTTTGTCCTTAAGATAAAGACTAAATCCTTGAGCCTTATGCCTGCATGGCCTAGCCTGTGCCTACCTCTCCAGCCTCATCTCTCACAGCATTCCTCTTTTCCTCTCATCCTCTACCGCCATGGTCAGCATGCATCAGAGTCATCTGGAGAGCTGACGGATTGCTGCTGCCTTGTACCCCTCGCCCCCATCCCCACCTCCAGAGATTCTGATTCAGTAGGTCTGAGATTGGGCCTGACACGTGCATTTCTCATGCTTTCCCAGGGGGTGCTGATTCTGCTGGTCTGAGGACCACACTTTGAGTGACATCACCTACTACACATTTGTCTGACATTGAGTCTTTGTATAGAGGTCAGCAAACTTTTTTCTTTAAAGGACCCGGTGGTACATATTGTGTTCTTTGCAGTCTGTTTGGTCCCTGTCACAGTTACTCAGCTCTGCCTTTGCAGTGTGCAGGCAGCCAAAGACACTACGGAGTGGACATGATTGTATTCCACTGAAACTTTATGTACAAAAGCAGATGGTGAGTTGTATTTCTTGTGTAAAGCAAATTCCGAGCAGCAGTGTGGTAGAAGTCAAGTTCCCTCTGACCACAGAGCATTTTCACATGCCATTTCCCCCTTTGATTGGGATGTCCTTCCTCTCCTTATTTGCCCAGTTAGCTCTTTCAAAGCTATCACATCTCATATCAGTCAGACTATCCCACTGCCTTTCTTAACGTCTCTCTTGCATTCATGGCATTATTCATCCATTCAGCCATATTTATCATGTGCTTTCTAAGTGTTAGACACTGTTCTAGGTACTAGGGATATGGAGAAAAGGCAGATAAGATCCCCATTTTTAGGGGACATCTATTTTAGTGGGGAGGGTACATATAATAAAGAGGTAAACAAATAGGAAATTGAATAAGATTCATTGGAGAGTAATATAAAAATGCAGGGTAATAGGAAGAATAACTCGGGAAGGATTCCCCCTCCTTTGTAGTGATCTGTACAGTTTTGGTTTTGCATTTGTTTATGGGACTGTATGACTCATATTGTTCTACTTCATCAGATTGAAGAAACTTCTATGCCCTGCCTGGCTCTGCTCATGGTTGTTTTCTTATCACCTAGCACAGAACCTAATGGAGACGAAAATACTTATGAGTATAAAATTGAGCTCTGGATTTAATGAGTCATGCCTACAACTATTTCATTTATTCTTTCATCAAACACTCATTCAACGGGGTCAATACCCTCCCTCGGAGATACTTGGGATATAAGCTTTCTTTTCCATTAATTAATTGATCAAATATTTATTGAGCACCTACTATATGCTAGACTTGGCTCAAGGTCAGGGGACAAAAGGATGTGTAAAACAGAAAACGACCCCTGCCCTCATGGAGTTTACCCTCTGGTTGGGGGCGAGGTTGGGGCAGACATTAAATACTCAAAACATATTATATTAGGCATGCAAATCAATGCAGAGGACAAAAATCAAGTAGGAAATGGGAGGTAGAGTGCTGGATGGAGAGGCAGGCAATTGTATTTTAAATAGAGTGGATGGCAAAGGACTTGCCGGTATGTGAGCAGAGATCTGAAGCAGGTGGAGTCAATGAGCTAAGTAAATAAGTTCAAGCAAGTAAGTTCAAGAGTATTGAGCTGTCTGACACACCCATGGACAACAAAGAAGCCAATGTGGCTGGAGTGGAGTGATCAGTAGACCCCGTCTGTTGTGGAAATCAGCTTCATCTCAGATGTTAGGTCTAAAGTGAGATGCAGACAGTGTGGGTTCAGGAAATTCTCTGGGTGATTAACCTTCACACTAACTGGTGACCAGCTGCTCAGAAACAAGATTCTCTTCATCATGACAATGAAAGAAAAGTAGAGATTTTCTAAGCCCTTGCAAACTTAAACATTCTCTTCTTGTTCTAGCTCCCCGTGAAGTAAAGCCACTGAAAAATATTAGTTCAATGGCATCAGCTTAGGGAAAATTTGAGGCCCAGGTGTACCAGGAGGCACTTCAGAAAGATCCTGTTTTTTGTTTTTTTTTGAGGGCGGTGTCACTGGCCCTCATATGTGGGACCGAACTGGGGCCGCTGGCTTCCCAAGCCAGCTCTTAACCACCGCGCCACTCGGCCGGCCCAAGATCCTGTATTTTGAGTGCTTTATCTGGAGGGGTTCCTGTGTAGAGTTTAAGTAGATCATCTTTTATATGACATGGAATAGCATGGACTGCTGGGTATTTTTCCATATCCATTTCCCCTTGTTCCACCATAATGGAACTCCCAAGTTTACCTGAAGGTAAGGCATTTGCCAGCCTTTCTTGAAGCTAGGTATGACCACATGGCCGAGATCTAGCCAACAGACATGGTATAAGCAGAAGTGTTATGCACAATTCAAGCAAGTTTCTTTGAGGAGGAGAGTATTTCCTCCCCATTGCCTTTTGCCTATCTACTGGCTAGAATACGAATAAAATGACCAAGGCTCCGGCAGCCATCATGGACTTTCCAGAAAAGACTACATTCCAGCAACACTGAAGTGGAAATCTGCGAGGTGACAGAGTCCCTTGAGGTTTGTAAGCTGTCATGTTGACCCTGGACTGTTAATGTCCATAAAATATATGGGACAGAATACAACCATCTAATTTCTAAACCTCTCTTAATCTGGATTTGAGGTCACATGCAGGAAAACCTAATTATAACTGATACATCTAGACTTTATGGAACCATGGAGGTCTGAGAAACAGCAAATATAGGCATTTGTTTTTTGAGTGCTTAAATTAGATACTGTCAGTATGAGAACTGCAGGAGCATGTGTCTCAAAATGAAATTTATTTTGTTGTTTGTTTTTATTATAAAAGCAATCATGCTCATTTAAAAACCGATAGGCAAATAAAAAAAATGAAAACATACCCATCATTCCACCCTCCTAGAAACAATTAGTTAATGCAATCATGTATTAACTTTTCATATACACACATACATGACAATATCTTACAAATAGTCTTGTGACTTACATTTTTAATGTATTGTGAACATCATTTTCTACCAAGGAATGTATTTTTGCATTCAAAGTTTTAATGGCTTTGTTGTATACCGTTGTGTGGATATACCATACTTTATCTAACCAAACCCATACAGCTAGATATTTAGGTGGTTAATAATGTTGTGTTGGACATCCTGGTTGCTAAATCTTGGCACAGACTTTGAATAATTTCTTAAAAATAAATCCCCTTAGTAGATCATGTGATGAGCACATTAGAGCTGGGCCAGTTTCCAGAGAAGCAGAGGAAGGGAGAGATGGGGGAGATCAGTCCCACAGACTAATGGCACTGTGGAGCAGCCCCTGGGGGTGCTCAGGGTGATGGATGAGGCTGATTGTCAGGCCTGGGTCATGGGCCAGCGGTGGATAGGTGGGAAGTTGCTAGCCTGATGGGAGCCATAGAGACTAAGGTTTGGAATAGGGAGGACAGATAATTTTCCTAAGGCAGCAGCTCTCAAGCGGTGGTTCCTGGTGACCAGCAGTGCTAGTGTCACCTGGGAACTTATTAGAAATGTAATGGACAGGTTGGTGGCTGTAGTTAATAATACCATATTGTATGTTGAAAAGTTGCTAGCAGGGTAGATCTTAAAAGATCTCATGACAAGAAAAAAAGTTCATGTGTGGTGATGGATGGTAACCAGACTTACTGTGGTGATCATTTCTCAATATATAACAAGTCATTAGGTTGTACACCTGAAACTAATGTTATATGTCAATTATGTCTCAATTAAAAAAAGACATGAAAATTATCAAGAGTCACCCCAGAACAACTGAATCAAAAATGCTGGGGTCAGGCCCAGTAATATGCATTTTATCAAGACTTCTTGGTGATCCCCATGTATGCTAAAGTTTGATAACCACCTTCCTAAGGAAAATAAGGGTGTTCCTGAGAAACACAGGAAACAATCTCCTGGAAAGGCAAAAAAGGCAGACATTAGAATTTAAAATTTTCCTTCCACTAAAATTCCATTATGCTTTATTTATAGTTTATTTCTTTTATACTAATCTATTCTCTCTCCCATAGACTACATGCTTCTTGAGGGCAGGCAGTGGTGCTATTGAACTTGGTATGCTTAGCACAGTGGGCTAGGTGTGCTGACATCTTCCATGTGCTTCTTCCCATCCATGCTCATCCTTCTCTGCTCTCTGTTCCTGAAGACTGACCTCTGTGTGTCACATCGGTGGGCTCCTGTGTCCTCTGTATCCCAGTTGGGTTTGGCCAATGGACAGTTCTGCCTCCTTTCTTCGCCCCAGAAAAATGGAAGGAGAGAGAAGAGTAAGACCAAGGTTTGGATTCTATTGACTCCTCCTTGTGAGCTTTCTTTAGACCAGGTTGTACTCCCCATCCCACTATAAGCCACTGCTCCTCTGAAGGTAGCCTCCACTATTGGACTCCCTCCTCCCTGGGTCTGGAAATCACTCCTTGTTTTGGTCCTTCTGGCCTAGAGGCTACATAGCTTCACTGCTGATAATCTCAGGTGCCACCATCATCCCCCATGATTGCCCTATGTCCACACATGTATAATCTCCCCTTTTGTAGGTAAACCCTCCTAAGAATATTTATTTTGAGTGTGCCTTCTATTTCCAGCTGAGACTTGGTTGCTAGAATCAACAACTAATATATATGTGTTAATGAAATTGGAACATTTAAAAAATATTTTTATTGAAAACAAGCTATACACATGCTTGTATATCACCTAAAGTACTTTGGTAAAATTATTTTAAGATGGATAACTTAAACCCTCACTTCAGAAAAGTAAACCCCCTTGCTAAGAAAAATAAGTCCTAAAATACTTACAAGTATTACTTATAAGGAATCAAGAAAAAATATTGTTACTCATGTTCTTGGTTTAAACCATTGCGGAGGGGTAAGGTAGAACGTTTTCCAATTACTATTTATAGTGATAACTTGAGCCCTTGGCCTGTACATAGTCCCAAGGGATATGTGTATTTATGAAGATGGGAAATGGCTTAATTTATTTTCAAAGTTAACTTTTCATAATTATAATGACAGAAATTAAAGGCCCTTGGAGTTACATTGTAGCCAAAGAAATTAGTTTTAGTCTTCATGTGCGTAAATTATACCTTGGTATTTACGAAGAGCAATGTTCCCTGTGGCCAATGATGAGCCTCACCCTGCAGTTTATAAATCAAAGGTACAATTTGAGAATAAAACACTTTTTATGAAATAGAATGTCAAGAGCTCCTTGTTAAATTTGCGGTAGCAATTAAGTTCTCAGGTGAGAAAATGCCTCTTTTCCCATGTTTTATTAACTCTGTCATTCAGTGCTCCATTTATAGGAGCAGTTCTTCATTGTAAGTACATATTAGGGTGACTTTTTGGCTCAATTTTAATGAAAACTTTGAAAGGAGGAATTGGTTCCTGTCCACTCACTTGAATAGAGACTGGGTCTTCACCAGTTTTCAGAAAAAGAAGAGGGCAGAAGGACAGTAAATGCTCAATTTGGCCCAGGTTGGCTAGTGTTGAGGTGGAGATGTCCCCAGGAACTGACACTGTCTGGGGCAGCTGTCTCCCCATGCTGATGGCATTTTTCTCCTGAATTATGGGAATGACCTTGTTTCCAGCCAAGCCTTAGATTCTAACTGATCACAACTTTGGGGTAAAATATAATCAGTTTTGTGTTAGTCACCTTTGTTTTTTAAAGCACAAAGAGGTGTGTGTGTGTGTGTGTGTGTGTGTGTGAGAGAGAGAGAGAGAGAGAGAGAGAGAGAGAGAGAGAGAGAGAGAGAGAGAAGGTGATAGAGACAGACAGCTTAACATACTTGTGACTATCTTTGGCTTCTATAATTATCCCAAGGATTAGAATCACATTGAGGAGGTTATTTCCCTCTGGAATAAGAAATACTGTGTTTAGGGCTGGCCGAGTGGCACAGTGGTTAAGCACTGGCTTGGGAAGCCAGCGGTCCCGGTTTGGCTCCCACACACGAGGGCCAGTGACACTACCCTCAAAAAAAAAAAAAAAGAAATACTATGTTTAGAACCAGTCAGTTGTTTGTTTATTTATTTACTTTTCATTCGAAATATATATTTTTTATTTTTCAATTATAGTTCGCATGCGATATTATATTAGTTTCAGGTGTACAACAGTGATCACAGACCTACATGACTCACAAAGTGGGCACCTCTACCAATCTAGTACTCATCTGACACCATGTAGTTATTACAGCATTACTGCCTATATTCCCCATGCTATCCTCTACCTTCCCATGACTATTTTGAAACTATTAATACCAGTTTGTACCTCTCAATCCCCTCCACCATCACCCATTTCCCCACCCTCCCAATCGGGCACCCATCAAAATGCTCTCTGTATCTATGAGCTTGTTTCTGTTTTGTTTGTTTATCCTGTTTTCTAGATTCCACATATAAGTGAAATCAAATGATATTTTTCTACCTCTGTCTGACTTAGTCCACTCAGCACAATACCTTTTAGACCCACCCATGCTGTTGCAAATGGCAAGATTTCGTTCTTTTTTATGGCTGAGTAATATTCCACCGTATATAAGTACCAACTCTTGTTTATCTATTCATCTATTGATGGGCACCCAGGCTGCCTCCATATCTTGGCTATTGTAAATAATGTCACAATGAACATATGGGTGCACATGTTCTTTTGAAGGAGCATTTTGGGTTTCTTCAGATAAATACTCAGAAGTAGGATTCTTTGTTTCCTATCATAGCCTTTGCTTTAAAGTCTGTTTTGTCTGGTATAAGTATTGCTACTCCAGCATTTTTGTCTGTTTCCATTTTCATGAAGTATCTTTTTCTATCCCTTTACTTTCACTGTGTGTCTTTCCATCTGAAATGAGCCTCTTGTAGGCAGCATATTTAAGGGTTTTGTTTTCTTATTCATTCAGCCACCCTAGGTCTTTTGATTGGAGCATTTAATCCATTTACATTGAAAGTCATTGTTGCAAGATAGGTAGTTATTTTCATTTAATATTATTCCTATTTTTGATTTCTTTTTCCTTCTTCTTGAAGAAGTTCCTTTAACATTTTTTGTAATACTGGTTTGGTGATGATGAACTCCTTTAGCTTTTACTTGTCTGGAAAGCTCTTCATCTGTCCTTTGATTCTTTGCTGGATAGAGTAAACTTGGCTGTATGTCCTTGCTTTTCATCACATTGAATATTTTGTGCCAATCCTTCTGGCCTGCAAAGTTTCTGTTGAGTAATCAATCAGCTGACAGTCTTATGGGAGCTCACTCATAGGTAACTAACTACTATTCTCTTGCTGCTTTTAAAATTTTCTCTTTGTTTTTAAGCTTTGGCATTTTAATTATGTGTCTTGGTGTGGGTCTCTTTGGGACTCTGTGCTTCCTGGGCTTGAATATCCATTTTCTTTGCCAGGTTAGGCAAGTTTTCCATCATTATTTCTTCAAATAGTTTTTCAATTCCTTCCTCTCTCTCCTTCTGGTACCTCTATGATGCAAATGTCGATATTCTTTATGTTGTCTCAGAGGCTCTGTAACTGTCCTCATTTTTTTGGATTCTTTTTTCTTTTTGTTGTTTTGGTTGGGTGTTTTCTGCTCCCTTACCTTCCAATTTGCTGATTTGATCCTCTGTTCCATCTAATATACTGTTGATTCCCTCTAATGTGTTCTTCATTTCAGTTATTGTACTATTTATTTCTGTTTTTTTAAATGTTTTCTGTATGCATTTTTATGTTTCCTATCTCTTTGTTGAAGTTCTCACTGAGATCATTGTGCATCCTAATAATCAGTGTTTTGAACTCTGCATCTGGTAGATTGCTTATTTCCATTTTATGTAGTTCTATTTTCTAGAGCTTTGTTCTGTTCTTTCATCTGTGACATGTTTGTTTGTTGCCCCATTTTGGCTGCCTCCTTGTGCTTGTTTCTATGTATTATGTAGAACTGCTATGTCTCCCAGTCTTGACAGAGTGCCCTCATGTAGTAAATGTCCTGTGGGGCCCAGTAGCACATTCTCTCTGGTCACCTGAGCTGGGTGTTTCAGGTGTGTCCCTTGTCTCGATTGTGTGTGCCCTTCTGTTGTAGTTGAGCCTTGGTTGCTATTTGCTCATCATTGAGAGGGACTGACCCTCAGGCTGATTGGTTGTGTGGACTGGTCATGACTACAGTGGAGAAGCTGTTGTGCAGGTGCTGATCCTACAGAGCAGGATTTGCCTAATTGGGGTTGTGGTGCCTGCTGAGTCAGCCTTTTGGGTGTGTGTTTTGTGGAGGTGGTTGGATAATGCTCTTTTGTAGTCTGAAGCTGGCCACTAGTTATGTTTATTCTGAGGCCTCTTGGGAGGGGCTCTGTTGCAAGCCATGGTCAGCCGCTGCCTGTACCCTATCTGGGGCCACTTGGTATGAGCCTCAAAGTGATCTGCAGATGGTTGTCTTTTGTGCTGGACTTGGAGGTGCGTGGGAGAAGAGAAGATGTGAACCGAGGCCACTACCACTAATTCCAGGCTTGGCGCTGCTTAGCAAGAGGTATGGGGCACTATGAATTCAGGTCCTTCTTGTTTGGGGTTTGTGAACTTCGAGAGGCTTTAGGGAAGTCAGCACCATGAGTCAAGACAAGATATTTGTATGGAAAAGCTATAAGAGGTGACATGAGTGGATCTGATATTTTGGTGGTGTGGGGGTCTCATGGAATCACCAGGGTGGAATGAAAGATATTAGCCCGGTTGATGGAGACTCAGATATGGTGGCTGCCTATGTCTGCATGCTGGGTGGGGGTGGGGTGGGTCTCAATGAAGAAACAGTGGCTTCCTCCAGCACTTCTTTTTAGGAGAAAACTCCCTCACCGCTAAGCCAGATAATTCAGTTTCCCCCGTAGATCCCTGATACCCTTCACACTGCTGCCCCAGCCCTGGAGCTCAGCATGAGTGAGTCCATCAGTGAGTAAGTCCATGTGTGGGCCCTTTAAGAGGAATGCCTGAGATTCTAGCTGCCGTCTGTCTCACTCAGCCTCAATCTCCACTGGTTTTCACAGCCAGAAGTTATGGGGACTTCTCTCCCAGGCACTGGAACCCTGGGCTGGTGTGGGGTTGGGACCCCTTGCTCATCAGGGGGGACCTCTGCAACTGAGATAACTCTCCAATTTTTAACCACCACAAGTGGGTGTAGGACCAGCCTGTTCCAGTCAGCCCTATTTTTTATATTTATTTATTTATTTATTTATTTATTTATTTATTTATTTATTTATTTATTTTTGAGGGCAGTGTCACTGGCCCTCATATATGGGACCCGAACCGGGGCCGCTGGCTTCCCAAGCCAGCGCTTAACCACTGCACCACTCAGCTGGCCCCAGTCAGCTCTATTTTTAAATCTGGCATTTGCTCATGACCAGTTGTCCACCCCAGGTAACCTTCCTTAAACTTTAGTTTCTTCACTTTTTGACTAGTGATACTTCTATTCACAGTGTAATTATGAGGTTAAATGAGTAAATTTTACATAAATGAAATTACTTCATAAGCTATAAAGCATATGAATGCCCTCCAGCCAAAGACCACCAAGAACACACCTACAGTTGAACAAGTTGTGTTCATTACCCACTGCAATGAGAGAGAATGGTTCCATGGGGAACCATCGGGTGTCTCAGTTAGAGGGTGTTAGAAAGACTTAGATGAGATTTGAATTGGGATCATGTGACTTGGAGATGGCCTAAGGAAGTAGGGCTTTGCTGTGGTTTAGATACTGTCAGGATGCAAGGGTAATTTTGATTGGGTAGCTTAATGCAGTTTATCTAGAAGGAGGGAAGATTTGATAGAGGCTAAAGCTGTAATTAGTAAGGAAGGAACAGTCACTAATATTAGGAAAGGTGGATGTCTGGTTACTTTTGTGGTGTCTTGGACAATGCTTATGTCTTGCTTGTGTTTGGACATGCTTATGGAGTGGTATTGTTTTTGTCTTGACCCATCATAGTCACAGAGTAGCCCTGTCTGATGTTGATATTCTATGAAATTCTTTATGTTTAACAGAACATCAAGGGCTAGCTGGTAATGCCATGCCAGCTATTGGATGTCATGGGTTGCTTTTCTTTTTCTCAAGCATCATAAGAAAACTGGAATATTTTACATTTTTAATTGTACAGATACAGAGTTTGTGCTTGTTCATGTGCATGTGTATGGGTTTATGAGTGAGTCAATTGTGTGTGTGTGTGAGTGTGTGTGTGTGTGTGTGTGTGTGTGGTCAAGCCACAGCAGCATGTGTGGCTACCATTCTCTGATAAAAACACATCTTTTTTTTTAAAGATTTTATTGGGGAACTGGGGGAAGGGAACAGCGTTGGGGAATCGGGGAAGGGGAACAGACAAGTTGCTGTCCCCCTGTTCTTCAGTCTAGTTGCGGAGGACATTGCTTCACTGGCCCACGTTGGTATTGTCATTGCACTCTTCCCGGGTGAGGCAGATCGGTCGCCTGCCGGCCTCTAGATGGTCGCTCACCATGGTGCTTGGCAGCTCACACCGGCTACCAGCCACTCACGCTGGCTGCCAGCCAGTCACTGTAGCCTATGACAGCCCACTGCAGCAGGGGCTGCAGCAGCCTACACCGTCGCCAGGGCTCACGCAGTCCAGCTCCAGGTGGAGCTGTGAAAAACACATCTTTTTAATTGAGACATTGATATAGTTTAGTAGCCATGCTAGGAGCGTTCTAGTGTCCTCACTAAACATTACTCTTCCTGAGAAAACTCCACCCACAAACCCTGCTGAAGAGAGACTGTTTTGTACCAGGTGGCTCTTTGCCAGCTGTTGATCACAGCTGAAAGCATCAGGGCTGGGCCTGGCTGGAAGTAGTCAGCCCATGTGCCACATAGTGACCTATGATCATGTGTCCAGGCTTGAAGTGTTTGCTTGGACCAGTCAGATAGTTCTCCCAGAAACTAGGAAACCAAGCAACTGACAGCTAATGATGGGGGCAAAAGGCCATAGCATGCTATGAGGAAGATAATGTACAAACCGATTTGCAAACTGACATTACTAGCGTCATGAAAAAAAAAAAGTGAGGAAACAATTAGGAGTGAACAGCCTTGGTAGATAAAGAGAATAACAGAGCTGAAGTTCTAAGAGAAGCAGAAACTCTATGATAGAATGGCTGGCTGGCCTTGGAGCTCTCTTGGTGCTGGACCACTTTCTGATTCCAGCCTTGGCCATCTTATGACAAACTACCTCCTTGTGAGCTGGCTCAAATGGGTCCCTGTTTTGTGCAACAGAGTGATACTTATTTAAGTAACCATCTACAATGTTAGAGATTTTGAAAAGACTATAGACAGCATCTAGCCATTGCTTTCCAGTTGAGGAAACTTAGTCTAAGAAAAATGAAAGTAACTATTCAGGATGACAGACAGGATGGAGATGGGATGTGACTAGAACTGCATGCCCTTCTTAAGGATGTGCATACATGAATACACACAAGTGCTTCTTGTTAAGGATGATGATCACATTTGGAGGGGGTCTGCTTTCCAAGAAAGGACTTCATATAGATGGAAGTGATAACTGCCTACATGGTATTTGAGGGGGACTAGAAAGTTCTCTTACTTTTCCTTCCCCACTGTGGATGCTAGCACCTCCCTCCTCAGATTGTTGCAGAGGTTAAATGAATTTTGTTTTGTTCTGTTGTTGTTGTTAAATCCTTATTGCAGTGTCTGTTGCATAGTAAGAACTCAATAGATAGTCCTTATACATGTATAAACCCACTGTTACAACTCATTTATGCCTGGCCCCACAGCTTGTTAGAATAGATGATGCTCTAAATGTGTAATGTTGTTATCTAGGTTTATTAGTTTAGTTTAGGACAGTAACCAGAAGATATGACAACAGTGCAAGGTTGATGTCACCTATGCTGATATAAATGAATAATACCTTACACTAGTCTAGCATGTAGATCTAGCTACAGATAATAGCTCCGTTATCAAACACAAAAATTGTTGTATTTTTAGCCCTATTTTAAAGGTCTAGGACCTGAGGCATAGAGCAGCTGTAGAATGTGCAGGGATGCTCTCCCTGTAAGGAATAGTATGAAAACCCAGGGCACTTGGAGGTGTGGAAGAGAGTGTGCCAACTTGGAGAACTTTCCTAACTTCACCATTTTGTTCAATACCAGCTTTTCACACCCAGCAACTTGCAAATAAAGGGCACTCTCTCCATCTAGCTGTGAGTGTAATTCCTCTCTGTCCAGGCGTAATGTCACCACCATGTTTAGCACCTGTATCAGGGAAATTGCCTCCTTGGTGCACATCCACCTTTCTAATTCATCTCTGTCTGGGCAGGTGATGAGAATGGCAGCTTGGGCTTGGAGAACATTCATGGCATAATGAAAGCAGCCTGTATTGGTCTAGCTGAGCCTGCAGGTCAACACGGGTAGGAAATAGGTGGTTGTGTGAGTTTCTGCAGCTCAATATATAAAGTTTCTTTGAAAGGATTTTTAAAAAGCTTGGAAAATGTGAAGCTCCATTTCTTTCAAGAGGATTCATTTGAAAAGCCATGGCTATTAAGTATATAGGGTCCTATTGCTGCTTATGAACCAGGCAGTGCTGGATTTGGGACACAGTCTGCCTGCTAAATGTTGGTCAAAAATTTATCCAGGTTGATGGCCACACATTCGTTTGAAGGGGATTATTTTTCATGGCTCTTTAAGAAACTATGTGGACTGAACGTTTAAATTTTCTAAGCTTTCTGACATTTCTGAAAGTAATGCTAAGCATACTTTTAAACCTGTCAGGCTTAAGATAATTATTTTGATCAAAGTATTTTTATTCACATGTTAAATTTACTTAAGACTGATCTACTAGTTTGAATTTGTATGCATCACCTCACTTAAGAGCATAAGAACTTAATTATAAAATAAAATTTTGTTTGCCATTTCATGTATCAAGTACCCAATTTCTGTTATATATGCATTTTTTTTAAAAAAAACATAAAGTTGCATCACGTTAATTATAGCTTTGGAGTTTATACAAAATATTTCTACATAGACTCATAAAGTGAGTCTGGATATTGAAGGAATTATCTTTATATTTTTGGAAACTTTAAGATAGTCAAGTAAAATTAAAGCATTTTAAGTAATGGGTTACTCTTAAAAAGAAACATATCTGAGAATTTTTTTCCCAGAAAAAGTTACAACTAACTTTGTTTTAAAGAGTTATTTTCTTCAAGTGTGTGTTTTTTTTTTTTAATGAGATTGTCCACAAACAGAGTCCACTGCTTGTATGTGTGTTGTTTGTATGTGTGTATACTTTTTCAAATGTATTACATTTTTGGTATAGGTGGACAGATGCCTACTTGAACAGTTTTGGACTGACTTCATTATAATATAAGAACACATCTGATATTACAGATATCCATTTGCCCGAACAATTTAACCCTCCTCTCTGGGTTTATAATCATGAATCTTTATTTCATGAAATCAAGCAAGAAAATTAAATGAAATCCCTATGATATTAACAGTATAGATTCATTTTAATAGGTTGCTTTGATCCTCTCTTTTAAGAGAGCCTCTTTATCTTGCCAACATGACTTCTTTTCAGTATTCTATTACCTGAAAAATAGCCTTTGTTATTCTTTGGAACTTTTCTACTCTCTGTGGCCTCCAATATTTTTATTGTTGTTCAGACTTTTAGCTTTGCTCCCATAGAAGTTTATGGTTTTTTTTTTTTTTTAAGTCTCCGTGTCCTTGCCAAAATACAATAGTGATTGTTAGCTAATCATTACAGTGTGTGGAGCCGACAAAAGCTCTTTAAAATGAGCATAGGTTTGTTCTCCAGCAACAATCATTCGGAGACTCAGTTTTATCCATCATTCTATGGCAGTGACTGAGGCTGAAACTTGACCTGAACCTCTGATAAGAGATGAGAAAGAAAGAAATGGGCATTAGTGAGAACCATTTGACTGGGAGGGGATAAATATGGTGTTTAGTAAAACTAGTTGCTTTGTCATACCTGTGTCATGGGTAGCTACAGTCCCTCTTTTCCCCTTCCCACCTTGAGCATGTGGGCCTGGTTGGATAGATCTGTGTTATGTGCTGTGTGGACATTTGTTAAGTTTTGTGGCCACATAGGATCTTATGAAAAGTCTTTCTTTGGCGAATTTCCCACAATATGAATTCTTCCTACCCAATGTGGAAGTGGAACACTCACTTTCCCAGACTCCCTTGCTACTGGGTCCATTCATGTGATTTTGGCTCAGCCAATAACATGCAAACATGGAGATATTTTGAGTGAAGTAGCAGGAGGAAGCAGGCTGGGCATGGCGCCCATTTTCTGGGGAGCGTCCAATTTATGGTGGTAGGGACACTGGGATTTTGGGGACTGTTGTGTGGGGGAACCCTGATGTTCAGGGCCTACTCAGTGGACCAAGCTGCAATGTCAGTCCCAATGGCAGTGGACCCTCCTGGGACAGCTCTGAAGTGAGGTTTAGAGTTACTCCTTGCTACCCAGCTTCTCAGCCAGCTTCTTGAATAGATATTTTAAAAACTTATTTTTATTTTAAAATGTGTTTATTTATTTTAAAATGGGATATTGGTTCTAAGGTGTACAATGGGATGTTTTTGATATATATTGTGAAATGATTAGCACTGTCAAGTAACATAACGATCACAACTATCACCTCACATAATTAATTACCTTTTTCCTTTGTGTGGTGAGAACTTTGAAGGTCTATTCTTTTAGCAAATTTCAAGTGTATAAGACAGCATTGATAACTATAGTCATCGTGCTGTACATGAGGTCCCTGGAACTTACTTACCTTAAAGTGGAAAGTTTGTACTGTTTGACCAACATCTTCCCATTTCCCCCATTCCCAAGCCCGTGGCAAACACCATTCTACTCTCTGTTTGTATGAGTTTGACTTTTTTAGATTACACATATAAGTGAGATCAAAAAGTATTTTCTTCCTGTGTCTGACTATTTTACTTAACATAACACCCTCCAGGTTCATCCAGATTGTCACAAATGGCAGGATTTCCTTCTTTTTTTTTTTTTATGGCTCTTTTATGGGAAAAGACACAAAGCAAGTGGGAGAATAATCTAAACAATCTTTCATAGAGTTTTACCAAACAATGAACTTGAACATATATCTAATGAGAGCAATTAAAACACAACCTTCTCCAGGACAGGCACAGTCTTAGCTAAGGAAGGCAATGAGAATCAAAGTACCATTTCTCACTCTGGGCTCTTTGGGGTCATTTATGTCTTAGGTTTCACCCTTGATTTGCCAAGCTTTCATTTGCTGCTAGTCATCTATGTCAAGGAACAGGTTGGTCACATGAAGACAATTTGGGAGTTATGTCTCTTTATGGTTTCATCTTCTGAAGTTTGAGGCTTTCTGCCCCTTCACTGATCCCATCAATGTTGCTCTTGTCCTACCCTTGGGTCTTGCTTTGACTCTGCTGCTTTGAGTCCTGTACTTGAAGAGGACGTCTCCCCTGGGTTGTCAGGAAAACCATAGCACATCCCCACTCACACTTTATACCACACTCCTCATGTGTGCTGGGCTCCAATGCCTTGTTATGGTTTTATGTGATGGGCCATGCTAACCTGAGTTGGTCTTGGCTTCTCTTCCTAGGTTTCATTTCTTTGTTATCTGCCTTCCAGTGTTTTAGCTACTGGAAGGCAGAAATCCTGTCTCACCCCCTTCTTTGTCCTCTAGCTCAAGAATAGTGCTGGACACATTCCCAGTACATAAGCAAGCATCAGTGGTTCCTGAGGGACCACAGTCCTGGCTATGAGAACCCCGGGATATATTAACATTGCCTGGTCTTTCTGACTCTCTTGGCCATACCAACCAGTAACCAAACCTATTGTTTGGTCTCCAAGTGAGACCCAGCTTTATCCTTCAGTGTCCTGTCTGTGATTTCTTATGAATCCCCTCATGACCACTTTTACTACAGCTTACGAGGCTGTTAAGGCAGAGCTACTCTGGCTTTTAGGGCATGTGGTTATTTGGGCCCCTAAGGTACAAGAGTCCTTCCTGTGACTTTTTCCCCCCAATAGGTCCCATTTCTTACACAGCCACTGGCAGTGGACAAAATAGTTGCTCTTAGCAGACTAAAGCCACAGTGTACATTTTAGACTGCTAGAAAATAAGATAAACAACAGGCTGTGGAATCCTTTAAATTCTATCTGTCCATGCTGAGTAGATTACATCTGCATAAAGCACAAATAGTTGACTGAAAAGTAAAATACTTATTGTACCATTCCATTCCACAATTACAAGTGTCTGAATATTCAGGAATATATCCAAATAATGGAATATTAAATTGCCACAGTAAGAAGAGACCTTTAAACTTTTCTTATACCTTATATCAGACAAAGGGCTTATATCTAGAATATATAAAGAACTTGTACAACTAATAATAAGGGAAATAAGCCAGTAAAGATGGGCTAATATTTGAATAGACACTTCAAAAATAAGATGTACCAATGGGCAATAAGAACATGAAAAAATGGTCAGGATAATTATTCATTAAAGAAATGCAAATTAAGACCATAGTACAGAGGGCTGGCTGAGTGGCTCAGTCAGTTAAGAGCTCGCTCAAGAGTGCGAGCTGAGCTCTGAGCAACAGCAGTTTGATGCCCAGCCTGAGCTGAGCTGCCATTAAGCTGCCAACAGGTGGTAGGATGGCTCAGCTAAAAAAATAAACAAACAAACAAAAAACCATAGTACAATAAAAATACACACCCATTTATGGCTAAAATGAAAAAGACCGACTATACCAAGTGTTGATGAGAATGTGCTGGCATCAGAACTCTCACATGCTGATGGTGGGAATATAAAATGGCACACCCACTTTGGAAAATGTTTGACAGTGTTTTTTAAAGAGTTAAACATATACCTAGCATATGACCCAGCCATTCTACTCTTAGGTATACACTCAAGAAAAATAAAAACATATGTCCACATAAAGACGGATACCCACATTTCCATGGCAACATTATTTTTAATAGCCTGCTTAGAAATGACCCATGTATCCATTAACAGGATATGGCTTAGTCACACAATGTAAAATGACTTGGCAATAAGAAGGAATCAACTACCAATATACATGACAACATGAATGAATCTCAAAATTATTATGCTGAATAAAAGAGGCCAGCCAGACCAAAAAAAGGTATATAATATGTGACTTCATTTATATGAAGTTGTAAAAAAATGTGGGCTATTTTATTGGGATGTCGGAAAAGTCATGACGTTTCTATTTTGTCTGCTTTTCAAACGTTATTTATTTATATAAAGAATAAAGATCAATCAATGATATTTTACCCTTTTTGTTTGATAACCTTTTGCTATCTTTTAGTGAGCTTCATAATTCCTCGTTTTTAGAAGGACCTGTCTTTATTTGCAAAAAACTGAACAAGGTGCTGATTTACAGCCTCATCTGAAGTGAATGTTATACCACACAAGGAGTTTTGAAGACAGCAAAACAAGTGGAAGTCTGATGGCACAAGGTCAGGCAAGTATGGTAGGTGTGGCAACACATCCCATCCAAGCTCCAATAATTTTTGATGGGTGATCAAACTTGTGCGTGGTCTCGCATTGTCGCGATGGAACACAACACCTTTACAATTAACAAACTCTGGACATTTCTGGATGATGGGTTCATTCAAACTGTCCAATTGCCGACAGTACACATTCAAATTGATTGTTTGGTTCCTTGGTAGGAGGTCGAAAAACACGACACCTTTAAAATCCCACCACACTGAGAGCATAACCTTCCTCTGATGAATGTCTGCTTTCGATGTTGTTTGAGGCGAATCATCATGTCAGGACCAAGACCGTTTGCACACCACATTGTTGTAAACAATCCCCTTCTCATCACCACTTATCAGTTGCTTCAAAACAGGATCATTTTCCTCATGTTTAATGAGCATATTCCAGATATTTATACACGCCATCAAATGAACTTCCTTGAGTTCATGTGGAACCCAAATATTGAGCTTGCTTATGTATCCCGGTTTCTTCAGGCGGTCATGAACCCTTGAATGATGGATGTTCAATGTTTCTGCAATCTCTCGTGTCATGTAACATGGGTTTGACTTGATCAAATGCCTTTATTTTGTTGTCATTAACCTTGGTGGGCCTCCCTGACCAAGGAGCATCGTTGAGATCAAAATCACCAGCACGGAATTTTGTGAATCATCATTGGCACTGAGGTTCTTGTAGAGCATTGTATTGTCACTGTAAACTTTATGCAACTTTTCATAAGCTTGATGTGCGTTCTTCCCTTTATGGAAGTAAAACAGTAAAATGTGGCCAAAATGTACAGTTTGGTCTTCCATCTTCAACTTGTAAAATCTCCAAAACTCAATCAAATCGCTCAAGTTTTGTTTTTTAGAATGAAGCAAGAACTGTCAGCTGTCCAATGACATAGCAATAACATAGATGTGAATGACTCCAGTACTTCCAAAAATGAACTAGTGCCATGTGTCGCAAACATGCATCATGACTTTTCCAATGGCCCGATATAGTAACAGAAAGCAGCTTAGGGGTGAAAGAAGGGAGGAATTACAAAAGGACTGAAGAAACTTTTGCAGATAGAGAGAGAGATAGATATAGAGCTATATTGCACTTGTCCAGATTACAAGTGGCACATTTTCCCCTACATTCCTGATAAATGGATTATATTTGAAGATGTACTTTCTTTTTCATATTTTCTATCTATGTTATTCCCACATAAGAAAATTGCTTGGATGCTTGTGTTTTCTGCATGGTTCCTGAGTTATTTTTGTCATCCATCATAAACTAGTATTTTACAATTAATAAGAATCTTCTATACTTTTCCTTTTACTCAGCAGAATGTATATGTCCATTTACTCTGCACATACCTTTTTTTTTCTTTTAAATGACCCAGAAATTCAATAAAAGTGATGCAGTAAAGAAAAACAGCTTTGCCCAAGAGGAGTCGCCCAATAAAATTACAGCTTTAATTTTCAGCCTGACCTTTCTTATAATTTGAAATTTCATGATTTCAAAAGAAATCAACTATCCATTGAAGGATGTATTGTTTGCTTCCTCATGGGAGATTTTGGAAACCAAAGTTTTGAGTCTAATAACCTAATGGCAACAGCAGCATTGCTGTTTGCTGTCCATTTCTGTGCCTATAAAGGGTGGGAGCTGGTCATATTCAAGTTTGGTCATCATCATTTCCAAAGTTCCCTCGTCACCTTTTCCTGAATTTGAGGGAGTCATGGCATGGTTCAGTGTTTTTCAAACTTTCACATGCATACGAATCACATGGGGATCTTGTTAAAAGGCAGGTTTTGATTCAGTAGGTGTGGGGCAGAGCCTGAGATTCTGCGTTTCTAACAAGCTCATGAGTGATGCCCAGGCTGCTGGTCCATGGACTGCACTTTGCAGAGTAAGGGCATAGATAACACCAAAATAGCACACAGCCCTCCTAGTATTTGTTTGCCTTTAAGATACATTTCTTTCTGCCTAGAAATAGCAACTCACCTTAGAAATGATTTAAAGTAGGACATTCAGCCACTGACCACTTTTTAGTCTTCATTATCAAGTAGTCATCATGTACCATGTTGTCTGATGCTTTCTCAAGATGAGACCAGCCAGGAAGCAGAGCTAGTTAAAGGGCCAAAGGGAGTAAAGAGACGGGGTATGCGATAGAGTCTGCCTCCAACCTGTGCGGTGTATCAAGGTGAATGTCAGGTTAGCCTTGGAGAGTAGGTTGCATCCTTAACCTCAGTTTTTCAACCATTTCTATATCCATGCTTTTTCCTTGCAGTTTTGCAGTGGGTGGATGACAGTCTTACCCCTTGACGCTGGGCTTGGCCATGGGACTGGCTTTAGCCAATGGGGTGTTAGTAGATATGACACAAGCAGAGGTTTATACTGAACTGGAGTCTTGGGACTTTGACTTCCTGCATCTGTACCACTGACGTGAGCATAATATGTTCAGGTGAGCCCACTGGTCTCAGGAGGAGAGGGAGAGACATGTGGACACAGCCTCCTGTGGTTGAACCCAGTGGAAATCACCTCACCCTGGCTGACCATCACACGCTTGAGATATAATCAGTGGTTGTTGTTTTTTTGTTTTTTGTTTTTTGTTTTTAGCTGAGCCATCCTGCCCCCTGTTGGCAGCTCAGCGGCAACTCAGCTCGGGCTGGCATCGAACCGCTGTTGATCAGAGCTCAGCTCGCACTCTTGAGCGAGCTCTTAACCAATTGAGCCACTCGGCCGGCCCAGTGGTTGTTGTTTTAAGCTAATAAAACTTGAAGTAGTCTGATACTAGCAATGGCTACCTGATGTGCTGGAATAGTGTCTTCTGATACAGGAGGACATGGCTAGAGGTGGGTGGTACTAGGAGGCAGATTAAAAGTTGGAGAGCAGAGTTGAAAAAGTAAAAACAAATATAGCAGAAGGTCAAAGCAGGTGAAGCAGAATGGAGTCTAGGCTAATGCCAACCACTGGTTTTTAAAATATTTTCAGTGCACACTTGCATGGGTGGGGGAGATATATGGAAAGGATGTAAAAGTGACCTGAGATAGTATAGATGGACACTGCTTTGACCAGACATAGCACAAAAGGATGCATTTTTTTCTTGTTGAGATCTTGACTGCTTGTATTATGAAGAGAAGACAGAGACAAAGAGAGTTGGAAGAAAACACTTAACTGATTAATTAATTCTGAGCATGAATTAACTGAATAACATGCATCTTTTCATGTTGCTTACTTGCTTGTGATGGCAAACCAACCTTTTGCCCTCCATGTAATTGCTAGACAATGCATGAAGTATTTCACTAGGCATATGGTATTTGAGCTATAACTCATGGGTTGCCACACTCCACGTGTAAGAAGTTCTTAAAACTCTGTTAGTCGTGAATTCACTGACTTATCCATTCTTTCAAACTTATTCTTGTCTTATTAACTTATTCTGTGTCTTCATGGAGTTGACATTCCTGCATGGGAGAAAGACACCAATCACTTAATTATGATTGTTGTGCTAGAAATGGGGAAGCACAGTGAGCTATGTGCTTAAAAACAAGGGGTGATTGACATAGAGTGGGGATCAGTGAAGGTTTCTTTGAGAATAAAATGAAATTTAAGTTGACATCTGAAAGAAGTGAAAAGAACAACCAGGGCACTAGAAACAGGATGTGCAAAGGACCTGAGGTAGATAATTCTATGTTTTATTTGAGGAAAGGAAAGGTTAGTTCGATGGAATAGCAAAAGACAATTGGCAGGTGCCGAATCAGGCATGACTAGGTTAAGGGTTTTGGATTTTAGTCTAAGAGCAGTTGAGCATAACTGAAGGATTTTAAGCAGGGGAGCAACATCATCAGAATTGTATTTTAAGAGGTTACTCAGGCTGCAATATGGAGAATGGTTTGGAAAGGGGTAAACACGGCAAGTAGCTCTTGTAGCAGTCCAGGAAAAAGAAAATGTTGGGTTGGACTCCAGTTATAGTAGTAGATTTGGAGTGTGTTAGATAGGTTCTAGAGATATTTGGGAAGTAGAATCAACAGTTCTTGACCAGATTGGGATGGGGCGGGTAAGGAAGGAGGAAGATTGTCTCTGAAGTTTCTAGTTTGTAACAGCTGGTGGTGCTATTAGACAGAAGACCATGGAGAAAAATGGGTTAGGGAATTGGATCAAGAATTTAGTTTTAGATGTGCTGATTTTGAGGTATTTGTGGTATGTCCAAGGGGTATATCAAGTAGACAATTGAGCATACTGTGCTTTAGCTCAGGGGAGAGGCATGATCGGGACACATACATTTGCAAGTCATTGGCATAAAGGTGGTAATGGAAACTAGGAAAAACAGTACAAATCCAAGAGAAAAGGTTGTAGACAAATCATTGGGGGGATATCAATATTTAAAGGAGAGTTAGTGGACAAAGGAGGCCAAGAAAGTAAGAGGGAAATCACCAGAATGCAGGACAAGGATAGGACAGAGTGCTCAGCTCCAGTGGATGCAGCTGAGAAGTTCAGTAAGCTGAGTAACGACACTTGTTAGATTCAGCATCAGCGACATCATTAATAAACTTGGCAATAGCCAACTGGTATAACAGAGGCAGAAGCCAGGTTGCAGTGGATTAACAAGTGAGTAGAAGTAGGAACATGAAAGTGTAAAAGGCTGATTAGAATAAGGGTATATTCTCCAAGCATCCACAATTTCTCTTTTGTGGAGAAGTGAGCCTGATGTGCATGGCAGTAGGAAAAACACCTACGTGAGCTGAGAAAATGTTCATGGATAGTTCAGAAAGTCGGTAGCATCTCTATCAGTATAATTAGGATTAAGTTACATTGGTTCAGATGTCAAGAATTCATGATTTGGATATTGGCTTTGTTCAAAACTACCTATAACTTTGCCATGAAACAAGGGTAAGTAATATTTGTCCTTGTGTTAGTAAGGTTAATGGGATGGTTGCCATTTTCAGGAGAAGACAAAGTTTTTGATACATCTTTTCATGACACCATTGATCTGATGGTGATTGGCCTTTCCTGTTTGTGTTGGATGTGAAGTTCCATGCAGAAAAAATCCTGACTATTACCTTCATAACTGTATCTTCATAGCATATAGAATAACATCTGGTACAGGAAGGGTTTTAATTGCTGCTTGCTGAGTGAATGAATGTTAGTTGTTTCTTATTCTGGGAATAACCATACCATTCAGAAGTAACACAACCAAACCTTGGCAACAATACTCAATACTCCTGCCCTTTCTGATGGTTGAGTAGCTCAGGCTTGACATTTTATCAACAAACCCAAATGGGAGGTTATACTGTTCTGGAAAAGTCCCCATTGAAATCATCTCAACATGACTTAGACTGGGCCAGGCAACTTGGGGTAAGCAAGTGAGTAGAGTACTGCAGAATGTAATTGTTTGTATTTGCTAGCAAAGCCTTGCTATTACCCAGACTCTGAAGGGAGTGTGCTCAGAATGTGAGTGCACAGAGCTGAATGGTACCTACGGAGCCTCAGAGTTTAGAATCCTCTTTTGCAATTTCTCCTCAATGCCAGCAAGGATATGAGAGATGTTGGGTTTGTCTGTAACAAGTGCTCTCACTTTTTACTTAATCAGAATTTGCATTGTTTTCTCATTACAATATTAAAATGTGAATTTTGCCTCTGTGTGCTGTAGAAATAGCACAGCCCGTAACAGTTGGTTTTATCCCTAACACCTTCCGTCTAAGAATCTCCGAGGATCTCATAAGCTGATAATGTTCTTTCCAAATGAGCTTTTTTGTAATCACAATCCACATGATTGTATAAAATGATTATTATTGTTTCACCTTAATATAAAAAGATTTATTTGCCAATAGAAAACCGAGTTTACCCAGGGATGCTTGTATTAACTGCTTCTTGGTTTATCAAAATCAGTGCAAATCTGGAGACTGTGAAACACAAATGGTAGTTTCTGGTTCTGTACATTTTAAGAAAACAAGGGGCTAAAATTTCCATATTCAAAGTGGAGGAGGGTCTCATTTGTGGAAGACTTGGGATGGCAAGATAAAGTCAGAATTGAAGACACATTGCTCTCCCCACACTGCCGACGGTTTAGGATTAGGATTGGATTTCCAAAGCTGTGAAGCTTTCTCTTACCCAGCATTCCTGAATTTCCACCACATCTTGGGCATAGGCTTTTGTTTTGTTCTGATTACTTTAATCAGGTGTTCTCTTGCTCAGGAAACCATGCCACTGAAGGATTTTAGTGCCTTCCTCATTGCCTCGGTCACTGCCTTGTACTTGTTGATACTTTCCTGACAATATTCAGATTCCTTTCAGGTAAAAAATTATATAATATAATGCTTGGAGGTTCCTATTTCATCATCCTTCTGCTCATTTTATACCAAGATGCTACATTATGTAGGTCAAAGCTATAAGGTTTTTTTACTATCCATATATGGTTACTTTTCTAACTGAAATTGCTTCTACTTCATCACTAAGATGACTAACTCTCTAAATCAGGGTTGGCAAACTTTCTATAAAGGTACAGAGAGTAATTATTTTAGGCTTATGGACTATAAGGCCTCTTGCAACTACTCAACTCTACCATTATAGTGCAAATGCTACCCTATGCAATATGTAAGTGATGGGGTTATGAGCTGTTTGCCAATACAACTTTATTTATAAAAACAGGTAGTGGGCTGGGTTTGGCCATGGGCCATAGTGTTCAGTCCCTGTTTTAAATCCTAGTTCCCACAATTTCTCCATTTTTGTACTGTTGGGACAAGGATACACTGGGCTGTAATATCCCTTTAGAGTTATGATGATTCCCACCTTACTTTGTCATTCTCTCCCTTTCTGCATATTCAGTAGGGGATCTTAAAACTCTGTAGGGTGATAGCATCATCTCAGTGGACTCCTGATCTGGTTTTTCCTGATTTCATTTTCTGTTCTCTCCCTTCATCACCCAGCTTCAACTCCCCTCCCCTTCTTGCTGTTTCCTGAAAACATTCTATGTGCTCTTGCCTCAGGACCTTGGTACTTGCTTTCCCCTCTGCCTAGAATGCTCTTTTCCTAGATAGTCACAAATGTCACTCCATTTTCTTCAAGTCTCTACTCAAATGTCACTTTCTCAGTGAGACCTTTTGTACTAGCCAATGTCTAGTTAGAAACACAAACAACTGTAGGTATTTCAAACAGAATTTAATAGAGGGGATTGGGGATTGGTTTAATAGAAGGGATTGGGGAAAGGAACTGGAGTTGCAGAAGGACTAGGTGGGCTTGCACAGAGATCAGTGACAGTAGGAGGGCTGGAGGATAAAAGGGGAAAGAGTGTGATGCAGAGCCCATGATCACTGTGCCACTGAGGTTACGGCCCCCAGATCCACTGCCTGCAGGAAGGCAGGACTCTTTACTTCCACTGGTGCTCAGGAGCTGGAGGAGACCTGCTGCTGATGTCACCACTGCCAGGGCCATTAACTGCTGTGTGGCTGCTGCTCTTGGTAGCCCTCTGTCTGATCAGGGACCCAAGATCCCCGTACTCCATGCGCTTAGCTGCAGCTTAAAGCACTGCCAGAAACAGAAAGAATATTGCTTTGTCCTTCCTCCTGCCTCCCAGTCTCCCATCAGTGCCTCCCGTTGGCAAAGGGAGCATGGGCAGAACCTAGCCAGTCCCAGCTGCAGTGGGAAAACTGGGAAATGTAGTTATCAAGCTTCCAGCTCCCTGCTTTGAAAACCTAACTCTGGAAGGACTGGAATTAAGCAGAGAGACACTGGGTCAATAATCAGCATGCCCTGTCCACTCCGTCTAAAATGACAACTCTCGACAACTTATTCTTTTTCCCTGATACTTTTGTCTCCATAGCTTATATCACTGCCTAACATACTGTTTACATGCATGCTTGTCTGTTACCTTTCTCCCCTACTAGAATGTAAGCTCAATGAGAACAGTGATTTTGTCCATAGCTTTACCCCCAGTTTCTAGAACAGTGTCTGGAATATAGAACACATTCAATAAATGTATGTAAAATGAATAAACATATTTCTTAGCAACACTCAAGGACTACTCCTGACATGTACTGTGGTTCAGAGAGCCAAGTCTGACAACTTTAAAGTATCACAGAGACAAAAGGATTAGGAGACAGTGTCTCTTTCTCTCTTTTGCTTTTTCTCTCTTCTTGTTCTCTAATATATATGCATTTTATATTTACATTTTTTCTCTCTAGAAAGCATCTGCTTTGAAATACTGACCATTTTTATTGGCATTGTTAGCCTGTTCAGAGAGAGGACCCTACATCTGAATCGACGTCTTCAGTTATATGGTAAACGTTGCAGTGTCATTACAGAGAGATAGGAGTTGGCTAAGGCTGCTGTAACAAAGTACCATCGACTGGGTGGCTTAAACAACAAAATTAATTTTCTCATGTTCTGGAAGCTAGAAATCTGAGATTAAGGTGTCACCAGGGTTGCTTTCTTCTGCGGGCTGTGAGGGAAGGACCTGTTTCCGGCCCCTCTCCTGGGCTCATGGGTGGCCGTCTTCTCTCTGTGATTCTTCACATCATCTTCCCTCTCATTGTGACAATGTTAAATATTTTCTTCTTAAAAGATCACCAGTCATATAGTTCAGAGTTCACCCTATTGACCTCATTTTAATTTAATAACTTTGTTAAAGGTACAGTTTAAACTCCATTATAATTACATTTTGAGATACTGAGGATTAGGACTTCCATAGATGCGTATGACTTTTTTGGGGGGATATAATTCAACACATAATAAGAGTCAAGGCAGATTCTCCTCTAAGTTCCATGTTTTGCAGCCTGGGTTTCCTCTTTACAGTGTTTGACCCAAGGCTCACAGGGCTGAAATTGAACACCTTTTTCACTTGTAGTCTTCCATGTTTTACATTCCCCAGTCCTCCTAAATAATCGGGGGGGGATATGGTGACATGGTGCATATTGTATTGATTCTCTGAACCAGGGAACTTCTCTGCCATGGCTTCAGAGCCTGGAGGCCGAACAGATTCTTTCCCTACAAGCACTCTTTACAGCTGACTGGGCGAGTTTAAGTACCTGTCGAGAGATTAGATTTCAGCCATTGCAACAAAAATGTCAGGATCCCATTGGCAAGGAAAGGGGCTCTGTGCCATGTCCTGCACTTTAGCTCAGTGATGAGTAATTCAACAGCCTGATAAAGCAGACTGTGTAGCGAGGGCCACCTCGAATCATGAGATTACACCACACCTCTTGACTGGTGAAGCTGGTCCCATGTTTATAAGTCAGTGTTCCATTAGGGAGGACCCTGACTTGGTAGCTGATAGACAAGCCAGCCACTCTGAGGTAGGGAAAGTTTCAGTAAGAAAACACACCCTATTTGACCTTGATGTAAATTGAATCTGCCATGGAACACAGTTGCACTCTCATCTTGTCTGTTTGCAGCCTTGCTCTAGGAGCAGCTCCCGAGATATCTTCCCATTCTCTCCCAGAATATTGAGTAACCTCGGAAATAGCCTAATCTGTCTTGGCAGATTGAAGATAGAGAAAACAAGCAAGAGAGACAGACCCACTGGTTCCTGCTATTGATCAGGGGCTTGAATGAAAGCTCATTATAGGCTGAAGGGATGTGTCAGACACGGGTGTCAAGGGTGGAAAAGCTCAGAAAAGACCCTGGCAGCATGGAGAGTGGTACACACACACACACACACACACACACACACACACACACACACAGAGCAGACACACTCCGGACACCTTTGTGCCTTCCTTGGCTTAGTTTATTATGGGTGCTTGGCCCTTTCTCTCTAATCATGGCACTTTGGAAGCTGCACAAAGAGAGAGACTCTTCCTAGAAATCAATTATCTAGTTAGTCCAATCCCCTCATTTTACAGATGGGTAAACTGAGGTCAAGAGGGATGAAATGACTATATCCCACAGGGAGTTAGCAGCACAGTTGGGAAGCTCAGCCGAGGTCTGACTCAACTGAAATCCAAGTTCTTTTTGCCACATTTTTCAGCTTTTCCCTCTGCCTGAATCTGTGTCTCAGGTTTCTGTAGCATTAGGTTCTGTTATGTTAAGACCCTGGTGCTAGGCAGACCAATAGGGCTCCAGAAAGAGTCCGGAACCGGGGACAAACACACGTGGGTTTGAATCCTAACACTGATACCAGATATGTAAGTTTAGGCATACCACTTCACCTCCTGAGTCTTACTTTCCTCATTAAAAACCAAACAAAAACACAAAATCCCAAAAAGGACACACTAATACTTGTTCTCCTGGCTTGTCTGGGAGGATGCATGATTAAAATCAATTTTGAACATGCTTGTAGGCCCTAGCTGCAGTAGGTTCATGTCTAATAATGCTGCAGTCAGAAATAGTTAATCAGATCACCCTAGCAAGCCCAGGGGCCATGCCCAGAACTGTGACTGTGATTAGAAGGAGGAGTGCTCTATTCATCAGGATTCTCCAGAGAAACAGAACCAGTAGGATCTCATTCTCTCTCTCTCTCTCTCTCTCTCTCTCTCTCTCTCTCTCTCTCTCTCTCTCTCTCTCTCTCTCTCTCTCTCCCTCTCTCCTCTATCTCTCTTTAATCAAGAGAGGGATAGAGGAGAGAGACTTATTTTAAGGATGCAGCTTACTTGATTGTGGGAGCTGTTAAGTCCCAAATTTGCAGGCCAGGCCGGCCGGTAGGCAGGCTGGAGACCCACGGAAGAGTTGATATCGCAGCTTGAGTCTCAAGGCAGTCTGGACGGCAGAATTCCTTCATCCTTGGGGAATCTCGATCTTTTATCTTCAGATCTTCTATGTGAAGCCCACTCACATTATGGAGAAGAAGCTGCTTAACTTAGAATCTCCTGATTTCAATGTTAACTATATCTAAACATTCCTTCACAACAATACCTAGACTGTATTTGACCTAACACTGGGTACCATGGACCAGCTGAGTTGGCACATAAACTTAACCATCACATGTGAGGGTTTCCAAAATCTGGGGCATTTGGGGAATGGAGGTTGGGTGCCCAGAAGGGGAAGCAGGGTGAGGCAATGTGGAAGCACAGGCGTCTGAGGTGCAGGGAGCATAAACATGAATGAAGCTGAGCTGCAGGATGCCAGGCCTGTCCTAAAGCACCCATTCACTGAGAACCAGACTTACAGACTCAGGAGAAGCTGGGGTTCTCGCTTCTCTCCGTCACTGATCAGAGGAAGCATAAAGGAAAAAGAGAGATGACGCCCCTCGGCTGCCCCTGCTCCATTAGCTTCCGTCCTTCACTGGCCGATTCTCAATTCCCTTTTCCCACGGCCCCCACCCTCTATCCGACCAATGCCACCCTGCCAAAGGCCTTCTCTGTCTGCAGGAGAAAGGGGCCTGGCCTCAGTGTTCCCACGTGGGGCAAGTCCAGCCACGGCCTAGGTACAGGCAGCAATTGAGAGAGAAAACCTGGAATAGATCTCTCTCTGGAGGTGCAACTGCTGCCCAAGAAGTGTCATATACTCTAACATGCCACCAATATATCCTGAAAAGTGTCATTTCTTTTCAAGGTTACAAGCTCTATTGATTTCTGATTTTTTTTTTTTTGGGTGTGTGTGCATGTATCTTGTGTGTGTGTGTGTGTGTGTGTGTGTGTGTGTGTGTGTGAGTAGCAGATTCAAAACAACAATTGTTTACATGATGAATAGATTGTTTAATATGGGAAGCAGGTCTGGCCATTCTTGCTAAAAGGGAGAGAAAGAGGCTTTTTTTTTTTTTTTTTAAGAATGCCACTATATATAAGCTATTAGTGATAATTCTGTGTATTACACATTGCCAACAATAATCATGGCTTTGCATGTTCTTCCCTCCTTCCCTTACTGTCCCTTTTTGTACTTCCTTTCTTCCATTTTTTTTTTCTTCCTTGCCTCTTTTCCTTCCTTCCTTCCTTCCTTCCTTCCTTCCTTCCTTCCTTCCTTCCTTCCTTCCTTCCAAGTGTGTATTGAGTGCTTACTCTGTTCCAGACTACTGTGCAATGTAATAGTATAACAATGGTGAGATAAATATAGGTCTGTGATCTTAGAGCTTACAGTTTAGAGGAAGGGTGACAGAGGCAGATATTAAATACATAAGATCACAAATAAATAGTCCTAAATTATGATACGTGCTATAAAGGAAAGGTATGGAGGCATGAGAGCCTATAGCAGGAAAACTTGATCTGTCAATAGTTGATGCTGTGCAATCATAAAGAAGGAAGAGAAAGTGACCTTAGAACTCAGAGCATAAGGAATAGAAGAGTTTATTAGGTGAACAAAAGGGATGGAACATTCCAGGAAAGGAAAAAGTATGTGCTAAGGCCCTGATGTGGGAGGGACTTCCCCACTTGTGGAACAAAGAAAACCAGAGGGGGAGGGGGGCGTGGTGAAGGGAGGTAGGGATAGCTGGAGAGGTGGGTGGGGGCTTTTCTATCAGGTTAGAGCTCTGACCTGGAAGATTTGGGTTGTGAAAGACCACCAGACTGGCATGTGAAGAAGAGATGGTGGGAGCTGAGGGGATACCTCCAGAGTTATAAGAAGGCCAGGCGAGAAATGATGACTCTGACCTGGGTGATTTCCATGGAGATGGAGACAAATATTTGGACTCCAGGGAAATTTAGGAAGTAAAAGCAGCTGAACTATTTAACTAGCTTTATGACCTTGGACAAGGAAGTCAATTAACTGCCTTGAGCACAGCAGTGCTAATATTAACTGCCTACTTCCTTTGTCCCTAAAGAATTATCTGATGTCTACCAGATATAATTCACCCTGCGGAGCATGGGCCATAGACCATGAACAGCAGCTGGCCCTGCTCCCAAGGCAGGAGCAGACATTATAAGACAATTGTCATGAAATATAACAAGTGTACAATCCAGGTGAGTAGGGGAATTGAAGAGAGTCAGAGAAGGGCACTTAACCTTCTGGGAGACCAGGGAGGGGGCAATATCCCAGCCAGCCATGAAAGGATGAGTAGGAGTTTTCCAGGTGAAGGCATGTATAGAGGGTGGAGAAAAGGGCATTTAGAAGTGAGTTCTTACCAGGGGCAGTGTGCCCTCCAAAATGTCTGGAGCCATTTATGATTGCCATAACAGGAATGGGTTCTACGGCTGATATATAAGAGACAGATTCTGTTGCTTACAACCAATGTTGTTAACACAGGCTAAGAAATGGAGGCTTATTAAATGATTTTAACAAAGAGGGATTATTATGAGACATGCAGATATAAAGGACAGATATAAAACAGCCTAAGAATGCCATCTACTGAAATGCCTAATAAGAGATTTCCACAGAGCCATACTCACTTTCCTTGTACTGGAAACAAGGGGCTGAGAATGGGTTTGAAAATAGCTACAGAGAAACCATAACGCCGAAAGCAAGGAGTCCCATAAAGCAAAGTAAATTTAATTTCAGGCAGTCTGAAGCACATTCTTCTTTAATCTTGGTGGTTTCAGATTTGAGAACTGTAATTTCATGGGACCAGAAAGTACTCAGGTTATATGTGACATCCCATTACTTGGCTTCAAAAACTAGGTGTTTTTTTTTTTTTGTTTTGTTTTGTTTTTTGTCTGTGCTTATTGTTGTCGTTTCCAAAATAATCCTGCCCTGTCCAAAATCAACAGGGCTCCCTTTCTAGTGAGGACCCTCTTCTTGGCTTGCAGGCAGCAACCTTCTCACTGAGTCCTCACATGGTCCTGGAGGAGAGGAAGAGAAAAGGAAGGGGGAGTGAGAGAGAGAATCCATTCTTATAAAGACACTAATCCTGTAGAGTCAGAGTCTCCCATGACTTCTTTTAACCTTATTTACTTCCTTAGCAGCCCCATCTCTAAATGCAGGCACATGAGGGATTAGGGCTTCAACATACGAGTTTTGTGGGTGACACAGACTTTGAGTCCATAACCCAGAAAGAAGACTCATGTGTTCACAACAGTAAATTGTCATCAGCATATTAAGTGGTCATTAGCATTGCAGAGTAGTGGATGTTCAGGTGCAAGTCTTCCTGACCAGGAAACAGATGGCAGGGGTGCAGGCAATCAGCCCATCTCAGTGGCTCTTCAGGTCTCTCCTGAAATGTCACTTCTTCAAGAAAGTCTTCCACTTCCACATGCCCCTGATTGAGTTATTCAGTTTGATGGGACCCTGACCCTCCCCTTCATTGCACTGGGCTCTGTTTGTAATTAATTAATGGTTAACTTCCCTTCCTGCTAGACTAAGTAAGATTTCCAAGGGTGGAATACAGAACCGTCCTGTATCTCTATGGTAATCTCCATCCTAGGCACGTGTTTGTGAAATGAACAAATCAATGCTCAAAATCCAGGTGCTAGCCGGACAGGGAGATTGCTGGGCATCAGCAGGGGCTCATACCATGACAAAGCAAGAAGCGTTCATCTTAGATTACTTGACAGCTGAGCAGGAAGGCCAAATCCCAGGTGAATACTTCAGGCCCATGTGGTTGGTGTGGGAATACATGCTGGGGGCTCATGGAGGCCTAGGGGTTTTTGTCCACCTGTCTAACCTCAGGCTGTGCCCAGAGGAGGAGCTCAGACTGCAGGCAGTCAACTGCCCTGGTCTGGATGGGGCTGTGGTGCTAGGTGTGGCCAGCTGGCTGAGGGAGGGCCTCCAGGTTTCTGTTTTGAAAGCACAGAGGCAGATGGTGTGCAACTCTGTTGTGTCACCAAGACCCCATGCCTTGGGTCACATTTACTTGTGTCTTTGCTTATCAACCTCCTAGTTCAAAACACACCCTTTTGTTCTCCTGCTCCTAATGCTGAGCATAGAGACTCAGCAAACATTTGCTGAATTAGATGGAGTTCATGTGTTGACTCTGACAGGAAGGTTGAAAGCTGCCTCAGATTCCAAATGAGCAGCCAATGAATATCTTCCTGGGATCTGTAAAATAGGCCCAATTCCTCTTCTTGCCATCCTCCCATTTGACATGCCTTCCAGTTCCAGAAGAAAGCATAGAACCCTATATCTAGACCTTCAAAGGTTTTCAGATGTTATTGTTTCATCAGGATAATCTGAAGAAATTGTTAAAAATACAAATTCCTGGGTCCCAACTGCAAAGACATAGAAAAGTCACTAATGTGACAGTTCAATTATGGTGCTGCTGTCAGGCGGTCATGGGTTTGAATTCAACATCACCACTTTTTTGTGTGACCAGCCTCTTCCAGTCCCTGAATGCTGTGTCTGAAATGGGAATTTGTGCAGGGATTAAATGTGATAATAATACAGGGAGTCCTTTCTTAACATTTACTTGTGTAAGCAAAATGATGTATAACAAAACATTTTACCATAGGCTAATTAACTCCATAAACAGGAGTTAAGTTCCTACAGCATCTCATCAATGTTATAATGAAAATGACATTGATTGAAACAATGTTTTCTGAGGACCTGCTGTATACATAAAGCATTCATTATATCTCTTGACATGCGATTAGTGCTCCATGAATGTAAGCTACCTCATTATGTTATTATTAATAATAAATCCTGCTAACTCAATGCAAATTAGTCAGAGACATTTGTTTTCTATTCTGTGTCATTTTTCCCCACTCATTTTTATGAGGACTGAGACCTTGTTTCAATTTCTATTGTACGACGTATCTGGAAGATAAGGAAAATTAGACAGTCCCCTACCGGATACCCAGCCCATGCGGTGCTCTGAACATAACATGCCCTTAGCAAGATGTCACATTAATGAATATCAAAACTTCTGGATGAGGGGCTAATTGATCTCATCTCGTTCAGATGTTGGCCATGGTGTTTACAGAGCAGGTGTGCTCAGAGCTGGGTCAAGGTGATTCAAAACAGAGAGGCCTCCAGTGGAATATCAACCCAGGTAGGCTGCTGGACACCCTAGGAAACAGCAGCCTATGGAGTGACTGAATTGCTTGCATGTCAGCTACTTGCCACGTGCATTCCAAGTGTACTTAGTGATGTCGTGGTCCATTGCTCTGCCCCAAGTTTGTACAGAGCACCCTTAAAGTTTTTCGTGGAAAAAGCCAAGGCTGTGAGAGTAGAGTGACACTAGCTAGGCAAATATTGTAGCATAATGGGTAAGCCTTCAGGCTTTGCCTTCATTCAGACCTGGGTTCAAATCCTGGCCCCACCACTTTACCCCTGTGGGTTCACTTGCCTAACCTCTGTGCATCCCATTTTCCTCCGAGCACCATGGCAAGGACTTCCCTTCCCAGCTGCTGGTGACCTTAATATCATGAGCCAGGTACTGGTCCCTGCAGGTCCCTGTGACAATTTGAGCCATAATTCTATGTCTTTGGGACATGTTTGACACACAGCATAAATTCAAATTTAATATTTAATTTTCACCCTAGAATGCCAGTGCTAGAGTAAAAAGAAGTTCTGATGATTTTTGTTTCCTTTTAAGACTGTCGTGTACGTGGGCTCCCTCAGTCATATGTTGTAACTCTTTGGGAAGAATGGGTGAAGGCTTTGCAGATAATTATAGGATACTGCAGTTCTCAAATACAAGAACTCTTTCACATATACTATTACATTTAACCATTGGCATTATTTTGCCTCTTCTTTTCAGATGAGAAGCTGAGACACCGAGATAGCAAATATCTTCTTAAGGATAGCCAGGTAAGGAGCAGCTGTTTGGACTGAGTCTGAGTTGTTCCTGGATTTGTGCCTGAGAAGCCACAAGCCCAAAGAACACACCAAGTGGGACATAAGTTTATTGAGACTTGCTGTCTCCGGTGGTGGCCGGCTGGCGGGGTAGTGATCTGCACCCAGACAGAGAAGAGGCAAGGTTATATAGGTACAGAAAACAAAACATTCTGGGGGAGATATCACCTGGCAGGCCCTGCAGGCCCGCTCTCATACACACAGAGTCCCCAGGAGCTGGGAGACCCTGTGGCCAGTGTGTGGGACTGGCTGTCTGATAAGCAGCATTCCTGTGGAGCCTGGAGGCCTTGACTGCTTGCCACCCATCTGCCCGAGGCCCAGGTCCCTATGTGGCACTACGGGAATTTGAATCCATTCAATGTGATCCCAAAGAATATGCCTTGAAATGGCCCTTCCCCAGGCCACACAATCCCTTCTTCAAAGACATTAATTTTTTGAGTATAAAAGAGGAGTCAGTGACTCCATTTTATTCCAGGAGCGGGAATTTATCTTTCTGCCTCTAGTAACTGGATGAATTAGAAGTTATGTGTGGAAAATATTGGCATTATAATCAATGTCTAATTACAATTAATGTCTATTGTTCCAATTATTTGGCAAACACCCTCATCTCCATGAAAAGCCTTTCTAACAGTAGCAGCCAGTTTTCATGAGTTATAATCCCCAAATGATGTGCCTGATGAACTAATAAAGAGCAAAACTACAGAGTGCTTCAGCTTGTGAGGTTTAGGGCCAGCAGAAAAAGCCAGCTGCGACCACCTCTGAATCCCATGCATAACACACCTTGATGGATTAATTGATTGATTGATTCACTTGCATGCATTTTTCTCTCTCTTTTGACAGATCTCATTTTCATTTTTTTCATCTTCCATAAATATCTTCAGCTTCAATGAGTGGATGGTTTCCTCCTTCCAGATTCAGGAAGCTCTGTGGCCTTTTTTGCTCCTGTATGGCAAAAAAAGGGCTACTTGCACTGACTGCTAGCTGGTGGTAGCATGGAATAGGATTCAAGTTAACAAATACTCATTGGAATTGCCACTCTGTGTTGGGGCCATGCTGACACTGGAAATACAGAGATGAGTAAGATGATGGTGTAAATAATGAAGGCATCTGTTATGGACTGAATTGTGTCCCCGCCCCCACCCAAGTTTCCTATGTTGAAGCCCTAACCCCTCAGTGACTGTATTTGGAGATGGGGCCTTTAAGGAGGTAATTAAGGTTAAATGAGGTCATAAGAGCTAGGCCCTAATTGAATGGGGCTGGTGCCTTATAAAAAGGAGCGAGACCAGCAATCCCTCTGTCCACTCATGTGCTGGGGATGGGCTATCTGAGGACCCAGTGCAAGGAGACATCTGCAAGCAGGACAAGAGACCTCACCTGACACCAACTATGCCAGCACCTTGATCTTAGACTTCCAGCCTCCAGAACTGTGAGAAAATGAATGTCTATTGTGGAAGCCCCCCAGCCTGTGATATTCTGTTATGGCAGCCCGAGCAGACCAGGACAGCAGCCATAGAGACAAATAAACTATGGCCACTGCCCCTGAGAAATATGCCAAGTATCCAAGGAGGTGAGTGCACGTATGTAGTCAGGTCCCAGAGAGTGGAACACGTGGGGCCAGGTAGACAGTGGGATGGAATTCACATAGGCCAACCTGGGTTTGGAGGGGAAGAGGCTAAAGAGCTTTCTGCAATCTGTTGTTCAAGGCCTGCTTTGATTGTCTGCCCAATCTCGCATTTTAAACTTCCCTCCTGGTTGTGTTCCTTTAGCCATGTCCTACGTTAATAGGACCCAGTGAAGGGATTAGTGATGGCAATGAGTCTAAAAGTTAAATTGCAGCAATCTAGAGCATTCTTTTTACACAGACATCATCAAAAAGTTTGAATTCCCCAATTAGAATTTTTATAGCCTGAGGTGTGCTGCTCAAAAAATGAAATTCACCCCTTTCCTTTTTGTCCTGACTTGGGCTCATGAACCCTCCTTTCGGTGAGTGAGGTGGGCAGGGAACCAGCAGCTATGTGCCTTAACACAGAAAAAAATGTACAAGTCAGCAGAATGAGATTTTAGTTCCCCTTGTAACACTTCTGAGCCCTCTCCCCTCTTCCTGGATTTCCACAGCTAGGGACTTAGAGGTATTCTGTTACCTGGTTGGGGTTGGCCAACCCCGAAACCCCATCTAATGCATGTGCTTACTATTAGGTACTGGGACTCCATGGGGGACATTTCCCTGAGAGAGCAGCAGCTTGGAAGGAAAGTATAGGAGATAACCAGCCGGACCCAGGCAGTGCACTGTCTTCTGTTAGGGAAAGAGTCCTCCACTGGCAAGAACAGAACCAAGCTAGAACAGGGACGCCCACCTACACGGGTGACAATCATCAAGGGAGACTCAGGCCGGGCCTCACACATGGCTGCTATTGAAAAAAATTTCTTGAATGAGTTGGAGTGAATGAATGAATCACTTAACATATTCCAAATTTTCTGATCCTGACAAACTATATTCCTAGGTTCTGAGACTATGTGTAGACAAACTTATTTGATAGCCTCTGAGGAGGCATAGAGAATGAGAAGAATGACAGAGATGGGATAAGCCAATAAGCAGTGATTTTTGTAAAAATGATCAGTTTTCCCTGATTTTAACACAATATGGAACAAATGAATTGATGGATAAAATCTTAAGTTTTATCAAATCTTGGGTGGCAAAGAGGCGTAAGCCAATGTGTCAGTTCTGGTCTATTGATAATGCTTATCTATTGAGAAGAAATTGGACCCTTAATTTTGGCTCAGTGGGAAATGATCAGTTAGTGATGCCTGTGTTGGGGCTGTGAATGGGGCATGGTGGCACATGTTTGCCGTCTTTTCTGAGTAGTCCAATGGCCTTTCTCTTTTTATAGGAGGGAAGAGACTTACAGCAAGTTAGTGGCAAGGAATAGCTTGATATATCCAAGTGTCTTGATGGAATTCAAATACTTGTATCTATCACATTACTGACTTCCTGTAGTTGACTATTAGTGTAAGATTCCTTTTGTGAGGGGGGAGTGGAAGCAGTGGGAAGAGAACTTCTTCCCAGAGTTGGTGGCAGTGACATGATCACTGACTGATATGATCATGTGCAATCAGCTTGATGCACTTGAGAGTCCTATGAGTCTGCCCCGCATACACTAGTTCTCGCTGCCTGGGCCCTGGGAATGGTAGGGGGACCAGATAGGACATCATGGGGGTACAGGCCCTGCGGAGGCAAGCAGAAGGTACATCAATGGACAGTGGGTGAGATTAGCTCACAGATAAGAAGTGAATGAATCAGCCAAGCAGTAATTTTGGGGGGATGGGTGCAGGGGTCCAAGGCAATCTTGAGATCGGTGAGAAGACACTTTTTTGTTTATTTTTCACCAGGGTCCATGTCTCTGGGAAGGGCTTTGCAGAGATGACACTAGTTTAGAAACAGATCTGAAATCTTTCTTCCCTCCCTCCATCCCTCCCACCCACCAGCATTCATTGAATATCTCCTTTGTGTAAGGACACCAGACTACTGGGTGCACTTATGCAGAATGGGTGGGATGGGGGTATCTCCACTGTGCTTCCATCAGAGCACCAATAATTTTATTTATTTATTTATTTATTTATTTATTTATTTATTTATTTTTTGTTTTTTTTTTTTTGTTTTTTTGTTTTTTTTTGAGGGCAGTGTCACTGGCCCTCATATGTGGGACCGAACCGGGGCCGCTGGCTTCCCAAGCCAGCGCTTAACCACCACGCCACTCGGCCGGCCCAGGAGCACCAAGAATTTTAGAGATACCATATTGAATTAAATTTTATTTGTTTTTCTAGGAGGGATTTTAAAATAATCCTCCCCCCAAATCTTTAAGAAGTTAAATGGAGATTGGTGTTTGGAGTAAAAATAACCAGAAACCTCCTTGGCTATATGCTCTAGCCCCTTCTACTTTGGGCAACTTATTTAATTTTTCTGTGCCTTGGTTTCCTCATCTGTAAAAATGGTACCCACCTTCCACACTGCTGTAAGGATGAAATGAGTGGATATATTGAAAGCATTTAGATCAGGTACACAGTAAGTACAACACTCAGGTAGCTATTTCCCCACACACTTGGGTTACAGTACCTAATAATGTGACTTTTTTTTTTTACTTGCTTATTTTCTATTAAAGAAATAATTTGTGCCATGGCTTGCTCTATGGGTAGCATGTTTGGCTGCAAATAGAAACAGGCCCATGGGAAAGAACAAGACATCCCTTCTTCCTAACACTGAAGACTTAAAACGTTAGAGATAAAACTTCTAAATCACAAATCAAAATATTCAATTTCTTGGTAATGCAGCCACGGGTTGAAGTCAGTACCCTGCAGAATAGAATCAGTCAATGAACCTTGGAATTCTAAGGGTCTGAAAATTTGGTTTGAATGACTCAGTGTATATTTTGAAGCACCAATTGTGCTGTTATAGAATTCTCTATGCCGCAGATAATGAACTGATAAGAGATCTTCCTGGCTGCCAAGCCTGGGTTATCAGGAGGGACCAGATGACTGCAGGGAACGTGGCCATATCTGCAGCAGGCACTGCCTGGGTCAATAGCTACCTATTGTATAGAAGGGCGGCACATTGCCATTTGGTTTTCAAGGTGTTGAGATGACCTGGGCTGATGGAATATTGATCTTAGGCTTGTCAGTTTCAGTGGGAGTCAGGAGTGAGTTGCAATAAAACAAGCTTGTATGCAGGTTTCTACATAGTTTCCATCCTGTTAATTTCTCTTTGCCTGTAACTTTGCCTTCAGTTCTGAGAAAACATATGCAGCCTTTCTTACAAAATGGAAAATGTGTTAAGGGAAATGCATTAGACCTCCAATGTTCTATCTGCAAGCACTGCTAGGAATAGAAAGACTTCAGGGCAGTGATGATTTTAAAGCTAGGTTGTAACCAAGGCAGTGTGTTTGCTAGATTGGCTCATAACTGCTGTGAGATACTTCGAGTATTAGCTAATTAAATCTGATGCAGAAAGAAGAGTTTGAACTTTTGGATGAGCATAATACATGCCCCCTGTGTCTTTGAGGCTCCTGAGGTGGGACTGAACTGAGTGAATTAGAAGCACACTTCATTTTGCTTCCTGGTGTATTATCAATTATGCAATTTCCAGAAGCAACAGCACAGATGGCATTTTTACTTATTTTTTAGGGCAGTTTTCTACCCTTTGATAGAAGAAGAAACAAGAGCAGGCAGCACTAAGGCTTTCCTTATGACCCTCTTTGTACTTTCTTGATGCGCCTACTTGGCTTCTATTCTCTATCTTCCTGGGTATGGAGGGCAAAAGCATTTTCTCCTGCCAGGTTCCATACTCAACCCTCCATATCTACTCATTTCTGAGAAAAGGTTGGGCATAAAACTATCCAGAGCGTTCTTTACAAGCTAACCCTCTAAACTAGACCCATATCTACAAGATAAATGTGCTTGACAGGATCAAATATTCATCTTAACTTCTTAAGATGCATCTTAACATGTATGTATTTTCTATGAACTGAATTGTGCCCTACTAAAATTCCAATGTTGAATCCCTAACCCAAAATTGTGACTGTGTTTTGAGATGAGGTCTTTTGAGAGGTAATTAGGATTAGATGTGGTCATGAGGTGGAGCCCTGATCTGATAGAATTGGTGTCCTTAGGAGAAGAGATATCAGAAAGCTTGCTCTCTCTCTGCCCATCATGTGAGGACACAGTGAGAAGGTAATTGTCTGCAAGCCAGGAAGAGAGCTCTCACCAGAAAGAGACCATGCTGGCTCCTTGACCTTGGACTTCCAGCCTCCAGAACTGTGAGGAAATATATTTCTGTTCTTTAGGTCACCCAGTCTTTGTTATTTTGTTATGGCAGCCCATGCTGACTAAGATAGCATCTTATATTTATATGAACTGAAACATAGCATAATAAAGGTACTTCACTAGCCCTGGGCCAGAGTATTCCTAACAGACCAAAGCAACACTCAATTAAGGTGCTCCAAGCTTTCAAATAATTTTCCCATCCTATGCCACCGTCCCTTCAATTCAGTCTTTGTAGTTCATTCCTTTGGGATTATGGCAATTGGGCAATTGTGCTTTTTTTGGTTGGCTTTTTAAAAAATTTAAAATTGCAAAGTCATACATGTGTATATATGGTTAGCAAATGAACGATAACAAGAACTCATTACAGATGGGTAGCCAATGAAAAGACTGTCTCCTCTCACTTCAGGTCCTAAGAGCTCGTTTCCTCACAGTATCAGCCATGTTGTCAGTGACTTTGTGTATTTTTTTCAGGTATTTATGCATATATGAGCACGTATGTAGATATTAGCCCTCCCTGTATTTAACATACATGTATACATGCTATTTATAGCCCCTTTCTGTGTCCTGCTGGCAGTGTTAAGAATTGCAGAACCTCCTGGTTGATTTAACATTGATCAGGACAGTTGCTCCTCTGACTAGAGGGACACCTCAATCTACGGAGGCATAAGGGGACTAAATGAGGCTGAAAAGGAAGGTGAGGGAATACAAAACTCAAAGTCTCCCTGAGGGTTGACCAATTCGACCTATATAGATACTTTAGAAGTTCTATGGTAACGTTATTGTTATATCTTATCACATTCGCATGACTGGTCCTTTTTCTCTCCCTCATGTCTTATCTTAAATTTCACATCCTCCAAGAAGCCTTCCTGACTGCTCTTTGTAAAATACCTTCTCCCACTGCTCCCAACCAGAGGACTAGGGCAGCTTTCTGTGTAGCCTCACGCATAATTTCCTTTAGTTTGAGTAATAGAAACAAGTGATTTTTGCATGTTACAAATGTAAAATTATTTTATAATACTGGAATATATTTTTTCAATGTACTTCCATTTCTCACCAGCAGAGATTTTAGCATTTGCTGCTTTTTAAGTTCAGTACCAGCCTAGTGAGACCCTGAGGTCAGTGAAGATGGTGACTAGATCCTACTTAATATTCTATCTCCAATGACTAGCCAGGGTCTCAGTAAACATCTGTTGAATAAATAATATAGTCAAGAAGTTTTTCCCTATGTTTTCTTCTAGTAGTTTTATGCTTTCAGATCTCATATTTAAGTCTTTAATCCATTTTGAGTTGATTTTTGTATATGGTGTGAGATAAGGGTTCAGTCTCATTCTTCTGTGTGTAGACATTCAGTTTTTCCAACACCATTTATTGAAGAGACTCTCCTTTTCCCTTTGTGTTCTTGATGCCCTGGTTGAAGATCAGTTGACTATATATGCATGGATTTATTTCTGTATTTTCTCTTCTGTTCCATTGGCCTATATGTCTGGCCTATATGCCAATCCCACACGGTTTTGACTACTGTAGCTGTGTAATATATTTTGAAATCACGAAGTGAGATGCCTTTAGTTTTGTTCTTATTACTCAAGATTGCTTTGGCTATTTTTTTTGTGTGTGTGTTTCCATATGAATTTTGGGATTGTTTATTCTGTTTTTGTAAAGAGTGCCATTGGGATTTTGATAGAGATTACACTGTATCTATAGATCATTTTGGGAAGTATGGACATTTTAACAATATTAATTTTTTCCAGTCTATGAGCATGGGATGTCTTACTATTCATTTGTGTCTTCTTTAATTTCCTTTGTTTATGTTTTACAATTTTCACTGTACAAGTCTTGCACCTCTTTGATAAAGTTTATTCCTAAGTATTTTATTTTTGTTACTATTGTGTAAGAGATTTTCTTAATTTCCTTTTCAGATAGTTTATTGTTTGTGTATAGAAATGCAACTGGTTTTTGTATCTTACAACTTTACAGAATTTATCATTTCTAACAGGGTTGAATCTATAGGGTTTTCCACATATATCATCATAAAGGTACGTGAAACCTAATTGGTAACCCAAATGTGATGTTGACCCAGCCCTTTCAAGGTCCAAGTTTGTCCCGCTGTGGGGCACACAAAATTTGACATATGAAACTTTTGAGAAGGCCACTGCTGGTGAATTCTGTGCCCGTGTTCCTCTCTGTAGCTTTATCTTAATAGCTTTCAAAATTCCAGGTGAGACACAATTTGACTCAGCATTTTGAACGTGATCTCAAGGGATGAAAACATTCAGCTGGTCTCAATCACTGCTTACGCTAACAAGGTTTGCAATCAGAGTTTACCAGTTTTTGTTTTGTACCAAACAAGAGAAAGTATCTGGGTATCTCTGTGGCTTTCACTAGGGTCAGGAGTATCCCCATATTAGTTGTTCGTGGGTAAGAACCATGTTTGGGCTTCCATCTGCTCTTCTCTGGAAAACCCTCAGATTCCCAGGCATGCTTTCATTTTATTCCTATGAGGCAGAAAATTACTCTGCATCTTTTTCCTTCTATAAGCAGAATGTATTGAGGAAAAGTTACTACTTTTACCTTTTCCTATCACAATATTTTTCTCATCATGAGATTTACCCCTTCTATCTAATATCTCTTTTAATTCATTTTAAATTCTTTGAAAGTTAGAAGCAATTAAAAAGTAACTTGGCATCACATATTTAATATTACTGATTAATTACCTTAGAGGCCTTGAAATTCAGATTGAAATGGAGTATGATGTTTTTCCCTGCTGAAATTATATTTTGACCATATTTAAAGAGAAAACTTTTTCAGAAAGATAATTTTATAAAAGGTTTTTATTAAAATATAGCTAACATACAATATTATACTAATTTCAGGTGTGCACCATAGTTATTATTATTATTTTTTTTAAACTCAGTGTGAGACTTTATTCTCTGAAAAACAGATGAAATGAAATGAAACACATACACAGAGCAGAAGCAGGAGCCATGCAACAACAAACATGTGCAAGTTCTCTTCCAAAGCAACACATTTTTACAAGTGAGTTTAAAGCAGTGATGGCCAACAACCATTTCCACTAAGAAACCAGTTCTGTCACCAAAGCCGAATTTGGCAGCTCTGACGCCCTGAAGACTCATCAGCTTAAATGGAATACAGTGGTCCAATTGCAAATAAGCTGTGTTTAAAAGGGTGCTACCAGTTTTATCATTTTATTTAAAAGCATATTTTCAGTCAACACTAGGAATTATTCTACATATTTTAGAAAGATAAAAAATGAAAATGTAGCATATATAAATGAAAGGCCATGTTTCTTTAATAAGAACTCAATATTTTCAAACCTATTATTTTATCTGGCAATCGGATAAACTTAGTTTTTGCTTCCCTGAATTTCACTACAACCAATAATAGTATAGTCGTTTTTTTTTTTTTGCTTTTTATTTAATTACATTTATTTAGTTTTGAATATGTCTTACATTCATATGGCTTAAGATTTTAAAAGTAACAGGTTATATATTTAATCACTTACAACTGTGGTAAAATAATTCTCAGTGGTGAATATTAATTCCAATATGATTGATTCTAATATATCAAATCTGAAGATATCCTTAAATATGACCATTCCAAATGCATCACCATATAGTTCCTAGTATATTGTGTTCATTTATGGTACCAGTGGCTTTGAAAACATAGTGGTACAATTTACCAACAAGGTAGGTTACTATTAGATGGCTAAATGTCACTTGAGATTTAAAATGCCATGCAAACCACAGTGATATGAGTTTATCCAATGTGTCTCCATGCATGAGTTTGCACGTATTAGAATAAAGGTGCATTTCAAGTGGTGTAGTATTAAAAAAAATGTCAAAATATGTAAGATATAGAAATTGAAACTCTTGTGGCAATTCAGTAAATTAATTTTTAGAAGAGAGCTTAATAGAACTTCTTCAATTAGTAAAGTCCTATTTTATTCATTATTTATCTTTTTGTTTCCCTAAATACATCTCCAACCTGATGACTGTAGTGAAATAGTTTGTGTTAGTGTTGACAAAGTCAGTTACGATAACTGCAGAAGGCAGTTGGGTTAACTCAACTTTCTAGGATGAGTTGTGAGTAGTGAGTAAGTCCGGGCCTTCTGGTAAGAAGGCACGTTTGCGTACGAGCCCACATACATGCCGCATTCACCAGCTCTGGAGGTATACCTCTGTATACAAGGGTTCGACAGCCTTCTGGCCTGCCGCATAGAAGATGCTGATCGAACGGGTCCCCGCTGGGCCACGATGGCACCCGACACCGCTTTAATCCAACTGTGCATCTCTTCAGGGCTATCAGCCTGCACATAGAAAGTTCGAGATGATGTTACAATTTCAAAGAGGTTGTCTCTCATCATTATGTCACTCTGCTTACACTCCTGGACCTTATGGACCTCTTTCAGTGGTATTACACGGAGAGGTTCCTTTTCCAGTTCAAATTTGAAGTAGCCTATTTGCACCATAGTTATTTAACATTGATATACCTAAAGAAGTGATCACCATAGGTCCAACAACCATTTAACACCATGCCATGCTATCACAATATTATTGACCATATTCCCCATGCTGCACATTACATCCCCAGGACTTACTTGTTTCATACCTGGAAATTTGGACCTCTGATTCCCCTATATCTTTCCCTGACTTTGTTAATTTTTTCATTAGCAGAAACTTATTTTTTACTGAGCCCTAAAGTGATGTTTTCATATCCTTTTGAAGTTTCTCTTCTTGACTTTTAATGTTGTCCCTAACTGAGATGTCTGAGGACAACCTCCTTACCACTGAGAAAAGAACCTGCCATTGGATGACCTCCAAACCTGGCTGTCATTCTTGGCATGTGGCTGCTGAGATGGAAAGAGACATATCGCTAAACATTTAGTTTATTATCTGCCTGAAAGTTCCTGTCTTTAATTTCACAGGAATAAACAAATTGAGTGAAATGAATTTCAAACTGCTCATAATATTATATGATCCTAAATTATTCTAACCATCACTGTCAGAGAAAGAAAATATTTTAATTCATTAAGATGGTAATAATTGGGAGTCTCAGTCCTTGCAGGAAATGAAACAATTAAGAAATCACAAAGCTGAAGACAATTAGGATGCCTAAATAGATAAAGCAGTGATGACACCCAGAATGCCACCGCTTAGATACTTGTTACTAACATACTCGGGCCACATGCACATCAGCCAACTACAGAAATGTGGGACTCGCCCTTGCCAGGGATCAAAAACGTATGCATTTTGTTGTTGTTGTTCTTATACATTTGAACTAGCAATTTCTTCAGGCTTTTGGGAAAAGTGTAGATAATGGCTTTCTGTCCCTAGGCATGCTGGATGGCTTAGGAGTTCAGAGAATTCGTTTTTTTAATCTTTTCATTTATCACTACGTCCTTAAGACATCTGGGTTTTGAAAAGTGTGTAGGGGCTTGCCAAGAATACTGGGGAGAGGAGCCTGGGACAGTTCATATACAAGGCAAGGTATGCCCAGCGTTCTCTGGGGGTGAAACTGGTGACGTGTTAAATGACACCCAAAACTGCCTAAACATTGTTTTTAGGCAGGGAGGAGCCATTATGGTTTATAAGGAGGCAAGACATGTGGTAAGGTAATTTATTTATTTTTATTATTATTATTATTATTTTTAGCTGAGCCATCCTGCCATCTGTTGGCAGCTGGACAGCAGCTCAGCTCTGGCTGGGCATTGAACTTCTGTTGCTCAGAGCTCAGCTCGCCCTCTTGAGTAAGCTGTTAACCAATTGAGCCACTCGGCTGGCCCGTGGTGAGGTAATTTAGAAGAGTCGCTTTGGCAGCAGAGTGGAGAAAGGATGAGTCTGCAAGAGACTGTAGACAGGAGAATGTTGAAACTATTACAGAAGGGAGATGAAATCGGCACAGAGATTGAAACCACAACATTTAGTGGCAGGTGGCCAGAGTAGGGGGTGGAGAGGGAGAGAGAGAGCCAGTGAGAGCGAGAGCCAGAGACAGAGATGGAAAAGGAAGAGGAGGCTGGAGAGAGGGAGGGAGGAAAGAAGGGAAAGAAGAGATGGGGAAGAAACGGAAGGACTGGGATATTTCCAAGAGCCTTACCTTTGGTACATATTTGGCTGAATTATTCCATTAACCTTGCTGTTCTATCTGTACACACATTAAACACAAAACTGCCAAATGCCGGAAGGACAGCTTATTGAACTCATTCATATTTTTTAAAAAGTTTGTTTAATCAGATTAAAATCGACAGTGACTGTTGGCTCCTTACCATGGTACCCGATCCTTGACTTCTCATCCTTCCAGTCCCTGATTCATTGTTTATTAGACAAAAGTTTCTGGCATGCCTACTCTGTGCCAGGCACCGCTCCGGAGGCTGCAGAGAGAACAGAACAAAGTACCATTTCCTGGCCTCATGGGCAGCTTTTCTTTGGCTCTATTTCAGTCTTAGATTTTTCTTTATTTTTGCATCCAAATGACGTTTGAGCATCCGTGATCATTGCTCTATTTTCCTTAGAAGCAATTAAGAATAAATCCACCGCTAAGTCAGCCTTGCTTTGGTTTTCTCCCCAAGAGCCGCATGTGTGATATTCAGGACTCAGAGCCTCCTGTGGTCTTTGATGTTCATAATAATGAGGACTGAGCCCCAGAGAAGAGCAGTTAACTTTGCGGCTGGTTATTTTTGTAGTAGGAGGTGGGAGTTCTACTGCCACTGGGATGGAGGGAGGCTCTTTTCATCGCTTGTTCCATTCGACTAGAGAAGAGACTAATTTTAATTTTAAAAGTACTAAGTTTCTAAAAGACCTTTGAAAAAGGGACTGAACTGGGACTGGGAGGCCACAGGCTGTTCTAAACAGTGGAGGAGCCCTGAAGTTGCTGGAGAGAAGGCAGGAGAGAGGGCATGTGTGGGGTCCGAGGATGGGAGGCGGGTCTCTTCATTAATTGCACATTCGGGACCCTGGCTGCTTTGTAAATACATGAGGGAAGCAAAGTGGGATGAACTAAGGTGCTTGCTGATGTCCGGCTCCTGATGTAGAGAACATTTTTCTATTCCCCTTAATGTTTCTCTGCACATTCCATCTCATTTCTTGCTTCAATGAAGACATTCTTATGCCAAACAATCCCCTCCTGTTAGAACTCAAGCCTGTTACTCGCCAGCTCTCATCTGTCAGGATTCCAGGAGGAGGAAGTGAAAGAGGGGCTTCTACCTGCTGTGGGCTCCAGGGACCATCAGCCACCTGGAAGGGGGCCCTCTCAGCCTGACAGACAGCCCCAGGTTTCCCCACATGATGGAGAAGGTCACTCCCCACTCCCTCTCCCACATCCCCAGATCTGTGCGCTGACAAGGCAGCTGGATGTATTCTGGTTCACTGCAATCCTAGGTACGTCCATTGGATACTGTGTGAGTCATTGACTAAAAGATGTGAAGAGTGGTGTCTAGCCAGTGGTGTCAATGGAAGAAACGTCCAAACCTGTGGAGAATTTTTATGAGTTTATTTGAGCCAAACATATGACATATGCTGGGGAGCAAGATCTCAAATGTTCTGGAGAATAACAGTTTTGTAGCTTCTTTTATGCTTTGAAATTAAGGAAGGAATATAGGGAATGGAAAAAGCAAGGCGTGGGGGATCAGATCACAGGATAGTTAACAAGATATGTGCTCTCTTGACGGTGGTTACCCCTTTGAGGGGCATCACTTCTGGCATTTCAAAGGTGTGCTAACCTAGATGCACAAGAACAACCGACAGAGCTGGCTAAGAAACCTTTCACTAAAGAAGTTATAGGCCTGAGGTAGGACTCCCCACCATGACCTGCCTAGCTAGGAATTTATAATCAGATCACCCTGGGAGGTTACTTTACATAGAACTTCTTTTTTGTCCACAGTAGATTAGTGAAAGATGGAAAGCCATCTGACCACATGGTAAGCATTACCACTAGAGGAATATATAAAGGACAATGGTAAGATGAAAGGGAGAACAATTAATTTTACTGGGAGGGGCAGTGCCATGTCTAGCAAGGAAGGAGATGGCATTTGAATTAGGACTTAAATGATGAGTGGATTTGCCAGGGGTGCATAGGAGTGGAAATCCGGATTGAGAAATGTGATCAAATGCTCAGAGGTGCCTGACACGTTCAAGAGTATAGATTCGTCCAGGAGCTAGCATATCATCTCCAGAAGGATGCGCTAATAAGAGAGAGCTTGAAATACAGACTTGAGTGCCATTCTGTGGAGAAGCATTGGATTCAGTACTTAATAGGAAACCGGAGGGTTTTTAAACAGGTGCCAAATAGACTTGATTCTGGTTTTAGAAATACCTCTGGTCGGAATGTGAGGGCAATTATAGATAATAGAAAATTGGAGGTGAGGAGTTCGGTTACAGGATCAGTGCAATAATGTAAGTGAGCAAAGATGTGGACTTGCCCTAGGAACATATCTCCAGCCTGAACCCCTCTCTGAATTCCAGCCTTTTTTATCCAACTCCCTACTTGAGGTCTCCACTTAAATGTCTCAAACACATTTCAAACTCTGTGTGTCCAAGATGGAACTACGGACTTTCCCTTCTCTAAATGGAAGATCCTCCATTTCCGGCTTTCCCCATTTCAGTTGATGGCAGGTCCATCCTTTCAGTTGTTCAGGATAAGATCTTGGAGTTGCCCTTGATTTTTCTCTTTCATAAGCCCCCATTCAATCAATCATAAAATCCTTTGGATCGACATTCCTCACCATCCCCACCACTTCCAGCCAGTTGTGGGAGTCTACCAGAAAGAGCACAGTAAATCATGGGTATGTTTGTTATGCAGAGTTAAGTCTCTGGCTTCTCCATATTTAAGAGTTTCTAGAGATGTAGTCATCTTTCTCCTTATAAATCGAGATTTCCCTTAGCAAAGTAAATGTCTCTTACAAAATGGTAACATCTACTTGTTTTTCAGAGTTTCTTCATGTCTGCTGTTTTTATTTTTAAATAACCATCTCTTATACCAAAGAGACATATTTTGTAAGAGTCTCTTACAAAATGGTAACATCTACTTGTTTTTCAGAGTTTCTTCATATCTGCTGTTTTTATTTTTAAATAACCAGCTCTTATACCAAAGAGACATATTTTAAGGTGTCATATTGTCATATTCTGCTCTCTTTCACTCACCACTATATCCTAAATGACCTATAAAAGAGCGTGACATAGGTTAGGGACTCAGTAAGTATTGGATGCTGAATGAATGGGAGGTTTGTGGGAAAGAATGGCAGATGTAGGTTAGCAGAGCTGAAATCGCAGCTCTTGGCATCCTCTTGGCTTTGAGGATGAAGAGAAGTAAAGAGCAAAGAATGATTCTGAGTTCTTTAGCTTGGACTGATGCTTTGACCTGATAAAGGGAAGGCAGAGGAAGAAATATATCTGGGGGAAATGAATGAGTTCTACTTGGGTCATGTTGAGTCTGAATGCTTGTGAAATGTCCAAGTTCAGTTACTTGGCATACAGGTTTTGCTCAACAGAGAGATCAGGCTGGAATCAAAGTTTGGCAGGCATCAATTCTGGCATGGATACAATTTCCCAGGGAGCGGGAACCAAGTGAAAGGAAAGAAGGAAGTGGAAAGATGCCAGGAGTCATGCACCTTAACTTATAGGACACACCCAGCATAAACCAGCATACACTAGTCAGTATTCCTGGTTGCACAGTTTGGTATCCTTGGCATATTTGGGCACCTCTTTGGAAGCTGGAGAAAGAGGCAGATGTGTGAAGAGTGAGAGATCAGAGCATCTTTTGTCACATAGTCTTGGGTATCCTCCAACCGTCTTTGTCCTCAACTTCCTGAATCCTACCTGCAGCATCTAACCCAGGCTTTGGGGTGATTTGCTGAACAAGATGGCAGACAGCGGAGCCCTAGCCTAAAGCATTAAAAGCACCAGCAATTGTTTTCTTTATTGAGTTGTCATAAAGCCAATCCTGCCTATCTCATATGCATTTCACATTCCACGATCCGTTTGAGACAATTTGCTACAAGGCTTCAGATTCCAATTTCTCAGAACAGTCAGAGATCACTTAAGTGAATTTCGCATGTTTACAAGAGCCAGTCATGCTTGCTTCACCAAATGACTGTTCAAGGAAATTCAAACCAAAAGCCATTTGCTTTTCTTTTTCTTTTTAGAAACTTCTCAGGGAAAAGGCAACAAATGCATATACAAGGGTGCATATTAGCCTCAGAAACCAATGCTGATTGGATGTAGAAGGGCTCGGGCTTGTATTTAAAAGTCACCACTGCCCAGTGTCAAGGACCTGGAGAAATGACTGCATTTGAATTCTAATGCTCTCAGCAGCTATTGTTAAGCTGGTTGTGCCCCCCTCAAGTCTGTGAAGGCCTTTTGAAATGGTTATTTTTTAAAAGGAGCTGAATTTATTCCTTTGCTTCATGTGAAAGTACAAAGAAAGTGTGGGTGTGTTTCTCTACTTCAGCCAGAGAGGATTTTCTTGCTGTCTTAGCTGTTAACCTTCAAGGCAGGTCCTCCAGTCCTTTGTGGGCTCAACAAGGAATGTCTTCCCCTTCTCTAGCACCCCTTTTAGCTGTGTTCCACATGGGCACTGGGGCTGTCCCGATGCACTCTGTCTTCCCAGCATAAGCATAGCTGCTGCAAATGGACAGTTTTATGTGCTTGGGGGTCTGTCTCATGTTATTAGCAAGGGCAGTGACAGCGCTGTTATTGTTGCTGGTGGTATCTGGTGTTTAGTACCACAATAATGCTGCATAACAAATTACTCTCAATTCAGTGGCTTCAAATAATAGTCATTTATTCTTGCTTACCTGTTGGTGGATTGCCTGATGGTTGACTGTTCTAGGCTGGCTAGTTGGGTGGCTGTGCATCAATGTGCAGACCCAGTTGGGCTTAGCTCCTTATTGTAGATAAGGGTTCAGGGTTGCTCTGCATGTGTTCATTCCAGATCCCAGACTGAAGGAACAGCAGCTACCCGGGGGAGAGTGGGAGTCCTTCTCATCATGAGGACGGACACAGAAGAAGGTAAGCCCCGTTGCTTAATCTCTACTGCTTCAAGTCTGCTTACATTCACTGGATGAAGCAAGTTACATGGCCAAGACCAGATTCAAGGGATGGGGAAGCATGATCTGCTACCACATGGCCAAGCCTACCATCAGTCAAGGAAGTAAGTATATTTCTGTGTCAGAGGGGAGTAGGGAATGGATACTTGCCAAACAATTCTATTCTTCCACAACCATCTATCATTTGAGGGTCCTATGCAAGGTCTCAACACACTCACTCATTTCCCTATGCAATCAAGTGATGCTTATTGAGTCCTTATTATGTGTCAGGCACTGTGCGAAGCACTGAGGTTATATTAATGAAGATATAGAGGAAATTGGGAGTCAATGGAACCTGGGATCCTACTAGGAGACCCAGCTGAGACCTGATCTGATGGGCAGAAGAGAGACAGGTTGGAAGGGAGTAGGTTTAAGGTTTTGCAGTGAATGCAGTCAACATTTCCCATATCCAGAGACTAAACTCTTTATAAAAGTCTCTGGCCTTCTGAGAGACACCAGACAAAATCTTCCTGGTCTAAAAGGAATGTGTGTATCTGAGACTCTGATTTCAGAAAAACTTCAACATTGATGATTCGGGGAACAAGTAAGGGTTTCTGGAACCAGGTCCTTGTCAGATCCAGGCATCATCTTCTAGGATTCTGAGATCCCCAGAGTGATGGCTGCCATCTCAGAGAGTTCTAGGACTTGGTCAGATTTAACTCAGTGGGATAATTGGCCTAAACAGGAGCTTCCAGAACACATGGAAACAGCAGACAAGATGGCTAGATAATAGCAGAGCTAAGCCTTGTGTGAATATTCTGCAGTTGTGGCTGGCTGATACATGTAAACCTAATTTTTCTTTGATTATGACTGATGCTCACAGGTACCTTCAAATTTATCCATTGCTGGTGGCCATTCTGATTACATTCCACAAGAAAAGAATACAGCTACATATGTGAATGTTTCATCCACTTGCATCAGAGGGGTACAAAGTTCTAAGACCTATTTCAGGAGGAAAAGCTCTTCTAAGAAATAAAGAAATAGGAAAGTGAAATAACTAATGGGCGAGAAAGGAAGCTTTCATTAAGTCTCTCATTAAAGGAATAAGTATAGCTTGGTGAGTCTCCCAGGTGGCAATAGTCATTACCAAAAATATAATACACAATATGATTGAAACAACCTTGGTTTTTAACTCATTTAGTCAGTACTGAGTAGACAGTCAGCTAATTTTCAAAGTTTTGCTAGATTTGGGCCTAGAAAGTCTAATGTTAGCAGCTAAGTTTTATGAACCCTTGATGTTTCATGTTTGACTCCACACATAGAGTGGACAAGAAGAAACACTGTTTAATCTGTTAGGTCACCCAAACATTTTGTCAGCCATTGCAGAAAAAAGAAAGAAACAAAGGTTGCCAGGGCAATGACTTTTAGAGCTACCCCAATAACATTTCCTCCTTATGGAATTTTGTCAGACATAAGTTTAGTGGCCGTTTCTGAAATCCACCCTCTAAGGTGTCTGTAGAACAGGGCTCAGCAAACTACAACATAAGAGCAAATTCTGTCCCGCCAGCATGTTTTTGTAATGAGAATTCTATGGGAACATAGCTCTGCTCATTCATTTACATACTGTCCATGGCTAGTTCTGTGCTCCAATGGCAGAGGGGAGCAGTTGCAACAGAGACGTTATGGCCTACAAAGCCTAAAATATTGACTGTCTGGCCCTTTACAGGAAAGGTTTGCTGATGCCTGCTTCAGAAGGCAGACTGGGTAAATTGGCATGCACATAAGCTGAGGTTAACAGGCAGGAACTCTTTTGGTTGTAAGTGACAGGATCCTTTCTAGAGTCTGAGTCTGGAGACCTGAGGTGTGGATGGACTTCAGTTATGACTAGATCCATGGGCTCAAAGAATGTCACCAGGACTCTTATTCTCTATCTCTTACTTCTGCTGCCTATTGTGTCGACTTCATTCTCAGGCAGGTTTCCTTTAAGTGGTAGAAAAGATGGCAGCACAGATCTGGCCTTGTAAGATCCTTTGTTCTTATAACAGCTGAAGAAAAAACAAAACAAAACTCTCTTTCTCCCAGCATCTGTCGTAACCACTATTCCTATCCCATAGGACTCTGATTGAGCTGAGTGCCCAACCTGGCCAGTTTCTGTGTTCAGGAGGCTGGAAGGTTCTTTACTGAGGATTTTGTATTCTAGGTCCCTCCTCCATTCATGGAATAGCAATAGAAGGTCCATGTGTCTGCAGCCCTACCAGCTGGGGAAAAAGGAGTTTTCCCCAAATCAAAGAGAAACTAAGAATTACTGGAAAGTTTGGAGACAGCCTAGAATCGAATGCTTATATGTCTAATGTTTTACCTCTCACTGTGATTTCTTCCAGCTGCTGAATTTTTCACCTCTTCGAACTGTTTTGCATCTTGCAACATCTGTCTCTTTCTATGACTACTTTGCTCCATGCTGTTCAGAATCTCTATTATTTCATTCCCTCCAAGTTCAATTATAGAAGCTGTTGTGTGATGCAGACTTTACTGTGGGCATGCAGTATCTGAGGGCAAAAATAACAGCCAAGTATAGTAGAGACAACTTTAAATTTAACATCATTCGTTATTCCCAAGAAGACTTAACCAGTCTTTACCATAGTGACATTTTTTTCTACCCTATGTCCCCTTCATGTCCCAGCTCACCACAGTATTCTTGGTCAATTCTTCCCCTTAATACTTTTCCTCTCACTAGACTCCAGCCTCCAACATTTTAAAGTTTGTGATGTACTTTGCTTAGAATGATTTTATTTTTTCTACCCTGCCTCTCAGTAGGCTTCAGAGCAATTTCTACCCCCCCCCAAACGTCTTAAGAAGCTCTGAGAAACAAAATGCATCTATGCAAGGTCATAACCTTATAATACAAACAAAAGTTTTGCAAGTATTGGGCCACTGTTACAATGGTTATACTAGAATAGAGGAAGGAAGGCAGAAGGGGGCTAGGGAGAGTTTTGTTTGCTTTCATGTTCATATTATTCTTTGCATTTGGAAAATTCAACCTTCATAAATGGTCTCTCCTATAATGAAAACTTTACTCCGTTATCAATAAAGTATAGAAGTCTCATGTGGCCAAAATCAGGGATGATGTGCCATTCTTTTGCAAGGAGAGAAACATGTCTCAGGCAGTTACTGGCCCAAGAAGTTGAGAATATGTGGAGAAGACTTGAATCCAACCCATAGCCTAGAAGCCAAGTTCAGGAGTCTAGAAGGAGCACATTCCACATCAGCTAAAGCTCAGGTGTCCTTAGAGTGAGAAAAATGTTGTTGTAAGCTGTTAAACTTTTAAGGATGCTCTTTACACAGTATTAGTGCAGGAGCAGCCAACGGATACACTGAAAGTCAAACCTCCTTTTGTCCACAGCGCTTGCTCTTTGCCAGACCACTCCCTCTTCTTACCTCTAAGACACTTTTGTCTTAGCATTAAGGCCTTTCTTCTCTTCTTCCTAGTAGACTGTCAGTTCCTTAAGGGCAGCAAATTCATCTTTCCTGTGCCCCCGTCTGTAGCATAAATCTTTGTACCTTGTTGCTATTCATTAAAGATTTTGGATGAATGGTGAATTTGAGCCTCGTGTTGGTCATAGCCACAGGTGGAAATTTTGTCCTAATTAACTGCTGGTAAATAAAAATCACTGTTCCCAGGTGGGACCAGATGAGATTTAGACATGAATTTGCACAAACTCCTCTCTCTAATAGTGACAGTGCTTAGACCTGAGAGCAGTGAGTTGAACCACAGTAATTTGTTTGTACTAATGGTCTTACCATTATTTCACCTTAGTACATGGTGAAACATATTTTGGGGTTTATCTGAAAACATTTGTGATTAGAGTAGGTGACTGCATAAAAAAGAAATAGATAATATTATCTGCCTTCCCAAGAAAAGCCATCTGTCTGCTAAGAAAATTGGGGAGAGTTCTTATCTCTGTTACTTAACTCTTTTTACTTCCTGGGTTAAGTGAAGTAGGCTTCCTTAAAATGACCAAAAAACATGATGTATTTTTATGTAATAGTTGCTATACCTGTGCTGTTGTAGGACTTCTGGTGGTACTTAACTGTTCTAACAAAAATGTATATCAAACTATAAGAAACTGTAGTACCTTACTTAAATTCTCCAAGTTACACATGAATAAAGTATGGAGCAGATCAAGGTGAAAATATTATAGGTCAAGGATAGGGGGGTGTGGAATGACTAAAAAAAAAGGCAACTCATCCAGGACATTGTGTGATGATGCTTTGTCTTGATCCTGAAATAACTTTGACTGTTTTTAGCCAAATGGTAGTAAAAATAGGGAAGGCTATTTCAGACAAAGACTCTCAAAATAGGTCTGTGATCATCTCTTGTCATATGATACCAGAAAGAAGAGACGTGGAACTTGCCAGCATGTTCAAACCATCTCTGCCTCGACAAAACCAAATGACTTAGCAGGACCTCAGAAAAGAGAGACAGTGGAATAATTTTAGCATTTGGCTGAAGTCCAGGAAAATTAAATGTGTCTTGGTTATTATACCTAGGTGAAGACTTCTTAGAAAAGCCCCACAGTGACTTTCATTTGCAACTGAACAGGGATGAGATCTTAAAAAATGCCACTGTGACCCTTTGTAACATAAAGTCCTCTTACTCTCCCCAGGGAGTTTGACTTAAGGTATATGAGTTTCAGAGGCAGAGACTGCAGGCATTTCAGGGAAGCCTCCTAGAATTATTAGAACACCTCTACACAGCCAGACTGGTCTATCTCCCCATGGTTCTACAGCGATTCCACTAGAGTCTCGCTTCTGACTTTCAGCCTTGAATAACCAAAAGTTCACTCCAGTTGGGGACATTAATCACAGAGATATTGAACCATTCAAATCTTAGTGCAAATGTACAAATTTATATGGGGAACTGGAGCAGTCAGGGGGACTAAATATTCATATTTGCCTAACCAGCACATCTTAAAATCTCTGATCCATTCATGTCATTCTTTCAACAAATGTTCATCACTGAGTGCCTGGCTTGTGCCTGGCATGCAGGAGACCACGCTAGAAGCTGCGGTGTTGTGGTAAATGAAACAGACTATCTGTGTCCTTGGGAAGCTTATGTCCTAGGAGATCGGCAAAGTCAGTAAATAAATAAGGTAACTTCAGGTCATGGAAAACAGGATTGTGAGAATAAATGGGGTGGGGGATGGCGCTGCTACCTACCTATGATCATTGGTGGTGGTCAAGTTCCTGGTTTCATTTGTTCCCCCAAACCAGCTAGAACCCTATTAATAATTCATGAGCAGGACCTGTGAATCCTCTGTTTGTTTAAGCAAATGCCAGTTGGATTCTGGTCATTTCTAGTCAGAGCCCTAATGTACTCTGTGACTAATAGAGCAAGGGCTGGACTCCTAAGCCTGACATTTGAGACCCCTCTCAACCTAGTCCCAGTTGATGTTGTCAGCCCTAATTCCTACTGCACTCCCAAAGCACCTTCCGTTTTGCCTGCACCCAGCCCTGACACAGCTTGTCCCCTCCTGCCAAGCCTCTGTACTCATGACAACAGAGGGAGTGGTTTGGGAACTTCCTTGGGACCCTTTTTTGCTGCCCACTATCTAGAATTCCTCCCTCCCCCCACCCCCAAAGCCCTGGCCAATGTCTACCTGTCAAAGTATAAATTGTGCCTTAAAGCCCCATTCATACCTTCCTTCCTCCAATAACTCCTCAGCTAAAATTAATATCCTTCTCATTGTACACTGAGCCTCTGTCAAAGCGCTTAATAAAATTTCCCCTGTAATACAAATTTGCCTTGCAATGTAATTACTTATATTATGGGTCTAATTTTTGCACCACTAGCATATGAATCCCTGAAGAGTGAAGTCTATGCATTTCTTAAAACCTTGCATCATCTTCAGTACTTGGCAACACAGTATTGAATTAGTCTGTCTACTTTAGAAGCATCCTAGCATGTGTAAAGTGCTAAATAGAGTTAGGGGTAATAAAAACAAGAGCAACCAACCATGTTTGGTGTGCTTACCCTGTGTCAGGCATGGTGCGCAATGCTTGAGGTATAACATGTTAGCTTTCCTAACAGGCAGACCCTGAAGTCTCAGTGGCTTCCTTCTCACATATTCGTGCATCCAGTATGGGAGTTTGATTGACTGATCACCCCAAAATGATTGAGAGATCAGGTGTCTTTCACTTTTTGGTCTAGTAGTCAGTAGAGCCTAAAGCCATTTGTTGGATCCTGTCCATCAGGAGGCTGTGTGTGTGTGTGTAGGATTACATGGAGGTTCCTGTGTGTCAGGCTTAGAGGTGGCAGATATCGCTTCTGCGCAGTCTACTGGTTAGGACTCGATTGCATGATGCCATCTAGATGCAGAGAGGGCTGCACAACATGGCGCCTGGCTGAGCAGTTCTCCCCAGCACAGCTCTGTCCTATGGCCTGGGACCATGGTCCCTGGGGGACAGCTAGTCATTCATGCCATAATCATCGTAACTACCCCATGGGATAGGTTCTATTTCTGCCCTGCTCTTAAGGTAAGAAACTCTGAGGAATAAAATGACTCACTCAAGGTAACCCCTAGAAAGTACAGAACCAGGATTTGCAGCCAGGGCTATCCAACTTTCAAATTCCACGTTGGTATCGACACTTCAGAAACATCTTTTTTTTTTATCCTCATTCTGCTCCATTTCCCAGATTGCAACAAATGGTTCTTATATCAGTCTCCTACTACGGAGCATGCTTATGAGTATTAATCCTTCTGGGGTCTCTCTCCAAGCATTTCATTCATTCCAGGTATTCCTGGTGTTTCTGTTATTTCCGAGCATGGCCAGACCTATTCTTCCATCTGTGGCCAGGCCTATATTCTTCTCATCAACCCTTCTGGGTCTTGATGCATCCAGGCCCCTGGTTCATGCTCTTGGGGTTTATGCTTGCAGGCCCATGATATCCAACAGCTGTGGATCTGCCTCTAGGAGTAAATAGAGACGTTGCCATGTGGGCATTTGATGCAAGGTAGTGTGTCTCATCTTGGGAAAGGATACGTGGGGTAGGGAGACGCAAAGAGAGAGAGTGGGAGAAAGAGCCTGCCTTTCTCAGGATGAAATATAATTCATTATTGAAAAGTAAACAGGGAGACAGAAATGGACGCAGTTCATCCCACAGCTTATAATTGCTATTCCGAGAAGGAGGGCTGAAACCAGGAATCAGTGTTTGCTCTTAGCTTTCATATAATAAACTCTCAGTGGATTTATTTTTATTGAGGATACCCTCTGTGTCCCTATGTTCTGTGCTGTGGGAGATTCAGGAGGGCTTTTTATTAGTTAATGCCTTGGCTGACAGTCTATTTGGGGAGGTGAAACAGCTGTACAAAAATGACAACAGGTGGGTACATTTCGCCCAAAGGCCCCAAAGGTATGCCATGACTGTGAGTGTTGTTGACAGTTAGAGAAGGGCGGGTTCTGTGTGGTGGGCTGTGGGTAGGGTGGGGGAGGGGAGGACTTGCTTCAAAGCCAGAGAGATGGGATGGAATTTAAATAAGTGGAGAAGGAATTGCAGGGCATTTCTGGCCAAGAGGAAAGAGAGAGCTTTTGGGGATGAAGGAATAGAGGCAGGGCCAGGGTCCAGGGAGGGTAGAGATAAGAGCTGACCAGTTGCATGGCAGCAGGTGTGTGCGTGGGGGTGGTGGGCATGTAGGGGGAAGACTGAAGCAGGTAAGAGGAGTCTGAGGACAAAGCGTCCATGGAAGGCAAAGGGGGAAATGTCAACAACCGAGCAGAGGGTCCCACTTGCTGCTCTTCACCAGCAGGGCTTCTTCTTCCCTGATATGTAAGAGGCGAGGAGGGCCAGTTATAGAGCTTGGCTTGTTCCAGGCCTTGGTGGGCCTGGAGTGGCCAGAATCTAAGCAGTGTTGTTCATTCTCTGTCCCTGTAAGCTTTGTCCTTCTCCACCCTGACTGGCCACCACCACCATCACCTTCACAGACACGGCATCCCTCCCGTTTCCAGTCCTTGGAGCATTCCCATGTGAGGTGAGGTGTGCCAAAGGACAGCCCCTCCTACAGGGCTCTGCTTCGCCTGACTCTTTGTGCCGTCCGAGGGACAGGCTCTCCAAAAGCGACTAAGCTTGAACATGTGTCCAGCCAGTGGGGTGAGTGCAGAGCTTAATTAAATTTGATGTAGCAAAATGAAAAATGTGCCATGTCTTGCTTTTAGCATCTTAGGGTAATTGTTGCTGCTACCATCATGCACCAGGGCAGCTGGTGCGGGGAGTGCACCCCCTCCAACCTCCCTTCAGACCCCTTTGCCATTTTCGACCACACTGGCTTCTAGGCTGCCTTTCCTCCTGACCCCAGTTTCCTGCTTTCTCAGGAAAAGACTCAGAGGCAGGAATTGTGAAGTTTCAGAAGTGTCACTGGGGAGGGCTGTTGGGAGCCAGGCCTGTAGCAGAGGGAGGGAAGGAGGCTCAGGCAGAGGGAGGATGACCCCACAGTGTAGCTGATGGGAGCCCTTCAGAGCAGAACTCCCCAGGCCAGCGGCCCAGCTCTGTAGCCCCACACTGACCCCCAGCCATTACTGCAGGGGGTGTAACCTTCGGTCAGACTGCTCTGCTGGCCTCGAGCAACTCCTGAGTAGAATCTCAGCTGGGCAACGAGAGCTTTGGACCTGAAAGTTCAAGGCAGGGGTCATCTGGGCAGAACAGCACAGCACCCACGACAGCTCCCAGTGCCAGCGCTTGAGTTTGTTCAGCAAAGAGACAAAGAGATCCTCAGGCTGCTGGACCATCTTTCGAGTTCCCGCCTAAATCCTGGAAGTGCCTGGGGATTTACCTGCCCGGGGCAGCCCCTAACAGTGACTGACAGAAACACACCAGCTTCCTTCACCCCACAGCAGCAGTCCTGAAGTGTGACCCACGCTGTCTGTCTCCAGAATTCCCCTGTGGGAATAGCCACATTTCTCTCCTTGGGAGGGGAGTTTGCCTGCTACCCCAACCTCGTTTAGTCTTCTTACCTTCGGGGTTTCACTTTTTTTTCCTAGAAATGCTTTATAATAACTCACTTTCCCTGAGTTCTCAACTTAGTGTTGCCTGCTTCTGGAGACCGCAATCCAAGACAACTAGCTTTGTGGCTCTTGGGTGTTATCATTTAATTTCCATAAGCCTCAGTTTGCTAAGCTGTAAAATGAGCATAACAATAACAATGAATTTATGGGGTATTTGTGAAAACTATGAGAAAGTACCTAGACAAAGTAAGTATTGAATAAAGAAGCTATCGTTAGTAGAAGAGTAATAATATCTAGTGCTAGAGAGAGTAGGACCCCCAGATAGCGCATCGTTCTCGCTGAAAAGCAAGAGCGTGGCATTTTGTAGAATTGGGTGCAAACTCTTCCTACACCCACAGACTGCATTCTGCATTGTTTCAGCTTCAGTCACAAGCATTGGCCACAAATAAATTGCCAGTAAGTGGCTTTAAGGCACTGCCTACATTTTTTTTTTAAGGGTGAAAGGAGGAAATTAATAAGGGAAAGGTTCTGAGTATTCTTTTGAGTTTCTGTATATTGAGTGTCTTGATTAGCCTCTCCTTCTAAAGCACCTCTTGAACTAATTAAATTAGTTTGAGATGAAACTTAGCTCATTTTCACATGCCACTCAAGCGGAAGTGCCTGATGCAGTATTTAGAATGTGAATTTCACTGTGTTTTTAAACTGTTTCTCACTGGGGATCTTGGTGGTCAGGGGCTTCACCGGGAACCGATGGGAAAAAGAAGGGCTCCTCGTCTCTGGGGCCACCTCCACCCTGGATCAAGCTCTCCTGCCAGTCTGTCCTTGTTGGTAGGAGCCATTGCTCTGCCTCTGTGGTGAGGAGTAGTGATGCGGAAGCCATGTCTACCCTTGAGGATGGGTGGTTGTGCAGGACCATCCTTGGCTGCAGCCCTCCACCTCAGCTGCCAAGAGCATGTCTGGCACGTTGACTTGAACTTGTCAAGGGAGCTCTGCTCTGTTGATTATGGCTGCCAGAAAAATTGTGTTACAAAAGATTCTGAGGGTTTTTTTGGCACCAGTGTAAAAGAACACAGAGGTTGTTGGTAATCTCTGTCATGGCTCTTGGTGGGAGATTACTTCATGCGCTTACCAGCCTGGCCTAGAGTGCCACATTTCTGCAGAGATTTTAAGTTTTGTATGGGTGAAAGTTTCCAACTTTTACATGTTACTATATTATATATTGGATTTTATTGTAATTTGGGATATATTAATATTAATATGTAGGTAATCATATACATATTAGAATCTCAATAGAGGAGGAATATGGGTAATATCATTTATCAGCATCCCTTTTAATCTTCTTTCAAATTCCCATTCTCAAAGTGAAGTCAATTATCAACTAAAATTACCTCAACTTACAAACTGTATGACCTTTGACAACTTGTTCAACTGTTCTGTGACTTGGTTTCCTCATCTGTGAAATGGAGGTAATGAAAGGATCTGCCTCCTAGAGCTGCTGGGAGAACTAAATGAGTTCTCTCTCTGCGGTACTCAGAACAATGCCTGGTACTTAACTAGACAATGTGTTAGCTGTTGTCATATTAAAATCATGTATTGTTGACCAAGCGCCCACTGTTTGCCAGCAACCAATGTACTGTGGAAGCTGCTCTTCAATCTCCAAGGCTGTCTACTTATCTCCCTTTTCAATCAGGAGAATAAGAAAATAATTTTAATTTTAAGGCCAGCACTGTTGATTTTCTGCTGAAATTTCCAGGGCTTAGGAGCCCGGGCAAAACTTCTTTAACAATGCAGAGACCAAGTGAAAGAACATATGCATATGTGACAAATAACCTAAGTATTTTGGTATAAGGATTTGAAATTAAGAGCAGTTTCTTTGACCTTCTTTATCATAATATTGATAGAATCAATATTAACTTTTGTTAATAGTTATTTAAAAAGTTCATTTGCTTTTCCCTTATTTTAGGGACAGGGATCATTTTAAGTTAGCCTTGCCTTTGCAAAGCAGTGTGACATTATAGAAAGAACCGGGGTTTTGGTGTCAGATAGAGTTGGATTTGAATCTGGCCCCACTATGAGGTGTCTGTGAATCTGGAAACAAAATGATTTGACCTCCCCAAGCCTCCGAGTTCTTAGCTTTAGAATGGAAGACTAGCCGGTCACTGACAATCATTGGGTCTCTGTGAATTGGTGCTTTGGAGCCTGCTGTTTGGTGAGGGTTATATTTCTTGATGAGAGTCCTGCAGCCCCACAAACTTCTGAAGTGCCATCTGAATTTTCAGGGAGGAAATTAAATTATATCTAGCTTGTCTCAGATATAATGTATTGTATTTTAAGCCTTTGAACGCCACTAACCTGTGTGGCCAATCATGCCTAACCCAGGACTGGTCTCCATAGCTTCTGCCAGTTGGTTGCTGGAAAACAGAATTGATTTTCCCAGAGAAGCACTGTTAGGCCTGAATTTGCTGCCCAGAATAGCCCTTATTCCACATCTAAGCCCCGTGGGACATAAAGTATAAAATCAAGTGTGCTTATATGATTTTAGCACACTTGAGTTTGATTCTGCCTTGGTCACTTACTAACTTTAGAATCATAGTTTCTCTCAGCCTCAGTTTCCTTATCTGTAAAATCAAAATGAAAATGTCTTTTTCATGAGGTTGTTGGGAGATTACGTGATATCTGGTCCATAGTAACTGTTCAATTAATCATATTTGGGCCTACTATTATTGTTACTTTTTGAACTAAATATATGGACACTCTTGTGGAAAATCTATTAGGAGAATTCCAGCTGCATGTTTCAGGAGCACACCTCTGTACACTGGAGCCGTGTTTCTCCAGATCCAGTCTTTGCGGGTGGCTCCCACCATCTGGGGGAAGTGTCCCAGGGGATCTGAGCTTGGGGGGATAAGGTGACAGGATGGGGGCTTTAGGATGTAGAAGTTATAGAGGGGCTGGCCCTCTAGGGAGAACCGCTGGGTCGAATCTCAGCTTCATTTCAATCACTGCCTTTCTGCTTCACCAGTTCGGAGACCCCAGGGTCTCCACTCCTCTCCTCCATGAGGCTTCTTCTCCACTGGAGTTACAAGAAAGGACATTTCACGGGTTCCCCACTCTTCTGTTCCTCACGCAAACACTAAACTCATTCAGGTTTTCCTTAAACGGTTTTATTTTATATTAAAAATATTGGAATTTTTTTTTTAAGTTTATATATGATAAAATTCACTCTTTTTGGTACATGATTTTATGAGCTTCAATAAATGCAGAGTCATGTAACCATCACCAAAATCAATGTACAGAAAGAAATCACCCTCCAGAATTCCCCCCCCACTATCCTTTTGCAGCCTCGTTGGTGTTTTATACCCCTGATGAAAAAAATAAATGGTCAGGCAGAGGTAATATAAGTAACTCTCTTTTGCAACTTGCTCCTTACTCAACCTTTTGAGAAAGACGTAGTCCCCTATAAGAGGTTAATGGACCACAGAGGGCTGTAATGTGTAAGTCCATTGCTTTCTAGGTTCTCCAAGATTTCTCATGGGAACCAGAGCAAGGGTTTAGGGCTTCAAAGCAAGGGGCTCCTAGGGGCAGATGGCCCAGATAGATCAAAGAGATGGTTGGGCTTAGATTAAAGGAGTCCGTGATACCAAGGGAGCTTTGAAAATTTTTCTTCCCCTGCTCTCTCATCACACATCAGCCTGCCATGAAAAATCCCGGACTGTAGTAGAATGAGCTGAAAAGCAAAGGCTGGATCAGAGCAGAGGATATAGGGGTAAATGGGGACGAGAAAACAGGAGAGGAGAGGGATATTAGAGGATTGAACTGGAGAGCAGAGAGAAGGTCCAAGGTTGTTTTCTGAAAGGACTTTTATTAGGACCCTGCCAGCCCATTGTCATCTTTGTGTGAATGAGACTATGTAGCCCTGTCCTCCTTTACAGCCCTGCGCCCATGGCTAGGTGAGGGCAGCATGAGGTTGCTGCCATCACTCAACCCCCTCATCAGGGCATCCTTGAGCAGGGCACAACCCTTCAGCAAGAATACCCATTTGAGTTCTCACACGAATCAGGAGTATGTATGCAATTCATCATTCCCCAATTACCTGCATGGCAAAGATTCGGCTGAATAAAAAATTATTTGTGGAAAACGCACCAGCTTCAGCCATCAAACTTTTTGGCAGAAATATTAAAAATGCAGGCACAAATTTTCCATTAGGACACTGGCTGTCCTTATTTCTAGATGAGATATTATTATTGAGAACCTGAGGTAAATGCTTGTAGTTCAGTAGCTAGCAGCAATTCTCTGCCTTTGTGTTTCAAATTTCAGTAAAATATCTCAAATGTCAAAATGTATGTCACTCTCTAAATAAAATTTTACACCAGAGAATGGGAGAAATGTTGCCTTGGAATCATTTGATGTCATGCCTGACAGGAATACTGATGACTTGAATGAACAGGCTGATGAAGACACGGGGGGAAGTAGGATTATTTTGCTAGGCATGAGGTTTAAGTTTTGTATCTAGCAATGTTGAATTTTCCTCATTTGCTTTTGTACCACCTGTAAAAATATTGCACATTGAATCAGAGTTCCTGTGTGTAAGTTATGTTCATCCTGGGCTCAGCATCCCATTGACTGGGGATATGGACTAGTGTTTTATTACATGGAAGCCATGGGTTTTAAGCTTTTGAAATATGATAATTTCCTTTTTCTTAATACTGCATGACAGCTAATATTTTGGGTTCAATACATTTACTCAATACATAAATCTATTGACTTGATGAATATGCATGGCAATAACGTGTAACAAGTATTTTTATTTTTATAAGTATTTCTTAGCAATTCTAATTCTTCCTTGCTGTGTAGGTAGGTGATGTGGGTTAGAGGAAAGACTTTGGAGCTTGGTTCACATCCATCTTCTTTCTGCTTCTTACTATAGTCATGCATCATTTAACAATGGGGATCCCTTCTAAGAAGTGCATCGTTATGTGATTTTGTCATTGTGCAAACATCATGGAGTGCACTTACACAAATCTAGATGGTATAGCCTAGTATACACCTAGGCTAGATGATATACCAACATTGTTTATGCAGCCTATCTTTGACCAAAATATTATGTGTCTCATGACTGTATTTGTGTAGCCTTAGGAAAAGGAAAGCTTTGTGAGTCTGGTTTCTGTTTTCTAAAAGAGAGATGAGAGTACCTACATCGTAGGGAAGAGACCCAAGATAACATGTGAATATTCTTAGCATGGCATCTAAGCTATAGCAAATGCTCAATAAATCTAGTCTTATTTCTTTAATTGCTTGGCATTTTCAGGGAATAAACTTTTCTACATTAGTACATATTCAGATAGATAACTCTTCATGCGTGATATTATAAAGCAGGTACAGACACAAAAATGCAACTGTGGTAGTCATATTTGGCTGTTCACCAAATACTTTCAGGTCTTCTCTTTGAAGGCACAGGGAGGATTATATTTTGTCATATTACCTTAAGTTAGATGTGGCCATGGAACTTAATTTGGCCAATGAATATGACAAGTTATACGAGGGAAGGCTGAAGAACCAATATGTAATTTGTCATGTTTTAATCTGACTATCTCAGCAATTGTGTTAGTACAAATCTACAGTAATGGGAATGAGCAGAGTCCACTTGTTGACCAGAAATGGACATAGATCATGAGTGAGGAATAGCCTCTGCTGTAAACACATTGAGATATATATATATATATCAATTTTTTTTTTTAACCACAGCATAACCTAGCTTATCCTGATTGTCAAATCAGCCAACCATTGGTCAGGTTCATTGAGTTGACCCTGTTCCCAGTTACAAGAACCTTATAAAGCAGTGTTAGAAGAGAACTTGTACTAGATTCCCCCTCAGTAATGATTTAGAAAGTTTGGAAAACTTATATTTTTACTGTGGCTTTGTTAAAGACTATAGCTATTTTGGAAAATTTCCTATTTCACCAGTGACCACATCAGGGATGGGACTTTGGGAAGGTTTTCCTCTTCATATTTTCATCAGTCCCATTTATGGCTGCAGATCTGCATGGTGTAATGTGGCAGTCCAGTATGGTAGGCCCTAATCTCATATGGCTAGTACACTAAATTAAATAAAACACAACTTTTAATCTCTTAGTCTCACAAGTCATATTTCAAGTCATCAATAGCCACATGTGATTAGTACATATATACAACGTTTGCATCATTGCAGAAAGTCCTGTTGGGCTTTGTGTCTATCCCTGATACAATTTAAATTCTCTCAAAGATAAATAAAGTTCTATACAATTGAAGTATCTCTTCTAACCACATTGTCACCCTTTAAGGTCTCATCTATAGAAATTAATTGGCCTCAACATCTGCATCTTATCCTCCAGTTGAACACTCTCAAAATGCAAAGGACGAGATTTCCTTAGGCTTTCCATAGAAAATGTACTCAATACTTCCAAGGCTGCAACTGCTGTTACAATAATGAGTATTATTGGTGGTGTTTGAGGTCAGGGGATTGATATTCATTGTCTCTTTACAAAGCAGAGTTCCTCATGGATTCAAAGAGGAAACTTGAACTGTAATGAAATAAAGGTGAGTCTGTGTCATTCTTATTTAACAAATGGTCCTTCATGTCAGGCAAGTGTTGTGCTCTTTTTATATCAAAATTTACAAGGTCTGTGGATTGAATAATCCTTTCTCCAGACAAAACTGACTAGGATAATAACCTGTCTCAGTTAACATTAAACTTGGGGGTTAAATACAGGTATATTAGTCAGGGTATCCTAAGTGATGCTGCTATAACAAACAACGTCAAGTACCCAGTGCCTAGAAAAACAAAAACCTATTTCCCATTTAGGCAAGTTGTCTGGGGCTCCAAGTGGCCATCCTAAGCAGGTCTCTGTTTTCCATAACCCAGTCAGCCTTCCATGTCAACATGAAGTCTCCTCCCTGAATCACTGCTGTAAGAAGAAAGTGCTAGAACATCCCACACCCACAAATAAGTGCTCCAGCCACATGCCACTTCTTCTCACAACCCATTGGCTGGCATTAGTCATGTGGCCTTTTCCAAACACAGCATGGGAGTCAGGGAAGTGTAATCCTTCCATGCATTTGGAAGGAGAGGGTATCTAGATGTAAGGGAGCATTAGATGTCTCTACCACAGTGTAGGACATATATTTCTAATTAAATACATGAAATGTGAAGCTCCTCAGAGAGCCAAATGGCTGATGTTTTAATAATGTTGGATATTGATAATGTGATCAGATACCCATGTTTCCAAAATTTTCTGCCAGCTCATGAGATAAGTAACAGTTGATTTCTGTGTTTTTATGAATCGAGTTTGCACTTTAATACCAAGCTTCCTTCCACTGCCAGTTTCCTTGGGGTAGCTATAAAAAAGTGCCATGGCCTGTGAGTTTAATCAAGTTAACTTTGCTCAGGGGATTAAAATGAGATGGCAAGATTAGATTATTCTTTGTCTGTCTCCAACACTGTTCTGGTTTCTGTAGATTTTCAAGGCTGCTGTTAGCAATCCTGAAAGAAAGCCCTTCTGAATATACAGAGGACTCTAAATGTTAGTGTGAACTTGAGCCTGCTTTGTTTTTTGCACCATGCATAAGTATAAACCCTTTTTTGGGGTTTTCCTTTCATTCCTTTTTTTTCCCCTAAGAAATTTGGAATTAATGCTTTTGGCAATAAAGAGCATCCTTTGTTTGTGTGTTTTTGTTTTTTAAAGGTGAGTCTATAGAGGTATAATTTACATACAATAAAAATCTCCCTTTTGAGGTATACAGTTCTACACATTTGATAAATATTTACAGATGTAAAACCACCACTGCCACTGAGATATAGAATATCTCTTCCCCAATTCCCTTCATCCCACTGTAGCATTCTCCATCTCCCACCCCAATTTCTGGCAACACTGATCTGATTTCTATCCTTAGAGTACTACTTTTTCTAGAATGTCATAGAAATGGAGCCATAGAATAGGCTGCCTTTGAGTCTGGCTTCTTTCCCTTAGCAAATTGCTCTTGAGATTCAGTCATATCATTGGATGCACCAGTAGTTTTTTTTATTGTTGAGTCATACTCCATTGTACCAATGTTATCTATTTATCATGGATTGACATGTGGGTTGTTTCTAGTTTGGACGCATCAAAGACTTTTAGGTGGAGAATTGGTTTGGAGGATGGCTGGATTAGGGAAAGACCAGCTAAGAAAAGGACAATAAATGGGGTGGTGGTTGTGGATTTGAGGAGATGCATATCAGCAGTCTTTATTTTAAGTATGTGAAGGTTTCTATACCCAGGGAATCAGAGGCTTATATGACCACTGGAAGGGGAGAGGTGGGGACAAAGGTCTGGTTGGAGGCAGGGTGATCTCAGCCTGCAGCTCTGATCCAGGTAGTCCTTAAGAGCTCTTCAGCAGGCTACTGGGAATTCCTCCAGGTATCTCAATCTATTAGAATGGTTCTAAATATGTGATCTCCCAGCCTGAAGCATCCCTATCATCTGGGAACTTGTTAGATATTTATATTTTCAGGCCCCACCCCTGACCACCCAAATCAGAAACCCTGGGGTTGTGCCTAGTAATCTGCATTTTAACAATCCTTTCAGAAGATTCTGATGCATGAGAACCACAGGTCTGTAGCATAAGTGTAGGGGGTCCCCAAGACCTGCTACTCAAGAGCTGCTTCAAATCAAATGTTTAACCCATGCATCTGCATGCAAATGCTTCTTCCTTCCACATCTCATACTGGTGCTGCCCATTGTCTAATCAGGAACCTTATGGGGAAGGAGACAATGGGAAATGTAGTTCTCAGCTTCTCTTCTGAAATTGAGAGGATGCTCACATAAAGTAGAAGTAGATTAAGTTGATAATGAATGCTCTAGCATGATATGGGAAAGCTTATAGAGCTGCCAGGATTTTTGAGTAATGGACATTGATGGTCAGTAATAGCGAGGCTTCCACGGATGCTCCTGGCTTTCACTCCACTTGCTTCTTCCTTCTGCCTCGTTAGGCAGCACTTCATTGAACTTTAATCTAAATGCTGCTGGATTCATGTGTACCAGAGTTAGTGGCTATTCCACTAACTGTTTCGAGAGTCTGAGGCAATTATGTCAAGTTATTTCCAAACATAGGCGTCGTTGCCATTTCCAATAATTAAGGTGGTTCCTTCCCAGTATGTGTCAAATTCAGTCACAGTACATCTGTGTCTTTTCTGCTTGATATTTTAAGCCAAGGAGAAAGGTAAATAATATTGAAGGAACTTGTAAACCAAGTGTGTAACCATTGTGCACAATTCATGGTTTTATTTAATGAGTTTCTGTACCCCAGGATGAGAATTGTTCCCAAGGAGTCTCAATCAAGTTGGCCATTGAAGAGAAATGAAGAATGAAAATTAGGCTTTAACTAAAATCATAGTGCTATTACTTTTTATGGAAACCATAATTTCTGGGAGAGAGAAGGCATCTAGAAAACTGCCATCGTGGAAATGCCTTCCGGGATTTGACCAACCGCATTTGGAGCACAAGTGAATGCTTGGAGGCTTGATTTGTATGCTACTTCTGGCTGTGTAGAGCTAGATATATGCACAGGGTTCTTAATAACGCATCTTTTGTGGCTGTGTGTGTGGATTCCATGCACAACCTTTTAAATGCATTATGCTCACATTTACTTATTTACACAATTTTAAAGCCAGAGGGAAGATGTATTCTCTTTCATTTACATCCTCAGGATACATTTTTTTCTTTGAGAGTGATGGTGAGATATTTGTTTTGACAACATGGAGAAAGAGAAGACAAAACATATGACATTGTTCTTCTGATAACTGAGCAATGATTTGAGACTGAGTTTCTCTCTTTCTTTGTGCTTCCCCTGGGCTGCTATGGACTTCATAATTCAGAGTGAGGTTGGTAACCAGGTCAATAGTTACACAACTGATTTCACATATTACTTGCGTGCTGATGATTCCAAAACTCCAAAGCTCCAGATACAAATTTGTACTCTCCTGCTGGACATCTTCATCTGAAGGTCTCAGACACAGTATGTGCTAGACTAAGCTGAGGAGACCGCTTTCCGTTCTACAGGCCTTATTCTCCTTCCCAGCAAGCATCAACATATCAGCAGGACAGCGTGCCTGAATTGTCATTCTCTCACAAGGCTCAGAATATAGTACACACTTAACAAATTCTTGTTGATTGAAAATAGTGGTGGTGACAGTACGTGGTTTATAAGCAGAAGGGAGGAGCTGATAAGGATATTCAAATTTTGTGGATTTGGAATGTCTGCTGTAGCACACCTCTCATTGCCAGTTTATTGTTAGCCAACAGCTCCTTGGCCACTCCAGGGCCTAATAGTAAAAATAGAAGTCAATGTGGTATGTTGGAAAGAGCATGCGTTTTAGCAGATCTGTGCTCACATTCTGTGTCTTCCCACCAGAATTTATTTAATGACTGACTCTCAGTTATGAAGTGAGGCTCATCACCTCCACCTTGAGAGAGCCTTGAAGTTGATAAGGTACATAAAGTGCCTAAATGATGCCTGGTACTTAGTAGATGCTAACTAAATGATGGACATGCTCATGTCCCTTCAAATTTGTGTGTCCTCTTTTGGTTAATAAGGGATCCTACCAACCACCCCAAGAGGTTAGGGATGACCATGATCCCTATTTTTTAAATGAGGAAACTGAGTCCAAGAGGCCCTCAGCTAGTAAGTGGAGAGCTGGAACTAGGAACTAGACTTTTTTCTGACCCCAAATGCTTTGCTTGTTCCCACTTTAAACTGTCAGCCCTTTGCAAAAGCCTAATGATTCTATACCCAAGGCAGAATCAATTCCTGTTTTCCTCTCCTCTGCTTCTGAAAGTCCTTCCAAGAGCTCTGTATATACTGTTTTCCCTATATTGACTGTATCAGCTTGTGGTTATACATGGGTCTGAATGCCCGAAAGCATGTGAGCTCTTTAAAGCAGAACAATGTCTGATTTATCTGGGTGGGCAGTGTCTGGCACACCTTAAGTACCCAGTATGGGTTTGCTGGATGGGTGAAAGGAAGAGTCAAAAGCCTGGAGCATCAAAAGATTCTCTTAATTAAAGAAAAAGGGAGCTAAAAGCATTGTTTGGCATTTTATTCCAAAACTAGCATGTGAGCTAACAAGACAGGAAGCATCCATCTGCAAGTAATGTGCACAGCTCACCCCACTGAGAATGTTAATTATGCTTTTAAAGGGAGACAGGGAGCTCTGGTTGCTTTGGCACAAATCAGTGGGGAGAGGGAGGGCCTTGGGAAGGAATACTAAATAGTAGTTTCTCCAATCTGCATTGCCAGCTTTCTGTGTAGCTCTGGGAAGGGAGAAGATTCCTGAAAGGTAGCTGATGTTTATTTATTTGGGAGAGAGATTTTATCCCTGTTGTTCTGCTGATGGTTCATTTCACAGGTATCTTCCTTGCCCGAGTATCTTTTTTAGTACCTCTCCTATGGCCTAGTCTTGACTTGAAGTCCTTCATTCATATCCCCTGAAACTTGGCTCTGTCCGTGGCCCCTCTCTACTCTCATACTCAAATCAATTCAATGTATTTTCAAGGCCAAATTTAATATGCACTATCAATATTTTAATGGGCATAGTCTTTGACTCACTAATTCCATTTTTAGGAATCTCTCCTATAGAGATTATCTCACAAGAAAGTAAAAACTCTAATACATGCATAGGCTTATGTATAATTATAAAAATTAGAAATATCTGCAATGCCTCAATAAAAGATTGCTTAAATCTTACTATAGCCATTTTATGTAACTGTTAAAATGAATAAGATAGATCTCTATGCAAGGATATCATGGTATTATGTTGAAAAAGAAAGTTGTAGATAATGTATACTTGTAAGACTCATTTTTATGTACAGGAAAATCCAGAAACATATGCAACATTCCTTTATTCAACATATGTTTATTGACTATGTATGTGTCAGGCAGTGAACAGAAAAAAAAAATGTCTTTGAAAATGAATACATTTTCATCCAGGAAATGAACAATACACATAATAAATAGGAGAACTGCCTAGCATGGTAAAAGCTAATAAGCACTAATAGAGTGGACAGAGACAACCTTGGAGAGTGAGTGTGGTAAGTCCTGGAGGAAGGGGTGGGGCTTTCATTGTCTACTTTATTTATTTCCATATTGCTTAAATGAGTATACATACATTCCTGTATCTTCAACTTCTCTCAATGGGCTCTTTCCCTTCTACTTTATTTATTTAGAAATTTTATTGGGGAACAGTGTGTTTTTCAAGGACCCTTCAGCTCCAAGTCAAGTAGTTGTTTCAATCTATTATAGTTGTAGAGGGCCCAACTCCTTGGCCCATGTGGGAATCGAACCGGCAACCATGGTGTTATGAGCCTGCGTTCTAACCACCTGAGCTAACTGGCCACCCCTCCCATCTACTTTTAAATATAGCACTTTCTCTTTCATTTTAAAAAGAAAAAGAAATCGAGGTTCGGCTGAGTGGCGTGGTGGTTAAGCGCTGGCTTGGGAAGCCAGTGGCCCCGGTTCGGGTCCCACATATTAGGGCCAGTGACACTGCCCTTAAATAAATAAATAAATAAATAAATAAATAAATAAATAAATAAATAAAAAATAAAAATAAATCAAAATCCTCCCTTATCCTTAAGTCCCCTCTGGTTATAGACCTATCCTTCTCCTTTCTTTATCTTTGTCCCATAGTTTTTGAGAGAGTCCTGGACATTCAGGGTCTTTGATTTTTTACCTTTCATTCAGTCCTCTACCGAAGCCTGTCTGGCCTTTTGGCTTCCATGCTGCTAAAACAGCTCTCTCACTTCATCAGTGAATTCTGAGGACACAGATCTTTGCTTGTCTCTCTGGGGGTCATGCTGAGTCCCCTGTGTCCCCTCCCTTCCCTGGATTACTCCAGGATTCTATCCTAGGGTTGAATCCTTCCCTCTACCCCAAACATTCTCTTTGGATGACCTCATGAATTCTCATACTTCACTGGCCTATTTTCTATTGTCTCCCAAGTTTGGATCGCCATTCAAACCTTTCTTCTTAGCTTTAGACACCATGTGGCTGTTCCTTTGGGATTTCAAACTAAGCATTGTTAAAACTAAATTTACAATCTTCCTCTTAAATTGCTCCTTCTACTATATTTTGTTCTGTGGTTGGGGGCAGTACCATTTAACAATCAACTAAGGTTGGAAGCTGGGAGTCACCTGATGGGGAAATGTATCCCGCTACTGTCTAGAGCACTAGCAGCAGGCACAATGTCTGACAGCTAGGGACACTCAATAAAGGAAAGTAGGAAGGAAGGATTAACTGTGGCTTTGTGGCAGAGATAACACCATGGATTTATCACACTGTTTCATTTTCCTACTGGGAGGAAAATAATTGGGTATTTCTCTGTCACTTTGGATCTAGGTGGGTTCACATGACTAATTCTAGACAGTGGGATGTAGGCAGTGGTAATGTTCACCAATTTCAGGTCTGGCCATAAGATGTCCCATGCAACCTTACCCATGCTTTCTTATTTCCCCCATCTGAATGGCTGGAAGCAAAGCACTCCAAATATTAGAAAAGAATAGCACTTAAGTGGAAGGAACTGGATTCCTTCAACATTCTTGCTTGGAAGAAAGCCATACAGGCGATCCACTTGTCCGGGCATCCCTAATAGACTTTGCATAATCAAGAGATAAATCCTTATTGGTTTAAGCCAGTAAGGTTAAAGGTTGTTTGTTGCAGCAGATAGCATTAGTTAATATAGGCTTCAACATGCAATTCTTCCAATGGCACTTGACAATACAAAATTATGTAGACATGAGTAGAGTAACTTGTCAGCATTGTATTTGACAGTGTGTGACACACTCCTACAGAGATGCTTCCCAACATTATATTTTAGGATTAAGTCTTCCATTTCTTTCAAATCTCCTCGAGTTCTGACATGCCTTGAGCTGTGGGTTCACCCATCACCCACCTACCATATATGCATTGGTCCATTCTTCAGGTTAAAGTTAGGCTCACATTAACATTCAAAATGTCCAGTGGTTTCCACTACTCAACAGCCTGCTGATCCTTTAGACTCTGTTTCCTCAACCATTTTCTCAAAGGCCCTGTGAGCTGCCCTGCACTTTCATACCCAATGTGATAAATGTTAGTTATTGGTTTCCTTAAGGTGCTACCCTTGTGTACCATTTTTGTCAGCCATTGTGGGTAGAAACAGATAGACAATAAATAGAAGGAGATGAGGCTATAGTAGGAGATACAGTATGCATTACACACTTGCTTACTCAAGACAGCGTGACATAGTGATCACTGGTTGAGAGTGTATAGGACAATCTTGCATGTTAGCTTTCCATTGGCTGAGAGCAGATAGCTGTGCTCAGGGCATCAGAAAAATACATATCTATAGTATTATTATGAAGTGCTATGTACATAAAAGATATGTATTAGGGTTCTCAAAAAAACCAGCCAAATATATATATTTGTCCAAAGGCCTCAGAACCAGTAGCACCAGTGTCAGAAGGCAGGAAAAGACAGATGTTCCAACTTAAGCAGCGAGAATAAATTTGCCCTTCTTCCATCTTTTTTTTTTTTTTCTTCTATTCAGGCCCTCAACAGATTGGATGATGCTCACTTGAATTAGATCTTTACTCAATCTACCCATTCAAACACTAACCTCTTCCAGAAACACCCTCACAGACACACCCAGAAATAATATTTTACCAGTTCTCTGGGAGTTCCATAGCCCAATCAAGTTCATACATAAAATTAACCACCACATAATATTTAGAAAAAATATTTCAACGCAAACAGCTTTTTATCAGAGTGGTACTGGTGGGGATATTAGTTGGAGATACAGGCATAGCAGCTTGCTTTGCTCTAGCAGCACAGGTGGGAAAGCCAAACTTGTCTGTGAATCTGTATTGTGGCAGGTTACATCTGCTCACGAATAGACCTGGAATGGGTCCTCAATAGTCTGAGAAAGCACTGACGCTTGACACAGGGATGCCCTGTAGAGGGAAAGATTATCTTATTGCTGGACTTTTTGTTCATTCTTGAAGGATTTTGTATTTGGTTAGCCTGGGAGCTCCAATATGAGTTTGAATTTGAAGCATGGATTCTTATAAAAATGCATTTGCCTGACTGAGTCTTTTCTACGCCCAGGATACCTCTTCCCTTGTTGGGGATAAGAGAGCAATTAAAACACTTACAGTGTGAGTCATGTTGGAGTTACGAATTGATTCTGTTGATCATGGCTATTAGCAGACAGAAGGGAGATTTCTCAGCTTGACATCCTGCTGGATTTAACTGCTGCTTCATGCTGTCTTTGCAGGAGCACAAATAGATCTAAAGCCATAAAGACACCTCCCTGCCTCTTTCCTCACAATTTTCTCCTATGAATTTCCCAGCACCTCTCCATATTTTATCCTAAACTATACATGATGACCCCGTATATCCTTAATTTATTGTCTTATCCATCCATTTTCTCTCTCTGCTACTTTCAATTTTAAATTCTCTTAGATCAGTGGAACCCTAGGCAAGAGCAGGTACCTATAACCGTGCATAACAATATCTTTAAGAAGAAAGGCTACCTATTTGGGTAATTTTTATTTTATTTTGTTTAAGTGTATCTTTTGAGCTTTCTACATTAAATATTTTTTGTACTATAAAAGATTTTTTTTTGTAAAGAATTTACTTAAAGAGAAAGAATTTTTAAATACTTAAAAAGAAAGAGACAGGGCTGGCCGAGTGGCTCAGTTGGTTAAGAGCTCGCTCAAGAGTGCGAGCTGAGCTCTGAGCAATTGCAGTTCAATGCCCAGCCCGAGCTGAGCTGCCAACAGGTGGGAGGATGGCTCAGCTAAAAAAAAAAAGAAAGAAAGAGACAGTCTGCCTGGCTGTTGGTCAAAGTACCAAAGAGGGACAGTATGTTCACTATTTGAAAAAAGGATGCAGTTATCCCATTGATGAGTTGATGAGATGAGGAAATAATATGGTTAATGTATAGCTCATGGGAGAAGGCATGGCATAATGATCTTTGAAATCAGGCAGCCCCAACGTTACTCCTGGGTCTAGATTTCTTTTTCTATATGGTAAGATGATAATTGCCTCATAAGAGAAATGTAAAGATTGAATTAAAATGATGTGTAGTGCCCATCCCTAATCCATAGTATTTAAGGGATAGCAGTCCTGTGGCATGTGTGCCATGCTTATCTACCCAGCTCTCAACTCTGATGTTCATGAGAAGCACATATAATTGATCACAACATCTGTCCCATTGAGCTGGTATTCAGGCTCAGAAGCCTTCATGTATAGACTACAAGTCAAATGGAGTTGAATTTTGATGTCTTGTTAGTTAAACACTCAATCCCTAGTAACCATGATAATGGTGGTGGTAGAAGTATTGGAGCCAAGTATGATGGAGTAAGCTCTTTTTGAAATGATCCTCCCACAGAAAATAACCATAAAATATGGACAAAATACAAAATATATCTATCTAAAAGCACTAGAGAAAGAACAGAGCAAGCAGATTCTGGATGGGATTAATACTTAGAATAGAGAACAGCATTGGGTGAGTTTTCCATTTTCATAGCCAGTAGAAGAAGGAAAGCCCCAGTCTGCATCAGGCAGGATAGAAAACTCAGTCTTTCTTGCTGGACAAACCCAAAGACAGAGTTTGGAGCAATAGCAGATATTGGAACATGAGGAGATGATCCTGAAAGGAGAGATGCAGAGAAGGGGGTCCTGATAGTATGTATAAACTTCAAATAACCAAGTTAAGGGTAAAAGAAGTAAACTGAAATTTGAATTGATGTCCAAGAGATAGAGTTTGCAGTTGGAGCTCACAAAAATAATAATAAAATCATAATATCAATCTTCAGAGAAGTATAGCGCAATATAAGCTTTCCATAAGGTAAGACATTTTGGCAATTTCTTATAAAACTAAGCATAGTCTTACTATATGATACAGCAATCATTCTTTTTTGTTATTTACCCAAATGAATTGAAAATTTATGTCTAAACAAAAACTTGCACATGAATGTTTATAGTAGCTCAGTTCAAAATTGTCAGAGCTTAGAAAAAAGCAAGATGTCCTTCAATAGGTGAATGGATAAATAAGCTGTGATTCATCCATACCAGGGGTTGGCAAACTGCGGCTTGCGAGCCGCATGCAGCTCTTCGGGTATGTCCCATCTCAAAAGTTTGCCATCCCCTGGAAGAGCCAATCTTGTCCCTTAACAATTTAAAAATTATTTGAGAGCCATAAATATAGTTTTACATAATCATTATTATGTGAATAATATCCTTTAAAAATATTATAAATGAAACTATGATGTTTTATTTTCATTTTTACTTCAGAGCCACATGTACGTACCCAAAGAGCTGCATGTGGCTCGCAAGCCGCAGTTTGCTGACCCTTGGCAGCTCTTCCGTCTTAAAAGTTTGCTGACCCCTGATCCATACAATGGGATATTACTCAGTGATAAAAAAAAATAACTATTGAATCACAAAATTATGTGGAGGAGACTTAAATGCATATTGCTAAGTGAAAGAAGCCTATTTAAAAATAACTACATTTTGTATGATTCCAACTATATGACATTATTGGGAAAATAAAACGATCAGCACTTACCAAGAATGTGTGGGAAGGAGGAAGGAATAAATAGGTGGAGCACAGAGGATTTTTAGGGCAGTGAAACTTTTCTCTATGATATTGTAATGGTGGATACTTGTCATTCAACAGTTGTTAAAACTCATTAAACGTACAACAACAAGGGTAGCCTTAATGTAAGCTATAGACTTTAGTTAGTAATAATTATTCAATATTGACTCATGAATTATAATAAATGTACCACATTAATATAAGATTTTAATAATAGGAGGAACTGTGTGTGTGGCACTTGTTGGTGAGGGAGTATTAGGAATTGTCTCTACTTGACACTAAATTTTTCTGTAGACTTAAAACTGCTCTAAAATATTAAGCATATTAATTAAAAACAAACAAACAATAACAACAACAACAAAAAACTAGGAGTGACATCAGCAAAAAATCCCAGAGTAGGGACCTCTGGAGGTTATTCCTCCATTAACATCAACACAATGGGCAAAACCTATCAGAATAAAGTTTATCAGAATTCTGAGACATGATTAAAAGCTTATATGAACCAAATAAATGCTTAGCCAGGAGAAAGGCCACTGAAACAGAACAGGAGATCTTGTTTGCATTTTAACTTACACTTGCCCTCCCCTTGCCCCTGGCACAGTGATAGTCTTGAAGATGGCAGTTTGTATTCCCAGTATGGGTTACCAGTTCTGGAGGCAGTAGAGTGGTCTACTCCCTAAGGAATCCTGTGTATCTGTTTTGACCTTACTCGGGTTTCCTGAAGGATTGCCTAAGAGGCTTCCCTTTGTTTCACCCAACACTGGACTCTATCTGGGCAGCTTCTCCACAGAAAAAGCCGAATAAGCTGCTATCACCTGGGACAAAAAAAAAAAATCAGGGAGTAACCTCTTTTGTAGGGAATAGTGGCTTTGAAAAGCTACCATGTATATAAAGAACCTAGGAAGGCATGCATATGTTCAGGGCAAAGAAAAGAACAGAGAAGACCAGAAGTTTTCACCTCTGGCTGTTCTTTAGGCTCAGAGTAAGTGAAGACTTGTAAATGGCCTGGCTAATAACTGAACAAGTGCCTCAACATAAAGCCAGATTGCCAAAACCAAGAGTATACTTTTCTCTTTTGCTTCTTTTTTCCTTTCTTTATTTTCCTATTATGTATTTTCTTTTTGCATGTCAAAAATATCCAAAAAATCTGCTTTTCAGTGAAACATTATGATGCATATAAAGTGACAAGAAAGCATGACTTATTTACTGCAAAAAAGGAAATTAACAGAAACTGTTCCTGAGGAAACACAGACATTAGACTTACTAAACAGCAACGTTAGATCAACTATCTCAAATATTCTCAAAGAGTTAAAGAAAACTATGGACAAAGAACTAGGAAAAAACTAGAGAATAATTTGTCAATAATTAGAGCATATCAATAAAGAGATAGAAGCTATATAAAAAAATAGAAATTTTGTATCTGAAAAGTGTAATAACAGAAATGAAAAACTCACTAGATGGTAAAGTTTAAGAACAGGCTTGAACAGAAAGAAGAAAGAATCAGTCAACTTGAAGATATGTAAATTAAATTATCCAGTTTCAGGAGCAAAATGAAAAGAAAAAAATGAAGAAAAACGAACAGAGCCTGAGATTTGTGGTATATCACCAAACTTGTCAACACACACATATAATGGGAATCCCATTATGATAGGAGAGAGAGAAAGGAGCAGAAAGAATATTTGAACAAATAATGGTCTAAAACTTACCAAATTTGATTTTAAAAATATGAATCTATGCATCTAAGAAGCTCAATGAACTAAGTAGAATAAATCAAGGAGATCTACACTGAGACACATAATAGTCAGTTACTTAGGAGAAACCATGGAGGCCAGAAGGCAGTGGTTGACATTTAAATTGCTGAAAGATGAAAATTTTCAACCATGAATTTTATATATGGCAAAAGTATCCCTCAAGAATGGAGGAGAAATTAAGACATTTCCAGATAGATAAAAAGTGAAGTTCATTAACAATAGACCTGCTCTATAGGAAGTACTAAAGGAAATACTTGAAGTTTAAATAAATAAACACTAGGCAGTAACTTAAAGCCATGTGATGGAATAAAAAACTTTGGTAAAGGGCCGGCCAAATGGCTCAGTTGGTTAAGAGTTAGCTTAAGACCGTGAGCTCCGAGCAACAGGGCCGCCCGTTCGATTCCCACATGGGCCAGTGACACTGCACCCTACCTGAGCTGTCGCTGAGCTGCTAACAGGTGGCAGGGTGGCTCAGCTGGTGTAACAACAAGATTGCCTGTTCTATGGTGGGCTATGCCCTCCTGCAACTAAGAATGAGCTTGGCACCTTGAGCTGAGCTGTCGCCCGGATGGGTCAGTGGATAGAGTGTGCACTCTTAACAAGGCTGCTAGTTCGACTCTCCATGAGCTCCCCACAGGCAGCCAGATGGCGACTGGCACCCTCCACAACTAGATTGAAGAACAACAACTTGGATGGTCCCATGCCCCAATTCCCCAACACTGTTTCTCTCCCTTAACCCTCCAATTAAAAAAAAAAAAGAACTTTGATAACTACATAGAAAAACACAAAAGCCAGTGCTTCTGTATTTTTGGTTTGCAACTTCTTTTTTCTGCTGATATTATTTTAAAAAGAAACATGTAAAACAAAAATTATAAATTTATCTTAAAGTACATGTAACATATAAATATTTAATATGTGGCTAACAATATAGAGGGGGAGGGATATCTCGGAGCAGAGTTTTTGTATATTATTGAACCTAAAATGGTATTAATTCAAAATATTTGTATAAGTTTAAGATTTTCATTGCAAGTGCTAAGGTAACCACTAGAAAATATCTTTTAAAAAATACACACAAGGAAATGAGAGAGGAATCACCACAAAAATTAATTAAACACAAATATGGTAGTATTGGAAGAATTAAGAGGAAAAATAAGACATACAGAAAACAAGTAGAAAAATGGCAAAAGTCCTTCCATAATTACTTGAAATGTAAATGGATTAAACTTTGCAATTGAAGAGCCAATATTGGCAGACTAGATAAAGAAAACATGATTTATTTATATGCTGTCTACATCAGAATCACTTCAGAGTCAAAGAAAGAAAGAAATTCAATAGGATGGAAAAATATATTCTATGTGGAGCCTATACTATGGAACATTAGTCAGGTATATACAGGAAAGAATTGTGCACTTTGAAATGGTTACACTGCTAAATTTTTGCTATGGGTATTTTTTCACAATAAAAAGGAAAGAAAAGGAAAAGAACATGCAAACAATGGAGACTGATTCCAAGGTATTGGTAATAGCAGAAAAGGATTTTAAAGTAGTTTTATAACTATGTTCAATGTCTTCATAAAATTATGCAAATAATGAATAAAACTGTAGTACTAAAGCCAGATAGCCAGTCAGAAAACCAGTCCTCAAGACAATTCAATATCAAGAGAGTTAAGAAAATGAGAAATTGAATAATCCTTAAAATGTGTCTGAGATATCATCAGGATGTTACAGAACTCTGTATGGGAAGGAATAGAGATGATGCTTCTATGCTCTGCTGCAATCCACAAAAAGCTTTGCAGCTGACCTTGAGACTGTCTCTCTCACCCCAGTAAATTCAATGTATTAACATCTTTCATTTTAGGCTGTTTGAGATTGTCAGAGAGGGTCTTCGGTATTCCCAGCTGAGTTTTCAGGGTTGAGCCTTCAAAAGCTAACGTGGTTTCCTGAGATTGCCTTCTATGTCAAACATGTTGCCTTAGATTCCCAAACAGGCGGGGATCATGACACTATGATATGTTTGGCTTAAAGGGAAATTGGAGTTTGAGGCTGACAAATCTCTAAGTATCACTGAGTCCCTTCTTGCTCAGGCAACTGTCAAATTTTTACCAGGGATCTGGTCATAAAAACTTGTCACTGACTCAGCCTGTATTTGTTATTTTGAGGTTGAACATTTAGTTTGCATTACTCCTCAGTAGATTGCACAAATGCTAATTTTGTTCCTTTATTTTCTGACCACAAGTCATATGTTATATGCTGACTGGTTATAGAAAATATTGAACAATAAAATGTAGAGCTGCCATTATCAAAGCAAGAATAATTCTTTTAAAATATGTTCTATTGAATTCTGTAGTAGACTGAAATTAATTACTCCCAGGCATGAAATCTCTAAATGAGCAAAAAAGGTTGTTAACTTTCACTTCAGAACAAAAAAATAGGAAAATCTCACTCCTTCATACATTGTTCCCCACGAACTAGTAATTTGTTGAATTGATTTCTTTTGTTCAAAAAGCTGAAAGACATCTCAATTGAAAATCCAACCTTTAAAAATTATTATTAGTCACCTCATATATAATGATGCCTAAAGTTAAAAAATAACTACATCTGGTTATGGATCTGGTTATTTGGCAAATGAATATCAGACTTAAGACAAAGACTGCCTCGCTAGATATATTTTCTAGAGGTGTAGGTTAGAGTTTGTGATCTGTATTAATCATAGCTATCCAATAATATAAGATTGTTGTGTTCAGGTAGTGACATACAATTATCCCTTTTAAACTTTTTTAAAGGATAAAATAATACAAAGGAAATTATTTTAAGGAGATGTCTCTTACAACCAGAATTTGACACTGGAAAAGCAGCAAACACATTTTTGACTCCAAAAACCCTATTTTTTGACTTGTTCCCCTAACTTTATACCAGGAGCCACCTAGCTCTGGATAGTTTATCTATATAGCACACTATAGCTTCTGTAAGAGAAAGCCCCTCATTACTTAATTATGCCACTAATGTCTTTATTTTCTTAAATTTCCTTTTCTTAGCATTCATAGCTTACACCATTTCCCATTGCAAATGTGGTCAATTGTATTATTCGTAGTTATTTGCTTGTGCTCCAGTTTTGACTCACTTCCCTGTAGCCTTAGTGTATTTCCCTGCCTCATTGACTTTAAGCTTGGTCATCTGACCTTTGTTGGCCACAGGGCTCCCTCTGAGCAGAAGCTTTAAGTGGTTTGCCTTTGCACTTGTTCTTGCCATCTATCATGAGATCAGCCTGGTCCAGAACATGGCTTTTCCTTCAGCCTGGAGTCTAATATGAGAAGACATATGGAGCTGAGTCTAGCAGTCACAACCATTGCAGCCCTCATGTCACATGAGCAGGAAATAAATGCTATTGTTGTAAATCACTGAGCTATCGAGAAGTTTGTTACTTGACAAAAGACTACACCAAAGAATACCAACAAAATAAAATTTCTTCCCCTTGTCACATTCTCTCCTTAGTAGACACATTGTTCATCTAAAAAAAAAAAAGAAAGAAAGTGTAGAAGGGACAGAATTTCCCAGAAATTATGAATTCCTTGACAGCAGGGCTGGGAGCTTTGCTATTCATTTTGGTATCCCCAGCACTTAACTCAGGGTAAGACACAATGAATATTTAACGAATGGTTATCTTGAGCTGCATAATCAATCTCTGTGCCCCCACCCCCCAAAGTGTCTTTTTAACTCTTAACTGGTTCTTTCCAACCTATCACCCTGAGGTCTCTTGAAGTCTATTCTCGAAAATCTCAAATTAGACTTCCGGTAAAATGGCGCAATAGACAGACGCTGTGCTAACTGCCTCCCAGGATCACACCAAAATTACAACCAAATTATACAGCATTCAACCCTGAAGGTCCCCGGAACACTGGAGGAACAGAACCACTAAATGAAGAACTTAAAGAGGAAGCCGCGTCGGGTCTGGTAGGACAGGTGGAGATGAGAGAGGGCGAGCCCCGTGAGGGAGGTCCCAGCTGTGGAGAGGCTTCTCCGGTTGGGGGAGAGACCCTCCACCCACACACCAAGCTCACCAGCCCAGAGTTCCTTTGCCGGGAAGAGGAGTTCTAAGATAGCTGGCAGTAAATTAGCGAGGACTCTCTTTGCTCAGCTCGGTGAGGCTAAGAGCGGCTGGAGAATCAGTGGGGCCGGCGCCCGGGCTTGCTCGCCGGTGAGCACTTACCTGGTTCCTGGTGGAGGGAGTGGCTGTGTGAGCCGGGAGCCTGCGGGGACGGACTGAACTGAGCACCTTTGGTGCAAAGGCTGGAGGTTTTTGAACTGTTGTTCCCGTGGTGTGGAGACTGCACGCGAGTGGTGTAGGGAGGTCGCCATTTTGTCGGGCTTGGGCCCTCCCACGGAGGATCAGGTCCGAGACCTCATTGGTCTGGTGGAATTGGCGCAGAAGTGCGTGCGCGCGTGTGCGCGCGCGCGCGCGCGCGCACGCCCCTGCGGCCTTGGATCCCCACCCTCCACCCAGCTTATACTGCGTTGCCAGGGAAATGCAGGGCGGGTGCCCTCCGGCTCCAACAGGCTGCTCACTGAGACCCTGGAGTGCACGAGCCGCCTCGGATCCCCACCCTCCTCTCGGCTGTGCTGTGTTGCCAGGGAAACACCTAGTGGGAGTGATCTGGCTCCAACAGGTTGCTCACTGAGACTCGGAAATGCGCAAGCCGCCTCGGGTCCCGCTCTCCGCACTCCGCTTGCAGAGTTGCCAGGCTGGTGATTGGTTGTCGGGCTGCTCAGCCTGATCTGCGAGCAGCTGACTGGGACAGGCTGAGACTGGGAGTTTTCCTGGGAGTGTTGGGCCGTGAGCTGTGTGCCTGCGTGATCCAGCCAGGGCTCTCCTGGTGATCTATCTAATACATCAAAGCAATCCCAGAGCGACAGCCAGAATGGGAAAACAAAGAAACATGTCACAAGTAAAAGATCAGAAGAAACCACCAGAAATGGAACCAAATGAAACAGAGGGATCCAACCTTTCAGAGACAGAGTTTAGAACACTGATGATAAGACTGTTTAAGGAACTTAGCAAGGACATAAAGAAGGATAGGGAAACCATAAAAAACAACCTGTTAGAACTAAAGAATACAATAACTGAAATGAAGAACACACTCGAAGGAATCACCAGTAGGGTAGATGAAGCAGAGGAGCAGATCAGCGATTTGGAAGATAAAATAGCAGAACTCACCCAGTTGGCACAGCAAAAAGACCAAAGAATAAAAAACAATGAAAATAGTTTAAGAGCCCTATGGGACAAGGTGAAGCGCAACCACCTTCGAATCATAGGTATACCAGAAGGAGAAGAGAAGAAGCAAGGGGTCGAGAATGTATTTGCAAAAATAATGACTGAAAACTTCCCCACCCTGGTGAAGGAAATCAACATACATGCCCAGGAAGTGCAGAGGGTTCCAAACAAGCTGAACCCAAACAGGTCCACACCAAGACACATCATAGTCAAAATGGCAAAGGTTAAAGACAGAGACAGAATCCTAGAGGCTGCAAGAGAAAAACAGCAGGTTACATACAAAGGAACTCCTGTTAGACTAACAGCTGACTTGTCTACACAAACTCGGCAGGCCAGAAGGGAGTGGCAGGAGATATTCAAAGTGACACAAAATAAAGCCTACAACCAAGATTGCTCTACCCAGCACGGCTATCACTTAAAACTGAAGGAGAAATAAAGAGCTTCTCAGAAAAGAATAAGTTTAAGGAATTCATTGCCTCCAAGCCAGCATTGCAAGAAATGCTAAAAGGGCTTTTTTAAACAAAAGAAAGGGGTAAACAAGCTAACCCAGAGAGACAATTTAAGAAGATTGAAGTCGTATCAAGCAGATATAAAGGAAAAACTGATGGTTGCTGGCTGGGAGGGAGTGGGGAAGAGGGAGAGGGGGAAGGTTTTGGACAGTGTATGTAGGACTACAATGTTGCCGCAGTGATATGGGGGCAGTTCTGGGAATGTAATTGACAATGTTGTGAAGAGACTATTATGGTGCGAGAAATAAGTCAGTCGGAGAAGGACAGGTACCATGTGATCTCACTTGTGTGTGGAGTCTGAAGAGCTGAGTGAACAATCAAACTAAACAGACTCGTAGATGTAGAGGAAAAACTGAGGGTTGCTAGTTGGGAGAGGGGGTGGGGATACAGGGGAAGGGGAAGGGATTAGACAGCATAAATAGACAACTACAATATTGCCACAGGGATATGAAACACAGTTCGGGGAATATAATAATGTTGTAAAAATTTTGTGGCGTGGCAGATAGTCACATGTCTTGTTAGGGAGACCACTTCATGGATGGAGTAGAGGCTTGATCACTGCACTGTACACCTGAAGCTGATGTTGTATAGTATTGTATGCCAACTGCAAATGAATATGTGGATGGTTACGGGATGTGGAGTATACTGTGGAGGGGAGTCAGGGGAGTTGTGATGGATATGTATTATAAGGGGGGGGGAGTGGGGTGGTGAACTGGGGGAGGGGGATTTTTACTTTGGGAGGTAAAGAGTATAACTATTGCCTTGTGTTGTACACCTGAAACTAATAAAAAAATAAAATAAAATAAAATCTCAAATTAACTTTTAAAAAGGAGGTATGGGAAAGAAAACGCTATAGAGAAATAATAATACTATTAAAATATGGTAACACACCTATATAGACTTTGTCTTTAATATATGCCAAATGCGGGGCTAAGTAATATCCATCTTCTCATTTAAATCCTACAAATGAACCAATGAAGTAAATTCAAGTGTTTCTCTTCGTTTTTTGGAACAAAGTAGAAAGTAAGTTTCTAAGTCTGTAGCTGGTAAGTGGTTAAATTTAGGATTTTGAGTCCCGAACTCTGCTTACAAAATTGAATCCTTATCTCATTTTGTCATGTTCACATATTGTATTTCAAAGATAAACTGAATCTAAAGTTTGCATAATTTGTTGTTTGATATTGGCCTCAGAATAGCTTTTTCCAAATGGACCAGGGAACAAGCTTCAATCATCATGTCAGACTTCCCTAGGTTGGTAGCGTCTTGGGTCATTGAGACAGAGTACATCAGAAATTTTTTGCTTTTCCTCTTTTCTGGGTTCACCCTGAGTAGCAGGTGATCTTTAAGGAAAGCTCTTATTTTTGACTTTTTTTTTTTTTTTTTTTATTCTGCCAAGTGCACAGGATTAATGAGACAATTGCCTGCAAAGTGCTTTGAGTTCTGGGAGCCAAGAGACGATTTAAGTGCAAGAAATTATTCCACAACATAAGTCAGCACTGAGGTTTTAAATAGCTATCCTTTTTAAAGAGGAACTCTAGGGCCGGCCAAGTGGTGTGGTGGTTAAGCGCTGGCTTCTTAAGGCAGCAGTCCCGGTTCGGGTCCCACATATGAGGGCCAGTGACACTGCCCTCAAAAAAAAAAAAAAAAAAGGCTAAAGAGGAACTCTAAAGTTGAGATGAAAATCAACAAGTACCAAGCAGTTCAATAAAGATTAAATGTCTCTCACTGATGCTGAGATATGAGATGCCAGCCACAGAGAATGATAGAGCCAAAATCTGAGCCAGGAATGACCTCAGAGACCCTTATGTCTAAACCATTTACTTTGAAAGAAAATGAAGAAACATGTCCAAAGTTAAAAACCAGTTGGGTTAAGTGTCTTGCCCAAGGTCATACAGCTATGAGAATTAATGGGGCAGAGAAATATTAATGTGTCGTGGGTACCAATGACATGTATCATCAGATCAGATTGCCATGGAGAAGGATGCAAGTAGGGCTGGGTTGCTGGGTGGAAGGGGATGACTTCAGGGAGAAGGCAGAACTTGAGCTAAGCCTGAAGGACTAACAGGGTTTGGATAAGTGAAGGAGTGAGGGAAATATATTCCATGTCATTAAAACGGTGTGATCTTGAGTTTAGAGGTTGGAATATGCAAGGTAAGAAAAATCACAATATCTAATACTCTAATTTTATGTAGGCTCACTAGAAATGCAGCACCTCCAATTGACTGATATTTTCTCAGCCTCTTACTCAAGTTCTCTCTTCTCTCTTTCTCAAAAACTCAAAAGGTATCTTGTGTGTGTGTGTGGTGTTGAACTGAGTCCTAGCTTCTTGGAAAAGAAGTTCAAGTACAAATTCATGAATTATTCCCTACATCAAGGAGATTAAGAAATGATCCATCTATCTACCCATCAACATATACTCCATTGCTGCTGAGTAGAACATGAGAACATAATAGGTGGAGAGAGAATGCCATGGTTGTTCAGAGAAGGCCGAGATGGTTTCTGGCAGGAAAGACAATGGTAGCAATCATAAGCAATACTTATATTGGGCTTACTACAAGCTAGGCTGTGTTTTAGAGCTTTCCATGCATTAATTTACTTAAGACTCGCCACTCTCCCATGTGGTAGTTTCTATGTCAACAGGAATCTGTCTCTCCATATCTCTTGGTTCTGTTTTCCTCGGCCTTCGCTGGATTCCCGATGGAATCTCCGGAGTGGGGCAGAGCTGCAGTGTCATGCTGAGCCTAATTTGACCCTAACGCAAAAAAAAAAAGAAAAAAAAAAGAAAGAAAAACCAATGTAATACTGATCCCGTCTTTATTTTTATTTTTTTTTGAGGGCAGTGTCACTGGCCCTCATATGTGGGATCCGAACTAGGGCCACTGGCATCCCAAGCCAGCTCTTAACCACCGCACCACTCGGCCGGCCCCTGTCTTTATTTTTAAATTTGATATATTTTATTTGGATTTTTGTTTTATTTTAAAAAATAAAGACTTAAAAATATTATTTATCGGGCTGGCCGAGTGGCCCATTGGTTAAGAGCTGGCTTGGGATGCCAGCGGGCCCCGGTTTGGATCCCACATATGAGGGCCAGTGACACTGCCCTCTACAGCTAAGATGGTGAACAACAGCTCCACCTGGAGCTGGGCTGTGAGCCCCGGTGATGGTGTAGGTTGCAGCCCCACTGTAGTGGGCTACCATAGGCTACAGTGAGTGGCCGGCAGCCAGAGTTAGCGGTTGGCAGCAGGTGTGAGCTGCCAAGAGCAGTGGTGAGTGGCTGTCCAGAGGCCAGCAACCTCATCCGGGAAGAGCGCAATGATGATACCAACATGGGCCAGTGAAGCAATGTCCTCCGCAACTAGACTGAAGAACAAAAGGACAGCAACTTGTCTGTTCCCCTTCCCTGATTCCACAGTGCTGTTCCCCTCCCCCAATTCCCCAATAAAACCTTAATATATATATATATATATATATATTATTTATTTTGATCACTGAGATTTAAAATATATATATATATATATATATATATATATATATATATTACGAAAAGATCCCCCCATCTAGTTAACACATTTGTTTATTTATTTATTTATTTATTGAGGACATTTAAGTTCTACTTTCTTAGCAAATTTTAATTATATAATATAGTGCTGTCCATTATTGTCACCATGTTTTATATTTGATCCTCAGACTTGACTCATCTTACAGCTGCAAGTTTGTACCCTTTTACTAACCTCACCCTGTTTCTCCCACTCTCTAGCCCCAAATAAAACCAGAAATCCAAGTAAACATATATTGAGTTTTAAAATAAAGACAGGATCAGTATTATATTGATTTCTTTTTTTTTTTTTTTTTTTTTTTTTTTTGCCTTAAGTTCCAGTTAGGCTCAGCATGACACTGCAGCTCTGCCCCAACTCTGGAGATTCCATTGAGAATCCAGCCAAGGCTGAGGAGTTACCTTTCTACTCTGTTTCTATGTTTGACTTTTTTATTTTTAGACTTCACATATAATCAATATTATACAGTATTATCTTTCTCTGACTTATTTCACTTAGCATAATGCCTTCAAAGTCCATCCATGTTGTCACAAATGGTAGAGTTTCTTCTTTATTCATTTATTTACTGACAGACGATTTTTTCCATAGCTTGGTGATTGTGAACAATGCTGCAGTGCTGCAGTGAGCATGAGAGTGCAGATACCACTTTCATATCCTGTTTCATTTTCTTTGGATATATATCCAGAACTGAGATTGGGTAGTTCTATTTTTAGTTGTCTGAGGACCCTCCATATTGTTTTCCAAAGTGGCTGTGCCAATTTACAAGCCCAGATTACCTAGTTTTTTGGTAATCCTCCGAAGCAGTTGCACCTGAGGCAAGTGCCTTACTCACCTCACCCTCATCCCAGGCCCGAAGAAAGACTACTACCAGTTCTATAAGAGCTTCCTTAATAGTTTCACCAGATAGGGCTGTCACTTATCCCATGCCTATCCCTGAACCAGTTATCGATGCTTAAGAGAAATGCAATGCTTTGATTGCATTCTGGAGCTGGGGGTGAGGTCAGTCTCTTTCCAATAACTGAGAGTACGGGGGAGGTTATGGCTTCCCAGAAGCAGAGCCTGAAATAAGGATTTGTATTCAACTGATTTTGTTGGGGAGAGGGTGGGAGTTGGGCTCAGAAGACAGGTGAGGAAGTGGAGAAGGGCTAAACAAGAATATGGTTCAAGGTAAAGGATGGCTTCTGCATGATTCCACTCTGTGAGACCAGGAAGCCCACGTTTTGCATCCCCATGCTGGGCAGTCATTGGCTGAGGCCTGTTGGTGGGGGTGGTGGAGGGAGGTAGCTCTGTGTGGCTGCGGGCACTTCTTTAGAGAATGGGGCAGCTGTGATCTGTTATCAGCGAACACACACAGCAGCCAGGGATGGCTGCATCAGCCAGGAAAAGGCTCTGGCCTTGGCCCCATCAGTGTCCTATATAAGGGGTTCTCCTGAAATATACAATTACCAGGAAGTGAAATGGACACTGCTCAGGCATTGAACAGGTGTCCTCTTTACTTGCCCCTTAGCAAAGGCAATGGCATTGATCATTCCTTAATGACATCTCTTTCAGTGAAAAAAAGATAGAGCACACACACACTTTCCTATATTCTGATCTGGAGTACTGAAAAGCAGAAGTAGCTGTCTGCACTGCCTTCTTGCTGCCTGACTTGTAAGTAAAATCTTTTTGTAGAGATTCAGCAACTAGTGATACTCACCTGAGCTCACCTTCTTGCTTTCACACAGCCCACCTGAGTCACAGAACGACAATGAATCATGCTGACAAGTCCACGCACAGGCCCTGGACTGGCTCGCCAAGATAGCATTATGATGAGCAAAATGGACTTCTTCCTTGAAAATTCCATTAGAGTAGGGGTGGTGTCCTGCCGTTTCAGGGAGACTGCTGGTGGAGTGAATTGCAGTCAAGTGAAGAAGAGACACCCGCTGTCAGCTGTAGTCCATGCCAGGGAGCCTGCAGAAATGCTCCTCTGTCGAGAGCAGGGAGCCCTGTCACCCTTTCATTAGGAGTAATTGAATGCCTACAGAGGCAGTAATTACAAATACCAGCCAGGCCTCACAGGCTCATCTGTCTTTGTTTATTATCACAGTAAGGATATTGATCATCACTGGGCCCTCCTTTCTCTTGGATAGGGACAGAACAATTGGATTAACGAGGCCTGGCTTGTATTGTGTAACACATGCCTGCAGGGAAAAGGCAGATCTGATGTGCTGGGAAATGATGAGGGCTTCATTTCCTGGGATGTTCAGACTGCTAATGCTCTCGGGTGCCTCCTTTGTAGGGGCTTATGCTCAGACTCTCCATCACCCTGGCATCTTTGCTTTTGCTGGAGCCAGCACTACCTCACAGATGCCAAGCAAACTCAGTAGCTCCCGTCCTAAGTTACCTTTCTGCAGATACCATATAAAAAAAAAAAAAGGGAGGGAGGGAATGAAGGGAGGGAGAGAAGAAGCAAGGAAGGGGAACCAACTCATTATTCTGAAAGCTGGTAAACAAAGGGGAAGACCAAACATGTAACTTGCTTTTGCTGTATGAACTGTGTCAGGGTAACCAAAGAGTTGTTAAGAAGCTTCTTTTTATAGAAGCAGTCCAGCTAATCAATGAAAAAGAAACGGTAGAACTAGGGCAATGGTTCTCACACACCAGTGTGCATCAGAATTGCCTGGAGGGCTCATTAAAACACAGATGCTGGACCCGACCTGGGAGTTTCTGATGCAGAAGTCTGGAATAGGACTGCATTGCTAACCAGTTCCCGGGTGATGCTGCTACTGCTGGTTCAGGGACCATACAAGGAGAACCACTGGATTAGAGCATCACTGCTTAATGAAATCACCCATGAAGGCAGTGATCATCGGTGAGTATTAATGTTACAAAGCAGGAGGCAACTGAACAGTATATGCCTCCTGGTGGAAGTACATAAAACCTACCTATAAGAAATGTCAAAATATGGATTCCCAACCAGCCAAGCCATATCTAGTTACCAGTTTACAGAGGATACAGGAGAAAGAAAAGCAAGTTCAAATTGCTACAGGGAAGCAAACGGCATCCAGATCCTGGGAAACTTTTCAAGATAACTCAGTTACTGCCTGTAAGAAAAGAGAAGGAGGGGGACATGTGGATTCTGGACTCAAGAGACATGATCTCAGGGATTGGACCTGTTCAGATGCTGATCTGATCCAGTGAGCTGTGAAGAAGAAAATTGTCAAAGAAGCAGGAAAACCTGAAAGCTGACCAGATAGCTGATGGTGACCTCATGGGTTTATTACCACCCTCATGCTTCACAGGCCTGGATTCCATCTCAACCCTTAAATCTCATCCTATCCAAGGGGTTTTCATTGACCATCTTACCTAGATAGCTCCCCCCTCACACTTTATCTTATCATCCTGTTTGTTTGCTGCGTAGAACTGACCTCTCATTGTAATGGCATTATTTGGGTAATTTTTGTTTGGTCTTTCTTCTTTGGCTAGACAGTAAATTCCATGAGGTCCATCTCCCTTTTAGTATTGCCATATTCTCACATTGCTAGGAATCCACAGTATTTACTTCCTGAATGAATGGTGAATACATCTTAGGGCATTCTAACGTTTTCAAATTATTTTCTCATAGCTGCTTTTAATAGTTTGATATGACCTTATCAGAGTCCTCTAAGGTAGGTAATGCTGTTTGGCCATATTCTGGGAGATGCCAAACATGTTGAGTGATTTGTCCAGGATCATAAGCTGTGCTGAATCAGCTTAGCCAGGACGAAACCCAGACTCCAAACTTGATAATATTTCTATTTCAAGTTTTCATTCAAAAGTATTTGAACATCTAGAAATAGTAATTTTAACAGTTATACTTACACTTGACTGTCGTGGTAGGAGGGAGTGGGCTCCGTTTAGTGATATGTTCTGTATCTCTGTTCGGAGAGGTAGGGGCAGTGAGCACCTCAACTGCTGCACATTTGGGTGAGTGAAGTAGATTGTGTATGACACGTTCGCATCCTGGAAATGGGTTGGTGTGCTCTTCCAGCTTATCTATCATCTCTCTCGCTTTCTCTCTTTCTCATCTCTCTCTCTATCAACTCTTCCTATCTCTATCTATCTCTATCTTTATCATCTCTATCTCTACTCTCAGTATCTATCTCTCTACTGTTAACTTCATGCCTATTCCCAGCTTTTGCCATATTGTTTTTGGAACCAAAAACAATATTGTTTTTCCTTCACAGAAAAACTTATTAAAAGAATTGTCCCCAAGTGTTGCTTTCTATTCCTCACTTCTTATTCTTTCCTCCATCTACTTTCATTTGATTTCTCTTCCTTCCATTCTGTTCAAACTGTCTTTGACAAACTGACAATTTCCATATTTCCAGATCCAATGGTCTGTTCTCATGTTTCTTGACCTCAGAAGCATTGGACACACTAACCATTTCTTCCTCATTGAATTATTTATTATTCTTTTGGTGTATTAGTCAGGATACATTAACTGCCATAAGAAACAATCAGAAAATCTCAGCAACTTAATAACATTTTATTTCTTGCTGATTACCTTATAAATGGTTGTAATAAATGGGAAAAGAACAGGGAGGATTATGTGGGAGATTTTTATGGGCCAGGCTTGAAGTAACATATATCACTTCCTCTGATGTTCTCTTTGCCATTCTTTTGGTCCTTCCTGGATGCAAGGGGTGCTAAGAAATGTAGACCCCAACTTGGTACCTGCTTCCCCAAACAACTCTACACTATGGAAAGTGAGTGTGAGTCTGTGGCAGGCAACTAACCCATCTTGGCCATGGGTAGAGAGGTAAGCAGCTGATAGGTCACATATGTCCCCAAGTCTGCAAAGCAGTGCTCAGCACTCTTTCCCCAAATCCCATCTCTGCTTTGGGCAATGGAGGGCACTTTTCCAGGTCACCCTGCTTTTCTCCTAGTGAGGGTCTTAGCTCCTTATGAAGATACCCCAGAGATAAAAATTTCATGGGGCTCTCAGATCACTTTTGTGTATAGATCTTCTCAAGAAAGTGGACCATTTAGCCCACGATGCCCCTTCACAAGCCCTCAGTAGAAGCTTAATTGTCCTAATACAGAGGAACTGGATTTCTCTGTGGGGGGTACGCATGTAATAGTTTCATAACTAAGGCATTCCCTGTGCTCTTTGTACTCTGGGATATACTCTGGGATTATTCAGGTCATAGAAGGAATTTCATTACCAGCATTGGACCACAATTCTGCAATTCTTCCTATATCACATCTAGGAAAAAACAAAATCATATATTACAAGTAGAACATATGTAGACAATTACTGGTTTTATTCCATGTGGATGCTTAAGGCTTTTTATTTTAATAACCCCATAAAAATCTTAAGAGCTCTCATCATGCTTCTATTTTATCTGGAAGAGGATTTATTGGGTTGTTGGAAAAGTCGTGATGCATTTTTGCAATGAAACACATAGAAAAAATACGTCATGACTTTCCCAACAATTCAATAGTGTATGGTAGGTCTCTTGATAGTGTCCCATTTCATCACAGGGGCTAACTCAGAGTTAAACAGTCCTGGGGTTTGCATGGGGAAATGAGCACTGGACACTGAGTCCAGGCAAACCCTCTGCATTAAAGCCCTCTGAATGGGGTTGCAGGGTGGAGAGTGTCATACTCTGCTTGTCCGTGACTCCGCTCAGCTCTTTGAGGATGTCTCCTTACAGGTGAACATACTTGACTCTAACGGATATAATTGATAGGGAGTGCCATCATCGTAAGATCTGCATCTGTTCATGATGACTGAAACCCTTGGAGTATTATTCCACTGCCTCTCAGAATTCTTGAGACAGTACCACCCCAGATCAGTCACAGCCATTGCATTGCAATAGCTGAGAAAATGCAGGTTTGCAGGCAATAGGGTGCCTGAGGCTGGTGCACACCAAGGCTCATCACCTCCTATGTTCTCCTTGGTGCAGAATCACTTATTTACACCTACATTCTATACACAGTACTAGGTAATTAGGGAACGAAACAAATAAAATAACATAGCGGGTGCTATAATCTCCATCCTACCCTGAAGGACTTAACTCCCAACTGTTGTGACTATTTCTGACTGACAGCCTTCAACTGCCAACGCTTTTTGGGAATTGGCTCAACTGGAGAGATTGCTGCCTCACCCAAAGTCATGTCTCTGGGCCATGGCAGACCATAGGCTACAATTGGTCTGAAGGTCTAACCCTGAAGGACCAGCCAAGTTCAGAGTTCCCCGCAGAGTGGGCTGACGCCTTGGTTGAGAGTACCTTGGATCCCAGCTGTTCCCTTTGCCCAGTTCTGCTTTCTCCCCCTCCCTTTCTCGGGGAGTGTTCTCAAGAATACTCCTCAGTAATCTTCCTGCATGCTATTGTCAACCTCAGGGTTGGGTGCCTGGGGGACCCAGCCTGAAACAATTGGATATTGAGAGACCCCTGATTGAGGGGCTCACAATCTCCTATAGAAATAGATATGTAAGTAACTAACTGTAATACCTCATGAAAGCTGGTGCTATAACAATGACAAGGAAGCAACATAGAACTCTTCTTCCTTTCCACAGACAAAAAAGAATGAGTCCTCCCCCAAATGGGGCAAAGATGTAGCGTAATTATCGCCAGGATGTGAAAGGATGGCCATTTATTCTTTTCTCATTTCTCTTGCAGTTTCTTCCTCTTCATACCTGTATAATGCCTGCATTTTCATTTCCAATGGTAGATGAGCTTTCTCCCAGGTAGACACCACATATTCTGCCATGAATCTAAAAGGCCGACTCCCAAGTAATGGGTTTCAGAAGATCAATAACCAAGTTGTTCCCAGACTTGCTGAAGCAGATTTTACATTTATAATGTAAAAAACAGAGGGCTCAAAGAAAGACAAAAGTTCATCTAAAGAGAGCTAGATTGTATCATTAAACCGTTAATTAACCTGGTGGCTTTGACTTAAGAAAATCAATGGAGCTTTCTCACTTGTGGGAAAGAACAAATTTAATATTTTATGTGCAAATGTTTATCCTTTTTTTTTTTTTTTACTATTTTAGCATGCAATGTCTTTGGTGGGCACTCAGACTTGTTTTCTTCACAAAGTTTAAAATTGTTAACTTTTTTCACTGGATATGTGATAACTATATTTGAAACAAGATTTATAAAGACCTTTATAGGTTAAAAAAGAAAAACTTCACAGGAAGTGAGATACCTCGTGTTTTGATTTAAAAATCTGTGTGTGTGTGTGTAGCGGGTAAGGAGGCATGGAATCATTTTTATACAAGGATATAATTAGGTTCACATTTGTTCCTTTGGGATACTGTTGAAGTTTTCTGTTGAAAAGTTCATTTCAATAGGAGTCCACTGGGCAACAAAATAATGCACTAGGTTCTTCGAAAAGTCCCAAAAGAAGTAGTCATCTGTGTTTCTAATTAAAGTAATTTAAATCTGTTGAATGTTCAGCTAGCTGTGGCCATACTCTCCTGTTCAGCGTTCATGGAGACAGACAAATCTACTAGCACAGACAAGTTACTAGCAAGCAGCACACGTTAAACCTGCCAGCACTGGGGATACCTTGACATTATCCTTCCAGCCCCATCCACTGGCATGGGTTTGATAATTATCACAAGAGTCTGCACATCTATGCATAATTTTCCCTTTGTTCCTTCTTTTAGCTTAGTTTTATGATTCTAGTATTTAGCTTGCTGGAAGAAATCTGGTTAGGACTGAGTAAGTCAGGTTTAGTTTTTGGAAATATAAACAATCCTGGCCTTCTTTGGCAGAAATTCAGGGAGTCAGATATTTACAGCCTCACTGGAAGGTCTGGAGGGTGAGATTCATGGTGAGGCCTAGAAGCAGAAGGCCCAGGACCATACTGATACAAACACACAGGTAATTTGAAGGGCTAGGGAGGACACCGATTGAAGGGGAAAGACCGTACCTTCTTTAATGGGTATGATAAAGGAAAAAAAATCTAACTGTAGACACTTATATGTTGACTTACTTTTGTTCCAAAACATATTAAAGCAGAAAAATGAGTAATCCAATTGGGTATACTTGCCACCATTTTTATGTGACTAAATTGCAGTGGTGGGAGTTGGGTGACCCTTTTGGCCTAGGGATGGGATGACCTGGTGACATGGTCATCATTTTCCCAAGGTGGAGAAAGCAGAAGAGCAAGTGTTAATCATTCTGACTGGGAGCAGGGATTTTTTTTTTTTTTTAATATGGAGAGAAAAGCACAGGGCTAATAATGGTGTGTAAGGGAAGGTAATGAAAGGAAACAGTACTAAAAAGTATTTTTTTTTGTGGTATTTGAGAAATGCACATAAAGATCTTGAATTTAGTTTGAAATTATGCTTTGGTCCGTGTGTGTGTGTGTGTGTGTGTGTGTGTGTGTGTGTGTGTGTGTATTTCTCTATGTAACTATCAGTATCTGCATTAAGCTATATATGAGTTCATACTGATTTCTCCAACACTAATTCATCCCTACATGGATAATTCTAGCCTTCTCTCCACATTTATTTGTAAGCTCCCATTCCAACAGTGACAAGCCTGTCCTCCCAGCTGCTGTCCTGTCACTGAATTGTTCAATTCCAGTATACATGTAGAACACTCTCAGAATTGTTAACCTGTGCTAGTGGGAAAGAGTATTAGTAATGGGAATACAAGGCTTATGTACAATTTACTTCATCTTATTCTGACAGATTCCACTCATTTCTGAAGTCACTTAGGTTAACACTTTCTCCCTTACCCCAGGTTGCTTCACACATTGATAATGCAGTTAGATTGTTTGTCACATTCTGTGTTCCATCCTGGAATCTCCAAGCTCTTAAATGATTAAAAAAAAATTGTGTACATTGAAGCTTCCTCTGTGTGTTGTCATTCTATGGTTTTGACAAATGCACAGTATCATGTGCCAATCTTTACAGTATCATATAGAAAACTGTCACCATCCTAAAAATAACCCCTGTGCTTCACCTTTTCAACCCTCCTCCACATGAGTGATCTATTTATCATTACTATGGTTTTCCTTTTCCAAAAATGTCACATAATTACAACCATACAGTATGTGGCATTTTTATAGTAGCTCCTTTCACTTAGCAATATGTGTTAAGATTCATCTATGTCTTTCCATGCCTTGATAGCTCACTTATTTTTATTGTTGAATAATATTTCGTTATATGGCTATACCACAGGTTTTACTTTTTATCCATTTACCTATTGAAGGACATTTACCTGCTTTCAGTTGTTGGCAATTATGAATAATGATACTACAAAGAATCTCAGGCAGATTTTTGTGTCAAGATAAGTCTTCACATCAGTTGGGTAAATATCTAAGAGCACAGTTGCTTGAATATATTGTAAGACTATGTTTAGTTTTGTAAGAGACTGCCAAACTGTTTTTCCAAGTGGCTGTACCATTTTGCATTTCCATTAGCAATGCAAATGAGTGAGAGTTTCTGTTGCTGTCCATCCCTGCCAACATTTGATATTATCAGTTTGTTTTTTTAAAGAAATTTTATTGGGGAACAGTGTGTTTTTCCAGGACTCATCAGCTCTAAGTCAAGTAGTTGTTTCAATCCAGCTGTGGAGGGCACCGCTCCTTGGCCCATGTGGAAATTGAACTGGCAACCCAAGTGTTATGAGTCTGAGCTCTAAACACCTGAGCTAACTGGCCACACCAGTTTTGTTTTTTTTTTAATTAAAAATAATTTAAATAAAAAATTTAAATAAATTTTTTAAATTTATTTTTTAAATTAGCTATTCTAATTCTAATAGTGATAACTCATTCAATTCACAGTTTCCTAATGACAAATGATATTGAACATAATTTCATATGCTCATTTGCCACTGTATATCTTTTTGGTGAGGCATGTATTAAGATCTCTTGACTTGCCTGATCAATTTTTCAGTCTCTGTAAAACTCCCTATACTTGTTACTGTGGCCCTTATCTCATGTTATTATTGGCAAAACCACAAAATTTAAGAGTGTTATGCACTTAATTGGAATGAATGGGTAGAAAGACTTTCTTTGTAACCAGATGATCTGAAAGGAAGAATAGGTGCTGAAATTTAGTTTTTGGACCTAAAGGTAAAAAGGATGTGAATGTAAGGTAGGTATGACTTAGCAAGATCTCTCAGTGATCCCACCACCGTCTGTCCTCAGTTTCTTGCCGTTTTGTGTATGACATTTATGTCTCTATTTGTCTGTTAGGGATCATTTGGCCATATGCTATGATGGTTAGGAGGGCCATTCTGGGAGCATATAATCCTGACTCAAGTTTTAAGCCGGACTGGAACCATCTCCCAGAAGAATGTCCAGCATTGAGACACTTATTTCAAATGACCCAAGTATCATCCTTCCTTTTGTATTTGTAGAGATTTGAGTATTTGGCACATTCTCGCTTAGTTCTAATTTGATAAGATTGACTTGCTTAAAACCTGGCAGAAATATTCAAATTCTTTGGCATTCATGAGGCTGTGGCTCTTCATCTAGAATATAGGTTGGGTAGCAATGGAAGCTCTTGGCAGGCTGCTTCCCTGTGGCTTGTAAACAATAATTACATGGACTTATGCACCCTAATTCTGCTGTTTCATTTCCTTCTTTCAAAATACATGAAGGAGTTTTAGTTCTGGATAATAAATGACAAGAATCGTAGCACTCTGCATTTAAACCAAATGAGTTCAATGAGGGAATACAATTCTTGCAATTACAGTTTTACTGTTTTGCCTATATTTACAATAGAAGAAGAAAACAAGGAAGCGCAGCTTTCTTGTTATGCTGAGAGCTGGAAATTCATAGAAAGCTTTGTGTGACTTCTGGATGTCAGATCATTTGGCACCCAGTCTCAGTGTTGCCTGTGACTGCTTCTGTGGTCTTGGGCAAAGCTCTCTTGCCTTTTACCATTAGTCCCCTTGTCCAAATGAGTAAGTGGAGGCAGATGATATCTGACTTATCTTCAGATGCAATATATCCTAATAGTACATCTTAACACAGGTTGTAGTTTTTGTGCAAAGGCGAGAGCAAAAGAGCTGGCGAGGGCACGCCTTAACTCCTTATGAGACGTGTATTAACGCTAATGGCCACCAGGGGACATCCAAGAGCACATCTACAAAGTAGCTGGATCTACAGAGTTGTTTGTGCATCAGTTATTCTGTGAATTGAAACTTTGTTTCTTATTGAGAAAGTTTCAGAGATGCATTTCCTCAGGAAAACAGTGGTTCCTAGAGCAATTAAAAGATGCTCTAGGATAGAAACAGTTTTAACAGCAGTATTTAAGGGAACATACTGAATAATATATTTTTGATATTTTTGTGCCTTGCATTAAATTGGATTCGTGGTAAGGCAGCAATTTTATAAGTTTGTGGAGAGAAGTCAGTATATCTTGCCTATGGATATTTTAATGTTTGTCTATGCTTTTTGTGGAAATATGAAATTATTACCTCATACTAATAGATGATCATTATATTACACATTTATGTACCTCATCTCTCCATTGTTTAGTGCCCATGATGGACAAAGAAGAAAAAGTGCATATAATCACAGAGGGACAGGGCTGTAAAACTTAGAGATGATCAGGTTTAGTTCTCTTATTGTATTGATGAGGAAACCAAAGTGAGGCAGATGAAATTTTTTGTGCAAAGTCACACATAATTAGATTGAGTTGAAACAACTACATGTGGTTGGTTATTCAGAGGTCATTAGTGAGGAGCACCAGCCTCCTCAGAGTCAAACTGGTAAAATATATGCAGAGCGGGCAGAATTATCCATTAACCAAAAGATGACCAACAAGTGTCAGGGCAGTTTGCAGAAATCCAATCAGGGAGGCCTGCATTTCTCAGGAGGCTGAATAGAGCAATGGCTGTAGTGCAGTAAGTAGAAATAAAATCACTTATAGATGGGTGGGGAGTGGTTGTAAAACGAAGGGAATGGCTATAGCAGAGTTGGGATAGAGAGGCAGGGGGGTGTCCAGCACCTTCCAGTGGCAAAAAAAAACCCAAACAGGACAAAACCAAATGCTTACACAAGAAGATATTAATGACTGGACCCAAAGGGACCCTTCTCTGAGGGAATACCCTATCAATCAGCAGAACTAGGGCCCAGCGTTTAGTGGCCTCAGAGGCCCAGGTCCAGCATAACATTGGGCTTATTTGATATTTGATGTATAGCTGTTAGTTGGTTCATTCTATGATTTTCAGAGTGCAGCCAGAAGGGCAAATTGGAGTGCTAGTGCTCTGATGATGAGTGACAGGAGGATTCATCATCTTTGACCCGGAGGTCAACAGATTCTTTGTTTAGTCCAGAGAGACAGTTTCTATGGAAGTCATTAAAATGGTCTGGTACTTATACATTGGGCAGTCCGTTTATGTAGACAGAAGTAGCCCTCCAATTTGCTCATGAATGAGTGGGTGGGAGGGTGATGAAATTTAGCTACTGATGAGTCTTAGGAGAAAAATTCAGGTATTTAGAGCATTAGTTAACATTGCAGATGCTGTAGGAAGCAAGAAAGTACGACATATTAAGAAAAATTATGTGAATTTTAAAGGAAAGCAACACATTCGTGTTTTCACTGAGCTTCCAGTATCTCCTTGGACAGGGACCGGGGTGATTTTCATGTTTGCTGGGGCAGGTTGGGCATACCATCCCAGGCATTTAGAATTGCAATTGCCAAGTCCTATGGGCACTTAGCATGGGAAATACAACTTTCAGTCTGTGACATGGCAATCTTTTGCTGTGTTAGGTTTCTGAATTGAGAAGGAGGGGGACCTAGATGGAAGATTAAAAATCCTAGTGATTAGAGCAGGGTAAACCCCACTGGAAACTAGCAAACTGGCTGGAGGTCCATGTGCTTCAATCCCTTCACATGTGATTGGCATGGGTCAGCTTCCCCATTTTGGTCTGCTTGGAGTCTTTGGCCAGGCTAAGGCTCAGACCCGGGGTTATGGTCCGTCCATTCAGGAAAACCTCTTGGTAGAGAGCTTTCTACTCCTTTTCAGAAAATCTCCCTGCTCTCCTCATTGACCTTTCATTTTATCCACGTACTTCCCCTGACTTCTCACTCAGGCTTCCCTTTTCACAACCATGCTGCCAACCCACTTATACAGGCAAATAAATGGTGCTGGGAAAATTGGAAAGCCACGTGCAAAAGAATGAAACCAGACTGCTATCTGTCACCATACACCAAAATTAACTCAGAATGGACCAACGACCTAAACATAAGACCTGAAACAATAAATTGCATAGAAGAAAACATAGTTACTAAACTTATGGCTCTTGGGTTCGGAGAAGATTTTATGAATTTGACCTCAAAGTCAAGGGAAATAAAAGCAAAAATAGATGAATGGGACTATATCAAACTAAAAAGCTTCTGCAGAGCAAAAGAAACCACCAAGAAAACAAAGAGGCAGCCAACCAAATGGGAGAAGATATTTGTAAACAACGCCTCCGATAAGGGGCTAATATCCAAAATATATAAAGAACTTGTACAACAACAACAATAAAACAAACAATCCATTACAAAATGGGCAGAGGAACTGAATAGACAGGTCTTTTCCCAAGAAGATATACAAACGGCCAACAGATATATGAGAAAAAAAAAAATGCTCAACTTCCCTAGCTATTACGGAAATGCAAATCAAAACCACAATGAACTGTCACCTCACATCTGTTATTGTAGAATGGCTATCATCAACGTGACAAGTAATAACAAGTGTTGGAGAGGATGTGGAGAAAAAGGAACCCTCATACACCATTGGTGGGAATGCAGATTGGTCCAGCCACTATGGAAAACAGTATGGAGGTTCCTCAAAAAATTAAGAATAGAATTATCATGTGACCCAGCAGCCCCTCTTCTCAGTATCTACCTAAAAATTCTGAAAACATTTATCTGTAAAAATATATGTACCGGTATGTTCATTGCACCATTATTCACAGTGGCCAAGACATGGAAACAAGCAATGTGTCCTTTGATAGATGATTGGATAAAGAAGATGTGGTATGTATACACAATGGAATGCTACTCTGCCATAAGAAGATGAAATGCTGCCATTTGTAAAAACATAGATGGATCTTGAGATTATCATGCTAAGCGAAATAAGTCAGACAGAAAGATTCAAGACTCATATGACTTGACTCATATGTGGGATATAAAACTGAAAGCAACAGTGAAACAAGGCAAACAAAAACTCATAGACACAGACAACAGTTTAATGGTTACCAGGGGGTAAAGAGGAAGGGGGGTAGTAGAAGAATGAAAACGGGGTCAAATATGTGGTGATGGAGGGAGAACTGACTCCGGGTGGTGAACACACAATGCAATATGTAGCTGATGGATTATAGATTGTACACTTGAAACCTATCTAATTTTATGAAGCAATGTCACCCCAATAAATTTCATAAAAATTTTGAAAAAGACAAAAATCAGACAAAACTTAAACTTAGTAGCTGATGGATGTAAACTTATATAATCAACGCTTTAAAATCTTGAGGAGGTAAGAACAAAAAGAAAAAAGAGGAGAAAGAGAAGGAGGAGAAGAAGAAACATTACAAGAGAAAACTGGTAATAAAATTTAGAAATAGGCCCACATGCTACCCTGGGCTTAAAAGAGAAATTACAAATATTTGCATAACATGATATGATATTTGCATAACAAGATATGCAACCACAATTCATTTATTGCCAAACACCTACTACTCAGCCTTTTTATAAAGATAGGTTCTTTTACAGAGATAGGTTCTTTAATGGTGTTTGCTTTGCTTATCACAGAAACAAATTAAAAAAAAATAAAGCAATTATGTTTGAAATAGCCCATGGTAATTATGACAGGATGATTGGCCCAGTGTTACAAATTAAAGTAACTTTATAGTTTCAAGTGCCCCTGATAATCATCCTGTGTGACCTGGCAAAGTCTGAGTGAAGTTTTCCATCAAGGCATTGATTCTGATTGGTTGTGATATCTGTCTGATAGCGCAACACCTGTGCTGTCTTGTTTATTACCTGTTTTCAATCTCACCCTTAGTTTTGAGTAAAACGTGTTTTCTTTCATCTGCATCTTTCTCTTAGAGAAGGCAGCTAACATTTATGGATGACCTACTGTGTGCCTTCATTTCATCCTTATAGCTTCCCTATAAAGTAGGGAGTATTAGCTTCAGCATACATATGAGCAATTGAGTGTCCTGTAAAGTCAAATATTGTTCAAGGTCATATCCTGAAGGGACCAAGTCAAGAGTTGAAACCAGGTCTGGTCAGCTTATGCCCTTTTTACTCCTCTTTTAAAAATTGCCTCCTTAATCTTTCTCTACCTTCTTGTGAGGATACAGTTTTGAACTCTCATCAAACTATGCGCCTCAGCTTAGCACCTTTAATTCATGCTGCCTGCCCCAACAAGGCATAAGCCAAAAACACATCAAACAAAATCACAGTCCAAAGCTTTATGGCTAAAATTACTATATTGTTTGTTTTTTTGGAATTGTTGATTGTAAACATTATTATCTCTCTAGTCATAAGAAAAAAAACAGAACTCCCTCCCCACACCCCCCCAAAAAAGTCAAACCCCAAATAATATGACCGCTGCTTTGTTTCTTCATTTCCTTCTTCTTTTGGTCTTTCCTCATTTGCTTTTCTAAATTATTTCATTCCTCACTCCTTGAATCGTGAGTTAATTTTGTGGCAGGAACTATTTAATTTTGCAGTTTACTTAATCTTTTACATTATTTATATTTTAAGCATATTATAGCCTTTCTTCAGGTGGTATGCACAGTGCAAGAAACTTAAAACAGTGACCCTCCAGTTCCTGCCTCCCATCTTTTGTGCTATTGTCATCATACACATTTTTCAGTTACATGTAACACCAGAAAACGGTATTTAGAAGTTTGCTTTAGACAGTGTATTTTCCTTAAGAGCCATTAAAAGTAAGAAAAAATTATGTTTACCTTTGTTTGGATCATTTCCAGATCTCTTCATTTTCTTATATAAATGCAAGTTTCTATTTGTCATCCTGTTACTTCTGACGAAAGGATGTCCTTTGCAATTTCTTAGGGCTATTTGCTGGCAATAAAAATGTCTGTTCATTTGTTAGCCTGATAAGTTCTTTATTTTGACTTTATTTTTTAATGCACTTCTAATTTTATGACAATTTTAGATAAACAGCCAAATGATAAGATAGTACAGAAAGGTCCCATATATTCTACCTTCAATCTCCCTTATTAACCTTTTACATTAGTATTGTACATTTTGGTACAATATCCATACATTATTATTATCATTATTTGCATACAAAATTACATGTAAAATATAAAATATGAAAACACAAAAGCTACATTATCATTATTGTATCTGTATGGTAAATTTATTAAAATTAATGGACCCATGTTAATTAATTATTATGAACTAATTTCCTTAGTTTTTACCAAATGTCCTTTTTATGTTGCAAGATCCTATCCAGAATACCTCATTGCATTTGGTGACAGGTCTCTTTAGGTATCTCTCGGTTCTGACACTTGCTCGAACTTTTCCTGATTTTCATGACATCGACAGTTTTGAGAAGCACTGGTCAGTTATTTTGTAGAATGTGCCACAGTTGAGATTTCTCTGACTTTTCTCTCATGATTAGACTGGGGTTGTGGATTCATTGGAGGAACAGCACAGGTGTGAAGTCCATGCTGATCATATCACTCCAAGAGTACATGCTGTTAATAGGACTTACCACTGTTGATATTAACCTTGGTCAAAATGGTGGTCATATGATATGGCTGAGATAATGTTTGTCAGGTTTTAACACTATAAAGGTACTCTGATTTTCCCATTTCTGTATTGTATTTTCCTTAAGGAAGTTACCACATGCAACCCACCCTTCAAGCGTGGGGAGTTATGTTCCCCTCCTTTGAGGGTGAAGTATCTACATAAACTATTTAGAGTTCTGCATGGCGATCTGTCTCCTCTCCCCCATTTATCATTTATCAGTGTATTCACCCATCGATATCTATCAGTATGGACTCATGGGCGTGTATTTTACATCTGCTCTCAGCTTCCATCTGTTCTACACATTTGTGGCACAGGTGGCGTCTCCAGGCCCTTGCTTTTCCTTCAGCATATGGCTGCTGCTGCGTCTTCCTCAGTTTTAGTCTCAGGGTGAGGGTAAGAAGAGTCCTCTATCATCTTGGTCCAGCCACAGATTCATGCTGGTGCCCCTGGGCTGCAGGAGTGATGCTTTCTTCACATTCTTTCTTCATCCTCCGGAGAGCCAGACTCTGATTCGTACCTGTGGTCGGTCTTAGCTGGGAGTTTCCTGCCTCATCTTCAGTCATGGCAGACCACTGCTTGATATAGGATTTTGAGCCCAGGACACTTTACAGTGCAGTCCTACAGGTAGAGATTTCACCCACCCATCCCCCTTCTGCAGCAGTTCTTGGCCTATGCAATGACAGGGTTTGTTGTCTCTCTCCCAGAGCTTAAGGCTTTTGTTTTGTAGAAAAGAGACATCTGGGGAAGTGGGAAGGGCTTTGTTCAGTTCTCCCAGTAGCACCTGATCACCCCCTGCATTGGGATTCTGTACCAACGGGGAGCTCCTCTGACATTCTCTTCTATCCCCAATATTTCTTGTGAACCCCTAGCAGAGGGCTGTGGGAAAGAGCTTGTGAGTGAGTATGGATTTCCCTGTATCTGGGTCCCCTAGGTATTGCTAACTGATACTCTAGTCTACAATTAGCCTTTAATGAGTGAATTACAATTTTAGCTGATTTATTTTTACTCACATGTATAGCGGCTGCATCTTCCTCCCATGCTCTTGAGTTTGTGTTACATTTGTCCTGGAAGGATTCTCTCTCTACTTACTCACTTAATGACCTGTGTTCCATACCTGAAAATAGAGACAAAAGTGTGAAGGCATACATGTCTCAGTTTTAATTTTCATGTTCTTTGTATTGAATCTAATTGTACTAACAGATATGGTGGTTTCCTATAGTGGTATGATTTACCTGCAGTATCTTCCACATGTATCATTTTTTTTTTAAAGATTTAATTGTGGAACTGGGGGAGGGGAACAGTGTTGGGGAACCGGGGAAGGGGAACAGACAAGTTGCTATCCTTTTGTTCTTCGGTCTAGTTGTGGAGGACATTGCTTCACTGGCCCATGTTGGTATCATCATTGCGTACTTCTCGGGTGAAGCAGATCAGTTGCTAGCCTCTGGATGGCCGCTCACGGCGGCTCTTAGCACCTCACTCTGGTTGCCAGCTGCTCATGCTGGCTGCCGGCCACTCACTGTAGCCTATGGTAGCCCACTGCAGCAGGGACTGCAGCTATGTCATCCCTGGGACTCACAGCAGTCCAGCTCCAGGTGGAGCTGTTGTTTACCATCTTAGCTGTAGAGGGCAGTGCCACTGGCCCTCATATGTGGGATCTGAACTAGGGCCGCTGGCATCTCAAGCCAGCTCTTAACCAACGCGCCACTCGGCCAGCCCAACACACGCATCACTTTTTGATCAATTTTGTGGAGGAATTTCTTGACTATTAATAGATGAGGCTTCATGGAGAAAACTCTTTCTGCACTTGTCCAGACTCACACACAGAGCAGGGGAGGACATGTGCATTGGCCATGCAGTGTGCCATGTGGTGTTGACCCCTGAGAGAGATACATGCACACAGCAGAGGGAGCACTGTGTCATAGATCCAGAATTAAGAGGTCTACTTCTTCTAATTGTTATTGCAAAAAAAAATAACAATAATTCCTGTTAAGTGCAAAATGGATATAAATTCTTCTACTACAACATTATATTTTCATGCAAAATCAGTTCAGGAATGCATAAGAATGAGGTGAGAACTTGTATATAAGGCTTAGTTTCCTATCTAGACATGTATAGGTGTAGGAAGAATGCATATGAATGGGGTAGCCAGTCTCAGGGAGAGGATGTAAGCAAGGAAAGGAAGGGATAAGGATCAGAATATGATTTCTCCTAGTTATACAGGTGGGTGGTGACCACTGATGTGTTAGCATTTCAAAATTCTTTCTTCTGTCCTTATCTATCTTGATCTCTGGAAATTCATCCAGAAGTCACATTAACATTACCTTAACATTAACTTGGGTCAAGTTCTTTTACTTTTCTGCACCTCTGTTTCCTCCTCTGAAAAAGTCTCAACCTTGCAGGGGAACTCAATCAGATGATAGATGTGAGAAACTTGCTTTTTCAACTCTAAAGTTCTGTAAAAATGTTTATTTGTACTGTGGCATCACATTCTGCGTCCTTGAAATAGGTGAGCCACGGTAATAGACACATTCAATTCTGAGAGCAACTTTCCTCTCCGTGTTCAAATGTGCTTGTTCCCACAGCAAGTATATAAATTGGATCAGCAGCTTCCTTGGTTAATCTGTGTCTTGAGATATTTGCCTGATTAAGATGATTTTCTCTTCTTGAAAGCTGAGAAATGGTAAATTAGAAAGTTGTAGGATCACAGACTTAAAATAGTAGTCAGCGGAGGAAACATGAACTTAATGTAGATTCTACTGGGGTGCAGCAAAAGCCAGAGTATTGGAGAGCCAGGGAGCCATAGCCTGAGAAGAAAAACATATTCGCGTGTTTTCAGAAGGCTTGCTTGTCCCAAATTTACCTTCTGGCTGAACGGTTTTATGGTATAAGGATGAATTTTTTCTCTGCTATTTTTAGGTAACTCTCTGGTTTTAACCTTCAACCCAGCTCCATCCTGGTTGAAACTAAAATTTCCAGCGTGCAAACAATAAATGAGAACTGCAGCCACAAATCATAAACTGCACTTGAGGCGCCAGGGATGGGATGAGCGTTTCTTCACAGTTTGAGTTGACTGTTTTCTTTCATTATAATTCTCATGGGCTCATTTTGATATTAATATTTGTATATTTCTATCTGTTCTTCCTTTTGATCAGGAGAGTGTTAGAATTGAGACGTGTGCGCGCGTGCACGAGTGTGCATGCACAATATGCATGAACAGCTGCGTTGGCAGACAAAATTGGCATCCGCCAAGCATTGTAATTCCTGTTTTATCCTTCAGCTCATCCCCAGACAACTTTGTTTATGCCTCAATATATCATCTCTTAAGTTTACCTGTCTATCCCCCCAGAAAAATACACGAAGGTTAGAGAAGACTTCATATTTTCCATGTTTTTTATATATAGTAACTGACAATTAAATAGTGTGGACATATAGTTTATTATCCAAATTTGGACACCTTTATCTTATCCTTTATGAATTTCAAAAAAAACAGAATTAAACAAATACTCCTTAGCGAAAACCAGAGTGTATTTTTACTCCCTGACAAAAGCGTTCGTTGATTTTGGACTAGATTAAGCATTTTACGAGCTCTGTGATGGTTTCGTGATTGTAAGGTAATAATTTTCTTTGCATGAGTGTAAGCAGTTACTCCGAAAATATTTACTAGTCAAGTTTCTTTCAAGTGAAAGAAATAGAAGCTCATCTTTACCTCTCTGAAGCATAAAAGAGGATTTTTTTTTTTAGTTCAAATACTAGAGAGTCCAGTTTCATGCATAGCTGGAACCAGAGGTTCATTTATCTCAGCTATTATCTCTCTCTCCATCTCTCTGTTTCTCTCTGATCTTTTTCTTTGTCTCTGTTTATCTTTGCGTGTGGCCTAATTCTCCAGTGTCATAGACAAGCTGTTTTTATGTGGTAGGGAAGATGGTCATCCTGTGGTACCAAGCCTAAGTTATAACACCTTTTGAATTTCCCGAAAGAGAGCTAATCTTTCTTGATAAGTTTTCTCCTCAGGACTTAGTGGAATACTCAACCTGGCCAGCCCTGCATCTCCCCACCCCCACAACCTGTATTTGATTGGAATAACAATGTGAGCCAAATTTATTGAGTCCTAGTGTGCCAGACCTATCTTATTTAATCCTCACCACAACACTTTGAGATAGGTGTGTCTATTTTCTTCCATTTTATAGATGAGAAAACTGAGGTTCAGAGATATTGAGTAAGCCCCAGGATTACACAGCTAGGTTCTGAGTGCTGGCTCTAGATTCAAACTACTCAGGGTTGAATCTCAAATCAAAGTGCACATGAAAACATAATTTGAGAAAATATCATTATGATCAATGAGATCATGTATTTGAACATTTGAACATTTTTGCAAATGATAAATTACTCTATAAATGTGAATTGTATACTGATGTATGGTCCATTGCAGGATATAGTACCAGAGCACTGGTTCTCAATTGGAGGTAATTTTGTCCTCAGGGAAATTTGGCAATGTCTGGAAACATTTTCAGTTGTCACCACTGGAAGGGGCTGTTGCTACTGGCATCTAGCGAGTAGAAGCCAGAGATGCTGCTAAACATCCTGCAATGCACAGGACAGACCGCACAATCAAAATAAAGAATGATCCAGTCAATCATGCTGAGGTTGAGAAACCCTGTGATGAATAGAGATAATATGTGAACCTGGGCTTTTAGAAGCTCACCATTTAGTTGGACAGACAGACATATAGACATATTAAAAATACAATGCAGTGGTTCAGTAAGTTGGAGACATTTAGATGAGAGAGAGAGAGAGAGAGAGAGAGAGAGAGAGAGAGAGAGAGAGAGAGAGAGAACAAAGTCACCCCCATGAGCTACTTAAGAGCTGTCATGTGAAAGAGAGAGACAGCTCCTTATATGTAGTAACCGTAAGTAGCAGACAGGTTTCAGCCCTAGGAAAGGTGAGCAGATAAGCTCTTTGGGGTATGGAAAGTGTGTGTCTCCACTGTTGCATCTTCATGTCTAGAACAGTGCCTGGCAATGAAGTAAGGCTGGACAGATGCTCCGTGAATGGATAAAGAGATAAACGAATGAACTCAGGCACCTGAGGGTGGGTTAAAACAGCAAGAACTCTGTCCCATCTGGAGATTCCTTGATTAAATGACAGGAATTCTCTAGGAATTGGAGGGCAGAACTATTCTTGGTGGCTGTAGTAACAAGGTTTTGAAATAGGGGAGAAGATAGAGCCTCCCTTCTGCATCAGATGCCATCATGAGCAAAGGTGTGGGCCTTAAAAAGCCCAAAACACAGTCTTCTTCTAGCAAGGCGAACCCTAAAGACAATTCTGAAAAGAAAACAAAAGGGATAATGATAGATGCATGACCCCCTTGGGATGGCTATAATAGCAGCCATTTCTCTCCTCCCAGTTTGTTTTCTGTGAAATTAGAAGTGTAGCTGGAATGAGCAATAAGGGGTATATGTATATATTAAGGGAATTGCTTTCTGTTATTATCATTATGAATTAGTCATCATCACTAGGTATAGTATAATGGAAACCCGAGAACATTCAGCATTCCCCTTTTACCTTCACTCAAGTAATTATCAAACACAAAAATAGAATGGTAGATTTACTGAGTATTCCTTGGCAAGGAAAAAAAGTCAGATGGCATAGTTATAAAGTCCACCTACGGAAATTATAGTATGTGTGTTTTTAGTAAGTGCGATTGGAAATGCACTTTGTTCTGTGCAATAGGCCCGGCTCTTTTCTGTCGTGCAGTGTGGCACTTTCATACCTACTGCTTACCTACTCAACAGCTCCAAAGCCCCTGGCTTTTCATTAACTTGTATCTTTGATTTTGTTGTGAGTGTGTAGGATTTTGCAGTTATGTATTTAGAGTGAAAAGATGATTTGCTCATTGCATCATTAAACATTAGCCTAGGGGGTGTACCACACTTCGCTTGATGTGGTCTGGCGTGTTTCGTATTGTCCAAGTTTCTGTAGTAACTAAATGATCAAGGTGGTTTTCGTCTTGCACAATGTGTAGCAGAAGAGGATACTTCGTTAAAAAATTGGAAATAAATGAAGATTAAAATATCCAGATGTTTAACCGGTTCAAAGAACAGTGTGATGTGTGATGAGAGATTTCAATACAAGTAATTACCTGCATTTTATTATTTATTCCACATATTACTGAACTATGAGTGCTAATACTAGCATTTTATTTTAAATGGTTTAGAATCCACACATTTACTAAATGAGTGAAATTAAATATTGAATATATTTCAAACCAGAATGAACACTTTGAAACACAGTAAGATGCAATTTTTTGAAAATATAAATGTCATACAAGCATATATATTTCTAATATAAAATATTAGCCATACCAGCACTCAAAATTCTTCAACTTCAGTCCTTGGCAGTTTTGATTTCTCCCTCGTGGCTGACCTTAAGGGTTGTCTCTGCCCTTAGTCCATATCTTTCCCAAAGCATGGGAAACAGACAATCTGCATGCTTTTCAGGTTTCCTCCCACCAGCTTTGTTTTAAAGCTTGATGATGATGGTGATGATGACCATGGCAATGACTGGTGTGATTGTTATTATTATTAGGTAGTGGGTTAAGAGAAGATGTAGAAGGAGGCAGGAGGCTTGCAGAAACTTAGTGAAATAAAGGAACTGGGCCAATGTGTGGTGAGGATATTGGGGGTGGGAGTGAGGAATCAGGGACAGGGAAGGAAATCAAAACTGAAGAGAGGACCAAGAAGTATAGGGAAAGCCACTGACCCATGTTTGAAATAATGGTAGATTGAAAATCCTGGCATCGCTATGTTAAAATAGCATGTACTGACTACATGCCAAGATGTTATAGACCCATTATCTCTGCTCCCCTCTGCTACACACAACTACAAACCTTGGAAATGGTGCAAGGGGCAACCAAAGGAAAGCTACGTGAGGTGGTAAGAAGAACGTGAGCTAGTTTGGGACCTGAGGTCTGGAAGAACAACATAGTAGCAAGTGTTTTGTGTTCCCTCACTCACCAGAAAAAGGTCACCAGACCTGGCACTTTGTAACTCCCGATATAGCAGTGGAAAACAGCCCAGGAGGGCTTTTTCCCTGCCTGAATTGAATGAAAATCCCTCTAATATCATGTGAGTTGATACCACTTGCCAAGAAGGATAGATCAAAAGCTCTGCCAAAGAAAAGGGGCCACCTCTTTCTCACCAGAACCTGGACACCCCCTTTGTACCAAGAAATAGAGGAAAGGTGTCAGAACTAGCCAGAGAGACCCAAGTACAGCAAGCTGCCCTGTCTAGGAGACCTCCTTGTACTTGCATGCCTGTTTTTCCCTGATCCCAAAACTCCAGGTGAGCCAGCAAAACCAGAAAAGGGAACCTAATTACAGCAAGTAGCTTAGACCAGGCAGCCTTTTTGTCCCCAAGGACCCAAGACTACTCCTTTGCTCAGAAACACTGACTGGATGGCTGGGGAATATTGCTAAGGGGGTCCTATTACACCCTCTCCTATCAAGAAACATCTGGTGGCTCAGATGGATAACCTCCTTTTGTCCCCACAGGCAGCACCATCAGGGACTAGAGGGAGCCCCATTGTCACCAGATAAATTAAGCAGATCAAAATATAATCTCAAAGGCTCTGAAAATTGAATTGTCATTAAAACCACAGATCACAAAAATGGGCCAATACCTGTGTGCTACACCTAAACAGGGTGACAGCTAAAGTAAAAGATTTAAATAGGATCCAGAGTCTCCTAACATATATAATATAATAGGCAAAACATCCAAGATACAACCAAAAATTATCCATCATACTAAGAATCAAGAAAATTGAAAGTTGAGTGACAAAGACAACTGACACCAACACCGAGAAGATTCAGATGTTGGAATTATCTCACAAGGATGTTGAAGCCATGTGAGATAATGGAAAATATACGAGGTCGGGCAATTACATTCACGAACTCATCCTAGAAAAAGTGCTATATACCTCATTGCTGAATATCACTACAGTCACCTTTGAAGTACTCCTCTTGGAAAGCTATGCACCGATGCCAGCACCTAGTCCACCCTTCAAAGCAATTTTGGAACTCTTTTTTTGGAATGGCCATCACAGCTGTCGTTGTATTGCCCTTGATGTCCTGAATGTCATAAATATGTCTTCCTTTCAATATTTCCTTTATCTTCAGGTAAAGAAAGAAGTTATTGGGGGCCAGACCAGGTGAGTGGGGAGGTTGTGCTAATACAGTTATTTGTTTACTGGCTAAAAACTCCCTCACAGACAGTGCCATGTGAACTGGTGCATTGCCGTGATGCAAGAGTCATGAATTGTTGGCGAAAAGTTCAGGTCATCTATCTTTTTCACGCAGCGTTTTCAGCACTTCCAAATAGTAAACCTGGTTAACTGTTTGTCCAGTTGGTAAAAATTCATAATGAATAATCCCTCGGATATCAGAAAAGGTTAACAACATTGTTACAACAAGTTCGTGAACTTCATTGCCACACTTGTACATTGGTTCATGACTCTGTTCCTGACACAGAGCTCTGGAAACCCTTGTAATTTCCTGGGCAATAAGAATGTCTTTTGTTCTATGAGGTGACTCTGGGGATGGGGGGACTCAGGGATGGCTTCTGGATGAGGGCTAGTGACCAGGAGTACCAAGCCATGATTAGAAGCTTGGGATTTTCAGCTCTGGGTCCCCCTGTCCCCCACCATTATCTTGAGAAGGGAGAGGGGCTGAAGATGGGTTTAATGATCAATCATGTCTACATGATGAGCCTACATTAAAAAAAAAAAGTGTGGGGTTGGGAGAACTTCTGAGTTGGTGAATACATGGAGATTGGAGATGCTGGGAGATTACCACTCTCCCAGTGTGGCCGGAGAGGCCATGGAAGCTCCTTGCCCCTTGGTTGGGAGATGGGTGTGATGAGGTGTGTGGGAATGGGGTGAGAGGGGTTGAGATCAGAACGGTAAACGAAGGACTGATTACAAAGATTCTTGTATGCTCTGCGCATGATGTTAGATTTTATCTGCTAAGTCCACAGAGTTCTTAGTGAAGGGAGGAGGTGGAAGGAGGTAGGAGTACTTTTTTTTTTCTGTGTGTAGATAATGTCTTGATATAGTAGAAAGGACACCAAACATGGATTTAAGTAAGGCACTGTGTCTTTCAGGCTGAACCATCTTGGACAAGTCATTTTATCTGTTTTATACTTTGTTTTCTCAGCTGTAAATTGGGTAAGAACATATCCCTGTCCCATGTGAGAGCCATTGTGTGAGAGACAAAGACTATCATGTGCACAGAAGTATTTTATCCACCACAGTGTGCATTTCTCATCTAATGGATGGATGGTGTCTCATTGGTATATTTCCATGGTTCAATTAAGATTCTGTTATATATGCCAGACCTAACTTTATATACAATATGGCCATTAATAAATGATTGGATGATTATCTAACATATTAAGTGATTCATTTAATTTTTAAAAAGTGTTCAATGCCAACACACAGCCAATTTTGTTTCCCTCTTGTGATACTGGCATATGCAAGGGCACATTTGAGTTTAAAGAAAATTAAAAGAATTCATCACATTTCTCCCTCTTGGCTGGAAAAATTTCTCTGCTCAGATTTTTCACTTTGTTGCAGGCAAGTTTCATAAGGGTTGCCCCATCACAGCAATTACATATTGCTTATTTCCACACTTAATAGATTATGCTTTCATTAACACCCCAGCTTCTGCATTTCTCTTCTAGCTTTTTAATAGCCATAAATTAATATCTTTACATGCTCTTGTTTTATAGATAATGTTCCACAAAGCAACAGAAATGCAATCTGCTTTTAAGTCATTTTAGTGTGGACAAAGGTATATCTAAGATGATTATATTGAGAAGTTTGCTTCCTATATATTATTGTTTACAGAGTTTTTTCTTTTTGATGCAGTTGTGTCACTATTCTTGTCTCACACTGTATATTAATCCACTCCTTCTCCATTTCCCCTTTCTGTAAAAGTAGGTCCTTTTTCCTTATGCTCTCACCTCCTTAAGAATCTCAGCTACTCCTTCATGTGGATGGCCATTAATTCTACAAAATCACATATGATCTTTCTTCCAGAAAGCTCTAGCCTCCTTTATCACTATTTTCCTACGCTCAAACTCTGCTCTAGCCATTTGAGTAATTTGCATTTTCCCCAAACACAGCTACCTCTTGCCTCTGGGTCTTTGTATATTCTATTCCTTCTGCCTGGACCACTTTTCCTCTACCCCTCTCTCCTCAACACACACCTGAATCCAGATATATTAGACATTAAATTACAGAAAGTCTCCCTTCACTCTGTAGCTAGATGATGCTCCTCATCTCAGTCAAGATGGTCTGGGCTGTGCTGTAGAATCAAATCCACACCAGTGTCGCAGTAACTTTACCAACAAAAGTGTATTTCTCATGATTATGCCTGACATGCCATATACAGGAAGGAAGGCGAGCTTTGCTTCACACAGTCCTTACAGGCTGAGGCCAAGAGGAGTTTGCCATCTTGGAGTTGAATCATCTAGAACACATGGCCTTCTATCCTACCCCTCACACTCTACAGCCCCAACTGGCCCCAAGATCCCAACCTAACTGTCAGGGAAGCTGTGAAGTCTAGTGAGGTACATGGAAAGTTGGAAGCACTAGCTGCCTCTGCCTCATGCTTCCCATATGTGCTTCTGTGAATGTCCAGTGCTTAGCCCTTCCATAGTATCATGGAATCTTATTATCTGTCTGTATCCACTGGAACTTGACTATCCTGAGGGCAGAAGCTGTATCTGTCTTCATGTCATCTGTCCAGAGGTGAATGGGCCTGACACATATTAATCGTGTAGGAGTAGCTGTTGTCTAGCTGCTGAATCCTGTGTCTCTCTGCTCTCTAAGAAAACTGCATTCTCCTTCATGGCAAGTGCTCTCTCATCTCCCACAACATAGTGTCAGTGTCTTCCAGAGAATAGAGAACCAATACACATTTGTGGCACTTTTTGTGATTGCTTAATGTAACTTTCCAATAGTTAATGATATGTGGCCACTTCCATTTACATAGATGTTTCTATGGCATACATTTAAATACTTTGCCTATCAATCCACATTGCACACTTCTTGGAAGATCTTTAACCAAGTTTAATTTGCATGTAAGAAGTACACCCGGAAAAAAAGAAAGTTTCCTTTTGTTACCTTAGGGTAACTCTGCAGGCTCTTTTCAGAGGAGGAACCCAGGAAACCTGTTTCCTTATAGATTCGGTCTCTGAGCGATGCTTTAAGAATCAGCAAAGCCTCCAGAACCATCCAGCTTTCCTTTACTCTTCCAGGCGTTCCTTCTCTTCTCTGAAAATTGATGTATCTCTGTATTAATTACTTATTGCTGTGTAACTATCCCAAAACATACTCCCTTAAGACAACAGGCATTTATTGCAGCATTTTTGAGGCCAGAAATCTAGGAATGGTTTTCTTGGGTGATCCTGGCTCACACTCTCTCATTAGGTTTCAGTCAAGACACCAGCTTTCCTGGACCTGGAGTATTCACTTCCAAGCTTATCACGTGGCTGCTGTCAGGAGACCTGGGTTCCTTGCCACATTATCTCCCCATAGGTTTACTTATACTGTGGGACCTCGCTTCCCCCAAAGTAAGTGATTCAACAGAAAGAACCACTGAAATGGAAGCCGCTTTGATGACACTTTGCTGACCTGATCTCGAAGTCACAGTGTGTGTTTGTTTTACTTTTCCTTACAGGTGAGTCGCTAAGTCCTGCCCTCCCTCAGGGGGAGGCACATTAGGTTCCACTTCTTGGAGGGAGGAGTTTCAACTTGTGGACATATTGCAAACCACTGCACCCTCCTCTGAGCAGGCTGTGGAGGTGAACGCGTTTTTCACAGCCCTACCTCCCCTGGTAGCTCAGGCAAACGTACCCCTGTGCCTTTTTTTGGTCCTGGTTTCAAGGTGTTCATTTTTAAACATTGAAATGAAATGAACAGCTAAGATTTAACATAAATACTATGCAAAGAGAAGAGGGAAATGCCATACATTTCCAAGCATTCCCAAAGCCTCTGAGCAAGGTCTGTGGCCTACAACTTCCTTTCTGAGATAGGTATCTCATCAACCTTGGTCTTTCTGTCTTTATTCCTGAGGATCAGCCCAGGGGAAGCTTTGGTGCTCCCTTTGGAACCACGCTTTCTTGGGTGGTGATGTTTCCTGCACAAAGATCCCTCTCCTTCCCATGATCCTAGAAATAAAAAGTGTGGAAATTAGGTGGGTGGGGGCCCTTTGTATCAGCTGAGTCTTCTCCATCCCAGGCCTTGAGGTCCAGGAAGCATTATCCTCACGAATCCCTAGCACCACAGCAGGCAGCTGTGGCTTCCATAGGCTAGGGCAACATGGCACACTGGAGGCATGTGAGCTTTGGAATCAGGCAGGTACTAGTTCAAAACCCAGCTCTACCACTGTCTAGGTTTCTGGACGTGGGCAAGGTGTTTAACTTCTCTGAGCTGCCAGTTTCTTCATCATTAAAATGAGGATTGAATGAAACCATGTACAGAGGTAAATAGCACAGCATCTGGCACATAACAGACATCAATCAATGTTCATGCAGTGAATGAATCGCTTCAGAATGACCTGCCATACTGATGGCAGACTATGATTCTGAACAATTCTCTCTTTCTTGTACACTGACAAAGATCTGGATTATATATTTCTGGGGAAGCATCTTGCTTGTCTAGTTGTATTACATGATTTGCTGAGTTTCTTTAATATATTCTTTTGGAAGATTTTTATTCTACTATGCCTTCTGTGACAAAGGAATCGCAATTCATTTTGTATTTGAAAGCTATGACAACACAATCTGAGGATAACTGGAAAGAGTGTTTTTATTTTTTTAGTTTCCTCATATTTTAAGTAAGCATCCAAGGATTCAGACTTTGGTATCTACGAAGGAGTATAATTTTTCTAATGACTCCTCTTAGCTATTTTGTGTGGAGGTTTTCTTAGGCAATGAAGAAGAAGAGTGTGGGACAAAAGAGGTGGGACTAAGCCAAGAAAACAAAATGTCTCTCCTGATACTTACCTTCATGCTTAAGGGACTTGCCATATAAATATATATTTTTTCTTTTATGCACTTTCTATGCAGAGAACTGCCCCAGCCTGATGGATGACATGGTGCAATTTACCTCTCTTGCCCTCCCAGAGATGTGTGGTTTTGCCTTAATATATTCAAGGGCAGCCTTAGTTCTATCCAGATTGGCATTTGTAATTATACACTGTGAAAACATAATGTAGAGAAAGAGGTTAACTCCACCTCCAGATTTTAAAAAAAGTTTAATGTGTTAATGTGCTCAAATACCCCCACCTGAGAAGCGAGAGATCAAGCTCCATATGACTCCTTTCTTCTGTATGATAATCACATTCTCTTGAATTTAAAAAAATGGCTGTGCATTGCTTTGTCGTGTGCTGCACAGAACCTCTGCAATGAATGCTCACAGCCATTCCCCCTCGGTTATTTTCCAAGTGGTTTGATGTTCTCAACAGCATTAATTGCACTGAAGTCTAATAGGTTGTAATTATTCTGTTGAGACCTTCCTTTGTGGGACTGAAGCGAGTGAATGCTGGACATCTCACAGAAGAGAGGCACAGATGATAACCAGAGGAACTCAATAGCTCAGGGCTGGTCGTGTGGCTCAGTTGGTTAAGAGTTGGCTTAAGAGCGCGAGCTCTGAACAACAGGGCTGTTATTCGATTCCCACATGGGCCAGTGTCACTGTGCCCGAGCTGAGCTGTCGCTGAGCTGCCAACAGGTGGCAGGATGGCTCAGCTGATGTAACAAGAAGATGGCCTGTTCAATGGTGGGCTAAGCCCACTCACAACTAAGACTGAACTCAGCACCTTGAACTGAGCTGCTGCCTGGATGGCTCAGTGGATAGAGTGTGCGTTCTTAACAACAAGGCTGCTGGTTCAACTCCTGTATGGGATGGTAGCTACGCCCATCTGCAACTAAGATTGAACTCAGCACCTTGAGCTTAGAGGCCACGAGCTGCCAACGGGAAGCCAGATGGCTACTGACACCCTCCACAACGAAGATTGAAGAAGAACAACTTGTCTGTTCCCCTTCCCCAATTCCCTAACATTGTTCCCCTCCCCCAATCCCCCAATAAAATCTTAAAAAAAAAAAATCGATAGCTCTTTACACAAAAAGCAATATGGTAGTCTGAAAACTGTGTACAGGTCATTTTATCTTCCTAAGTATGTCTCCTGCCATCATCTCTTTAAGTTTGAAAAAAATACAAGAATAGCTTCATCTGTAATAACCAGAATCGCTCTAAGTAGACAGACCACCAAAATGAAGTGTCAAAAGACTTCTCCATTGTAACAATGAGGACTTTTGTTTAATGACATGTATTTGATACCACCATGGAGCAAAATGAAGTGAAATGGATTAAAACTTCAGCATAAGAAGCTGAAGTGAGACAAGAGGTACAACTTTCAGAACTGATGTTTATTAACTGTAGCAGACTTTTAATTCTTGCAATGATTGTTCCTCTTTTTGTGTTTGAAAAACATCCCCTACTTCACCACTTTTGTTTTTAATTTTTATTAAATTTATTGGGGTGACATTGGTTAGTGAAATATATAGGTTTCAAGTATACAATTATCTAATGCATCATCTATATTACACTGTGTGCTTACCACCCAGCCAGTTCTTCCGTCATCATATATTTGACCCCCTTTCCCCTCTTCTACCACACCCCCTCGCCCCTTACCCTCTGGTAACCACTAAACTGTTGTCTATCTATGAGTTTTTGTTTGTTTGTTTGTTTTGTTCATTTATTGCTTTCAGTTTTGTATCCCACATATCAGTGAAGTCATATGGTTCTTGACTTTTTCTGTCTGACTTGTTTCGCTTAGTGTGATAATCTCAAGATCCATCCATGTTGTCGCAAATGGCAGTATTTCATCTTTTCTTATGACTGTGTAATATTCCATTGTGTATATACCACATCTTCCTTATCCAATCATCTATCGAAGGACACTTTGGTTGTTTCCATGTCTTGGCCACTGTGAGTACTGCTGCAATGAACATAAGGGTACATATATTATTATGGATAAATGTTTTCAGATTTTTTTGGGTAAATACCAAGAAGAGGGGCTGCTGGGTCAAATGCTAATTCTATTTTTAATTTTTTTTGGGGGAACCTCTATATTGTTTTCCATAGTGGCTGTACCAATTTACATTCCCCCAGCAGTGTATGAGGGTTCCTTTTTCTCCACAGCCTCTCCAACACTTGTTATTCCTTGTCTTGTTGATGACAGCCATTCTAACAAGTGTGAAGTGGTATCTCATTGTGGTTTTAATTGGCATTTCCCTAATAGCTAGTGAAGTTCAGCATCTTTTTATATATTTGTTGGCTGTTTGTTTTCTTGGGACAAGTGTCTGTTCAGGTCCTCTGACCATTTTTTAATTGGATTGATTTTTGTTGTTGTTGCTGAGTTGTATGAATCTTTATATATTTTGAATATTAGCCCCTTATTGGAGGTGTTGTTTGCATATATAGTCTCCCATTTGCTTGGTTGTCTCTTGTTTTATTGGTGCTTTCTTTTGCTGTGCAGAAACTTTTTCGTTTGAAATCAGCCCATTCATTTATTTTTGCTTTTACTTCCCTTAGCCTTTGAGGTCAAATTCATAAAATACTCTCAACCCAAGGTCCATAAGTTTAGTACCTCTGCTTGCTTTCATTCAGCTTATTGTTTTAGGTGTTATGTTTAGGTCTTTGATCCATTTGGAGTTAATTTTGGTATATGGTGGCAGATAGCGGTCTAGTTTCATTCTTTTGCACCTACCCAGAGCAATCAGGCAAGAGGAAGAAATAAAGGGCATCCAAATTGGGAATGAAGAAAGTAAACTGTCACTTTTTGCAGGTGACATGATTCTTTATATAGAAAACCCTAAAGACTTCAACAAAAAGTATTAGAAACAATAAACAAATGCAGGAAAGTTTCAGGATACAACATCAATGTACAAAAATTCATTGTGTTCCTATATTCTAACAATGAAATTTCAGAAAAAACAAGTGAAAAAAGCAATCCCATTGCAATGCAACAAAAGAATAAAATACCTTAGAATAAACTTAACGAAAGATGTGAAGGACCTATACATTGAAAACTATAAGACATTATTAAAGGACATTGAAGAAAACACAAAGAAATGGAAAGATATATTATGTTCATGGACTGGAAGAATCAACATAGTTAAAGTGATCATATTACCCAAAGTAATATACAGATTTAATGCAATCCCCATCAAAATCCCAACGGCATTTTTTAAAGAAAGAGAACAAAAAAAATCATCAGATTTGTGTGGAATCACAAATGACCCAGAATAGCCAAAGCAATTCCAAGAAAAAAGAACAAAGCTGGCGGTATCACACTCCCTGACTTCAATTTATACTATAAAGTGACAATAATCAAAACAACATGGTATTGACAGAAAAATAGACACACAGATCAGTGGAACAGAATTGAGAAGCTAGAAATAAACATACACACACACGCATATATGTAATTTTTGACAAAGGAGCCAAAAACATACAATGGAGAAAAGAAAGCCTCCTCAATAAATGATGCCCTCACCTACTCTTTTTTTTTTTTTTTTTTTTTTTTAATTTTATTTTATTTTTAATTAGTTTCAGGTGTACAACACAGTGCAATAGTTATACATTTTACCCCTCAAAGTGACAACCCCCCCACCCCCAATAGTTTCAGGTGTACAACACAGTGCAATAGTTATACATTTTACCCCTCAAAGTGACAAACCCCCACCCCCAATACACCCCCCACACCCCCATAGCATATATATCTAGTACCCTGACTCTGACTCTCTTCCACAGTATAATCCACATCCCGTGACTATCTATATATATTCAATTACAGTAGGTATACCACCTCCACTTTAGTAATACAGTGCAGTGATCAAACCTCTACTCCATCCATGAAATGGTCTCCCTAACAAGACCTATGATCATCTGACATTCCACAGAATATTTACAACATTATTAATTATATTCCCAAAACTGTTTTCCCTCACCTACTCTTAACTCATGTGAGTTAATCTTTCCCCTCTTCCACTCCAGAGGAGACTCCAGTTTCGTTTACACTAATTACCATATCCTAGTCCCCTGAGCATATGATTAGCTTGGGCTGGGCCGAAAGCCAATGTATGGCTAGTGACAGCATACTCAAGGTTCATACTTGACCACTGTGGGGAAAGCAGTGCTTATTCCACTAATTGGAAAGCTGAGAGCAGGTATGTTCTGGAGCTGTGGCAGCTACCTTCAGACAAAGATGAGAGAGCCTGAGTGAGAAAGAAGTCACATGAAGGAGACAGCAGAGCTGATCTCAGAGACAAAAAGAGCAGAGTTCCTGGGAAACTATTTGAGCCTCTGCCTTAAGCTGAAGTTAAATAGAATGCTAGAATTTCCTTGTTTGGAAGTCAAGAATTTCCTCTTTTCCTCAAGGAAGTTTCAATTTTCTGTTGAACTGGCACATCAGAAGACATCTAATTGAGCTGGACGCCAAGGGACTAATGAGTCCCCTCTGCTTTGGTGGGACCCATGTTTGATGGGTAGGCATTCATCTGCGATGGCTTGTTCTGTTTGGACTACTTGACCTCTAAAGGTTTCTTCCCATGCAACGATTTCTACCTCATTTTCTCCTACTGATTGCAGTTTTGGACTTGATTCACCCTCCCACTGTGTTTTTTAATCTTTTATTTTTCTGTAAAAGTAAGTCCTAATCACTGATTACCAATATTCAGCACCCTGCTTACTTCTACTCTTTAAATATTATCCAAGCCTCAAGTGAAAGGGGAAATTTTATTTCAGCAGCTTCTACCATATTGTCTTTTTATCTTCCCCTTACCATATCCAAGTTGCCCTTCCAAATTTAATAATCGGCTTTGTGACTATATTATAAATTTCCTTTAATGTTCTTCTTTATTGTAATAAATTTTAATCTCTTAGCTTCAGGATTCTTTCCCCTCCTGGGCTAATGAGATTTCCCAGGTATTTAAAATGATTCACCTGCTCGACTAGTTTATATCCACCGTTCTATTTTCCCACTCCCTGCAAAGAACCAAAGCTTTGTGTAGATATTGGCACATTCATATTCAGGCTTTCCTAAAATTGTCATGGCTTAAATTCCTCTGCATGTTGTTCCCAGAGTTTACACAGTCTTGTAACACTGATAAATAAATTTGTGAATAATTCAAGGCCACCCCCAACACACACACACACACACACACACACACACACACACACACACATCCTCTCTCATTCCAGTTTTACAGTTGTAAAGCAGTTTTCTTAGACAACTGCTCACTGCCTTCACCCCTCCTCCTTGTGCCTGGAAGCCCAAAATGGTTTTCTCATCACATATTTTAGAACTTCTAACCTGTAAATGGGTTAGGCAGGGCCTGGAAATATCATTTTTTCTCGCTCTCTTCCTCCATGCAAATTAGGACTGAAATAAATCCTAGAAGAAGCCTATTCATACCTGCTTCAACAAATTTCACCCTAATAAATGTAACAAAAAATACCCTACAGAGAAAGCAAGTTAAACCTTTCTTTAGGAAATATTTTATTGCTTTATTACTCTTTTATTTTTTTGTTGTCTCTACTACCTCCCTCTATTAAAGAGCAATTTTCTCCCCTGACTTCTACATCCTGTAGCCATCTATCCATTTCCCAGCTTTTCCACTGGCTCTACAAATGTGGTCGAGTTCTGAAATATGTGAGCATCTCCAGGACACAAACGGCATCCCAGTTGCAGAGCACCACGCCCGAACTTCCAACCATCAGTTGGATATACTCAGCAGGGTATTTTACGGGCTCCTCAAATTCAGTATGTTCAAAGAAGAACTCATTGACTTTCTACTCTCCTTGGCCCTCAAAGATAAGTTTGTTTGTCCTCCTATGTTTTTGTTTCCAGTTCCTCAACACACACCCCCGCCCCCTGCCCCGCTTCAACCTAATAACTTGAGCTGGACATCTGGATGTTATCATTGACATTTTCACTTTCTCACACTGCCCCCTGTGATATCTGATATGTACCAAATCCCATCCTTTCCTCAAATGCCTTTCCTATTCTCACTTTTTACTTAATTTCTCCTAGGATAGGTATTCCAGTGCTGCTTAACTAGTACTGTGACCTCTAACTTTTTCTCCTCCAGTTTACCTTTGTATTGTTGTTGCAATGATCTGCCTAAAATGTCAATTATATTGTTGGTTCTCTGCTCAAAATCAGCCAATAGCTCCCCGCTGCCACAGATTAAAATTGAACTTGTTGTCATGGCATTCAAGTTCAACTATATTCTAGTCTCACTTTTATGTGGTACATACTCTGTACTACCGGGATTCTGACATCTGCTGTCTATATTGTTTGGTGTAGCCATGAAGAGCCCAGACTTGATATCACATTGAGCTGAGTTCAAAGATTCCACAGCCACTTACTAATTCTCAGACTTGGGTAAATCTCATAGTTTTTCTGAGCTGCACTTTCTATTATATAAGTAAGGATAATAACTATTTTCCAGAATGGCCATAAGGATTAAGCTATATTGTGTCTGTAGTGAAATAGCGCAGTGCTTGATGCCTACAGACACTCAGCAAGTGCTCACTGCTGGTACTGTGTTACTGTTGTTATGCAATAGTATAGCGTAGGGGTGAGCTCAGCCTCTGAAATCAGTCACCCATCACCACCTCTTACTGGCCCTATGACTACTGGCAAATCACTGAACCTATCCTAGCATCTTTGCCTCAGCTTCCTCATCTGTAACATGGGGAAAATAACCATAACTACCTCATAGAGTTGTTGGGAGAATTTAATTTGCTAATACAGAGCAGTGTGTGACCCATGGTAACATACTATAAAAACAGCAGGTCTTGTTCTTGCTATTTCTAAACCAGCCACGGAGTCACGTTTCTATACTGTTTGTTGCCTTTTGCCTATACTGTTCTGTGACATAGGAGTCCACTCTGGTCCCCATTTTCTGTTTGTCATGGGTTCTTAGTTGTTGTTTTTTTGTGCCATGGGTCTATTTGGCATTTGGTGGAGTCCATTCATCTTTTGTCAGAACAACATTTTAAAATCCATAATAAAAAATTCATAAATTTGCGAAGTAAACCAATTCTATTTAAAAATTATTAACAAAATTAAAAAACAATTTGTGATATAGTAATGTATGTTTTTTTCTAATGGATTTATAAATTACAAAATCTAACAATTGGTGTAATAATTACTGTAATTTCAAAGGAGAGATGAGCATAAATAATATTCTCATTATCTGCAATGTAGTAATGTGCCATGAGAACACCTGTGATTTCTACTGGTGACAGAGTCACAGGTTCTACCAACTCTGTATGTGTGGCCTACGTTAGTAATTGAAGAAAATGCTAAATGTAAGATAGGACTGGTGAATATAAAGATACAATTTTTTCCCCATCCATGTTCATGGACTCCACCCAAAGGTCCATGGAGTTCAAGTTAAGAAGTCTTTATCCAGATCCTACTCATATTTTAAAACTTAATTCAAATATGCTTTCTCAGAGTCCTCCCTGATCCCACCCGGTTGGTATTAACCTACCTCTGTTATCCACTCGTGGCACTATGTTGTTGTTTTTCAAGGACTCATGTGTTCCCCCTGCCCCCCCGCCATGTTAGTATTAGCTATATGCATATGCTCATCCCCAGCAAAGGTGCCAGACCCATGGTCAGCCTTCACACAGGTACATAGTGCCTGTGTCTGAGGAGACCATGGTTGGATATAAATGTGAGAATGCCGTGGGCAGCCATTACTTATCTCTATTTCCCTAACTGCCCATTGCAACATAAAGTACAGCATTTCTGAGAACGTAGCTCATTTCATTTTACTGTTATTTACTATACCAGTTCTGCTGCCTGGACTGACTAATCGCCCCTCCAAAAGGCTCCAGTTCCATATGCAGTCCCTGCTCAGTGGCAATTTATATGACAAGCTCTCTGAGTTTCGGCAAATATCCTGATATTTTAGTTCAGTTCTTCTGACAGCAACAATTTCTGCCTTATGGAGTGCATATGTCACCAGAGAAAATCAGGTTCCTGGGCTTCCTGCTTATTGCAGGAGCATAAATTTTCATGGTGAACTTGAAATGCAAATTATATGCCTTGATAGTCTCTGCAAATCTTTGCTTTGCAACCATCTTTACAGGGCTTTGGGGAAAAAGATAGAGGGAAAAGGGAGAGAGACAGGGGAAGAAGAAAGAAAGGAAAGGATGCCGGTAATATGCCTCCCCAAGCTGTGACAACCAAAAATGTCTCTAACTATTACCATAGATCTCCTGGAGTACGTGTCGGGGGAATAGCTTTCCCCCTTTCTGTCCAATAGAGAACCACTTATTTAGAGGATAACAGAATCCATTGATTGTCAGGTCCTGTGTTACCTAACTTATCTTCGTTATTTTACTTAATCTTTGCACAGTCCCATAAAGTAAGTACTACTATTGTCTCCATCTATAGTTGAGAGATAAGGTTCAAGGAGGTGAAGCATAGTGAATAAGAAGGGAGAAGAACTGGAAAGGATGAGGAACAAATGCACAGAGGCTATCACTACATGATGTGGTCTAAGGTGTAAGAGTAGAGATAGTAAGTCTCTGGCATTTGCATTATTGTATCACCTATATGCATAGCAGGCATGACTTGTCAATCTCAGCACTCTATCCTGAAGAGCCAAAATAACTTTTCAGGTGGGAATTACCAATAGCGTGTAATTGTCAATCTATAGATTCAGTGGCAATCCCTATCAAAATTCCAGTGGTATTTTCAAAAAACTAGAACAAATAATCCTAAAATTTATATGGAACCACAAAAACACCCAAATAGCCATAGCAATCTTGAGAAAGAAGAACAAAGTTGAAAGTATCAAGCTACCTGCTATCAAACTATACTACAACGCTATCATAATCAAAACAGCATGGTACTGGCATAGAACCAGATACATGGATCAATGGAAAAGAGTAGAGAGCCCAGAAATAAATCCATCCCTATATAATCTATTAATTTATGATAAAGGAGGCAAGAATATACAATGTAGTAAAGACAGTGTATTCAATAAATGATGTTGGAAAAACTGGACAGACACATGGAAAAACAGAAAACTAGACCACCTTCTTACACCATATACAAGAATAAACTCAAAATGGACTAAAGACTTAAATGTAAGACCGGAAACCATAAAACTACTAGAAGAAAATGTAGGCAGTAAACTCTCTGACATTGCTCTTAGTAATTTTTTTCTGATATATCTCCTTGGGAAAGGGAAACAAAAGAAAAAAAAAAGAAGAAGAAGTGAAACTATATCAAACTAAAAAGATTTTTCACAGCAAAGGAAAACAAAAAAAAACAAAAAGACAACCTACTGAATGGGAAAGATATTCACTAAAGATACACTTGATTATGTGTTAACATCCAAAATTTATAAATAACTCAACACTAAAAAAACAAACAATCCAATTTAAAAATGAGCAGAGGGTGCAGCCAGTTAGCTCAGGTGGTTAGAGCACAGTGCACATAACATCAAAGTTGCTGGTTCAATCCCCACATGGGTAACAGAGCTGCACCCTCCACAACTAGATTGAAAAAAACTACTTGACTTGGAGCTGATGGGTCCTGGAAAAACACACTATTTCCCAATAAAATCCTTAAAAAAAAATGAGCAGAGGACCTGAATAGGTATTTCTCCAAAGAGGACATACAAATGGCCAAGATACATATGAAAAGATGCTAAACATCATTAATCATCAGAGAAATGCAAATTAGTACCACAATGAAATATCACCTCACACCGGTTAGAATGGCCATCATCAATAAATCAACAAACAAGTGTTGGCAAGAATGTGGAGAAAAAGGAACCCTCATGCACTGTTGGTGGGATTGCAAATTGGTGCAGCCACTATGGAAAACAGTATGGAGGTTACTCAAAAAATAAAAATAGAACTACCTTATCCAGCAATTCCACTTCTGGGTATTTATCTGAAGAAATCCAAAACATTAATTTTAAAAGATATATGCACCCCTATGTTCATTGCAGCATTATTTACAGTAATCCAGAATAGAAGCAATCTAAGTGCCCATCAAGAGACAATTGCATAAAGAATAAGTGGTACATACATACAATGGAATATACTCAGCCATAAAAAGGAAAGAAGTCTTACCATTTGTAACACCATGGATAGACCTAGAGGGTGTAAGTGAAATAAGTCAGACAGAGAAAGACAAATACCATATGATCTCCCTTATATATAAAATCTAAAGAACAAAATAAACAAACAAAACAGAAACAGACTCATAGGTACAAAGAACAAACTGATGGTTGCCAGATGGGAGGGGGTTTGGGGGCTGGGTGAAAAAGGGGAAGGGATTAAGAAGTACAAACTGGTAACTACAAAAAAACATGGGGATGTAAAGTACAGCATAGGTAATACTGTCAATAATGATGTAATAACTACATAGAGTGCCGGGTGGGTACTAGACTAATCATGGGGATCACTTCTTAAATTATATAAATGTCTAACCACTATGCTGTACATCTGAAAGTAATCTGAGATAATTTTTAATGTCAACTGTAATTGAAAAATTAAAACAAACAAACAAACATGTTTGGGCACTGGGAAGCCACAGAGATATGCCACTCAGATCTCCTTCAAAAGGAGAATATAATACAGTTGATGCTGGACACAGGGCAATACAGTGGATTAAAAGATAAAGTAGTTCCCACACTCCTGGTGATTGAATTGTAAAAGATTTAGTGACAGTCATAGTGATGGCTATTGGATTTATAGTGGGTATAATCACTCCAGGAAAATCTAGAGCTATGCTGTCCAATATAATAGCTGCTAAACAAGTGTCTCTTCATATTCAAATTTAAATTAGCATTAAATATAATTAAAATTCAGTTTCCTAGTTGCACCAGTGCATTTCACATGCTCAGTAGCCACAGGTCACTGCCATATTGGACAGCACAAAACACTCCCATCATCTAGATATTGCTGGTTTAGAGAGAGATGACTAGAGAACTGGAGGGTGGGAAGGGAGAATGGAAACAGTAAAGGAGTCTAAAAATATCTTCCAAAATTAAAAAAAAAAACCTTCTAAATTTCAAAACCTTCAAAGAGTTATCCAACAGTCTTTACTGAGTATCTGTCTACTATGGGTCAGGCTGGACAATAGAGATTGATTAATCCATCGCTTTCTTGATGTATTCAATATTCATTGAAAGGTATTTAATCCGGAAAGTGTGCTGGGGACACGGTATAAAATGGTCAACAAAACTGGCATTTTGTCTCCTCTCCAGCAGCTTTTCTCCTTATGGAGGAGATAGACATTAATCAGGAGTGACACCAGCAAATATAAAATTATAAATATGCTTGTTCCTCTGATGGAGAGGTGTTTGGAACAGTAAGAACATATAAGGAATGTCTTTGACCTAGTCTGAAGCATCTTTCCTAAGGAAGTGATCCCTGAAATGAGATTTAAATGAATAAAGGAAAAGGAGAAAGGCAAATCAGCCTGTACACAGCATGCACAAAGGCCCTGGGGCAGGAGGAAACATGACAAGTAGGAGGAACTGGCCAGGCCAGTGTGGACCATCACAGAAGGTGAGGGGAAACTGGGGGTGAGCTGAGATTTGCCCCTGTATGCGTAGCATAGGCATCACCAGCAAACTCATTAAAAATGTGGACTCTCAGACTATACCACAGACGTATTAAAATCTGTATTTAAACCTGTATTTAACAAGCTTCCCAAGTGATTAGTAGGCACAAAGCTTGAGATGCATAGTCAATACCAATGGTCCACAAACTATGGCCTGGAGACCAAATCCTCCTGCTGCCTGTATAACACATAGAGTTTATTGGATCACAGCTACCCCTGTTCAGTTACTAATTACTGCTTTCATGCTCAATGACAGGTGAAGATTGTTTGCCCTACAAAGCTGAAAATGTTTCCAATCCAGGCCTTTACACAGGTTTCCTGACCCCTACTCTATACTTTGCTATGCTGCAAACACAGGGCTAAGGATTTGACACTCCCTATTAGAGTAAGGGGGAGCTAGTGAAGTATTCATTTTGGGAGGATCACTCTGGCTGCACATGAGTTAAAGATATATGGACCCTAAGTGCTCCAGCGGAGCATAAGGTCCAGTGGGAACTCACTTTTATCTCCCAAGTTGGTTGTTGCTCCTTTCATGAGGGAGATGATTGTATCACTGACTACCTCTTTGCTGTCATTGTTCATCCCTTCAGTGCCAGCACAGTGCTAAGCATTCAGCCAATGTCTGGTGCTATCGACTGACTCAGAAAGTAGTTTGACAGACCTTGGGACAGTTACTGTTTACCACCCTTACACCCTTACGAACCCCTTTTGTGGATGCTTCCAGTCAAAATGCTATGACACCTGATCATCTTTTCAGTTTCCTTCATATCTCAGCCCTATTTTTGACATGGAACTTAGACCAGTGGAAGGCAAGTGCTCAGCCACCTAGTGAGTTTCAGGGAGAGCGTGGAGAAATGGGAATCTGATTCCAGTTCCCAGCATGGGGAGGGCTGCTGGAAGAAGCCTCTCACAGCCTCAGAGTCTCCCTCTGTGATGCAAGGAAGCTGGAACTATTTATCTTGTTATCTGGGAAGCATCCTTTTGTCCTGAGATTGCACCAGGTGACAAAATGGGGGTGCTGGCCAATCTCTGGCTTTTGTGACTCAGCTCCCTGAATCTTTATTTTGTGTAAAAGGGGCTCTTCACACATCATAAACAAACCATAGTTGATGAGAACATTGAAAAACAAATCAACTCTACAGTCACAAAAGAGATTTTTGAATTGTGCATTGTTTCAGATTTTATATTCTTCTTCCTTTTATTTGTACATTATTGGCTCAGCCATAATGAGACCAACCTTTTCTACCAATTAGGCATGATTGTGTAGACTCTGGCCTTACTGGCTAGTTAGCTTGCTTTTCATTTCATGAATTAGCAGTACTTGAATACACTGAATATGCAATGAAGACAAGTTGGATGTATAGAAACTCACCATGACAAATGGACATGCCATCAAATCCACAATACAACTGAGAGAAAGTGTTTAGAGGAAGTGGTGTGTAATGGTTTCTGGAAGAGGTTACAACCTGGTGTATAGAAAGAGGGACAAGCTTTGAAGATAATAAATTGCTTTGAGCACAGATAGGTTTGTAGCAACGTTATCATCTCCTGGGCAATATGCCTACTATAGAAGTGTTATTTCAAGGCATAAAAAAAGCAGTTTACAAGTTAAGCAGACTGTCTAATGGATAGTAATCAAGTAGGGAAGGATATTGTGCAGTCAGCTCTATAAGATTTTGTAGATGTTGTTGCTTGGTGTTACCTCCCATTGATTGTCATTGATGACATTCAATTAAAACCCTGTTTTGTCATCATGCTATGCTGGGTGCTATGGAAAATAGAGAGGCAGTGCCTGCTTCATGGGCATGTGACTCGTGAAGTCATACTTAAAGGACCCTGTGTTTGGTTTAGTGCCCTGATGTTTCCATCTTAAAATTCCTAATAAATTTTGGACAAGGGGACCTATACTTTCATTTTCATAAGACTGCAAATTATGCAGCTTATTCCATAGAGAAGATGGTGGAGTCTGTTTCTTGCTGCAAGTGGCTTACAGCATTGTCTTAGAATCATGCTGGGTTTCTAAGGAGCTATAGGAGTTTGATAATGTTTCTGAGCCTTGGTTTCTTCCCTGTGTATATAAAGAGCCTGCATGGGATGCGGTCTAAGGAGAGAAACCAAACATTTAAACTACTAAGGTGATTTTCTCAAAGTAAGTGGTAGAGTCCCGACTTTCAATCCAGTGAGAAGGGTCTTTGTGAGAACACTCGCTGCTGAGTTCAAGATATGGGCAAGTGACATCAGATCTCCCCTTGTTAGAGAACTCAAGAAGACCTGGATGTGTTGAGAAAGTGCCCAGGGGAATGTATAATAGCTGGAGATCTGGGTGAGTCTGTGATTGGAAGATTAATCAGAAATGGGAACAAGGATGGACAAGCAAACCAAGGGTCAGGACTATAATAACCATATAAAAAACTCCTGGGACCAGATGGGTATCAGAATTCAGAATTTTCTTACTTTTGAAAGGTAACATGATGCATGCTCCATTGATTCTGTAAAATCCCCCCAGGATGTCTAGGCAGGACTTCATAATCAAGTGTGTTCATTTCTCCACCATCAAATGTATAAATGTTCACACCGAATAAGAAAATTTAAAGACTATGAAGAGTTTCATGTCAGCTCATATCAGGCTTTGGGGCCAAATGTAATCAGGTCAGGTTTTACCCACAGATGGGTTACGAACTTTTGGTTTACGAAGAGTTTGGATTTGGGGGTTGTGAATAAGGGATTGGAGACCTTTATCAAACAAGATTTGGGTAAATGGGTCTTTAGACTCAGGAAAGAAGAGGTAGGTCAGGTATTTCTCAAGTGACGCCAGGCTAGGTCACGAGACCTGCTCCTAGGGCATGTTGGAAAAGCTCAAACTTCCTTCCTGTGACAGCCCAGAACTCAACCATTCTTTGTGCTGAAACAAATGAAAGACTTGAAGCAGAAAGCAATCTCATGTCTTTTAATAATGCCATTGCCCTCTTTTCCCTGCACCTCCCTCCAGCATGATGTCTGCACATTGCTGACCATATTTTCATAGTGGAAAATAGCATTTCAGAACTGGCTGTCCTTAGGATTCATCTGTCATATTTCTTCTGAGTTCCTTCTTTGGCAATTGGCAAAAGTGGCTCACTCTTCCCTTTTGAGATGGGTTTCAAAAGCCTTGGCCAAATTGCCAGCCTTTTCATTAGCACCCTTCTGGTCCTCAGACCAAATAAAGCCAATGAAACGGACTGATATTTATGTGGCATTTTCTCCAGGATAATAGAAATGAGTTCTATCCAGGTTTAATTATTGGTTTCTTCATTTATTTGCTGCTTTGCTTGGACCATAAAGTTGACCCAGTAGATGCTGTCCAAGACCAAGGAAAACTATTCCTTTTGTGTTTCCTATATTCTTTTATGTTTTGCTAGGCAAATGGTTCTCCAAGTGTGATCCCCAGACTTGTAACATCAGCATTACTGGAGAAGATGTTAAAGGTGTGAATTCTCAGGCTCCATCTCAGAACTCATAAATCAGAAACCCTGGGGTGGGACCTGGCCATCTGGGATTACAACGTAAACTGAAGTTTGCGAACCCCTGTGCTAGATAAATGAGTTTCTCTTTCACATGTTTAGAACTCCAATTTTGTTTTTAAAATGTTACCACCAAAAAATCCTTGCTTCCCTAGATTCCTTAGAGCTGAGATTGCCATGTGATTCACATCTCATCCATGAGATATAAGCAACATTTACACAGGTTGAATAATTAAAACAACTCACAAATGTGTGTGTGTTTGTATATATATATATGTATATATATATATATATAATCTCATATATGGATAGATAGATCATATGTATAAACATAGATCATGTATAAAGGTATCTATATAGATTATATATACATATATATATAAATTTATATATCCTATATCTATATATCAAATATATAGGTTATATATTTAAAGATACGTGTGTGTGTGCGTATATATTGGGTTGTTGGAAAAGTCATGACATATTTTTTCTATGTTTTTCGTTGCAAAAATGCATCATGACTTTTCCGACAACCCAATATATAAGTAAAATAAAGACATAGGAGATGAAATAGTAGGAGAAAGAAAGCACCAGCGAGCATTAAGGAGGTCTGAGGTATTCAGGTATAGCCTTTCAGTTTCAGAGGAGGCACTTAATCAAAAGATCATAAACTACCAAGATACATGTGAGATAGCTTGTTCTCAGGGAAGCTCAGGCACAAGTCAGTGCACCGGTCAAGTAACCAAAACCAGGCTATAAAATGAGGTAAACCAGTATAGACCACCACTCTATGTTTTCAGTAAACAATGTAGAGAAGCTGGTATCATATGTCTCCTGGAGAGTTTTGGACTATAAGTATAACATTATAAATCACTAGCTAGTGCGTTTCATCCCTTTCTTGGCCAAGGGTCAATACCATGGTTCCAAGGATCCCTGGGATAGGAATAGAATGATCACAGATCATTTACAAGTTAACTCTATTCAGTGGACTTTCTGGAAATACTATTATTTTCTTCATATAAAGAGCTGGATTCAGATGGAATGCCTCATGTTCCCTCCCCTGTTTTTCTTCTTGGAACACAAACACAGTGTCTGGAGTACAGCAGCCATTCTGAGACCTTGAAGATGGAGCCTCCAGTTAGGAAGGAAGAAGAGAAACGTACAGTGAGTCTGGGTCCCCTCGAGATCTCTGCGACTCTTTCTAGACTTCTTATTAAATGAGAAAAATGGACCTTTATTTGTTTTAGCTACTGTTTCTTGAGGTATTATTGCAAATGAAAGCCATCCTCAAGGTAACAAGGGGTTTAAGAGTCAACATTGATGACCATTTTATCTTTGTTGTTATATAAACATGGCTACCCTTGTCCTTTCAACAACCTTATGATGTCAAGAATATAAATATCCATTTAATGGATATGAATATAGGGATTCCAAGTGGTAAATAAGTTACCCAAGTCTCACAGTTAGTGAATGGCAAAGCCAGAGTAGACTGTCTGTAAAATCTTGAGGCAAACTTCTGTACTGCGATAAAGTAGGAATAAATATAAGTTTTGAGGGGCCTGAAAGTTATAAAATTTGAAGGGCCCTCTTGGGAGGGTTTTGCTGAAATGAAGGGCACTTATCTTTACAAGAAATTAACTTCTGTTTCAATCTCTATTGTTAAGTCTAATCATTTTCTAGCATCGTGCATCATTCCTACATGAAAACTTAATATACCGAAATACCAGAGACCCAAGATTTCAGATATTTTTTGGGAATTTCAAACCTATTTTTATTTTCTCATGGCTATTACTGGCTTTATTATAAGCAAACGGATGGTTTTCTTCATAAATTGGGTAAATTCCCCTTGTTATACAGATATTAGCAGGTGTCGGACCTTAGCTGGTGACAAGTGGTTGTGTCGCTGAGATGAGATACTTTTTTAGTATGACAGTGATTGAGAGCAACTTGTCTGGAATCACCCTGCCGAGATATAAATCTTAGCTCACTCATTTCCCAGCTCTGTGAACTATATCTCACTCTTTTAACATAGAAAATTAAGATGATAATAATACTTATCTCAGAGAGATTGTGTGAAAGCTCAGGAAAAAAACCCATGTCCAGTACTTTCTTACCAGGTACTTGATCCCTAGTTAGTACTCAGCAAAGGTGAATGATGCTTATTACTACCCCTGATACTGTTGTTTGCTAGCTGTGTGATGTTAGGAAAGTAATTCCTTAGACCTCAGTTTCCTCATCTACAGAGTAATGGGATAGGTTAAATTGCTCTCATGGTACCTCCCTTAGAAACAGAAAATTCTATATTCTGTACATGCTTGCATCTCTATGTGTTCGTGAGGTCACAGGCTTTGTCTGTCTTGTCATATTTGTTTACTTAGTCGATAACATAATGCATGGCACACAGCAGCCATTCAGTACATATTTGTTGAATGAATGAATGTTTGTGAATATTTAGCTTCTTAAGAATTAGACTCTATGGATTATCCATGCAAAGAATTTCAGAAATGAAGCTGTAAGCACACATTTCTCAGGGGAACATGGCCATGGTAAAGGAGAACCCCCAATCCCACTGTACCGGGGATGGGAGGGTGGTGTGGCTTCATTTCCAGGTGTGTACTGGCAGGGATGATGCCAACTGTACTCGTTGCCAGCAGGCATCCAAGTCCAAAGTCCTGGGGACTCTGGGAAACAAACAATATCATAGCTATGATGCTTTCGGATCACCTTCTATCTAATAACACAGAGCTTCATGACTTTGTGACAGTGTCAAACCTATTTTCATTTACTAATGGTCACTATTGGATTTAATCCCAACTTCCAGTTTCCCTTCCACTTTGGCTGTGAAGCTGAGCTTCCTCTGATATCTATCATTCTACAAATGGTCAGGATTAATCCAGCAGATCTAGTTGACTAGGCTAACATTCCTTTATCTTTCACTGCTGTAGATGTGTGGCCTTTGCTAAAGATGGTGGCTTTATAGATAAAAGAAACTCATTCTCTAATTGAGGGTGGGAAGTAGTAAAATTACCCTTAAAAACCATAATGCAGGTCCTCAGGCCCCTTTCCACATCTGGGATGTCACAGCAGCCTGTTTACAGAGAAGTTCTGAGGGAGAAGCAGAGACAAATCTATGGTGTGTCTCCAGCTGATACCTACGATCATTACACTACAATGACTATGAAAAAGTGCCTGAGTTGCCAGTCTTATAATGTGTGAAAGGCTTTTTTATCTCTGAGAAGCAGTTAGCCAAAACTCGTCAATAAAATTCCACAGTCAATTTTATCTTCCTGCTGGGGAAAGTATTGACATCAATGTCACAAGCCCCAGAGAGGCCTGATTGTATCAAGGACAAACAGCCAGATATTGTGAAGCAGGTCGCAAAAGTAACACTGTCCATCCACAGAGATTAAGTGGGATGCAAATCTCCCATTTTATTTCTGGAAAGAAGACCATGAAAGTAATGAGGTGGAAACAGACCCATATGACATCCTCTCTGCTCCTCCCACCACCTGCCCCAGTCTGGATCTCCACCAGAAATAAGTTCCCATTTCCATTCACGATTATTTCGTTCACATTTTAAACAGGAATCTGATCATGCGCCCTCCTCTTTAAATCCTTTAGTAGTTTCCCATTCTCTTGAGATAAAATGTGAACCTCTTCCCATGGCCGTCATGTATGGAGAAGCCACAGAGTCTAATCCTTAAGAAGCTATGTATTTGCAAACATTCACTCCTTCAATAAATATTTGTTGAGTGGTTGTTGTGTACTATGGACCTCATCAACAAATGTGAACACCACCATATTCGTGTTTAAGGAATAAAACAATCATCTTTCTTTTCCTGCCAAGATGAGAGCTAGACACTGAAGAGCAAGGAAGTACCTTAGGTGTGTGGAAATAGTGGGATTCTTTACTGTGAACCCCAGAATACTACATAATTTTCTACCTGAAGACATTGCTGCATCAACACAGTCCAACTCTCCCTTCCACCTAGGAGCCTGGCCATGTATAAGGTACAATTAGGAGGAGTTCACCAGAACTTGTTATCCTAAGGGAAGAGAGGTGAGGGACAGGCCGTGCTTGCTGGGTTCTTTATCTGAAATTTCTTATTGGGGAGGAGCAAGTGGGGTTGTGTGTGGAGAGAGGTTATATACCTACATGGAAACACATCGGCAGTAGAAAATTTGTTCCCCTCCACAACATAGAGCCATGGAAACACAAAACAGATGAGCTCACATTTGAACAAAGCCAGTATGGCACAAAATTGCTTTGTTGGTTTGACTAAGATACATTATAAGTCATGTGATCTCTACCTCACTGGCTTTCTTTTCTTATTTGAGATAATGTTCATCAAATCCCTGGGAATCAGATCATTTTTCTCTCAGTTGATGTATTTTGTCTTTTCCCTTCCAATAATGGAAAATAATGCTTTGACTAGTATTAAGTTGAAATTGATGACATTCACCTATTTTTGACCCACCCCAAATGGCAAATTTTATATAATTCAATTTAATAAATATACTCAGAACATGTTGTAGAATATTTATAAGAAAAAGAGGGAAAGAGGGCCAGCCGAGTGGCTCAGTTGGTTAAGAGCTTGCTCAAGAATGTGAGCTGAGCTCTGAACAATAGCAGTTCGATGCCCAGTCTGAACTGAGCTGCTGCTAAACTTCCAACAGGTGGCAGAATGGCTCAGCTGAAAAAAAAAGAGGGAAAGAATGAAAATGAGTGTTTGAATAGCCATGAATTAATTAATCAGTGATTATAGAGTATAGATACAGATACAAGGTGAAATAGGCAGTGGGGATCCATAGGACTATCCTGTGGAGTCAGAACTGAGGGATCCAAGTTTTGGCTTTTGGAATGCTCTGTTCGATTAGGAATTTTTGGTTACAAGTGATCAGAGTCAGCTCCACTAGCAGGAAGGATAGGAAGGGAAAAACTGTATCACTAGGAGAAAAGGCCCGGAGGGAAGAGCCTGGGACCTGGAGGGAGAGGAGGCACCTTATAGTTATCCAGGATGGCCCATTAGTATTTGGCTGCAAGCCTCCACTTGCTTTGTTCACAGGCAGAGGGAAGAAAGAAAATCTCTTTCTTTTCTTAGAAAATCATTTAAGCCAGTGGACAATCAAGGTCCTTGGGATCATTTCAGGGGCTCTGAGAGGTCAAAACTATTTTCACAGTAATACTAAAATGCCATAGGCCTTTTCTACTGATATTGGCATTGATGATGCAGAACTAAAAGGGGTAGGACTGCTGCTGCTTTAGTACAAATTGAGGCAGTAGCTTCAAACTGTACAAGCAGTTGTATTCTTCACACTCTGCATTTACAGTATAAAAATAATGCCAGTTTCATGTAGGAGTGTTCTTGATGAAGCAGTGCAGTCATTAATGTTATTAAATTTTGACCCTTCAGTATTGTTCTATGTGAAGAAAAAAGAAACACACATGAAATAGTTCTGTTGCAAACCAAGCATAATGGTTGTCTTAATGGAAAGCATTTCAGCAATTGTTTAAGCAGTGAGCAGAACTAACTGCTTTTTTCATTGAACACTGTTTTTACTTCAGAAAACAACTGACACACAAATTATAGTTATTTAGGCTTGGGCATTTGGCAGATGTTTTCTCTAAAATGAATGAAGTGAGCTTGTTACTTTAAGAAAGACAACTGATGTGGCAAATGACGAATTTGAGCGTCCATGCAAACTGTTTTAGAATTTTGGAAAACTTACATCTGCCAACCCGAACTCAACAGGTTTCCAATGCTTAAAGCCTTTTTTTTTTCATTTTCATAAAAATATATTATAAATGTTAATGTGTAATGAGTTTATTGTTATTTTAAAATAGATTAATACATATCCTTTGGAGTTCTCAATTTTAATTTCAAATATAATAAATATTGAGAGATATAGCTCATATAAAAAATGTTTTTTGAGGTCTTTGATAGTTTTTGTATACATAAAAATGTATTGAGACCAAAAGTGGTTGAGAATGACTCATGTAAGAGCTATTTTTTCCTTTAAATAAACTCTAAGACAAATTAACCTTTTGCTAACCAACTTTTCTCTATTATTTCTGAACTTGCCACTCAGTGATCTCTTTCTTTGTGTGTGTGTCTCTCTGTCTCTTTCCATTGTTAGCATTTAGGTCTGGAAAATATATTTTTGTGGATTGATTAATGACAATGCTTCTCAAACACACAAACAAACAAATAAACAAAAACCAATGCCCGTGGTGCCAGAAGATTTTGTATATTTCCTGCCTTACACTTCCAGAAACAGTTTCCTTCTCCTTTGCTGGTGTAATTTTATGTTTTTAGTGAATCCACATGTAGGACTGTGAAATGAAAACACAGTGTTATAACTTGTATGCAATGAAGAAGCCAGAAAGAATAAAAGAGAAAAAAGTCAATGTCAATGAAAATAGAAGCCACATACACAAAATGGCAAGTGCAAATGCTAGATCATTCTATTTTTGTAGAGTCTTGGAGGTGTCCACTTTCCCTGAAATATTTCTTCTGGGTTACAGGTTTGCTGCGGCTACCACTGACAAGTGTGGCTGTACACAGACTTAGTGACAGGATGCTTACTTACATGGAAGAGACACTTAAGCCCACACCCATGAGGGGAATGACACGCGCCCACACATTGAGATTCTCAGCAAGCGCTTGATGCCTATTAAATTATACTTTCTAAGTGATATTATTAATAATGCTCCTGAATCAGCCTAACTGTAGCACAGGTGATACAAAGAGGACTCAGGGCGCTCTTGTTTTAATATAATAGAAAGTGAGGCTTAGGTCATGTAAAGACTTAGAAAACATTTCATTTGGAAGAGATCATCATTTCATATTTCTCAGATGTAGAATTTTGCTGTGAGTTTTCAGCATCCAGTTCCCACCTCTATCAGTAATTCTTATGCAAAATGATAGGGTCAGACTAGAGCAGTTGTTCGCAACCAGTGAAATCTTAATTTGAAACCCCTATATATAGAACAGAGAGAAGAACTACTTGGCTGAGAGAAAGGATGCGGAAACTTAAAATCTATCCTTTGACTTTTCACTGAGCTTCTCTATCTGCTAAGCTTCTGAGATGCTGCAGTGACCCTTGGGGTTCTGGGGCACACAGTTTGAGAACCCTTGAACCATGGACTATTAGCTTCATGTGCTTGTGGAAGCCTTGTCAAAAATTTGAGTAATTTCTTTAAATTAGAGAACCAGTTGGCATCAAGTCCAGAACTAAATGGGCCCCTGGATAGAACTGGCAACGATGGTTGAGATAGTGACAACTCCCTGCAGTAGCATTCATGAGCCAACTAAGTGTCACAGTGCACGTACTGAACCCCAGCTATGAGTTCATCCACATCCTAGGCATTGTCGGGGTAAACAAAATACAGGTAAACCAACATCTGTCTTTAAGGAGCTGATAGTCAGTTTAGAGAGGCACACCATAAACCTGGCAACTCAATATAAGACCCGGTATAATAAAGTTTTGGAATTCAAAGATAGATGGTGGGTGGTATGATTAGGCAGAGCAGGGAGGGCAGATGGAGCAGGATGCATCATTCTGTTATTCAATCAGGTTTTCAGCAGACATGTATTCAACACCATCCAGTCTGCTTAGTGATAAGGATATAAAGATAAATATACACAATTATGATCCCTCCTTCCTTGGTGCTTGAAACCTAGTGGAATTGGGTACAGAGAGGCATCAATCAACTACGTATGAGTTCACTTTTATGTGGAATCTAAAAAACAAAATAAACAAATGAAACAGAAACAGATTCAAAGACCCAGAGAACAAACCAATGGTTGCCACACGGGAGGAGGGTTGGGGGTCTGGGTTAAAAAGGGGAAGGGATTAAGAAGTACAAATTGGTTGTTACAAAGTAGTCATGGGGATGTAGGGTGTAGCATAAGGACTTTTTCAGTTTTACCAGTGAAAGCCACATGTCTTAGGGAACCTCTCAGTATTGGACTAATTGGGATTGGGATGGTTGTTCATCCTAAATTAGAACAACCTAACGGTCCTCAAGAGTTCACCTGCGGACCCCTGATGATTTACAGAACCCCATTAAAATATAGTCATATAGGAAACTGATTCCTGATCCGAAAATCAAGAAAATGAATTCCTCTATTTACTAGCAGTGACACTTTGAGTCAAGGTTTAAATGAAGTCAGTAATTAGGAATGAACAGGTGAATGTACGTATGGAGCTGTCTGTTGCACCTATATTCATGTTCTGTCTAAGGGTGGTAAAGGCAGCCCAATGGTAGACATTAGTTGTTTTGTTAAAAAAAAATCAGTTGCTTTCAGCTTCACCATTAGTAATTATGCCAGTAGAAGTTTATTTTAAAGTATTGAAAGCTTAAAAGAAATTATTAATAAATCTAATCAATGATTCATTCAAATAATGAATGTAGATCATATTAGCATTATGCAATGTTTGTTTAAGAATAAACATATTTTACTTAGCCCTACTATGTTTTATTCGGGAATTTTAACCATTTTTATTAGCCTTAGAATTGACATGAGCAATACCATGAGTATTAGGAATTAAGGAACAAAATCAAATAAACAGGAAGAAGAGAAGTAATGTTAATACAGACAACCTGCTCAGAAGAACTGGATCATGGCTTAAATTGGCTAATTTATTTTACAGTTTCCAGCATATTCAATAGGTTATTTGTAAACATATGTAATCAGAGCATTGACAGAAGTGGTCTGAAATCAGAGTTTTTTGGGAAGAACATGAGCTTGAGAGTCAAAACTCCTGGCTCTAGTCTTGGCTTTGCTATTTACCAGCTATGTGACCTCAGGCAAGTTACCCTCAGGCCTCAGTTTCCTCATCTACCTTCCTATCCCCTAGTGATTTCGGAAAAATTAAACAAGGTACTGACTATCCAAGTAACCAGGGACAGTGCAGTGACCCATGGTGCCCAAGAGCAGGCCTGCAGGGGTGAGGGAATGAAAGCCTGCAGCCTGCACCAGCAGTAGCTGTCCTAAAGAGGTGCAGCATCTATGGCCCCCAGCAGGGAGGGGACAGGCAAGTCAGTCCTCAGATGTCCTTCTCCTCCTGCCTTCTGCTTTCCTGAGAATGCCTCCCACAAGCCCAATACAATTAGATGCAAGAGGACAAGGGAGTCTGTTGATGTAGTCCATGGGTGTCAGTCCCCTGAGGCCTGGAGAAGGGTGGAGAGGGGCCATGAGTGGAACTGCAATAGCATCTGCCAAAATATAAAACTGCAGAGTAGGAAAGCTGGCTGTAATTCTGGAAAAAAGCGTGGCACTGTCTTATGAAGTTAAGCATACACATCCCATAAGACCTGGCAATCTATCCTGGATACTTATTCTAGAGTAATGAAAACTTATGTTTGTACAAAAATCTGTATGTGAATGTTTATGGCAGCTCATTCCTAATCACACCAAACTGGAAACTAGCCAAATGTCCTTCAAGAGGTGGATGGATAACCAAGCTACATCCATACCTTGGAAAACTACTCAGCAATAAGAAGGAATGAACCATTGAAACTGCCAAAACATGGATGCATCTCAAAGGGATTGTACTGAGTGAAAGAAACCAGTCTTGAAAGTTACATCTATATGATTCAGTCTGTATGACATTCTTGAAATCAAAACAAAAAAAACTATAGTGCTAGGGAAATTGATTAGTGGTTTTCAATTGTTAGGGATGGGGAAGGGTTGACTATCAAGGGATAGCAAGAGGGTTTTGAGGAAAGAAAAAGTATGTCTATGTATTGATCGTGAGAATAATTACACAAATCTATATGTGTGATAAAAGTCATAGAACTGTATATCAATAAAAGATCAATTTTACTAGATGTTAATTTAAAACTTAAAAATGCACTTTAGGTGTGATGGGTTAGCTTAGTTGGTTTAAAGCATGGTGCTGATGACACTAAGGTTGCTGGTTCGATCCCCACGTGGTACACTGTGTGCTACACCCTCCTTAAAAGGGTCAACTATGCCATTGTAGCATGAAAGCGATGTGTAACCAATGACCATGGCTGTTCCCCAATAAAATTAAAAAAATGCAATTTAAATATATGACAATATCATAGACAAAAGCTTCAATGATAGATTTATCCTTGTAGATATTGACAACCTATTTGTCCCAAAGTTGAACATGAAGAAATTTCAATCCAAACTGAAATACGAGTTAGAAGAGCAGACATGGCTGAAAATAAGACATTATGTAAAAGTGCCAGCCTTGGCAGGGGTGGAATACAGGGGTCTCAGATGAGAAGACAAAAGCAGAGGTTCAGGCATGGAGCAAGGACAGAGCTTGGAGATGAACCAGACCATGGTTTGGCTCTATCACAAGGGTTCAGGGCAAGAGATTGGCTAGTTCTTGGCAGCTAATTACTAAGGAGACAGGACAAGAATAACGAACAGAAACAGCATAGTGTAGGGTTTAAGAGCATAGGCACTGGAATGAGAAAGAACTGGGTTGGACTCTGGCCCTGCTGCCTCCTAGCTTCTGAGCTGGGAAAATTGTTCTAACTTCTCCCGTAGAAAAAGGTATAAGAACATCTCCCTCACTGCACTGCTATGAAAATTAAATAAAGTCACATTTGTAGCAGTCTCAGGAAGTTGCCTGGTCCAGAGAAAATGCTTAGTCAACAGTAGAAGTACATTAAACAAAGTTTTACAGGTCGCATCAGAACTATGGAGCTCACGAGCTGTATACTAGTGAGTAATTTCGTCTTGCTAAACCCCAACTTCTAAATCTGTACAATGGCTGTAATGATGTCTACCTCATGGAATTTGGGGGAGAGGGTTCTGAGAATTACTATTCATATGACCGTCTTTTATGGTCCTATCAGGGCCAGGAGGAAATCTTTTTTTCCTTGATTAGCTGCTGGCCTGGAGATACAGAAAGCATTACATCCAGATCTGGGTTGGTCCCAGAGGTATCTGGAGCCAAACATATAGAAGAGGATCAAGAGGTTTCAGCCAGCAGGTGCCAAGCAACTTTGGTCAGGAGGAAGTAGTGATGATATACTGGCATGACTATAAGAACTCAACTTTGAGCATAGGGGACAATTCCAGAGAAGTACAGTGGGGTGGTGAACACCATGGGCTTTGTAGTCAGAACTTGCAGTGGAATGTTGGGCCAGTGTAGATAAGGCTATGGCTGAAGATTGTTTTTTTCAAATTAAATTTATTGGGGTGACATTGGTTAATAAAATTACATAGGTTTCAAGTGAAAAGTTCTATAATGTGTCCTCTATATATTGCATTATATGTTCACCACCCAAAGTCAAATCTTCTTCCCTCACCATTTATTTGACCTCCATTGCCCACTCCTACCTCTTTTCTTCGCCTCTTCCCCTTTAGTTAACCATTAAACTGTTGTCTGTGTCTACAAATATTTGCTTATTTGTTTGGCTTGTTCATTTGTTGCTTTCAGTTTTGTATCCCACATATGAATGAATCACATGGTTCTTGACATTTTCTATCTGGCTTATTTTGCTTAGCATAATAATCTCAAGATCCATCAGTGTTGTCACAAATGACAGTATTTCATCTTTTTAATGGCTGAGTAATATTCTATTGTGTATATGTACCACATTTTCTTTATCTAATCATCTATTGGAGAACACTTCAGTTTTTTCCATGTCTTGGCCACCATGAATAATGCTACAATGAACATAAGGGTACATATATCTTTATGGTTAAATTTTTCAGATTTTTTGGGTAGATACCCAGAAGAGAGATATCAGTCAATGGTAATTCTATTCTTATTTTTTTGAGGAACCTCCATACTGTTTTCCATAATGGCTATACTAATTTACATTCCCCCCAGCAGTGTATGAAGGTTCCTTTTTCTTTATTTCCTCTCCAACACTTATTATTACTTGTCTTGTTGATGATAAACATTCTAACTGGTGTGAGGTGGTATCTCATTGTGGTTTTGATTTACATTTCCCTAATAGCTAGTTAAGTTGAGCATGTTTTCATATATCTGTTGACTGTTAGTTTGTATGTCTTCTTGGGAGAAGTGTCTGTTCAGGTCCTCTGTGCATTTTTTAATTGGATTGTGTCCTTGTTGTTGAGTTATATGAATTCTTTCTATATTTTAGATATTAGCCCCTTATTGAAAGTGTTGTTTGCAAATATCTTCTCCCACTCAGTTGGTTGCCTCTTTGTTTTGTTGATGATTTCTTTTGCTGTGTAGAAACTTTTAAGTTTGATATAGTTTCATTCATTTATTTTTGCTTTCACTTCCATTGACTTTGAGGTCAAATTCATAAAACCCTCTCTAAGACAAAGGTCCATAATTTTAGTGCCTATGCTATCTTTTATGCAATTTGTTACATTTAAGGTCTTACATTTAGGTCTTTGATTTATTTTGAGTTAATTTTGGTGGATGGTGAAAGATAGCAGTCTAGTTTCTTTTCTTTGCACATGGCTTTCCAATTTTCCCAGCACCATTTGTTGGGTTTCTTTTCTCCATTGTATGCTTTTGGCTCCTTTGTCAAAATTTATTTATTGGTTTATTTCTGGGTTCTCAATTGTATTCCATTGGTCTGTGTGTCTGGGATTTTTTTTTTTGCCGATACCTGATGTTTTGATTATTGTTGCTTTGTTGTATAATTTGAAGTCAGGGAGTGTGATACTTCCAGCCTTGTTCTTTTCTCTCAAATTTGCTTTGATTATTTGGGGTCTTTTGTGATTCCATACAAATCTGATGATTTTTTTTTCCTGATTATTTTTTTTCTTTTTTTGCATTATTTGTTTAAAAAAATGCCATTGGGATTACATTAAGTCTATATATTGCTTCAGGTAATATGGCCATTTTAACTATGTTGGTCCTTCTAATCCAGAAACTTGGAATATCTTTCCATTTCTTTGTGTCTTCTTCAATGCCTTTTAATAATGTCTTATAGTTTTTAGTGTATAGGTCCTTCACACCCTTGTTAAGTTTATTCCTAGATATTTTATTCTTTTGGTTACAATTGCAAAAGGGATTGCTTTTTTTCATTTTTTCCCTGTAATTTCATTGTTAGTACATACAGCACAATGGATTTTTGTATATTGGTTTTGTATCCTGCAACTTTCCTGTATTTGTTTATCATTTCTAAAAAAAAAATTTTTGGTGGAGTTTTTAGGCTTTTATATATATATTATTTATATATATATTTAGCTCATCTGTAAAAAGTGACAGTTTGACTTCTTCATTCCCTTTTATTTCTTTCTCTTGTTGGATTGCTCTGCTAGGACTTCCAACACTATGTTGAATAACAGTGGTGAGAGGTGGCATCTTTGTTTTTTCCTGATCTTACAGGCAAAGCTTTCTGTTTTTCACTGTTAAGTATATATTAGCTGAGTGTTTGTCATATTATGGCCTTTAGTATGTTGAGGTACTTTCCTTCCATACCCATTTTATTAAGCACTTTAATCATAAATAGATGTTGTATCTTGTCAAATGCTTTTTCTGCATCTCTTGATATAATTATATGATTTTTATCCTTTATTTGCCTCCCCACACTTGTAATTAGATTTTCCATCCATACTCTCAGTCACATAACTTTTCAGTGCCCCCCAGCAGAGTAGACAGATTATACATTTTTATTCCATTGACTTTGCGTTTATACAGTGACTCATTTTGAACAGTGAAAGGTATGACCTGAGCATAGCCTCATGTAATACTGACTTTAGTCATGAGGTGATCTTGCCCAGTTAGCTACTGTACCTTCTTCAGCTTGGGTCACAATGACTGACACCTGATATAGACCTGAATCTGACCACCACCTGAAACAGATGTGTTTTCATCTGAAAACAGAGTCAACTCAAACCTCCAACTGATTCATTGATATATGAGAAATACATGTTGATTGCTGGAAGTCATTAAGTTTTGGCGTCATTTGTTATTCAGATTATTATAGCAATAACTGACTTAACACAGCAAGTTCCTTAACTTTAAATATCCTCGGTTTTGTTGTATGTAAATTGAATTTAATAATTCCTAATTAAAATCACCTAGTAAAACAGTTATCAGGAATGAATGGGGTGATATATAAAGTACTTAGTACAGTACTCAAGACCAAGCAAGAGAACAACCAATGAAAGTTACTTCTCTGAAGGTAGTGGGTTAGGAAGAAATTCTAAAAAAAAAACTGTCCACCTTGCCGAGTCTCAATTTTCTCAGTTGTGAAATACATGGAATTATACTTGCCCCACCTCTCTAAGAGGTGCTCTTAAGATCACATGAAGTGATAGGTGTGAAAGTAGCTCACTGTCTGTGAAGAGCTTCCCAGGACTAACGAGTTATTATTCTTTCTGCTATAGAGAATCCTCTTAGCCCAGTATTATTTATCATCTTCCCCAAAGTTAAAGTTATATAGGAGAGTAGGCTGAAAGGCATCAATCCATGACAGCATACACCAATAAACTGTCCACTCATTAAGATTAGTCTCTACTCAAATATCCTTCTTCACTTAAAACACTTTTCTATATCCACAATGACAGTACCTTTGCTGAGCTACTCAGCACAAGTATATTGCAACTTGATTGCAAAAGGAAACTGCAAAACTTGAAAAAGAGACGCAGGATTTTTCAAAGATGAAAGGGATGATAGAGAATTTCTCTAATCATATACAAAATAATTGACAAGTGAACATCTGACAGAGGCCACTTAATAATTGAAGAAGAGAAAAATTGACAAGGGTGATAACATGATAGGCTTCAAAGGAAATAATTTTATGGTTTGAATATTAAAGAATGCAGGGAGGCCTTTGGGAAAATTGATGAAAAAATGATCTTCTTTATGGCTGTACCTTGAAGGGCACCATATCATACTATTTTGCAATTTCTTTGGAAAATGATCTTAAGAATTATTTGTTAATTTTAATAATCATCAAAGAATTTAATGTATAATCTGTGCTTTATTAAATATAAAATTAACATATGTTAATACATTTTAGTTAGTTTTCAAGATAAAGTCTCAATGTTTTTTACTACCATTTTTTAGGGAATTTTGGTTCTTATTTTTAGTGGTCTTTTCTGCTCTTATTTTTCCCATGTGTAATTAGGATGTTCTCTGCTTGTTATTTCCTTTTAGGCCCAGGGAGTCCTGGGAGCAACAACTTATCTAGAGATTTCGGGAACTGAAGCTTCCAGTGGGTCAGTAAAAGCAGGGAAATATCAGTCCCAGATGTCTGCTGTGGCCACTTTGAGGTGAGTCATTGATGTGAGCTGCCAAAAGAACTTAAAAAAACCTGAGAGCATGGGGTGTAAAACCTGAGAGCATGGGGTGTAAATTATGGCTGTGAAAGCTACAGCCTATCACAGACTCATTCTCGTTCCATAACTTCTGTGTGACTTCAACCAAGAGGCATCGCTTTGAGCCTTTTCCTCCTTCATAAAGGGGGAATGATAATATATACCCTGAAGGAGATTCATGAGGATGGGATACAATTATAAATATTAAAATATAATGAACAATATTTGCATAATACACATTCAAAACACATAGCTGTCATTTGTCATACAGCATGGTGACTGATGTTACATAGGGTGTTTCTCTGGCTCCATCATCTCTAACTTCCTTGAGCATATTTGTGCATGCACTAGAATTTTTCGTCCCAATTTCCTTGTGTCCTCTGCTTGGTCCCACAAGATTCATGTTCTGGAAGACAGTGTTTTGTAGTCCTGTTGTATTCTTCTGATGAACATTGTGGAGGAAAATCTGCTTTATAATCCAACAAAAACTCGAGCTCACTCAAGGGATGGGGGAGGGGGAACAAGGGTCCAGTGGTGAATGCTTGTACATGGATAGGAGGAAAATCAATAAATTAGTACTTGATGTTGGTATAAAAACTAACTGATTCACCAGACAGACAATACATGGTCAATCTATTGGGTTGTTGGAAAAGTCATGATGTATTTTTTCTGTTTTTCGTGGCAAAAATATGTCATAACTTTTCCGACAACCCAATAGAAGGTGAACACAATGAAAGATGAATCAAAGCCATTCTGTAAAGGAGACAATTATCTGGCCAAGGGTTATATGGAACTTTGCCTCTTCTCTGATTTGTCATGTTAACACTCTATGAGTTGACTTTTTTTCAATCTTTTAAGCAAACACTGCACCAAATGGCAACAGCATGTCCAAAATTAACAGAATGTCCAGAACTAGAATCAACCCAGAGTATTAATTTTGTCATTCATGAAACTAACCTGACAGTAACTCTATAAACTAATTATTTTGTAGATAAGGAAAAGACTGTTTATGGCTAAGTGTGAGTAATCTACCTGAGGGCAACATACTGCCAGAGTTGGGGGTTGGATTGAAACCCTGCAGGTCACCTCCAGCACCCTTCCTTATGAGTAACCACAAAGTTCTGCTGTCAGCCAAACGAGGGCATCACAGGAAGCACCTTGAGATTGTATCCTTTGTGGACTGTATATGATAATACTTACCAACAAGTTGCATCCATAATATCCTTTTCCCCTTTTAATTGGTCCCTGCGAGAGGTAAGACAGAAAGATCTCATTTTACCAATTCGTATATGTGATTTATCCAACGTCTCCTATTTAGCTAGTGGCAGAGTCAGGATTATACTGGGATACTCTCACCTCTTTTCACTGTTGAAATATTTTTCATTGACATTTCCCAGTTCTCTTTCTCAGAGCGTTTTGTTGTGGCTCAGGATCTCTGTGCTGTGTTTGTGGGGATGCCAGCTCTGAGATAGCATACCTACAGGACAGATAGATGCAGAGGAGAAGCCCTGTCCTATGGGATGCATCTCCCTTCTACTCCACAGAGCCCCATCCATCACCTTGTCATTGCCGAGACCCAGCTGGTGCGTGCCTGGCAAGGGTGAGAAGATATACATATAATGGAAATCAGTCAGGGGCTAATTTTCCATTTCGAAAAGAAAATTGCATTTCTCAGGCATGTGGGCAAAGAGAGGTTGATTAAATATAAAACATTTCCACAAAGGGGGTAGCATAAAGGAGAACTCAATTCCTTCACAGAAGAAGGAATTCTCTGGTGATGAATTCAACTCAGTGCCATTTGTGCTTCTGATAATTTCATCTGACTGCCTATCCTGTTACAATATTTCTGATTTAACAACTTGGAGACACTTATTTGACCCATTATCTGATGTGGCACAAGATTTTGAAGTTTCTCGAACAGTATGTGAAATGTGAAATCATGCATAAGGCAGTGGGGTAGTTCATCCTTCATTGGGTCATGTCACTGGATGTTGGCAGAGATCAATGGCTTTTTTTAAAGATGTTGTCCTTGAGTATTGAATGGTGCTACATTTGGGTACATGACTGGCTTTCATGTGTGAAGGCAGTGGGTAGGAGGACAATAAATTAGTACATGGTGTTCGTATAATAACTAACCTATTCACCAGGATTCAAAAACATTCTGTAGAGGAGACAATTGTCTGGCCAAGGGTTATATGGGGGTGGGGCATGAATAAGGGGCAGTGTTCTTATTTGAACATAGACCTTCAGTTCCTGAAATCCAGCAAACTTTTTATTCTATAATATCCTGCTACCTCTCATCCTTCTCATACTTACTCTCATCATATTTACTTTTTATCATTACTTTCTTATGATTCTTTTTATATTTCCTTTTATCATATGCTCCTTTTGCTCCAGCATTTTTGATTGCCTTTATTATTATTTTTTTACCTTAAATTGCACCATTGCAATTATTTTTCCAAGTCTGAGAACCCCATTACTGAACAGTTCCCAGCACAGTGCTAAATATATGGCCATGCCCCAAAGATATATTTCTATTGATGGATTTGTTGGTTAACTGGTTCCTTTGTTACTATTGTCCCTGTATTTGGTTTTCTGAAATCATGACTCATTTATCTAATAATGAATAAACATTAGTGGAAGGCACAGAGATTAACCTCACGCCTTCTAATCAAGCTCAGACAATAGTTAGAGAAGATAAGACCTGGCTCAGGGTAGAAAGTGTAAATTTGGTGAATTAGAAGAAAATACACTAAGAAACGTATTTCCATCATTTTAGCCCTGTACCTATTTGAAACTCTTGTATCTTTCCTCAAATTCCTTTATCTCCAAAGACCAAAGGGCCACAAATGAAAACAAGTACAAGTTTAATTTTGACATTGTATTCGTCATGGTTTTGCAGAGAAACAGAAGCAACTGCATGTGTGTCTTTATGTGTATGAGAGATAGAGAGGGAGAGGAGAAGGAGACGTAGAGGGAGAGTGGGGGGAGAGAGAAAGAGAGACAGAGAGAGAGAGAGAGAGAGAGAGAGAGAGAGAGAGTGTGTGTGTGTGTGTGTGTGTGTGTGTGTGTGTGTGTGTGTGTGTGTGAGAGAGAGAGAGAGAGAGAGAGAGAGAGAGAGAGAGAGAGAGAGAGAGATTGATTGTAAGCAATTGGCTCATGTGATTGTAGGGGCTTGGTGAGTCCAAACTCGACAGCGTCAGCCAGTAGGCTGGAGACTCAGGGAAGAGTTGCAGTTGTCTACAGGCAGTCTGCTGGCAGAATTCCTTCTTGCTCTAGGGACCTCGGTGTTTTTTCTATTAAGGCCTTCAGCTGATGAAACGAGGACCACTCACATTATGGAGGGAAATCTGCTTTACTTTTCAAAGTCCACAAATTTTCAAAGTCCACAAAAGTTAACAAATTTAAATGTTAACTACATCCATAAAACATCTTCACAGATACATCTAGAATGTTTGGCAAAATATCTGGGTACCGTGGTTCAGCCAAGTAGACACAAAATTAAAATTAACCATCTCAGGCATCTTTTAACCACAAAGGCTCCCACGCAGGGCACAGATTTGAATCCCTAGGAAGGAAAAGCATCTTCTTTTCTTTTGTTGCTCCTGCCACCAGTACCCCACTACTCTGCCAACAAAAAGGAAACAAACATAAAGAAATATTGCCATGAGAATGAGTAATAAATTGTGGATTTAAATGCTTCAATGCAATTCAGTAGTTTAAATGAAGGATACATTTCAAAGACAGACTAGCGGGTGGGGGGCAGAGAGAGGAAGAGAAGAGAAGAGAAAAAGTGAACAGCTTGTAGGAAGAGAGTATGATAACATTTATGCAAAATTTTAAAACACAAAAAATTAAAGTTTGTAGATGAGAAGAAGAAAAGCATGTGTGTCCATGTAAGCCCCACACTCCAGAGAATCAGTACCTTTGCGAAAGAAGGTAGATGAATGAATGGAATAGGCGGGGCACTCAGGGCTTCAGTCACAATCTCTGAGGTTTCCTTTCTGTTCCCAAGGGGTCTGCCACACCGTGAAATACTAAGTTTTGACAAATTTTGGTAGTGGATACACATTTTGGTAATGGGTACACATATTATTGTTTTGCATGCATTTTTATATGCTTGAAATATTCAGTAGTAAAATTGTTTAAAGCGTCTCCTTTTTCTCTCAAGTCATAATTCCATGCGTGTGGAATTATGGGAGGTACATAGTTATCAGAAGATCAGAAATATACCACTATCTTTGTAATGGAGTATTTTGTTTATTATAATGCTGAATCTTGAATTAATCTCTCATGAAGCAGGTTTAGAAAAAAAAACCCAACACTTTCAATTGGAAAGGTTAAAGATGAATTTTTTGTTTTTGTGCAATCTTCAAATTTCAATTTGTTACTCACAAAACCCGAAAATGTTTGCATGCTTTTAAGACGGAAACAAAAGGGCCTTCTTCAGATGAAAACAAATAATACTTGAATGTTTGAAATATTTCTAACCAAAGGCAGGCAAGTCGCTTGGTACCTCCCTTAGCCACATAGGATAGTAAGCAGAGCATATATAAGAGCCCTGCAGATGACCACTGGTCAATTTGGGGGCAAGTCACAGTTTTCAAGTAGCAAATAAAGGAGGTTTATTTTAATCGTGCTAATTGTATACACTTGGGGCCATTGATGAGTGAAAAAATGTTAACTCCTTACAGTAACATGTAATAACTGTCTAATAGTCATTTATTCATTACATATTTATGGAGTATCTACTATATGCAGTTACTCTTAGGTATGAGTGATAAGATAACTAACAACAGGGTTTTCCCTGCCCTGAGAGAGCTTGGTTAGTCACAAAGCAAATATAAAACCAAAGTCTCAAACGTTCTATGGAGGAAAGAAGCACTGGGTCTATAATTGGAGAAGGTGATCAGAGACAGCAGGGAAATCTTCCTGAAGAAGTGATATACGAGCTACAAACTCACATTTTAAGAGGACGGAAGAAGGCCAGCCTGGCCAAGGGCATGTCATTAGTTAACAACTATTCATTAAGCATTTGCTATATGCCTGGCATTTTTCTGGTTGATTAGGATACATGAACAAAATAGCAAAAAGATTCCAGTCCTTGAAGAGCTTATATATTTGGGAAGTGGGTATCAATAGAAAAAAAACATAATAATGGTTAAATAATGCATTAGAAGGTGGTGACATGGAAAGGATGGAGTGGGGAAAGAGAATCATGAGTGTCTCCCAATTGGGGACAAACTCACACATTTCAATAGAGTGATCACGGTGGGCGTCATTATAAAGGTGAAGTAGGTGATGGTTGAATGATGTCCTGAAGGTGAGGGAGTGAGCTCTACAGGTAGCTGGTGGAAAAGTGTTTTAGGCAGAGGGAACAGCCAATAACAAAGGTGGGAGTGGGCCTAGAATGTTTAGGAAAGGTTGGAGCCCAGCATAGGGGGTGGGGAAAGGGGGGCAGGGAGTGTGGAGTAGTAGGAGACAAGGCTAGAGGGTCTGGTTGGGATTAGATCATGGAGGGCCTTAGAGGCCCATGGTGGGCTTTGGCTTCTGCTCTGGAGGGTTTAGAGCAGACTGAGGACAAAGGAACTCTCTTATTGCTATACTGGAAATAAAAGGGTAGGGGGCAAGGGTGGAAGCTAAGGCCACGAGGAGACTATTACAGTCATTCCAATGAAAGATGGTCATGACATGGCCAGCTGGAGGCAGTGCAGGTAGTGAGAAGTGGTCATCTTGTAGTGGCCCCTTGTAGGTGAGGCAATAGGATTAGCTGATTGAAGGGCAGATGAGAACAGTCAGGAATTTCTGCAAGGTTTCCAGCCTAAGCTACCATCTCACAGAGTGACGTGAGAAAGAGCCCAGGGAGAGCAAGCCGGGGAAGGAGGGGGCCCGGAGTTCCTTCCTGAACTTGCTGAAAAGAGAGCTCTATTCCATATCCCATTAGAGACACCACCGAGGCCGTGGGGAGGACAGGAATGAAGACAGAGAACATCATAGACCTTTCAAGGGCTTTTGTTACAAAGGAGAGCCAAGAAATGGGGCTGACGCTTGCAGGCAAAGTTAGGTCAAGAGATAAATATTTTTATTGTAATTTGGGAAAGATAGCGACAGCTTTATATAAAGATGGGAATGAACATGGTGAGTAATGATACTGGGCAGGCAGCGGGGGGTCACACTTGGAGGCGCTGGTAGGATGTTCTAAGATACTGGGTTATACTAGAGCAGTGGGCAGCTACTGAGATTTTAAGCAGAACCATTGGACAAGATAGAATTTACATTTTGAATAGATCCCTCTGGCTGCAGAGGACAAAACAAATTGGAAACTAGCCCAAGGAGTTGCAGGCAGAATACTGAATATACGCTTAGCAAGGTGCTAAGCATTTCACATATCTTAGCTCATTTTATCTTCACAACAAAAATTAAGATGGGGTGACATTCTTACGCATCTTATACAGGTGAGGGCTCCAGGGCTCAGAGTGGTTCAGTGAGTTGCCCAAAGTCATTATACAGCTAGTAAATCAGTGATGGAACCAGGGTAAGAACCCAGGCTGCCTGGTCCCAGTGTCCTGGGCTTCCTGCCACACTGTGCTATTGGTCATAGACTTGTGTAATTTTCAGGTTGGAAGGGCTCTTAGAAACTGCCAAGCCCAACCCCTCAGGTAAACTGAATTTGAGATATTCAGACACAGCAGCTTGCACATAGAATCATAGTTTAAATACACTCGGGAGTGGCTGCTATTTAAAGTCCTATTCTGGGAAAACCTTTGTAAAGTCAAAAATCCTTTTGTAAAGCAAATAATCCACTCTCCTATTTAGTGGAGAAAATGCTGTTCTCCAAACATCAGGTATATCTATAAAGCTAAAAAGTGCCAAAGAATGTTCTCATTATTCAGGGAGAGGAGCTGTGTGTGTGTGTGTGTGTGGAGGGGGCGGGGGGCGGGGACATGGAGAGATGTGGGGGAAGGAGGCTGCCAGAGGACCAGAAGAGTGCAGTGTGTGCTGGAGGGCACACCAGGTTCTTGATGCACTTGATCTTCTAGTTCAAAGGTTTCCAATCATTTCACCACCAAGGGGTCTTCGAGTCCACTTTGTGACTCTGTGAGCGAAGGAGGAGGACATAATGCTGCTGTCTACCTACGAATACTCCTTTCTCCATCACAGAACTGCTCTTCCCCATCCCATCTCCACTAGGTGATTCTGGTGGGCTGTCAGTCACAGGGCTTCACCTGCCCACCTGGTCCCTGAATTGGGCACATTGTTAGACCGCGTCAACTGGAATCTCCCTAGATTTGCATCTGAGCTATTTTTCTCTAGAATATGAGAAATAAGTACTAAGTGAACTTGGGGCTGCAGGTAGCCAGCATGTGTCCAGGCAGAGGCAAGTGGAGCCAAAATATGGAGAATAATTAGAGCAGAGCTCTGGTGACTTTGCCTATGCCTGAATCAGCAAGATCTTCCCTTGGGGTATTCCAGTTATGTTAAGCAATAAATTCCCTTTGTTGTTCTATGCCTCAGGTTCTCACTTCCAGAATGAGTATAATTATACTACTTATTTCATAGCATGTAGCAAGGATCACATTAGATAATGTGTGTCAGGTACTGAAAGCAGTGCCTGGCACATAGCAGTTAACTATTGCTGCATAACAAATGACTCCAAAGTTAGTGACTTAAAACAACGATCAGTGAAGGTCACAATTCTATGGGTTGGCCATTTTTGCTGGGTTTTGTTGGCTTTGACTTTGATCCCAGCTCTGTGGTCCGTTTCCGAGATGGCTCAGTTCACCTCCATGTGGTCCACATTCTCCAGCAACCTTGGCCATACCCTTTTTCCTATGGTGTCTGGACAGGGAGCCCAAAGGAAGCATGGAAGCATGCAAGGCCTCTTGAGATGTAGGCTCGAAACTTTCACACTGTCTCTCCTTCATCATTCTCTCGAGCAAAGCAAGTCATGAGGCCAGCCCAGAACTAGGAAGTGGGAAAGTTGACTCTACATTTTCATGGGGGAAGCTGCAGTTACATTGTGAAGAGTCTGAATGAGGGGAGAGCTGTGAATGATTACAGCCACTTTTTCAATCTATTGTAGTAAGTGTTTAATAAATCTTTCCATACGTGGCTGCAATTATCAGTATCGCCTAAACTAATGTAATTTACTCTCTGTTGATTGCTGTAGACATGATCATCCTGCTATGAGTCTTTTGTAAAGATTATTAATAATAGCTCTGTCATCACCTAAATTTCTTTCTTGGACTTCTCACTGAAACCCAGACATAGGTTACTTCTAGAAGTATATAATTTGCCTTCTAGAAATACCCCAAATGGCCCCCTGTTTGTCATTAGCAGAGTACTACAAACGTGAACCACTGTAATCCCTCTTGTTGTAGGTAATGTTTTATCTGCTCAGCAAGAACTTGGAAATTATGAGGTTTTCATGATCTACTTTACACAATCTATTATTTGTTTGTGAGTTTCTCCTCAATGGTTTCTCTTTTGTAATTATTTACATTTCTTCTTGGTTGGTTCATCCTTAATTGCTTTAGATTTGATGGGGAAAATATTGATATCACTCAGTAGCTCTTCTGAGGCCATGATATTTATTCTTTTTCAGGAATAAAAGCATTGTAGACTTTCATGCTTATTAATTTTTGATTGTAGAGAATATCACATTATGCAAGGTGTGCCATGAATACATTTAAATTCATTACTTAAGCAAATTCCTTCAAGAGTATTAATACTGATTTGATGATATTCATTATTATGTTACTAAAGATATTGCCAAATTTCAATTTCTTCTACTTCTAAATCTAGCTGAGGATTAGCAAAAGCTTTTGCCTCTATTATTGTGAAGAAAAGCAAATGTGAAAAGGATTTGTTTTAAAATAGGGAGGTGGTAGTTTCATTCCAGAGTTAGAGGATCTATGTGGTGCTTCTTATATCAGTATATCAAGAACAAATTTAAGCGTTGCAATTTCCCTCAGTAACTAGCCAGAGATCACTATCATTATCAGCCAGTGGTAAAAGTGTGCTGCCGTGTGTTTATAAGTTATGGCACTATTATCGTTCACTATGAGCAGAATCCCTCCATTTTTAAAAACTAGATCAGATGTCACTCTGTGTTTATACTGGATTGAATATCAATGCTGGTAATAACATTGTAATAATAGTTGATAACTGAGTACCAACTTTGCGTAATGACCTATGTATTAACTAGCTAAATACTTGACTACAAATTAGTCTAACATTCAGTGGCTTAAAGGATAATACTTTATTACCCCTTCCAACCTATGTGGGTCAGATGTTTCAGAGCAGCATGGCTGTGCAGTGCTGGCTCAGGTGTCTCATAAGTTGCAGGTAGATGTCAGCCAGGACAGCAGTCATCTGAAGGTTTGAAGAGGGCTGGGGGATCTAATTCCCTTTTGGCTCATTCACAAGAATGACAAGTTGGTGCTGGCTGTTAGTGGGGGATCTCTGTCCCTCTCCACATGGGTCTTTCTATCAGGCAACTTGAGTGATCTATAGACGTGCCCTCTTGACATAGTGGCTGGCTTTTCCAGGTGAGCAACCCAAGAGACCAAAGAAGAGGCCACAGAGCCTTGTATGACCTCTCCTCCACAGCCACACGTTATCACCTTTACAGTATTCTGTTTGTCACAAGGGCCATCCCTGATTCGATGTGGAAGGAGAGTACAAAGAGATATGAAAACCAGAAAGCAAGGGTCATTAGTCACCATCTTGGAGGCTGGTCATTACAAAACTGTTATCAAATGACAAGAGAGTATCTACTATGGCCAGCTTTATCAATCATCAAAGATTGGGTACATTTTTATGATGTATCTGCTAGGTATGTCCAATGCCATAGATATGTCCTATGACATGTCTTAAGGGCCTCTGTATGACTGTGGTTGAGTCTTGTACTATAACAATAACCCTCTAGTTATCTTCTCCAGAAGAATCCAGACCTTTTCTGGTGCTCTTCCCATAGTCATGGTATCTTTCTCACAAATAACCTTTTCAGAATCTTATGGAAGTTATGGAATACTTTTCAAGAAAAGTGTATCCACACATGATTTTCCTTAGAGTTTTAGTAGATTTAGGGGCACCCTTCCCTAATTAATACTTATTTAGAGTGAGTTAAGATATTTTTCCAGAAGAGTTTAAAAGTTAGTCTATACATTCGTTAGTGGAAAAATACCACACAGAACATATCTGTGTGGTATGATCTCTAAATCACCTGAAGTAATTATTTTCCTAAATAATTCTAATCTTCAATGTTAATCTCTCAAAAATAGGAGGACTGTTACTGTAATGGGAACTCTCAGATACAATTTCTCACATATATTATATTCTTCTTCCTGGTTCTTCCTATCCCATACCATCTGAAGTAACTGATTTTCTAAATTCTCCTTTTTGCTTGCAGCTTGCACACATTTCTCTCTCATCTATTTCTTCTCTTCCAGCTTTTCATTATGTAGATTGACTTAACTTTTCTTATAAAAGATTTTCTGTCTTTCCCTCCCTCTTATTCTTACATCTTTCTGCCCGTTCTCTAATTTTGCACTGATAATCCAAATAGCCAGCCTGGCACTGATGGTCTGTCTGGGAGAGTAGGAGCCTTCCCTGGCATGGGATGAGAGAAATGAGAGCTGAGGGTGAATCGAGTTTTCTCTCTATCCACTCTGGTGGAAGCAGGGGGCCTAAGCACCTTGATGCTTTAATATTTTTGGCCTCTTTACACTTTTCATTCAGAAGCAATTGATCTGACAGAAAAATCTTCAAAACACTTTCAGTTTAGAGAACCCTGCCTCTATTAGAAGCCTGGAGAGTAACCAAATCGCATGACCAAGTGTGGTCTGATTCTCCTGGTTCTCTTGATAAGTTACCAATTCATGTGTTCCTTGATGTATTCTTATTATGTTACATGTATTTCTATCATAGTAAAAATGTGACAGCAAATAAACAAGCAAAAGCAAAACATTGACTTTGACTCTCTTGGTATACATTAAAATCTCCATTAATTGGGCAACTTTGGGAATGGTAAACAGCACAAACCTTGCTCAATGTGTAATACATACAAAAGGGCTGCGTTAATGGGTTCATTGTATTTTGAAGTTAACTTGTTTTCTCATGCCCCAGACCTTAGAGGTTAAGGGAAGAGGTTGGCAACACTGGAAAAGTAGAGAAGTTTGTGGAGTAGGCAGAATTCTAAGATGGCTTCCAGGGTTCTCACTCCTGTGTAATCACCAAACTGTGACTCTGATGGATGTCATTCTGTCATTAGGTTATTTATGTGGCCCAGTTGGTTTTCAGAAAGGGAGGGAATCCTGGGCAGGCTCAACCTAGTTAGTGAGCCCTTCCTGGATATAGAGATTGGACAACCTGGAGGACTTCGTGTATGGAGGGTCTCCATTACTGGCTTTGAAGATGGAGGGAGTCCCACTGCAAGGACCTAAGGGCAGCTGCTAGGAGCTGTGAGTGTTCTCTGGCTGGCAGCCAGCGAGGAAATGGAGGCCATAGTTCTACAACCACAAGGCATTAAATTCTGCCACCACCATCTAAGTTTAGAAGCGAACCTTGAGCTTCATATGAGAATGTAGCTGGCCGACACCTTGATCTCAGCCAGGAGAACACGAGCAGAAAACCGAGTCACACGGTGCCCCAACTTTCAGATCTTAGAACTATGAGACAATAAGTGACTGTGGTTTGGAGCCACTGAATTTGTGAAGATTTGTTATTTATAAAATAAATACAAGTCATACCTGTTTTCTTTTGGCACCTGGGTGGGGGGGGGTGAGACAGCAGAAGGAGAGGCAATACAGGGAGCTCTTTAGCACTCCAGCCCTGGAATCCTAGATGGAGGTTTGTAACGCAATGCTACCCAGTTATACGCTATGGGACTTTTTTAGAGTGTCCCATCCCTCGGAGGCTTAGTTTCCTCACCACCCAAAGGAGCAAATCATTATTAGTTTCTTTTAAAATTGTTGAGAGGCTTATATGAGGTAACATGAGACTTATATGAAGTATTAGGAATGGCAGCTGGCATGTGTAAGACTTACATATGTATTAGCTATTTTAACCCTGAGAAAAGTCACCAGAACACTGATTTTAAAGCTGGAGACTAGGAATGATTATTCAACATTAATTGTGCACTTTTGGCAATGTAACAATATATTTTCATATTTTATCTCATTTCATCATGACTACCCTGCGAGGAAGCTATTAACATCATTACTTATAAATTTTTTATTTTGAAATGATTATAGACTCACAAGAAGTTGCAAAAATAGTACAGAGAGTTCCCATGTTCCCTTCGCCCAGCTTATAATGGCATCTTACATAACTATAGTACAGTATTAAAACCAGGAAACTGACATTGGTATGATGCTATTAACTAGACTACAGACCTTATTTACATCTCTTCATTAATAACTTTATTTTGCAGGTAAGAAATCTGAAGCTTTTTTCAATTGCTGATTTCAAGTTCCACTTGAAAGCAATGGTCAAATTGCATGGACTTATAATATAAATGATTTATCTCTATTGCCTATTTGCGCTTAATGGCAGATTAGGAAAAAAAAAAGTAACATTTACATGACCATTCTGACCAATTAAGATTCAACTTATTTTTAGTTACAAAGTTTTGTTCTTTAATGAGAAAGAACAAAAAGAGCAGAAAAAGAAAGATGACATGACAGATTTTAACTAACAGCCAGTTGATACTAACTCACAGATGTTGACTTTATCACAACACCATAGATACCAGCATGACAATTGTGTCCCTAGTACTAAATCCCCATGGCCATAAAGATCTGAGAAATAGTCTCAACTTTTTTTTTTTCCCCCCCAGATATCACCAAAGGCAAGAGTTCTCACACGAAAAAAAAAAAAAGCTGGAAGTAACCTAGAAAACAGCAGTCCCTCAAGGTCTAGGGAAAATTGACCTGGACCCTACTGGTTAAAGAGTTTTCCAGGTTTCAGTGAATTCCTCACAGGGAACATATTCCTTTGCCCTTGTTTGACTCCAGGGATTTTTTTTCTGTGCTTCTCTGCATAATTGAATACAAAATTCCTTGAGTTCCCTGAAAACTCTAGCAGCCTAAAGTCTTTTGAGAACTTTTATGAAGGTTTTAGTGGGATTTACATTCCACACCTACACATGAAAAAACTTTCGTCTTGGATATTAAAATTTCTCTTTCCTAAAATACTTTGGAGCCCACATTCTGTGAGGTGGCTCTCTGGGCATGCCTCTCTGTGTCCAGTCTCACAGCCGCCATCCCCGTTTTCTTTTCTTCTTACTTATTTTTCTTGCCCTTAGGTGAATAATAAAGTCCTTCCCTTCTGCCATTCTCAGACATCCTGGTCCCAAATCTTTAGGCTTGTACCACCTCCTCAAGTCCTTATACATCATTCCTCCAACAATTTTCATTCTCTCCCCAAGGTGACATTGGGTAGCAGGTGTTAAAATGAAATGTCACTTTGCTATTAATTACTATTAATTTTATTACATATTAATTATTCATTTAACTTTCCAACACCTTTTGTTATTGTGAATCCTCTGAAGCTGCTGGGAGTCCTTCATTATGTCACCATTTTTCCTAGTTTTCTATATAAGGATTACTGCAGATGCTGTACCTTCCATTAATGAATGAACCACTTCTTGCTGTATATTGAGTCAAGATCTCTGCTTGTACCCAAGAGCTACTTTACTTTGCCTCTCAGGAAAGATAGAACATGAACTTGGCACATCCTGCCACAAATGTTGCAAGCCCAATTTTTGGAACCACAAAAGCTTCACTAGCACTTTGTCAGGTCAGGTGACCACTGAAAAAATGCCGAGGAAGGATATGTCTTAGAATCTCATCAGCTTCAATTTTAGATGCCAATTTGTTCTCCCTGTATTTCCCTCTACCTGTTGACCCTGCTGTGCCTCTAATGCCTGACATGATATTTTGTACAGAGTGGGCACTCAGAAAATATTTGTTAAATGTATTGATGAAAGAAAACATTCATCGTAGCAAATAGGCTGAATTGATGAGCTTTTGAGGAGCCATAAAGTAGACATTCTTCTCTCTCCTATAGCTCCCATACTGACTCCTGGGTAGTGTGTGTAATGGATCAACTGGTCCCTTGGAAATCAAGGTTGTAATGTGGACTGGATATTTGTAACATGGTGTTTGTTTTTATGTCCAGGAGGAAAGAACAATGGGCTCAATGACTCAAGAAAAACACTACATCACTTAATATGTTTGTATCGCAATGCTGTCTGGAGAGCAGTTTGTACCTTTCTTTCTGTTTCAACCACACATGCTGGGAAACAGCCTTCTTTTTCCCCCTCTCCTAAAATGTTTTTTAGCTAAATTTCCTGAGTTGCCAAGAGTGGGCGTTGTGCATATGCTAGCTGTGTCTCCTGTCACTTTTTATCAGCGTTGCGTTGTCAGGTTTGATGGGGGAGCTGAGGCTGGGGTGGGCATAACTTCACCACTGCTGTTGACTAAAGTGACAAACAGTCTAATGTGATTAGTGTTTGAGCGCTGGGGATTTTTTTCCATACTTAAAGAGATTTAAAAAAGAAATGTAACTTTAAGACCCTACCTGGGGAAAGAAACTGGATCCCACTCAGGCCTAGATAGGTCAGCTGCCCCTGTGTGCAGTGGGAGGGCTTGTGGGATAACCCTAGGAACCCCAGTCTTAAGGGTTTACCACATAGCAGTACAGTCATCTGGCACTTCAATATTTATGGATGGGACTGTTTGAAGGGACTATTAAGGGGCCTGTAAGTGATGGTTTTCCTCCTTTCCCACTCCCCATGCCTGAGGCATAGACACATCATTTATTCCTCATTCATGTATTCATCCATCCAGTAACCATTTCTACACTGCCTGCACCATTCTCAGGACTAGGCACTGGAGCTGTCACAGGGAAAGGCACAGCAGTACTCCCTGTCCCTTTGTAACTTATAGTGGAGACTGGAAGACAGATTCAGGGATGGGGAGTTACTAGGCAGGATGGGAGTTTAGTGACAGAGCTGATGCTAAGTAAATTCTGGGGCACATGGAAGAGCATGTAACATGGCCTGTGGGAGACTCCCTGGGGTTACTGACAAGGAGTCAGGCAGAAGAGTTGGAGGAGAATGGTAGAAGGAAGCAGAGGATGAAGGGAGGATCTCCCAGGAGGCGGGCATAGCGTGAGCAGAGGCTCAGGGACAGGAACATCATGCTATGCACAGGGTTACAAGCAGTGGAGCTGCTATAAGAGGCAGAGAGTGGTAAGCAATGACACTCAAGCAAATGGAGGGAACAGGCCTTGGAGGGCCTTGTAGGTCATACTTAGATTAAGTGTGGACTTAATCTTAAAAGCTATCGGGGGCCGGCCGAGTGGCGCAGTGGTTAAGCGCTGGCTTGGGACGCCAGCGGCCCTGGTCCCACATATGAGGGCCAGTGACACTGCCCTCAAAAAATAAATAAATAAATAAATAAATAAATAAATAAATAAATAAATAAAATAAAGCGCCATCCTGGTCCCAGATTGGTCCGTTTAAAAAAAAACAAAAACAAAAACAAACTATCGGGAGTCACTGAAGTGGCCTGCAGACCTCCTTCCCTAACATGTCTATCAAGTGGCAACAGGTATTCTCATTTCTTAATGCATCTGGCTCACTCCAACCTCATTGATGCTGGGAATTTTTCATTGGTTGAAGGTTGCTGATATCATCTGTTGCTTAAGGATTTCAACCTTGCTGTGTTACAGCCCTCGGAGAGAGCCGGGCTTCTGGGCTTGTTGCTTCTCTTCTCATTTCAAAGCTGGACTTCGATAGCCTATTTTACTTTGATGAAACCTATAGAATTCTAGGCAGAGCTCTGCAGGCCAGAAGCTCCAATTATTAATATTATTCTAGAAAAACAGCAGACTTACCTCATCTCTTAGTTTTTCCCCAGTATAGCATCTATAAATTAAGACCTGCTGATGGTTCTAGCCTCTCTATCCTAGACTTTTAAGTTCTATAAAAAAAAATACAGTAATTTTAAACATCATTTTAGCAATGTATAAACCCTATAGCTTATACCAGCTTTCTCTGCCAACATTTCGGAAACAAAAAGCAATATTTTGAAAAATCTTTTTGCATGCCTGCCTTCGTATTTGTACCACTAATGTTATTAAGTTTCTAACTGTGAAATATGTCATGAAGTCTATGTTCCTTACTCAAAAGATATAACACGACTGGAGATTAAAAGAAAATTAAAAACTAAAAGCGAGTTCTCTTTGACCCTGGGTGGTGTCTTGATGCTTTTTATGCCGTAAAATAAGATTAGCCCATGTTTATTGAGCACCTAACATGCACCAGGCATTGTGCTGGGTATTTTCATATATATATATAATCCTATTTAATCCTCCCAATCACACTGTGAGGAAGGTTTCATTATTTCCTGTTTTTACACATACTACACCAGAGGATCAGGAATGTCAGGGGAATTTTCCAAATACCGATAGCTAGTGAGTAATAAGACTGAGCCCAGGTCAGTCTTAAGTCCCAAGCAGACTATGGGGAGAACCTGTGGGTGGGGCAGGAGATGGGGGCTACTGGGGTAGCTTCAAGCAGTTATTAGCAGAAAAATGAATACAGCATCTAGTACATGAGTAAACAATGGTTTCATCTCTTTTATGAGCCTTGGACAATTAGCAGTGGTGTTTAGAGAACTTGGTAAGAAACAGTGCTGACACTATGGAAGTCAGTATGGAGGTATCTCAAAGAACTGGAAATAGAGCTACCGTTTGACCCAGCAATTCCACTCCTAGGTATTTATCCTGAAAAAACCAAGACACTTATTCAAAAAAAGTTATGCACCCCTATTTTATAGCAGCACAATTTACAATAGCTAAGACTTGGAGACAACCAAAATGCCTATCAGTAGATGACTGGATTAAGAAACTGTGGTATACTTATACATTGGAGTATTACTCCGCTATAAAGAAGAATGAAATCGTACCATTTGCAATGATATGGATGGACCTAGAGACTATTATGTTAAGTGAAATAAGTCAGTCAGAGAAAGACAAATACCATATGATCTCACTCATATGTGGAATCTGAAAAACTATGAATGAGCAAAGTAAACAGAAACTGTCTCATAGATATAGAGGAAAAATCAGGGTTGCTAATTGGGAGGGGGAGGGGGATGAGGGAGAAGGGGGGAAGGGATTAGACAGCAAAAATAGGCAACTACAATATTGCCACTGGGATATGAAAAAAGTTTGGGGAATATAATTAATAATGTTGTAAAGCTTCTGTGGAATGTCAGATGGTCATAGCTATTGTTAGGGAGACCATTTCATGGATGGAGTAGAGGTTTGATCACTGCACTGTATAACTAAAGCGGAGGTTGTATACCTACTGTAATTGAATATATATATATAGATAGTCACGGGATGTGGATTATACTGTGGAAGAGAGTCAGAGGAAGAGTAATAGATATATATGATATGGGGGGGAGTGGGGTGGCGAATTGGGGGTGGGGGTTGTCACTTTGAGGGGTAAAATGTATAACTATTGCACTGTGTTGTACACCTGAAACTAATTAAAAATAAATAAATAAATAAATAAACAAAAAAAGAAAGTGCTGAGATGGAGGTGAGCTGGAGGTGAGATGGTGGAGATAAATAGTGTCTACTCAAATGCCACGTATTTGACATCTTAGTTTATTGACAGGAAGAGTGTGACCACAGTGGTACAGGAGTGGGGGGCTGCGTTGGCATGGGGAGAGCTGGGAGGAGGGGTGCTGTCAGAAGAGCTGGCTCAGTCCCCCCACCTCAGGGTGCAGGGGCTAGGACTGCTGCCTTTCAGGGTTGCACCTGCCAAATCCTCAAAACCTATTGATGCACCACAGGGCAAAATGCTTGCAAATTACCCACAAAGTATCTTCATATGGACATTTTCGAAGGGAACATAGTTTAAGAGAACATATGCCTTTTGGTGCTTTGTGCTTGATAGAATTAGGTAATAAGCATTCAGCCCAGCCAGCCTTAATGTAGAAAGCATAAGAGGAGTGACTCTGAATGTATAACACCCCCTAATGCTGTAAGCTGTCACCATTTGTGAGCCCCATTGTTATTACCTACTGAGCACCTTTTCCTCCTCTTCTTAACTGCGTGTTGCGGGGAGAGAGCTCAGCAAACATCACAGGCTTGGGAGGCACAGACAGAATGCTAACAGAGCCATCAACCCCAGGTGCTGCCTCCTTGAAATCTGACTGAGCAAGGTGAGCCCGTGGCTCCTACCTTGTGCCTCCTCTTACATGACTGCAATTAACATTTTATCTGCCCTGTATCTCGAGGCAGAGCTTTGGCATTCCCTGGGGGGTGAGGAAGGACCTTAATTACAGAACAGATGCACCTATGCTGCCTGTATTCTGATGTCACCACCTCTGAGCTCCAGGGAGAGGTCAGGTGGGTCCTAGGATGCCATGTGGCTCAAATAGAATATTTTAATTTAGAGATGCTGTAAGGTGCTCCATCAATTAAGCCCAGTTGTACTTGTAGTTGACTTGCTGGGGCACACAGCCAGGAGCTTTGATTCATTTCATTTCTTATTGACCCTGTCACACTGTGAAGGGGCGGCTAACATTTCAGTGGGCGGTGGAGAGCTGCCAGAAATAAAAGGAAGACTAATGATAGAGGAAGATTTTAAAGGGTAAGATTGACATTTGAAATGAAAGCACATCTGTCATGCTGGCTAAATGATGGTGTTTGGTGGGGGTCCAGGGGAATAAAATGGGTGGGATTTTTTTTATACTTTGTTAGCAACTAATAAATCCCCCACCTCAGCCAATTATCACAGGACAGGTTTGCATTTTGCTCAGGCAAATTTCAGTGCAAGTAAGTGGAAGTTCTTCTCTATTTGATTTTCTAGAGGTCCAGGATCTTTCCACCTCTTGTGACACTGGCAGTTCACCGTGCACTCCAACAGGGAAAGAGAGTAATGAAGGAAGGTGCTATCTTTCAGAGGATGAGGTTGGGACCAACTCTTTCCTCCTTTCATTCTCAGGGCAGGATTAACCACAGAACCCAGGCAGTAGTACATGTGGAGAAGAAGGTTGAGAGAAGGAGAGGCTGAAGCTGGTAAAAGCATGGGAACAGATTTGAACAATGAGGGCCAGGCAGCATCAGAAACTCTCTCCCTTCTTTCCCAAAGCCAGGAGACCCTGCCCTTGACCAATATGCAATGAGATTAGAAGGCAGGTGTTCCCTGTTCCCAAATGTAAAATCTGCATTTCAACAGGAGTCCCATGTATGGGGGCAGCTAAGACTAGGCCTGTGGGCACAGTTCATTCCGACAATGCAAGCATCCTGATAGCCTCAGAGAGCAGCCCTTGGCTTAAATACTTAAATACAGGTGGGTCTCTGGAGTCCATGTCACACCATCAGCTCTTTTCGAAGGGAAGCAGAGACTAATGACTCACTCCCCGTATTATTAGTCTCTGTAATTTAGAATAAAGTATTGTTTTAGCTGTGACACCATAACTGCTTAAAATATACAGCGGCTCTCATTTACATTTGCTGCCTGGTTATTATCTTGCTTATTTACAAAGAAAGTGGCTAGCTGTCACGCTGGCTTTCTTCCATAGTAAACCATGAATAATTTCTGTTAAAGTTCCTACTTTGAATTTAAACACAACCGGGCCATGATGTCCGGCTGCCACCAGAAGTACACATGTGATTTGCATGTCTAGAGCAGCAAATCAGAGCAGTGAACAACAGGGGCCACAAGGCAATATATTACTCTGCCTCCCCTCCACCTCCCAGAATTAACTACTGCCAGGGACATCGATTCATAACTAAATGTCTAATGGAAGAGTTAGGACAGGATAATATACACCTGCCCAAGTGAACTTTGATATGGAATTTAAATCTTGTCTCTGGCTGGAGACACTGTGGTTGGAAATGCAAATTGCTCCCTTTAAAACTCACTTGCCAATGGAGGGAATGATTTTCATGTTAATGGAATGGGCACAATGGGAATTTTACACCCCCCACCCCCTGCCCTGGCAATTTGAGGAGCATATTCATTATCAAGTTATTGGGCCCCTGACTCCTTTCTTTGACGCAGCCATCCCAGCAAGGAAGTTATATTTGGATTCCATCAAGTTTTTAAACAACTTACACTTGCGTTATCCTTGAATGATTCTAGCAGAGCATGTCACTGATTGTGACAGGATTATTCATGAGCTAAGTGATTCTGACTCAGTTAGAGGAACCCTTGGGCTTCTAGCCCTGGTGGAAGGAAGCGGAAGTGACAGCCTGGCCCCTTTGGGAAGCATGTTGTGTATTATGACTTTATTTATGGACACTTTCCTCAGAGATCGGACAACATGCCCCTGCAGGGAGCTGCACCTGAGGTGGCACTGGTTTGGCAGAGGCCCCTGCTGTGGGCATTGTTTATGGGGTGTGTGTGTGTGTATTCTTCACCATTCACTTCCAAGTAGCCCATTTTGATACCTCATGGGTACATTCTTGGGGTATCTACAAAGTAGGGAGACCCCTCCAAAAGTCTCATTGGAAAAGTTTTAATATGTGAAAAAAAGCATCCAAGTAACCATTCTATGAAAATCAAGAACTCTCTTAGATGCTCGCATGCCCTTTTCTGTGTAGTATTTTGATTGTCATTTGATTAGGTGGAAGTGTATGCAGTAACCCTGGCATTGCTGAGACTCTAAATGTCATACTCAGATTTTGCCAGTGGCCCAGCCCAGTAGTGTGAACCACTGGAAGATGGGGTGACGCCAGAGAAGAGGGAAGGTCGGAATGATCCATTGATGGAGAACAGAGTCAGAGCCCAGAGGCTAAGCTGCTGTGGCTCCTGGTTCACAGCTCTTACACCCCCCCGCACCCCCACGTTAGTAAAATCATGGCACTGCTGAAGGTAAAGGCCCCGGGCCAGGAGTTAGGGTTCTAATTTCTGTCTCTGTCTGACATAAGCCACCAGACTATCCACGATAGTCCTATGAAAACATCGAACCTTCCTCATTTGCAACCTGCCCCATTACCCTCTTTGGATTGTGGTGAGGATTTATTGAGAGGGAGGTCATAAAAGCACTTTGAAAATTTAAAAAGTACTTGACAACATAGGTAATAAACCTTCTTAGAAACAAAAGCTAGACCTCTGGATCCAAATCCCACATTGCAGCAAATATATAGGAGAAAGGCTTTCATTCTTAGACATTTACTGAAAAATATTTTAACTTTCCTTGTTATATGCAAATGGATGTGACATCAGAATTGCACTATGTCAGAGCAGTTTCTTCTGAAATGATTTACAAGATAAGGACCAGATAGACACTAGACTACATCTGTTTTTTTGTTGGATTTTTTTTTTTTTTTTTTTGTAGGAGGTTGTCTCAAATGATAGTTGCAATTAATGGGGATCTGATCTCTCTCCTATTTAAGCTACTGATTTATGTAATAGGACAAGTACAAAGCTGGGCAGTAGCACAGTGACTAAGAGAAAGAAATGATTTCCAACCAGCAGCATGACAAATGGTCAGAACAAGCATGTGCCCTTTGGTTATTACAAACCTTTATTATGATATATATAATTAAGCAACCCAGTGTTTCATATAATGCAGAAGTTATTAACCCACCAGAAACAGGTAGGTAGGATGCTGAGTTTTCCAACATCTCTGGAAATAAAAACAGGAATCAATTACACCAGCTTATTATGACCTGAGTAACTGATAGCTTCTCCTTCTTGTTATATGGGGGAGGGGAGAGCAAGGGGGCAAAAAAATGTGTATGCATGACTTGTATTCATCTTTTGTTATCAGTATATATTGATTACAATTTTAATACAGATTTTTCCCATCTGAAAATGTGCATACATTTTTTTTGGCACCCTCTATATATGGCAAACAAACTAGAGTTGGTCCCAGATGGAAAGAAACCTTAGAGAAAATCCACCCCTCTCTTGAACAGAGGAGGATACTGTGGCCCTTTCAGAAAGGGGGAGTTGAAAACATGAAGAGGACTTGACCTCACAGCTAAACAAGTGTCTGCCATGTCGTAGTTGCTCAATAAATGCTGCATGACAAGTCTTAGGGATAAGGTACTTTCATAGCAGAACACCATCGAGTGGGGGAATAAGACACTTGGCCCGTACTTGCAAGGGGGTCAAGAGATCTGACTTCTAGACTCAACCCTACTGCTGCTATCTTGTACAAAGTATGTCATTTGCTTTACTCTACTTTTCCTCTATTTCCATTGTGAATAATATTTCTTATTCTAGCTGCCTTAGAGCAATACTTTAGAGTAAGTGAGAAAAAAGGTATACATGTATTCTGTATTTTAGAAATGTCAATTAGTCTCCTATAGAGCTAGTAAACTTGTCTTGTGGAGGAACTAGCAAGATCAGACCGGCTTTACGGTAAGTCCTAGGGAGCAACAGAAAACAGCCAAGGGAGATATTCTACTGGTGGTTGCAGTGGATGCTTGTCATTTCTTTGTCCTCAACTCCCTTGATAGAGTTGTGAACTTACTTGTCTGGGTCAGAGCTGTGGCATGGAAATCACTCTGGGGTGTTTTGATCATTAGGGACTATTTCTTAGGAGCCTTTTCAAATATAATGCTAGGCTAAGGTATAATTTCACTTTTCTAGGAATTCAGAATCTAAGACTCTCAGAATAGCACTGCCTGGAGCAGAGGGCAATAATGAGCCCAGCAATAAGAGAGAGGAATAATCTGCTGTATGTAAAGAGCTCTCAATTTTAAAAGTATCCTTATATAGTTCTATCTTCTCTCAGTGCTGCAGAAGTCAGAGTCAAGCTCTGTTGTATGGAAAGCCAGAGGTACCAAAATAGTTGAGGGATGGATATTCATCTTTTGCATATTTTGCCATACAATTCAGCCAAATGACTAACTACCCTAGAGTATTTAGAAATATGAACATGTGAATTAAAACCTTACTGACTTTCTATAATTTCACAGAGGCATATCTGTCCCTGTTTAGTGACGTAAAAGTCCCATAAAAAATTCACTTATTTATTTTTTCCACTTGAAACAAGTCAGATAGCCACAGGTTTCTTTAAAGCAATTGAAGTAGATGTCAAATAATTAGGACAATGTTAGATTTCTACCAAGACCATCCCTCCTGGCTGATAATAGAGTGAAAACTCTCGTTTCTGTATCTCCTGCCTCTCCAGCAGTATGCTAGTCTCCTGGTTTCAGCTGGTCGTGCCAGGGTCATAGCAGGATGCCCTAGTTTTGAATTCAGCCCCATCTTCAAAGATAATTTCTTTATATAGAAAGGAAAATAGCCCACTTGGCCACTGTATGTGTGAACACTTTCTACTGGGAGTGGCTTTCTTAAGACCAAGGTGCTTCCCGAAGCCGTGTTTGTTTCCGCCACCATTTTATCAGACTGAGACCTCTCATGGACAGTCACCATAACTAATTATAGGCTGCATCCAGTTTTTCCAGGGTAAGCCTGAGGTGACCCAAATATCAGGACTTAAAATTGAACCCTTATCCCATATATTAACTATATTTTATTAAGGAAGCAAACATTTGTCTTTCTCCTTTTGTTCCCTCGAAGTGTAGAAGTAGATTCCATTTGATATTAACTGGGCTTTCCAAGGGTGCATCATTCCAAGAGGGAAGAATGGTTTCCTTACGCTAGTGTTTGTCAGATGGAGGTCCAAGGATTCTCTGTAGTTAAAAATGTAGATTCTCAGATTCTACCTCAGACCTACTGAATTAGAACCATTGGAGTCCCAAGTATCTAAATGAATAAAGACTTCCCATATAGTTCTTATGCATACTAATGTTTGAAAGCCATGGTTATGGGCTTTGATAGAGACCCATGTATGTAGGGTTCCATATTCCAGAGGTAATTGATGATGAAGAAGGGGAAAGAATGCTCGAATGGGATAGAAGTGGGTGCCAGGGGAAAGCCCTGAGTTTCTATATACTTCCACAGAGGACCTCTATTCTTTCTAGAAAGATCTCTTTGGTTTGCTGGTCGCCTTCTGGTTATTCTTCCATTTATTCAGCCATCATCCTGATTAGAAGGATTGCCCCAGTGCTGCAGGTGCCCCTGCGTGTACACACACACACACACACACACACACACACACACACACACACACACAGTGAAGGACTGGGTACAAGGATATTAGCATTCACCTTCCCTCTGGTTTCAGCAGAGCATCGCCTTTGCCAAGAATTACTCTTATTTTAATCTCATTGAGGCTTTAAAATTCTTGTTTGAAGAAACACATCAAATGTGACTCTGTGCCTTTTGTAGGCGAGTGTGTGTGGGCTGCCTAATGTGCTAAAATTGTACATTAGCTTTGTTATACTACTTTTGACTCTCTCACCCAACACAAATCCATCAAAACCTATTCTTTTCTATCATCACTCACCCCATCATGAGCTAGGAAAGAATTCCCCGCCCTTTCCCCCCCCATCCCCATACACACACCTTGGTAATGTTTTGAGTTTTTCCTATTCCCAACTCAGAAAATGTGCTGCTTGATTACTCTGGTTGCTATGGCTACAGGTCTAATTTCCCTCCAGATCTGTCTTCTGATGTCACATGTTCCTGATGTGTTTGATCTGTAAGGGAGCTTTTCAGAAATTCATCTACTAGGTGTCACGAGAAAATAAGACATTAGGACATCAAAGTGGGTCATTCGTAGGCTTAGTTTCAGAGAATAATCAGTAGAATTCCTGATAGTATATTTAGAAAAAAAAATACTAAAAAAAAATACATCTTCCTAAATTCTGACATTGGTTCTCTACACTTTTTTCCCTTCTTTGTCTGCATATTTCAAGTTTTTCTAATAATCTTTATGGTCAACCTTTATCTACTAGATCTTAGTAGACCTCTTAAATGTTTCCCAAAGCATCTCATCTCTATTGGCAGGTAAACTGTCTTCATTTTGATTTTTCCTTGCCACTGAGATGATAATGATGATGATGACGATGATGATGATGATGATGATTTTTAATGTGAGAATGCAGATTATGCTTGTGGTCCTGGGCAATGTCCTCCTTTAACAAAATGCAAGCTGTGTTTAAACTGTCATCTCTAGTCTCTACTTACTGGTGCAATCAAGTTGCAGAAATTGTTCAGAGGATTCCCCAGAAACTCAGTTAGAAACAGTGATTGTTCAGTGTTCTCCTTTTGTAGTTGATGCAATCTGGCCCAAATATGTTGCTTCAAAAATATCTCAGGTGCCTTAAGAGGATTTTTGCCTTGCAGGGTTCCAACCCACTCACCAAATCAAATTTAGAAACACAAAATGAATTGATATTGCACACTAATCAGCCTTTCCACAAGGCAAAGAGTTTTCAGTATATACTTCCCCGTTTTGAAAAAAATACTGCCATTATTTTTTTGTCCCTTTGTTTAATGGCTCATTTAAAAGAAATCTTCCCCAGATCTGAAAAGACATGGCAAACTGAGTGGCATATATATGGGTAATTTGAGCTTGGCATGTTATGGAAGGAGAAGGTGTTGTTATCCAGGCCAGGGTGGACATGAGATGCTGGCATTCTTTAAGGAAAAGGTGTTTCAGGGAAAGCATATTGGAATGATGAATGCAGTCATTTGGAAACAAGACTTTTCTTTTTTTAGCTCACCTTGTCATCTTTATAGATTTATCTATTCACAGACATGGGTAGAGCCAGGCTGACACTTAAAAGGCATGTGGTATAAGACTTTTTAATGCTTGATGAAGCATGAATAAATTCTCTCTCAGAATGTGTAAATAAATGCATTAAATGCCTTGAATATTTAATTCACATGTCCCTAATCATATTTGTTGACATGGAAGATAATAAAACGTAATGACTCCTAACCTCCTAAATGGGAACAATCTCTAGGAGCTATCATTAATATGGAAAGTTTTCAAAAAAGATTGGATTTCAGTATCTAATAATAAATGTACGACCCTGCTTGAAATAATGTTTGATGGCTATTACAACATTCTCTTGGGGGGAAAAAACACAACAAAAACAACTTAGTATTTGTATATACCTTAGACACTTTTCACTTTTGGAAAATCTTTTGCCCATTGTATGCACTCTAAATTCTTTAGTATCAAAATTTTATTTTAAAGACAACCACAAAAATGTAATAAAGGAACTGTATTTGAGAAAATACCTGAAAAAAATTCAACACACTAAAAAGCAACAACTGATTTTCTCTGAATTAATTGATCCAACCACAAAGCAAATTGTCTTCCAGATCCAATTTTCTAACAACTCAACTAAGATTCAGCAGTGGTAGAACTTAGCACTGTCTACATATTAAAAAAAAAAAGTAACTGTGTTTGCAGAAATCAAAACTGTATTTTCCCTGTGTAAATATAACTTTCTATCCAAAGAATATATTATTATTATTGTTGAGTTAAAACTGGGAGTGACCCAGAGCCCCTATTACCCTTTTTAAATGGCAGCATGGAAGTCCAGTGTAGTTTGGCTTCACAAGGCTCTTGGTGGCAGAGCTTTTGCAGAAATTTGATCTGAGGGAAGAAAAAAATAAGAATGAAGGGATAATTTGGTTTGTTGGATTTCTCTGAGTTCCTGACATGTCCTAAAGCACTCTGAGTCACCAGAGAAAGTAAATTACCTTGAGTGTATTTAATTTTATCGTATTTCTTTGAAAACTGGACATCTGAATAGGTGATAAGTCTCTAATTAAACAACACATTTGTTAAAGAGAAGTCCTGCTTTTGGACCATGATGAATGATAGAGAATTTTCCTTTGTGCTTTTGCTGTTTCTCCGTGTATCTGCTACCGGCAGGCCCTTCCTTGTATTTTATCATTTACTAACATTTACAGTGTTTTTCAGTTGTTTTGCTGGAGGGTTTCTCTTTTTTTCAGTGTGAGGAATTGTTGACCTTTTGAGTACACAGAATTTAATTAGGTTTCTATGTTGGTAAATGAACTGAGATTCAAATGCTGGTCATTCAGGTGATTGGGAAGAGAGTGGTGCAGCTGGGCTATATGACTCAGGCCCCCCAAAAATTTGTCCTCTGAAGGATCCAGGATTAGTTCGGTGTAATTTTCAACGTCTTTAAATCTGGGCTCCATACTGCATTGTGTCAAGGGATGCTGTTTCTTAATAGTCCCTGAGATGGTAGAGATGATTATATATCTTAGAGCAATTCCTTGCAAGTTATTTGGGAAGGTAAACAGAAACAGAGAAAAAAACATATTTTGTTTGTAGTCTTTGAAATTCATACTCAGGAAATAGCCTTTGAAATCTATATTATCTTATTGCGATATCATAAATTTAGCTATGTTGCACATTACTCTGGAAGTACAAACCTATTGTAATGTTATATATTGCAAGGATTCAAATATACTCTGGGTCAAATTATAGCTGCTAAAACTACTGCCATGGAAAATTCTTGGGCATTAGCTTGGAAAAAAGTTTGTTCTTTTTCTTATTTTCAGAATCATAAGTGGATTCCATTGTGCCTTATTTAAGAGAAAAAAAAAGGAGGCCTTTCTTTTAAAAACAGAACACTACTTACATCTTATAATGTTTATTTAAATAGATGGGTGTAGTGGTTTAGAGTTTCATACCTTTCCTGGAAGCATAAGCCTAAATTGTATTTATACTTTCTACATCATTTATTTTTTATGTAATGTTCTAACCAGGCTGCCATTTTGGATATTAAATGCACACAAACCCTTAGCTGATTAAAGCAAACTAATCTTAAATTTACTTAATAAACATTCACTGAGAGCCAAACATCTGCCAATTTCTGAACCATGAAAGCAGAATTAAAGAAAACATAGTTCCTCTCCGTACAGAGGTGATAAAATCAGCCAATGGTGACAGCAAAGTGAGATGAATGACAGTGGGAAGCACGCTGGCCATAGAGAACGGACATCATACTCTCTTGGTGAGAATTGAGAACAAAGGTTAGCAAAGGCTTCCTGGATGAAATGGCACATAAGTTGGATAGCAAAGAGCACACAGTGAGTGGTTAACAAAAGAGTGGAGCATGGGGAGTTTTATGCAAAGGACCACCTGCTAGAGAATATACAGACAAATACGGTGGTTCCTCAAAATTGGAGGAGGGTTGCTTTGAGGGAGACAAGAGAGGTAAGCCAGGGCCACACTTGGATGACCTCATGTCCCTTGCTAAAGAATTTGGACTGTACTCTTGTGGCAATGGGAGGCTCCTGACAGGACTTGGGGTGGCATTAGGAAGATTGCTCTGCTTAGACTGGATTGGAAAGAAACAGGGCTAGGTGCAGGGAGACCATTAGGATCCAAGAGATAATGGCGGCTTACATTGGAATACGAAGAGGTTAGATGTGAGGAAGGAGTGAAGAGGGATGCCTAAGTGTTGACTAGGACATCTGCATAAATGGTAGGGCCAAAATAAGTTTGGAAAGATGATGGTCATGGGTTTTGAGTTTGAAGTTTGAAGTTTGATATTGAAGATACCATACAATATTGTTTGAGGAGACGGGAGTGATGAAAAGGCTGTCGCCTGATTAGATGATGCTTACTTGAGTGTGCGTGTGTGTGTGCGTGTGCCTGTGTGTGTGTGTGTGTGTGTATGTGTTAGTTGCAGATGATAACCCTAGAACACATATATTATGGGCAGAATATAGAGGAGCACAGACCCCAAATCTATATGATGAGGTAACCATCTAGGGGGTATTAGTGGAAGCTGAGGACCAGATTTGGAATATGAGGGCAAAGCACACAGCTGTGAGGACTGGACCAAACCCCAGGAAGTCTTGTCCATTTCTTGGCTCCTCTGGCTGCATTTCCTAGGCAAGGAGCCAAAGAAGAGGCTGATCAGGGTCCATTATTTTAGTCCAAGCACTGAAAAGCCCCAAACATATGTGTTGTCAGTGATTGGTAATGTAATATAGCACTCATTAAGTACTCATGCATTTAATTAATTGTGCTAGAGTATCATTAAGAGTTCCTGGATGGGATAGCACCTATGTGAAGTTTTGGATGACAAAAGCAAAGGTGACTAAGAATGGGGAAAGAAGATATTCCAAGTAGAGGAACATTTGTAAAGAACTGCTTTCTTAATGGTAAAAGAATTCTCCCTATGTGCCTAAAATAGTTTAAGGTGTCAAGAGAGAGAAAGAGAAACAGCAAGAGAGAGAGAGAGAGAGAGAGAGAGAGAGAGAGAGAGAGAGAGAGAGAGAGAGAGAGAGAAAGAAAGAATCAGAAATCCATTCAAAAGCTTTAAAGAGTTGCCAATAAACTTGGAAAAGATCATTTTCATCATCTAACTCAGTGGTTCCCAGGAAGAGCCAGGTGCAATAATGAGGATCAGGGGCACTGGAGACAGACTGGTTAGGGTGGGACCCCAGCTCCCCACTTACCGGGTGTATGTCCTCAGGCACGCTTCTCAACATTCCTGGAGCTCAGTTTCCTTAGCTATGAAAGCAAGATAATCACAAACAATACTAGGCCCAGTGGGTCATTGTTTAAAGTGCTTAGCCATTGTTCCTTACAGGTTATCCATTATTATGTTTTTATTTTTCCTAAACATGTATCCGTGGATCGATTTGTTCAGAACCACTAGGAGAGATTTTGGAAAATATAGTTTCCTGATTTCCCAACTCCAGGACTTGTGGTTCAGTAGATGACAGGTGAAATACAGAAATATGAATTTTCATAAAACACAAACGACTTTGGGATCTAGTGCATGCTATGAATGAAGAAACTTGATCCAGAGATGTTAAGTTACTTACCTAAGGTGAAACAGAAAATTGAGATGGAGGTAGGTCCAGGAACCAGGTCTGCTCATTGTAAGTTCTGAAATTCCCACATCCTTAGTCACCCCAATTGTATCTAAACAAAATCATTATGCATAAAACACAGCAACTGTGTTAAAGCATCCACCATGAAAAGAAAAAGTCAATTTACCCTCCTCAGAAAAAAAATTGAAGGCAGAAGGAATTTAATCCCAGGTGGCAAAAACATAGGTATACCTGAAATAGAACACTATCAGAAAAGACTTCCAAAGTACATAATAATCCTAGACTGACAGGATAAATGTTAGCCATGATGCTAAGCGAGGTATGGAAAGAACATATTACTTTCAGATAATACTCAATACGATGGCACTTTTCAACTAGAAATACCTAAATAGAAATTGGATGACTAACAATTTCTGTTATAATATTTATTTCAAACACCATTTGTAAAAGAGAATACATTTTTGGTTTAAATTATAAATGTTGAAGTTAAAGCAGAACATCAAGAGGGTTTTCTTTGTTTTCTGGGGTGATGAAGAGTTCTTTACTTTCAAAGGATATCTGATTTCAAGAAGTGCTTTTGACAAAGTTTCTGTGGATAACCCCCTGGGTAAAGTAGTAAATACATATTAAACGCTGCTATTATATAATGCATACAAAGCTATTTAAACAGCTCTCCCCAAGAGATATTCCTGCCTAAGGAGGGGTGTCTAGTTTCTGGCACATGGTGGGAGCTTATTGAATGGTGTTTGGGTGAGTGGGTAAAGGAGTTAATAATTCAATGAGCAAAAAAAATGAACAGTACCATAGTTTTTTTGCCATTGTTGGCATTTTTTAAAACAGTGTAATCTGTGGCTTATTTTACAATTGAATTAGCTTGGGTGATTTGTTTTTTAAGAAATAGTAACTGACAGTGGCTAAAGAGATTTATTGGAAGTGAAGGTACGTGGGCTAAGAATGGGGATTGGAGATGGTAGTTCTGAGGGCCCAGGATGAAGGCACCAATGGAGAGTCAGCCCCTGGCTCCTCCACTGGGAGGCATCAGCCCCCCGCCAGCCTGCATTTCTGTGCTCAAGGTTCACAATCCCAGGAGAGGGCCCCAAGGAAGCCATCTTGAATAACAGTACCATCAAAACTGTGCCCTACTGGGAGGGGGAGCAATTCTCCAAAACACAGTTGGGGTGCTTTACCAGAAGAAGGGGAAGTGGATGCTGGGCAAAAACCATAGAGGTCCACTACATCAATGAGTATCAAATCCTGAATTTTAAGCTAAAAAAAAAAAATAAAGAATTACCAAGTAAAGAAAGGTAGAAGTAAACATTGCTTTTTCTACAAGGAATTGTCAAACATATTTGGAAACTTACATTTTCTACACATGATTAGAAAGGTCTTTATGGTATCTGAAACCCAAATTCTGATAGGGTGGGGCTCCTACACATACAACCAACAATTCTCCCGACACTAGCAGAATGTCTGAGAATTCAACTCTATCCTGACACTATCTACCAGGAGACAGCATCAGGTTAAGGGTTCAGTCCCACAAGCCTGCCCCTTACCCTCACTTCAGATGCTAGTCTCAAACCCAGGTTGTTAGCTGTGCTTCTGACCAATGAGACTGAGGGTCTTTATGACTTTGATTAAATTAAGTTTTGAATCCTAGCTCTGGAAATAATCTCTCTGTCTCTATACCCCCCAGAAACCTAGCCTTTCCCTTCAACAATCAGCACCCACCAAGGCAGCTGAAGACAGTAGCCAGGACCTGACTAATTGTCACAAGAGTCCAACCTATGACAGGCTAACGATAACATCTTGACCTAGATTATGTTTTAGTTCCTCAGCCCTAAGTTATGATGACCTCCTGTCTACTTCCCCATGAGACTGGACAGAGGGACACAGGGACAGACCTCAGAGCTGTTCTCAAGACCTAAAGAAATGATTTATTATCCTTACCTCACCTCCAACCAATCAGCTCCCTCCATGACACTGAACACCTTACCCACACTGTCCATATATGGATGGGTTTATTCCTGAGTTCTCTATTCTGCTCCGTTGGTCTATGTGTCTGTTTTTATGCCAGTACCATACTGTTTTGATTACTATAGCCTTGTAGTATGATTTGATGTCAGGTAGTGATACCTCCCACTTTGTTCTTATTTCTTTCTTAAGATTGCCATGACTATTCAGGGTCTTTTATGAGCATAAGCTCCCTGTCTCTGAATTCACCAATATTAAACTATTTTTCTTTCTATATTGCAAACTCTTGCTTATGCATTTCTTTGGACTAGTTCGTGAAGGCAGGCGGACTCTAGGAAAAACACTGGGGTTCCGGTATCCTCAACTGGCAACATATTGGAGATTCCAACAACCCCCTACAACTCAGGATGCCAATTGTGAGTCCTGATTGTTACCTGTACCTGTGACTGGTTTCCATGACCCTCACCTTGGGTTCAATTAATTTGGTAGAGCAGCTCACAGAACTCAGAGAAACATTTTACTCACTAGATAAACAATTTATTATAAAAGGATTTAAATCGGAATAGCCAGGTGGAAGAGAGACATAGACAGTGAAGTATAGGGAAAGGGCTCTGAGCTTCCCTGTCCTCTCCAGAAGTGCCACTCTCCCCGAATTTCCATGTATTCACCAACCCCAAAACTCCTCAAACCCAACCCTTTTGGGTTTTTATGGAAGCTTCATTACATAGGCATGAATGATTAAATCACTGGCCATTGATGGTTGATCCAAATTTTAGCCCCTCTCCCCACTTAGGAAGTCAGGGAGGTGGGACTGAAAGTTTCAACCTTCTAATCACAGCGTTTTCCTGGCAACCAGCCCCCACCCAGGGGTGTGGTCCCAAAGTCACCTCATTAACATAACAAGTGACACCTTTGTTGCTCTCATCTCTTAGGAAATTCCAAGGGTTTTGGGGGCTCTATACCAGAAACCAGGAGAAAGACCAAATATCTATTGCATTTATATAAATCACAATATGACAGAAGGGCTGCCTGAAAGATAGCATAAAACAAGAGATAGTCCTAGGGTCCCCTCAGGCACATTATAGCTCAGGATACATACTCAGGAAGAAGAAGACAATGATGACTTAGAGAGCATCTGCGGGAATATGCTCACTCCAAGACTGAAGTGACGAGAAAAGGTCTCACTTGAGAAAACTTGGCAGACCCCAGACTAAGAGGTCATGTTAACACTTGGGTGGAAGAAGTAAGCGATCTGTCCAGGCAGCTGATCACAAACCAGTGCACTGAAGTTAAAAGGGTTCTAGCAGAGTTTGGATGTGTCCTACTGTCTGACTCAAAAGAGGGCTGCATAAATTTGAGGTGGGTTTAATTTAATAGGCCTTCATGATGCCTCAGTGGAGAACTCGGAAAATGATTCCAAAACAATTTAGTGATGACCTTTTTGGTATTAAGAACTTGTTATTTGGAAAAGTTCTATGGAATATGGTCCACGAAAAGAAAAGAAATGCCTTCTGCAATATCGTACATATATTGTGTTCACTGATAATTCTAGAAACAAGGAAAAGGAAGCAAAGAATGGCAAGATTTTATCAACTGATCAAATACTTTCTGATTAATTGGCACACAATCAGAAAAGTAATCTATGAGGGAAGCAACCAATAATTGGGGTTTTTTCAAATACATTTTTTGGCAACATTTACAGGGTGTATGTGATACATGTTAATTGCCATTTCTACCCCTTTACCTCTGATTATGGATGACACAAAGGCCCCGAGGGAAGCTGAGGGACTCAACTTTGCAGGCGGATGAAGGCTTAATTGCAGCCCTGTCTTCATCCCACACTAATGGCTGGCACTTGTGATTAGTTCAGGTGTTTCTCAATGTGTGCTGATGTTGAAGCCCTCATTCTTTTCACTCCAGGGGGAGGCAGAGGGTGCAGAGCATCAGGACTGGAGCTCAGGAGCATCTTCAGGGTTTCTCCTTTTGTTCTATTATGAACCATTTTAAATATTTAGAAAATTATGGGGAATAATGAACTCCCAGGTATCCATCCCTCAGATTGAACACTTCATGATATTTACTTTATCCCCCCCACTCCCCCCTTTTTACTTCTTTAAATGCATAAACAATTACCGAGAGAGCTGTGGTTCCCCGGGAGGAGCAGCAGCTGGCAATCAGCAAACGAGAAGCAAAACACGGTGCAACATGGAGCGTTTTCAATTCCCGCTTCACTTCAATGGAAGAAAGAAAACACACATTTAGAGCACCTTCTACACGTTTGATGCTGGGCCAAATTCTCTCACATATTTTCAGTGGCAGGATGGTAAATTGGCTCTCTGAGGGAGAAAAGGAAAAAACAAAAGCCTGATTTTCAGTGTTTGTTGATTTTGGAGTGTGTAAAGACGCTTACCCTTGCTGGTGTTGAGCTACCAATAGTTTAACAACTGGCTTGCAAAGTCCCTGAATATTTAACCATCTGCTCCTGTGCGCCAGGACAAGCTGACTTCAGTGTGCAGCGACACGCGTTCATTCATTCAGCAGAAATGGACGGGGGCGCTTCATGTGCTATGCATGTTGTGAGAATAGCAGCCTTTCTTAGAAAGCGGCCTTTCTAGTCAACTCTAGTCCTAAGAAATTAAGGGGTTATTATTAGTCCACATCGTTCTATGGATGTGGAAACAGGCCCTGAGAACTTAAGTAATACAGAAGCTGCTACTGATAATGCTCCCATATCACCCTGGTGTTTACCTTATCCAGGCTTGCAGCCTAATTTACATCCACCTGTACCTGTGACTCTGTCTGCGGCTCTCTCTGCCCACCTAAGTTTTCTCTGCCTGTAAGCAGGACAGGTAGGAGAGTCTGGCGGAATTAATGTCCCCTAGGAGCCACCTGCAGCCAATGATTGATGGTAGTTGGTGGGTAAATAACCCATCCTCTTCACCCCTGCAATGGGGTAACCCTGGAGTACATCTTTCCCACTGGGTCCTCCAGGAGGATTAAGCTCATATGATTTAGTTCCCCTCACTGGAACTGACTTGAAAATGAACTCTTTGTTGTCGCCTTCCCTTCCTGCATCCTCATGCCCCGCCTATGTTCCCTGCATCTGCCTCCAGGGTACACTGCTTGCACTGTAATCCCTGCCTCAGGCTCTGCTTCTGGGGGAAACCAAACTAAGACAGAGCACAGGTTGGATCAGACTGCAGAGCTTGGCTGGCTAGCTTCTCCCACCCACCAACCTGCTTCCTAGAGCTCATTCTTGGCCTTAATACTTCTGGTTCACACTTAAATGCCACGACCACTGAGGGGTGACAGCTCTGGGAGAGTGACATCTTTCTCCCACTGTGGCTCCTAATCTGTCCCCATGGGGAAGAACCAGATTCTCCAGAGATATAGACCCCTGGATGCTGCAGCTAAATGCCACACTTGTTCCTCGTTCGTGCATAGACCCCGAATGGGGCCTTCTTGTCTGTTGGACTGTGCTGACCTGGAAAATCAAGAAGGGTGATTAAAGATATAATTTATTTCTCACCTATAAATCTAGACCCCAGTGTCACATTGAGGAGCTTGGCGTACCTGTATGCTAATCGCTCTCCCACCCTTTTCCACTGCTTCCTGCTAGCCCCACTCAGAAAGCCAGAACAGAAAGCGCCTTCTAAACCAAAGGCCTCCGAAGCGGGTAAATCTTCCCTGAGCTGTGCCATTTCACAGTGGCTTTGCCTGTCACCTGCTCCTGAAGGAGTACCTGCCTCTCCCCTATGGCACTTACTATTGTTTTAATTTCATATTATTTCTATGCTTATTTAACACCTGTGTCCCCCCAATAAATTGCAAGCCCACAGATGAGGATCTCTGTCTGTTTTTTCTACTCTCTAGGGATATTCGACATCCAGCATGGTGTCAACATAGTAAATGCTCAACACTTCTGAATGAATACATTGAAGAGGGAAAAAAAGCAAAAGAATAACTCTGCTTGCTCTGTGTTAAAGGTGAACCCAGATATTGACTTTATCCCTGTCCCTGTGACCCCCTGCCCTTGGATGTATTTCAATATCAAAGAGCATCAGTCTAGCATGATGTATTCCAGCAGGGACTCTGGAGTTAAATGTCTGTGTTCCAATCGTGGCTAGGCCATTTATGAGCTGTGTGACCTTTTGCGACTTACTAAACCTCTGTGTTCTTTAAGTTTCTCATTTGCAAACTAAGGAAGAGTACCTATCTCTAAGAGTTGTTTTGAGGAGTAAAAGCTCTAATGTAAATAAAATGCTTACAACAGTTACTGGCACATAGTAATAATAACAGAGTATTTGCTCAAAATCAAGTATTTACTTAACATTTAACTCTTACTACCATAGTACTACCTTTTTTTTTTTAAGTGAATTGTGCATTTGTCTAAAGAAAACTGCTATATGCTTTAGGATCAATTTCAGGCTCTGATGCTGTGAGCTGCCCCCACAAGTCCCTTGGTTTCATCCATCTCCCTGCTACTGTCTAAGCTCCAGGTTTCCTGGCTGCTATCCTTTTCCCCAAACATGGCACAGTTTTTCCTGTTTCTGGGCCTTTGTCCACACTGTCCTCTCTGCCTAGAGTGCCCTTGACGTTACCTCTGATTCTTTCAGGAGTCACCACTTGCATGGGGGCTCCCTTGATCTAAAGAAGCCCAGTCTTTAGATCTTCAGCAACTCTATCTCAGAGCATTTATAATTAAGTGTAACTATCTAATTCAGTTGTTAAATTTCTCTCTCCCACCAGAACATCAGCTCTATGGGTGTACCGCCTCCCTGCACCCAGGACTGAGCGACAGTACAAATGCTGAATCAATGAGCATTAAGGCACTGCATTAGGTTGCTGATTCCAAGACTCGACCCCTGGACCACCATGTTGCTCCCATGTGGCCACTCACCTTTTGCCACCTCACCCAGCCCTGACCTCAGGCTCAGTCTTTCCCCACCCCACCCAGCCCTGACCTCAAGCTCTCAAGCTCTGTCTGCTGCTCACAATTCCCGGCCTCCAGGCCCTTTTGAAATCCTTTAGTCTCCTAGTTCATTGCCACTTGCCCCCCCCCACCACCACCACCACCATGGCTTCTCATTACACTTATCACAGAATGAAAAGGTCTTTTTATTGTCACTTGTCTTTTTCTGCCCTCTCTTGCTCATGGTGCTCCAGTGAGACCAACCTTCTTTTGTTCCTCAACATGGCAAGCATGTTGCCACCTCAGGGCCTTTGCACTTGCTGCTCCTACCTGAAATGCATGTCCCTTACCTCGTACCCTAATAGGCTCTGTCTCTTAACTTATCTTTCAGCTCAATGGAAACTTCCCTTACCACCCGCCGCCCCACTGTTACATGGCACTCTGAGAGAGCTATACTGGTTTATGTTGTCACCTGTTTTATTTTCTCCATAGCTCTTACCACTATTTGAAATCTGCCTGACCAACTCTTGTCCTAAAACGTATACTTGTTAGAGCTGGTAACTTTACCACTCCTCTTATACATTACTGTACTGAAGGTGCCAAAAAAAATGAATACACGTTTCAATTTTCGTTTCTTAAAATGTGTATATATTTTTTGGCACCAGGTTTTTGGCACCCTCTGTATATCTAATGTCATTATATATCAGCCAAGCCCCCATGCTTGCACTGACCAAGCCAGTGTCTGGCACACAATAAGTACTTAAGAAATATATGGTGAATGAATGACAACATGAAGAAACTAATGGCTTTGTCTGTCCCTTACTGTGGACACACTGACTCTCCTCAGAATCTCTGTTTGCTGAGTGGAGTTTGAAGCCCTGGGCTGGGCCCACGGACCCTGATACTGCTGTTGAAGGCATGGCTACCATGGCCGCCATGGTCATTATGTAATTGGCTCTGGGTCATCATTGGGCTTTGCTTCCTTCCCTTTCTCTCTTTTTTCCTGGATAGCATCCTCTCTCTAACCTTCTGAACTAACAGTTTTAAAAGGCAGCCCCAGATGGCTTTAGATATTGGCAAATCTCCAGGTTCAAATCTAGGCTCTTCTACTTATGAATTCTGACTTTCACCAGGTCACTTCCCTTCTCTGAGCCTGAGCCTCCTAAACTATGAATAGCTACTGTAGAAAGAAACAGCACATAGTCATTGTCTCACGGGGTCATCGGGAAGATTAAATGAGATAATACAATAAAAGTGTTTGGCACAGCAGTAAATGCACAATAACCGTTTGATACTTTGACAGTCGGCTACACTTTCGATTTGGCTTCAAGTCCCTGCATCTTTCCTACTCCATAAATTTTCATCTTCCCTGACACCACAGTCTTGTCCCAGCCAAGCCCCCATGCTTGGACTGACCAATGAATTAATGGCCGTATATCATTTTGAGTGACAGCCTTGCAGTTCTGCAGAAACTGTAAATATGACCCAAACCAAAGAAGCAGCTGGATCCTAGTGCTTACAGCTATCACTCTGCATGTCATCTCATCACAGCACCTACCCCAGAATCCCCTTGTGTGGCCTCCCTGGTAGGGAGGAGGGTCAGATGCTGGCACATCAAAATCACAGAGAGCTGATGCTTCATCGCTCAAGCCCCATTTCTAGTGATGCAGGTAGAGTTTTTATAGAAATATTCTGATGAGACTATAATAATTCACATTCTGCAAACCCATACGGGAAAAATAAAATCTTCAAACCAGATGGCAAGGTAAAGTAGTAAGCATGGGTCTATTCGCTTAGCAAGCAGGCCACAAAGAAGCTGAGACATTTCATCACCTACTACAGTCCTTCCCAAAACTGAATATGGAGACCATTCACCTGTGACACTGGGTCTTTCTTGCTCCCTTAGAGTTGTCTAGTGACCAAGCCAGTGGCTCCAGACCCTCCTACCTACTCTGTCTTGATGTAAGTGAAGCAAAGTATGAAACAATCCCAGGTCCTTGTCTTTCTGATAGAAAGTGCTGTAGCTCACAATTCAGCCCTCAAACCGTTCAAAGTGAGTGAGTTTCTCACCACTCACTTTTCTAGCAAGACCTTAAATATAAGTTAAAAAGCCCTCTCAGAAGATGGAAGCAAATATAGGAATACAAAGTAATAAAATGCCGAGACATAGTCATTAGGATTTGTGGCGAGTGCTAAGTCGTTATTGCTTAGTGCATCTCTCTTGATTCATTAAGTTGGAATGAAAACCAGTGATGTTAAGTAAGCTATTGTTTAGGAATCAACAATCACTCATCTTCCGTGCAGGCTAAAATCTTTGGAGGAGCTTGAGAGCATTTAATAAAGCCATTTACCTGTCATTGGCCTCTCTTTAATTCCTTGGTTATAAAATGAAGTATTTCCAAACATCTCATGAAAAGAAATTAGACAGAGTCAAAAATGCATTGTATCAACAGGAAGTAAATTATACGCATTCTGTAAATACGACTTCACTGAGAATATCACTGCTCCATGCTAATTACTTTATTACGGACAAAAAGCTTTATGATTGAATATGTAGTACAGTCTTAAGTCATCATTAAAGGTGAAAGTCTTTCTGCCACTGACTTAAAAAACCCCCTAGAATGATGGAAAATCTTCTTTGTTGAAAGACCTTCAGTCAAATGCATTATCTAATTAGAAGGCAGACAAATTTCATTGTTTAAAAAATTGATTATCACAAACGTTTTATTTTGACTGCTCAGGGGTAATCTTGGTGAAAAGCCCTTCTTCAGAAACCTTTGCCTCTGCAGTTGTGTTGGTTGTTTTCTTGTGGATTTTCTACGCCCTCCAAATGTGTGCATGTAGGAACATTGCTGTATCAGTTATCTACTGGTGTTTAACCTACCCCTCACGTTAGTGACATTAGTCAACCCATACTTATTATCTCTCAGCTTCTGTGGGTCAGAAATCTGGGCATGACTTAGCAGAGTCCTCTGGGTTCCAAAAAAAGCTTTAATCAAGGTATTGGCTGAGACTGCTGTCTTCATTTTAAGGCTTGACTGGGGATGGATCCTCTTCCAAGCTCACTTAGTGATTGTTGTGTTGTCCATTCCTCACAGGCTACTGGACTGAAAGCCTCAGGCCCTTACTGGCTATTGGCCAGAAGACTCCCTTGGTTCTTTGTTACATGTGTCTCTCCATAGCATATCTTGCAACATGGTAGATTGCATCATCAGAGATACCAGCAAGATGACAAGACCAGGAGTAAAAGCAAGATGGAAGACATAGTCTTTTGTTACCTGATCATCTTACCACTTTGCCATATTCTATTTGTTAGAAGCAAGTCACTAGGTCTGTCTACACACAAATGGAAAGGATTTCCCAAAGGCACGAAGACCAGGATCTAGGGCTCATTGAGGAGCATCTTAGAGATTGCTTGCCACAAATGCCAAAGACCAAAGTCTAAAATTATTTTGAATCTATGATGACTCTCTACGAGAACACTGAACTGCACAATGAAAGACAATATACTCATATTAGGGAGTTTTTATGCATAGACCTAGATGACACACTGGAGTTCAAATTCTAACTCTTAATGTCCTGATTGTAAGAATATGAGCAAGATAGTCAATCTCTATCTATAAAATGAGCTAATTTCTGCCTCATAGGATAGGAAAATATAAAAATTTCAGTATGTTCTTACTACGTAGTGAATAGTATTAGTAATAGTTACAATATTTTGCGTGACCTACATAGAATGCATTTTTCTATAAGTAACAGAAAAGTAGAGTGGCTCAAAAAAAAGAAAGGATTATTTATTTCAAACAACAAGACAGACTACAGTTGATAGAGTAGGCTAATGATGATATTGGGGACCGGAACTGACTCTTTCTTTTCATGTTGCTCTCCTTGGCATGTTGGCCTTTGTACTTATGCTTGTGGCTTCATAGTTGTAGAGTTGCTCCTCCATCTCCATTCTCATCTCCATGTTCCAGCAGAAAGAAGGAAGAAGGGGATTCCCAAGATAATGGTAAAGTCTTAGAATAACAGGTAGGTAGTAGGCCTAAAGAGCAACCAGTCCAAGTTTAAGGAGGACAGAAAGAACGCTCTAGAATTTTTCCAAGTCAAAAAAGTAAAACTGACAGGCTAACTGATATGATTAAAGTGCATTGAGAGGAGATTTATGAATATGGTAGGAGATCAAGCAATGACTTACTAACAGGAAGATTAAAAGCTAGATGGAAAAAAAAAGTGAGGCAATGGTTAATTCCAGGGAAAGCAAAAGGTTATATAGAGATGGAAATGAAATGACAGAGTACTAAAAGGATTAACTGTGAATACTATTTATATAGCCATACCATTGAATATTGGTTTAATATCCAAGAAACGCAATATAATTATTTCAGAATGATAGAGAGAGAAGAAATGTGTGTGTGTGTGTGTGTGTGTGTGTGTGTGTGTGTGTGTGTGTTAGAGGTCATGTTAAAAAAAATCAAATCTTCAGTTTTAAAAAAATACGAAGGCAACAAATAACAGAATACTATCAAACCAACAACCAGCAGATAGGTGTGTTATGTAGAAATGTGGAGGTAAATCTTAGAAGTTGCAAGTGGTTCCCCTTAGGGACTGGGAATCAGAGGTAAGAAAGGTTGAGGAGAGAATGTTTGTTCACCCTAACTGCAGCCCCAAGGCAAGAAAAGTCCATGAAGCCTGGTACAAATAAATGTGGCAAGGGGATAGAATTGAAAATATAACTGTGCTTTATGTATGTATGTATGTATGTATGTATGTATGTATGTATGTATTTATTGTACTCTTTTAATCAAAGAATGAGAGCCATGTTTTATTGCTTCTTAAGGGCTTCCCAGTAGAAAGTTCATTTCAATTAAGTATTTCTTTGCCTGAGAAAGGAAGGGCTAAAAATGTCTGGCCTTATTTTGAGGAGGCATTTAGAGTTTCTAGGACTAGGGCAGGAAAGGAAAGGTGGCTAGTCCTGAGATTGATGTAGCCTGGTATACCACACCCATGCAGCACCCAAGGACAGTTCAGGCCCTCTAACGTCATAAACTCTGATCATAAACTCCGCAGCATCAAAAGCTTAGTAGCTGATCTGAGCATAAAAGGCCTGATTGCTGGGGAATTTGAGAACTACCACTTTAAATAACCAAATGGCCTTGATCGATAAATACTTCAGTGAAGACCGAAAGGCGCTTCCTCAAAATTCTTATACTGAGTTGGCCTCTTTTGGATTCCTGTACCAACAAAGCAAAGGAGGGAGCCCCTCTGATGATCAATATTGGGTCTCTTGTCAACCCAAGCAAGGGATGTTCTAAACTGGGTTGAAATTTATTTTGAAAGTATCTTCAGTGTGAAGTTTCTTGTTATAGAGGAAATTCCATTTTTCTGGATCATCCTAAAGAAGGACACATCAATCCAGGGGTAAGCGTGTAAGAGGAAGATAGAAGCAGGACTAGAATGCTAGCTTTAAAAACAAGGGACCATGCATTTCTTGAATAAATGAGACACTATTTGAGACATTGATTCCCAAAGGAAAGGACTCGTCACGTAGCCAAATAAAATAATAAAATAAAATTCAAGGGGTTAAAATGAATACTGAAATGTCACTAGAATAAAACATTGTCCAGGCTTTGGTGAATCAGTGAGTGCCGAGGGGATTTGTGGTAAGCTCAGGACTGAGTTTACTCTGTGCCCGTCTTAGACCTTTTTGCCTTCTTGTGCCCTTCTTCCTTAGCACATGCAGACAGGAGAACTGTATCTGGCATGACAAAAGATGGAAGTTGGACTTATTTCTAAATCTTTTTTTTTGCTCCAAATTAAAACATAGGGAATATAGTCAATGGCATAGTAATAACTATGTGTAGTGCCAGGTGGGTACTAGGCTAGTCAGGGGGACCACTTCTTTTATTTATTTATTTGTTTATTTATTTATTTTTTAATTAGTTTCAGGTGTACAACACAGTGCAATAGTTATACATTTTACCCCTCAAAGTGACAAACCCCCACCCCCAATTCGCCACCCCAACTTCTTAAATTATATTAAGGTCTAACCGCCATGCTGTACACTTAAAATTAATATAAAATAATATTGAATGTCAACTGTAATTGAAAAATTAAAAAATAGGGGAAGGTGAAAGCAAATACAAGGTTCAAATTTCCAAGCATAAAACAAATAAATTGGGGATGTAGTCAATAATATTGTGATAGCGTGGTACAATGTCAGATGGTTGCTGGACTTTTCATGGTGATCCCTTCTTTAGGTATATAAATGATGAATAACTAGGGTGTATACCTGAAACCAGCATATTAGTTTCAGGTATATGTTAGTTATGTTTTTAAAAATCTTCTAAAAATAGTGTCATAAAAAACTCCAACAAAATGTAAAGCTGTATATTATTTGTTAAATGAAAAAAAAAGAAAGTTTCCAAAATCTTCCTACATCTAAATGCAGTGATGAAATCGCTGCAACTCTAGGCACGAAATTCCCTACAGCTTTTGCTCACAACTGTTAGCTCTAATGGGCTATTGACTGAAGCTTAATTTGGCTTCCAGGATATGGTTTATGTGTGTTCTGTACAGTCTGTAAGAAACACAGGACTAGTTTTGTTTTAGGAAATGAAGATTAATAATCAGCAGCTGGCCCACTAATAACCTTGGATGTGTGAGACAAAAACAAAATTTTAGATAAATTTATAATCCCATAAATATTGGTGAAGCAGTAAAACTTTTGATTCTAAATTAGTTAAGTTTCAAAGACCATCAAACACGTTTACTGCTGCCTTCCTTTCCTAAATTATCCAGCTGGGACCTTCAAAGAATGATATCTACCATCTTCTTTTAAACCAGTCTTATTTTTTCAGCATTTGTAGAGGATGTATTTGTATTAATATTGTACTTCTTATTTGAAGACTCAGCATCAACTGGTAACTATGGAAATGGCAGCGACATTAATGCAACACACTTGTGTCATGTACTTACCCTTTTTTAAGCCTGCATAATCTCCTGGGGTAGAATGTTTTACCTTTGCATTTTCAATGTGATTTTCTCCCCTATGTTCAGATGTGGTTTTAGTCTGGGAACATTGCCCTTTCTGTGCTCAAGAATCAGAAATAATTGCTTTTGCCCAGTGCTTTATAGTTTATAAATCATTTTCCCATCTTTTGTGCTTTGCCCTAAAACCGCTCTTTGCAATAGGTATCATTATTCCCTGATGAAGAAAACAAGATTTAAAGATGTTAGGTCACTTGCTGAAAATGAACACAAACAGGAAGTGGTAGAGAGTAAGAGCTCAGGGTTCCAAATCTCAGGTTATTTTCATCTTGATAGAGAAGGGAAGGCCTTGGGTGACACAGATAAACTCTATGCCCTAACAGTGGGGTGGTGCGTTACACCTCACAGAGAATGGCTCCGGTCTCTCTCCTCTCTGTGCCTTCTATTCTTTCAAGGAAGCACTCAGTATTTTCTCTCCGCCTCCTCCTGCTGCTCTCTAGACACAATTTTCTATCAATTATTTTCTAAGCTGAGTTTCCTCTAAAACGGACCCTGAAAACATTTTCAGTGCAAGTTACTTATTTGGGAGAGGATTCCAGGTAGCACGGTGAGGGAGTGAGGAGGCAAGTCAAGAAGGAAGCTCAATGAAAGGTTGAAAGCCAGCTCAGAACAGTCCCATCCTTCATAGGCTGAAGCTTGCTCTGGGGGCGTGAACTTCCTGGTTTGCCACGTGTAGGGGCTGCCCATGCTCCTGTGGCCAGAGAAAGTCCACAGGCAGAAACCTGGGCATCTGAGACAGGAAGTCATTAGCATGTATGACTTTTGTCCACTAAAGTTGTGGTTTTTTACCTTTGAGTAGACAGAGGGATATGGTGATATGGTGGGGGTGGGAGTGGGGGAGAGGGGCAATTGTGTCTTCTATAGCCATTTATTGTTTAGTGTAAACTTTAGTCACTTGGTAACCCATCTTTCAAAGCATTTGACATCTTCTCTCAGGTCTCCTAGTTGTAAGTGACAGAAGACTGACTCCAAACTGGCTTTAATAACAAAATAAATGCATTGGATCATGTAGAGGGCAAGTCCAGAGGGAGGCCTGGTTTAGGTGCTAAACGATGTAAGGGCTCCTGCATTTGGTTGTCTCTATGTCCTATATGTGGTTGTTCTATTTTCAGAAAGGCTCTTTCTTCATAATCAACAGTGGCTGCTAGCAGTTCCTAGTTTTATGTCCTTCTAAGAATATAGAAGAATGAACATTTTGGAATGTTTAGCAAAAGTACTAAATTATATTCTTATTGGATTACCTAGGTCACATGGCCACACTTGAACCAATCACTACGGCCCAGGGACTGTGACACACCAATGATCTTAGACCTACATCATATGTCACATCCTGAGTCCAGCTTCTCTGGGCTCAAGTTGGGACAAGTGGATCCCCAAATGAAAGTTGTAGCTATCTCTTGCAGAAGGGATAAGAGGTATTGAGAAGACAAAGAATAAACATCCAGTTTATTAAAGAATAAATCACCCAGGAGAATGACATGTCAATACTTATCTCTAAATGTCATTTTTTTAAAATTGGGGAATTGGGGGAGGGGAACAATATTGGGGAATGGAGGAGGGGTATCAGCCAAGTTGTTGTTCTTCTATCTTAGTTGTGGAGGGCGGCCAGTCTCCATCTGGCTGCCCTGTCAGCAGCTCGTGGCCTCTAAGCTCAAGGTGCTGTGTTATAATCTTAGTTGCAGGTGGGCATAGCCACCATCCCATTGCGGAGCTGAACAAGCAGCCTCATTGTTAAGAGCGCACACTCTATCCTCTGAGCCCCACTGGGCAGCAGCTCAGCTCAAGGTGCTGAGTTCAGTCTTGATTGTGGGCGGGCGTAGCCCACCATCCCCATGCAGGAATGGAACCAGCAACCTTGTTGGGAGCATTGTGCTCTCATCAGCTGAGCCATCCTGCCACCTGTTGGCAGCTCAGCAGCAGCTCAGCTTGGGCACAGCATCACTGTGGGAATCGAACCGGCAGCCCTGTTGCTCAGAGCTTGCACTGTTGAGCTAACTCTTAACCAACTGAGCCACTCGGCTGGCCCTAAATGTCATTCCTTGAAAGTGTTTTAGACTTGAGAGAGCAGGAGTGGAACATGGGCGTAATGGACGATACTCACTAATCTAGCTCAAGGGATGGTGGAACTTGTTTCTTGTGACTCCTGACACATGAGTTCAGGCAACCCCTAACCCAGTCTGTACCTGTGCAATTCAGACAATTCAGAGGGAATTCCTTGAGCACATACTATGCACAACGCTATGTCCCCTGTCAGTTGTTCCTTCTGCTGGTGATATTCTCTGTCCTAGACGAATCAGAGCATGTGCTGTAATCTTTGGCAGCCCCAAGAGAATATTAGCAGAGAATGCAATATTTTTCATCTCTGTACTCATCCATTCTTTCGTTGGTCCAGCCAGCCATGACTGTATGCCTTTTATGTCCACAAAGAAGGCAAAGACTAATAAAAGCAGGTATGTTGACTTTAAGGGGCTGAAAATCTAGACCAGGATTTGTTAGGAGAAATAAGACACAATATCTGTACAAAAATATCTCTGATGTGAGGCAAAAATTGATTAGTGCCATAGTCATAAACAAATCCCACTTGTTTCAGTAAAAGAAATGACCTCTGGTTTCCAGGGTGGAATCAAGATGGAATCTGATGAAAGAGGGGGACAACTAAGATGAAATCAGTGTTTGCATTTTAGAATACTTGAAATGCTTGGCATGATCCAAGTTCTTAGTCTAATAAATTAAACACATTTATTTGAAATGGCAATTCTTGCAATTCCGATTATTTCAGATTATGGCTGATGTTTAACCCCATTCCCTAGGAATGTGCTTTTTCTGTTTTATCAAAGTGAAAATGTCTCATTTAGGTTTCATTTTTGCCCAATGTGGTCCCAGTAGGACAAATGTCAGTATGTATTTTCCAGCAAGCACTTGATGCGTAGCATGTGAATGAGCTCACAGAATAGTGTGGCTCATGGGACTGCTGCCATCCTGTCCAGTCTGGAGTAGATTAAACACATTGAGGAGGAGATAAGATTAGATTTTAAGATAGAGACTTAAGAGCCAGAGAATTGAATATTACCAACAAATCAGATCATTAGACTATACACCCTTCTGTGGCAGGGACTGGCTTATTCCTTCAGGTGCCTGCCCCCACTCTGGGTTGAAGCCTCACAATAAAGTTTCAGTAAAGACATCTTGAATTCATTCCTTAGCTACTTTTGGTGATACCACCATTAATGAGGAATCATTTGTGACACCCATCACCCCTACCTTTTTGTAAACTCCTACATAGCAGGGACAAGCTTTGACTGCTCTATTCCTCATTGCATCCTATGTACAACTCTGTGCACACAGATGGTGCAGATTTTTTGTTAATGAAATTGACATACCTACAACAACTGTCAACATTCTCTAAGTATGAATGAGAGGATCTGAAAGAGCTCCTCAAATCTTGGTAATTTGAGGTATTAACATTTTCAATTATGTCTCCCAAATGAGTACTGTTCAAGTGAGCCTCAGTTTTCCTGAGCCAACGAATTAAAAGTTTGGCAGAGGGAAGATCATATATACTGATTTCAAGGACTGTTTGTTGTCAGGTAGCGTGAGTTACCATGTGGAAGTAAGTAGTAGAGGGCTTGGCACAGAGTAGAAGTTCACCCGTGTCAGCTGGTTCTATAAAAACAGGCAGATCTTATTTTCAGTTCTAACTTTGGCCTGGGAATGACATTATTGAATAATACATAGCTAGATACTTTTCAACTCATTTCCAGCTTCACTTACTTAAGCCACTGCTGGTTTTGCAGTTGAAGGCTTTGAGTAAACTAGCAGAGAAGCTGATTCTACATAGGGAGTTGGTGTGAGAAAGATCTGGGTAATGCTGTATGTTTCTGAGTATAAAGCTGATTCTAACAGGTGCCGTTGGTGGCTAGTCCAGATCTCTTTTGCCCAGTGGGGCTTCCTTTCCCCACTACAGGGAGGGTTGGCTGGTGACAGCTCGAACTATGATCTTCACTGGAGAGATACCTTTGACAGACAGAGCTGTCTCACCTGAAAATGCCTGGGGCATCATGTCACTCCCTTTTCCCTGACAGCCAGTGACAGATGTAGGAACACAAAAGGCCCCATTGCCTGAAGTGAAGATGACTCAGTGATGTCATTCACACTTCAGAGTTCTCCAGGGCTCCAGGCTGAGAGGTTAGACTGCAGCTCAAAGCTCATCTCACCTGGGATTCTCCTCCTGCCCTGTTCTGTTTCCCTCCTGGAATAAGCATCGTTTTTCAGACTCTGCTTCTAGGGATCCCAACCTGACTCAGAGATAAACTGAAGGAATTGTGTTCTATGCATTGTGTGTGATATGAAAATGCAATGTTTTGTTAACAATGGCAACTGATGTATATATTTCATAATTTGCATAGTGTTTTTCACCTGCCAAATTTCCCTCAAAATCATTCCATTGGGGAGTTACCCACCCCCGTTTTACAATGAGAAAAACAAGGCCCAGGCTACTTAACAAACCAGGTCATGGACCCAGGTTCTCTGGCTCCATGCTTTACACTCTTCATACTGGTCAACCTCCTGGTCTGACTTTTCTCTGGATGTACTTTTTAATTGAAATCCTTGTTCTGCAAGTGCAGAATCACTGACAAGGCTTTGTCATTCACTGCTAAGCACTAAAGCTCCTGGATCACCTTGGATTCCTTTAGACCAAAGAACAAAAACAGAACAACCCATTTGACTCCATCTAAATGTCAAAATTTTATTGCTTTGGACACAAACCATTGAAAAGCTTCCAGACAAGAGATGAACAGTTGCAATGTGTTCTGCAGGAAAGGTTATGATATTTCTTACAAAACTGAATAAAAAAAAAATCTGTGTACACAAATAAACACCTTCTCAGAATCTATTTTTCAGACAAAATAGTGCCAAGAGAAACGTGGTAAGTTACTTCCATGTCTGTCAGAGAAAGGGTGACTGACATTTAAAAATATTAATTAGTGCTAGTTAATATTATCACAAAAATTATTAGTTTGGCTCTAAATACATGCTATACTATAGTTTTCATGCCTTGGAAATGATAATGTTCTGAGAAAGAGAAGAAATGTAATACATATCTTAAGACTAGATGTCATCAAAATAATTTTATTTATATTATCAATGACTTCTAGATAATGCTACCTCTGACCAAATCATAGCAAATTGTATCATGTCTTATGTGTAACAACTCTGACATGGTGGTCAAATCACTGAAAAATGGAGATAAAAAAAATAATTCGGATTTTGTTTTATTTTTTTTAAACATTTAGTTTTGTTTGTTGGTTTGTTGGTTTTTAAATTTTATTTTATTGGGGAACAGTGTGTTTTTCCAGGACCTATCAGCTCCAAGTCAAGCAGTTGTTTCAATCTATTGGGTTGTTGGAAAAGTCATGACGCACTTTTGCAACGAAAAACATAGAAAAAATTACGTCATGACTTTTCCGATAATCCATTAGTTGTGGAGGGCACAGCTCAGTGGCCCATGTAGGGATCAAACCAGCAACCTTGGTGTTATGAGCACTGAGCTCTAACCAACTGAGCTAACTGGCCAGCCAGGATTTTGTTTTAAATCATAACACAGCCTTTGAGAGGAAGAGAATGAGAGATTGATTGGTTTAGGTAAAAGGGTTAAAAGATTCTTTACCAAAATACTATCATTGTACTTATTTAGTATTTATTTTAAATTTTATTTTGTCTATACTGATTCATGGCACCACAACAGAAGATAATTAGCCCTGCCTTAGTGTATTGGTTTTGAATTGTTATCTCTTGCATTGTGTAGTAGGATAATGATTTATGTAATATTGGGTTGTCAGAAAAGTCATGATGCATGTTTGCGACAGATGGCACTAGTTCATTTTTGGAAGTACTGCAGTCATTCACATCGATGTTATTGCTATGTCGTTTGACAGCTAACAGTTCTAGCTTCATTCTAAAAAAAAAAAATTGAGTGATTTGGTTGAGTTTTGGAGATTTTTACAACAAGTTGATGATGGAAGACCAAACTGTGCATTTTTGCCATATTTTGCTGTTTTACTTCCATAAAGGGAAGAACACACGTCAAGCTTGTGAAAAGTTACATAAAGTTTAGAATGACAATGCTCTACAAGAACGTCAGTGCCAACAATGGTTCATGAAATTCCATGCTGGTGATTTTGATTCAATGACACTCCTCGGTCAGGGAGGCCCACCACGGTTGATGACGACAAAATAAAGGCACTGATCGAGTCCAACCCATGTTACACTACAGGAGAGATTGCAGAAACATTGAACATCCATCATTCTAGCATTCACAACCACCTGAAGAAGCTGGGATACGTAAACAAGCTCAATATTTGAGTTCTGGATGAACTCAAAGAAGTACCTTTGAAGGTGCTTATAAACATCTGCAATATGCTCATTAAATGTGAGGAAAATGATCCTTTTTTGAAACGATGGATAGCTGCTGATGAGAAGTGGATTGTTTACAACAATGTGGTGCACAAATGGTCTTTGTCCTAATGTGATGAATCTCCTCAAACAACATTGAAAGCAGACATTCATCAGAGGAAGGTTATGCTCTCAGTGTGGCAGGCTTTTAAAGGTGTCATGTTTTCGAGCTCCTACCAAGGAACCAAACTATTTGAATGCATATTTTTGGCAAGTGGACAGTCTGAATGAATCCATCATCCAGAAACGTCCAGAGCTTGTTAATAGAAAAGGAGTTGAGTTCCATTGCGACAACGCAAGACCACACACAAGTTTGATCACTGTCAAAAATTATTGGAGCTTGGATGGGGTGTGTTGCCATACCCACCATACTCACCTAACCTTGTGCCATCAGACTTCCACTTGTTTCACTCTCTTCAAAACTTCTTGTGTGGTATAATGTTCAATTCAGATGAGGCTATAAATCAGTACCTTGTTCAGTTTTTCTCAAATAAAGACAGGTCCTTCGATAAACGAGGAATTATGAAGCTCACTGAAAGATGGCAAAAGGTAATCAAACAAAATGGACAATAGGGGGGCTGTATGAGTGGTTCAGTTGGTTAAGAGCTTGCTCAAGAGTGCGAGCTCTGAGCAACAGGGCCACAGGTTTGATTCCCGGCCTGAGCTGAGCTGCTGCTGAGCTGCCAACAGGTGTCAGGATGGCTCAACCAAAAACAAAACAAAACAAAACAAAAAAACAGACAATATATCATTGATTGATCTTTTTTCTTTATATAAATAAATCACCTTTGAAAAACATAGCCAAAATAACATCATGACTTTTCCGACAACGCAATAGTTTGATACATTGTTTGATGTAACTCTGTTTTCATTCTCTGTAAATAATTGGTTAAATCCACTCAGCCTTGCTGAGTGAGTTGAAGTATTCTTGGATCCAGAATATGACAGTTTTGGCACATCTCAGGTTACAACAAAAGTCAAATTTTGGCTTTAAGTTTTAAAGCAGACTTTTCTAATACATTGCTGATAGAGAAGTTTTGCGAATAAAGGCTAGCCAAGCTCTCTCCTTTATTCCATATCGCCTGCAAGCCCACTCCCCACCAGTGCTTGCAAGGGGCAGGGGTATAGAAACAGAAGTTTGAGGACTCCAAGCCAAAGCACCCTGGGCTGAGGCTGGTGAGGTAGCAGATTTCCTAGAATTCCCTTGTCCTTAGTATGGCATGGCAGTCGTACTGTAGAAATGGCGGCCATGGCATGCTTAGGTGGAGGAGGCCACACACACCTCATAGAGACCCTTCTGATCCCAGAGACACATGAGGGAACAGCCCAGTGTTTCTCATCCCTCCTAAAGGGGCACAGAGCTCCTTAGTGACCGCTGGACTCAGGCAGACCCTGTTATGTTGTCATCTGTGGGTAAGAGTGGCCAGAGACTAAAGGGAACAGTTATGTGTCCAAGGACTTCTCAGCAAATGGATGATGATCAGTGTTGGTCAGGGTAATCCAGAGAAACAGAACTAATAGGAAGGAGAGAGAAGTCAAGAAATCAATTTTAAGGAATTGCTCGTGTGACTGTGGAAGCTGGTAAGTGCAAATTCTGCAGGGTTGGCTGGCATGCTGGGGGAAGGAAGGAAGAGTAGATGCTGCTGCCTGAACATGAAGGCAGCCTGCAGGCGGAATGCCCTCCCTCTGAGGAGGTCTCTGTCTCTCTGTCTCTGTCTCTGTCTCTGTCTCTGTCTCTGTCTCTCTCTCTCTCTCTCTCTCTCTCTCTGTGTCTCTCTCTCTGTCTCTCTCTCTCTCTCTCTCTCTCTCTGTCTCTCTCTCTTTCTCGGACTCCATATTATAGAGGGTAATCTGCTTAACCTACTTACTCAAAACTGTATAATTTTATTTGTGTTTGGTTTTTTTTTTTTTGAGGGCAGTGTCACTGGCCCTCATATGTGGGACTGAACCAGGGCCGCTGGCTTCCAAAGCCAGCACTTAACCACCATGCCACTTGGCAGGCCCAAAACTGTACAATGTTAAATGTCTATTTCATCTGAAAACTACTTTCATTGTGACTTGTAGACTGGTATTTGACTAAATACCTGGGTACCGTGATCTACCAAGCTGAGACACAAATTAGCCATCAGGACCCCAAACCAGAGAACTAGATGCTTCCTCTTCCCCTGTTCTCTTTGGAGCTTCTGCAATTCCCTGGGGAGAGAGGGAGGGGAGACCTAAATTGATTGTCTGCTGCCCAGTGGATGGGTGTAGGGGTCAAAGAGAAAATGAAATTCAACTATTGGAGAAATTGCCACATGTCTAGAGCACCCTGTTATGTGACTGGACATCTGTCTCAGATGACCCTCTGCTTTGCCCAAGCTGGCTCCAGGCCTGAGATGCCCTCTCCATCATCTCTGCCTTGTTAGATGAACTTGGGACACATCCCACAGCTGCTCCGGCCTGTTTTGCAAGTCTGTAGAGCGTGGGGTCAGTGTGGCCTCCACCGATTTCAGCAGCATGTCTGAGGGCTTTCTGAGACAATGCATCTGCAGGTGCCTGTAGCTGAGAAAGCAGCACTCAATATAGGGGCATGTCATTAGCGTTCCCCAAAACTAAGGGAACAATGGGTGTCATTGGAAGGGGGATGTGACAAATTGACAAGTGGAAAAAAGAGACTGATAGCTGTCATATACCTTGTTTTGTACAGCAGCGGCAAGCATTATCTTCTTATGAAGGTATGGAACATCACATAATGCACATCTTCATATAAAAAGTACCATGGGCAAAGGCTCAGGATGTTTCAAGCCACAAGCACAAATGCATGATGGAAGAGCGGTGGGGAAGTCCCTCCAGCATGGCTCTCTGGAGACACTTGAGCCTGAGACCTGAATGGTGAGAGAAAGTCATGCTAGACTCTGGGGGAGGGGTGCTGAGGGCAGAGGGGCAGTTTGTGCAAAAGTGCACATGTCACTTTAGGGGCCATGCCACTGATGTAAATGTGCAAAGCAGCCATGAGATAATAGCATAGCATATTAATAGGGATTAATAGAGCACATTAAGACCTAACGAGGCAGCTGCAGCTGATGCTTGCTTGGCCTGTATTCCCCCTTGGCCCACTTCTCAGTTACCTGAAGAGAAAGTGGAAAGTCTCCCTAACATGCTGAGAGCTTCTCACCTCAGCTGCCCGCATCCGCCTGCTTCTCTGCCTGCCATGGTTGTTCTCTAGCAACAGGAAAACATGCTCCATCACTCGGCAATCAGAAAGGCAGGACAATTAACGGTCCTGGGAACAGCTCTCAGCCATGAAGTCGTCCTGGATAAATGCCCCAGCCTCCCCATTCTCTGGTGGCACGATTCTCAGGTGTGTTCCCTGCAGTTTCTCAAGGGTCCCCAGCAGGACTGAGCCCCAGTTGCCCACAGTGATGACTCCCTCTTTCACACACCTGGTATTAGTTTCCTGGGGCTGCCATAACCAAGGAGCCCAGACTGAGTGCCTTCGACTGCAGACATGTACTGTCTAACAGTCCTGGAGGCTGGAAGTATAAGGTCAAGGGTGGTTCCTTCTGAGGTCTCTCCTTGGCTTGCAGATAATTGTCTTCCTGCTGTGTCTTCACATGGTTGTGTGTGTATATGTGTTTTCTAATTTCCTCTTCTTATAAGGACACCAGTCATATTGGATAGGGGCCACCCATTTGACCTCATTTTACCTCAGTTATCTGTTCAAAGACCCTATTCCCAAATCCAGTCACATTCTGAGGCACTGGGGATTAGGAGTCTGATATATGTGTTTTTGTGGGGACACAATTCAGCCTATAACACAGTCTGTTTTTTTCTCCTTCCTGTCTCAGTCTCCCCACTCCTTCACTGCTTCCTTAGATCATTTCCTAAATCAATTACCTGGATTCTTGTCTTGTGTCTGCTTTGGACAGGGTTGCGGGGGCAGGGGTGGGGGTGTGTGTGTGGGGGCGGGGGACCAAACTAAAACAATAAGAATTGATAAAAACTGTGGGTAACTGGAGAATGCAAATCCATCTAAAAAGATTTCAATTCACTTTAGAATAATAGCAGATAAACAAGCAAACAACACTGATTGGGCCATGCAAAGCAATTCCACAGTCCTAAACTTGCTTGTTTGTCTGTTTGCAGTCTCTGGATCAGACACTTTTTAAGCCCAATTTTACTATTATGGTGTGTGTGAGTGTGTGTGTGTGTGTGTGTGTGTGTGTGTGTGTGTGTGTAAGGAGGCAATCCTCTGAAATGTAGAACACTCATACAATTTAAAACAAAAGGGGGAACAGTTATATGTGATGTAATTCTGTATCTGGAGGCTTTAAGGGGGCTCTTACATCTTAATCTGAGAATGTCACCCAATGTTGCAATAATGCACATGCCTCATGTAAGCCCAGGCAGATTGGAGTTCATGTGTGAGGAATGTGGTACCCCGTGAGGAAGGGCTGTGAGTGATGTCCCTTCACTCAGCACAGCTTTTCAGGGCATGGTGCCACCTTTTCCCACTAGAGGGCATTGCCGCTATAGAAACAAGGAAAGAGGTGTCTCTGACCCTGTAACTATTGAATTAGGCAGCTTACTGCACTGGGATTGTTTTTCCAGTTGAGATCACAGACTCCCCTTTTGTACTTCAGTGTGAATTACACTCATCATGGTCATGTGCAGGATGCAGGAACTGATGCTGAGATTTATAACCAATCCCCACCGGGTGGGGAGTGTGATTTTCCAGAGAAAACAGGCAGATTATATTGATGATATGTCTTCTTTCTCCCAGTCAGGGCTGGCTAAAATGAGGTGGGAGTGGGACTGGACATCAAGGCTGAAGATCCGAGTTTGAAGTCTGGCTTTGACCCTTTTTGGCACAATGAGTTTAAACAAGTGGTTTAAACTCAGTGTCTTCCTGTTTCCTGATCTGCAAAACAGGAATAGTAAACTCAGCCCATAGAGACGTTTTGATGAATGAAAGTTTCAAGGATTTTGTAAATTTTAAAGGACTAGCATCCATGGAGGTGAGGGGTTGCGATGTTATTATTTAGGGTGACCACATTAGTCTATTGTGTTTCAGAACTCTTGAAGAGTGGTATACTTCATTAAATTCTACTATTAGATATTCATTTCTTTGGATTGAATTTCCTCTTTTTTAAGGACCATATTTTCCTGGAATGGCATATACATAGTAAGTGGTTATTAATCATCAACATTTTGGTGTGTTGATTTGGTGGTTTGGTGCTTTGGCTGAGAGCAAGTTAAAACAGGTTGTTTTAAGGAAAAGGTAGAAGATGTTTTACTATGTGGCAGTGGTTCTCTGCTGGGATAGAGTATCAGGCCCTGGTCTCTAAAATAAATTGTGGCTGATAAGAGGAACAAAAAGAAAGGGGGAGAGACTTAGCCAGAAGGAGATGGCCCAACCTCACAAGTTTGTCAAGAGTAGTCAGGTCTTAGAATTTTTCGTTTATTTTTTGAATCCTTAAATCTATACTGCAGAAGTTATGTCTGAGATCATGTCTGTATGATGGCAGATTTACCATTACTTCGATTGTTATGCATTTACTGAACATACCTTATTGTACCATTAAGAAAACAGAGAAGGAAAAATACAGGTTTCCAGACTAATTGGGTAGGTTGAGGGGATGACGAGTACTGCATGGCCTGTGCTAGAACTGAGTTTCATTTCCATCTCCTTGTTCATGTTTATACATTCATTGTTTGATACCTGGTAAGTACTCAATACATAAGTGAATGAGTGAATGAAGGAAACCGAATTAATGTAGGATGAGGACTCTCCAGTGTTCCCTGGCCTACTCCCATCAGAATCACCTGATCCCTTTCTATAATGAAAAGCACTTACTATGTACAAGACACTGCTCTAATTACTTTTCATAAATTAACTCATTTGGTCATCACTCAACCCTAAGACACAGGTACTGTTATTATTACCCTCACTTTACAGATGAGGAAAGTAAGGTTCAGAGTGGTTAAGTCACTTGCCCAAAATCACACAGCTAGTCAGTGGCAGTGATGAGATTTAAACTCAGCCCCAGAGTCAATGCTCCAAACCACTTCATTGCATTGCTTCCCTCTACTTAAAATGAATGAGACACATCAATATATGCTGACAAGAAAGAGCTGTCAACTTGTATTTTTTTTTTTTTTGAGGGCAGTGTCACGCCCTCATATGTGGAACCCGAACCGGTGCCGCTGGCTTCCCAAACCAGCGCTTAACCACCGCGCCACTCGGCCGGCCCTCAACTTGTATTTTTAAGTGAAAAAAAGAAAAGCAAGATACTGGCCAATGTATTTAATAAAATACCATCTGTGTCTGTGTCCAGAGAAACAGAGATTCAGGTGTGCTTGTACATGCACAATTTCTCAAGAAGGAAAGAGAAGACACCAGTGCTGATGAGTGAACTTGGAGAGGAATGGGAATCAGGAGGGGAAGGGAGACATATATTTTGCTGTATGATCTTTTGCAGTGGTTCCGGATTTTTCATTTTTATTTTTGTAAATTTCCCTATCATGGATCCTTAATTTATGTGTGATTATTAATCATATGCAAATATGACTGTCAGTGTATGTGTTAAACATTAGTCAAGTTTATTTCTCTGTTAGAGGAAAGGATAGATGTGAGTAGTCAGACAAATATTTTCTTCCTGCATTCCTGTGGGCAGTGCATGAACCCCATTTTAGAGACTCCTTCAACAAGCGCATTGTGGGTGGTTTTCCAACACCTCTGCTGCCCTGCTCCTATGACTGTCCCCGAGACCCATCTCTGACTCTCTAACTTACAACCTCTGTTCCTGGGTAATCCACATGGTTTATAAAGACAAGGTGATTCTTTTGTACCCTCATGTTTGAGAATCACGACCCTCGCTCTGGGCCAGAGATTTTAATTCCATTAGAAGACTTAGGAGCTTTCCTATAAGCTTTTCCCCTTACCTTTTTAACCAAATGAGCTCTGTTTGGCAGAAAAGAGGAAGATGAGGGCCCGCCGAGTGGCGCGGTGGTTAAGCACTGGCTTGGGAAGCCAGCGGCCCCGGTTCGGGTCCCACATATGAGGGCCAGTGACACTGCCCTTAAAAAAAAAAACAAAAAGAAAAGAAAAAGAAAAGAGGAAGATGAGCATAGCATGGGGGCATGCCTCTCTCCACGTGGGTGAGCACGCTGTTGGCCCCATCCAGTGGGCCTCATTCCATCCTTGCTCATTTTCTTCTGCGTTGTCACAAGACAAAATAAAAATGCTCTCTTTGTCATTATTAGAAGTTTCACTGAGAAAATTGGTATACACCTCTTGACCCTATTCATTCATTTCATGGTTATTTTTATAATATAATGCCTCCTTCCATCTTTTGTGTGTGTCCTTATTAATTTGTGAGCTCAACAGAGTGTTATTACCTATTGGCCCATGGTGGTCTCTTAATTCTTTTTCTCCTTGTATCCCTCAGGGTTTATTTGTTTGTTTGTTTGTTTTGACTTCAATATGAGATTGTCATTTCTGAGGCCGTCATATGGAATCTACATTTTAGGGGGATCTCCAGAATGGCTCTGTCCAATATGTCAGCCACTAGCCACGGTTCCCTAAGTCAGGCCAGCCACATTTCAAGTGCTCCGTTGCCACCCTGAGCTAGTGGTTGCCATATTGGATAGCACACATTACAGGATATTTCCATCACCACAGAAAGTTATATTGGAGCGTGCTTCTCTAGAACCTTCCTACTTGCCAATATTTGTTGTAAAAAAAATAAAAATTAAAAATAAATCTGCTTTTCTAAAGCCAAACAAAAGAAGTTTGCATCTCCCTTCCCTCTGTTCTAGTTATTTGTGACAATAAAGGACATGAGTCTCCCAAAGCATATTTCACTTCCTCTCTCTAATCAGTACCTCTTGTGGGTTATAACATGGCTTGGGGCAGCAGGCGCTCTCTTTACTTTGACCTCTTTTGGAGAGTGGACGTTTTCGGAGAATTTGAAGATATGCAATTCCAGACATGAACATTTATTTGCATTTCTTAGGAAGGTCCTGAGAGACCGTGATTGTCATTAGAGTTGTTCAAAAATATTCCCTTCCCCCTGTTTCTCACACATGGAAGCATTATATGTGCCCGCCCCCTTTAAAGTTAGAATTAACCACGTGACTTGCTTTGGCCAGTGAAATGTGCATGGAAGTGGCACGTGCCAGTTCCAGGTGGGAATTTTTGGAGCCAGTGCATAGTTAGCCAAGTTCTCCTTCCCTCTGCCAGGCAGCATGCTGCCCTGTCAGCCTGGGTCCTGGAATGAACGGGATGTGGGCAGAGCTCCTGCCGATCTGTGGTAGACATGGATACTGGTTGCTGTGAGCCATGGAGGCTGGGGGCTTGTTACTTCAGCATAAAATGGTCTATCCTGACTGGTACAGAGAAAGTACCAAGGAAAGAGGAGACATGGGATCCAGAAAACAGTGAGTGGAGCACAGAAACAACTTAAAGACAAATCTCAAAATTGCAGTAAACCTTTCAATTCAGGGCAGCGATTGGAGGGCCCAAGAAGTCAACAGAAAAATTTGATGTAAAGAGAGTCTTCAGGGAAAAAAGACATATGATAAAGGCAAGTAAAAATGAGTAAAGATAATGAGACACTCCAAGAAAAATATCATTTAAAAAATACAGGGATAGCAGGGCCTGCCGAGTGGCGTGGTGGTTAAGAGCTGGTTTGGGACACCAGCAGCCCCGGTTCAGATCCCACATATGAGGGCCAGTGACACTGTCCTCTAAAAAAACCCCCCCAAAAACAAACACAATGATACAATAGTAGTACATAAACGATCTCCATGGTGAATACTTTTCCCAATGTAAAAATATATATATATATGGATTATTGATATGCAGTTTTAAGATCAACCTCCAGAAGCAGCAAGAAAAATGAAATAGCAAGTTATGTAACCTAATTGCCTTACAGTGGAAGCACGGATGGCAAAGGTTGAGGGTGGCAGAAGAGGAGAGCTGAAGGGAAGAGAAAGGATAGTCATATTATCATCTTATAAGTCGTGGAGAATCCATGAGAGATTATCAGTTGTCAGTGATGCTAGGGCATTATTTAAAATTAGCAGGGACTGATTGAAAGTGTAAAAATGTTGAAGTATATAAATAGGGAGGGAGGAGTGGTATAAGTTAGCTAACCCTACCGTATTGGCAGACAATAAATAACTACTAAATTTGATCCTAATTATCAAGTTCCAGCCATATGAAGACAACCATCAGGAGAAACAACCAAGAGTTGGGAAGGGGTCCGTAGCCGAACAGGACTGGGTTGGGAAGGGTGGGCCAGGGATATTGCTTTCAAGGATGTATTACTTTGATTTTCAAACTTTAACAAACATTAAGAAAATCTTCACCTAGACAGGTCACTGATTGATCTGTAGCTGTGGTTTTAGGGAAATGAGATTCCCAAAAGTGTTTCACTTCCCTGGTCTCTACTCATAGACAACATCCAGAATATTTCATTCTTTTCCTCTCTCTCACAGGACAGAAAATAAAATACTTGGATTGTGAGAGGCCTTTCACCATCCACTCAACAGATGTGTAAGAACTTGGGCTCTTGAGTCAGATTGCCCGGACTTCATTCTTAACTCATTCATTTCATAGCTGTGTGACACTGGACAAATTACTTCACCTCTCTGAGCCTTGGTTTCCTTCTTTATAGCATGGAGGGAGGAGCAGTAATAGTAATGATACCTTAAAGTATATTATGATGATTGAGAGAATTAATTAAAGTGATCAATATAGGGCCTGGAATATAATGAGCACTCAGTGAATGCTAGCTGTCTTCATCATTATCAACATCATCATCATCATTATGTGCAAAGCATGCTGCTGCACCTTGTGATTTCAAAGGTAAATAGAATCCTCTGAGAGTTTAGACTACAGTGGAGGAAAAAGAGAAACAATCAAGCAGATAAAACGCAGGAAGAGAAGTGTTCGTTGACAGTGCCCAGGGTGGCTGATAGGTGTCACCCTTTGTTACGCACTGAATATTCCTGTCATCTTCTACCTCAGGTTCATGGCCACATGACTTTCTTTGACATTCAATGAAACAATTTCTTTAGCCACCCCCCACCAAGCGTGTGTGACACCCGTAAGACCTGCCTATCTCCTTGTACATATAACCTCCAATTTCCTGAATGTCGCAGGCATTGTGAGTTATATTTCCGAGGTCCTCCAGACACGCACTGTTGAAAGTATTTAGAATTTCAGAATAAAGGGCAAGCCAAGGTGGAGCCCTTGTTAGAAGAAACAGCAAACAATTTCTGGATCTTTCATTACATCCCATTTCAGGATAAGTCTCGCCTAGTTATTTTCCAAGCCAGAAGCCACTTGCTTTGCATTTATTTCAAATCTATGCACTTTTTCAAATACCATGACATTTTGCTTCTGAGACAAAAGTCAAATGCCAAAAATAGAAAAAACACAAAACACCTCTACAAATATGAGTATTAAAGACTTAATCTATAAATGCAAACAAGATCAGCTGCCAAGGTGCCAACACAGTTACTCAGTTTGCAGACTCGGAGACTTGTGGCCAGTATTCCTCATATCTGCATAGCACCTGTGCTTTGGCTGCCTTGTAGGGACTGAGAGCTGTTCCAGAAAAAAGCCTCCACTGGCGTCGTTCCCTGACTGAACGCTTAAATGCAGCTGGTGGGCTTGAGGTTACAGTTCTGGAATTTATGAAGAGGTAAAACACGGACTGACGTGGTGATCGGGGCATTGGTTGTTCTGTGTGCTCACCACACCTGTATCGTTTGGAAACCCTCCCTCCTTCATTCCGGGATGTCTGAATGGGGCTGCCAATCACAGTGTGCGCCCCCCACCATGGCCTCGTGGGGGCCAGTGCCTGGTCCAGATTGCTCCACACACTGTAGCCCTATCTCCTGCAAACAGCATGGGCACACAAAATACATGCTGTACAAGAGGAAGGGTTGTGTCTTGTCGGCCCTAGAACAGGCTTCAAAGAGCATAAGAGCTCAATAAGTACTTACAGGGTGGATAAGAGTCTCAAACAGTAGTCAGAAGACCATTTGTGAATTTGTTTAAGGATGTTGGGAGAGAGAAGAGTTCTACTTCCCAAAGAACTTGCTATGCTAGTTGGGGGTCAAGTTGGGAGCCATCCTGGGAAAGACAGTCTGTGGAGTCCCTGGAGGGAGACTGAGGCAAGGCTGGAAGGAGGACCAAGACCTCCTCAACTACCTGAATCTTAGTCCTACCTAAAGGGGAGCCACAGCTGCACTCCCCAGCCCTGTGACCCAGTAAATTTCCTTTTCACATAAGCTAATTGAAATACGTTTCTGTCACTGTGTTTAATATATAGAGATAGATATTATGTATTATCTATCTATCATCTATCCCATCCATCAATCCATCCATCCATCTTACCTATTTTTTACCTATTACATCCACCAGCCACACCCTCCCAGTGAAGCAGCAGGAAGGAACAGGCCTAAAGCTGCATTGCACGTTAAGAAGGCGACCAGATAGGCAGACAGATTTCTTCCAGAGATGCTGGGGCAGCTCTGACTTCCAAATGTGGTCGCTGACTCACAGCCCATCCTCTAGAGTGATCACAACTGGTTTAGTTTAAACACATCTGCCTCCCTTAAGATTTTTTTCATGATTTTAAATATGAAATAGGGTGTCTTTAGTTATTTAATGGCTGTGGAATGTTATAATAATTAATAGAAGTATCTTGAACTCTAAACATAATAAAGTTTCTATTTTTGTTTCAGAGTTCACTAGAAGAATTCTCAACATGAGCCAAACTAAACTGATAGAACATTATTTAACACCTAAGGTATACAAGCTGCCCTCTGTGTTCCGATGTCAGGGAGTGTCAGTGATTCTTTATGTCCATCACTGGCCTGCCCGCAGTGGTGAGCAAAAATGTACGTAATTTCATGGTCAGCTGGAGCTCAGAGAGCTAGGGTTTCAGTGCTACCTGATGGCATCATAAAATACGATGAGATAATAAAGTTTCTGAATGGAACATTGCCTCTTAGAGCCTGTAGTACTGACTGCAGTTGTCTATCTAGATGAATCTGATCTGTTTTGCAGAAGTATATCAATTTGTAATTGCATGTTGGTGTTTAAAAAAAAGCAGGCATGAGGGATTATTTAAAAATCATGACAGAGTTGAACAAATTTTTCTTTCTACTAGATTAGATTTTTGTGAACTCCAGTTTTGCCTTTAAAGAAAACTATCTTGTCAGTGAAGCAGAGTGGAAAAGACCCATCTATTGTAGGTTTCGACTGCAGGACCAGGGTCACTGGCTATGTCACCTTAAGAATGCAGCTCAGCCTTTCAAAGCCATAGCTCCTTGTCGCCTACCTTCTAGGTTGCTCTCCAGTCCTTGAGGAGAACAATACTTACCTTGCAGGACTGATCTCAAGATTAGTTGGAAACTTTAGGCATTCAAGTGATGAACAGATGTTAGCGGCACTCATCCTGTCCTTTCCCCCTTAACCTCCTCATTCTCCTCCTCCTCACTTGTCCCTTGGTTTTCATGGGAATGCAGTTCCCTTTGGCCCTGGCTCTGGGCCTGCCCTGAAGGCAGACTTTCTATGTTCCCTTTCCTGAAGGGCCGCATCATCAATCAGGGACCAACCAGGGAAACAGAGCTTGCTGGCAATTCAGTAGCAAAAAATAAGCTAGTTAGAAGGCTACTGGGAGGGTTCCAAAGGCAAATGGGATCAGAGGCACCTCAGAGTTTAAAAATGACGGAAGGCAGTAGTCAGTCACTCTGAAGCTCGAGGAACAAATGGAGGAGGTGGTGTTGCCAGCGCTCAGAAAGCAGGGCTGCCCAGCCAACCTGTCATCACGGAGGAGACTCGGTCTCTGCCAGAGAAACGGCCCGCAACAGCGAGAGGGAGACAAATGGCTTGGCTTCTTCCACCACAGCCTCCTGTTGGCTGAACCTATTATAACTGGAAGCCACTTGGCAGGGAAGCTTGAGAAATGGAGTTTATAAAGCCAGCCCTGCACAGTAGACAGAAGAGCAGAAGGGCAAGGCAGGAATTAGAAGGCAACGAGGCAAAGGCTGGCAGACAGCCAAGTGGGGGAGGCTTCTGCTTTATTTGTAGCCCCCGTTTCTACCTCTGCGTCAGGTTAGAAAAACAAAAAACCTCAAATCAGAAAAGTCCTCTCTAAACCAGGACTCTTTGTGAGGCTTTTCTTCAGTCACCTTTCATCATGTGTGTTAAGGCCGGGTGCTGCCTGCTGCAGGAGTACACTAGCTAACTAACTTGCTTGTGTTATCACCGAGGAGCGAAAGCTGGGACCTTACAGGACGCTTCAAGGATTTCTTAATGCACTTAGAATTAAGGTCATCTGCCACCTTCGTCTCCACTCTCTCCCCACTTCTCAGTATTCCAGTCAGGCTGAGCTTCCTCCAGTGCCGCAGTGACCTCACCGCCGGGCACACAGCATTTCTTCCTCTGGATGTTTTCTCACCACTTTACATGCTCCCCTCTCTTTACCCTCTGGCTTTAGGTCAAATGTCACTTCCTCTAGAAGGCCTTTTCTAGGCTAGTTTTGGATACTCTCCCCAATCACCAAAATTACTGTGCATTGGGTATCTAATTACCGAATGCCTATTCTCTTGGCTAGAGCATCATCTTATGAAGATAGGTATAAAGTCTGATTCACCACTGGATCCCCTTAACTAGTAGTAGCCGATATATAGCAAACAATATATGGTTGATGAATAATTAAAACAAAACAACCCAAAACTGGTGGTTTAGAAAGCAGTTGCTTGGAAATGTGTCCCTAAAGCTTGATAAACTTTATTTGGTGATTAAAGAGAGTGCATTTCCAAATCCAGGTAGTCAGCATGTCTTCCCTCTCATCACTCATCTCAGGACCTCTGAGGGAATCTATTCACTCTTATACCTGCCTAGTTTCCTAGAGAATAGGGCCAAGTGTTCTGTCCAAGGTGATGAATCAGTGAGACAGGCTTTTGGCCCAGTGGACACGTCATGTGAGTACGAAGATGGTACAGCTTTCTAACTTAACCTGGAGTCTGGTGATGCATTCGGTAGCACATCTGCAGGTCTTCATTTATCACTACTATTTGGATTTTCTGTAACCCTTTCCATATTCACACACACCTCTATTACTAGATGATGGTTAGGGCAGACCAATTAAACTAAACTGCTTTTTAAATTTCCTTTTTCTAGCTGTGTGTGTGTGTGTGTGTGTGTGTGTGTGTGTGAGAGAGAGAGAGAGAGAGAGAGAGAGAGAGAGAGAGAGAGATCCTGACATAACAAAGGTTTGTTTCAATTATTATATAGTTATATCGTTTATTTATTTTTACTATTCTTTATAACCGAAAAGATTTAAGATGGTTTTATATTAACACTACCAACTCTGCCTCATTACCACAGACAGCTGAAAAATACTGCAATAGTATCTTCATGTGATCCTTTAGAATTATAGAGACACTCTAGATGATAGACTTATTTTTCTCTAAATTTTCATTTTGATATTTGTACTTACTATTTTTTCCCAACTAATATTTCATTCATTTAAGGCATTACATTTCCTCAACAAGTCAAGGCTCTTTCTAATGATATGGTTCTTCCTCCTAGATTATTCTTTCTGTTGGTACTAGAACAATTTTCCTAATTCATGGGCTTGTGGAAGTCACTTCATAAGAGCAAGGCCTTGGGGCTTCAGGGTAAAGGCCAAATCCCTTAAGCTGGCATCTAGGTTTCTCTAGCTCTATAGTCCCAACCTCCTGTATTAATTTGTTTTCTTTCACACACACTGATTAAGCACCAGCTATATGCATGACTGTGTGCTATGGTGCTGTAAGAGGTAATATGACAAACATTACCATGGTTCCAAGTAGCTTACATGTTTAAAAGGGGAGATAAAAACTGGATCCAATAGATGTGATGCAAGGAGAAAGAGGGAGAGATAATTTCTGATTGTGTGCGTATGTGCGTGTGTGGGGGGGATGCTGATCAGAGAGAACTCAGTGCTGGCACATAGTAGGTACTTACTCAGTGTAATGGGCACATGTATGAAAGATGGTCTGATATGAGTTGTTCTCTAGGAGGTTAATATGATAGAAGGGATTGCAGTGGCTTCAGGCTGGAGATAAGGGAATAAAATGTAATTGATCAAAGGAAATGCAGGGAGGCGTGAATCTCGGGTACCATTAGGGACTTCCAGTGAGAACAGGACACAGGCAACTACTATTGGAGGAATTGATGGAGAAGCATCAGGGTTATCTAAGAAAAGGAGAGGATTAAAGATGCCGATATAGCTTCCAGTCGGTCACAAAGGTGCTCCCAATATCAGAAAATGGACAATCAAGAAGCGGGTCAGAAGAAGAGCTTTAAAAAGCTGACTTTGAGGACCCAGTGGGATATTCCAAGGAATACCTGGCAATGAGATTGCTTCAGGAGAGCGTGTGCAAAGGGAACCCATGTTCTCACCTTTTGGACCCCCTACTCCAGGCCAGCCAGTTGTGTTCCAGGGCCCACTAGGACCTGCCGCCTCTACTGTGCTTTTGCTATCTACTCAACTTTGACATTTTCTTTACTTGACTGTGTGCATCTTTTAGGTCTGTTGAGTTCTCCAAGTGTTTCTTTAGCATCAGCTACATACTTAGCTAAATGCTACAGGTTAGAGAAGTGGAGCCTGTGTCCTCGAGGGAGGTGTCTTTAAGATGTTGTCCAAGCCCCAGCCCACACTGTCCTTTCCTTCCACTGAATCTTTGGAGCCCACCCTGCTACATGTCTGACATTTAGCACAATGAGTTCTGATATTTGTATTCATCTTGTTAGAATGCTACAGCATCTCTGCATCTAGACAATGGCTTCCTTGAGGACAAACATTGCCCTCTTCTAGTATGAGTTCCCCAAAGGCCTAACACCATTTTTTGTTTTTACACACAGTAAGTACTGTTTTAAACTCTACATGACTCTGCTTTTATTTACTAGTATTTGTTTCCCAAACCCTTGATATCTATTGGCACCAATTCTTACATCTTAAGTTTCTAGTGTGATGACTCAGAAGTCTAAATAAAATCATGTCTTGTTATGACTCACAAATTATAGAGAAGATTTTAATAGAGAGACACTTCTGCTCATCTTGTCATTCAAAAGAGCAAAAGTGCTTTCTACATGCTAAATATATGAAGATGCTATAAATTCTGCAGTGAAAAATAAAGTGATAATTAATACTTATGTAATTAATCACCCAACTCTATGGTAGTTAGGATGGTGCAGTTACTATAAAAGTAATTTTCCTTTTGTTACAGTGAAAACACTTTGAGAGGGACCTAAATGATTTTAAAGATTTCCATGGATTGGGGATCTTGAAGTCTTTAACTTCAGAGCTTGGAGGGCAGAATATACTTGTCTACCAAAAAATTAAATGCTTCCTTTTCAAGAGCCCACTATGAGTAACTGGTAGAACATCCAAGACACTGTTTTGCAAAAGGGTCTAAGGTAGAGTCTGGGATCAGTGGGAAGGTATCATGACGGAAGACATCCACTCCAGGAGAAGGTAGTCAAGTCATGATTGCCTTCTTGGGTCACATCCGTATCCTACCGATGAAGAAACTGAGTCTTGGAAGAGGACCTTTTCAAAAACTCAAATTTATGGAAGACTACTCTGCACTAGACATTTTGCTATATAACATAAGCTTCCCCGACACCTACAAGCTGTATGTATTCAGAAGAAGGAGCACTGCTCCAAAGGCCCTTAGTCCAATGCATGGGGTAGAAAGTGCACTTACATTTCTCTCTGTTTTCTCATGCCCTAGAAGGAAGGAAAATATTCTCAGGCATTTATTTTTAGTTTCTGCACTTAGCAGATAAGTTGAATGCGAATTTCTTTAACCTATCAGTCTAAATGTAGTTAGTCTTCACAACTTTTTAATTTTCACAAGTCTTGCATTCCCCCTCCCCTACACCCCCCTCCTGGGGATAACTTCATAACTTCACTCACATTTTCAAATAAGAATGTTTCTGACCAAGACAGAAGTCCCAAACCTAGATAGATGACTAATACTGAGTCTTTGGAATTTCAGAATAGACAGAGGCTAATTCATGAATTTGTTCATTTTTCTTTCCCAGCAGCAAAGCATTTGGTAGACATTAAGTCTTTAGTTATCTCACACTTTCACATCCCCAGAGTGTTTTTAGTCTGGGTATTAAATAATCTGATGCAGATAGTAGAAAAATTCTGGCCTTAAATTTAAATTTTGGATACTTGAATAGGTATAGCCTAAGTATATAGCAATGTGATTAATGGAGCATATGAAATTATCCATTATGTCTACAAAATTTAGATGGATCAATGTTTGATTGGATCAATGCTCAGTTATACCCAATGGAAAGAACTCTACAGAAAGCCCAAACCTGAAGCCAAGCTCTGTCTCTTAGCTACTTTGTGACCTTTGGAAAGTCATATTTAACGTCTGTTTCTTTACCTAGAACATAGGCGCCATAATGAAGCCTACCTTTTAGGGATAGTATGAAAATTAATTAAATATTGTAATAGAGATTATATCCAATGGCTTCTCATCTATTTTAGTTATCTATTGCCATGTAACAAATAACCCTCATAAATCGTAAATTAACACAATACTATGTAATTATCTTCTATGATTCTGTGGGTTGAGTGGGCTCAACTAGGCAATTCTCCTCTCTGCTATGTTGACTGGAGTCATCTGGGGGCTCTGTTGGTGTGGAACATCCAAGATGGCTCCCTCACATGGCTGGCAGTTGATGTTTCTGTTAGCTGGAAGCTTTGTTGGGCTGTTAATTGACCATCTGAATTTTTCATGTACCCTCTCCAAGTGATATGACAGCTGGGAGAGAGAGAGTTCTCCCAGTGATCAAAGAGGCAGGAAGTAAATCTGCCAGTAATCTTGAGGCCTGGACTTGAAGTCCTAACATGTCCTACAGATACAAGGGCATGGAAAATAGCTCTATCTCTGTCAGGAGTGACATGTGTGAACAAGGAGGGGAGAAATCTTTGGGGCCACACTTGGGGCTAACTGATCACCTCATCACATATAGAATAAAATCTAAAGTCTTCACCATGGCTTATTAAGATCAGTCCTCATCTCCTCCACTTCCACCCTCTCTTCTATTTTCCCATTCTTCCAACCACAGTGATCATCTTGCTCTTTTTTTTAAAAAGATTTTATTAGGGGGTTGGGGAACAGTGTTGGGGAATTAGGGAAGGGAAACAGTGTTGGGGAACTGGGGAAGCAGAACAGCCAAGTTGTTGTCCTTCAGTCTTAGTTGTGGAGGGTGCAGCTAGCTCAACTCCTAGTCCAGTCATCATCCGGCCACCTGTCGGCAGCTAGCAGCCACTCATTTTAAAGTGCCGTGTTCAATCTTAGTTGCAGGGAGTGCAGCTCATCATCCCATGTGGGAGTTGAACCAGCAACCTTGTTGTTAGGAGCACGTGCTCTCACCAGCTGAGCCATCATGCCACCTGTTGGCAGCTCAGCGGCAGCTCAGCTCGGGCGCAGCTCACTGGACCACGTGGGAATCAAACCTATGATGCCGTTGCTCAGAGCTCGCACTCTTAACCAACTAAGCCCATCTTGCTCTTTTTAAAATATGCAAATCTTGCTCCCCCTTTAGGGTCCCAGCAGTTGTTGTTCCTTCTTCCTGGAATGTTCTTACCCTAAATTTTAAACTACCGCACTGACCTCAAACAACACCTTTCAGAGAGTTCTTCCACAGCTATCTCATGAAGAAATCTCATGCTTATTTCTCTTCTTTAATAAAATTTTAGTATTTTTCATATTCATTTACTTTCTAAAGAGATTCTGGGACAAGAATGTGTGAGGTAACTGAAGGCTTTCATTTTCTTCCCCAGTCCTCACTATTGGACATTCGATTTATTTTTGCTTATTGTCTTTCCCTCCAGAAATAAGCCCCATGGGGCAGGGAGGTACTAAACATAGTAGATCTGTGTGTGTGTGTGTGTGTGTGTGTGTGTGTGTGTGTGTGTGTGTGTGTACATACATATATACATACACATGCAAGAATAATGGAATGAACATGGAAAAGCTCTGTAAATTGTGTGTTATTATTATTGGATAAAGACACAGTTCACTCTCTTTCCCTAGTTGATTTATTCTTACTATTCATAAAATCATTTGCTGAATGCATGCTATTTGTAAGACTCCATGCTAATGACTAATTCCTTGAAGAATTAATGTGGATTCATAGCACTTGACTTATAGCTTGTTTGTTATATCACATTATAAATGACAACAAGGTCTGGGTTACAGTCTCACAGAAAGTTTTTGCTTCACTGTACTCCATAGGTGGGTCTTTTAAACCCCACATTTCAACCTTGCAATTACATGCCCAAAAACACAACTTTGCAATTAAATGTCCAAGTATAGTTGTGGCTATATAAATTATTCTCGACAAGGGGAGATAAAACTACCATTTACTGAGTGTTCACTATACCCATGTGTCTTCTATTGCCTTTCTCATTATACTAGCAAGACAACCGTTTGAAGCAGAACTTATGACCCCCAGTTTATAGATAAGAAAACTGATGTTCAGAATTCCTTGATTTTCCTATTTCTCTAGAGCCAAGCATAGTATCTGGTGCAGAGGTGCTCAATAAATATTTTTGAATACTGAACAAAAGACAAGTTAACTAAATTGTTTTTTAAAATATCACCTAGAAGGTAATAGACCTGAATTTGAACCCAGGTTGATGAGCTCCAAAGCCCAAATCATTTCTACTAGTGCAGAGCCAGTCCTAGTGATGATAGTATCATCAATGTCAAGTCTGAAAGTTAAAGAAGAGGAAAAATCTTAGAGGTGAGAGTTGCAGATCCATTTTGAAAGTGGGGTTGAGGCAGAAAAAGGCAATTATTCTGGCAACATTTTACATTAGATACCATGGTTGGTTCAATGTGGAATGTCTATTTAACATTGTGTGCAAAATAAAACTTTCCCTCTGACTTTTTTGGTTCTTGAGTCTCCTAGAAAATTCTGGGTGATCTTTATCCTTTGAATATTAATGAAGCAAATTAGCTCCAAAAATGCTCTATTGTTTCTCAATTCCAGGAATCAACATGACTCATTAGACTCCTTTTGATTAGAAATGTTAAAGTGGGTTTTTTTTTTTCACTTTAATTAAATAAAGTTGACAAGACTTTTGAGTCCCAATTGACCAAGATTCCTGAAAGTCTGAAATGAGAGGAAAATATCACCCTCTTCTAAACAAACCTGCTGGGCTGTGTTGGGTTTTATTAGTTCTTAAATAATCGCAAGATGCAATCAGTAAGTTCTAAGACAAATGGGATCCAAAGGGTTTGCTCTTGGGAGAAAAGGTAGAGACAGGAAAAAAAAAAAAAAAAAATATATATATATATATATATATATATATATATATATATATATATAAAACATATATATTACATATATGACATACATTTACAGGAAATATATATATATATATATATATATATATATATATATATATAGATATATACACACACACACATACCAGGGTGCAAAAAATGTACACATTTTAAGAGATGTTATCTATTGGGTTGTTGGAAAAGTCATGATGTATATTGTCTGTTTTTCAAAGATCATTTATTTATATGAAGAACAAAGATCAATCAATTATATATTGCCCGTTTTGTTCAATAACCTTTTGTCATCTTTCAGTGAGCTTCATAATTCCTCATCCATAGAAGGACCTGTCTTTATTTGTGAAAAACTGAACAAGGTGCTGATTTTACAGCCTCATCTGAATTGAATGTTATACCATGCAAGGAATTTTGAAGAGAGCTAAACAAGTGGAAGTCTGACAGCACAAGGTCAGGTGAGTATGGTGGGTGTGGCAACACATCCCATCCAAGCTCCAATAATTTTTGACGGTGATCAAACTTGTGTGTGGTCTTGCTTTGTTGCAATGGAACACAACTCCTTTATAATTAACAAGCTCTGGACATTTCTGGATGATGGATTCATTCAAACTGTCCAATTGCCAACAGTACACATTCGAATTGATTGTTTGGTCCTTGGTAGGAGCTCGAAAAACACAACACCTTTAAAAGCCCACCACATTGAGAGCATAAGCTTCCTCTGATGAATGTCTGCTTTCGATGTCGTTTGAGGAGAATCATCACATCAAGACCAAGACTGTTTGTACACCACATTGTTGTAAACAATCCACTTCTCATCACCAGTTATCAGTCGCTTCAAAAAACAATAATTTTCCTCACGTTTAATGAATATATTGCAGATGTTTATACACACCGTCAAATGAACTTCCTTGAATTCATGCAGAACCCAAATATGGAGCTTGCTTACGTATCCCAGCTTCTTCACGTGGTTGTGAATGCTTGAATGATAGATGCTCAATTTTCTGCAATCTCTCATGTCGTGTAATATGGGTTTGACTAGATCAATGCCTTTATTTTGTCGTTATCAACCTCGGTGGGCCTCCCTGATCGAGGAGTGTCGTTGATATCAAAATCACCAGCATGGAATTTTGTGAACCATTGTTGCCACTGATGTTCTTTAGAGCATTGTCACCATAAACTTTATGTAACTTTTCACAAATTTGATGCATGTTCTTTCCTTAATGGAAGTAAAACAGCAAAATATGGCTAAAATGCACAGTTTGGTCTTCATCATCAACTTGTTGTAAAATCTCCAAAACTCAACCAAATCGCTTAATTTTTTTTTAGAATGAAGCTAGAACTGTCAGCTGTCAAATGACATAGCAATATCATAGATGCGAATGACTCTAGTACTTCCAAAAATGAACTAGTGCCATCTCTTGCAAACATGCATCATGACTTTTCCGACGACCCAATATTACTTTTTGAAATTGAATTGAATTGTGGCAGCAATGTGTAGTATGAAGTTTACACAAAATATAGCATTAATCAAATGGATGCAAGTGTCATTCATTGTATTACAATTGTAATATGGATTTCTCCTTTCTTAAAATGTGTATACATTTTCTTGGCACTGTGTGTGTGTGTGTGTGTGTGTGTGTGTGTGTGTGTGTGTGTGTATATATATATATATATATATATATATATATATATATAGAGAGAGAGAGAGAGAGAGAGACAGAGAGAGAGACAGAGAGACAGAGAGACAGAGAGACAGAGAGACAGAGAGACAGAGAGAGAGAGAGAGAGATTTTTTCCCTATATGATTGCAGATGAATGGGTATGGATGTCGCATATGAATTCAGGTTGGTTTACTGGGTGTCCCAGTATGTGTGAGTAGTAAGTACAGTTTTAATTCTCCACCCAGCTGAACCATAACAAAAAACTGCAGCTACTCATGGGCAATTAATTTTGCTATCTCGATGGATTGATGCACAGTCATAGAAGCCCTGCACAAGATCATAGCTGAGAACCTTATCATCCAAACTGCATGGAGCCAAGGAAGCCATATACTTTGATTTCTATCTTTTATTTTCAGTGTCGCATAAAAGCATTCTAACTTTAAGTTGTACCATTTTTTGTTCAGTTTACAACCACATAAATAGATTCTGAGGGTACAAGCAATGGGGGCGGGATATAAAGACCTGGAACAGGACAGTTTTGAGATGTGCAGTAAAATGAAAGGAACTTGTCTTCTCCTTGTACTTCCTCCTGAATGAAAACCATAGTCGGTGGTGCCTGGACATACAACACAACTTCTGCTGCCACAGTAAAATCCACAATCAGAAGACTGAAGGGATCGAAAGGTTAGTACAAGCTCCACCATTTGAAACATTGCTAGCCTATAATAAATGGCTTAATTTATATAACAACAAGAAGAACATATGTGTGGACTGAGGGGAAAGAACTCAGGAAGCAATCAGTAAATTTTAAGACAAATGGGACCTAAAGGTTTTTCTCTTGGGAGAAAAGGTAGAGAGACAGAAAACAAGAGAGCATCCTCTCTTCTGTTAGCAGTGAAATGTAGAGAGCTCCAAGCTAAATTGGACTACAAAAGTTCAGTTAATACAGTCTCCTGCCTCTGGGCATTACCATCCCCATTTTACAGATGACCTAACTTACCAAAGAGGGTAGAAGGGACTTCCTCATTGTCACAAATAACTAATCAATTACAATATATTGAGCACCTGGACCTGGTACTCTGTTAAATACTATGGAAACAGAAGTAAATAGGAAATTTACTTCTGCCCCTAAGAACCAGTGTCACTAGTCACTGTGAGACCTAGGACATTCAGTCCATCAGTTAACATTTCCTATTTATTCAATTCCTAGTCTGTGCTAAGGAAGTAGGTCAAATTGTTTCTCTCCTTTAGGGCCCTGTTGCCTCATTCCTCTTACCCTCAACATCTAGTCCTATAAAAGAGCACTAGGCACGGAGAGTAGAAACTGAGGGACCGAAGTCATTTTTCAATCAATCACCAAATATTTAAACACCTAGAAAATATCCAGTGCTGCATTAGGGGATTGGTAGAAAGAAATACAGAGATAGCTAAGCTTCTCTGGAAGCTATTTTATAATTGCTTATGCACACACACAAACACACACACGATTCATTTGTAATGTGATGTCTGAAAAATGTGGTGTGTTCAGACACCTCTCTTAATCATCTAGATGGAATTTTCTAGATTTAATTCCATAAGATCTCTCTTTTAAAGTTTTGATTTATAGAGTTATACCTCTTCTTTTCTGAGCTCCTTGCAGTAAACTTCCTCAAAACCATATACAAACATTTTTAGGTTTGAGAATATAAACTTCCATGATTTTTAAAAACTGGGGCAATCTGTCATGATTTACTGAAGACGTGCCCATTAAGGGTGTCAAAGAACCTCCTTCCATAATGACTAGGTGGGGTCCATTTCTTTCTAAGTGCTAGATATTACTGCATAAAATATCATGGTGTGATCCAGAGCCAGTGTGATCTATAACTGTATAACAAGAGACACAATTAACATCAGGCTTGGAAACTGTTATTATAATGAGCATTTGTTATGAAAGGATCATTGTTTTTCTTAAAACAACTATAGAAGGGAAGACTTAATATGCCCATTGGTTTCTGTAGACAAGCTAAAAGGCTTAATTATCACCATTAGGCATCAGGTGTTGAAACCACAGTACAAATTGCCTAGGATTGAACTTTGTGTTCAATGGGTGTCACCAGAGAAAGAAGGGAGGAAAAAGAGGGTGTGAGTGGGCCTCCTGACACGCTCTTTTCCTATTTAATCTCATTGAACCTACATAAAAACTTCATTTGCGGTTGATAAAAGCAAGGAGTGAAAGGTATGCAGAGACACTAGTGGCAACGTCATTGGGTTCTGTGAACAAGGGGTTCTTAGGGTCCCCCTACAGCTGTACTTGGTGATGGGCAAGAGTAAGGTGGCCCTGTAAGAACCGTTCACACCTTCCCCCAAGCCCTGCTGCCCCATTTAGAGCAGTTTCTCACTCTTACCTTTCACAGCGCACTTTGCGCTCCTTACCATCTTCATGTACTTCCTCAGACTGCTCTCTGCCTTGAATTTCTTGCCCCACCTGTTTTGCTACTTTAAATCCTAACTACTCTTGAATTCACTCATGTCACATCTTAACCAGGATAATTTCTGCAGAATTCTAGCCCACTGTGGAGTTCTGTATCACTTTTAGTTAATCAGGGTTTGGTTGCTTGCACTTAATCACTCATGAATAGTTTCCTCATGTCAGCTCTTCCTCTTCCATTTAGATGCATAAGCCTTTTGGTATCAACTGATTTAGGGAGAGAGGAAAGGCATCAGTTAGGATGAGGCTCAGTCCTGGGTGACAGAAAACTCAAGTGGTGGTAGCGTACATAACAATACATTTGCTTCTTTTTCATTTAAGCACACAGTCTAGGGTGGCCACAATTTTGGGAGACCCAGGTTCCTTCTATGTTGTTGCTCTGACATCTCAGTATATGGCTTATATTGTTAGTTTTGTGAAAAGTTGGCATAAATGAAGCCATTGTAAAATGGAGTCAGGGCAGCCATTCCAGAGGAACTGCATTGTCCATCTTACTCGTGAAACTTTGGGATGCTGGGAGTAGGCAAAATACCCTTTGGACTGGGCCAAAGCAGCACTGTCTTCCAAACAGCTGTTTTTTTTTTTTTTTAACGATTTTATTGGGGAATTGGGGGAGGGGAACAGCGTTGGGGAATCGGGGAAGGGGAACAGACAAGTTGCTGTCTTTTTGTTCTTCAGTCTAGTTGTGGAGGACATTGCTTCACTGACCCATGTTGGTATAGTCATTGCGCTCTTCCCAGATGAGGCAGATCGGTTGCTGGCCTCTGGATGTTGCTCACCATGGCTATTGGCAGCTCACACTGGCTGCCAGCCACTCACTGTAGCCTATGGCAGCCCACTGCAGCAGGGGCTGCAGCCTACACCATCGCTGGGGCTCGCACAGCCCAGCTCCACCTGTTAGCTGTGGAGGGCAGTGTCACTCTCCCTCATACGTGGGATCCGAACCGGGGTCGCTGGCATCCCCAAACCAGCTCTTAACCAATGCGCCACTCGGCCGGCCCCCAAACAGCTGTTTTTAAAACTAATAGAAAAGCAGAACTGACCACAGGCTTTAAAATTAAGGAAATTCTTAAGGAATTAGCACTACCATGGGTAGATAAAAAATAACTTAGCTTATTTGGACCTTTAGAAATTTCTTCCTTGGCTTATTAGCATGAATAGAAATTCCTTACTTCTATTCATGTAATTATTTCCCATCCCTTTCTTATAAAACCCCCCAGCCATTACCCCCCTAAACACTTTGGGAATTCATGCCTGAATCAGTGCTTCCAGAATAGCTATTCTATGATTTCAAATGAACACTCATTTCCTCTCACTTTGGCTTTTTATTTTTAGGTTAAGAGTTTCAAGATTCCAATTTACTTTACCAGCATACCCAATAATACCTAACATTTATAGAATAACTTTCATGGTCCAATGTCTTAGCCTCTCTCCCGAACCCACTCCCTGTGCCTCAAAATGGAACCCAAGACAAAAACTTGCACAAAAGTAGTTTACTTGAGAATGTAATATTAAGGAGTCAGGAGTGAGGGACTAGAAGGGAGGGGCAAAGCCAATACAAATTTGTGTTACATACATAGGCTACTTGTATTTAATCCCTTGGGACATTCCAAGGGACTGTTAAAAGGTAATTCTGCAAGTAGGATAAAATCATGACTCTCATACAGACATGGAAAAATAAATACATGGTGAATATTTAGGTCATAACCCATGAGGGAGTTAAATAGATATTTCACTCACTTCAAAAGAGGATTCAAAGAACAGGTATATTTATAGACCTGCTTTGCCTCCGTGGGAAGAGTGTCTTTTGGACAGAACAGAATTTGCTTGTCTATAGTCAAGAATTACTTTGCATTGCTATCAGTCATCTATAATCTGGAGCATGATGAACTAGCTTCTATAGAATCAGATAACCCTGGGTGCCCTCCAGGGTCTAGACCAGGGGTCGGCAAACTGTGGCTTTTTGGGTACGTTCCATCTCAAAAGTTTGCCAACCCCTAGAACAGTCAACTCTGTCCCTCACAACAATTTAAAAATTATTGGAGAGCCATAAATATATTTTTACATAATCACCATTATGTGAATAATATCCTTTAAAGATTTTATAAATGAAACTATGGGAGTTTTATTTTCATTTTCAATTTTACTTCAGAGCCACATGTACATACCCAAAGAGCCGCATGTGGCTTATGAACTGCAGTTTGCTGACCCCTGGCAGCTCTTCTGTCTCAAAAGTTTGCCGACTCCTAGTCTAGACAATCTGGGAGTTAGTTTTCCAGGGAAGCACATGTTTTCCCCTTCCAGAGCTCCAAGGACTCTCATCTCCCTCTCTGTCAAGGGTAATCTCATAACTCCAGGTGGCACATGTGTGTGCTCCCCAAGAGGAAAGTTTCATCTGATGTAAACCCTGAGAAGAAATTCATCTGTTTAGATGGACTCCCCATAATAAACCTAAGTTCCACATTTTATAAATAATAAGAGTCTAGTGGCAATTGGCTGACAGGGCTCCTCACGGACTCTGTACGTTGGAAAGAACCTTAGACTGAACTCTCAGAGAACCACTGCCCGGAAACTCTGGTTTCATTTTTCTGCCAATGGATGGAGACCTGCTCTGTCCAATCAGATCTGCAAAAGTTGGATAACTCATTTACATAAAATAGGCCTAATTGAGAACCTGGGCAAAAAACGTTCTCTCTATAAAAGGTGACTCCCCTCCCCCTTTTTAGGTTGCTATCAGAATCTGTGTCTCCTGGGCTGCAGCTCCTTTTGCTCAAATAAATGCTTATTATTCTTTATTACAGTCTAAGATTAGTGCGAATACCAGTCACTCTCCTGCATGCGTTTATACCATTGTGACAGTGGGGGCTGGGAAACTAGAGGGACTCTGTGTGAGCTCTAGGTTGCATTTCCAAAAAGCTGACCCCAGCCTCAATGGACCTGTTTGTCTCAGCAGTGGCTGAAATAAAAGGTGGGCTGAGAAGATTTTCATTGGTGCACTTTACATGTGCTGTATTCAAATAAGCCTATTGGGTAGATGGAAAATCTGAGGCTCAGAGGATTTAATTCAGGTGGTCTGGGTCACACAGCTAATTCAGCAGGTGATTCAGATTTCAAGTCCATACCTCCTGTCTACCCAGCCACCATTCCTAATTCTTACATTCTATTTGCTAGATGCTTTTTATCTGAGACCAGATCTAAACTTGAACATTGCTTAGGGTAGAATTTAGGTGCCAAATGTTGATGAATGCCGGAGGAGAATATCTGGATGTATCTGAAACAAAGAATAAAAATCCCCAATGGCGCAACTGTAAATAACATCAATGGCTCAGCTAGGGCAAGAAATTATCAATTTTTTTGTTTCATGGCATTGGTATTGCCTGATCTCAGAACTCTGGAAGGATTACCTCCCCTCCCCTCAACACACACACACACACACACACACACACACACACACACACACACACACACAGCCTTCGCTGAAACAGCTGTAATGTCTTCTCCTCTTTTCAAAGACAGAATGTATTGTTGAAGCGCGTATGGAGTCCTTTGGAAAAGGAGAAAATTGCCTGACAAAAAATTGCTCTGAAAACTTAGTAAGATTTAGTGAAAAGGAAATCTGAAAGCAACTTGGCCCCCACTGTCACCAGCTGTACAAATTATTGTCCCCAATTTGTGTGCAGTCGAGCTGGGATGAATGCACAGGGGACCACTGCACACTTAATCACAGCTCTCTGGGGATTGATAGTCTGGGCCAGAGGACACATTGAAGCCTGATTATTTATTTCTATGTTGTACCTGTCAGGAAGGTATATATATATATATATATATATATATATATATATATATATATATATATATGTATTCCTTTACTCTCTGGTCACATTTCTTTGTCTAAAAGTCCTTTTCATGGCCCAGTGGAAAAGCCTCGTGTGTGCCCTCAGCTGGGATACTTTGACAGGAAGAAATCCAGCAACAATTGTGAGTGCTTCTCACTTCAGCCCTGGTTTACATAAATACTAGTGACTTTAGAATTTATCTGGAAGAAGAAAAGTGCCACCCTGGAGTGTTGTAGCAGGAAGAGTTTGCAGAATTTAGGGGTGTTTTCTATGTTTTTCTCATTCCTTCTATGTGCTCAGTGACCTTGGATGGGTGGCTGAGACTAGAATCTCCACTGATTACAAACGTTAAACAGTTAATAATGTCCCCTTCACACAAAGGAGCTCGGGGAGGGCAGAGTGAAGCAAATGCGTTGGAAAGTGCCTTGTAAACTGTTAGGTGCCACCCTACCTAAGATCCAGCAAATGCTAACACTTTTCTCTGACCTTCAGTAAAAGAACAGCTTAGGGTATGAATTTCCATTCTAACTCAGCCAAAACCCTAATATGGGGGATAGGCTAATGTTATTAGGGGTGTGCTGACATTATCCATGGGGAAATCTGGAGAAAAGAGAGAAACTATATCTCATGGCTTATCTTTGGGTCCTGGCACGTGATTTGCCATGGGCCAGGTTCTATGCTAAGTATTTTCCATACATTTCTCATGAGTGTAGTCTGACTATCAGCATACGCCAAAGAGGAGGGGGATGGAATGAGACGCGATTAGGAAGCAGACCGTGGTGAGTGAAGACAAAGCACAACTGCATTCATTCAGCTGACATTTGTGGAGTCCCTACTGTGTGCCTCATGATAGGCTGAGAAAACATCTATCTGGTATTTGTTATTGAGTCTACAGCATGATCGCATATGGCAGTGCAAAGAGAAACAGCTGGGAGGCTAACTGGCGGGTAAACCCTGGAAGTGGCATATGCTTCCTACCCTAAGTTGGGGGGGCCCTGGCCTTAGCTTCGCAAATCAAAACACAGGCCAAGAGCTCAGAGCTGCTTAGATGGGTCCTCAGAGGTCACTAAAAGCTGCTCAGTGTGTGTTCCCACTTTCCATCTGTCCTCTCATCACAACCCCTGTGCTCCTTTTAGTCACAGCAAGCTCCCAGGTTGAGAGCGTGGGAGCAGGCAAGACTCACCTCTGCCAGCTCCTTCTTAAATGCCATTTTTCAAAGGCTCTTCTCCAAACTCAAAAGGAAAGTGGAGATGCTGGCCAGGGCTCAAGCTCACAACAGCAGCCACTCACAGATGTCATGTGGTCTGCACTAATTAGAACCGCCAAAGCCATTACCAAGGACAGCCAGAGTGCTTAGGCAGTTAGTGATGAATTGGCCAGTGTCCACCATCTCCAGATGGCCTCTGCATGTCCACCACATTCTCAGAGAAATTGCACATGGAAGCAACGCTGATGTCCCTCCCATGAGGGTGTGGACAGAGTAAACACTCCAGACATCAGTGGGAAGATCAGATAATACTAATGGCCCTAATCATACATAGTATGTACATACTACATACTACATATGTAGTATTTATTGAACATCAGCTATGTGACAGGCTTAGGATGGAGCTTCCCCATGTTATCAGTTCAAACCTCATATCACCCCTGTGGAGTAGGTGCTAAGATGATCCTCATTTTACTTGAGAAAAGCAAGGCTTTCAAAGGTTGTCCAAAGTTATCCAACAAGAATTTTAAAGCTGGGATTCAAACCCAAAATTGTCTGGCTGCAAAGCACATTCAGAAACACATAGACCATCTTGTAATAACATGGTAAGAAGAGCTTCCTTAAATATATCACTTCCCCGGCCTAGATTATGTCCCTTTCATATATAATCTTTACAACATGTATTAAATCCTTAATTTATAGCCATAATTGTCATTGCTCAATGCCTATGTCCATTATACTAAGTTCAGTGAAGGTAAGACTTTGTTATTTTCGTCTTCATTTTATTCACAACTCTTTGCATTGTGCCTGGCATATTAAAAGTGGTCAACTACTACTTGTTTAGTGAATTAATGAAAGCAAACAATCAGGCAGGAAAAGGGAGTGAAAGAAAGCACTCAGAGAATAGGGAACAATCATTGGGTTTTATGCTAACAAATTTATAACAGTGCTGTGTTGATAAGAGTAAATCAATTCCCTGGGGGAAGAAAGCACCCTGATTGGTGGCATTTGCCAGTTTTTGTGGTGTAACTACTCCCTCCATGACCAATTTCAAGCTACCGACATGATGTCACTGAAGGTAGAATTGGGGAGAGAGGCACAATATTTTTGCTTATCAAATCCAGCAGGACTTTCTCAATTTATGTGGAGTCTAGTGATAGTGGTCTCCTCTCCGACTTGCATCGTTCTTTCCATTTGTGGAATGAAGAGTCTGGACTAATGGTTTCCACATTCTCCATCAGCTCTGACACTCTCTGAACTTATATATAATGTCTTTCATTATTTGGTCTTCCCACTAGTTTGGGGTGATAAGGATGAGGAGGAGAGCAGAAGATGGGGAAATAAATCCTAAGACTATAGGGTGAAGGGCTCAGTCCAAAAGGTAGTTACAGCACATTGGCACCTTGCTTGCCTTTCTCAGAAATACCTCCCAGTGCTTTCAAAATAAGTGACTTTTTACATCCAATTGAAGGAATCAATTCATTTGCTTCTCGAGTAAAATACAATTATACTGGTATCTCCCACTTTTCAAAAGTTCGTTTTACCTGCTTCTCTTTTACGAAAGACCTACATTAATTCATGTTTTTGCTAACCGAAACAAATCCGAAGAGGATTTTTGCTTTTACAAAAAAAAAAAAAAAAGCAAAAAGAGAAAATAGTATTCTATATTTGTTTTATAGAGGCGCACTGCACATCCCCAGCAGCAAGAGTGGCGCCCCCCCAGGTTTTTTCCAGGAGCTATACTTAGCATCTCAGCATCAAGCCGCCATAGCTTTGAACCCTCTGTGAGCATCTCTGCTTTATCTCCATTTATTTTCTGCATTTGTTAGCAAGATGAGTCCTAAGGTGATTGCTTCTTTGCTTTATGCCACGTAGGCTTATCACAGTTTTCAAAGGAATACCCTGCTTTTGGATAGTGAGGGAAACCTGTATCACTCCAATTTCAGAAGTCAAGCAGCAGTGGATTTTGGAAAGCTAGTACCTAACACTGGAAACCAGCTAAAGAGAAAGCGCCCTGTTCCACGTGTGGGAGGGGTGTAGAGAGACCTACAGGCTCTATGCTTGAGAAAGATGAATGAATGCAATGAGAGCACAGTGACATCCCTACTTTATGACCTCCTGCTTACTCAAATATCCCCTCCTTCCTTTCACCATTTATTTTACAATGCACAGGCTCTCAGTCCCAAGGTAAACATAAGGTGTCAGGATATTTTAGGGAGAACAGGAAACTGTTATTTTGACTGTAACCTGTGAGAGCTCTATTTCTGCGTCTGCAGTATTTTCAATGGATGGTCGCTTGGCCTTCCCATCTCAGTATTACAGGGTTGCTAAGTCACTAGTTTGAGTGTTAATTCTATAGAAAATTGAAAAACACAGACTTCTATAAACAGAAAATTCTTTCAAGTAAAGTTGCCATAATTTGGATAATTTAACATAGCCTATTTGAAGAGATGTAGTGATTTAGAGACAAAGGATGAGCTGTAAGTGTTTGCCTTCTTCTGGGGCTCATGGATCATTTTAGAATGCTGGCAGTCACCCACAGTCAGCTAATTAGATCCTTTGCCTTGAAGTTTCTCTCTACCCCTTAGTCAATATGTATAATGCATTCATTTCAAATTCAGAAGCAGAAAGCATTTGTCGAACTACCAGCATTTGCCAAGTATGTTAGAAGAGTAAATAGATGATGAAAATAGATGATGAAACATAGGTCCTTTCTTCCAGGAGCTCTCAGTATGGTATCAGAGGACAGAGTCGTCACATAATAGTCAAGGAGGAACATAATATGAATGGAAGCAGATATATGTGGGCGAAACACAGGACCTGAGGACGTGTGGTGGGGAGAGAAAGCTCTGGAGTCAGATCAAATATGTTTACCAGCCCTGTGACCTTAAAGAAGTTGTTTCACCCCATAAACTTCAGTTTCCCTGTATACCATAATCAAACCTATCTATCAAGTTGTTTTGAGGACCAGATGAGACAATGCACCTGGAGCACTCAGCATGGTCTCTGACATGCATGAGCATTTGGTAAATATCAGCTAGTATTAGTGATTTGCCCTGTGAGCAGCATTTGGGGTGAGATAAATGGGAGTGGTCATGGGTAGAAGTGGGGCTAGGGAAAAGCATCGTAGGCAGGGTGAGAGAGACACGAAGGTGTGAAAGACCACAGTATAGATTGGTGATATTTCATAGACCAAATTCATGCCCAAAATACTGAGGAATGGACAAGAGTGGAGTTCGAGGAACAAGACTGGAACAAGCTTCTAACGGACCAGTAAACTGATAAAGAGGGTGACGTCAACATGAAGGCAAAGGGGGCCCACTGACATTTTTAAGGCAGTGGTCAAATCTTTAAATTAGAGTTTGCTCAAGAAATACAATAAATGAGAGAGAAGAGCTTCAAGACAGGGAGACCTATTAGGGAGTTTTTGTCTAGAGATGCATATTAGGGAACCACTGATGTTGGGCCCCATGGGGCAGGGACGGCCTCCCAGAAATAAAAGTAAAATGAGAATCCATGGTGAAGCCTTAGGGAATCTCCCATTTCAGGGGTGGCAGAGAAACAAGGACTGATGTACGAGACAATAGGGCGGCCAGCACAGAGCTAGGTGCAGGAAGAGAGGCTGGCTTCATGAAGACAAGGAAAAAGGACATCCCTGGGAGAACAGTGTGGATTAACCACGTCAAATATCACTGAGATGCCAAGAAGGCTGAGGCTTGAAAAGACCAAGAGTTGAAGCAATTAGTGGCTGATTGATCTAATTAGAGCAGTTCAAGTGGAATCTTAGATTGCAGATGAAAAAAAACTGGTAAGGGAATAAAGTAGTGATTGTATACAACTCTTTAAGGAATTGGGAGGCAACGGATGAAAAGACAAAGGTAATAAATCAGGAGGTAAGGGATGAAGAGGCAAAGAGCAGGGGAAATCAAAGGTAAGTAGCTTAAAAAGATTGGGCTACTCCAACTTGTTTTGAAAGGGAAAGGTTTCGTTAAGAAAGAGGATTTGAAAAAACAGAGAGAGAAGAGGTGACTACTGAGCCAAGAAAAAAGCAGATCAAAAACTGCAAGTGAAAAAATTGGCCTCCGGTGGGGCAGGATTCCTTCTTCCCCTAGGATAGGAGGGAACAAAATAAAAATGTGTAAGAGGATCACTAACATGGGAGGTGGTAGCACAATGGCCTGCGTTTTCTCTGCAGAACAGGCAGAGTTGTCTTGTGAAGGCAGTGGAGGTAGTGCCTGGATACTTGACTGGATTAGCCAACTTTGGAGCAGCCCTATGGACAATGAGAAAGAATGTGAAGAGAAGTCGAGGAGGCTTGAAAACATCACTCGGAGGCGGAAACATGATGTGGCAAAGAGCTCATGGTTGTGATTTTCCTCCAGAACTTGTGGGAGTCCTGGGAGAATTGTAGAGAAAATGTATATGTAGGATGGATTTGGGGTTGAGATTGGTGGGAAGCATAGAGCAGATGGGCCATAGGGAAAGGGAAAGGGGGCTTTCCAGAGGATTCTTAGTGACATGGCCATTAGTGGGGGCCAGGCTAGCAGCGGAGGAAGCAAGACTGGCATGGGGCTCAGAGGCTGGTTATAGCAGGGCGACAGGGAATAGCTGAGAGATGTGAGAACATGCCCTTTGCCACCTTCCCATCACCCTCTCAGACACCACCGTACCATCTATGTCTATCTTTCCATCAGCAGTGGACATAGTACGTGAGCAAAGTAACCAATGGTGAAACATAGCACTCCAGGGTATTCTGTATCAGTAGAGGTGACAGTGTTTATTCATTGGACAGTTGTTATGGTGACCATTGGGATGGCTAGAGCCTTTTAGGGTGACAGAGATTCTATGAGAATGGTACAATTTCTTCATCCAGTCCTCTTATAATTTGAGTTCAAGTAGTTCTGAAGGGATCATACCTTTATATTTTCCTCTTCACTCCTTCCCAACATTAGGAGAATATCCATAAATTCTTGCAAGCAAATATTCTAGTTAGGGGCCTAAATCATGGTCAAAGGAGGAATTTATCTAAGTAACCTGGAAAGTGCCCAGGAAGCTAATTGACTCATGTATATCTTACAGCTGATTTCAGAAATCCCTTCAGGAGTAAATTTCAACCAGAGGTTAGGCAATATCCTCTTGCTGTTCAAAATCAAGTACACCTGGGTGAAGTTATATTAGCATGTCTTAGTGTGAATGAGTTCATCAGATAACTTATGGTAGCTGAGGATTATAGATTTTAAATTCTTTGGCTGACTCTATTAAAAACATAATTGTATTTGATAGGAAGACTTGAGAATAATCTCACTAACAAAATACTCAAGTGCTGTTGAACTCCTTTTTGGCAAGAGAAAGAAAAGAAGTCCTATAAATAGATGTCCGGGAGGGGTAAATGTCTTACTGAAGTTTAAATCTATACATGCTTTGTTTTTCTCTTTAATATTTACTATTTAGTTAAAATGTTTTTTTGTGCAATCTCCAAGGAGTATAACCTTGGGGGTTACCACTAGGCTGTTAACCAAAACTTAAAAAAGAGTATTTACTTCAAGATGCATTTGTTCGTATAAACTATGGAATACAATTGTTTTGGAACATTAAATTTGCTCTCTGAGGCTATAAATAAACTTGCAATTTTGTGGCAATTATCCTAACACTCAATAAACTCAACAAACTGTATTGATTGACCCACCTCTATATATATTGGTTACATTTTCCTCTAAGGTAGCATTTTGTTTCTTCCACTCCTCTTGGGAAATAAGAATGCAGTGCTGCCCAAGGAGGACTTAGGTGATAAACATGGAGATGGGAGTAATAAGCCTCCTCCTGTATGTGTTACCTGATGTCTGGTAAGAGAAGCTCTTGGAGGAGAGTGCTGAATTATCATGTACCTTTGAACACACTCTTCTTTCCCCAAAATTAATCAGTGGGAAGATAGAGTGGGTTAGTAACAAGCCTACATGCCTCCCCATGGTCAAAAAGACTATTCGTGATCTGGTCCCTGCCTAGCTCTGCTGTCTCCCTTGTCCACAACTTTTAACCATGTTGATCCTTTTTCAGCCCCTCATATAGCTTGCATTTCCTACATCAGGATCTTTGCACATGCTCTTTCCCCTACTTCTTTAATTTTCACCTCAGATGCCACCTCTTCAGAGCTGCTTTCCCTGACTTACTACCTACAATTGGTTCCATATAGCTTGCATTTCCTACATCAGGATCTTTGCACATGCTGTTTCTCCTACTTCTTTAATTTTCACCTCAGATGCCACCTTTTCAGAGCTGCTTTCCCTGACTTACTACCTACAATTGGTTCATCAGTGTTATTTTTATCTCACCAAAACCTTGTGTGACATCTACATGGCGCTTGTTGCAAATTAGGAATCTTTTATTTCTGTTTGTTAACATAATAGTAAGAATCACATTTATTTTGTTTTCTCTCACCCTTATTATTTCCAACACAGATCATGGCCCACTGTAGGCATTCAATAAACTTATGGGAAATGAAATAATAATAGGGATAACAATAGTCTTTTATTGAACTATGTATTTTTAAGTTCTAGAAAACTTGTTAAGTATGATACATGTAGTGAATGAGGTCAAGCACTTCTGTGAACAACTCCTCAGAGAAAGTTATTTATTTCTACTACATATATAGATTAGTAGAGAGATTAAGTTATTTAATCAATGATTTTTAAGTGGCTAAACTGCAGTTTAAATTCTGGCAATTGTGACATAAATTTGTGCTATCAGCCATGATATTTTATTTCTAGTGCCTTTTTTTTTGTTTTTTTTTTTTTGAGGGCAGTGTTACTGGCCCTTATATGTGGGACCAAACTGGGGCCGCTGGCTTCCCAAGCCAGCGCTTAACCACCGCACCACTCGGCTGGCCCTCTATTGCCAATTTTTTAAGAGTAGCAGGTTTGCAATCCAAATTCAAATTGCTCAGAATTCCTTTTAAGCTCATGATACTCAGCCAAGTTTTAAAACCCTGCGATTCATTTTCTAACTTCCCCAAATCAGCACCTGATTTTGGAGGCCCTGAGCTGGTCTCAGTACTGAGTTTAATCATTTGGGATGTTTTCCGAAGCATTTTTTTCCCCCTCTGATTCAAATCCCATTTCTCTGTGGCCTCCATTAAAGAGGTGCTGAGATGCAAACAATTACTGCGAAAAATGTGTTTCAATAGGTCTCTCAACTGCACTGAAGAGGTGCAGAATTCTGAGCAAACAGAATCCCAACCTCTGCAAAAGCTAGTCAAAATGGTATTTCATCAGCCTGGCTTTTTATTCCTCCCCAAGAACTCTAAGTCCCTGGAGCTGTTTTAATCTTGGCTCATTAAAAGTTAATATAATTTGGATTGGTGCTATCCATTTTGTGTCTGGACACCTCATTTACCCAGCTCAGGCTGGGTTCTGTGCATCCAACCTATTAATACATGAAAAGTATGTGTATCCACCTTACCTTCAATCAAGTTACAAACCCAGATGGGAGTAATCGATAGCTGATCGTTGATAAATGGTAATCATTACAAAGAATACAGATTAAAATGTCAGCCACAGAATGGATGCCAGCTATTTTTTGTTGGGTAATTTAGGACTGTCGGGAGGTAACAAAGAGCGATCACTATGCCGCCATCATTACCCAGCCCAGGGGAGGAGTGTTAAACATTAATACCCGAGCTGTGAAAGTATCAGAAACTTGAGGGCCAGGAAAGCTTTGTAAGGGGGGAAGCTATGCAAGGGGGAAGCTTAATCAGCCCCAAAATTCTTAAGCATGTGCTGCAAAGGTCTAGTAAAGTCCAGAATCCCCACTTAAGAGTTTTAGATTCATCATGTCTGACTCCCACAGTATTAAAATTGTATAGAATTGTGATCTGGAAAATGGTTACCTTTGAGGGGGTGGGTTGCATGGGGTTAGGAGAAAAAAGGAATAGGCAAAGCGGTATTTTTAGATTCAGGACTGATCTGTTCATACTGTAAACAGCTTCCTGAGTGGTTACCACCATTTCCTTTGGGACCCATGGTAATTTAATTTATTCATTTATTTTTCTCATTTGCTTATTTATTCATTCATACAAAACAATCCACTGAGCTCCTACTAGATGCGTATGCAGATATTTGCTGTAATAGGAATGCAAAAATATATAAAAGACTAGAATACGGACCTTGCCTCTAGAGTAGCTATATTCTATGCAGGTGAAAGACAGATATCAGTTTAATAGTTATTAAAATACAATGTGAGAACGTCTATGGTATAAGTTAATGGAGTCACGAGAACATAAATCTGAGAGTATGTTTGGTGAGTGATAAAGAGGTGGAAGAAAGTGTTATATATGAAGAGATTTTTGATATTGATCTTGAATGATGAAATCTTCATCATTCACCAGGTGGATAAGATAGATGGCAGTTTAGGAAGAGAGAACAAGTGTAAAGGCTGTGTGGATAAAAGCAAGTAGATTCATTTCCTTGAGAAATAATGGTGTGTGAGTTGATACAGTGGGAATTGAAACTGGGATAAGCATGCTGAGAAATGTTATTTTTTTGGTCTTGTGCCCAATGGCTCTTGCAGATTTTTAAGAAAGGGCGTCATTCGTATGTTTCCACATTTTATACAAAGCCCTTTCTGGAAGTCTATAGTGAATATATGACATAGTAGAAATATTTAAGTCTTTGAAGCTAAGACTTTTGTCATTATCAAGAGATGTTGTGGGATGGAGAGGGAAGGCCAATGTTGGAGTTATTCACTGAGCTGGAGCATGCGGAGGAAGAACAGGTATAATAAGGATGTAAATCAGGTTGTTAGAAAAAGAACACATTGCGTTTGAAAGGAATTTCTGGTGAGGATGCAAGAAAGAAGAGCTTAGTAGTGGTGTCAGGAAGGGAGATACTGGATATTCTGATAATTGATAAAATGACAGGGATGAGGAATCATGGGTAGGTGAAAAGAGACCTGACTATAAAAGCATGGTGGTGAATGTTCACATCTGCTGGGAAGAGCAAAGGAGACCCCAACACAGCAAGCAGCTCCATGAAAATGTTCAGAAGGGTCAGAGGTCAACTTTGAGGGAAATGCAAATGAAATGCTTGCGTCCAACAATAACAAAAGTCTCAATGAAGAAAAACCTAAACTGGTCATTATAATGAATATATTCTATGGACTACTTGGTTTTGTCAATTTACATTAATAATCCCTATTGATGTGGCAATGCTAGTAATTGTTTCAGAAGAATGTTGATAAATGTTGGCATGATAGTAATTCAGGATGGAAAAAACCTACATCACTATTATGTGAGTGTTTTATTTGCTTCTCACATAATATAATGAGGAGACCTCATTATCATACTCATTAAAGTGATGTGTTTTTAATAAAAAACTTCTTAATTAATGGTTCCTACATTATAGTTTATAATTAAGCTTGGGCTAAAACCAAGGGGAACACTTGTCCCAGTTTTATAGGTGGCCTATTGGATGTGAGTCGGGCATGTTTACTGAATCACGTTTACATATATGTCGTAGTCGAATATGGATGCTGGTTAAGGAATGTCTCATCTCTCGATACATTTGTTCATTCAGCAAGTATTTATTGCGGCTCTAGGAATTGCTTCAGACTCTGGGAATAAATCAGTTAAAAATAGTCAACATCTCTACTCTCTCAGAGTCGTTTGGAAGATGGCAGGGGAGCGAAATGATCAATCACTCCATGAAATGTCAGCAGATACTGATAACTGCTTTGAAAAAAATAAGGTAGAATAAGTGATAGAGATGAAAGAGAGCCTTGCATTTAAGAAAAGAATTCCTCTGGGTCTCACACCTTGTCTGCTGCGTGAGTGCAGACTGCAGCAAGTGGGGGGTTCCCTATGAATAGCCTGCTGCCTTGCACTTGCTCTCAGCAGATGCTTCTCTCATCCATGCTGTCTCCTTTGTTCCTCTTCCACATTGACTCCCATAGTCAGAGCTGGTAGATGCCGGTAACTCTCCAAGGTCCTGCTGTGTCCCCTTAGGTTCTTTCATCTGGGGAGCAATTCTTTTGACCCCTTTGCTGCCAGATGGTTCTTCATCCTTAAACACCCCAGAGAAAGAACAGCTCCCTGTGGGCTTAATATCCCTGACAGACTTCCTTTTTGGTTTTTAGTATTTATTTATGTTTTAACTTCAAATAGTTTAAATAATTGTTTCAGTAATACATAACATTGCAGAGACATTCAAACAATGGGAGTGTTAAAATGTTTTCTTTTCTTTTATCCACTCCCTCAGTTTCTCCAAGTTCAACCTACTCCCTAGTAAAAACAACCTTTACCAGTTTCTTTGTATTTTTCCATCTATGTAAGAGTAAGGAGAGGCCCAAACTCCAAGAGTACAATATTGAAATATCTTATCAGTCTTTTCATATCAGGATATAGGCTCCACTAAGTTTTTGTATCAAATGCTTAGGGAGTTCTTTGGATATTTTTGAGTAGGGCATCAAACTAGAAGAGAAAACTATATACTAAGAAGGACCCCAGATATCAGCAATGCAGTGTGAAATAACAGACTTTGGCAAGAGATTCAAGACTGTTAAGAGAAGGAACTGTCAAGAATGTGTAACCTTGTAGCAGCAATATTGTTTCTGATGTGGTCCAGTTTCCAGAACAAATTGTGACAGCAATAGTTAGTTTGTACTTTTCAGAGCTTCCCAGTCCCCACTAATGATGCATATCTCTGGAGTTAGAATGACTCTTCGTATTTTTGAGATAGAGTAAGCTCTGTCTCTACAGATTTTGTCCTTTTTTAAATCCCAGGTCACTGAAGCTTCTAATTTGCATTAATTTAAATAGCCTCACTTTCCATGTTTAATTAATTGCTTCTTTTTAAAAATAAATTTTTATGTAAGAAACTTGATAAAATAATACATGGAAAACCAGTGCACAGTGTTGTAAGTGGAACACAACTATAAAAGTAAGTGTAACTGGAAACAAGTAATATTATTCAATTTTAGCTAGGTTCTGTTTCCTGCTGAGTCTCTAAGCCTGAAGTCTACCATTTCTTTGTGGAAAAAGAAAAAAGAGGCAATTTTCCTTGAGGTATTCAGAAGAATAAAAGAAGAAATAAAACAAACAAACAAAAAAACCAAAGAAAATTAAAAATAAACTTTTTTCAGTTAAATGATCCACCACCCAGATCCACCCTTAAGGATTCACTGGGATGCACAGCTGTAGAGTGTGTGGTCAACAGACAGCTTCCAGCCCTCACTCCTTCAGGGTCTGTCTCAGCTGCACAGAGCAGCCCTACCCTCATTCATATCCTTCCCAGAGCAGCGTCCACTCAGAGACTGACGGAGTCAGGTGTATAGGACCTGACTATATTGGCCCAAAGAGAGGTCACTCCACCAACATTTGTACTAGAGCAGGGGTCGGCAAACTTTTGAGACAGAAGAGCTGCCAGGGGTCGGCAAACTGTGGCTCGGGAGCCACACGAGGCCCTTTGGGTTCATACATGTGGCTCTGAAGTAAAATTGAAAATAAAAATAAAACTATCATAGTTTCATTTATAACATTACTTTAAATTTTCCTTATTTGTAAAAACAGATTTATGGCTTTCAAATAATTTTTAAATCGTTGTGAGGGACAGGATTGGCTCTTTCAAGGGTCGGCAAACTTTTGAGATGGAATGTACCCAAGGAGCCGCATGTGGCTCGCAAGCCACAGTTTGCCGACCCCTGCACTAGAGCCTGCTGTCTGGCTCTCTGGGCTTTTGTTGGGTTTCATCATGGTTTGATCTTTTATCCCCCTCGATCTTAATTCCTCCTCTATTCCATCCATGTTGATATCTAACAAACACCCTGCATGCCAGATTCCATCTCAGCATCTGCTTCTGGAGAATCCAATCAGAAATAAGGATTTAATGTTATTTAACATTGGGTTATTTTGCCACCCAAATGCAGCCTGGTAAAACCAAGAAAACCTGAATTTGGATTCAGGTAAACCAAAATTCAGTGTTCTCATTGTTTTTTATTGAGCTAGTTAAGTCTCCAGAAATTTCCAATTTTATTGAATCTAAAATAAGAATAATAATTCCTCGCTGGACTTCTTTATACAGTGAAAGAATCCATATAAGGAATTTAGGACTGGGACAGTCTCAGAGAATATTCTAGAGCTAGATTATGCACTAGATCAGTTCTGTCCAATAAAAATGTAAAACAAACCAAAAATTTGAGTTACCTATGCATTATAAAATTTTCTAGTGGCCACAAAGAGAAAAAGGAAAACACAGTTGAAATTAATTTTAATGATATATTTTATTTCACCCAATATATCCAACACATTATCATTTCAACATATAATCAATATAAAATTACTAATGAAATATTTTAGTTGTTTTAGTATTAAGTCTTAGAGCACTGGTGTATAGCTTACACTTAGAGCTCATTTCAATTTGGATGAGCCATGCTTCAAGTGATCAAAAACCTCATGGAAGTAGGAGCTATTGTATTGAACAGCACAATTCTAGAACAATTCTTGAGTTTTATCTCTAATCTGCTGTGAATATTCAATGAAAGAGAGATTTATAGGGGCTAAAATGCTATATAAAATCTGGAAAGTCTGGACTGGGATGAAGTCAGTGGGAGAGAATACTTTGACAGCATTCATTCTCTGTCATGAATGCTCTGGTCCTGATACCTACAGAACTTCCCAGCTATTACACTGGACAGGTAGTTGGTAGAACATAAGCACTATTAATTTAGAGTAATCACTTCTACAACTTTAGCTGAAATACATTTCAAGCTTATAAACATAAAATTGCATCCTTCTCCAAAGATCGTATTAATAACAAAATGTGAAGAAGTCCTCTTCTCAAGAGATTGGAAAGAAAATTAAAAATTTGAAAGGAAGTTTGGATATAAAAAGATATCTTGAAATTTTCTTTTTGGGACTGCCAGGATTAAAACACACATTTTGTGTGTGTGCTGTTTAGAACAAGATAGGGAGGAATTAAAAGAATTATTAAGAGTATAAAAATGTTTTCATAATAAGGAAGGAATATGAGCCTGTTATAATCACCCACACACTCACTCAATCCACAAATAATTACCAAGTACCTAATAAGAGTAAAAGAGTTAACATTTATTGAGGGTTGGCCAGTATCACTCACTGTTCTAATATAGTACCTGGATTGCACAGGTCATATTGTAGATATGATTATAATCCCAATTTGGTGTTTGAGGGAGCTGAGGTACAAAGGCTAAGAAATTGCCCAAGGTCATAGAGCCAGTGGGGGATAGAATCAAGATTCCATCTCAGGTAGTCTGTTTCTACAACTGCAGACTTAGAAAACAGATGAATCAGAGTTAGTTCTTGCTTCTTTTAGTACTGGATGCCTAGAAGGAGGGATACGATAAGCATATAAATCTGATAAAAGATTAAGAATGTAAAAAGTATGACTAAAGGAAATCAGTGGATATTCAACCCAGCACCTGGAAGTATTTAGGACTCCCCTCCTTATCTTATAGATGAAGGAATTGAAGTGTGATAGTAGTGCGTTAACATATCCAATTATTAAGTGACCCTTTTACAACCAAGTCTTGTGTTGCTAGGAAGTGTATTACACTGATATTTTTTCTCCAAAGTGGTGGCTATTAAAACAACAACCACCAGATTTTATTTTGTTTCCTTCTATCCAAATGCTTCATGGATAAACTTTTAGTTTCTTAAGTTTTCCATTTTGCTGAACACTTGTTTAAGATTTTGCTGAACCAAATCATTTACAAATCATATCAGTGCTACCCAAAAGTAATAATTCAGGAAGTAAATATTGTCATATGAGGGAAGAAAACTGTCACTCCCACCCATTGTAGTCTATTTACTTGAGAATATGTGTGGATAAGAACTAAGGGATATTTCAGCAGAAAAATAGGATTTGTTTCTCTCAGATCTCTTTCTCATGAAGATAACTCATTTGTAATCCAAGCATAGTTCCTCTGATCATCTTGGGAAATATATCTGCAGATATATTGAAACAACTAGAGACCCCCCAAGGCCATGTTTGTCAACTCATAAACACTCTGTCATTCTTGAATGACATTATGTCACCACAACTCTTCTTAGTGATGTATTTCAATACTGAAAGGCAGTATTTCACAAAGTGTCCCCAAGGTTTCCTGTGGGGGAAAACAGTTTAACAGTTTCAAAATCAAAAACAGTTGGGAAATATGGTTAACAGGTTGATTTACTCTAAAAGTTCTCAGGGATTTTAATATGCTAATGTGGATGCTTCCTCTACCAGGATTTGCCTAAAGTATTTGATCAAAAGTTCACCCCCATTACCCCTTTTTATTTTTTACTTACTGAGGATCATTTCCTAGATCTATTAATATAATAATTTGAACCACATGAAGTTGCCAATATTTAACCACTTTTGTCCTACAAAAATGGTGACATCATATATCACCATCGATTTAAATAGTTTGGGAACATTGTGGTCAAGTTTAGTTCAGACAGCTCTGCAGAGACTTGTACTAGATTTTGGGTCCTGACTCACAATCCTTCCCTATCCTCATCCTAACTTAACCTAGGCCTATTCTTGATACTAATTCTTTTTGCCAGATTGTCTCTGTAGATATGGTGGGCTTCTCATGAGCAAGAAGAAGTTCTTTTTTTTTCTTTTTTTTTTTTTTCCTTAGGGCAGTGTCACTGGCCCTCACATGTGGGACCGAACCGGGGCCGCTGGCTTCCCAAGCCAGCGCTTAACCACCGCGCCACTCGGCCGGCCCTAAGAAGAACTTCTTGATTATTAATATCAGATTAACTTAGTTCTACCTTCACGCTTCTGATTATCTGCTTTACCAGAAAAATTCCATCCTCAATGCTTGAGACAGTTGGGTATAAGCTCAATTCCATTGATAGGTTCATTTAATTTACAGATCAACAATCTAAGTGCAAGGGCCCAGAAAGATAATAACTTACTAAATATATGAGATAAATACAAAATATACAAAATATAGCTTACAAAAGTAGTAAAAAAATCTACACTTGAGTCACATTGTCATACAAAGGACTGTGATTTTACTGCATATTTCCTGGTAAGAAAGAGTCTAGATTGGTTTCTTCCTTCCTTCTTTCCTTTCGTTTCCTTTCGTTTCCTTTCGTTTCCTTTCCTTTCCTTTCCTTTCCTTTCCTTTCCTTTCCTTTCCTTTCCTTTCCTTTCCTTTCCTTTCCTTTCCTTTCCTTTCCTTTTTTTTTAAAAAAAAATCAGTTTAAGGTATATAAAGCAACCTAATAGTTAGACATTGACACCTCACAAAGTGATAACTGCCCTCCCCCAAGCTACTACCCCTCTGACATCATATATAGCTGTTATAATTCCATTGACTATATTCCTTAGGCTGTACTCCACATAGAAAAATACGTCATGAGTTTTCCGATAAATATATATATATATATATATATAATTTATATATATATATTTAATATACAGTATTATTCCACTTCAGCTTCAGGTGTATAGCACATTGGTCAGGCATCTACACAGTCTATGAAGTGATCCCCCTGATAAGTCCTGTACTCATCTGGCACCTTACATAATTTTTAATATTGTTGCTTATATTCCCCATACTGTATTCCATATGCCCATGATGATATTGTGTCTATAATTTGCACTTTCTAATCCCTTCACCTTCTCCTCCATCCCCTTCCCCCTCCCTTCTAGCAACCAACAGTTTTTTTTTATTTTTCTATATCTCTGAGTCTGTTTCTGTTTTGTTTTCTCACTTATTCTGGTCCATCCATGTTGTTACAAATGGTAAGGTTGGTTTTTCAAATGCTGTAATTTAGGGGCCCGCCGAGTGGCACAGTGGTTAAGCGCTGACTTGGGAAGCCAGCGGACCCGGTTCGGATCCCACATATGAGGGCCAGTGACACTGCCCTCAAAAAAAAAAAAAACCCCGAAAAACAAACAAAGAAATGCTGTAATTTAGGAAATGTAGTTCCCATTCTATACTTTGTAACCCCATGACTGTTTTGTAATTACCAATTTGTACCTCTTAGTACCCTCCCACTTTCACCCATCCTTTCATCTATTGCCCTAATCCAGCACCCATCAAAATTCTCTCTGTATCTATGACCTTGTTTCTGTTTCATTTGTTCATTTATCCTATTCTCTAGATTCCACATGTAAGTGAAATCTTATGACATTTGTCTTTCTCTGTCTGACTTACTCCATTCAGTATGGTACCCTCTAGGTCCATCCATGTTATTGCAATTGCAGATGGCAAGGTTTCATCCTTTTGATGACTGAGTAATACTCCATTGTATATATGTACCACCTCTTCATTATCTATTCATCCACTGATGGACACCCAGGTTGCCTCGGTATCTTGGCCATTGTAAATGCTATAATGAACACATGGATGCACAGGCCTCTTTGAAGTATTTTGGGTTTCTTCAGATAAATACCCAGAAGTGGGATTACTGGGTCCTTCTTTGTCTCTTGTTATAGCCTTTGTTTTAAAGTCTGTTTTTCTCTAAGTATTGTTGCTCCCTAACTTTTTGTTTGTTTGTTTTCATTTTCATAAAATATCTTTTTTCCGCATCCCTTTACTTTTAGTCTGTGTGTGTCTTTGAATGTGAAATGAGTGTTTTATAAATAGGATATGTAAGGATCTTGTTTTCTTATCCATTAAGCCATCTTTTGTGTTTTGATTGGAGCATTTAATCCATTTACATTGAATGTAATTGATAGATATGTAGTTATTGCCATTTTATTGTTCATATTTTTTATTTTGCTTCTTCTTAAGAAGTCCCTTTAACATTTCTTGTAATACTGGTTTGGTGATGATGAACTTCTATAGCCCTTTCTTGTCTGGGAAGCTATTTATCTGTCCTTCAATTCTAAATGATAGCTTTGCTGGATAGAGTAATCTTAGTTGTAGGTCCTTGCTTTTCATCATGTTGAATATTTTGTGCCAATCTGTTCTTGTCTGCAAAGTTTCTTTTGAGAAATCAGCTCACAGTCTTATAGGAGCTCCCTTGTAGGTAATTAACTGCTTTTCTTTTGTTGCTTTCAATAGTCTCTCATTGTCTTTAAGCTTTGGCATTTTAATTATGATGTATCTTGATGTGGTCCTCTTTGTGTTCATCTTGTTTGGGACTGCAATTCCTCAGCTTGTATGCTTATTTCCTTCACCAAGTTATGAAAGTTTTCCATCATTATTTCTTCAAATAGTTTCTCAATTTTTTGCTCTCTTTCTTCTCCTTCTAGTACCCCTATAATGTGAATATTGGCATGCTTGATGTTGTCCCAGAGGCCCCTTGAACTGTCCTCAATTTTTTTTTTTTTTTTTGCCGTTCTGATTGGGTGTTTTCTGCTACCTTATATTCCAATTCTCTGATTTGATACTCTGCTTCATGAAATCTACTGTTGATTTCCTCTAATATATTCTTCATTTTAGTTATTGTTTCCTTCATTTCTAATTGGTTTTTATAAAGTTTTCTATCTCTAATTTTATGTTTCCTTCTTCTTTGTTCAAGTTCTCCCTGAGCTCATTAAGTGTCCTTATAACTAGTGTTTTGAGCTCTGTGTCTGGTAGATTGCTTGTCTCCATTTTGTTTAATTCTTTTTCTGGAGCATTGTTCTTTTCTTTCATTTGGGACATGTTTTCTTGTCTCCTCATTTTGGCTGCCTCCCTGTTTCTGTTTCTATGTGTTAAGTAGAACTGCTATGTCTCCCAATCTTAGTAGAGTGCCTTATGTAGTAAGGGTCCTGTGGTGCCAAGTAGTGTAGTCTCGCTGGACATCTGAACTGGGTACCCCAGGTGTATCCCTTGTGTGGGTTGTGTGTGCCTTCTTGTTGTAGTTGAGCCTTGGTTGCTATTTGCACATCAATGGGAGGGATTGACCCTCAGGCTGATTGGTTGTGAGAGTTGGCTATGACTACAGTAGAAGAGCTGTTTTTCAGAGTAGGATTCAGTTTAGCAGGACTCTGGTACCTTTCCAGTCTGCCCTTTGGGTGTGTCTTTTGTGGACGTGGTGAGGTGTTGCTCTGATGTGCCTGAAGCTGGCCATCAGTTGTGTTTGGTCCTGATGCCTCTTGTGAGGGTCTCTGTTGCAGACTAAGGTCAGCTGCTGCCTGTGCCCTGCTCTGGGCCACTGGACATGAGCTACAAAGTGATATGCAGATGGTTGTCACTTGTGCTGGGCTTGGAGGTATCTGGGAGAGCCTAAGTTATGAACTGATGCTTGCTGCTGCTAGTGTTGGGCTTAGGGCTGCTTAGCAAGAGGCACAGGATATTCTGAGGCCAGATACTTCTTATTTGGGGTTTGTGAACTTTTGAGAGATTTTAGGAAATTCTACAGCATGACCCAAATCATGCCATTTGTATGGAAAGGCCATTGGAAGTTGCCAGGGTGGGCCCATAAATTGGGTGGGGTGGGGTCTGAGGGAATCACCAAGGCTGGGCAAACTGTGTTACCCAGACTCAGATATGGTAGACACCTGTATCTACATGCCAGGAGGGGTGGGCTGAACAAAGAATCAATGGATTCTGCCAGCACTTCTGTCTCAGAGAAAGCTGCCCCTCTAGCCCTTGTCTTAAAGCCATACAATTCAGTTTCTCCCCATATGTCATTGGCATCTTTTGAACTGCTGCCCCAGCACTGGAGCTCAAAGCAGTGAGTCTGTCAACGAGTAAGTACATGTGCAGGCCCTTTAAGGGGAATGCCTGGGACTCCAGGAGCCCTCTGTCTCACTCAGCCACAATCTTCACTGCTTTTCACAGCCAGAAATTATGAGGATTTCACTTGTTGGCACTGGAGCCCTGGGCTGGGGAGCCTGGTGTGTGCCTGGGACCCCTTGCTCCTCAGGGAGGACCTCTGCCACTGAGATATCCCTCCTTATTTTTAACCACCACACTTGGGTGTGGGGACCAGCTAGAACTGAGTCTCCACCCCTCCTACTGGTCTTGAGGTCCCTTCTTCTGTATGTCTTTAGTTGTAGAACTTCTGTTCAGCTAGACTGCAGGCAGTTCTCAATGATGGTTATTTTGTAGTTTAGTTGTAATTTTGATGTGATAATGAAAGGAGGTGAGCACAGTGTTTACTTACTCCACTATCTTCACCAGAACTCTGTTCTGAGTTTTTAGATGGAGATAATGCAGCTGTGAGGTATTGATCTATGGAAGGAAATCATTACTATTGCCAAATACATGTATTAATGGAACAGTTTCTCCCTAGCTTGATTAAAACCCTCATGATGCCCTGAATAGACTTGCTTTAGAAACTACCTTGACAAGGTTTACAAATCAATTTCACTTGCAGAGTTTGGGCTTTTGTTTAGAAAGGGGTTTACATTTTTTTTTTCTCATTTTGTTCCTTCTTGGCACCAATCTGAACAGCATCCAGAGAACAATGCTACACCTAACTTCTTCTGCAAATGACAGCAATTAAAATAACTTGACAAAAATGATGCAGGCTCTCAGATGATTTATAGGCCAAGAGTGACATATAATGGCTCTGTATATTCGTCTGTCATCTGACTTGTCAGTGGCCCTGGAAGTTCAGGTGTTAAGTGCTTTTAGCCCAGTTTTGAGTTGCAAGGCTGGTCCTGGCTTCCTACTGAGACATACAGCTGTTGGCATGACCTCTAGTGCTGGAAGCAATGGGCAAGTCAATGCCACAAAGCAGGTCATCTTTATAAAAACAAACAAACACATAAAGCCAAAATACAGGGATCTGCTCCTGAACTGGTAGTCCTAGTTCAGGAGTGTGTGTGTGTGTGTGTGTGTGTGTGTGTGTGTGTATTTTCCAACTGTATCTTAGTACAAAGAGAGGTAGGTAGCATATATAGTAGAAAGAGCATGATAAGCTGCATAGTTTAATAGTCCTGGATTTTAATCTAACCTTCATCACAATCTTTGGGTTCCTTGAATTTGTTACTTCATCTCTATGAACTTCTGTTTCCTTAGGCATGTCGCTCAAAGTTTCATGAGGATTTGGTTTGTGGAGTTTTCTTTTCCACTTCACCTTGCCCCACCCACTGACTTGCTATCTCTGCTACGGCCTTGTTGTAGTGCCTCCAACAGGTTGAGGTCTCTCCAACCTCATGGCACCTGCCTGTCTTATTCATTTTGCTTACAACCTACCTCTCACCTCCCACCTCACCTATATTCTATGCTCTACCTAACTCACCTACTCATTTTTCAAGTACACAGATCATTTTTGGATACCTCCCTCCCCATTCTAAATTAATTTTGCATGCTCTCTCTGTCTATATATCTATATCTATCATCTATATCTCTATCTATATCTGTATCTATCTACATATCATCTATTAATATATCTATATCTGTATGGTGCCAAAAATGTATACACATTTTAAGAAATGAAAAAAATATTAAAATTGTAATACTCAATATATACTGATAACAAAAGATGAATACAAGTCACGTATGACTTCTTCAATTATAAGAAGCGCTCAAAGTGGTTACCAATCAGTGTCCAGACACTTCTGATTACGGCAAATTACTGCTTGAGAAAAGTTGACCAAAGTGTCCCCTTGTATACATTTTTTGGCACCACTGGATATAGTATATTATAGCTCTCACATTATATTGTCATGGCATTAATTACAATTCACAAACAAATATGTTTATATAATTATTGCCTACCATTCTTTGTCGTATCTCCCTGTCTTAATTCTCTTCAGAGTGCTTATTAATTTCTTACACTTTTTGTCCTGTGTAGGATAATGATAATTCTCCCATTATTTCTCAGCCTTCCTGAAATTAGTGAACAATATCTTACTTACTTTTATCTCTTCTTCCATCCCTTTTGTCTTTGTAGACTCATACCTATTCCATAGAAGAATTTCAGGGGATAAGAGAGATTCATACATACGTTTATTCTTCCTTATTTCTCTACTGTTCTTTGATTGGATGGACATTTCTGATAAATCTGTTGTTTGGCATGAGGAGGCACAAGCTCTGGTTGTGTGTTTCTTCCCATCCTTATTGGGTGTTTGGCAGCACGGTGGAATGGACAGTGAACCAAAAGCTCCTCGACCCAGGCAGGCTCCAACTTCACCCAACCCTTGCCAAGGCCCCTGCCAGATAACACAGCTCCCACAGTTGCTGAAGCCCAGAGAATAGTTTATTCCCACCCCTCTCTGCTGCAGTGCTATAACTATTTCAGGCAGAACAGAACTTTGGAGACGTGAGCAGCTCATCTCCAAAGGCAGGAGATCAGGCAATCAGCCCCCACGCCAAGTGTGATATGGCAGGGATTGCAGGAGCCATTTATCTTGCTCTGTTCTTCATGGTTCTTTCAGAATCTCTCCTGCTCTTCTGGCCTCTCACCTTTTGGTGTTTCCTCGCACTTTATCTTTCCCACCCTGCCCTGGTGTTTCTCCTACTTAAAATTTCCCCCAGATTTGGACCTTTGTTTTATTTTTTTTGTTCACTGACCTGTGTGCTGGCAACTGTTTTGGGCACAGAGAGCAGTGACCCAGTTAGGCAACCAGCACCACCCTCATGGAGTGGATATTCGGGAGAGGTTGGGGGAGATGAAAAATAAAAGAGTAAAGAAAGCATGTGATATGTCAGAAAGTGATCAGTGCTATAGGGAAAAAGAGCATGGTGGCCAGGTGAGCAGGGTGGTTGCTATTTGAAATAGGGTAGCCTAGGAAATTGTTGCCCTGTAGGAGACCTTGGAGGAAAGGCCTGAAAGAGGTAAGGGGGTGAGCCAGGCCATTAGCTGGGGCCTGGAGAGAGTATTCCAGGCAGAGGGAACAGCAAATACAACTTTGCTGAGGCAGGAGAGTGCCTGGAAAGTTCAAGAAAGAGCAAGGAAGCTTCTGTGGTTGGGTGGAGTAAGCCAGGGGCATATTTGCAGGAGGTAGGGAATGGGGCATAGGTTGTCCAAATTGGGAGGGGCTTTCTCATCATTGTACTGTCCTAGAGGCTTCTGATTGACCTGATGTGAGCAGACTCATGCCCTCAATGACCAGCCTTCTCCTCCCAAGGGAAGAGCTTGGGTCAGAGAAATTATGTGATCTAACTTATATTTTCTTAGGATCTTATGTAGCCACTGAAGGTTCTTTCACTTAAAAAAAAGATCTTTATTAAATTTATTGAGGCGACATTGGTTAGTAAAATTATATAGGTTTCAAGTGTACATTTCTATAATACATCATTGGTATATCACACTGTGTGCTCATCACCCAGAATCAGTTCTCCTTCCATTACCATATATTTGACCCCCTTTACCCTCTTCTATCACTCTCCTCTTACTTTTTTTTTTTTTAATTTGAGGGCAATGTCACTGGCCCTCATGTGGGACCCGAACCGGGGCCGCTGGCATCCCAAGCCAGCAGTTAACCACCGCGCCACTTGGCCGGCCCTGTCCTCTTACTTTTTAAAAACGCTCCTCATTTCTAGTTTCCTTTAAAAACCTAGTCTGATGTAATCACTGCCCTCACCTGAGATGCTTCCTTTTGAGCTGAACCCATTCCTTTTCTCTGCCATGGCTCCAATTTAGGAATCTGAAACTGTGCCTCTCCATTAACCTCAAGAATGAGCATCATAAAAAGCCTGGACAGTGTTCTCACTGTTTAATTTTTAGCTCAGGGATTTAATCTGACAAATTACCCTTTATCTCATTTATGGTGATGGAGATTCACTAACTTTCTCTTGAACTAAAGGGTAAGGCAAAATATTTCTTTGGGGAGGAATGAGAAGTTATATTAGTTCCTGCGGTGCAATTGTTAACAGCAAATCTAATGTAATCGTCTAGCAAGTGACACGTGTAACCTCAGCACTTGGAGATGTTTATCAATAAATGCAGCATATGTCTTCTTTATGATATAATACAAAAATATTTTAGGGTTCTCTCAAGGTTGAAAGAACTCAAAGGATCCCTCTTGATCACATTCATTCAAATCTGGAATCATAGAAGAAAAGGCTGATAAAACAAAGGACCCAGCTATCATTTGTTCTTAAGAAGCACTGTCAAAAGGTCTAATTTAATCATTTAGCACTATTAAGTAATAATTAGGTTTCCATGGAGGCTGTGGCTTTAGACTTGGCAGGATTTGGATCCGTACTTGCTAGTCTTTTTTTTCTATAGAAAACAGACTGATAATAGTAATACTCCCTTTCTCATTTCCAAAGCCACAGAACCCTGTAGTTCAGGTACCTAAACTACACATTTGGGTAATAGCCTCTCAAGTCCAGGTGGTGCTGGAAAGGGATTGTGATTGTGGCCATGGAAACAAAAGACAAAATGAAGTAAGTGTGATGCTCAGATTTCACCATTGGCATTGGTTAGGAGTCTGAAATTAGGAGTCTGAAGCTCTGAGTAGTTTTTCACTGGGTCACCTGCTCAGTGACAAGGGACCCGTTCTTTCCCTCTCTGAGTCTGAGTTGCTTTTCTTATCTGTTGAGTGGGGATGTTATCTACCCTGCAAAGATTAAGTGAGAGAATTAATGCGTTTTCCAGCAAAGATAGTAAGCTCAGAAGGGCCTTCAATAAATACTAGTGCCCTTCTGTTCTCTCTCTGTATGAAAAACAACCTGTCTTGATTCCCTTGTAGATGGGATCAAATCAGCCATGAATCTGAAGGCACTTTGGAAAGAAGGTGAATCATTGACTTCTTTACATTTGCTGACCTACCCCTTTTCTCTGCGTGAGGAAAGGAATTCCTCATTTGGCCTTTCTCTGCTGTGGCTCTCCTTTTCAAAGCCAGAGTTTATTGACACTGGTGGTGGACCAGAATTCCTGACATCCCTACCCCCAGCATCCCAGATCTGGGCCTCTCTGTGTCCTTCTTATAACTGCTGTGACTTCCAGAGGGTCTTGCTGTTGCAACAGAAGATGATTGTGTTCATGTTGGTGCCTACCTCATCCTGGCGCACATGGAGGGACACAGCCAGGATAAGAACAGGGCACACTGGGGCTGAGGCCAGCCAGGCCTCACCTGATGTCTGCCTCCCCTAACCCCACCGCAGGTGTTGGAATGAATGGACTTGATCTTAGGCCACTCAGTTCAGTCAGCCAATTGGATGACCCCATGGAGATGATCTGGGAGAGAAAAGCAGGGAAGCTTGAGCTTCAAGTATGTCTAGGATCATAAAACCATAAATGTTTCCCTTTACGATATTCTATAGATGCAATTTTCATTTATATTTTATACAATTACTTCCATTTTTTCCTTCCTTCCTTCCTTCCTTCCTTCCTTCCTTCCTTCCTCCCTCCCTCCCTCCCTCCCTCCCTCCCTCCCTCCCTCCCTTCCACCTTCCCTTTATTCCATTTCTTTAACAAATATTTAATGAGAACCTACAGTGTACCCTACATTGTACTTGGTCTTAGGGAACAGCATAATATTGCAGAAAACATTTTTATCTGAGATAATTTCTAACAGCTAAATATTTCTGAAAATACAGTAAGCTTTTTCAGAAGGAAGAGATTCAGGCCCTGAGCTAAGTGTCCAAAATGCAGACTCTGTTGACATAACTGCAGAATCTCATGGCTGAATGGAGGGCCAGGCTCAGGAATCTTGTCCACCTCCACATCCAACCCCTTTGTACCACTTCCAGTGCCCAGCCAGTCTTTCTTGCACATGCCTATGGATGAGATGCTTCTATAACAGCTGCTGCATTTTCAGAAATCCATAATTTTCAGAAAGTATCTATTTTGCTTGAGTTGAACCCAAGTTCTTCTTATAACAGCATTCATTTTTCCCTTCTGGACATTATGGAATAAATTTGCTGTCACTGATGCTTTTCATCTGCCCCTCTATTTGAAGCCAGGTTTCTCATCTAGAGCAAATCTTCTCTTTTTACATGGAGTACCTCCTCTTTCATTGGTTCCTATAACCCCTAAACTTTTGGCTGTACTTTAAATTCTTCTACCTTCACAGTCATTCTCTGATTTCGGCCTTTTAGGCATTTCTCTGCTGACCAGTAGGTAGGTAAAGGGAGCTGGTGGAATTTAAATCAATCATTTGTTCTCCCTGTTAATGCTTCTGGAAGGTTCTTGGAGACATTGCTACACTATGGAAAGAAAGAACCTTTGGAGGGTTTCACTAGATTTTTTTAAAATTTATATCATCCCAAATATCATGGAATCTTGAAGCTATAAGGAACCTCAGAGGTGATATACCCCCAACACACTCATTTTGCAAGAGGGAAACTGAGGCCCAGAGAAAAAAGGTGTCTTGCCTGGGACCAGATAGATAACAGAGATGACATTGACCAAGTTGGGAATCAAATTTCAAACTCATGTCCCCCGATTGTCAGCATAGTGCTCCTAACATGGAGATATACTGCCTTGCCTGCCTCTTGGTGCCAGGTCCTAGCAGGGACACAGCTTTCCTGGTAAGTTTAACCAAAGAGAGGTCCCCACTGATGAGTGTTTATCTTTCTCTTGGAAGCACACATCTTCAGGAAAGATGCACTTGGATCATCAGGGAGGAAGGTAACTGCTTAGATCAGCCTTACCAGCACCGGGGTTCTATAGAATGACAGATGTCGAGGGGAATCCCTTCTAACTCTCTCACTTCCATAGAACAGAGGTTGGCAGACTGTAGCCCTTGAGCCAAAACAACATATGGCCTATTTTTATAAATAAAGTTTTATTGGAACAGAGCCACACCCATTCATTTACACAATATCTATGGCAGCTTTTATTCTACAATAGCAGAGTTAAGTAGTTGCCATGGAGACTATATGACTTGTAAAGCAGAAAATTTCTACTTCAGTAGTCCCCAGTTATCCACAGGGGATGGATGCCTGAAACTTTTCTTCCATTCCTTGAACAAATACTTAATAAGAACCTATATATTTAACCCTATATACTGTATTATGTTTTTTCCTATACATACATCCTAGGATATAATTTAATTTAGAAATTAGTCACAGTAAGAGATTAACAATAACTAATAATAAAATGAAATAATTAGAGCAATACACTGTAATAAAAGTTACATGAATGGCTTTAGGGGCTCTTATTAAATGAAATAAGGATTACTTGAACACAATCACTGTGATACTGTGACAGTCGCACTGAGAACTGAGATGGCTGCATGTGACTGACAGGGAGTAACATATACAACCTGGAGATGCTGGACAATGGGATGATTACATCCTGGGAGGGACAGAGCAGGGGTGCGAGAATTCAGCATGCTACTCAGAACAGCACACCATTAAAAACTCATGAATTACTTACTTTTGGAATTCTCCATTTAATATTTTTGGACTGCAGTTGACCGCAGGTAACTGAATCTGTGCAGAGTGAAACTGTGGATAAGGGGGAACTACTGTATCTGGCCCTCTGCAGAAATAGTTTGCTGGTCACTGCTGTAGAGAGTTGGGAATTCCAACTGTGGCTCTGATCACAGACTGCATTTTTGTTAATCCACTTGTGCAACCTCCCTGCTTGACTCTATCAAGGTAACCTTAGATAAAGCTGAATTAACTGCATTATTTAAATCAATGCATGGAGTAAAATGGACCAGAAATCTAGTTCAGGCAAAAAGGATATACGAGGTCAGACAATGAAGTTCACAAATTCATCCTAGAAAAAGTGCTACAGACCTCATTGCTGGATATCACTACAGTCACCTTTGAAGTACTCCCCATGGGAAGCTATACACTGATGCCAGCCCCTAGTGCACCCTTCAAAGCAATTTTGGAACTCTTTTTCTGTAATGGCCATCAGAGCTGTTGTTGTATTACCCTTGATGTCCTGAATGTCATCAATGTGTCTTCCTTTCAATATTTCCTTTATCTTTGGGTAAAGAAAAAAGTCACTGGAGGCCAGATCAGGTGAGTAGGGAGGGTGATCCAATACGGTTACTTGTTTACCGGCTAAAAACTCCCTCACAGACAGTGCCGTGTGAGCCGGTGCATTGTCGTGATGCAAGAAGCATGAATTGTTGGAGAAAAGTTCACATCATTTTCATCTAACTTTTTCATGCAGCTTTTTCAGCTCTTCCAAATAGTAAACTTGGTTAACTGTTTGTCCAGTTGGTATAAATTTATAATGAATAATCCCTGTGATATCAAAAAAGGTTAGCAACATCATTGCAACAAGTTCGCAAACTTAATTGGCAGACTGCATATACTACATGATGTAATTTATGTATTATCTTAATAAAGAAGCAATGCTCAGTACTATATCATATATATATATATATATATATATATATATATATATATATATATATATTTATATTTATATATATTTAGTAAAAGTACAAAAACATGCACAGGACTGATAATCGCTAAATTTAGGTCAGTGGTTACTTATAGGTGTGTGTGCGGAGGACCAGAAAGAATGGGAGGATAGGGTTAGCTTTGTAATTTCTAATAAAAAACAAAAGAGAGTTTTGAGGAAAATATAATGAAGTATAAACATTGAAGTACATTTGGCCTTTGGATATTTGGGAGTCTCATTATTTTCTACACTTTGTTTTATGTTTTATATATTGTATAATTTAAAAAAAAAACAAAACGAAAGGAAGGAAGGCAGTCATTTGGACAAGTCTTTTAGCTTCTGAGTTGTAGTGAAAACCTTTAGGTAGAAAGTTTCTAAAGCCTATGGTAAAATCTTTATTATTCTATTTAAAGAATATAGGGCAGCAGGCATGATACCCACAAAGAAAGAAATTTTATTAGGACACATTCTCTTTATATGTATGTACCTATTTAATGCTCAATATTTTAAATACACACTCAAATACATACTCTTGTAAGTGATTCAGTATAGAATGTGAAATTCTATTACTCTTCCTCAACCCAATGAGAGTTAGTACTAGAAAGAGTGCTCGATGAATTTCCTTTTGTCTCCTTCTATACGTTTACAAGCAAATGACAACATCTTTTTTTTTAATCCCCATCAGTAATCTCATACTATATAAATTGTTCTAAAACCTATGAGATATTTGGAGATATTTCTAACTCAGAACATAAAAGTCTGTCTCTTTCCATATAAAGATTCAATAACATTTCATACTATACATATATCCTATTTTAATGACTCCCTTGTACGAACCATTCTATAATACCATTTCTTTGTAAAATGAAGCTCCAAGGTTATGAATTCTAAAATTTTATTTTGTGTGTGTCTTCTGTATGTTCCAGCATTTTGCCTCTAATAGTCAGGTAAGGTGACCCAGAACCATACCTGAATCTATCAATGAAGAATGGAAGGATTTCTTAATCAAATTTAATGAAAACTTGTCTATAGTACTGGAGCTACATTCTATGCTGTGTACTCTATAGACATCACATATACACAATAGACCATAGATGATAAACTAGTGGGCTGGAATAGTAATCTTTCCTTTATTAACTATGAATTTGTTTAACTAATGTGATTAATTTTGTTAATTATGATTACGCATTTAATGAAGTCTGGTTTTCCACACTTTGATAGAATATGATTTTGTTTTATTTTATCTTATTTTGGGTTGGGATGTTTGAAAACTCTGTTCATGGAAGATTTTGTCCTGCTGGGAGAAGAGAAAAGAACTGAGAAAAGAACCCTTTACTGTGCAGAACTGGGACACATTTGTGTCATCATTAAAGGTCTCAGGGATGAAGCCTTTGAATATATTACTGTTTCATTACTTCACACCTGACATCATGTTGGTTACATAGCTGGAAGCAGTTTAATTTGGATATATAGTATAATCAAAAAATACCTTTTCATTTGTAAGATCTCCTTGTTTTTAGAAGACACCATTCAAAATCTATTTTAATCACTTTCCTATTCCCCAGGAAAGGTCAAAAGTCCAGTGGCTTCTAAAAAGTATATCGGGAAATGGTTTGTTTCAAAATGATTATGCCAGTACTTAGTCAAAGTGAGATGTATGGTTTTTTTGAATGTTATTGAAGTCGATCTACGATTGAAGAGAAGTTGGGAAATACACAATTAAACTAGATAGAAAAGCTTAGGGCTGTTTCCTTTTCTTTCTAAAAGGATGCTCCAAAGTCATGAATTTAATACACATGCACGTGCACATGTGTGCACGCACACAGACATACACACACTATATAAGGTGTGATCAAACAATACAGTGAATGTTTAAGTTTAAAAATTATTACAGTAGGGCTGGCCGAATGGCGCAGTGGTTAAGCTCTGGCTTGGGAAGCTAGCTGCCCCAGTTCGGATCCCACATATGAGGGCCAGTGACATTGCCCTAAAAAAAAAAAAAAAATTATTACAGTAAAAGACACATTGCTTCAAAATATCCCCCCTTACTTCAGACACACTTATGTCATCATTCTTGCCACTTTCTGAAGCAGTTCTGGAAGTCTTCTTTCATGAGTATCTTTAGTTGTGCTGTCGTGGCTGCCTCAATGTGGTGAATCATTTTGACTATGGGGAGGAGCCAGAAGTCTCATGGTACCAGATCTGGTGAATAAGGTGGATGAGGACACACTATAATGTTTTTATTTGACAGAAATTGCTGTACCAAAAGTGATGTGTGACACGGAGTGTTGTCATGATGGAGGATGATTTATGGCACACTTTAAAGCACACATACCTGACTGACTGCACCAAACAAATTGATACTTGTCACACACTGTTACTGAGGTTTGATGTGCTGCTTCCAGTATTGAAGATCCCTGCCTTTCTGTTGGATGGCACTTGGCAGCAGCATTCACAATGTTTTGTGATCACAAAGGCTCCCTGTCACACATTGCTTCTGGTAAGGCAATTTCTGTCAAACAAAACCGTTACAGTGTGTCCTCATCTACCTTATTCACTGGATCTGGCATTGTATGACTTCCGGCTCTCCCCCAATGTCAAAAATGACCATGAAAGGTAAATGTTTTGGATTGATTCAGGACATTGAGGCAGTCACAACAGCATAACTAAAGAAACTCATAAAAGAGGACTTCCAGAACTGCTTCAGAAAGTGGCAAGAATGATGGGATAAGTACGTTTGAAATGAGGGGGAGTATTGTGAGAGGGATTAATAGTAATGTGTCTTTTACTGTAATAATCTTTTTAAATTTAAACATTTACCATATTGTTTGATAACACCTTGTATATATGTTTTTAATTAAGCCTCATTCTTAATTAATTTTGGAGATTGAGAATGAGGCTGCCTTTGGTTCAATAGTGGTTGCCTAGCATGTTGCCTGTTCTAACATGTTGGAAAGAGGATAAGGGTACTTTGACTCCTAGGTATCACTTAAAGATCTGAGTTTCCTTGAAGGATGTGAAAAAAACTTTGCTCTTTGGAAGTTTCTATTTAAAGGTGCTTGTGATCCACATTATTTACTTAGGTGGGCTTTCATCTTTTAAATCAGATTCAACATTGATATTCAGCTCACTTATCATGTCTTCCATGAAGTCTTCCCAGACCATTCCTAAGGACTCCCAGAATTTGGGCCTTGTCTGCTTCCCTTGTGCTCCCCTTGTCATAGGCATTTCATTACCTTAGCTCTCATCACAATATCCTACAATCATTAACCTGTTTATCTGTTTGTGTGTCTTTGTCTGCCCAACCTGATTGTAATTAGGAACTACCTTTTGTTTTTATTTGTATCTCCCATTCGTAACCCCATGTCCTGTACTTCTGTAGATGTTCCAGCATTGTTTGTTGAATGCATGAATGGGTGAAGAAATAAATGCATGAATAAATTAAAGAGTTAATCAGGCTTCAGTGAAGATACTACTTATATTAGCACATGCATCAAGGGTTCTATAACATGTGTAAATGTAATAGAATAACTCCAAAACATATGATTGGGAGGGACTTTGTGATAAGCCTGTCTTAAGCCATGTTCTAAAGGTTTTTTTTTTTTAAATTCAGTTGTCTTCCACCTATTTTCTGTTCTTTGCACAGTAGGCTGCCCAAGCAATTGTGTCTGGTTCTTAAAGCGAGTTCAAATTACCAGCTAATTGGCCCTGATTTCCCATCCCATCCTTCTTCTCTTTGCTGTTTGGACTTTGCCTGTGGTGTGTTGCTCTATTTATTATTACACAACTGTTTCTCCCCTTTCATTTTGGTGTGAAGTATTCCTCATCTCAGGTTGGTTCAGGGAAGTTGTCTTGGGGAAATTCTTCATTCCCTATGACTGTTAATATGTTTATTTATGACTGTAATAACTCTAGAACTCTTCCAGGTAATCCCTAAAAAGGACATTATACATCAGTTTGTTTCCTAGGGTAGGGAGCTATAAAAGGAACTCACTTCACATATCCAGGTCTTCACATCCAAGGTATTAGAGGACTCTGTTTTTATCAGTGTTATTGCAGAAATCAGAGGGCACATACATTGTGCCCTTTGAAGAGAATTTTAGGAAGAGGTTATTTACAAAGACCTGGTCAGGGAAACCAAGTGAGATTGGATACTATTCTGAGCCTAGAAATAAGCTAGGTCTGAAGGGGAAATGGGAAACAATGGTTACCAACACCTAGAGAAAAAAATTCAGAGAGGGGAAGTGAGAGCAGTGTGGAGAGGGTTGTCTGAGATGAGCAGCCCATGAAGACTCAGCAGAGAGACATCTTGGGGACAAATGCTGTGACCGTACTCTCCTTTCTTGCTCTGGTCCCTGCTGAACTGCTCCAATGGCCCAATCCAACTGGAAACCAGAGGGCAGGGGAACTTGAAGAAGTGGCCCACTGCCAAGACTCTTGGGATACAGAACAGGGTGGAGAATGATGGAGAGATGCTCTAGGAGGGCAGGTGGTATATACTCAACATGACCATCCACAAGGGATGCAGGCATAACAGGTACTGTAAATGAAAGACATGTTTCATATAACTTCACTCAAAAATAATTTGGGGGGAGAATATTTTGACATTTATTTATGAATCTTCAACTGCTTCTGTAAATACTCATCTGGTTTCTCATTGGCATTAACCCTTTACTAATTTGCTTATTTAACAGCTATAACACTATAAAAACAAATAAACACACGCTTTCTGTTGTGCCCTATTGACTCCAGGATAATGTCTACTTTTCGTGTGGCATTTGAGAACCTTCAAACTCTGGATCCAGCTTTTCTCTGTCTGGGTAGCTCTTATTAATCATTTGAAACTTAATAACTTGAAACTTGACTGGATGCAAGTGGGAGAAATCTGTGTTATACTAGTTTAGGCAAGTGATGGAATTTATTGGACAGATGAGTGCTCAGGAAGAGCTGGTCTCTGAGCAGCTTCTGGGATTTTAACACCACAAAGTGGGGAGTTTCTCCTTGGAATATTACCATTTGTGTGACTTAGCCTCCAGTCCCTAGGCTCTGTGTGTTTCAAGTTCCCTGGAGAGACAGTCTGATTGGGCCCATCTTGGTGTAGTGTGTACTGCAGGCCTAACTAGAAATGGTAAATAGTGATAAAAAGTAGCTCTGTTGTCCCTAAGGATTTCTTGGTGGGTAGTGATGATGGGCCAGACAGGTCTCAGAGACCAGAGAAGGTTATCTGGTATAAAGACCTAACTTAATTGTGATCTTTTTAAATGGAGTCTTCTCAGATTCCCCTAGAGGCTTCTGTATCATTTCTGTTACCATCATACCATAGAGATACTGCAGGTTTGGTTCCAGACCACTACCATAAAGCAATAAAGCAAGTCATAATCCTTTTGCTGGTGGTAGATTTGCCTCTCACATGTAAAAAATTGTAACATCTGTGAAGCACAATAGAGCGACATACACTAATAGGAAGTATGCCTGTATATACTTGTATATATCTAATTACTTTTAATAATATTTGTTGATTGCTCTCCTAAGATGGTGAATTCAAGAAAAACCACCATCTTTGTATATCTAGCACACTGTACAGAGAGGCACTAAATAGTTTTGGTTAAGCCAATGAGTGAATATCTTAATGAAAAGGTAATGGGTGTTGGAATCACCAAGCTTACACTGAGTTACTTCATTCACTTCCTAGATCTATTGGATTAAGCCACCTTATAAATTATTTCAGCCCTGGTTTCTTCATCTCCAATAATAACCATGCCTTAGAGTAATGAGGGCCAACTTGGGTACTCATAAAGCAATTATCCATAAATGAAGCGTTTAGTTTGTTGGAGACTGTATACTGTTGCAGTCAGGTCTCCTTTTAAATCACACTGTTGCCTCTTGCATGCCACTGAGCAAGTCACTTAGCCTTTCTGAGCTTCTGCCCCAATAAAGCTAATAGTACCTACTTTATAAAGTTATGATGGAGATTAAGCTGGATAATCTATATACTGTGCTTGGTGCTTGACAATTGCTTGTATATGTTACCATTCCTATCAAAGCCAAATCCTAGGCAATATTGGAACAAAGATGAAATCTGATTGCCTGTTCTTTTTCGTTGCCACCCACCTCATCTCTGCACTGACTATTCCATTACCATGTTGCCCTTCATCTATTCATCTGAAGCCACTTTCCTCTAAAGCAATTTGGGGATTTTCCTGCTCTCCCCTCCACCTTTATCAAGGCAGACTCCCTGGTCGTCCCTTTCTTCCTGCAAGGACTAAAGTGAAACTGAACTCTTAATCAATTCCTGATAATTCTGCAGAGCATGCTAATTAATTCACATCATCTCTCAGACTGCCATCATGTGCGTTTCCAGCACATTTTGGAGATTCACAGTGAACTCATCAAAGTGGCTTCTGTGGAGACACGTGCAAGTATTGGGCTTGGCTGGTGGGTGAGAGGGCTGTGGGTATGCATGCCTTTCTGCCTGGCACAGATTCTAATGGGGAGGCCTTTGCTGTACTCCAAGGTGGGGTGACCCTGCATGGAGTCATTCAAATATTGCTTTCCTTCTCTAAAGCAAAGGGGATTCTGGAAAAGTTGGAAAGGCATAGAACAATAGGTCAGGATATTTTCCTTTAAGAGGTGATACTATGTCCAATCATTGTATGGATTGCTCCCCTCCCATTGTTTTTTTTTTTTTTTAAAGATTTTATTGGGGAATTGGTGGAGGGGAACAGCGTTGGGGAATCGGGGAAGGGGAACAGACAAGTTGCCGTCTTCTTGTTCTTCAGTTTAGTTGCGGAGGATGTTGCTTCACTGTTGGTATCGTCATTGCGCTCTTCCCGGATGAGGCAGATCGGTCGCTGGCCTCTGGATGTCGCTCATCGCAGCTATTGGCAGCTCACGCTTGGCTGCCAGCCGCTCACGCTGGCTGCGGGCCACTCACTGCAGCCTATGGCAGCCCACTGCAGCAGGGGCTGCAGCCCACACCATCACCGGGGCTCGCACAGCCCAGCTCCAGGTGGAGCTGTTGTTAGCTGTAGAGGGCAGCGTCCCTGGCCCTCATGTGGGATCCGAACCGGGGCCGCTGGCATCCCAAAACCAGCGCTTAACCAATGCGCCACTCGGCCGGCCCTCCCCTCCCATTGTTTGGTCTTTCCATCCGTGAAATGGGGTTAATCCCCATCCCACTTTTTTTATGGGATAATTGTGGAAGCCAAAAAAATAACATACATGAAACAATTTGTGAAAGTCCATGAAAACCAAGGACATGTTTTGAAGTCTGATGAAGTCTGACTGCAAGGCTTAGATGGGCATTTTTCAGTCTCCAAAACATTAGTCCTTATATATTTACCATCCCTTTTAAAAGGAGACTCTAGACCATCATATTTCATTGTGTGTAAGAAACAAACTTTGCAGCATGGTTTAGGTTTAAACTGTCAGAAACATTTTTAGAAATATTGATCCAGAAATATTGAGATTAGCAATAGGGAGACATCAATATTAAAAAGCCACCTCAAAACTGTTCTGGAGTTTTAATAATATTTGAGAAAAAGGGGGCTTAGTTCTAGATGTCAAAGAAGTAATATGATTTTATAGGTAAGTTTATTGTTATTTATATTTGTATTCATGAAGTAATTAACAAAAGAAACAACTTATAAACTATTACTCTAACCTAAGTTAGCCTATTTTTACATTTTGCCACAACTATCTAAGATGTATTTTATAGACCTTGGTGTGTGTAAACAGCATGCAAGTTTATATTTCAATGCATCTCAAATAGGTTCTGTAGTAAAATGACCTGGAAGTAATTCCTTATTTCTTTGCATTGAAAGGCAGAGAAATGCCACTGAAGAACTCTTTATGGTTTAAAACTTTGTTGAGCTTTCTGCCTTAGCTAGTTTGTCAAACAACCAAGGCCCTTTGTTCGCCATGTCACAAATTATGGATCTCATGGTTTTTCTATCAGCATAAGGAAGGAATCTAAAACCAGAATAAACAAAGCACTTTAATATTCTAGAGATTTACTTCATAACTTCCTTTAATTAAAGTCAATTTCCTTATTAAAGAGAGACTCATAGTTCTGACCTCATTTTTTCCCTTCCTTTTTTCTCAAAGAAGGCACTCTTTGAGAGAATTTTGTTTCCACAATTGCAAATATTAAGTGGGTTTCCAATTAATTATTCTATCATTATTTCTTGGAAATCGTTCTTTCCTGTGAATACCTAATTTGGAATCTCTCTGTATGTCAGTCTCCGATTTGCAAGAGAGACTGACAATCACAGGGTTGTTTTGAGAACTCAGTAAGTTAAGAGATATAAAGGATTTAGTACTCTGCCTAACATAGACTAAGTCCCCACTATGTGCCCCTACAGCTGTGGTCATTGCTGTTGATGTCACCTGTGATCTCTAGGACCTTCTTGAATCATATTCTTACAAGAACATGAATATCAATAAGCTATTTTTGTAGACCGACTAGCTAGTAGGATGATCTCTGAGAAGAGAAATATGAGATTTTATTCCAGAAACTTCAGACTTTGAGAGTCTTGCCCTTGGGAGCAGAATGATGAATATTGGGAATACTTCAAAGCAAAATAATGAATATTTGCTTTTCCCTTCATTTTTTTACAATTTCCTGAGCCAGAAGCAATAGTGAATTCTGTTGTCATGTCGGTATTCCCTAGCTATTCTTGTGGGCACCTTGCCTGATTAAGTTATGCTTTATAAATTTTAAAATATAATTGGATTCTCCATACAACATTATCTCTGAATATGAGAAATATAAAAATGGAAAATATAGTGGAAGCCCATACTAGTTAAGGTTAAATTCAACTGTACATGAAAGAAACTCAAATAGCAGCAATTTAACTATGAAAGGAGGTGTTTTTTTTGTTTTTTTGTTTTTTGTTTTTTCCTTTGATGTAAAAGGCAACCAATGGTTGGCTATCCAGGGCTGCTGTGGCAGCTCCACCTTTATCCATGAATCAGACCTATTCTCTCTTTCTGTTCCTCCATCCTTAGTATGTTTTGTCCTCAAAGTTGTGAGGTGGCCATCGTAACTCCAGCCATCAAATTCATGTTCCAGGCAGCAGAATGGAAGGAAAGAGAGGGACAAAACTATGATTTCCCAGGGAGTGAGCTCCCATTAAAGAATTTTGCAACTTTTGCCTATTATGTCAAAGGGAGATGGGAAATGTAGAAAAAAAAATTATCTCAAATTTTCCAAATATTATTTATAATTTGGGGGTATATTTATAATATATATTCCATCTCATAAACTAACAAAGTTGAAGTGACACTTGCAGTGGTATTCTCATATAGAGGTAGGCAGAGCAGACAACACGGGCTAGAGAATCAGACCAATCTGAGTTTGGATTCTGGTCTGCCCCTTATTCTTTGGATGTCCTTGGGCAAGTCAGGGAACTTCTTTGAGCCTTAATTTTATCATCTGTCAATTGGAGATAATAATAGAGCCTACATTGTAAGGACTGAAAAAAGATGGCAAACGTTTTTATCCAATTAATAATTTTTAAAAGAGTACCAGTAATTTTATTTTTTTAGTGCCCCTCATGGGTCAAACATTGTGTCAGCTTTTACGAATGTCGTATCTTACCCTCAGCTCTAGCTTGCAAAGTATTTTAAAAATGAATAAATCAGAAACTCAAAGAGGCTAAGTAACTTGATCAAGATTACACAGAACTAAAATATAATCCATCCCTCCCAATTAAAAACAAAAACCAAACAAAAAACCAGATCTTTTTAGCTCTTACAATTGTGCTTTTTTTTTTCCAAATTAGATTGTTTCTTTCGGATCCAGGTTACACAGATATACACAGTATATACAGGTTTGTATAATAACAAACTGGATTCTGACAGCATTTTTCTTTACTGATTATATTCACTCAGCAAATATCAGATGCTGCCAGAAATGGTAAATTGTGCTTTTAAGCCCAGACTTTGGACTGGTCTTATCCTAGGAAAAGAATGGGACCCTGACGTAGTAGAAAAATAGGGAATATTTTCTGCCTAAGGCATTGTTTCAAAATCTTGTTTCTGACTCTTTGTTGCCTAGTTACATATTTAGTCTTACTGAACTAACCTGGTTGGGTGGTCAGATCCTTTTGTTCTCTGTCTTCTGATTCAATTCAATTTGAAAAACTGAAACGGCACATCTGCTGTGCTAGTTATAAGGTTGAGGTGGACTAATATGATACCTCCCTGGAGGATACATACAATGCCTGTATGATTCCCATAGTTGGTGAAGGTTGTCATGATAGAGAAAGTCGAGGATGCTGTTAGTGCAACAGAAGGTGTGACTGAATTCCCAGGTGAGGGTCAGAGCAGGAAAAGCATTTTCTAAGTTGGAATCTGAAGGCTATATAGAGATTTGCCAGAAGAAGAAAGGCTGGAAGAATATCCCAAGCAGAAGGAACAGCATGTGTCTTTGACTCTGAGCTCTGAATTTTGGATATCCATACTTTGATTATTCCTACTCTTACCTTTTAGATTTTGCCTTGACTCTGCCAGGGCTGGCTTTCAGCCCCGCCTTCTAAAAGCCTGCCATCAAACATGGCTGCCACCACTTTAAATAGCAGATCTTTGGGATTATGTCCACATAATGCCAATGTTAACACACCATTCTGCCAGATTGTTCTAAAACAGAGATGGCAACTAGACTTCATTTCCTGTGCCGATGCTAATAGTTTGTTGGTGGCAGCCTGGACTAATAAAAAGGATATGAGGATTAGTGGAGGGAGTCCCACAATTAATTAGTGATGCTTCTCTAGGTTCAGAAAGAGTTCTGACACACAGGTGTTGGCATTCTTGGGTCCTACACTCTCTTTCCTCCTTTCCATTATGGTTGACTGGAATGAGAAAAATGTCAAAGAAACAGTAGAAACAGGCCAGAAAGCACAGATGATCATACCTCCTGCCTCTTCCCTGAGCATTTCCAACCTTGGCGTGCAAACGTTGGCTTTGGTAGTGATAAAAAGCTGGCCCCAAGTTCCCTGGGCCATCTTGATGGTCCCTACATTTGCAAGCCCCTTCAGACACCCACTGCCACTCCTAACATCCCTGCCAACAATAAAATGCCTGTTGTAGGGGCTGTCCTTACAGATATGGTTGGTGAGAGGTAGGAATATTGTCCATGGCCCCAGACTTAAGGTTGCTATTGGCCTGCATGGACTTGACCTATGACCCCATCTTCATAAATGCTTCCTGCTTACCTACTGAATAACAAGCCACAGACAACAGTGCCCTTTGCAAAAAATTAAATTGAAAAAATATTACTCTATTTCCCTGTTTAAAACGTTTTATTTTTTTAAGCAACAGCTCAGCAGCAGCTCAGCTTGGGCCTGGAATCAAACCAGCGACCCTGTTGCTCTGAGCTCACATTCTTGAGTGAGCTCAACCAACTGAGCCACTCGGCTGGCCCCTTGCTTAAAACTTTTCCCTGACCCTACTGACTGCTTGCCAACCATTGTGGTCCCTCTGTCTTGTACTCCACAATCCAGCCACATGAACAACTTAACTTTGTTTTTTTTCCGGGCCTCCCTATTTCACTGTGTGTGCCTTTGTCCATTCACACACTTCCACATGGAACCCTCTTCAGCAACACATCGTTCGCTTAGTTATTTCTATTCAAATTCCAGATCTGGCTGAAGTATAACCATCTATGCTATCCTTGCTCATCCATTCCACCTAGTTCATTGCTTTCTCACCAGCCATCACTATGCTTCTTATGTACTTTAATTATTGCACGAGTCACATTTTCTGTAAATAAATCACCTGAATAGACTGTGAGCTTCCTATAGGCAGGGATGGGATCTCTTAAGATGTTGCATTCAACTTAATCATTAGGAAAACACACACACACACACACACACACACACACACACACACACACTAAAATGCTCTTTATATCTACATTTTTCATTGGGCTCTGTGCACGTCTGTGAAAGTGGGGACACTTTTTTGGCTAATAAAAAACAGAGATATATGCTCGTTTCACCTGTTTATCTTTGAATTCTCCTATTTCATAGATTATAGTCAGGACAAGGAACATCAGGGCTAAAATGTAGATAGCATGAGTCAGTTCAATGCAATTTGGAGGGACATCAGACCATTTATTTTTCCTGGGAATTTTTAGCACAAGATTTTAGTTTTATTTATCACAACATTGTATTTTTTTTTTTAAAGATGTTATTGGGGAATTGGGAGATGGGAACAGCGTTGGGGAATCGGAGAAGGGGAACAGACAAGTTGCTGTCTTTTTGTTCTTCCTTCAGTCTAGTTGCAGAGGATGTTGCTTCACTGGCCCATGTTGGTATCGTCATTGTGCTCTTCCTGGATGAGGCAGATCGGTCTCTGGCCTCTGGATGGTCACTCATCGCAGCTATTGGCAGCTCACGCTGGCTGCCAGCTGCTCACGCTGGCTGCTGGCCACTCACTGTAGCCTATGGCAGCCCACTGCAGCAGGGGCTGCAGCCTACACCGTCTCCAGGGCTCGCACAGCCCAGCTCCAGGTGGAGCTGTTGTTAGCTGTAGAGGGCAGTGTCACTGGCCCTCATAAGTGGGATCCGAACCGGGGCCGCTGGTGTCCTAAACCAGCTCTTAACCAATGTGCCACTTGGCAGGCCCACAACATTGTCTTTTTATTTATCACAACAGGATTCCACCCAACATCTTGCCTACTTCTGTTAATTGAATTATTCAAATTTCTCATGAATTAATATTGCCATCTTATCTCATGTTTCCAGCTCATTAACTAATAACCAAAAACCAAGTAATTAAGGCATTTAAAAAATGCCATTAGCTACCCTTGAGTTTTGTTTCCCTCTTGGGTGTGTTGAATAGCTGGGGAGGAAACATTTAACTCCTGGCTAACATTATCTTCCTAGGAATGCCATGGCCCTTCCGGTTCCTTCCCAAATGTACTGGGCTAGTCTCCTACATTGTGGGCTCTTGAGGCCTTTTTTCTCATGAACTGTTATGCTGTTTGGAAATGCTGTCAGGAAAAGGAGAAAAAGGAGAAAGATTGTGAGTTCCCACTTGTCCGAATATGCTTATTTGTTTGTTTGCTTTCTCAAAGTCTGTTAAAGACAATTAGTTTTTACCCCAAGTGCTCCAGACCCTGTCAGCCTCTGTTAGAGAATAAAGTTAAAATCCTTTATTTAAATATCCTAATTAAGAAGTGAGCCCCCCCCCTCAGTTCTGACTAGAGAAAGGTCTGTCTTTGGAAGATTTGATTGCTCAGATATCTCTGTACATCTTCAGAGAATGCTTAAATCTACCACAAATGCATCCCATTCATTGGCTACTTCTGCCAGCTATTATATCAGGCTGTAGGTGGCTGCCCTCCCCTCTCCTGCTGGTTGTATCTCATTGTCCCAGGAGGGGCCACCCTGGGCATGGAATTCCTTCTGTCACTGTGTCTGGGCCTGGACACAGACTTTTTCTTTAACTCACCATAGAGATAGATAGATAATATAGGGTAATGGAGGCTTTGAAAGAGTGGAAGAAAATTGTAGCACAGAGACTGGAAATGGATACCAGATGCAGCAGCTCCCATGGTTCATAGGCCAGGGAATCTGGTTCATACCAGGGGATCTGGTATGAGTTGAATTGTATCCCCAAAAAGATATGCAAAAGTCTTAATCCCCAGTACCTCAGAATGTGAACTTACAGGGTCTTGTAGATGTAGTTGATTAAAATTAAATGATACAGATGAGATATAGACTTTTTTTTCCTGTTTTGTTTGTTTGTTTTGTTCTTTAGAATCTACATATAATCGAAATCACATTGCATCTGTCTTTCTCTATTTGACATATTCCATTCAGCACAACACCCGGCAGGTCCATCCATGCTGCTACAGATGGCAAGAACCCATTCCTTTCCCTGGTAGAGCAACATTCCATTGTATGTATGTACCACCTGCTCTTTATCCATTCTTCCATCAATGGACACCCATGCTGCCTCCACATCTTGGCCATTATAAACAGTACTGCAATGAATATATAGATGCACACATCCCTTCAAAATTTTGTATTTCTTCAGAAAAATACCCAGAAGTAGGATTACTAGGTCCTTCTTTATCTCTTATTATAGCCTTCATTTTAAAGTCTATTTTGTATGGTATAAGCATTGCTACCCCAACTTCTTCTTCTTTTTTTTTCATGAAATACCTTTTTCCCATCCCTTTACTTTCAGTCTGAATGCATCTTTTGATCTGAAGTGAGTCTCTTGTAGGCAGCATATGAAGGGACTGTTTTCTTATTCATTCAGCCTTCCTATGCTTCTTTTTTTTTTCAGAGTTTAATTCAAACCTATAATAGTAGTTTCTAAAATGTTGACCTATAGACCACTTCCTTGTGCAGGGACTGAGACATAAACCAAAGGGCAAGTGGTAGTGTCCCAAATATCGAAGGGAGATGGAGAAAACCATGGACAAAGCCTTGGAGAAATCCAAAAAGAAGAGGGCTTATAACAGGTGGTTGCTGGACCTTGTTGAACAGAGGAGAACTAAGCCAGTGTATTACAACCATCCTATGTATTTTGATTGGAGCATTTAATCTATTTACATTTAAAATAATTATTGATAGACATGTAGTTATAGACATTTTATTTTTCACATTTTTTGTCTACTTTTGTGTGTGTGTGTGTGTGTGTGTGTGTGTGTGTGTGTGTATTTTAAAGAAGTCCCTCTAATGTTCCTTTTACTACTGATTTGGCGGTAATGAACTCCTTTAGCTTTTTCTTGTCTGGGAAGCTCTTTATCTGTCATTCAATTCTAAATGATAGCTTTGCTGGGTGGAGTAATCTTGGTTGTAGGCCCATGCTTTTTTCACTTTGAATATTCTGTGCCAATCCCTTCTGGTCTGCAAAATTTCTGTTGAGAAATAAGCTGATAGTCTTATCGGAGCTCCCTTGTAGGTAACTAGCTGCCTTTCTCTTGCTGCTTTTAAGAATCTCTTTTTGTCTTTAAGCTTTGGTGTTTTAATTATGATGTGTCTTGGTGCTGGCTTCTTTGGGTTCCTCTTGTTTGGGACTCTTTGTGCTTCCTGGGCTTGTATGTCTATTTCCTTCACCAGGTTAGGGAAATTTTCCATCATTATTTGTTCAAATTGTTTCTCAATTCCTTGCTTGCTCTCTTCTCCTTTTGGTATTCCTATGGTGTGAATGTTGGCACACTTGATGTTGTCCTAGAGGCTCCTTAAATTATCCTCATTTTTTAAAAAAATTCTTTATTCTTTTTGCTATTCTCATTAAGTGTTTTCTCCTACTTTATTTTGTAAATCACTGATTTGATCCTGTGCTTCATGTAATCTACTGTTGATTCCCTCTAATGTATTCTTCATTTCAGTTATTGTATTCTTTATTTCTGACTGGTTTGTTTTTATATTTTCTATTTTATTTTTATATTTCCTATCTCTTTGTTAAAGTTTTTCCTGAGATCACTGAGTATCCTTATAACCAGTGTTTTAAACTCTGCATCTGCTGGATTGCTTGTCTCCATTTTGTTTAGTTCTTTTTCTGAAGCATTGTTCTGTTCTTTCATTTGGGACATGTTTCTTTGTCTCCCCAATTTGGCTGCCTCTATGTATTAACTAGGGCTGCTATGCCACCCCATATTATTAGAGTGAACTTATGTAGTACATGTCTTGTGGGAGCCAGTGGGGCAGTCTTCCTGGTCACCATAGCCTGGTGCTCCAGGTGTGTCCCTTATGTGGGTTGTGTGTGCCCTCGTGTTGTATTTGATACTTGATTGTTGTTTGCAAATCAATGAGAGGGATTGACCCTCAGGATGATTTGTTGTGAGGACTGGTCATGACTATAGTGTAATAGCTACTATGGAGAGGCTGACTCTATGGAGCAAGATTCATTTTAGCAGGGCTCTGGGCCTGCCCATTCTGACCTTTGGATGTGTCATCATTGGAGGTGGTCAGGTGATGCTCTGGCTCAGTCTGAAGCTGGGTGTGCCAACCCCAGGACTTCCTAGAAGGGGACCCACTGTAGGCCAGGTTCAGCCACAGTCTGTGTCCTACCTTGGCCACCTGGCATGAGCCACAAAGCAGTCTGCAGATGGCCACTGCTGACACTGGGCTTGGAGATGCCTTGAGAAGCCAAGTCGTGAACCAAGGCTGGCTGCCGCTAGTGCCTGGCTTGGTGTTACTCAGCTAGAGGTATGAGACACACTGAAAAGTCATGGGGATTGGCTTGGGTGTGTTGAAATTTGGGTGGGACAGGGTCTCTGGGAATCGCTAGGGTAGGGCAAAGGGTGTCAGCCAGGTTGATAGAGACTCAGCTTTGGTGGCCACCTGAGACTGCATGATGGATGAGGGCAGGGCTCAACAAAGATACAATGGCTTCCACCAAATCCAATGTCTGGGCCAGGGAGAAAGCTGCCCCTCTAACCCTCACCCTGCAGCCAGACAATTCAGTTGCTCCCCATATATCCCTGGTGCCTTTCCAGCTGCTGCTCCAGTGCTAGAGGTCAAACCCAGTGAGTCCATCAGTGAGTAAGTCTATGTACAGGCCTTTGTAAAGAATGGTTATGAAGGAGTGCTAGTTCACCAAAGGAAATCAATGTTTCCCTACAAATTAAGGGTGAATGAATGTGTAGTAAAGACCCATCCAGTGATCCTGCCTAATGAGATTTCAATAAGAAGGAAGAGAAACAGGAGAGGCAGAGAACCCATCCTTGTGGACCCTGGTCCTTCTAGATCCCTGACTGGTAGTTCCTGGTCTGATCTTGGAACTAGCCCAGTCATTGCATGCCAATCTGAGGGAGAATCAGGGCTTCCCTGGCCCCAAGTGGTGACTAGGAAGGAAAACTTGGTGACCTCTGGATGTCTACATACTCTTCCAACTCTGATTGCTTATACAGGCAATATTCCCAGCTCAGAGCATTGTACCCTGGACCTCACCCCAAGACTTTCTCCAATAGAGCTGCACCAAAATCCAGCTGTAATTACTAGTGATGATGCAGCATAGCAATAAACCAAACCTTGGCTAATACGTACCAGGGAGATATGGTTGATATTTTTGTTTTCTTCCCCAAACATGAAATAGTTATTAATTTCATAGCTTTGGTTGAGAAGTAATCATTGTTGACCATGAGTAGTGAAATGTGGCAGTATATCCATTTCAAAAAATTATGTTCTGTTGCACCCTTAAGCCAAGTTGAGTCAATACTTTCATCTATACATACTGTCATAGAAAGAGAGCCATAATTTCTGTCCCTTTGCATTTTGTTTATTTAAAATAATAATGTCTCAAGATAGTACAGCCCTTTCAATTTACACATCCTGTTTATCTACAAATAAACTTGGGCCATGTCTCTCCACCTATCCAAACACATCAGGGTATCAGGGCATTGGCATTTTTAAAAGTTTTCCAGGCAATTCTGGATACCACTGATCTACATAGTCCTCTGCTTGTCGTCTCTGAATCTTCTAAACCCTACACTGATCACAAACAGAGTTAGCTACCATCTTCTCTCTGTTTCCATTATACTTTTTGTTGTAGCTTCCTGAGCTATTTTGCAACAGTTGATTTACTCATTTTTCTTTTGCTACACTGTGATCCTTGTGGGCATAGATTCTGTCTTGTTCATTTCTGTATTTTCAGCACTTAGCAGAGCACCTGGGACAAGATAGCTATTTGATAAATCTTGGCTGAATGAAACAATCTCATACCATCTTTTCAAAGATGCTGTTATATAGGCTTTACTGTAATCATTCCTGTCCCCTTGAGTCAGAAACTGAAACTCACAGACATTAAGAGTTATGCACAGAGTCTGACTTGAACCCAGGGCTTCTGACCCCAAGACCATTTTCCTTTCCAGAACATCATTGTTAATGGGAAGTACTGATAAAATTGCTGTTATTTATGATGAATCATTTGAAATGATAGGTAAAAAATGGTCAAAATCTGGCAATTTCATAGGCATAAACTTAGTACTTTTGTTGTGGCCTTTATTCAAGATTTGACTTTTTATTTTTATTAGTTTCAAGTGTACAAAACAGTGCAATAGTTACACTTTTCACCCCTCACAAAGTGACAACCCCCTTCCCCCAATCCATCGCCCCCATCCCTGATGTCATACATATCTATTACAATTCCATTTACTCCACTCCCCATACTGTACTCCACATCCCATGACTATATCATGGACATACAATATTATACAACATCAGCTTCAGGTGTACAGTGCAGTTTTTGTTAAAAGAGAGCAATACCCAGTAGTCAAAGCAGAAGGGCTGAATGTCTCAGTGGGCTTCATTGGTGAGAACAAATGTACCTGGAAGGCTGATGGGCAGAAGCTCAGATCCAATGGTTCCTCCTACTACCAACTTTACAATAACGTATTTCCAGGGATGAATTCAGTTTAAAGACTGTGTGGATTTCAACCTTCTGTACTGAGCAAGTGATATACAGATTAAAGAGGATGGAGAGTCCCCCCACCTTTTTTTTTTTCCTTCTCTCTCCTTTCTAGGTGATCTATCTAATACATTGAAGTATTCACAGAATGACAGCCAGAATGAAGAAACAAAGAAACATGTCAAAAGTGGATTGACACACGAAAAAAAAAGAAAATGGACCACCTACTTACACCATATATGAGAACTCAAAATGGATTAAAGACTTAAATGTAAGACCTGAAACCATAAAACTCCTAGAAGAAAACATAGGGAGTAAATTTGCAGACATTACCCTCAATAATATTTTTACTGATATATCCCCTCAGGCAAGGGAAATAAAAGAAAAATAAACATGGGATTACTTCAAGCTTAAAATTTTTTCACAGCAAAGGAAATCATCAATAAAACAAAAAGGCAGCCTACTGAATGGGAGAAGATATTTGCCAATGATATATCTGATAAGGGGTTAATATCCAATATTTATAAAACATTTATGAAACTCAACACCAAAAAACAAACAACCCAATTAAAAAATGGGCAGATGATATGAAGAGGCATTTCTCTAAAGCAGACATACAGATGGCCAATAGGCATATGAAAAAATGTTCAACCTCACTAATCATTAGAGAAATGCAAATAAAAACCACAATGAGATACCACCTCACTCTGGTCAGAATGGCTATCATGAATAAATCAACAAACAACAAGTGCTGGCGAGGTTGTGGAGAAAATGGAACCCTGGTACACTGTTGGTGGGACTGCAGATTGGTGCAGCCATTATGGAAATCAGTATGGAGGTATCTCAAAAAACTGAAAATGGAACTGCCGTATGACCCAGCAATTCCACTCTTGGGTATCTATCCAGAGGAATCCAAGACGCTAATTTGAAAAAATATATGCACCTGTATGTTTATTGCAGCACTATTTACAATAGCCAAGACTTGGAAACAACCAAAATGCCCATCGGTAGACGACTGGATTAAGAAACTGTGGTACATTTTTACAATGGAGTCTTACTCCGCTATAAAGAAGAATGAAATTGTACCATTTGCAATGATATGGATGGACCTAGAGACTATTATGTTAAGTGAAATAAGTCAGTCGGAGAAAAGCAAATACCATATGATCTCATTTATATGTGGAATCTGAAAAACTGAATGAACAAGCAAAGTAAACAGAAACAGTCTCATAGATATAGAGGAGAAACTGATGGTTGTTAGTTGGGAGTGGGATGGAGATGAGGAAGAAGGGGAAGGGATTAGACAGCCTACATAGGTGACTACAATATTGCCATACAGTTCAGGGAATATAATAATGTTGTAAAAATTTTGTGGCATGTCAGATGGTCACATGTCTTGTTAGGGAGACTATTTCATGGATGGAGTAGAGGCTTAATCACTGCACTGTATACCTAAAACTGATGTTGTGTAATATTGTATGCCAACTGTAATTGAATATATAAATAGTCACAGGATGTGGAGTATACTGTGGAAGGGAGTCAAGGGAATTGTAATAGATATGTATGATATGGGGGAGTGGGGTTGCGAATTGGGGGAGGGGGGTTGTCACTTTGAGAGGTAAAAAGTATAACTATTGCACTGTGTTGTACACCTGAAGCTAATTTAAAAAAAATGTTCGTTTCACAATAAAATAATTAAAAATATATATATATATATTATCCATGGAAGGCCTGACACACTATAATGTAGGATACAGTCGTATGACGATTGTGTTGTGTCTCTTCGCCATGTAGAAAGGATAGGCCAGCAGGCTGACTAAATACGCATTAAAATATAAATACTTGAATGAAAAACCTAGATGTCTTTACATGAGGATCCTCTTCTTAATGTAAGGCCCCCTCTGGCATGAATAGATTATACAGCCAGGTCATTTTCCATCATTCCAGCAGATTAACTGCTTGTCTGAACTGTTGAAACAGGAATGATGAACCTCTCAGGAGATGAAGGGTCTTCTGATTAACTCATCTCTTTTCACCTCTTCAATGAGAAGTTACCACTGCACCCAGAGTGTTCCGCTTCTCTGAAGGGTTACAATTCTCATTTCACTCACAGTGGCAGGTAGGCACTCAGGCCAACAGTGTAATTGAGGAATGCACTACTGAAGACCTAGAGGAAGAAACAATATTGAGAGTTAAACCATCTTAAAAATAATATGTTAATGGTGCCATCTCCCTCTTTGTATATTTTGGGCATTCCTGGGTGCAACTTGGATAGTATATCTCAATGGTTCTCAGAGTGAAGCTGCCGGACCATTGCCATCACCATCATCTGGGGACTTGCTAGAAATACAAATTCTTGAACTCTACCCCAGGCTTATTAAATCAGAAACTTTGGAGGTGGGTCCAGTAATCTGTGTTTTAGAAAGCTGTCTAGGTGATGTTGAAGCACATTCGACTTTGAGAAGCATGGTATATCTTTACTGGACAAATTCATGCTCCTTTAATTAAGACTGGGACAAAAATAGTAATATAGGAGTATTTACAGGTAATCCTTCTTTCCCTGGGTATTTACCAAGAGTTTATTGATTGTGCTCAGCTTTGTGAGACTTCGTTGAGTTAATAGGTATATGGATGGAAAAAATTGGGTGAAACTATAAGAATTGAAAGTAGTAAGTTTAAAAAAGACATGTTGCAATCTTTAGTTGAAAAGAAAACTTCTGGGAAATATAGGTGGGCCAAAAAAAGAGTGGTAGGACCAAGACAGCCAAATGAATTGGTTCTTTTAGGAAAAGACAAAACAAGCAAACAAAAATAACCCAAAACCAGAAAAAAAATGAATTGGTGAAACTTGCATGCCCCCAGCTCTTTAAGCTGTTAATCCAGAATCATTTTTACTCACTTTCTTTTCTTAAATGGTACACCCAATCCATTAGCAAGCTGTCTCAACTCCATCTGCAAAATATATGTTCAACTCATTCCTCCAGATGTATACTGCCACTGCCAAAACAAAGGCATTATTATCACCTGTCTTTTGGGCCACATCTTGCCTCCTAACTGGGCCACAAGCTTTCATTCCTGTCAGCCTACTTTGGATTCAGAAGCATCTTGAAACCTAACCCAGGTTGCTCATTGCCCTGTCTACTCAGGACACTCTAATGGCTGTTCTTTGCACTTAGACAGAAACACACACTCCTAAGCATGGCCTGTTCAGCTCTGCATGACATGGACACTAATGACCCAATCTCTTCATTTTCTCCCCCACGATCTGCTCCAACAGCAAGTTTTTGGTCAGTTTTCCAAACATTCCAGGCTCTTTCTTATGTCCAGACATTTGCCCATGCTATTAACTCTGCTTGGCATACTTTTCTTTACTTCTTTCAAAGCTTGCTTCTCCTTATGCTTTAGGTCTCAGTTTAGCTGGCAGCTCTTCAGAAGGACTCTTAGTGCCCAACCTGTCTCAAGTGAGTTTCCGCAGACTCCGTCAGTACTCTATCTTGATGCCTTTATTGTATTATGCATAGTATTTATCACAGTTTGAAAGGATTGATTTTTTTTTCTTCCCTCACTAGAATGGAAACTTCTCGTAGATTGGGACCATGTATGTCTTACTCGGTTTTATTTCTGCCCTTGTAGCAATGATGGACACGTGAAGATGTCTCAGTAAATGTTTGTTGCATCAATGAATTAGAGCATCTTTGGTGCTGTGTGGTTACTTAGACAGATAGATGGATATTTAGAAAGTTTTGCTTTGTGTTCTTTAGGATAATGCTGCAGAATTATGTTACAGTTGCTTTTCAAGAAACCGTGGTAAAGAACCAGTGGTTTTAAATGAGGTGGGCTATCAATATGTGCAGTGGTGTGCTAGTACTAGTTCAGACTAGCTTGTGTGAGCAGATTCGTGCATCTCTTCTTGATGCCATGAACTCATATTTGTAGCTTATAATCTAACACTTACACCATGGCAACTGACAGAAACATAAAATCAGAGATTTTTTTTTCCTAAGAAAATTAGTTTGTGATTACCAGAAACAGACCCATAAATGAGAATTTGTTAGAAAGTGATTTATTCTGAATTATTCCAGGGATGAGGACGTAGTGGGAGAGTAAGGAAATGAGACCAGTAAGGGAAGAAGAAGACCAAACAGGAATGTGATATCAAATAAATTCCCATGGAGTTTGGTTTGGCTCAACCTCATGGAGAAGCTCTGAGAACAGTTATCTGACCAGGGACTAAGGATCTGGATTATTTGTACTCTCACCTACTGGTCATTGGTTAATGTCTGTCCCCTGAAGAACATACATTCCTTGGCATTTCCTGTTTCTGTGTTTAAAAGTAAAGCAAGTTCTGGCAATGTGAGGAGAGCTATGACAACCAGACACCAGGGCTGGCTGTTGGGAGTCACAGAATTCCAAAATGATAAAGGTAACCTAGTGCCATGTGCAGCTGACCTACAGCCCTGCTCCAAGAGTGCCTCCCAACCTTTAACATATATTGGATTACCCTGCAATATGGAGGTCTGGAGGACTGGGAGGGCAGGGGCTGGGCCTGAGAGTGTATCTGCCAAACTCCCTGGTGATGCTATTGATGCTGCTCACGAATCACACTTAAAAGAGCAAAGTGCCACGACATGCTTTAAATTATTTAGTGAAGGAATATCAAGTTTCATTTGGCTATTCAAGTTAGTTTTCATGGAAACATGGCTTATATAAGAATTTCAAATAGAAACGTATCCCTAAGTCCCTCAGACACACCATTGAATCCCATCATTGAATGCCCACATTTTGTTGAGGTCAAAACATTTAGATTTGCAAGAGAGGTTTCAGATCCCCCAGCGCTTCAGAGAAGATAAAGACCAAGCTAAGTGCCTACCAATTTTTGAGCATGTCATAGGACTGGTAGCCAGATCTATTGTCCAGATACCAAATGATGTTTTGTTTTGTTTTTCCTCTGTATCTTTTGGCTTCAAATTCATTCATCCATTCAACTAGCATTTAATGATACTTCGTTATTTGCGTGTCACTATGGACTGTTTTGTTGGGAACACAAAAATGAATCATGTTATAAAAAAAGGCATGCCCCTTCCTCTGTGACATTATTATCTAGAGTGTTGGCTTATATGACTGGAAACTGATTTCAAACTGATCAACCATCTGCAGAGCTTAACTTTGTGGGTGTTTAATTGGTGACACAGCTTGGATTTTCCCTGAGTTGCATCTGTCTTGTACAACTAATTTAAAGATGTGAAGTTGCTGCCTATTATACAAGCTCAACAAAGAAATAAATAGAAAATTATTTTTTTAAGCCTCATCATTGGAGATGTGAAGGCATAAAGGCTTTTTTTTAATTGCACCATGCCAATGATACTCTTTATTTTTATATTCCTCAACAAATGCTAATAAGACATACCAGCGCAGACTGCCTCAGGCAGAAATAAACATTATGCACTTGCAGTAATTAATTTATGGCAAAGGGTAGTCAGTAGAGTAAAGTGAATTTGTGAAATTCTCAGAGTGCTTGACAGCTTCTTATTGAAGTAGGAATAAAATGTAGTCAGGAAATGGTAAAATGCTGAAGAAAGTGTGTAGTTATCACCACAGGGTTATATTATGTAATTCGGGTTACTTTGCTTTTCTACTCAACCCAAAGAGTATGTATTCATATCACTGCACCATGAATACAATATATTGTCATAAACCTAGTAAATAAAGAGTTGAGCAAAGGGAAACTTCATGAAAGTATTCTTTGATAATACTTTTTGACTAACAGTACACAAATAACCTTCTAGATATGTTAACCCTTATGTTATCTACATGGAGCCTCCAACTCAAGTAGTTGGGCTAAAATAGTATTGAGGCAGCAGCAATTCAGAAAATCTCCTTTCATAGGTGTCCACATGGCTTGGCTTAGCAGGTAGACATCATTAGCATGGTGGCATTGAGTCTTTCCCAAATCCCCTTCCCCTAGTTATGTGATTTTGTTGGCAGTAATCTCACTGTTTCAGTTCAGATTCCCCAGAACAGAGCCTGAGGTGAAGAATCTTGTGAAAGTAGCTTATTGAGGGAGCACACATGAGAGAAAGGCAGAAAGGAAAATACGGGCAAAAATATGACTTCAGGGTACGTCTTCATCAGCTGGATCCCACAGGGAACTCAATTTGGTCAAGCACAACTCTTGTTTTAAAGATTTGGAGAAGGGAGCATCTGAGATTCAATACACAAAGTAGCTGGGAGATGGTGCATTAGCCCAATAAAGGGAGTCTGGGTGGGGCACAGACATCACCTACTATGTTCACCTGGGAAATGAGGAAAGGAGAAAAAAACATGACAACTGGGTTTATGAATGAAGTGCTATGATACAAAAAAAAGTAAAAATAATGATTTTGCACTGATTAGCAAATCTTGGCTACAAGACGATTTTGTTTCCTGTGATTATTCCTAGACTTTCCTTCCTAAGTTAGAAGTTAATAATGATTTCACACTTCTCTTATAAGGTCTTAGCACAAAACATACCAATAGAAAGTAAGGTGGTTGTTACAACATTGGGGGAAATTGACCAGGGAAGAATGGACTCATGCATTGTTGGGTGACAGAATCAGGGAGAAACCTCGTTGTAAATTGACTAATGCTTGGTCATGAGATGGTAATATTGTGGTGAGCATGTCACTTTCTTTCTCTGTGTAAGTCTTCTGCAGACCCAAATTGACTCCTCCTATGTTCCTCAGACATTACCTAGATAGTGGAGAGAATTGAAAGCCCTGAGTAACTAACACTGGAAACTCATTCATCACAGACAACCTGAAGGAGAGCCTGGGTGGTGGAAATACCCTGCCTGGGAACATGGGTGCAAGCTTAGGGGAAACAAGGATTGCTGACACGTTTTTCTTTGCCCACTATCTTATCATTACATAGGCATTTTTTTTTTTTTTTCAAAATCTCATGGGGTTGCAAGTGTTGTCTCTGATCAGTGTACAGGTACAGATCAGAGGGACCCGGGATAAATACCTCCTCCTCTATTCCTCTTGGCAGCTTTGAGAGCACCTGGAACACTTGATGTGATGTCGACATAGACTGGTAGTTTCCTTCTTCCCTCTCTTCATTTTCTGTCTCTCTTTTTTACTCTTTTCCCTTTTCCTTTCTCATTTTCTCCTTTACTCTTTCATTCTTAAAAATTACCTTTCTTCTCTATTCTTACAATCTCTCTGCCTTCTTTTTTTCTCCTTTCTTCCCTATTTTCCACCCTTACCCCTTTCACTTTTCTCCTCCCCATTTCATATGTTCAATTCCCCCACTCCCCGACAGTTTCACTCTCCCCTCTTCCCTACTCTCCCCCTCTCTCCCTCCTCATCTTCCTCCCTTCTGTTTATCCTTTCCCTCTTGCTTCACATCTCTCCTCTCTCTTATCTTTCCTTCCCTCCTTATTTGATTTTCACAGCACATTTATGGGTCCCCAGGTAGCCAGGATGCCTGCCATATTCAAACTGGCTCTTCAGGCTCCAGCCTGACTCAGAGGTCCATTACTGGAATGGGGTTTGTTATAGTTAATTCAGTGGAGGTGATACCACCAAAGGTACTAAATGCCTATGTTTAATAATTCAGGGAAAGGCGCCCAAAAATGTGAGGGCCAGGCAATTCAGCAGGGCTCTGGACTTGCTTCCAAACTACTTAGCACAGGCTCAGCTCCATTGGGCCCTGGCCTGCCCAGGTCCTGATATTTTAGATGATAAGTTCTACACTTAAGGATTCTTTTTCAGATTCCCCAACTCTCAGTTCATGGCATTCTTTGCAGATTTCAAATAATGCTGATGTCAGTTCACCATTCCCACCAGCCAGCTTTGAGCAAGATCTGTCTCAACTGCCTCACTCTCATTACACATCCCATCTGTCTCTGATGCTCCTTTGGCAGTTGAAGAGCTTGATGCATTATGCATCTCGAAATATTAGAAAGATTGTACAAATACCAAGCTATCAAAATCAGGAGACCAGAAATAATAGGAGCATCTCTTTCAGGAACTTTCTCTTCTGTTTTAATGTCAAGGGGGAATAATGGTATTGGTTGGAGAATTTTAAATGGGAGCAAAAATACAGAATCACAGATAAAAGCATACACTCATAATCTCATATCATTCTAAGGATTAACTTTTATCAATTTGGTTGAGAAGAATGGAAGTATTAAATATCTTTTGGCAAGAGCCTTAGAGAATCATTAACCAACTATGTGATTCAACAAAGGCCTATAAATTGCAAGGGATATTTCCAGAGAGATGCAGTTTATGTACAAATAGATAAATAGATGAAAGTAGAGGCCACGATATCTTTTATGGGTGGTTTAATGATATCCATAGAGTGATATGTTAACCATAAAAATGAGCATGTAGGGCCAACCTAGTGGCGCGGTAGTTAAGCGCTGGCTTGGGAGGCCAGCAGCCTCGGTTCGGGTCCCACGTGTGAGGGCCAGTGACACTGCCCTCAAAAAAAAAAAAAAGTTTAAAAATGAGCATGTAGGAGAAATTCATGAGGGTCATATTCTCACATTGTTGATTTGTTAATTTTACTAGGAGAGTAGTGATTTTATGCCAAACAATGTTAGTTGGTTATCCGAGGAAAGCATCACTCCATGCTGCACCTGCCTCATTAGATTGTTCTAATTATTAGAAAGATCTAAGCACATTAATTCACAGCAACAGTTATCGCCACTAGGCATGAAAGAGTTAACTAACTGCAGGTCATATGACAAATGTAGTGGTGCTGAATAAGGAGGCCAGAAGCTCAGAGGTGGGTGGGGCCTCAGAGAACCTGCCAGCAAGGGCTGCTAAAGACAAGGAGAGATGTTTGGAGCGGTGCTTACCAGACTTGAACACCCCCTAACACAACCTTAAAAATCCAGCATAATTACCTCATATGGTTGCCAAACCTTTGTTTATTTGCTAAAATTGATACCCTGGGTTCACACCCAGGTGCTGGCAATGACTCAGGGATTTCTCATAGACTTCAAGCATTGAAATTCTATACTGTTTGGTCTCTTGCGGTACAGGGTTGCCACCGGGAGCCAAACCTGTTTCATTATCCATCTTCCTCTGGGCCACAAGAGTGTTCTCTCTCTCTCTCTCTCTCTCTCTCTCTCTCTCTCTCTCTCTCTCTCTCTCTCTCTTTTCTACATTTACTCTCAGGATAGAAAAGACTTTGCATTCAGGTGGTCACAACTACCTCCAAAATGGTGCCTTTGTCCACTGAATCCACATATTTCTTACAGGTCTCCTTCCAAATCCAAATGTCCTAGTCTATCTTGACCCAAGTGCCCAATATCAGGAGATGACATCTGATTGGCTCCATTTGGCCCTCTGACTAGCTCTGATCCTATCGGGTATGACGAAGGGGTTTAGTCATGTGGCACACATACTGCTATATTCATTTATTTGGTGGAGGGGAGAGTAGTTATCAGAAAACATGGAAGTGGCTGGAAACATTAAGAGATGTCTGCCATATTATTATAATACTCCAAAAGTTGAGATGAGGAACAACAGCAGAGTGACAATCATGGAATGGAATTGTAAAAGGTGAACAGACCTGCAATCATATCCTAATTGGAAAGGGTGATGAAAGGAGAACTGCCTCTGGGTGGTGATCACACAGTGTGATATATAGATGATGGATTATAGAAATGCACACTTGAAACCTATGTAATTTTACTAACCATTGTCACCACAATAAATTTAATTTAAAAAAAGCAGGAAAAAAAAGAAAAGTAATGTTCCCAAGGGCCTTCACCTCTCTATAAAAATATGAGACTTATATACAAATTTTAACTTGCAGAATTTAACATAATCCTCAAGATAATGTCCCCAAGGCAAAAACATTTCTATTTGACATTAAAACAGCCATTTTAAGGTAAACAAATCTGTATGATGGCTTTAAATAGATGTATGTTATTTCTTCACTGAATTAAATGTGTTTTTAATTGTATTAAATACTGAATAATCTTCCCAGTTATTTGATTCTCCTTTTAATAGAAAAGTTCTTATTTCTTTCAATATATAAGTTAAATTATCTTCTCACTCCCCCTTGAAAAAACTGTGTCCAATTTTCTACATTTCAGGTTAATTTCTTGCTGTGCCAATAACTTTTTAAATTACAAAAGTGACCTGCAATAAACCCTGAGATATGAGTTTTATAAATAAAATCTCTACCTCTGTCAATGCTGCCATTCACTGAAATGCACAAACCTATAACTCTTCCTTCTCTGACCCAAATCAATCAGTCCCCACGTCCCGCCAATTCCTCTTTCTTGATGTCTATGAAATCCATCTCTTTCAATATGTTTTTCCTTCAATCTTTTGTGGACATGATTGCTCCAGGAATAGTCCCATGGCACAGCTTTGCCTTTGTCTATCCTTTCTGGTAAAAACGACTTTTAATGGTTCACCACTGTTTTGAGAACGAAGTCCATTTTCACCACCCTCCTATTCTGGAATCTTCCTACCTTTACTTGCCTTCCTACCCAAAGATGATGTCAAGTTGGAAAAGGAGACTGGAAGGAAGAGGCAAAGTCTGGAGTGGTATCATGTGGCTGGTTCAGGTAAAGAAGCTAAATCCCCTCAGTCAAACGAGAAGAAACCCACCTGTGTTTACCTGGCTGTTTTACAGTCTTGCTGTTCTTTCACTCTTTATCAACATATTCATCCTTGAAATAATTTCAGAGCCTCTCAGTAGCTTTGGAATATGCCCCCACACTGCTTTGCCTCCTTATCTGTAATGTGTCATGTTGCTCTGTTAGGGGATGAATCAGAGGTAAGAGTGGCAGATTTTATTTAAAGGCATTTCTACTTCTCCTCTTAAAATCCTGGTTCCATAATAAATGTTAGTTTGTATTTGCTTATAAAGGTATTTTATGGAGGGGTACTTTGCAGTTATTTCATTATTTTTCCAAGTTTACAGAAAACAAATTTTCATATCTTTGTTCTGATACCATCCTGTGTATACATTTAAAGTTTTTTGTTTGTTTTTGTTTTTGTTTTAGAAAGGAAAGGTAAACATACAGACATCAATTAATAGGTAATAGAGAGGAATTAGAGTCATAAATTGCCCCTGGCATCTGGCCAAAAACAAAGGTGTAGATGGTCATGGAAGAGTTGTAGTGAAACTTTACAGATCCATAATCCAATCCCAATTTTTTTTTAATTTATTAGCTGAGTTCTTAATAAGTTGTTTAAAACTCTCAGTGCATCTGTGAAAATGGGGAGTAAGAATAAAACGCCAGCCTAGCCAGGCATGAAAGTCCCTGAAGTATAGCATCCAGTCAAAATATGACGGGGCCTTCAGCATTTATTTGTCCTGGAATTTGTCTATTCGTGTCAGTGCTGCATAGACACTTGTTGCTGTCCAGATGTCCCTCTAAAATAGAGCAAGCATTTACGGAGCCCCTAACCTGGACCTAATATCACACTATATGCTAGAGATACAACCAGGAACAACTCATAGACACATAGGCCCTTCCTTTAAAATGCTCGCAGCCTATTGGATGCACGGAGAAAGGAGGAATGGGCTGCCTATGTTAACAAACAAAGGTGTGGTCCACCCCTTCTTCCTTCCCATTCCTCTCCATCCTTACTCCTGGAGGAGGTGGAGTGTTTTTTAGCTTAATAATCTTTGGATGTTATTATATGAAAGGTGATCAACATTTGTACCACTTCTAATATGACCAATTAATACTAATAATATTAAAACAAATGACAACTAACATTTACTGAGCATGTATGTGCCAGGTACTCTTCTAAATGCTTTATGTATATTACCTCATTTTTTCTCATATCTACCTCTATGAAGTAGGTTCTTTTATTATTATATTTATAGTTAAGGAAGCTAAGACACAGGCATGTTAAATAACTTGCTCAATAATTCAGAAAATAATTTGTTTTGTAAATGTGAGGCCCAACCATTGCTAGCCATAGAAACCAGAGGCCAGAGCTCTTGCTGCTGCCAAACACAGAGAGTGAGGAAGTGGTGGTTTAATGAAACCAGAAACCTGGATGAGGGCAGCGGGGTGGAATCAGGAAGGGAAATGAAGGGAGAAGAGCCTAGTGGTGCCTATCTAAAGTGGGCACTGTCTAGTCTGAAAAAGGGTTCCATAGAAAAATCCTTTGATTTGGATGCCAAGTATGTTTGAGCTGGAACTAAGAATTATTTCTTTCTGATAGGGACTTCTTGGGTTTTGTGGCACATGAGTTAAATATATCATTCTGCATCGTAGGCCCCAAGATAGAGCTTTTGGGGGAAAGCATAAAAGGGAATAGTCAGTTTTACTTAATTGGGGGTCTGGAGAGAGAATATCTTTACGTTTAAGCTGAGTCTTGAGAGGTTAAGTCAATATTTATCAGGCCACCCCCCCAAAAAAAAATATGGAGAAGGACATTCTGGGGGAGCAGTGAGCATGGGCAATGGTATACAAATAGGAAGCAGTCCTCAGAGAAATCACAAGATATGTAACCTGTCTAGAGTTACACTGCTGGGATGATGTGGCTAGAGAGGTTGACATGGACAACCTTGGAAACCATACTTTAGAATGAGATGTGAGGACTCACCTGGTCAGTCTTGGTTTCTAAGGCTCACTCTGGCATGATCCAGAGGGTGGCTGGGAGAAAGACCCAGAAAGCCTCTGCATTGCTGCCAAAGCCACTATCCACATGGAGATGCTAAGTGTGGCTCCTATATTCTTTTATTTTATTTTTATTTTTTCCCTGTATTTCTTTAAACATAGCTTGAGTAGATGAAAGGAAAAGAAAGCTATCTAACACATGTTTTTGTGCCTTCGAACTTCTCAGAAAAATGACAAACTGTATATTCCTCAGGGAGCAGATGGAAGATCACTTGTAGTTTATATTTACATCTGTGAGAAATCTTAAGGATTGAGCAATTTAGCAATACTTCTGTTGTGTGTGCTATAAAAATCCATTGGCCAAATGAAATCGCAATGTTGATTATGAAAACAAAATGTGCTGCTCTATTTCACCATTTTTTATTTAATTAACAAATAGCAATTTCATGTTTACTAATGCTGAACAGGAGTCGTACTACTCACTGTAGGAGAAGCCGAGATGAATGCAAATACCAATACTACTAATAAGATGGTAGCAGTCAACATTTATTGAGTGATAATTTATATCAGGCATGTTGCTAAATGCTTTACATGGATTATCTGATTTAATCCTTATAAAAATACTAAAAGATAGATAGGTGTCATTATTATTTCTATTATACTGATGAGAAAATGTACCAAGAGATATAGTATGAGAGTACGCAGCTAGTTAGTGACAGAACTTGAATTTGAAATTTGTCTGATGCCAGAACCTGAGCTTCTAAATTGATACTCAGAGACTTTAGATTCTAATTGGTGATATGAGCCAATAACATGGGAAACAATAGGAATGTCACAAGACAGTACAAAATGAGTATAAACGGTTCAGAAAGGTAAGTTGACCACATTTAGTTTGGGAAGATCTGGGAAAGCTTTGTAGGGGAGAGAGTACTGTGCGTTAGGCTGGGTTTCTCTAGGAGCAAACCCTGAGACAAGGACTGAAGTATGAGTACATTATTTGGGAGGTAATCCCAGAAAGCATTGGCAGAGCTATGGGCAAGTGAGAAGGGAAGGAAACCAACAAAGAATATGTTCTAGAACAGGTCACCACTGGGGACAACTGAGGTTTAATTCCCCTGAGGACTCTGGGAGATAGTATAATACAGGGGTCAGCAAAAACTGCGGCTGGCGAGCCACATGAGGCTCTTTGGGTGCGTTCCATCTCAAAAGTTTACTGACTCCTGGAAGAGCCAATCCTGTCCCTCACAACAATTTAAAAATTATTCACGAGCCATAAATATATTTTTACATAATCACCATTATGCAAATAATATCCTTTAAAAATTTTATAAATGAAACTATGATAGTTTTATTTTCATTTCCAATTTTACTTCAGAGCCTCATGTATGTACCCAAAGAGCTGCACATGGCTCGCAAGCCACAGTTTGCTGACCCCTGGCAGGTCTTCCATCTCAAAAGTTTACCGACCCCTGGTATAGAACATGCTTTAGAATAATGCCACTCCCAAGCTGGGAAGCTGAGGTATTTCTACTCCTGTTCCCATCTTTTATTGTCTGAAGGCTGCTCCTGGCTTCATTAACAACTAAGCTTCTCCAGTCAACCCCAGGCACATGCCCTCAAGGCAGTGAATATCCAGGGCTTGAAGCAATGAGGTTAGAATGCACTGGAATGGCAGCTGCTGAGGGAAAATGGACTGGCCATCATTGTAACATTTGAGTTGTGCCCACCCCTAGATGTAAAGGAAGCAGGAGACTAGCCTTTCCTCTGGTCAGCTGTATGCCCAGCGAAAAGTCTCAAATTCTGCTTCTAAAAAAGAAAAGTAGAGCTGCAGGGAAGCAACTCAGTCTCTGCTACCATGTTGCCTATGGATTGGTTCCCAGAGGGGCGTGATCTACACAAGAACAAACTTCTGAAGACTGTCTCCATGAAAAAGTGTTAACTAAGCTAAGCTCTGAAAGCTGAGATGAGCCAGGAGTGTGTGTGTGTGTGTGTGTGTGTGTGTGTGTGTGTGTGTGTGTGTGTGTGTAGTAAGGAGGGATGGTAGCAGCAAAGGGCTTGAAGCAGAGAACATGATCAATTGGCAGATTTAAAAGAAAGGCAGTGGGACAGGAGTTAGGGGAAGAACAGGAGGCTGGAGAATAAGGGAGGTGGGATGCCGAGGCCAGGTTAACATGAACTAGCCTGTGAACCTGATGCACTTAGTCCCCTGCCCCCAATACTGTGTTCCTTTGACCTAGCTGACAATCAGCATTATCTGAAGATCATTAAAGAGTGAATATAGTTATAAATACTTCAGCGTTGTAGCAGATGGTGGGTGAGATATATGGGTGCAGCCTGCCATTCAGTGCTTCTGAAATCATACCAAGTGCATGGCTATCTGTGTTCTTTAGTATACCTTTGGTTATAAAGAAACTATGACTCAAATTGCCTAAATAGAAAGGAAATTTACATCCCAGAGAGAAGAGAGATGTAATTAGGCTCCCTTGATGAGGGATTTGGCTATTTTGCAGCTATCCTCTTGACTCTTTTCTTTTCTGAATCCACTTTGTTTTTTTTTTTTTTTTTTTATTTTTTTTTTTAGATTTTTTTTTTTTTTATTGGGGAATTGGTGGAGGGGAACAGCGTTGGGGAATCTGGGAAGGGGAACAGACAAGTTGCCGTCTTCCTGTTCTTCAGTTTAGTTGCGGAGGATGTTGCTTCACTGTTGGCATCGTCATTGCGCTCCTCCCGGATGAGGCAGATCGGTCGCTGGCCTCTGGACGTCGCTCATCGCGGCCACTGGCAGCTCACTCTTGGCTGCCAGCCGCCCACGCTGGCTGCGGGCCACTCACCGCAGCCTACGGCAGCCCACCGCAGCAGGGGCTGCAGCCCACACCATCACCGGGGCTCGCACAGCCCAGCTCCAGGTGGAGCCGTTGCTAGCTGTAGAGGGCAGCGTCACTGGCCCTCACGTGGGATCCGAACCGGGGCCGCTGGCATCCCAAAACCAGCGCTTAACCAATGCGCCACTCGGCCGGCCCTGAATCCACTTTGTTTTAAGCTTGGCTTTCATCACAGTCATTCGTGTCAGCAGTGACTGGAATAAGGTACAGTTTTATTCTAGTAGGAGAGAGATAATCCATGCCCACACTATAGGATAAATGTTCTTCTTTTCAGTCTTATTAGACTGACTGACATATTGACCCACCCCTGGACCACTGAAGACTAGGAGAATTTCCAGGGCAGATTTGCTGCAGCTTGAAATCCAGTCACCATCAAGAAGGATGAGAGTACTGCCATTGGCTTAGACTAATTAAGAATCACTTCTAGAGTTGAAAGTAGAGTTATAGTCACAGGAGTAGAGTGGGATATAAATGAAATAATGATTTTGAAAGGAAGGAGAGAAGGAAGAATGATGCTGTGCTAGTCACCAAAAATACCTACTCTACTACTAAATCCATGTTCTTCAAAATAGCCACAGAAATTACAGGACCAATAACTGATACATTTTAAAACACAAGTTTCCTTGAAAGCATTTATCTGAGGCAACACAGTATTGCAGTTAAAAGCCTAGACTCTGGACCCCAAAACCAGAGTCCAAACCCAGGCTCCATGCTTTACTAGATGTATGATCTTAGACAACTTAAATTCTTGTTATTATCTATATAATGGAGACACTGGTAATCATCTCTATCACAAAAAGTTGTGCAGTTGCCGAAATTGGAGGATATTTGTAGAAATCTGGATTTCTAGGCTCATGGTTAAGAAACCAATAAATTTAAGCTAATATTATTATCTGTTTGCTTAGTACAAAGGGTTTTTCTGCAAGTTATGCTAACATAGAATGAGAACTTGTGATGTGATTCGGAATTTCTGGCTTTAAAACATCTTTGGGAATTGGTAAAATTCATATGAATTTTAAATGACTTCTTCAAAGTGTCCAGTTTACAAATCTGGGCTTTGAAATGCAACAAAGGCATTAAAAAGAGCTTTCCTGATAGGAGCACACTAGGATATTAACATTTCCATGTATAGACATTACTGAGCCCCTTCAAAGAGCAGATGGACTTAAATATGAATGAATAAAGTGATAACCGAGGTATAATTAGTGGGAAGGGATAATGACTCTGTTATTAGACTGGGGATATGTAGCATTAGAGAAGGCTCCAAACGCCTATCTTTCATCACCCAAAAATCATTACCGAAGGTGGGGGTTGGGGGAGCTAGGAGAACTAGCTTCATAAGGATGATTCCATTGCTTCTGCCAAAATATGTCCAGCCATTTTGTAGTTTTGAAAATCTCTCTCCTGAGGGAATGAGATCATTTTCAAGGCAGCTAAGCCCACATCACCACTAAAAAGGAAATGGAATTAATGGAATAGTTTTTATATTCCTTCTCACACTCATCTATAATCAATCACATGAAGCCACAGAACTTCTGCATTTATCACACAAATAGTGCCTTTCTTCCTAATGGCCATAGTTCTGTCTTTAAATACCATAAAAAATAGATTATTTGTCTAGAGTCTTGGGAAAGGCAATATTTGCTCATAAATAGTTATCAAAGAATTGTGCCTGTGCTGTCCAGCTGCTATTTATCTTTAGGACTGCTGGCAGTGAGACAGGGTTCAGATCAGAGAAGTGCAGGGAAAGACTTGTCCTCCCTTCTCACGTGTGGTCCATTCACTTAATGCAAGTACTGTTCTGTTGTCAGCATTGTGAGGAAAGCCATGTTGAGAGGAATCCCCATTCTTCATCTTTTCTTCCATAACTTATATAGAATACTGAAAACAGATGCATCAGGTAACTCAGAGGCTCTTGAACCAAAGGTCATTAGCCCCAAAGGAAACAAAAGGAAAAACTCTATGAATGGTAAATATGCTTTGTGCTGAGACACTACCTTTTATCTGCAATCTAAAGAACTTTGTGTGTAAGAGTGTCACGGCCATTCCCCAAACACAGGGCAAAGGTAAACCCAGACACGCAGGATAAAAGAATTCTCTCTTGTCATTCCAAGCCTGTAGAGCCTAAACTGCTCCCTTGTTGAAACTGAGCAAAGGGGAAGAATTTTGAACTGGAATATTAGAGTGAAATCATTGAAAATGGTGATGTTAGCTCAAAGCTATGCTTCTCTAACTAGGTACATAGGCGCCCTGGAGTTCTGGCATGGTGTGCCTTGTGATTCATGAGACCTCAGGATAAAGATAGATCTGTTTCAGTGGAACATTTGTTCTACTCAAGGGTTAGGATGTCATTTGGCTTAAACAAATAGTATAATTTGCTTACCTAACAAAATCTCCAGCATTAGAAAACTGGTACTTTTAGGAAGTATCTTTTTCGTCGTTGGCAGGCACCTTTCCGCTACCCTCTTGTCCTGTTTCTTACACTCTTAGTTTTGCAATGCAGATGCTACAGTTTCAGGGACCAAGGCTGTGTACAAGGTGGAAAGAAGGGAGCAGATGACTGGGGAGTGTCAGTTGCCTCTATTTCCTTTATAAGGGAAGAAAAACCTTTTCTTGGTATTCTCCCTAAACATCCTACTTCACCTTCAGTTGCCAGGATTGAACTGTATTTCATCCACACTTGTAGGGATGATTACACATCAGAAATCAGAATTGCTTCAGTTGGCTGAGACTAGTTACAAACGTGTCTTTGGGGCTTATCACATTGGTATATTGAACAAAATTCTAGTTCTGTTATTAATGAGAAAATATCTATTTGTTTCTAAACTAATGAGATAGCCACAGTAAATAATTGAGAATTTTTTTACTTTATTATTATTATTATTATTATTAGTTACAGATGTACAAAACAATGCAATAGTTATCTTTTCACCCCTCACAAAGTGACTATCCCCTCCCCGTCCCCTGTCCCCCCACCCCCGATATCATACATATCTATTACAATTCCATTGATTCCATCCCCACACTATATTCTATATCCCATGACTATATATGTGTTAAATTATAGTTGACATATAATATTATGCAGTGACAGCTTCAGAATGTTTTTTAAATATTAAAACAAACAAGAACATATTACATGAAAAAAAATGCAAAATTTGCATTAAATTTTAAGACAGTAGTTGAAATCATATGCTTTCAGCCTGCACTTTGCATATAACTGACCTCCCTCCAATACTCTCATCCGATCTAATTTCCACATAGTAACAGGGCCGTCTTTGAAAGGTACAATGTGGATATGTTGCTCTCTTGCTTAAAACCCCTTAATATCCTCCCAACAGTGTTTGGATAAAGTCTAATGTTCTTATTCTGACTGCAAATCCCTCAGAGTCCCTTCTCTCCCCTATTTATTGCCATTCCTCCTGCTCACCTCTGAAAGTCCTATGATACTTGTACCATTCTTCAGAACCAAGCAATCTTGCCATTGAACCTGGTGTACACTACTCCTTCTCTCTGGGTCCTTCTGCTCCCATCTCCTGTACTTTTTTTCTGCTGGCTAACTCCCAGTCATCCTTATAGCTGTTACTTCTTCTGATAAGCCTTCTTTGATGGCCCCTGACAAGGTCTGATGACTCCACTCTTTACTCCTTCAGCACCTTCTCATTGCATGTGGAGTTCTTTATCAGTGTTGCCATAGGTTACTCCGAATATAGAACTTTTCCATCTTATCCACTTTGTTGACTGTTTTATCCCTATTGCCTAGCATATTATCTGGCACTCATTAGGCATTTCATAACTGTCTTGATTTTTAGCTTGTTCCTTACTTGAAATTTGTTCAAAAACTCCCAACTCACTTATTGACAGCACATTAATTATACATGGGAAGCTCTATACCTTTCCACAAAGTTTGAACAAACAGGCAAAATCCAGACATTAAGAAAGGGAAATAGTTTCCAAATGTCACCCCAGTGCCTAGTCCTTCAGGAAGATTGAGCAGAATATGAGAATTTCTATCACAGCTACTCCTATGAGAACTGCTTTTTTCTTCAATTAAGTAAGGCTTTTATTTGCTTATGCCTTGTTTTGTAAAGATGCCTGTCATCTCATATTTAAGGATTTGTTGGTGTTTATTTTGTTTTCCTCCAAGTTTACAACTAAGAGCGAGGGGCCTACAATACTTATTAAGCTGTCTTTCCTTCTAGCCATTCTCCAGTCCTTCTCGGTGGGTCTTGTTACCATCTATTTTAGGCAGGCTAGAACCTGGAAGCAGGAAAGATGGCACCTGGGAGGCCCAGTGGAACAGCCTTATTATTGATGCCTCCCAATTCATGGTTAATGTTTCAGAAGGAAGCCATGCAGAGAAAGGAGCCATCTGAGCTCCCAGGTCCAGCCATATCTGAACCTAGACGCTCCCTTAGACTCTCAGATATATAAGTCAGTAAATGTCCTTTTTGCTTAAGCAATTTTAAGCTGAGATTAGGACTTGGAATTGCAAAAGTAATAGCTGATTAGCTAGAAGTATTATCTTAATGTTTGTGGCCAATGGTGAGAGGAGTTATATTTACCTGAACTACTGAATATCCTGTTATCAGAAAAGAGGGAAAGGCTGTCAGGAGACAAAAACCAAAGATATTTATTTTGTCCCTATCATATGCCCCTGTTGTTACTGCAGCTTCTGTTAAACTCATGGATTACCTTTAATTATGAGATTATACAGCTTCCTTAGGGATGGTAAGTGGACAACTTTCTGAAAATTAATTCTCCAAATGCCAGTTTGCCAAGACTAGTTCACTGAAAACCAATTTGTCAAAAGTCAGTGGTGCAGTTTAATTTAAATTCAAAGCATATGCATGAATCACAATTAGCCTCAATATATCATATAACAAATTAGGATTAAAGGAACACTCCCATATTGACACTTAGATTTTAGTTCTAAAAGATAAAATATATTTTTCTAAATATTGTACTTAATAGTCAAAGTTGCATATTTCTGTTAAAACTGTTAAATATTTTGTTATTTTTTTACAAAATTATAATGAGCACACTGACAACACCAAAGGCTGGCAAGGATGTAGAGCAACAGGAACTCTCATTTATTGCTGGTGGGAATGGGAAATGGTACAAATACTTTAGAAGACAGGTTGGTAGTTTCCTACAAAATTAAACCTACCATTCAACCTGGCAATTATGCTCTTTAGTATTTACCCAAGGGTGTTGAAAACATATGTTCCCATAAAAATCTGCACACAGATGTTTATAGCGGCTTTATTCATAATTACCAAAACTTGGAAGCAATCAAAATGTCCTTTGGTAAGTTAATGGATAAACTATAGCATACCCTGACAATTAAATATTATTCAACACTAAAAATAAATGAGATATCAAGCCATGAAAATACATAAAGTAAACTTAAGTGCATATTACAAGGTAGAAGAATCCAATCTGGAAAGACTACATACTGTATAATTCCAATTAGATGACATTCTAGAAACAGTATAACTGTGGAGACAGTAAAAAGATGAGTGGCTGCCGGTTGGGGGTGAGGGATGGATGGGGTGAAGAATAGAGGATTTTCAGGGCAATGAAAATACTCAGTATGATTCTATAGTGATGGATATGTGTCATTATACATTTGTCCAAACTCATAGGATGTACAACACCAAGAGTAACCTTTAATGTAGACTACGGGCTTTGGGTGATTATGATGTGTCAATGTAGGTTCATCAATTCTAACAAATGTACCAATCTGGTAGGGATGTTGATAATTGGGGAGGCAATGCATTTGAGGGGTCAGGGACATACAGTATAGGAAATCTTTTTACCCTCCCCTCAATTTTGCTATGAACCTAAAGCTTCCCCACCCCCTAAAAAAAAGTCTTAAAAAAATTACAATATTTCTGCGAAAAAAAAAAAAAAGAATCACAATGAACAAATTTGGTGTATTTGGCCAAATGATCCTTTGGTAATCAGGCTTTCTCCATTGTCCTAGATGTAGAGGGGGCGACTGGACCCATTACTCTTCTTCACAGGCTCATTTGACACTTTGAATTGACTGCTATCAATGGGTGGACTTTCTGTGCACAGGGCAACAAGCCCAATGCAGTTGGATAAAGACAGTGTAGATAAGAGTATATCTTACATAGAGGAAGATCTACAGTGTGCAGGCTGCAGTTATTCAACACTTTGTTTTGCCTTCCTCTCCTTTGCCAAGTCTCTGATCTGATAATAAGCTCTCTCATTTTTGAGATAATTTTTCTTTCTTTTTTTTCTTGTGTAAACATATTGTAGTGGTTAAAAGGCCAGATTTCCAGGACTTGACTTAGCCATTTACTGAATCTTTGAAACCTGTGGAAGTCAGGGTAAGTTAGGTTATGCTATAGTATGAAATACCCTGTAGCCTCAGTGCCTTAATGGAGCAGTGTTTTATTCCTTGTTCAACATGGGTTAACAAGAGGAGACTCGGGCCATCATTGTCATTACTGAGGGATCCCACAGGGGCTACATCAATAGAGAGCTACACTGTCTGAACAGATGACCTCTTTGGTCAGCTCAGCTAAGGAAGAAAGAGCATAGAGGATCTCACATGGGATCCTGCATGCTTCTACTCAAAAGTGACATTTCACTTTTATTCATATTCTATTGGCCAAAGCAAGTCACATTGTTACACTTCAGGTGGGCAGGGGATTGTAACCCTCCATGTACCTGATTTGAAGAGGACTGGATATGGGTGAGCATTAGTATTGTCAGGTCATTATTAATACTTGTTCTGTACCTCTGTTAACTCATCTGTAAAATGAGGGTGATAATATCCATGTCACAGAGTTATTGGTGAAACTGAAATTAAATAATGAATGTAAAATGCCTAACACTGTACTTGATATTCAGATAAAAATTAAGTATTACTATTATTGGCATGAATATCTTTAGGGTAGACTATTACATAAGCAGCAGCATTCTAGGTTTTCTTCGAAGTATAGCTTATACATAGGATCACAGTAAAGAATTTGGAATGAATAAGTTATGTAATCACCAAACTTATTCCTGCTCCTCTTTTCTTCCATTTCTATGACATCACCATCCACTCATTTACTGAAGCTAGAAATTTAGACATCAACCTCAACACCTCCCCTTTCCTCTCCTCCCTAATTTATCCAATTCACTAAGTCCTGTCTTTCCAGCCCACTGCCACCACCAAATCAAAACCACCATCATCTTTTTTCTAGACTCACAGCTGGTCTCCCCAGCATCTACTCTTGCTCTCCTCCAATTCCTATTTCACACAGAAGCCAAAGTGATTTTTTTTTAAATGCAGACATGAATAAGCTTCTCTCTGGATTACATCCGTAAGCCGTTTCCCATTTAGTTTTTTTTTTTTTTAGCAAAGCCTACAAAGCTCTCTGAGCATGAGCAGCTCCTCTGCATAGCACTCCGTCCTAGTTCCACTAGGATGAGAGTCATCCACTTTTCTCTAATTTGCTTTCACTGGATTCTGGTGCATTTGGCCACAATCCTTGGTGCACATCTTTGTTGCAGCACGAGGTCATTCTCTTCTCTTCCAAATGAAACTGCAATCAAAATGGGGCAGACTCAATAGCCAAACCTGCCACCTCCTGTGGGGGCTCTGAGGGCTCTCATTTTCCCAGAAAATAGAGATACGATTTTTTGCTTCCGCTTGTCAAAAGCCCTGAAATTGCCAGTGTGTCACAATAACTCAAAGGATTGTAAACCTCAGTGTGATTGAAGACTATGTGACCATTTCAAAACTTTTACCACCTTCTCTATTTTTAAGATGGCAGGTAGACTCAGACATGAGATAAATTAAAAATGATTGTTGTTACACTTGGGTCCATCACACAAACCCCCTGAATGTGATGCTAGAAGAGACATGGGCTTCTAGACCCAGATGAGTCACTCTTGTCACAACATGCAATGCAGTTCCATTCTGCTTGGCAGGCCTGCAAACATTTGTGACTGTAACTTTTTTTTTTTATTTCTGAGAATAGCATGAATTTTTAAATCAACAATGTTGAGGCATAATTTACATACAAACAAATGTACAAATTTTGAATATGTAGTACAATGAATTTTAACAAATGTATACTCTCAGGTCAGTACCACTACAATAAAAATATGGGACATTTCTGTTGCCTCCAAATGTTCTCTGAGCTCCTCTACAGTCGTCCCTTCCATTTTGTGTTGACGCTAGTCTCTAATCTATTTTGTTACCAGAGATTAGTTTTACCTGTTCTAGAATTTCATATAAATAGACTCATGCAATATCTCTTCTTTTGTGTCTGGCCTCCTCCCCTCATTAGCAGGCTTTTTCAAGTCCATCTGTATTGCATGCATTATTAATCCATTTTTTTCTGCATACTATTCTATGAATATAGAAGAATCTGTTTATCTGTTCTCCACTTGATGGACATTTGGAACTCTTCTGAATTCAGCAGCTGTAAACATTTGTGGACAGGTCTCTTCCATGGATATGTTTTTATTTCTCTTGGGTAAACACCTACCCTACTCTGGCATAGTTTTTGAATTCTCAATGATGGTCTTCAAATTAAAAAGCAAATTCAATATTTTCATTTAGATATTTTAAATGAAGATAATATTGTCATGACACTCCCTTTTAAAACTCAATTTATAGCAAATTTTTTTCAATACTACTTTTGTACAATTACTTGCATCAAGATATAATTAAATTATTTGTTTATTTATTAACAGTGTCAAGTCATCATGTCAGTAAATGTTTATCATGCATCTACCAAGTGAAATATATCATATGAATAACATCTGTGGGATAGAGAAGTAAAGTTGTTTCTATCATGAAAGGCTCTACAAACTATATGGGAATAATGAATCAATGTGAATCAATCCGTGACTTCAAAATAATGATGAGTCATGTGGTACACCCTAGCAGTCAATCAGGAGATCAGAGAGGTTGAATGGTGGACAGTGGTAACCTGGGATGCTGATGTAGAATTCATAATGGGATGATAGTAGGGGAGAAGATACTCCGCCTCTCTCCCCAAAGCAAAGGGGATTTGCCGATCTATTTGGTCAGAATTTGGCTCAATTTTATGGGCCATTTGGACTTGTGGTTGCTATGTGACAAAAAGCAAATGTCTGCATCACCTTGCTCTCTCTTGGTCTATGATTTGTGTGGATAAGTGGACATGTGGGTCTTGTGTGGGGATCATCTCTCATCACACATCAGCCTGTGTGTCCTGCATCCTGTGTGTCCTGAATAATTGAGCATTATTCAATTTGGATGTGGGGAGATGATGTAGCAGAATGTGCTTTTCTTTTCTTTTCTTTTCTTTTTTTTCCCCACAGCTAAGCTGGTCCTCCAACCTGGTCTTTATCTGTGATTCTCACAGATAGATGATGACTTAGGCAATAACTGATATGGGTTTGCGATTTGCTGCCTCTTTTGCTTTTAACTACCCCTGGCTTTTTATTTGAGGGAAAGTGTTTGTATAATACCGTTAATATGCTACCCAAAATTAACTACTTAAATCCTAAAATTGGCTAAGATGCTAAGATAAATATTTTTAATGAGAAGTGGAAATAAATTATAGATGTTACCAAGTATGGAAGGTTTAGTCGAACATTTACTGTTACTATTTGAGACAGAATTATAAAAATAATAAATAAGGGAAAATAAACAAAGCTTAAAAAAATCTAATGGAGTAGCTTTAGTTCCAGACATTGGTAGCGAATATCAGACCCCCTGCCTTGAACTTTTACAGTTGGATTTGTTATTTCCTAAGGAGAAGATAAGGGGCAGGTAGGAATGTGAGGAGGGGGAAGGTTTAAAGAATCCCATTAAACATTCTCTTTCCTGTTTAGATTTCCTTCTAATTGCAAAAGTCATGTTGTACCTTTCCAAACGAGAAGTGGTTCAAATAGAACACCAGGGATATTGTCTCTAGTTAGCGATTTAAATCTGAGAGGAAGGATGGCAAATATCTTTCACATTTTACCTCATTTCATTGTTTGTTAATGGCTGTCCAGAGGCCTAAGGTGATAAGGTTAAATGTGAAAAAGCACTGTAATTGATTAGTGATGCCTGCCACTGGTGACAGAGTAGTATGTAGAGACTGGCTTTGCCACCCTGATCTGAGGCCTTTGACCTGGATGACAGCTTTTCTCTGGAGTCCCAGGAATCAGCTCCCTTTGAAGAACTTCTTAAGAAGCATTAAAAGGGTGGTGACCATTTATTTTCTGAGAGTATCAGAAGGTTTAAATGCTGATGGAATTTAGAGGGACCTGAGAGGAAAGTATTTCAATATACTAGGCAAGTGTGACATTAGTTCCATGTCTTGTACTCTCTTTCACTGCCGAATATATTTAATATATTTTTATTTCTCTCTCATGTGCCACAGGAGCAACAACAATATCTGGTTCAAACAGAACCTTTTTATTCAAAGGCCTCACACTGTAACGGGTAAAAACTTGGAAAATGCCCATGGGAAATTAGCAGTACAAGTTGCTTACTCACTTTCAGCCCATTAATATCATCCTGAACCTTATAAACTGAAGGATGTTTTTCTCCCTGGGGTCTGCTTCTGTGTTGCTTCAGCTTTTAGAAATAACCCAAGAAAAGTAAACACCGAGCCTGAGAAGACTCCAGAAAGGTTTCAACCAAGGTGCAAAATTCAGTTAGCTTCGTTTATTATCTTTGTTTCCTTACAAAGCCCATGGGGTCATGGGTCATACCACACTGTTCTTTCTGCAAAGGAGTTGAGAATTACCAGTAATTGGAACTATTTACATTTAATGCCATTATGACAGAAGCAGCTTTATTATATTACAGTGAGATGATTAATATATGACAGAGATTAAAGATTGCATCACAGCAGGTAGGCCTCTTGTCTGATCTGTCATTTCGCTGATTACAAAGGCATGCAAATTATATAAACAGAAAAAAATGATTTTCTTTTATGCTAATTTTAACTCAGCCCACCTGTGCATTAACTCATTTTCAGTTAACTGGTGAAAGGTGGATTATAATAAATTCACGAAGGTAAATTTCTGCCTTATTGGCCCACCCCTTCTGATATCAAATGCAGTGGTATTATATCCTTTTTTCGACCTGTGTTTTTATCCCATTAAAAAAAAATTGTTCTTTTTAATTCCTGAAAAGATAAAATTCGAGCAAATATCTTATATGAACTATAGAGATTTAGGAGGTATTTTGACATGATCTGGGTAGAGGCTTGTCTTTCCTGACAAGCTGAATAAATGAAAGCAATATTCTTGGCTACTTGATTATTGCAATGTTTTTCTTTCCTAGGGTTGTGCCTGTTTGCAAAGAATCTTTAATACCTAATATTTCTAATTGCACATAATATCAATACCCTTCTTTGCCTCTATCATAGAAAATGCCATCTCTAATGCCAACTTTGAGCAATTGGTGGTGCTTTTCTGGAACCCTATGTGATCAAGTCCAGAGTCAGTGGAAAGATAATGAAGATCAATTAGTTATGTCTGCATTAGGCAAGTAAAAAGCATTGGTGGGCCGGCCAAGTAGCGCGGTGGTTAAGCGCTGGCTTGGAAGCCAGCGGTCCCGGTTCGGGTCCCACATATGAGGGCCAGTGACACTGTCCTCAAAAGAAAAAGCATTGGTGACTTGTGATAGGAATTACCATCTTTGCATTAGAATTCACAGTCTCCTATTAGGCCATAAATCTCTGAAGGCAAAACCTGTATTCAGCTCCTTTTCATAGCCCTTTCATAGGCACACAGTGGCTGTTCCACCTGATAGTTAAGGACATTGGGTCTGGAGTCAGACTGCCTGGCTTTAATGGCTGTTTCTTTCACTTACTCACTGTGTGACCTTGGCAAGATTTTAACCTAACTGTGGTTCAGTTTCCTCTTCTACAGAAAGGATATACAATGAGTTCTTAATTAATAGGGTTATGATAAGGGTAAAATGAAATAATGACACATTCAGAGAGCTTAGCATAGTGCCAGGGACATAGTAAGTGCTCATGTAATACATGCTTGAATTAATATAGGAGGAAAAATGTTGATGTAGCTCTATCTTATTGTTCATTTTTTTATTTAGAACAAAGAAACGGAGGTAAAGATCAACAATAGTCTAGCTGGTGTTTGTAATTCAAAACTCCTCGATTGCTAAGATTTGGGTCAGAACCTATTATTCTAGGTTATTAGTAAATGTGAGGTCCTTTCAGAATTTAAAGTAGACCAATCAAAGGAGAGGCCAAAGGAGCTGCAAATAAACGCTGACGTCTCTGGGAAAAATGTTTCCCATGATCATGCTTATCTTTTATCCTCCCATGCTTATTCTCAGATGTGATACCAATGTGATACATGCATTTTGTTTTTCCTTCACCCACAACAGTGGCGGGGAGGGGCATGCATGCCAGACAGAGACAACCTCAAGGACTGTCTCTACTGCCCTCTCTCCCCATAGCTTCCTAACTCCTTTTCACCAACAGAACCCTGCCTCCTGCCATACTGTGAGCCTGCATTTTATATGCACCATTTTGATCCTCTCAGCCAACCTGTGAAGTGGGCATAATTATCCTTTTATGAGTAGGAAAACTGAGGCCCAAGTAGAGAAGCCATTTCCTCTATGCAAGGACCTATTATTCCCAAGTTCCAAATGGTTGATAATTCCTGCTGTAGATACTGTGAGCCAGCTGGAGTCAGAGCTCATGGGCATCCAGAGTGGGATCCCAGGACAGGCCTCAGACCACCCGGCCATGCTGGCCTTGGCTTTGAAGACAGACAACTAACCCCTTTTCTTTTCAAGTTTCCTGTGCAGTATTATTATTATTATTATTATTATTATTATTATTATTATTATTTCCATCTGAAATAGGGATTAAGTGGGTCAGCTAACATTTAAATCACGCTATGAACATTTGACTACAGAGCAGTTCTTAGAAACTCGGCTCTTTGGTTCAGTGTTGGACATAAGGTCCAGGGTTTGCCAACCTGTGATGCACATAAGAATTACCTGAGGATCTTACTAACAGCACAGTGATTCACAGTAGGTGGGTCCTAGAATTTTCTGCATTTCTAAAAAGCTTCCAGGTGATGCCCATCCTGGTGACAAGGACCATGCTATATGAGTGTCTAGGCCTTAATGAGGCTTCCTCAAAGTGCATTCTGCAGATGGCTTGTATCAAAATACACAGACTGGAAAGGAGTCTGTGTCAGTGGATTTAAGGAAGACCAGGGGGATCCGCCTATTTAATAAGCATCCAGGTGATTCACTCCATAATAAAGGGTGTGACATTAACAAAGCAGTGCTTTGCAAACTTGCCCCATTACTAGAATCACTGGTTGGTTAAAACTCACGGACTTCCAGGCTCCTTCTTCTAGGGATTCAGATTTTAAAGATCTGCTTTTTCTCATCTTGACCCTCACAACCTCCCAATCTATGGCTCAGTGAGATTAAGCAATCTGCCCAGAATCACAAGCAGAAAGTAGGAATGCTGAGTATATGTGCAGACTAATGGAGACGAGCTAGAGAAGAGATGGAGGGTGGGAGGGAGGATGGAAAGGAATGGCAGAAGCCCCATGAGGAGCTCCTGTGGGCTCCCTAGGTGACTCAGTTCACTGGGCTTGCTGTGGGAAGCTTGCTCACCCAGCAGGAGACTGCAATGGCCTCTCCACCCCATGCTTGGGTTTCAGAAAGACAAGAGGCAGCCTTCATTTTCAGACAGGTAAGAGGAGGAGTAAGGGACAGACATATGGATTCAAAACTGGCTGGAGAGGGATCACAAATTTCTAGAGTTTCTAGTGTCTGTTATACAGGTAACCCCAGTCTTGGTTCCTTATTGGCCAAAAACAAAATGAAAAGTCTGCATAAGTTACATAACTAGCAATAATGTTCTGAAAATAGAACTTTTTTAGTTATAACCCTTTCTTTCCAGTTTTCTCTCTCTTTCACACACATACACACACACACACACACACACACACACACACACACACACACACACACTTTTTTCTAATGTTGGTAAGACTGTTATTTCTGAGAAGAGTTAAAAGTCCCAATGAGCCCCAGTAGACAGAAGTTAGTGGAAGGCAGGTTTTTGTGGACAGACTAAAGGATAATGATTTAAAATGCCAACATGAGAATTAATTAGACCAGAGGTAGCAAAAGCGCTTCATCTTTTATGCTAATCCCAGTCAATTATTGGCTGCCAAGAGAACTGTGTGGGAAGGATTCTGAGGCAACAGCTGGACTTAAAGAGAAGACCATTGAATGATGTCTGTTCTGGGCTCCTGAGAGATGACCTGTGACACATTTGTAGCTAGACTCTCTCTAACTCACCCCACATAGCATCCAGCATTGCACTAATACACAACGTATGTGTACTGCCTTTTGTTTTCATTGTGAGGGTGGTGGTAGAATGGAAAGGCAAAAGTGTGCTGAGGAATGGCTAGCCTTTCGCTGTTAAGTTGCCTCTTACATCATTTTCATAGCCTAATCGTGTTAAGGCAGAAACGGAAAAACCTATTTCTGTAAACATCCAGATAGTAAATATTTTAGGTATTAGGGGCCATATGGTCTCTGTTGCAATGACTGAACTCGCTTTGCAGAAAGCCAGCAGCTGTGCACAAGAGGATGTATTGATAGATAAGAAGTGGGCATGGCTGTGCTCCTTTAAAACTTGTACAAGAACTAGTGGGGGGCCAGAGTTGGCCCATGCACCACAGTCAGCTGACCCTGGGTGTAAGGGATTCTTAGAAAACTGCTATTCCTTAATGGGCAGTGTAGACTCAGGGATTACGAAGCTAAAGGAGGTGATGCTAGGAGGCGTACTGCAGAGTTTCCTCAGCCTCTCACATCTTCGCTGCAGTACATATTATAGATGCATATACCACCACAGATGTATATTGCATTATGAGAATTGCCATGTGGCTTTCTAGATCAGGTATATTGTAAAGAGGCAATAGGAGTTAAGAGTGTTCCGGCTTTGGCTCTGCTGATCAAGTTTATGTAGCCAACATCAGTGGGATCTGGTGGGCACTGAGTGAAAATAGCAGATGTTTAACAGGCTAGAATCTCGTACACTGTTCAGATATTCAGCTTATGAGTCAACAAGTTTTTGAGGGTGAGTTATTATGGGTTTTTCTCTCTATAACATTCATGTTTGAGTCTGAATATTTCCAAATTTACAAAACATAATGAAGTTCCTATTATACATATTCTTTTTGTGTGTGTGGGGGGGAAGTGGGATATTGGTGGCTTTATTCCCTAACTAAGGCAGTTTAGAACTATTGTGCTTTAAAGTGTTTTTTAGGGGGTTGGAGGGAGGGGTTTCGATGACGGTGGTGGCTATTTTTATTGATTATAAGTTCTGAAAATTGACTTTAAATGGATAATTTTTAATCAGCTTTTGAAGAAGACCTTGGTGGCTGAGTCTTTGGTGATTTGCGTATGATAAGAATTATTTCTTGTACAATACAGAGATCTTAGGATGTTTAAATTCTAATCACCTCCACATGGTTTACATACTACTATTGTTCAGCATTTGAGTTTTACCTTCTCTTTTTAACTTCAAATTACTGCTATTAATTTACATGGTCAGTGCTTGTTTAGATTCCCTCACATATTTATACATTTACCTTGCTCTTAATCTTTATTTGTAACTTAGACCTTTCCTTTATAATACTTCTTCCAAAAGTATTTCAGAAACTCCTTTAAGAACGGTTCATTGTGGTGAACTCTGTTTTGGCCTATCTGAAAATAGCATTTTATTTTTTTCTTGAGAGATATTTTTTGGTGGAGACACAATTTTATTTTATTTCTTAAGATTTTTATTAAAATGTAGCTAACATCCAATATTATATTAGTTTCAGGTGTACATCATAGTTATTCAATAGTACCCACCTGGCACTATACAGAGTTATTACCACATTAGTGATTATATTCCCTATGCTAAAGAAGTGATCGCCATAAGTCCAGCAACCACCTGACACCATACCACGCTAGCACAATATTATTGACTATATTTCTATGCTGTATATTATATCCCCAAGACTTATTTGTTTTATATCTGGAACTTTGAATCTCTTATTCTTATTTATATTTTCCATGCCTTTTAAAATTTTCACTTAGAGTTGACATAATTATTTTATATTAATGTCAGGTGTATAGCACAGTAGTTAGACATTTATATAATTTAGGAAGTGATCCCCCTGACTAGTACCCACCTGGCACTATACATAGTTATTACCATATTATTGACTATATTCCCTATATTTTACATCCCCATGATTATTTGTAACAACCAATTTGTATTTTTTAATTCCTTTCCCTTTTCACCTACCCTGAGGCCCCTCCCATCTGGCAACCATCAAAATGTTCTCTGTATCTATGGGTTTGTTTCTGTTTCATTCACTTGTTTATTTTGTTCTTTAAATTTCCCTCATTAGTGAAATCATGTGACGTTTACCTTTCACTGCCTGACTTATGACACTCAGCACAATACCCTCTAGGTCCATCCACATGGCAGATGGAAAGATTTACTTCTTTTTATGGCTGAGTAATATTCCATTTTATATATGTATGTACCACCTCTTTTTTATCTGTTCATCCATCCAGGGACACACACGTTACCTTCATATCTTGGCTATTGTAAACAATGCTGCAGTGAACATATGGATGAGCATGTCCCCTAGAAGTAACATTTTGGGTTTCTTCAGATAAATACCCAGAAGTAGGATTATTAGGTCCTTCTTTGTCTCATTATAGTCTTTGTTTTGAAGTCTATTTTGTATAAGTATTGCTACCCCAGCTTTTTGTTTGTTTGTTTCCATTTTCATGAAGTATCTTGTTTCATCCCTTTACTTTCAATCTGTGTGTGTCTTTTGATCTGAAGTGAGTCTCTTGTAGGCAGCATATGTAAGAGTCTTGCTTTCTTATCCATTCATCCACCCTATATTTTGATTGGAGCATTTAATCCATTTCCACTGCAAGTCATTGTTGGTGGATATGTAGTTATTGCCATTTTATTATTCATATTTTTGATGTTTTTTGTTTTTTTGTTTTTGTCTTAAAGAAGTCCCTTAAGATTCCTTGTAATGCTGGTTTGGTGCTGATGAACTCCTTTAGCTTTTTCTTGTCTGGGAATTTCTTTATCTGTCCTTTGATTTCAAATGATAGCTTTGCTGAGTAGAGTAGTCTTGGTTGTAGGTCCTTGTTTTTCATCACTTTGAATATTTCATGCTAATTCCTTCTGGCCTGCAAAGTTTCTGTTGAGAAAATCAGCTGATAGTCACATGGGGACTCTCTTGTAGGCAACTGACTGCTTTTCTCTTGCTGTTTTTAAGATTCTCTCTTTGTCTTTAACTTCTGGCATTTTAATTGTGATGTGTCTTGTTGCGGGCCTGTTTGGGTTCATCTTGTTTGGACTCTCTGTATTTCCTGAGCTTGTATGTCTATTTCCTTCAACAGATCAGGGAAGTTTTCCATCATTATTTCTTCAAATAGGTTTCTCAATTCCTATGTCACTCTCTTCTCTTGCCTCTATCCCTATAATGCAAACATTGGTATGCTGGATGTTGTCCCAGAGGCCCCTTAAACTCTCTTTAATTTTTTGGATTCTTTTTGTTTTTGCTGTTCTGATTGGGTGTTTTCTGCTACCTTATGTTCTAAATCACTGATTTGTTCCTCTGCTTCATCTAATCTACTGTTGATTCCCTGTAATGTATTTTTTTCATTTCTGTTATTGTATTTCTTACTGACTGTTTTTTTTTTCAGGTTTTCTATCTACATTTTTATGTTACCTATCTCTTTGTTGAAGTCCTTCCTGAGATCATTGAGCATCCTTATAACCAGTATTTGAAACTCTGTATCTGATAGCTTATTTGTCTCCATTTTGTTTAGTTCTTTTTCTGGAGCTTTGTTCTGGTTTTTTTTTGTTTTGTTTTTTTTTTGAGGGGGACATGTTTCTTTGTCTCCCCATTTTGGCTGTCTCCCTGTATTTGTTTCTATGTATTAGGCAGAGCTGCTATATCTCCTGGTCTTAGCAGAGTGGCTTTATGTAGTCGGTGTGCTGTGGGGCTCAGTGGCACCGTCTTCCTGATCACCTGAGCAATGCACTCATTGTGTCTCTTGTGTGGGTTGTGTGTGCCCTTGTCTTATAGTTGAGCCTTGCTTACTATTTGCACATCAGTAGGAGGGATTGACCCTCAGGCTCAGTGGTTGTGAGGACTGGGAGTGATTACAGTGAAGGAGTTGCGGTGAAGGGGCTGATCCTACAGAATAACATCTGCCTCAGAAGGATTCTGGTGCCTGCCCAACCTGCCCCTTGGGTTTCTTGTCCTTGGAGGCAGCTGGGTGATGCTCCAGCTCCTTTTGAAGCTGCGTTTTGGAGGTGCCAGCCCCAGGGCCATCTGGGAGGGGACCTGCTGCAGGTCAACTTCAGCTGCAGCTTGTGCTCTACCAGGGAGGGGCCACAAAGAAATGTACAGATGTCTGCTGCCCATGCTGTGCTTGGAAATGTCTTGAGAGGACAAGCTGCAAAGCTAGGCTGGCTGATGCTAATGCTGGGCTTAGGGCTGCTCAGCAAGAGGTATAGGATTTGCTTAGGCCAGGGGCTGCTTGTCTGGGATTTGCAAATGTTTGGGAGACCCTAGGAAAGTCTGCAGCGTGAGCCAAGGCAGGCAGTTTATACAAAAAAAGCCATTGGAAGCAGCTTGCGTGTGCCCAAAAGTTGGTGGGACTGGGTCTTGAACCACCAGGGCATGGCATTAGCCAGCTTGATGGAGACTCAGATATTGCAGCCACCTGTGTCTGCATGCATGGGGGGGGGAGGGCTCAACAGAGAAACAATGGCCTCCACATCTCCTTGTCCTGAAGCCCCCATCCTGAAGCCAGATAACTCTGTTCCCCACCATGTATCCCTGCCGCCTCTCCAGCTGTTGCCCCAGTGCTGGAGCTCAGAGCTCGTGATTCTGTCAGTAAGACTGCGTGCAGTCCCTTTATGAGGAGCGGCTGGGACTCCAGCCCCACTCCATCTCACTCAGCCACAATCTCTGTTGGTTTTCACAACCAGAAATTATGGGGACTTTGCTCCCTGGCACTGGAACCCTAGGCTAAGGAAAGGCTGGGACCCCTCACTTCTCTGAGGAGGAGGGGACCCCCACAGCCGAGATATCCCTCCCATGTGGTGTGGGACAGTCCGTTCCTTGTCTCTGCCCCTCCTACCAGTCTCAAGGTGGCTTCTGCATGTCCTTAGTTGTGGGGCTTCAGTTGAACAAGATTTTAGGTGATTCTCAATGATGGTTGTTTTGTAGTTTGGTTGTAATTTCAATATGGTCGTCAGAGACGGTAAGCACAGCATTTACCTATTGCACCATCTTGACCAGCAATCTAGAGACATAATTTTAATTGTGAGTTCTTTTCTCTCAGATCTTTGAAAGTATTATTCTACTGTATTGTGGCTTCCATTTTTCCTGTAAAGAAGTCCTCTGTTAGTTTAATTATTACTCTTTTTAGGTGATTTTTTTCTCTCTAGCTGCTTTCCTTTTTTTAGTGATAGTTTCAGTACAAAATGTGTAGCTGTAGGGCCGGCCGAGTGGCGCAGTGGTTAAGCGCTGCCTTGGGAAGCCAGTGGCCCTGGTTCGGGTCCTACATATGAGGGCCAGTGACACTGCCCTCAAAAAAAAAAAAAAAAGTGTAGCTGTAGATTCATCATTAATTTTTCTTAGAATTCCTTGTCTTTCCTCAGTCTTCAAATCCATATTTTTTCTTTTTCTTTTCTTTTTTTTTTTTTTGAGGGCAGTGTCACTGCCCTCATATGTGGGATGCGAACCGGGGCTGCCGGCCTCCCAAGCCAGTGCTTTACCACCACACCATTCAACCAGCCCTCCATGTTTTTTCTTAATTGTGAAAACTTCTCAACCATTTAGCTGTCCCTCTTGGTGAATGGACCATGCACAGTTGAAAGAAAATGTATAATCTGCCAAATGTGTAATATTCAGTCGTGTCAATTAGATCAAGTTAGTTGATAATGTTGTTAAACTCTTCAATATTATGACTGATTTTCCTGTCTACTTTGTCTATCAATCTTTGAGAGAGAAGTGTTAATCTCCAGCTATATTTGTAGATATATCTATTTCTCCTTTTGTTCTGTCATTTTTAATATATATTTTGAAATTATTATTTGGTGGATACACATTTAAGATTTCTATGTCCTTTTAATAAATTGTCCCTCTTGATCATTATGAAAAACTGTACTTTTAATCTGGAAATATATCTGAACCCAGTCTACTCTGTTGATCTCTTATACAGATAATCCAGCTTTCTCACCATTAGTGTTTGCAAGCTGTATCTTTTTCTTCAATTTACTTTTTACCTATGACTTTCTAAAGAGTATTTCTGGTAGACAGCATGTAGTTGGGACTTGATAGTGGTTTTAGCAACATACCCACCAAGTAGAGTTGGCCTAAAGGGTGTAACCAGTTTACCAGCCTGCTACAATCTCTGTAAATTGGTGATTAGAAACCTGAGACTTGGAGAGAAAAAAGTGACTTTTTAAATAGATGTGCTGAAGAAAGGAGGCTTCAAGGGAAATTACTACAGCCCTTTGTCAAGATCACATATCTGGTTGTTGCAGATATGAACATAGAACTGAGGTACCTGATACTCAGTCATCTCATTGCTACACACACTTTGGCTCATTTGCACTGAAATTGAGGGTTCTCAGATGTTGTGCTTTAGGTTTGATTTCTGAAGAAGTGTTTCAATTAGTCTGGTAGGATGAGAGCCATTGTTCAGATTAGCTGGAAGCCTTTAGCTTTCCCTGCTTTAGTGACTTGCTCAAAATATCCAGTGTTTAGTGCCAAGCAACTCCTCTTATAGCTTCAAAGATTTTAGACAACTCCAAAGCTTTTGTAGTGTAAAACTGGGTGGTTTAAAAGCCAAGTGTTCTTTTAAAGGAGGGAGAAAAGTCCACCCGTGTGCATACTTGGCCTTTGACCTCTTTTGATGTTCCCCCTTTGAGAATGTAGATGTTTTTGATTCCAGCCTCTCCATACTGGTACAGCTGTAGTGATTTCCTTTGAAGCCTCCATTCCTCATCACATCCATTTAAAATGATGAAACACTATAAAAATTCTTCCTCAATGTGAGGGAATGTTCTATTTGATTTGGTAAAAAAAAAAAAAAAAAGAAAAGAAAAACAAAAGCGATGGTAATAAAAATAAAAAGTGTTTTTTTTTCTGGTTTTTCAAGTTGGTATTACAGAACTATTTAGAATTCAAGGAAAGCTCATTTTGTATTTTACTTAAGTATGTATTACCATAACTAAGCTACAAATGATTATCATTAGTTATGTATACACATGAGTTTCAATTGACGTTGGAAAGTGCTCAGTCCTAGTATGAGAGGCACCTGATTTCTATCTTTATCTTTGACTAATAACCAGCCATTTGACCTCAAGCAAGTAACTTCTCTGGGTCTCAATGTCCACATCTGTTAAATAAAATGTTTAGAGTTTCCAATCTCTGAGATTTCCTCCTTAGACTCTATTTCAATGATATTTAAATATCATTGCTATTTAAAGATCAGCAATTTTTTCTTTTGCATAATAATTTCTGTGCAACATATAAATAACTGTAAATTTTGCCCCAAGCTGAAAGTATGAATTTTTTAGAATCTCCTCTATGATTTTTTTCCCTTTCTGTGTAAGCAAGTTTGCTCCCCTAAATTCAACACACTGCTTTCATTATTTTATGCCATTGCTTAACTACCTTTACTTTAGGAATTTCTTGTGTGTGTTTGTCTATGATGTCACATACAGATTAGTCTGCACGATGTCTAGAAAACATACTTACTGCTAGTTTTTTTTTGTGTGTGTATGTGTGTGTGTGTCATTGAGCTTTCTTAATCAAGTTGACAGTATTACACAATTGTCTATGCATTGCATGGGGAGTCAATGCCACAGATGAAATCTTATGGGAACATTACCCACATGAAATGGGACCTGCTAAGGCAAAAAAACACATTGCATGTACTTTGAAAATGGCTTTACTTATTATTTTAAAAAACAGTCATGGTAAGTGTGGACTTTGAAGTAAATTTTCATTTGAAGGTTGACTACCATGAATTTGCATTATTTTTTATTTTATTTTTTATTAAATTTATTAGAGTGACATTGGTTAATAAAATTATATAGGTTTCAAGTCTACAATTTTATAATATGAGGTGTGATCAGAAGATACTGTGCATGTTTAAAAGAAAAGGAAATTACTATAGTAAAAGACACATTGTCGCTAATCCCCATCAAAATACTCCCCCTCAATTTGAACACACTTATCCCATCGTTCTTGCTACGTTATGAAGCGGTTCTGAAAGTCCTCTTTCATGAATGTCTTTATTTTAGTCTCCATTATGACAACTCTCCATGTCACACACCGCTTCTGGTACAGCAATTTCTGTTAAAAACAGATGTGTCTTCATCTACCTTATTTACTGGATCTGGCACCATGAGACTTCTGGCTCTTCCCCAAAGTCAAAATGATTCCGGATATTGAGGCAGCCACGACAGTGCAACTACAGACACTCACGAAAGAGGACTTTCAGAACTGCTTCAGAAATTGGCAAGAATGATGGATGAGTATGTTCGAAGCGATGGGGAGTGTTTTGAGGGGAATTAATGGCAATATGTTTTTCACTGTAATATTTTTTTTAAACTGAAATGTTCACTGTAGTTTTTTTTCACACCTTGTACATAACCTATATATTGTGTGTTTACCACCCAAAGTCAAATCTTTTTCCATCACCATATATTTGACCCCTTTTCCTTCTTCTACCCTCCCTTACTCTGGGAATAAAGATATTGTTATCATGCTTAGCCATACATAGCTTCTTTATATGCAAATAGCCATAACAAAGTCTAAATTTGCATGATTGATAAATGTTAACTGACTTAATGTGTGTATTGGAAAGCATATCCCATGTCTGATATATAGCCTGTCCTCAAATCCTATCATTTTACTCCTTAGAAAAATCACCAGTAACTCGAGCCATCAATTATGATTATGAACAAAGTCTTCTCTTTCTTTTTACATATAACTTAGTGGTTTAGATGATCTGGTTTCTTCTCCTGAAGTGGTATCATACTATTCATAAGCATAAGAAAGAGAAGCCTGCTTGCAATTCACCAGATAATTAGAATTTAGAGGATACTTTGGGAATGGCCTGGATCTCAATTGTAATAAATATAACTCAACATCACAGGAACTAGAAATGATCCAGTGGCCCCCTTTTCCCTGTCTTCTTCTGGACCAGATACTCTGTCACTCTACTGCTCTTTGAGGTTGCTCTGTTCCCCTGTTGCAGATCTGAGTCAGACACAACGAATCATATTTCCTTTATAGCACACATTCTACTTTTGACATCCATGACACAATAATTTTCTAGTTCCCTCCACCTTATCAACATCACTTTTTTGGTATTTTTTGCTGCATTTTTTTTCTTCTGCCAGACTTTTGAATGTTGATATGTCCTAAGGGCTTGGGTTTTCTTATTGTTATTCTCTGAACACACAGTTTTCCTAGAAGGTTTGATCTAGTGCTTTGCCTGTTGCCTCTCAAATTGTTTTCTGCACTCCCTAGTCCCTGAGCTCCATGCCAATATATCCAACCTTCTGTTTGATACGTGTAGCTTGAAAGTCTAGCAGACACCTCAAAATTTAACAAGGCAAAATAGAATTGTTGGTCTCCCAGCCTGTTTCTCCCTTGAGGTATGTTACAGCACCTAGTTTCTTAAGCCAAATACCTAAGAACCGTCCTTACCATCCTTTCCCCTTTCTTCCCTTCACTATCCACATGTAACTCATTAGCAACTCTTTTCCTGATGCAAAAATGTAATCTAAAGCCTTTTACTCCTTTCTATCTCTGCTCTAGTCATGCATCTGGGCAAAATTATCATCATCTGTTGCCTAGATTTTTACTATGAGCTCCTAACTTGGCTCCATATGTCTATTCTTGCACCCTTAATAATCTGTTCTCCATACTTTCTTTACCATGGTGACAATTTAAGAACAAACTTTACCCTGTCACTCCTGTGCTTAAAACTCTTCAGTTGCCTCCTACTGCACTGAGAATAATAATTAAGTTTCTTATTCTGGCACACAAAGCTAAACCTGATAAGATTTCTTCTGACGTCTGCAACCTGAAATAAATGGTCCCTCTCCTTTCCTCATTATAATACTCTGGTCACACTATGGGCTTGATTTCCACCTCCCCTTTTTCGTTTCTAATAAGCCATGCTTTTTAAATCATCTGAGCATTGATAGTGTCTCTGCCTTGATGCCATCTCCATGGGTCATGGGTCTTAGCAGAGTTGTTTTCTTTATCATATGAGACCATTCCAGGAACCTCTGAACACTGAAAGGATACAGCAAAAACGGATAAAAAGATTATCCAAAGGAGTGGTATAGGGAAATAAACACATAAATGAACGACTCCAAGTTTATTTTTAATATTTTTACTTTGAAACATATAAATTTAAAAACAGAACTATGTCAGTGACAAATGTAATTCCTAAAATTAAAAGCAAGCAGAAGCCACTAACAATAAATTGGGGGTGGGGTGGGGGGATGAACAATTGTAAGGACTTCCATTTCCAGACAGGAGGGAATAAGGAGGACCAGATTTACCATTCCACTTGAAATAACAAGAAAGAGATGACAGGAAACAATGATTGCACAATGGATAGTGCAGGGCTGCACTGAGATCCCTGAAGAGAAAAGATTGAGGTGAGCCCATTTGGCTACAGGCAGTTTCAAACCAACAGCACAGGAGATAGAATTCAGGGAGGCCAAAGAAGCAAGAATTTGTGAGGACGAAACACCAAAGAAGATGGTGCCAAACAGAGAGAGAGGTCCTGTGATTTGCAGAGGCATCCCCTCTGGTCTTCGGCTGAGTGCTGGTGTTTGAGTGCACGAGAGGAAACTACCCAAAGCTGGGAGAGAACCACTGAGAAGAAGTAGGCTGAATGACTATCAGAGTTCCTTCTGCGCTGGAAATATTTTCTGTCATAATAACCAGTTTGGAAAGCCTCCTAATACATGGGACATTGATTTGAGTCTTCAGAAGGTTACAATAGAGGGGATAAATTAGCCCTAGATGAATTGCTGCCTTGGACCTTCCCTAACAAAGCTTTAAGGCAGGTCTTAATAGATTAAACTGTTTCAAAGTAACTTAACTGGGTGCTGGAAAATAGTTTAGTACTATTTTAAAAAATAAAGTTAAGTTCAACAACTAATATAAAATATCTAATGTTTTTCATCTAGTCAAAAATACCAAGCATCCAAAAAAATTCAAGCAAGCAGAGAACATAAGAAAATATAATCCATAACCATGAAAATATTATTTAACAAAAACACACCAAGACATAACAGAGGTGACAAAATTAGTGGGCAAAGAAGTTAAAATACCTGCTAGAAAACATGCTCCATATGCTTATGAAGACAGGCAAAAGAAATAAAGAAACAAAACAAAATAAATGAAAAGTATAAGGGAAGAAATGAAAGATAAAAGTAAGTTATACAGTTAAATACTTAGTTATCACATGACTCATCAATCCTACTCATATCGAGGACTAATAAAACTTACGTTCATATGAAAATCTGTACTAAAATAATTATAGTGGTTTCATTTCAATATCCCAAAACTGGGAACAATGCAACTATCCATTTATTGGTAAATGAATGGATAAACTCTGGCATATCTATACAACAGCATACTACTCAGTAATAATCTGGAATGGAATACTGATCCATGCAACAACATAGATTAATCTCAAATGTATTATTCCAAATGAAAGACACCTAAGGCTATATATAGTATGGTTTTGTTTATATGACATTCAAGAAAAGCAAAAACTACAGGGACAGAATAGAAATCATAGTTACTGGGAGCTGGGGGCAGTGGGAGAGGATTTGAACACAAAGGAACACAGAAGAAATTATTATGGTGCCAAAACTGTCTATATGTTAACTTTGATGATTACCCCATGAATACGCATTTGTCGAATATAAATGAGATCTCAAGAGGGTGAATTTAAATGTATGTAAATTATACATCGCTAAACATGATTCTCAAAAATACCGACAATATCAAGTGTTGGCAAAAATGTGAAACAATCAGAATTCTCACTCATTCTTGTTGGAAGTGCATAATTGTATAGCCACTTTAGGAAACAAAGGGAGTTTCTTACAAAGTTGCACATAAACTTAGCATGCAAATTAATATACCCACACTTACATATTCATCCAATTGAAATAAAAACATATAGTCACACAAAAACACTTATATATAAGCATTTATAATAGCTTTATGCCTAACAGCAAAACAAACACACCCCCCTCAAAAAAGCAAACAAAAACTAGAAAACATCAGATATATCCACTGGTGAATGGATAAACAAACTGTGATATATTCAAACATTGGAATACTACTCATTAATAAAGATAAAACATATTATAAAATTTTATTTATATAAATTTATAGAAACTACAAAGCTAATGTGTAGAACCTGACAGAAAATCAAAAGGCACGGATAAAGGAAGTTTGCTGGCAAAGAAGCATGAATGACCTTGGCATGATGGAATTATTCTGTTTTGATTATAGTGGTTTCAGGAGTGTGTTTATTTGTTAAAAATCTGTCAAATGGGTAAGCGTCAAATGGATGGTTTTTATTGTTTTCAAACTGTTTCATTGATGTTGATTTAGAAGATAGAATTAATTACAGCTGTGTAAAAACCACAGAGACCTTTTTCTGTTAGATGATGTTAGAATAGATTAATTTGACCATACATCATTAGTGGGATACTTTTTAGATATCTAAATGGGAAAAAACAAAAAAGCAAAGAAACAAAAAAAACCCACAAGAACATATGAGCAAATGAAACTAGTTATATATAAAATTGATAATCTATCCACAAAAAAAGATTATTTCAATTGATATGGTAGTGACTGTATCCTCAGTGAAATATATTCTAAAGACAAAATAACAACAAAACAATTTTAATCAGCACAGAGCAGTTTTGTTTAAATGGTTGACATCTGATGCAGAGAAAGCCCTGGGTGTCCCTGGTATGTCCAAGATGTACTAGAAAGCAAAGGATATTTAAAGACTAATGTGGTCATTTAAAAAGACAAAGAGCTAGTGTGAGGGACTCTTACACTTATAACAACTGTGTCCACAGTACTTATAATCCAAGTAATGATAAAAAATAAGTGTAATGACAATGATAAAAAATTCATTAGAGATTTAAAGGCAAAGAGGCATTTATTCTGCCTTTGCTCTGTAAGGATGATACACATCAATAATGTTGGTTTTGCTTTCTTGAAACTATTGTATTTACGCTATAGAGTAAAATAAAGGAAATAAACACATTATTATAATTAGAAACCATGATTTCCAATGCAAGAGGAAAGAAGAACAATTATAAAATAAAAATAAGTAAGTCTTTTAAGGCTTAATTTGATTTGGAAGTCTTTTAAAAGATAATTTTGCCAGGTAATTCTGTTTAAAAAGAAAAAAGAGCCTTCTCTTATCAAAGGAAACTGTTTGATCATCCTGATGTGTATCATCCTTACAGAGCAAAGGCAGAATAAATGCCTCTTTGCCTTTAAATCTCTAATGAATTTTTTATCATTGTCATTACACTTATTTTTTATCATTACTTGGATTATAAATACTGTGGACACAGTTGTTATAAGTGTAAGAGTCCCTCACACTAGCTTTTAAATGACCTTTTAAATGACCACATTAGTCTTTAAATATCCTTTGCTTTCTAGTACATCTTGGACATACCAGGGACACCCAGGGCTTTCTCTGCATCAGATGTCAACCATTTCTCTGAAGAGCCCTAAATTCTTTTAATGAGAAATGGTATTTAGAGAATAAAATCTAAATGTCAGGGGTGCTCACTGGTCCTGGGAAGTTATTGCTTCTAGGCCTTTTCAATGCAGAGATAGAAAAATTATAAATTATAATGTATTAGAAATATGACCCTTTTGAATTACCTAATGGACTAATTGAGTCAATCGAGGAGCATCAATTAAACCATTTCATCAATGAAAGATTGATAAGGAATCGGATATTCATGCCGCACCATACTATCTCTGCGTATACTAACTGCTGGTTACAAGTCAGGAAATGTCATTCTGTGAAGGCAGGAGCAGACTGTCACCACCTGAACCCAGAAAGTTCAAGGGGGGCATCCAGAAGTTATGTGTGTTTTGACACAATGTGCTATAAAGTACATAGCATTACCTATCAAGTAGTTTTTGCAAAAATAGTAGTCTAACTTGATAATCAAGCCTTTACACCTAACTTCCAGGTTAAATGACACCATGAGAAAACCTTTAGGCAGATCCAGCACTAGCCCAATATCTGTAACTAGCTAATATAATGGAGAAAAAAAGAGGGGAGAGCAGGATTCTTATTGATAAAAAAAAATGATACAACCTATTGTAAAGATTGGACATTATTTGAGTCTTGTTTTGAACAAACTAGTTATAAAAGACCGTTGAGTGACAACTGGATTGATTACAGTTTGGGAATTTGCCATTGTGAAATTATCAGTTGTGTTCAGTATGTTCATGGTACTGTGGTTATATAGGAAAAAGCCCTTGTTTTTACACGATTACCGAAGTATTTAAGGGATATGTATGTCTATAAATAACTTTAACCCAAAAGCATATGAGAAGCACATTGGCAAAATTTTCTTTCTACTTGGCTGAGTCTTCAAAATGTCTCTTAATAAAAAATTGGCAAGATCCATTTATTATTTTCCATAATCTATCTACCCAATTATTCCATCACATTACCTTATTTTCTCCATGGCACTAATTAAGTTTTTGAAATACTTTATTTTCTGAGAATTCTGAATGTGGGTTTGATTAGGTCAGGGGCCTTCTCTATCAGTGTTCACCAATGTAGTTCTGAGAATGGTGTCTGACACATAGTAGGTCAAATATATTTTTTAAATTAAAATACAAGAAAAAAACTATGACTGAATAGGTAAGTTAAAGGAAGATTATGAAGTGCCAACAAGGATAAGTTACAAAAATTAAACTATAGTAATTAGACAGTGAGCTGCCTCTGAAGACTTTTAAGTGGGACAGTGACATGATCCAAATTGCAACACGGTTTACCACCCTTGAAAAGAGACTTTGCAATCCTGTATGATCCAGATGCTTTACGTAAGAAACAGGCAGGCAGGCAGCAAATCTTCACCAATAGCCACCATGGCCTTGTTACCGACAGATAATGTTTAATGGGGCCTGTTAGCATTGCTTAGTGATTCATGTACATATAACCTATGTAAATACTAAACCAAAAGGGGCTTTCAAATTTCTTTAAAAATTGGCACAAGAAACAGATTTTATCTTAACATAGTAAATCCAGGTAGAGTTTCAGAAATTGTTTGCAGCTAAACTAGTCCCTTGAAATGCTTTCTTAATTTTGTACTGTTGTGAAATGCCACATTCTGTACCCACCCCAAGGTACTGTCATTTCTTTTTCAATGATTCTTCTGAGCATCTGTAGCTACTTCTTCTTTTTCTGAGTGAGTGCAAACTCTCTTCTTGATCCCTTTTACCTGTTCCCATCTTACCCACCATCTCCCATTTGTCCTTGAGATGGTAGATGTGTTTAGTACCCAAGAACACAAATGAAGGGTACTCTAGCCTAGAAAAAGAAACAGTAATCTCCTTTTTCATCTGTACTTTTAAATTGGGATGGACTAAATATTCCAATTATCTATTGCTATATAGCAATTCACTCTGATATTTAGTGGCATAAATCCACCATTGAATTATGCTCACAATTTGTGCAGGTCAAGAATTTGAACAGAGTACATACAATAGGGATGGCTGGTCTCCTTGCTGCAATGTCTCGAGCCTCAGCTGGGAAGGCCTAGTAGCTTGTGGCTAAACCATCGACAAGTTTTCTTATTTACATACCTGAGCTCAGCTCGGCTATTGACCACAGTTGCTACATGTGCCTCCTCAGGTGACTTGGGCTTCCCTGAAACATGGTGGCATATGGGTAGTTAGACTTCTTAATCCATAGCTCAGGACTCAAAGAGAGTCCTCTAGTGACCAAAGCAGAAGCTGCATGGCCTAGCATTGAAAGTCACATGATGTCATACCCACTGTATTTTAATACTTAAAACAGTCACGAGCCTACCTAAATTCAAGGATCGAGGACTTAAAGTCCACATCTAAATGGGAGGAGTGTCAAAAAATTTGCAGTCATGTTTTAAAACTGCCATGACTGGAATTATTACGCAATCAGAAATACTTGCCTGCAGTGACTACTGAAAATAAGCATGCTGATTCTCAGTCTTATGCAGTCTTGCCACGAGGCAGAATGAACCTGAGGCAAGGTTGTCCTTATGACATTGTTATCCTTTTAGTTCTAGTTCTTGTTTTGTTTGTTCCTTCTCACACATTGAAAGACAGTATGAAAATGTATTGTTTTACTATCCCAGCAAACACGCTTTTCTAATTGTGCTTTACAGATTTAGATATGACAAATTCTATCAACTCAAAGAGTTAAATGATTAGTGGATCATTTATAAAATGATCGTTGGATACCAATTCCTCCCAGCTCTACTGGGATTCTAAACTCACTTTCTCCTTAGGACACATGTAGAGTTGATTATATCAGATCACATGACCTGGCACTTGTGCTATACACTGAGTGGACCCACTTGTGATGCTTCTGGGCTGTCAGCCTCAAGAAACATGGACAGCCAACAGGGACTTTTCCAATTGCACTGACAGTCTGGTCTAGTAGATTAATTATTGAACAGTCACTACCAAATGCTGTTGACATGTGTGTAGTTTGAAAAGGCTGCTACAATGTCCAGCTGTGTCAGGAAAGTAATTCTGTAAGAAAATTGCATGCAATAGAAGTTGTGGGACTAAGCCAGGTGACAGCCATGTCATGGCAATCAATTCAGGAAAAAAAAAATTAAATACTAATGAAAGTGGATTTGTTCGTGCACAGGATTGGTAGTTTTTGTAAATGCCATTTTACTTCCGCTGTCTCCTTCCCAGCCAAGGCTGAGGATAAGCTCACTGACACTAAACTCAAGGTGACTCTTCTCATTTCCATTATTTCCTAAAATGCCTTTCTCCTGCTCTTTCTCCCACATCTTGTCAAGAACCACAGGCAACATAATGAAATACTCTGCCAACTGTGGAGTGAGGGGCAGGAGGGGCAGGGGAGAGTTTTGTTGAGATTTCTGAATGTAGCACACATCCTAATTTGAAAGCAGCATGAGGCTTAGAGGATCTTGGCCTCAGGAAAAAAACCACTGTCTTTGAACCTTAAAATAAGCCTGAATTTCTAGTGAGTAAATTATCTGCTAACTAGCTACAAGTTGGAAATTTTCAAGATAAGAATCACAGAGATATAGGTATCATACTCGCTAACGCTTATTGAGTACTTATGTTGGAGATGGTTAAAGAATCTCTTATTTCTGAAGAAGTGGTGTCCAATTTGAATCAGCCATATTTATGGGATCTGAAATATTTTTTGCTTCGATTGCTTCTTTTGCATAATGTCAAAGAAGCCAGAAAAAATCAAGAAAGGGGAAAAAAGCAATAAGAATAAATATTTGGTGTTTCTGAAATGCAGCAACTTATTGAACAGTTTCTGCATGGGCCATTTTGAATGAGTGGAATAATTAATAATGATCTGTCTTGACGAGCTGTCTGACGGAATTGACCTGGTCAGCTTCATTATAACAAGTAGATGGCAACCTATCTTCAGAAACATGAAATCCTTGCCAATTATTGACACTTTGTTCTATTTCCCAGAGACAACATTAAGACTTTATCTTGATTTGGAAGGGATAATAATTGTGCGTTTTGGCATGGAATATGCCAAACAGGATCACGCTTTAAGCCTCTAACAACTGAACGTGGTATGTTTCGTTAATAAGAATGAATAAAAATTTGGACTGGTCATGATATTTTATTAACCTCAATTTGAACTCACAAAAATTCAGTTTAAGACAAGAGTGACCAAGAGATATAGGAACCCATGGTGTTGCAATGAAGGGTTTCTTCAGGGAATCAGTGTTTTAGGTAGAGGCCTAGGATAAATGGAGTGAGGGATTAGGAGAGGAGAAGCATACCTTTTTTCCTATTCTCCCTTTCATTCTCCAACTTTCTCTTTCCCTCTCTGTTTTAGACTGAATAATGGCCCATCAAAAAGTTTTCCTTCTAACCCCAGGACCTATGAATATTTTATCTAAATGGCAAAAGGGACTTTTCATATACAATTGAATTAAGATCTTGAAATGCTGTGGAGATTGTACTGGATTATCTAGGTGGGTGACATGTAATCACAGAGTCTTTATAAGAAGGAGGCAGGATGTAATAACCATACATGGTGTCAGGTTGGTGCGAGACTTACTGGGGAATCAGTAAATTATATAAATGTCTAACCACTGTGCTGTATACTGAAACTAATATGATATTGAATGTCAACTGTAATTAAAAAATAAAAATGTTTAAAAAATTAGAATGAATTAGAAGGAGCCAGAAGGGTTAGATTTAGAGAAGCCAAAGTCAGAGTTGTGCCATTGCCAGAGGGAGGCCAGGCAGGAGCCAAGGGATGAAGACACCTACAGAAGCTGGAAAGGAAGAGCAACAGCTTCTCCCCACAGCCTCCAGAAGGAAAGCAGTCCTACTGGCGCCTTGATCTTAGCCATGGAAGACCCGTTTCAGGTCTGAAATGGACTTCTGATCTACAAAACTGGAAGGTGAGTTTGCCTTGTTTGAAGCAGTAAATTTGTAGTGATTTGCGTGCAGCAGAAATGCCTAACACTCTGTCTCCTATTTTCTTCTGCTTGGTCCTCACCCCTGCTACCCTTATTTTCTCAGCCTACACCCTTTCCTTTCCATCCCACTTATTCTTACTCCCCAATATTTCTCAAAATATACAGTAGTGGGGAAAAACAGCAGTGATAGCTCGTGCTTTTGTGAGATGCACATGAATGGGGAGAAGGGGACCAAAAGCAAAGAAACAGAAAGCATTAAATATTATACATTACGCAATTGTTTTGGAAGAACCAAGGCAGAGGTTAGAGAAAAAGAAGCTGTGTCTACTTTACAAGGTAGTTTGTGATGGTGTTATAAAGGAGGTGATGTTTCCAAACTGAAAAGGAGCAACATGCAGTGGAGTTGTGTGTGGATTGGGGTGAGTGAATGGTGATGACTATCTATCTGTCCAGATAGGGCCAGTAGGAGGCAGGGAAGAGCAGACAAAGGAGCTCAAGCTGCTTTCTAAGCGTAAGACTTGTCCAAGTATAATCATTCTTTTAACCTCAGTGAGTAAAAAATCAATACCCCTCATGCACAGGATTTCAAGCTCTCCTGTAACATTTAGCTCAAGCTGACAAAATTCTTGTTCCTCAAGAAATGGAGGAGGTTTGATTAATTGGTTTGGTCCCAAGTGCCAGCCTACATTGGGTTTTAATGTCTAGTAGTATAAGGCTCTAAAAGCAGTTGAGGGCTCGCTTGGTTGGCTTGGCATTGAACCTGATTGGTAAGGAGGCTGTAGCTTCTATGCAGGGCCTCTTATCTCAGATACACTGTGTAATCAGGGACTCAATGGATGATGAAGTTGATTATCCTTCTGCCCTCTTGCTACCTTTAAAATTTAGTTCTCATTTGTGTCTGAAATCTTTAATGGAACAATCTCCAGAGGTTTCACCTTTTCTTGATAAGAACTTTTGCCCCAATTGTGGTACCAAGTGATGTCACTGATGCCACTTCTTACCCACTTCTCTCCCTCTGTCCTTAACTCCAGTCCTCTCTAATAGAAAATGGAAGATTGAGGGGATATCACGGATAGTCCAAGTCATTGATTGCTTTCCTTTATGTTATCCAGTAACTGCAATCAACAGGTACCTTTTGGCTTGAATTACATGTATAGCTGCCTTTTTAAAAAAAACTACTGTATCTGAGGCTCTGACTTCCTGTTACAACAGAGAGGAGGTATTACATTTATAAATGATAAAAGAAAGGACTGGGATGACGATTGAAAATAAATCAGGTCTTTGGCAATGTAACTTTGTGTTAGGGAGTAATTGCTTTGTTTCTCTTATCACTACAATCTTGAAGCTGTCCTATCTCATTTCTGAATTGTCACTCTCACCTCCCACTTACGCCTTGACTTTTTCTATTTACTCCAGCTGCTTTATCTAAGGTCTCTGGTGCCTTCCCAGTAATTAAATTCCATACATTTCTGCCCTTAATGCGTTTATTTCTCTTATAGGTGACACTGTAGACATCCCTTTCTTTTTCAAGTATTTTCCACCAATAGCTTCTGTCGTACTTTACTGTTATTATTATTATTATGATGATGGTGCTTATTTTTTCTGGGTTTCATTCTTCCTCTGTTCCTTCTAAATATTCCTTCTCTGTCTCTTCTTCCACCCTTAAATACAAGAGTTCTGCCAGGATTTGCCCTTGATCATTTTTTTTTTAATTGGGGAATTGGGGGAGGGGAACAGTGTTGGGAAATTGGGGAGGGGAACAGTATTGGGGAATTGGGGAGGGGGAACAGCCAAGTTGTTGTTCCTCAGTCTTAGTTGTGGAGGGCGCCAGTCGCCATCTGGCTGGCTGTCAGCAGCTCATGGCCTCTAAAAGCAAAGTGCTGTATTCAATCTTAGTTGTGGGTGGGTGTAACCACCATCCCATGTGAGAGTCGAACCGGCAGCCTTGTTTAAGAGTACACACCCTATGCACTGAGCCATCCGGACAGCCGCTCAGCTCAAGGTGCTGAGTTCAGTCTTACTTGTAGGTGGGCATAGCCACCATCCCATGCAGGAGTCGACCCCTGCAGCCTTGTTGGTAAGAACACACTCCCTATCCACTGAGCCATCCGGGTGGCAGCTCAGCTAAAGCTGCTGAGTTCAGTCTTAGTTGCGGGAAGGTGTAACCCACCATCGAACAGGCAGTCTTATTAGGACCATGTGCTCTCACAAGTTGAGCCATCCTGCCACCTGTTGGCAGTTCAGTGATAGCTCAGCTCGGGCACAGTGTCACTGGATGTGGGAATCGAACTGTGGCCCTGTTGCTCAAAGCTCACACTCTTAAGCTAACTCTTAACCAGCTGAGCCACTCGGCCAGCCCCATGTCCATGATCACTTTTTAAAATACTTTTGATCTGATAATCTCATAACATGTCATTTCTCTGTGTGTACTGTCTCTCGAAGGCTGAATTCTTTACTGAGCTGCATTTCTAGCTGCCTGTAATAGACATCTGTATCCAGGTGTCTTTCAGATGCTTGTTAGGGGCTTTTGGAAACTCTCAGTAGGCCTAGCCACCTAAGAACACTATTCCATGGCTCAGGTTTTTAACTCCATACCTGTACATCAGGAATGTCACATGGCTTAAGATCTAGGACTCCGAGAACCACAGCTTGGTAGTTCCCCAACTGGAAGCGTCTACAACAGTCCTCTTTAGATGGATTTCTGGCAAAACTCATTGGAAATGATTCCAGGAGTTGTCTGATGTGAGTCAGACAGAGGCATCTAATATTTGCTATAACAAAATGAGTAAGTACATCATTGTAGTTGCAAAGGAGGGCCCAATCTTGCTTGGCCCATCCTTAATGGGACTGTTGCCTTATTCCCTTTCTCTGCTTCCCCTTCCTGTGCTGCTGCTAGCCACAGGCTGTCTGAGAAGGCATGAAAGAAGCCTTGGAATGCCCCTTGTTTCCTCTTTCCCTTCATTGTCTCTTAGAAATGAAGGAAATTGGAGTTTGCAAAAAATGGGACATGATAACTTGGCTTTTGTGGACGTGATATTATGGGAACTGTGGGGGGGGGAAGGGGAGGCAGGGGACAGGTCAGCAATGTAGTGTGTCTCCACATTGCTTCAATTCAGTGTCCCCCCAAACAAACTAGTATTTTCCTTTACCAGTAGGCTCTCTAAGTGTATTCTTTATTTTTGCCAGTGGAATCGCTGACCATCCAATCGCCCCAGCTCTGTATTCTGGAACTGCCTTTGCTTCTGATTAGAATGCTATTGAAATACTGTAGCCATGTGGTGATAAGGGTCTATCTAAACAGAACTGAAGTCATGGCTGAGGGAATGGAAAGGGAGGAACAAGTACAGAAAATAAATTACATGATGAATTAATGAGACTTGAAACTGTGTTATGAAGTAAGGGTGAAGAAGAGCGTGGCGTTGGACAGCAATAATCATTAACATTTATCGAACCCTTATGTGCTGGGCATTATTCCAAGTTCTACTCATAGTACCTCCATTAAGGAGCTGTAAATAGATTAATGTCGGAGTTTAACCTAAATCAGCTGGTGGTATAAGTCAATGCCACTCAAAAGAACATCCATGAATCAGTGGAGACCCACGGGCTGGAATGATCCATGCCACAATGAGCATAGAAACTGAAAGAAAGGATTAGAAACTTCTGTGTCCAGTTGACCGAGTCACTTTCTATGATAATAAAATTTTGACTTCTATATTGTATGCTTTTGCTTTGTATTTCATGTAATGCATTTTGGGGTGATGCATTTAGAGACTGTCTCAGCCTTATTCCCCCACTAAATTCAGTTTGTTAATTAGTTTATGTAAAAGTAGTTACTTCTATTAATATTACCTCTTAGGTCTCATTTATAGTTTGTACCTTTGAGCCTTTCTTCATTAGCACTAAATGGTCCCAGATTTTTTCAAGAGAAATTTTCCAAATATGTCTTATGGAACTGAGGTGGGTAAAAGGGATGAACATGCTGAAAGTTGGCTCATTTTTGCCTGTGAGGAAAGATCTCAATCTATTCAGAACTGGCAAAGGGGATGTTTTTGTAAAGGTTCTGTAGGGGATCTTGTCCCCACATTTGAGTCTGATTACCTGGATTCGGTATAATTGAATCCCCACATGGAATCCAAGTCTTGGTCCCTGATCAACTATGGGTCCACCCCTTCTTGACTTTGTTCTGCATCAGCTGGAATGGACTGGGATGACCCTTGTGAGAAAGGAGAGAGCCTAAGAGCTCACACTCACAGCCTGTCTGATGAAAATAGCAGCTGATTTCTGCTGAGCAGTTAGTATTTATTGGCAGTATTCTAAGATCTCCACTTCTGTCAACTTCTTGCATCTTCACAACAAACTTGTGATGCTGTAATGTCATGGTCTTTACTTCATTGATAAGGAAACTGACTCCCAGAGTTTAAGCTGCCAGTGGATTCTCAGATGGTAAATGGCAAAACCAGAATTCCTACCTGGGTGGTCTGGCCCCATATCCCAGACCATCGTACTTCTGAGGAATTCTTGTGTGATTTTTAAAAATAATATTATTGTGATATAATTGACATATAGCATTTATATTAATTTCAGGTGTATAACATAATGATTTGATATTTGTATATATTATGAAATGATCACTGCGGTAAGTTTAGTTAACATATGTCATCATGCTGGCTGGCCCAGTGGCCGGTTTGTTAAGCGCTGGCTTGGGAAGTCAGCAGCCCAGTTCGGGTCCTACATATGAGGGCCAGTAACACTGCCCTCAAAAAACAACAACAACAACAATATAACAACATATGTCACCATTCATAGTTACAAATTTTTTCTTCTGATGAGAATTTTTGAGATCTTTCGAGATTTCTCTTAGCATGTTATTCATTTTTATTGCATTTCATATGTGTATCTATTATGTTTATATGCATATGATGTTACAGAAAACACAGGGTCTCTGGATCAGAGAACAATTCTTTATTGCTCAAAAAGTACTTTAGCACCAGTTCTCTGAGCCCAGTCCTCTTGGGATGATCAATGAGGGCAAGAGAGGAACTCTGGAGTTATGAGATGTGGAGCTTATATAGGGTGGTTGGCATGTCAGCCCATCCTCCTATACAGACAGAGAGGAAATTTTATTCTGAAATATAAATAAATATTTTCCACGGAGGTAAGAGGAATGGGATCTATAGCTTCTCTAGCTGGAATATTAACCAGTGGCTCCAGGAGTGATACATCTCTAAATCTCGCTACAACAATATACTATACCCAGTTTCCAAGGTATATTTGCCTTATGTCACCCTTTGCCCAAGTTTTCCAATTCTCAGAAAGTTCAGACAAGCAGAAATATGGGAATATCCTTGGAAAATTAGTTCCCAAAAGTATCAGTCTAAGGCACAGGGGTAATTACAAACATAAGAAAGCCTTCCCTTCACCATAGTTTGAGAAGCACTAGTGGATGTTATCCAAATAAGGACATTAAGATAGGAAGCCAGACTTGGTGAGCTGCAGGGTGAGAAATTTAGTTTAGACATTTCCTGGACATGTCATTCTATAGCTTAAAGGAGAGGGAGCACTAAGAAACTTTTGCAAGTTATCATTAGAATGGTAGTTGAGACCAGAAGGAGAAAGAGAAATTTCCAGTGGACAGAGACGAGAGAGAAGAGGGAAGAGAAGGAGATAAGAATGTTACCAGGTCAAGCTTGGCTGAGCATTGGGATGTATGAAGAGAAAGGCGATCTTAAGAAGATTGTCTGGAGGAGCTTGGGTTGGGCACCTGGGTGGGACCAAGGAAGGTTCTGAGAAAAGGCTGCTTCAGCCATTGTTAGGTGCTTCTGAGCAGCTCCATTGCTCTTAGCTGGAAGTGCCCCTCTCACCAGATACCTTAGGACACCAATTACAGTCAATTAGGCCCATTTCTATGAAGTCATCTCTTTCATATGCTAATTATTCTGGTCGTGGAATGCCTGCCAGGACTAGTAACAGGCACCCCTGAGAGAAACTGTGGGTTTGGTTTCAGACCACCGTAATTAAGTGAGTATTGCAATAAAGCAAGTCGTAACCTCTTTGCTGGTGAAGGGTCTTGCTTTCAGTTTGTAAAAAAATCCAACACTTGTGAATTGCAATAAAGCAAAGTGTAATAAAAGGAGCTATGCTTGCATTAAAAACCTGGACCATTCTCATAAAATTTCACATTTCTGACTTCTTTCTCTTCTCAGAAAACTCCAAAGTAACAGATCAGCCACACTAGGTCTACATTTACCCTGAGATAGAGTCCCACAATCCCCACCACACTGCCTCTCCCTGGCCTTGAACTGGAATAGCAGTTGCTTGGAACTAGCATGACTGTCACTCTTTTCTTTCCCCTGGCTGGTTTTGCTTATTTCAATGATTTACCTGGTCTCTGTAATTATAATATTTTTCCTTAGAAGTTTTCTTTTGGAAATATCCTTTATATTAAAAAGAATGCTAGTCCCCAAAACAAAGTTCGATGCCAGAGCTGATCCGTCCCTCCCTCTCTCCCTCTCTCATCCTTTTTGTGACAGAGACCTGCATTATGGGACAAGGAACCTCAGAGTGGAGAATGCTTCTACTGTAAAGCGTGACTGAGTACTGGGCCTCCTTGACTTTTGGTCTCTTAGAGCGTCTTCTTTTCTCCTACATTTCACACTGCTGCCATACTCAGCAGCTCCCATGATCCCCACAGGTGTTGATGGGGATGGAGCCAGAGGACTGCACTTGGGGTAACATTGTTTGGCTGGCATGTCCCCTTGTTATATGAGAAGACACAGGAAGAAAAGAGAGTGGGGATGTTTGGAGGAGCCATACCCAAGAAAAGCCAACAGTTTATAGGGAAACTGTCGTATAGGGCAAAATCTACCAGTTTCCCCCCATTTAAGCTGTATCAGAACTGTGATTATTTGAGCTCAGTCACCCCTTATCTGACTCACCTTTTCTCTTCTCCCCACCAAAGTCATTTGAATCCATGTTTCTTCTTCATTGAATGTACTTCTCATTGACTTGACTTAATTTAATATAAAAACAACAACTCTGGCTTTGCTTAAACTCAAAGAAATGAACAAGTAGTGAATCCCCCAATCCCAACCCTTACTCAATTCTTTCTTTCTTTTTTTTTTCCTTTTTTTCCAGCTAAGCCATCCTGCCACCTGTTGGCAGCTCAGTGGCAGCTCAGCTCGGGCCAGGAATTGAACCGGCAACCCTGTTGCTCAGAGCTCCCACTCTTGAGTAAGCTCTTAACCAACTGAGCCATTCGGCCAGCCCTTCATTATTTATTTCTTAAAAGACAAGGCAGAGCTTCCTGGCCCTTCCTCAGTCCCCAGAGCATGCCCAGGTATCTGCTTCTCTCCCTCCAGATGTTTTCCTTCCCCGGAAGGCAGCTCTGGAAGAATCCTGTCAGCGTTGGAAGGAACCCAAGCAGATAATCAGGAAATTATGAATTCCCCAGGAATGGGTACTTGGAGTGCTGCAAGTTCAATTTGCCAGATAATTTGCTTCCTACATTCAACTTTACCTATAACACAATGAAATACATTTTGATCTAAATTGCCTCCTAACTCCAATCAGCATTAGTTTAATAATACATATTCAACAGATATAAACACTTCAAATTACTAGAAAATGAATGTAGATCCACATGTGTTTGTGCTGATATTGGCACCTAAATTTGATATTTATCAGTGATGGCAATGTTTTTCATGTTATTATTACGCCCTCCCAAATATGAATATGAAATCATTTTCAGTGTGCTAAAGCATTTACATATTAGCAGGGTTGGGAGAGCCTTCGACTTCTTTGTAGTGCTTTCCTGTGTGTTGACTACCATTTTCTCTGCTGGACCTCACTCTGGTTGGATGGATTTCTTCTCTAGTCAGGACACAGCACTGCCTTTTCTGATGGCCTAGAAAGACTCAGCCCAACCTGAAGTGCCAATTGTTTCCCTTCTCTGTAGAAGAGGGGAAACTCTTTCCCACAGAAGAGAGGAAGTATTAACACATTTTCACCACATCAACAAGATAGCCACACAAAAGCATTTTGAAAAGAAAACACCCAGAAATAGACTCTCAGATTGTTAGAACAGAGAAAAGCATTCTAGACATCCAACCTCTCATTACACAGGTAGGGAAACAGCCCCAGGGAGAAAAGAAGCTGTTCCTATAGCATTAGGCAGCAAGGACCATCGGCAGGGTTCCTGAGCCCCAGGCCTCTGGATGTCCTCAAAGGCAGCTCCCATGCTGGGGGAAAAAAAAATTATATACACATATATGTATATATGACTTATAACTCAAACACAACTGGAATGGCTTTTTTTTATTGTTATTCAAAGGAGTAGTTTTGCAGATGAAAAATAATTTTTAAAATTTGACACTTCATAAAAGAGCAAATGGTCATAATAGTGGCAGAACGTGTTTTACATCCGTAACTCTGTTAAAGTATAATTTACAAAAAGTTAAAACCATGATTGTAATATAAATATAAACAAGTGTCAAATCTATTTAGCTCATTAGTAAAGGAACCAATGAGATGGTAAAACTCATGGAAAGAACATTTGAGGGAATGGACATTTACAGGAATTAAAAAATGTTAGCCTAAGTTTACTAGATTGAACACAAAATTAATGACTGTCCTTCAGGGCAATAAACCCTAAATGCTTTAATGTTTGGGGGTATCTCTTCTATTGGACATAAATCTACACGTTCACAGTGACTGGGCTCTAGCTAATCAAATAGTAAATAGCAATGTCAGACAAAGGTAGCCTTCCAGAGAACTAAGCAATCCTTGAGTATACCTGTTAAGCAATGCCTTAATATGCCACTGATTAAAAATGACATTGTTCCTTGTCTCTCACCTTATTTCAAAGGATTGGGTAATGATCAAAGCTGATTTTCAAGTTCAGGGTCATAATCACACTAGAACTTTATAATCACTCTTTGCATTTTTCTAAATATACTTCTCCTACCAGAAACTGCCTTGCCCAACCACTTGCACATCTTTAATCTCTTTCCACTTTCCTAAGCTTAAAGCCTGCTTGGGTTTGTATCTTTCTTGATTTTCCTCACCAAGTCCTCTCTCTTCCTTCCTCCAACTCAGGAGTTCTTTCCATTTCGAATGATGGCCTCACTGGGTGTTCAGGCTCTTAAAGTTCCTCCTATCATGGGTCAATCTATTGGATCTTTGGAAAAGTCATGACGTATGTTTGCAACAGTTGAAGCTAGTTCATTTTTGGAAGTACTGGAGTCATTCGCATCTATGTTATTGCTATGTAATTTGACAGCTGACAGTTCTAGCTTCATTCTAAAAAAAAAGAATTGAGTGATTTGGTTGAGTTTTGGAGATTTTACAAGTTGAAGATGGAAGACCAAACTGGGCATTTTTGCCATATTTTACTGTTTTACTTCCATAAAGGGAAGAATGCATGTCAAGCTTGTAAAAAGTTGCGTAAAGTTTACGGTGTCAATGCTGTACAAGAATGTCAACGCCAATGATGGTTCATGAAATTCCGTGCTGGTGATTTTGATCTCAACGATGCTCCTCAGTCAGGGAGGCCCACCGAGGTTGATGATGACAAAATAAAGGAATTGATCAAGTCATACCCAAATTACATGACACTAGAGATTGCAGAAACATTGAACATCCATCATTCATGCGTTCATGACCACCTGAAGAAGCTGGGATATGTAAGCAAGCTCAATATTTGGGTTCTGCATGAATTCAAGGAAGTTCATTTGGTGGCGTGTATAAATATCTGCAATATGCTCATTAATTGTGTAGAAAACAATCCTTTTTTGAAGCGACTGGTAACTGGTGATGAGAAGTGGATTGTTTACAACAATGTGGTGTGCAAACTTTCTTGGTTCTGATGTGATGATTCGCCTCAAATGACATCGAAAGCAGACATTCATCAAAGGAAAGTTATGCTCTCAATGTGTTGGGCTTTTAAAGGTGTCATGTTTTTTGAGCTCCTACCAAGGAACCAAACAATCAATTCGAATGTGCACTCTCAGCAGTTGGACAGTTTGAATGAATCCATCATCCAGAAGCTTCCAGGGCTTGTTAATTGTAAAGGAGTTGTGTTCCATCATGACAATGCGATACCACACACAAGTTTGATCACCTGTCAAAAATTATTGGATCTTGGATGGGATGTGTCGCCACACCCACCATACTCGTCTGACCTTGCACCATCAGACTTCCACTTGTTTCACTCTCTTCAAAACTCCTTTTGTGGTATAATGTTCAATTCAGATGAGGCTGTAAATCAGCACCTTGTTTAGTTTTTCTCAAATAAAGACAGGTCCTTCTTTGAATGAGGAATTATAAAGCTCACTGAAAGATGGCAAAAGGTTATCGAATAAAATGGGCAATATATCATTGATTGATCTTTGTTCTTTATATAAATAAATGACCTCTGAAAAACATAGACAAAATATGTCATGACTTTTCCAAAGACCCAATAGCAATCATTTAAGTCAGAAATGGTCATGCTAGATGAGATCCTATGTCAAAGATATACAGGAGGGCCAGACCCAGAAAACTAATTTTTCGTTGGGGAAGGGAAGGGCGGAAAAGAAACTTAGGGTGCTCAAACATTGGAGATCTTATTTGATCCCTGCCACCAATATGGTTCCCACCCAGCCACAGGTTTCTCAGAGATTCACAGTTCTGAAGAACATACAAGCATTTGGCTTTTTGGGGGCCAATGGATCAATTCAGGATAGTGCTGACTATTAGTCTATTAGACATGTGCCTTCGAGCTATTGCCTGAGTTGAAACCATTTTGAACATTCCTAGCTTTCCATGAGAAATATTTCTATGCATTGTTTTTCTTTTACCACTCTCTCTCTCTTTGTTTTCATGGATCTATAATTAGTATTAACCATTCGGCCTGTTTATTCAGGCCCACACTTTAATTGCAATAACCAGTTCTAATACTTTTTTAAAAATTGTGTTTGAAGCTGACAATTCATTGGGTTTCTCACAGGATCTAAGACATAGAATGTATTTGCTGGGTATAAATAATTAAAAACATTTTTACTTTCAGCTGGAGTCAGAAAGTACAGAATTTGTTTACTTTTAAAATAGATCAGAGAAGTGAGGAGAGTGTGAGGCCTAAGGTTGAAAGACACAGGTTGCCATCTGAGGAGTCTTACAGGTAGCTGTGTAGCCTTGGGCGAGTGCAGCTGTCCCTGAGTTGGGATGTGGCCCTTGCTTTGTGCCTGAAGCCTACAGGGGCTAGCGAATGGAGTGAGTATGTGAGTGAGTGAGTGAGTGAGTGAGTGTGTGTGTGTGTGTGTGTGTGTGTGTGTGTGTGTTGGGTAGATGCAGTGGTGAGGTTGGCATGGACACCTGCTGTCCTCTTTCCCAGTGCATGGTTTGTTTGAGGATCTGCATATTATACTTGGAGCAGTGACATCAAGAGTGATCTTAGACTTAATTTTTTGCAACATACCTAAAAAGCATAGTAATCCTCATCATTAAAAGAGCTGCATTTTACCTGATTTGCAGAGGCTCTGAGAGCAGGGAATGAGCTTTCCCTCCTTTGCACGTGCTTATTCGCTCTTTATTTTGACCATGTCACTGCTTGCTGGAGGGAACTACCCTGTGAATTGTGTTAGTTTCTACCCCGAGAAAATCATTGCCATGAGCAAGGAGGCTACAAAATGGCCCTTGGACTCATTCAGGAAAATCATTGCCATGAGCAAGGAGGCTACAAAATGGCCCTTGGACTCATTCAGAAGCCCCCAAGTTTCCAGGACGGGGTGCCTGTGTTATCAGGAGCTGCCCAACCCAGCTCCCACAGTGGATTAGTTTTCCTTTAGAGAAGTGTGGGCAGGGATGTTGACCTGCTCACTGAGGCATCCACAGTCTCTGTGTCTCACATCTCCTGTCCCATGCAGCAGTCACCACTGACTGCCTCTGAGTGCAGATATTAGAAAAGAGGAGGCTCCTACCTTTGGGTGAATTTCATGTATTTCCTCAAAGGGCTCAGTGCATCCCCCGAGGATGTGCATCTCCAATCCAGGTTATGGTCCCAGCACTTGCTGAGCTCAAAGACCTGAGGCTCACGCTGGAAGGCTATAATAGCATCCACTTCTTCCCTCTATTTCCTGTTATTTGATTTCTTCTTTCATCTTGGAGATTCTGGGTTTTTGCTCTTGAACAAATCTTGGCACAAATGGCACAAGGTTGCCCGCCTTTTCTCTGTGGCTGCATCTCTTATGTGGGATATGGGGAAACCACGTCACTTACATATATGGGATGCATAGGCTGTTAGAATTTGTATAGATGGGCTCATCGTGGGTTGGGAGTTCCATGATCATGAGACGTCTCATGAAATGTGAATGCAAGTTGCCACGTAGAGTAAGGCTTCTCAAATTATCTGAGCTGAAGGTTCAGTTTTATTATTGTTTCAAAAATTTCTAATCCATCACAGAGTAACACACTTTTAAAATATAATAAAAATGACTTAAAAATGAACTTAAAAATACACAAGAGACAAGCTTCCTTCTTATATTTTTAGATTCAACAAGCATACAATTGTTCTGTCAACTCTCTAAAGTTTCTGAAAGCTTTCTCCTCAATTTAAGTATATTGTTGTAGCAACAGGCAGCTTACAGAACAGCACTGTCAGTGGCCTGCAGTTTGAGCAGCTCTGACCAAGAGCATACGAGGTCAGACAATTAAGTTCGCAAACCATTTTCAATGATGTTGCTAATCTTTTCTGATATCAGAGGGATTATTCATTATGAATTTTTTTTTTTTTTAGCTGAGCCATCCTGCCACCTGTTGGCAGCTCAGTGGCAGCTCAGCTCAGGCTGAGCATTGAACTGCTGTTGCTCAGAGCTCAGCTCACACTCTTGAGTGAGCTCTTAACCAACTGAGCCACTCTGCTGGCCCTTCATTGTGTATTTTTACAAACTGGACAAACAGTTAACCAAGTTTACTATTTGGAAGTGCTGAAAAGGCTGTGTGATAAAGTTAGATGAAAATGAACTGAATTTTTCACCAACAATTCATGACTCTTGCATAACGGCAATGAACCAGCTCACACAGCACTGTCTGTGAGAGAGTTTTTAGCCAGTGAACAAATAACTGTATTGGAACACCCTCCCTACTCACCTGATCTGGCCCCCAATGACTTCTTTCTTTACCCAAAGATAAAGGAAATATTGAAAGGAAGACATTTTGATGACATTCAGGACATCAAGCGTAATATGATGACAGCTCTGATGGCAATTCCAGAGAAAGAGTTCCAAAATTTCTTTGAAGGATGGATTCGGTGCTGATGTCAGTGCATAGCTTCCCAAGGGGGGTACTTCCAAAGTGACCATAGTGATATTCGGCAATGAGGTATGTAGCAGTTTTTCTAGGATGAGTTTACAAACTTAATTATCTGACCTTGTATGTAGGAAGCATCCCTGCCCAGTTTTTTTTTGAATCTGAGAACACAATGTATCTTTTTTCCTTGTGAAGGTGGGTGGGGGGGATTGTCTGTAGCTTTGATGGCATTCTCAAAATTGTGAGCGTCTCCATCTAACCCACTGACTTCCAAGTGGTTAGAACCCACGGTCAGTCAGTTCTGTACAACTAGCATGTACAATAGAAAGATAGTGTTGTTTATAAAATCTGATTAGAAAGTGAGGACCGTGGGTTCCCTTGGAATCTTTTGTAATTGTGAAAATAAAAGACATCCACCATCCAAGACAGCCTTGATTTTAAGTTACGCATGACAGTATTTTTGGTGAACTTGGCGTTTTCCTAGCCAAATTGAAGTTACATTAAATTACCTTACTCATGACAAATGGCTTAGCTATGTGCTTCAAGGTATCTGTAGAACAGCCATGTATGTGAGGGAAGAGGGAATGCAGATCTAGCAGATGATTTAAGTCATCCTGCATTTCCCCCACATTTCAATTTGAGAAAGTTCTAAAAGTATAAATATTGTTTAAAACGTAAAGAGGGCTGTGCAGGAGCCAGGTACCTTAAAATGAAAATAAGGAAGCCAATGACCTCAGCTAAGTGCTTCAGATAAACTAAATTCTGCATGAAAGGAAGGGGTGAAGGGGGGAGAAAGAAAAGGAAAGAAAATAATCTAAAATTTTACAACAGCAGATGACCTTTGAAGAAGATGGATTTGAGGAATCAGTGCTAATCTTTAGGTTCAGAAGCATTTGCCTTTTTAGCTGCATCAGAATCACTTAAATTTCTTTGCTACCATAAGGAGCACTTCCATGATGGTTAAAAGAATGTGTCAACATATGAGCTACATTAAGTGAATTTGCTCCCTGCCTCAAATTGCTGCATCAGTCAGGAAGATTGCAGCTGGCTTGGTATATAATTGGAAGAGGGATTTACTTCTGAGACTGGAGTTATGTAAATCAATTAAATGGCAAGGTACTGCCATTATCTGAAAAACTCACACATAGAAGCAACCACAAGGATGAAGTTGTGCAAGGAGATATGGGGGGGTCAGAGAGAATTTTCTAGATTGACACATTGTATGTGTTGATTTTTTTAACCAGCCTTACTACTTAGCAAGACTTATTAATACTGGAGGGTATGATGCCTGCCTTGTTAACGCCCTCACCAAACTAATAACCTGTTTTTTACGTAGAGAAGTGATATGATGGAATTGATGCTACAAAATGCTATATAGTAGAATGAAAGGGGTCTTATAAGTCTTGCAGTTGACAATTTTTGCTGGACATCAGAATTGCCTGGGTTGCTTGTTGTTAATATAGATTCCAGGGTCCCAAATCCAGGTATTCTAAATCATCAGATCTAGGGCAGCATGCACTGCCATCACAACCATGCCAGGTGAGTGGAACAAAGGTGGTCCGAGAGCACATGTTCAAAATTGATATGACTTTCTTACTGCATGAATGGTGAAAGGTAGACACATTAGATGTATGACCTTGACGAGGTCATTTAACTCTTAAGGGGCAGAACCAAGGCTGGAACTCAGAGTTCCAGTCCCCTGCCCTTGCTGCCTTAGAACCACCTGGGTCTCTAACCTTGGACACAAACACATCTCTCTTAATTTACTACTAGAAAGATTTGCCAAAACGAGGGCTGACTCAGACAAGTAAAGCTAAAGCTTATACGTCATCAAGGTTGCTTCTAAAAGTCTACCTTGGTTTTTTACTATATCTGGTGACAGCCTTGGATCTCCATAATTTCAGGCACAGCCTGAGGACTTAGGGAGCAGATGGCCTCTCTTTTTCCTCCAGTTGGAGAATCTAAAAATCACAAGAGGAACTAGAAAAACTAGAGTTTATACCCAGTCCAGTTATCAATATGTGAAGGGATGCTTAGAGCCAAAGCAAAGTCCTTTTGCATGTTTCCAACAGCCATTCTCTGATGCCATCTAGGTATTTTTAGCTCAATTCAATTCTGACACTCACTATCCAGAGTTAGCACAGATCCCGCAGGCTAAGAGTTCAGTCCCACAAAACTGTCCCTTCTTCAAATACCAGCCCTAAGGCCCAGAAGTCCTGAAGCCACTGACATTTCTATTTGGCCAGCTACAAATTTAGGAGTTCCCACAACCCCCCTGTAGGTTTGGTAGTTTGTTAGAATAACTCACAGAACTCAGGAAATAGCTATAGTTATAATTATAGTTTTATCATAAAGGATACAATTCAGGAAGTCAAATAGAAGAGGTATATAGGGCAAGGTATGGGGGTAAAGCTTCTATGCCCTTTCCAGGTGTGCCACCCTCCCAGCATATCAGCGGGCTCACCAACCTGGAAGCTCTCTGAGCCTCAGGGCTTCAGAGTCTTTATTGAGATTTCATTGAGTACACTCCACTGATGAAATCATTGGTCACATAATTGAACTCAATCTCCAGCCTCCCTCCCCTCCACAGAGGTTGGGTGGCTGAAAGTTCCCACCCTCTAATCACCTTTGGTCTTTCTGATGAGCAGCCCCCCAATCTGAGGCTACTTAGGGATCTTGCTGTGTCATCTCATTAGCATAAACTCAAAGCATAGTCTAAAAGGGCCCCTTATAAATCACAGAAGACACACCTACCACTCAGGAAATCTCCAGGGTTTTAGGTGCATTGTGCCAGAAACTCTGGACAAAGACCAAACATGTTTTATTCTTATAGCGAACCTTTCAGTTTTGTTTTGAATAAATAGTGCTGTCAGAGAAGGCCATTTGTATTATTGACTAATCTGCAGCAACGTGCAAACAGACATTTACTATCTGGGTCTGTGCTGAGAGACGGAGGAGTCTTAGAAATGATTATGTGTACAGTTTGCATTTCTTATATTAAAAATGATGAGAAACAAGATGGCTTTATAGATTATTTTGTAACTGCCTAAATGCTATTATGATGTATAAGAAAGAAAAATGTATATAGGATGGTACATTACCTTGTTAGGAAAATAAGACTGTAGTAATAAATAACATCCAATGGCACATTACATTTCATAATGTACTTTCATGGACATCATAATAAACTGCTGTCATTTACTGAACACATCCTTGGGTCAAACTCCGTACTAAGTGCTTACATGTATGATAACTCTGGCTTCTATGCATGATAACTGTTAGGTAGGCACTGGTACAGTCCCCATTTTGCTACTAAGGAAGCTGAGTGTACACAAGGTTAAAGAACTTGCCCAAGGTCACACATTAGCATTAGCATTAGAACTTGACACTTGCTTTGTCTGAGCCCAGGGCCCTGCACTATACTTACAATCCCTATACTACAACTTGAAAGTGGGAGAGAGAACCCTGAATTACTAGCCACAATGTCCTGGGTTCTAGTCCTTGTCACACAGACTTGCTGTTTGACCTTGGGCAGCTCATCTTGTTAACCTCTGATTTCTTCTTTCACCTTGTTTGGGAAGGGGACGATGGGGAAAGTTATGGTACGTGCTCTCTGACACTTTGGGTTTTGCCATCTGTCATCTGATGCCCGAGTTTGGTTTCTGCTCATGTTTGGTCCCTAGCACTGCAGGTGATGTTTTGTAAATCTGGGGATGTGGAGGGCAAGGGACAGCTTCCTTGAGAAAGTGCAGGGCCTCCATCACCTTTAATGATGTAATTGCTGGCTCCAACATGCTTAATGGCAACACTTGCTCTGTTTTTCTCCAAATATAGATGGAGACCATGAAATAGAGCCATATAGACAAGTAAACGCAGATTTCAAAATAAACAGAGTTTTGGGGAAATGTTTTCATAATCCATAGGCTTAATATTGCATGTATGTATGTATGTATGTATGTATGTACGTACGTATATATGTATGTCTAGTGAATGATTGAAGTCTAAGAGCATTTGTCAGTCATTTTTCCCTCCTAGTCTTACAGAGCACGACTTTTTCATGTAGGCTGAGGTTTTGCTTCCCGGCTCTCTCATTTATAAGTTAGGCTGATCTTACTCAGATGACTTAATGATTCAACCTCACATGTCAAATGATGAGAGCACCCACCTTATGAGATTACCAGGAGGATAAAACGAAAGACTCTGTGAACTGCTTGCTAAACGTCACTGACTTAAATCTGGCTTAACCTTTTCCGGGTTCTTCTTCGCTGCGCTCATTCCTCTTTTGCCTCCTAAGCTCCTGGGCAGCCAGTGTGGGGGTCAGTCCTGGGCAGCTTGCTGGCCAGGAAGATGTCCTGCACTCATTACTGCCTGAGTCATCTTCAGATCTTCCCCCGCACACCCCAGCAGGCTCCCATTTGGAGATGTCAAGGAGTATTCCTGGGGTTGGGGAGAGAGTTCCTCCCTCTTAATTCACAGACAGGCTTTATCTCCATTGTGGAACAGTTCCCAGAGCTTTGCCAATGGCCTCAGAAATAACACAAAGTTCTCATGGGGCCCTGATTAAAGGTGGCTCTGAACCTTCTGTCATCATGGTCTGACCTGAGAAGGACCTTAAGTGTGAAATACAAATCTGTGTGGACCTCTGGGATTTTGGCTTCCTCTTTTTGTCTGTTTACCATGGTAGACAGGAGGAAGCCAGGAGAGAGCCAGCTGATGCTCCTTGGAGACTCAGTATGGTTTCGTGAGCATTTGGACCCTAAAGGTAGATGTCCTGAATTCAGGAACGAGCTCTGCTGCTGTGGGCTTGATAAAACTTGGGCAACTTACTTGACTTTCCTTGCCTCAGTTTCCTCATCTGTACAGTGGAGATAATAATAAGTATCTTATAGGGTCATGGCAAGAGTGTCTGACACATGTTAAACAGCATGTGTTTTTACTATTGCTCTTAATCTTTGCATTAATATAATGAAGGAAGCATATTTTCCTATTACTCTTGATACTTAATATAATGCAGGTAATATTATTATCAAGAATCAGGGAACTGTGGCAACATTAAAGTTTGTAAAAGTTTTATTTAAATCAGAAATTCTCTAAGGGTGGTGACGAAAAATAACTTGGGATTATATGAAGACAGACTATTTTTCTTAATAATTTTGAATTTATTTTAATGTACTTAGAGAAATATAATTAACATAACAAGGGCATGAGTCCATGGGTTTACTTGGGATGAGGCCAAGGCCTCGTGGTGGGAGAGTACAACTTATTGTATGTAAGAGACCAGAGAACTTTCCTTTGGAGAATTTCAGAATGCGAGATGTTCTTAATCTGAATCTGGGGCTCTCTTGAGTGCCTAAAGACCTTGAAATGCAAGGTGCAAAAGAGCCACAAGTACTCATTGACTTATAAGGAGATAAGATTACAGATCAAATTTGGTATTTTAAAATAACTTTGAAAAACATTTTGAGAAGACGCATGTAATCTCTATGACTTAATAATATTAAACTAGTTTCTTGCGTAGCATTTCAGTGATATGAATATGATTCTTCTCCCAAGCCTGGTACTTGATTCACTTAATGGTGACCATGCCTTAGTCAAAGACACTTTACTGTAGAAGTCCCTTTACTGTTAACAAAAGCCTGCTCCTGAGTAGAAATTGCCATTCCAAAGGGGGAAATAAATAATGCAACAGTGACTGACGGGTAGACAGAGAAAAGCTTCAGGGCTGAGTCCCAGCTACGTTTCCTTCTTGCCTTCTAGTCATTTCCCAGAAGACCAGTTTTGGGCTTGCCATGATGTGTTGGAGGAACAGCCACCAAGAAAATTACATCAGTTGCCTCTTTTGAGGGCTGTGACACAAATATGGCATGCATGAAGGAACCTGGGTTCTATTTCCAGTTCTGTTTACTTCTAAATGTCTGACTTCCGGTGAGTTATTCGTATTGCCCAGGCTTTATACTTATGTAGGGTAGCAAAGCTATCCTGGAATTCAGTCATCGGCTGGGTTATCTTGGGTCCAGTTTGGTTAATAAAGTGTTTTGTTTTGTTTTTGTTTTTGTTTTTTTCTGAACCATACAATGTTTTAAATATGAGAAAAATTCACGTGACACATCCATAAGTCCTGCTTCTGTTTGAAACTTGGAAGATCCTATGACTTTGATCCCATATCCCTACATGGTAAAAATTTGTTGGAGCTGAGTAGCTGTTGCGCCTTTTATGTGTGGCGTCCTCATGATCCCACCAGTTCCGTTGTCTTGCGTGAGCCTCCTTTACTCAGTTATAGAATCTGCCTTGCCTCTATAGGCACATGCGTTTGTGACTTCAAGAATTATTTTTCCATGGTTTAAATATCTTTGTTTCTGCCTTTCTGGTTGCTTCAAGAATAGACTGATTTTGCCAGATAGTCCATTTCTGGATTTAAAAAAATAAAAAAACTGCTCGTGTTACCGTTTCAGAATTTTCCAGTATATGCAATATTGGTCTTCATAATTATGGCCGTGAACTTTAAGATAAGTTCAGTTAGGTTTTGTTGACTCTTTTAAATCTGGAATTAATTCCCAAATCATAACATTGATTTGCCATTTTAAAATGATTGCTTTTGATATAACTTTTAAATAAGATCTAAGCTTCCTTTATTCTCTTAAATTATCAAAGAAATAAGAAATAACTTAAAGGGAATGAGGGGAAAAAAGCTCTGGCATTCACTGTTATTGCTGATATGTATCTGCATTTTCTCTATTCTTAAGGAGTCAGGGAAATGTGATTGTTGGGGAAAAGGCAACAGGTAGAGGAAAACCTAACAGAGAAAGAAAAAAATAATGTAAGAAGCACTGACTTAATAAGGGTGTTATTATTATTTAAGACAACACAGAGAGGCTTTAAAAAAAATATTGTGCTATGAAGTAGCAGCCACCATATTTTCAATGCTAATTTCCAGGTTCTGAAATTTGGACAGTATGCCATATTTCACAAAGATTTTTTTCAGAAATTATTTATCTCTTTTAGGATTTGGAAGGGGAGAGTTTAATATCTCTTGGACTCCTTGTATTATACATTCTCTAATCTTCATATGCAACTTCCATAACCCAGCACGACATTCTTGGGTAGTCTGTACAGCATGCTGGAAAAAATCATCAGATTGGGTGTTGAGTAGAAACTAGCCAAAATCCTGGCACTAATACTTGCTACGGTCCAGAAAATACTGCTTGAAGAACTTGGATCTTGAATTTTCTCCTTTGTAAAAAGAAATAATAATGGGACTTACTCACAAAGAGGTCATAAACCAAATAAAGCAAATTTCCTAAATCGCTTAGCATGGTGTCTGGCATGAAATAAACACATCATAGATGTTTTGTTTTGGACACAGACAATAATTATTAGAACTGAAATACTTCTTCACTCTTGACAACTCTTTAGACATTATCTTGTCTTACTTAAATAGATGTTTTGACTATTTTCTGTTTTTTTTTTTAAGAGCAGCACATGATATCCAATAGAAATGGGTTAGTACTCTTTTTTTTTTCCACCAGTAGTGTATCATCAACATCTATAAGCAAATAGGTATATATTATAGTCATCCTTAGATCTGAGCCCTATTCTGTCATTCATCAGTCACACGCATTCTAGAGTAAAACACTCAGTAGACACTCAGTGCCAATATTCAGTTATTTTCTGTTGATTAGGTTAGGTGTTAAGTAACTTGATCCCACACACCCCTTACAGCATTGGAGTGGCATGTCAGGGACAGAGAGACATGGAAAGTACTTGTTTTGTTGAAGCTGTTGGTAAAGGTGCCTGTGGTACCAGAAGTTCTGGGACAGTTGTATGATGCTGTGGAGGCAAAAGAGCTGGTTGGTTGGGTCTTGCACCTTCCATCTGCTTGTTTTGGTGTCTGATAACAACCCAATCTTCTGGGTTCTTAGGAGGATCGAACACTTGGTAAGTCTGTGTGCTATAAGTATGTAAACCAAGAGTTGTTAATTTTTAAGTAAGCTCCCAGGTGGTAAAGTCTCTTATCTTTTTATTTGTTTCTTAGAAATCTCCCCTTTGTAATAAATTTGAACTGATGTTATTCATTTAATCTCTCTCAAAGGCATTTAATCAATGAAAAATATATTTAATCAATGAAAAATAATTTTAAACTACATTCTTATTACATCTACAATATTAGATACCTAGTTATTTCTAGGTTGTGTAGTTCATCAATCTGTAAAATAATGCATCTGGTTTTAAAATATTGAAGCACACACACATATACAAGTAGTAAAACAAACAAAATTCAAACATGGGAATCATAAAGTAAAAGAATAACATGTCAAATGTTATACAAACATCAAAATAGGGCTGGCCGAATGGCTCAGTTGGTTAAGAGCTCGCTCAAAAGTGCTAGCTGAGGTCTGAGCAACAACAGTTTGATGCCCAGCCCGAGCTAAGCTGCCAACAGGTGGCAGGATGGCTCACCTAAAAAAAAAACACAAAAAACATAAAGTACGTATTTTGTAATGAGATACTTTGACACCCCATTATATGACAAATAATGACAAAAATGTAAGAGAAGTATAAACTGAGGAAACTCATAAATGACTGTCCCAATAGATCATCTACAATAAAAGTAATAAAATAAATGCATAAGGATCTTGAACACACTTATGGATATGGATCTCAAAATCTTGAATCTGCATTATCATGATTTATCTCACGTTATCATTCTGGGCCACAGGTACACTTGTTTTTTCTATGTTGCCTTCGTACTGTGCTTGAACATAGTTTATACAATGTCTCTGAGCAATAGCTGGAATTGGCAGAAGTATATTCTTTGTTGACATCAAAGAAGAAATTATCAGAAAAATGGGAACAAATTAAGTCTCTTCAGTCTTTCTTTCACCCAATTCCCCTTCCCCTTAAACAACTATTGTATTATTCCTATTCTTTACAGCCAAAATGTTTGAAATGCTCATCAGTATTTTTTGTCTGACTTCCTCATCTTGCAATTACTCCCCTCAACTCATTACTAATCTGGTTTTTGAATCCTACCCACCACAGAAACTGGGCTTCCAACTGGCTACTACTGAATCAATCAACAATTTCCATTCCTAATCTTTTAAAAATTTTTTAGGTACAGGTGACATTCAATATTAAGTCTAGTACCCACGTGACACCGTACATAATCATTACATTATTTTCAACTGTATTCCCTATGCTGTACTTTACATCCCTGTGACTATTTTGTAAGTGCCAATTTGTATTTCTTAATCCCTTCACTTTTTTCACCCAACCTCCGAACCCCACTCCCATCTGGCAGCCATCACTTTCTTCTCTGTGTCTATAGGGTTGTCTCTGTTTTGATTGTTCACTTATTTATTTTTATTTTTTAGATTACACATATAAGGGAAATCATATGGTATTTGTCTCTCTTTGTCTGACTTATTTCACTCAGCATAGTACCCTTGGGTCCATCCATATTGTTGCAAATGGTAAGATTTCTTGGCCCAGTAATATCTACAACTTTTATTCCTACTCTTGCATGAACTTTCTATAGCATTCTATGGCATTGATGACAACTTCTTTCTAAAAATCTCTCCTGTTTGAATACAGTCTTGCTACTAATCCTTGGCTCCCCCATAACCCTCTATCTGCTCCTTCCGGCTCTTCCATAGACTTAGACTAACCCTTCAGTGATGTTTGCCCCTCTGGGTACTGTTCTGGGCTGTCTTCTCAATCAACACATTATTTTTGAATAGTCTCTTATTCTCTCTGCTATTGGCATTCATTTCTAGTTCATCAGCTCAGACTTCTCTCTTCAGCTTCAGATCCACAAAATCCTACTGGAAATATCCACCTAGGCACCTGAAAGTCAATTTGCCCCCAAACAAATTTGCTTTCCATTTTTCTTCATGCAGAATCTACTCATTCCTTCTGCTTTCATATCCCAGTAAGTGGCACCACTTTTCATCTCAGCCACAATGCTTGGAATCCTCATCAGTGTTTTTTCTTACTTCCTCATCTTGCAATAGAGAATTTGGGGCCTCAGTTGTGATTTCTTTGTTTCCAGTTCTCTTCTCACTTTGAATAGGTTACTGACTCCTCTTTACTCTGCTCCCCCAAATGTATCTTAAGAAACTATCATTTCTTATCATGGAAATCCCCAATATTGCACCCCCACATCAACAACACTAACTGCTATCTACATGGGCCTCCCAACTATTTCCCAGACTCTGTCTACCATGTTCTTACTGAAGTGCAAATATGATCCTAATTCTCCTCTGCTTAAAATTCATAAGTGGATATATATGGTTCTTGAGCATGGTCTTTCACACGACTCTTTGTGCTTTAGTGCCTGCTTACCTCTCCAGCTCTACCACTCACTGGCCCCTCTCCCTACCCCACCACCCTACTCACCACATGGCCTTTGCTCCAACCATTCTGCATGCAGCTCATTTCCTTCAACCTGCCATGCCTTCTTGACCCTCTGGCCCTTTGCATATTCTCAACACCCCTCACTCAAACTAGATTGATTCCATTTACCTTTCAGATCTTAGCTTAGACATTGCTCGTTTTGGGATGGCTTTTCTGGGTCTTTCTTTTTCAAAGTATTCTTGCATATCATTTACAAGGTTTTTCAACATTTACATCTTTTTCAACTTTTCTGCATATCCTTGCTTATGACATGTTTCAAATGTATAATGTTTCCCAGTTGCCTTTTCTGTGTCTAACATTTGTCAAACATCCTGCTAATAATAAAATTAACAACAGCACCCCACTACTAATATTTATTGAATGCTTCTTTCAGATGAGGCACTTTTCTATGGGCTTTACATGTGAGGGTTAAATAAATTAATGCAGCAATTGTTATGTAGCAGATGCTATTAATCCTATGGTATAGATTAAATAGGCACAGCAGGTTAAGTCAGTCACCTAGCCATCTCATTGCTGGAAGTGATAACACCAGTGTTCAAACCCAGGCATCTGGATCTCAAGACTCACGTTTTTAACCTGTGAAGCCTAGGGCCTCATCTACCTCATCTACATCTGCAGCATTTAGCATATCTCCTAACACATAGTAGGTACTCAATTAATAGATGTTGGGGAAAGAATAAATGAATGATGTATCTGGGCAGTGTGTCAAAGTTTAAGACTTCATGTACACGTGAAGAAATTGCTCATCCCATACCTGATTCCCTCTCATGCTACCAAGCTGCAAAGTAAAGCTTTCTCAAGCACCAGACATTATAGTTTTCCCTCACTTCCTCTCCAAGGCATATAATACCCTATAGAAAAACCAAGCTACTCTAATTGCCTGTTTGCAGCATTTCCCTTATGCTTTTGTTTGCAAATCAATGAAACCAGCTTTGACTGAATGATCCTGAAAATAGATCTATTAGAAGATTATTGGATAGGACATAGAATCAATCAGAAGGGAAGGTTTACACAACAGGCCAGAACCAAGGTATACTAGAAAAACAGATATGCATATGACCCTTTAAGTGAACAGTGTCCATTAATTACTTAAAAACTTTTTTACTGGAATCTTCTCCACTGATCTTTGTCTACTACTGGACACACATGGCTGTTTCATCACAAGATTTGTGAACCTCCTGCTGCTAGCTAGCTGCCATCACCTTAAAAATATCTTTGCTGTGGCTGGGTATTTGACTTGTTCCTTTAATATTCAAAAAATCTTCAGGAAAATCTAACTGGCTAGTTTAATTCTTGTGTCTTTATCATGGATTGGCCCATCGTGTCCCATGTTTTGATTCCCATCTTCCACTATTTTGAGGTTCTCCAAATTAAAAAAAACAATCATAATAATTTGGATTCCTGACAGGCACCTTCATTCCTACCAAAATATATAGGTAGAGACTGTGGATTCTCTAAAGTTATAAAGAGAAAGTGATTAATCAAAAGAAATCTTATCTCTGTTACCAATCTTTTTTTTTAATTAAAATTTATTGGGGTAACAATAGTAAAATTACATAGATTTCAAGTGTACAATTCTGTAATACACCGTCTATATATCACATTGATATTCACCACCCAGAGTCTGTTCTCCTTCCATCAGCATATATTTGACCCCATTTATCCTCTTCTACCTCTCTACTTCCCCCTTATCTCTGGTAACCACTAAACTATTGTCTGTTTCTATGAGTTGTTTCTTTGTTTGTCTTGTTCCTTTGTTACTTTCAGTTTTATATTCCACATATCAGTTAAATCATATGGTTCTTGACTTTTTCTGTGACTTATTTTGCTTAGCATAATAATCTCAAGATCCATCCATGTTGTCACAAATGGCAACATTTCATCTTTTCTTATAGCCGAGTAGTATTCCATTGTGTATATATACCACATCTTTATCCAATCATCTATTGAAGGACACTTTGGTTGTTTCCATGTCTTGGCCACCATGAATAATACTGCAATGAGCATTGGGATTCATGTATCTTTACGGATAACTGTTTTTAGATTTTTTGGGTAGATACCGAGAAGAGAGATTGCTGAGTTGTATGGTAATTCTATTCATAATTTTTTGAGGAATCCCCATAATGTTTTCCATAGTGGCTGTACCAATTTGCATTCCTACCAGCAATGCTGTTTTGACTTTTAGATTTCCCTTGTAATTGAAAACATGTGTTGTCTTTCTCTGTCTGACTTATTTCACTTAGCATAGCACCTTCTAGGTCCATCCATTAAAAAATGGGCAGAGGACCTGAATAAACATTTTTCTAAAGAAGACATACAGATGGCCAAGAAGCACATGAAAGGATGCTCAGCATCACTAATCAGCAGGGAAACAGAAATCAAAACCACAGTGAGCTATCACCTCACACCTGTTGTAATGGCTTTTACCAAAAAGACAAAAAACAACAAGTGTTGGCAGATGTGGAGAAAAGGGGGCCCTCATGCACTGTTGGTGGGAATGCAAAATGCGCAGCCACTGTGGAGAGCAGTAGGAGGGTCCCTCAAAAAATTAAAAATAGAACTACCATATGATAGAGCAATTTCTCTTCTAGGTATTTATTGGAAGAAATCAAAAACACTCATTTGAAGAGATATATGTACCCCTATGTTCACTGCAGCATTATTTACAGTAGCCAAGATATGGAAGCAACCTAAGAATCCATTGATGCACAAATGCATACAGAAGATATGGCTTATAAATACAATGGAATATTACTCAGCCATAAAAAGGGATGAAATCTTACCTATTCTCTTTTGAAGTTAAGGTATACAGTCTGCGATAAGCTAAGTATTGGTAATTCAGAGTGATATCATCTGCTGCTGTATTAAGTGGCCATATTGTATTCATTCATCTATCAGATGTTTATTAAGCAGACACTATGTGCCACATACTACCCCAAGCATATGGTGAGAAGGAAGATTGTGCCTCAGCTTTCACAATGCGTATATAGCCCATGAAATCTCTAGAAATTGGAAGAAAAATAGGCTTATCAGAGCACAAAAACTCAGCAGAGTGCAGAGAGTTCTGAAATTCAGAAGATTGATGTAGCAAAGTATGTCATTATGTTTTGTTTAGAAAGATTGGGAGACAACTTATTAGATTTAGTTTGACAAAGTCTTTACAAGATCATTTTTGCTTTTTTTTTGCGTCAAGGGAACTAGGTCACTCTCTTCTCAGTAGGCCAAAAGCCATCTTAGCACCTGGTCCTGAGCAGCATGTGCCAGCCATGGAACATTTTCCTGGTGTGTTTGCACATGGAGCTGTTGTCCAAGCAGCAGGCCACCAAGGTATGTGTTTTCCAGAACACTCCATTCCAACACAGCCTGGGGAGGGAGGAGGAGTCCGTGGGAGGAGATCCAGAAATGGTATTCTTTCATTTATGATCCTTCGCAAACAGGCTCACTGCTTGGCAGGTTCCAGAGACAGAATTAAGGGTCCAGCAGAATCCTAGAAACCCATGGCCTTTGGAGAGCCCAGAACAGTGTGTCTAGGTGTATTCATTAGCAGCTGACCCTCTGGATGTGTTTACATCTCTAATACATTATTTCTCTCCCAGCTGATGACCAGCTAAAAGTTTAAATCCAGAAACACTGGTCAGCCACTATTCATGCCTGTCTTCTCAGCATCACTGTGCAGATCGTTTCCTTTCTGTCTCTTGCCTACTTCAATGTACTTGTATGATAAGACTTACTTCAATAATACATTCAACTGCTGTTTTTTTTTATATAACATTACTGACTGCTTTTGGTCCGGAATCCAGTCATGACTGTTTTTCTGTGGTAAGAGCTCTTCCCTTAACTATTCTGAACTTCGGTGTTCACATCTATAAAACTGGGAGAAAAATATATCTTTAGCTGTTGAGAAGATGGAAATGAAGTAGGAAAGAAAGCTTTTGTAACTACTAATTGCTTCTCAAATATTTGTGTTGTATAACTCATTATTAGTATTTTTATTAATCATATAATGAAAGCGATATTAAAGAATCTCATATATTACTACACAAAAAAGTTTAAATTTAAAGTTGAAAAGAACACAGGACTTTAAACTGCATGGTTTGAAACTAGTTTTCATGAGATGATAATCTAGGTTGCAAGGTTTATATATGAGGATTAATGAGGTTCATGATAAGACTGACTATGAATCTCTACTGCCATTTCATTTCTATGTGGCTCTAGATAAATGACTTAATCTCACTGAACCTCCATTCCTTTATTTTAACAAGGAGAAAGATACCTACTTTTCAGCACCATTGAAGGTACTAAATAAGATGATTTATAGAATGCACCTAACTCAAAGTAGAATTTTGATAAATGCCAGTTATATTTGTCTTGCAGTGTTATTTATAAGGGAATAAGCATTTTCAGAGTTTTCTGATTGTTCACAGGGAAGGGGCAATTTTCTCTTTCCCCAATTTAAGGGAATGGTCAGTGCCTAGGAAGTTGATTACAGAAAGAAATAACAACTCTTAGTATTATTAATGGATTCTTTTTAGGTAAACTAAACTCTGTGAAGTGAGAGCAATTAGCTGGATGTAAAAATATCAGTTGATGGTCTATTTTGCCACTATTGTCTAAGTCTCCTGTCAAACTCTTCCCAATGAACTGAAACATTATCTTGATGTCTTTGAGTATTAGCCTAAGATGGTTGTGATTACAAGACCCCTCAACAAGCCGCATCTAGTTCTCAGTCCTGGCATTTCCCACAGGTTGCTATTGACATCTTCATTGTTTTATATACACAAATCTAAGGCAGTTCAATGACCATTTTTCTCCATCACTTTAAAATAAGATGTGGGGGGAAGACTCCAGGCTTCCAATGAAAATTTCCTTCATATAGCCAAGCTTCATTCAATTTCCTGTTGCTATTTGTGAAGAAACTTCCATAAAAACCTATCTCCCCCACCCCATGTATCTGCATTATAATCATCCTGTTCTTAAATACACAAATACCACAATTTTACTGCTTAACCATTATTTCCTATCAAGTTCCATGTGATTTGTTTATACAAGAATAATAGGATTTGTGAATTGTTTTTATTTTGAAATAATTTAAATCTAAGAGAAAAGTGGAAAGAAAAGTACAATTTTTTTTTCTTTTGAACCATTAAGAATAAGCTACATATGTAATACTCCATTATGCCCGAATACTTCAATACAAGCTTCCTATGAACAAGGACATTCTCCTTGTTTGCAGAATAATCACTGAATGATCATCAAAATCAGGAAATTGACATTGCTACATAACTAACATCCAACCCAAAGTGTCCATGCAACTATTGCCAGATACCTAAATAATGTCCTTCATTGTCAAAGAGTCCAGCACAAAGTCATGTGTCGCATATAGTTGTCTTGTTATTTTAGTCTCCTTCAATCTGGAATAGTTTCTTCGTCTTTCCTTGAAACTTTTCAAAGAGTATAGGACATTTATTTTGGAAAAAGTTTTCCAAATTAGTTCACCGAGGCTCTCATTGTGCGTAGAGCTAAACAATATGTGTATATATGTGTGAATACCCACGTTTACATCTATGTGTATTTCTTTGTCTATATATGTATCTATCAAAAACCATAAGTTATTATACTCCAATTCCAATCTAACACCAGAGTGTTCATTCCAGATTTTTCTTTCTGTGTTTGTAACTGCCTTCTCCAACAGTGAGAAATCTGGTTGCCATTATCTTCTCTTGTATTTTATTTGCTCAGTTTCCCTTCTTGGAGTCAATTTCTCAGACTATCTGGGACACCATCTTTTTCACTGTGCCCACCTTCTGTGCACATGATTTGACCCTAATGGCTTTTGAAAGGAAAGAAAGGAGACAAGAATGCAATCATATGGGCTAGCTGACTTCTAAGCTCTTTATATGTCTCTACTTTAAAGGGCTGTATCACTGTGGATTTGATTCTATGTGTAGATCTGGCTCTTTAAGTCTCTTTTTAATTCCACACAGTGGTTGAGGTGGATGGACTTTAAAGTGTCTTCTCCCTCTTTCCTTTTTGTCATTGGTTTTTCCATATATACCACTGGTGAGTCATTTCTTTGGAGTGTAGTATTGGCCTCTTCTTTGAAATGTAAAAATCACTGAGAGTGGCCTGCTTTATATAGCATGCTCTTTTTCATGTCACAGATCTAATGATATTGCAACCTCTCTTTTAAAACACTCAGTGACTTCTCAAGGTAGTTTTCAAGTTTTTCATTTATTTTATTTTAGAAGCAAATGTTCTTTTTCAAATGACATAATAGGCAGGGGACCAATTTAAAACATATAAGGGCCTCTCCCTTATAGCAAGTAAGCCTTTCAGAGCAGTCTGTGAGAACCACCAGTATATATCAGGGGATTTTCTTCCCTTACATTGGTCCTCAGATACATGAAACTGATTTAACCTTAATCATTGATTCACAACACATTCTTATCATTAGCTAGTGAATGACCTGTTATTTATTTACTTATCTATTTATTGATTTCATGATTTTTAGTAATGTACTAGGCACCTACTGCCCCTAGCAAACTTAACCTGCGTTAACCACATGAATTCCCACCCTGCTACACCCTCTTGTTATTTCCCAACTGAGAAAACACCATCCAGAATCTTTCTCATCAAAACTTTGCTTTATTTTTTGATAGTTTAATACATCTATATACACCTCTTTATATGTTTATAAAATATACTTTTTATGTTTATAAAAGTAGAAAGTCTGATTTTAACTGGTTTTAACTTTATTTAAGAAGCATATTTTTCATCACTCAATATTATGTTACTACAATACATCTAACTTGTTGTGTACCATTTTATTGGGTCTTCCGAAAAGTCATGGTGCATGTTTGCAACAGATGGCACTAGTTCGTTTTTGTAAGTACTAGAATCATTCACATCTATGTTATTGCTATATCATTTGACAGATGACAGCTCTAGCTTCAGACTAAAAAAACAAACAAACCATAAATGAGCGATTTGGTTGAGTTTTGGAGATTTTATAAGTTAAAGATGGAAGATCAAACTGTGCATTTTTGCCGTATTTTACTGTTTTACTTCCATAAAGGGAAGAATGCATATTCAGCTTGTGAAAAGTTGTGTAAAGTTTATGGTGACAATGCTCTACAAGAACGTCAGTGCCAATGATGGTTCATGACATTCTGTGCTGGTGATTTTTATTTCAACGACACTCCTCGGTCAGGGAGGCCCACCGAGGTTGATGATGACAAAATAAAGGCATTGATCGAGTCAAATCCAAGTTACATGACACGAGAGACTGCAGAAATATTGAACATCCATCATTCAAGCTTTCGTGACCACCTGAAGAAGCTGGGATATGTAAGCAAGCTCAATATTTGGGTTCCACATGAACTCAAAGAAGTTCATTTGATGGTGCATATAACATCTGTAACATGCTCTTTAAAAGTGAGGAAAACTATCCTTTTTTGAAGCAATGGATAACTGGTGATAAGAAGTGGATTGTGGTGTGCAAACGGTCTTGGTCCTGACATGATGATTCGCCTCAAACGACATGGAAAGCAGACATTCATCAGAGGTAGGTTATGCTCTCAGTGTGGTAGGATTTTAAAGGTGTCATGTTTTTCGAGCTCCTACCAAGCAACCAAACAATTTGAATGTGTATTGTTGGCAAGTGGACCGTCTGAATGAATCCATCATCCAGAAAATGTCCAGAGCTCATTAATTGTAAAGGAGTTGTGTTCCATTACAACAATGCGAGACCACACACAAGTTTGATCACCGTCAAAAATTACTGGAGCTTGAATGGGATATGTTGCCACACCCACCATACTCGCCTGACCTTGTGCCGTCAGACTTCCACTTGTTTCGCTTTCTTCAAAATTTCTTGTGTGGTATAACATTCAATTCAGATGAGGCTGAAATCAGCACCTTGTTCAAATAATTGTATTTATCAAATAAAGACAGGTCCTTCTATGAACAAGGAATTATGAAGCTCACTGAAAGACGGCAAAATGTTATAGAACAAAATGGGCAATATATCATTGATTGATTTTTGTTCTTTATATAAATAAATGACCTTTGAAAAACAAACAAAATACATCATGACTTTTCCAAAGACCCACTAGTTTCTTTGTTTTGACTGCTGCATAATATTCTGTTGGCTGACTATGCCATGATTTATTCTCCCATTGATGGGCATTTGACCTAGTTCTAGCTTTTTCTCTTGTAAGCAGTGCTGCTACAAACAGATTGCCATATCTCCCCTTGCAAATGTGTAAGCAAGCTTTGGTATTTATTGTTATGTCAGAATATATGTGACTATTTGAAGTCAGGAAATAACTTGATTCGTTGTTCATTTTATAATGAGATAATTTTATTGCAGTATAACTGCAAGAAGGCCCAGGTGGGTGAGAGAGCCTGCTAAGGAAACCACCACAGAAAAGCCACTGAAAGGATTAGAATAGCAAGGACCTGGATGAGGACAGAGATGGAGAGAGGTGATATCATTAGAGTCTTATTTAGAAGCTAAAATTGACCAGATGCGATTATGGAGAAATAGTGGCAGGAAAGGGATGATGAGGAGAGACGGTGGCAACTGGCTGGATAGCGATGCCGCTCCATGAGGTTGGAGCTGGGTGGGTGGAGCCGAAGGGCGGGCTGGGGCAGGTGTGCTGAGCATGGGTCTGTTTCTTGGTTCAAGCAGCCTCCTCTGCCCAGAATGCTTTTTGTCCCTTTGTCTTTTTTTTTTTCCTCATAAACTTCCACTCATCTCTCAAGGCCCACAGTGAATGCTATTTCTTTTTTTCCTAACCCTTCTTTGATTTTCTCTCTTATCCCTTCCCCTCCACATAGCTATACATATTTATTTCTTGCCTATCCCAAATGCACTGAGGGCACCAACTTGATAACATCAGTGCAGATATTCTGTTTCTGGAGCTCAGCTCCTCTTCAGGCAAGAAGCTCTCCCAGCCGAAGAGGTATGTTTGGTTTATCCTTTTGCTTCTAGATTTTATCAGTCTCTGTTACCAGGAGGTGAATGGAATGAGTTGTTCAGATTGTTTTCTCTTCAAAAAGGAAAAAAGAAATTTAGACCTAGTAGCGGGAGGGGAAGCTCATTGGGAAAATTAGCCCCTGGGCACAACCTCCTCTGTTGACCTTTATGTCTGGTCTTGGATCAGTCCAAGTCTTGCCCTTGTCTGTCTCCCTTCTATTAGAGGTAGGTGGGCTTACTACTGCCTGGAAGGCTTTACCAGGTTGTGCGTGAATCCTTTGTTCCTACCCTAATCTATCTGCCTCTGCTTCATTCATTCATTCATTTATTTGTTCATTCATCCACGCATTCACTTACTAATTAATTCACTCAATAATTCAGTTCTTCATTCAGCATTTATTATGTAATAGGCATACTTCTAGGTGCTGAGAATATAGCAGAGAAGAAATGGATAAAATTATCTGCCTTCATGAGAAAAACCAGGCCCAAACCTGAACAAAGTTTTGTCAGTGAAGCCCAGTTCTATGATGAGTGAGGTCAGCGGCTTTCTCCTTCTAATTAGACAGATTTTGGAGGAAGTAGGAAGGGGTATAAAGAGAAGAGGTGGTAGTGGTGACTCTGGAAGGGAAAGAAAATGTACGTTTCTAGGCTGGAGAGATGGGAAAGTTGAGTGTCTGTCCCCAGAAGCCACTGCACAGAGACAGAGATCCTGCCACATGCCCGTTGTGAGAAAGGCATATGGTTTGCCCCTTCTTTTGTATTTGAGATTCTAATCTGTAAGAAAAGCAGGTTAGTCTAGATAATCTCTAAAGTACTTCGCTCTTTATAATTCCTCATGTCACATCTGTGGACACATTGTGAAATAAAAATAAAAACAGAGAGGGCCGGCCGAGTGGTGTGGTGGTTGAGCGCTGGCTTGGGAGGCCAGAGGCCCTGGTTCGGGTCCCACATATGAGGGCCAGTGATACTGCCCTCAAATAAATAAATAAATAAATAAATAAATAAATAAATAAATAGAGAGAATGGGCTTACTATGTATATCAACCCATGCATTAGTAGAGGGCCCAGGAATCTTAAGTTCATCATTTACACTAAATTTAGATTCTTACTTCCAAGTAGCTAAACAGCTAACTCACTTCCTTGATTAGCTCCTCATTCCTAGTCTTTCTCAGTTAGAGTAAAAGCCAGATGAAAATTGATCGACTGTCTAATGATAAAACAATTAAGTTTTTTAAAAATCCTGCTGCAATGAAAAGGAAGGACATATTTGAAATTTGTTGAAGCGTAAAGCTAAATTGAGTAGTTAAGTGCCTATTTTTTATTTGAACCTATGTAAAGACTCCTATTAAAGGCATTAATGCTTAAACAAAAGGCTGCTGTCAGCATCCTGGAATAAATAGCATATATTCAGGGGTAAAAGGAAGCCCCAAATTAGACAAATTTAAGTGAGCTAGAATCATCAAAGGAGGCATAAATATGCATTTGCCTACATCCTCTGAGAAGTGAGATGAATGCCTCTGAGCTCTGAATCAACAATGTTGACATTCTCTATCCATTTATGTTAATTCAGACGTAATTTAATACTTTGCCCCTCATACTATAAATCACCCCATCTGTTTATTTTACTCATTAATGTTGTTTTCAAAAATCATTCCTTCAAAAAACAAATATACCGAGAAGCATACTCTATTATAATTTAGGGATGAGGAAACACCCTTCTGTGAGGAAAATATATTAGAAATAATACACCCTATAAATCTGTTTCTTGGTGGTGCATAACTTGTGATGGGAGCCTTCACCCTAACACCTCATTAAAACAATTCTTTTTTACTTGACGTGACTTATTATGGGTTGGCGAAGTTCTCTAAACCCTGAAATACTATTATTTCAGGGTGGATTCCAATACTTCACAGATAAACTAAGTGGATAATGAGATTAAGGCTATTTTGGGAAGAGTGATTAAGAAAATCAAGGTTCTTGTGGATAACAGAATATATTTATGCTGGTTAAGCAGAAAGAAAACTTTCACAGAGCATTAGGTGGGTTACAGGATTATCAGGAGGGTCAGGAACAAAGCTTGTGGCCACACATGGCCAGGAGAAATGCCCAACCATAGCATGGAATGTTCTGGATGAAATCCCAGTCCTACCCTTCATGTCACTTGGTACCAGTGATGTTAGGAACTTCTTCCTGAGCTGCCCCCAAAAGAACCACACACCTTCCCAATCCTGCCTGGCAGAAGCTCTACTCTGTCTACATCCTCATATTGGTCATAATTACCTGCCAAATCTCATGGAGGTGTGTCAGCCTGGCAGAACCTAGATCACCTGCATGACTCCCTGCAAAGGCATCTTGGAATCATGGTTCTTTATAGACAGGAGGTCATTTCAGCAAGGAGCCTGAGTGGGAGCTATAGCGGCCTACCTGCCTTAAATGAGTAGCTTTTCTTTGACACTTCCATACTTGCAGACCTTCCTCCATCCTCAGGTTCTCTTTTGAAAATTGGTCCAGGGAAAAGGAAGCAATCTGGCTATGTTAAACTTTATGGTACTTAATAAACTTTGGGGATATTTATAAATACATTATTAATATGAAAAGTATTAGGGAAAGTGCTGACTTCTTAGAAATCACAGGTTCTAGAACCAAATACATTATTTTCTAGATGCTGATATTTGACGTTTATTTATTCAACAGACATTTGAGATCTTCTGCCAGGCTCCATCATTAGATTTATACAGCTGAACATAACACAGTCTTTGTCTACTAGTGGAGAAAGTCAGTAACTATGTTATTACCAATCAATGTGCTGTGTGTTAAAATATGGGGTACGGGTAATGGCATGGGAACATGTAGGAGATAAAGCTTGCACAGTCTTTGGGTGAGAGAGGCAGCTTCCTGGTCCTGCTGGAAGATATATTATATCTAAGCTGAAACCCAGATACCAAGATTGAATAGGAGTTAGGCAAAGGTGGCTTTTTTATGTGCTATTCCCTCTCTTTAGAATACTCTGCTGGGGCACAGAAGTGCCCCCATGGGATTGGAAACTATATACAGAGGCCCGATGTTGAGAAGGAGCAGGAAGTGTTTGGGGAAAACCAGTACTTCCATCTGGGGCATGTAGAATGGGCTAGGGAGTTAGGATATGAGTCTGGAAAGGGCAGGAAGGCCAGTTCAGGAGGAATCTTGTACTCCCAAACCTAACTTTTATATCAGAACTCTCTTAAATCAACTTGCTAAACGCACACATACACACACACACACACACACACGACAAGAGAAAACAAAAACATAGAGAGGGAGAGAGAGAGAAGGAGAAGTAGGAGGCAAAAAAGAAAGAGGGGGTGGAATTTATTAATTTGTGGCCTGGGAAAGGTAGCTGACAGAATCTAATGGAAAAGTTTAGTAAGCCATAGTGTGCAAGCTTTGGAGACAAAATGGGATCGAAGATATTCAAGGCACAGATTTATATCTCTTTTTTCCTGCCTGCCTGTCTACCTCTTCTCACTCTCATTTGTCATTATTTGGCTTCATTCTAATAACAGGCTTTCCTCACATGGCAGGTTAGATGCCATCCCATATTATGGAAATCATATATTTCAGCCTAGAAATCCTATAGGAAAGGAAACCTCTTCTCTGTAATCTGTAAACCAACCCCAGGGAAGCATGCTGATTGACTCTACATGAGCTATATGCCCATTGGGTTCACTCACTGTTACCAAGGGGATGGCCAATCCTAATTGGTTTTACCTGGATCATATCTTTTTCCTGGAGATGGGCAGATATAGTATTTTGTGATTTATTTCTTCATTAAAACAATATTTTATAGACAATTTCTTTCCTAGTGGGTGATATGGTTGTTAATAATTCTGTATTTATATACTTGTAGCTTATCAACCCCCAGCAGATGTTATTAAAATGCATGTAATATGTGCTTCAAATATCTGCTGTGGAAGGATTATACACTTCCTAATGCATTAATATCAAATTTAGCCAAAGATCTTCATTTCATTGACCTCATATTTGGAGCAAGAAAGAACCTTTGGTTGTTCGAAGCCATTGAAATTTAGGAGTTTGTGACAGGAGCATAACCAAACCTAAACTAACAGATACAGGCAACTTCTTTCTCCAAACATATATTCAACCTATGGAAAAACTCTATCGGCTCTCCTGTCCAGGTCTTGAATCATTTGTCATCATTGGAGGGAGTGGAAATATGATTGGCCAGCTCAGGAAGTCACATGTAAATTCTATGACTAATAAGGAAAGGTTTAGCAATGTGTGTAGAATATGAAAAGTGCTCTGTTGGTACTATCAGATCTTAATCATGTAGGATGGGGGGTGGCCTGGTTCTCAAAAGGAAAGGAAGTATAGGCTGCTAAATGCAACATGTGTTGACTAGGACTTCCTCATCTTTTACATTCCAGAAAATTCCCCAGCTACCGCTTAGTGTTGCTAGTTCCTCTCTACCTGTGCACAGAAGATTATGGGCAACTGTCCCTGAAAAGGTTTCTGGGACTATCAAAAGGAAGATTATTTTTTGTATGTGGGGGGGTTGGTCTTTCATGTGTTAAGAGGACAACAATCTATTTCCTGTGTCTCTTTCAGGAGGCCAGAGCCAACCTGTTTTTCATCTTTGATTTATATCAAAGACTAAGTGACCATTTCATCTTATTTTCTAAACAAGACTCATCATTTACCCATTTTAGTTCCCAAAAGGCTAGATAAAAGCTAAAGCTGCAACCTCAAAGAAAATAGAGCTGTGGATCCATCCCTTTACCTCCATCAATATAACCCTGCTTCCTATGCTGCTCCAGACCTGCCTTTACCTTGAGAAGACCATGAGAACAGATCCACAAAGGGAGTGTTTGTTGTGCTCATATTTATGACCATGTTACATCAGTGACAAGCACTCCCTTTAATAACTATGCCTTAGAGAAATCTTCCAGGCTGATTTGGGACCACAGGTTTGTGCTGACATTTGTGATCAAGGAGAAATGGTATGCTAAACCTATTGAAAGCACCATTTTTAATTAAAATCTGGGCCCTTGTGACACAGGACTAAATAAACATCATCTATTATCTTGTATTGTTGAAGTCTAATGTCTAATAAACACATGTCCTTGGGAGCTGCCTTTGGGATTCTGAACCTGAATTGAATTGTTATTTGTAAAGTATAAATTGAGACATTTCCCCCCCTGCAATTTAGCCTACTGTCTATAAGATATGTCTGTTTCCCTAGCAGTGCCTTGCTCGTTCTTGAGCACAGATGATCAGATGACAAAGAATTCTCACTTCCATCTTAAATCTAGCCTGGGACTGTTCCTTTGAAACCCTGATGGGTCCATACTGCTTACTAAAGGGCTGGGGCAGAGCAATTAAAATAAAACATGACACTGTATCTTCTATCATTACTGATGATAATGTTCAACGCGTGTAGGAATTCAATGTGGGGGACTGTGTTGCCTTTCTATTTATTTTATCTGCCTTGGAGAACTATAACATGATACATATAATAGACTTTTATCTGTGGTTAATGGGAAACAGTAAAATAACTCTACATACTTTATTTAATACATGAAGAAACTGAGGTCGAGAGAGAGGGAGGGAGGAAGGGAGGGAGAGAGGGAGGAAGAGAGAGAGAAAGAGAGAGAGAGAGAGAGAGAGAGAGAGAGAGAGAGAGAGAGAGAGAGAGAGAGAGAGAGAGAGATCCTCCATGAGGTGGAACTGTAGATTAGTAATGGTGGATCTGGGTAACAATCCAATTTCTTTGCCTTTTCTTTTTTCTGCACTAATATTTCCCAAAGTGCAGGGCTCCTACTGGTGATCCTTGAGATGGGTTTCATGTTGAAAGAGTCATTCCCTCTTCAATTCTCTTTCAGCCTCCAACAAGGAGATGGTCTTAGTTCAATATCAGACTCTACCTCTGTGAACACTTACTAGTCTATGTTTAGCAGAGACAGTAAGTCTCACTAAATTCTGCTAGATTTAATAATATTGCTTTGTTTCTGTTGAATTAACTTTCACAGTTACGTTCTCTGTATGAGAAGTGATACTGCTTTTGTATTTGCAGTAGCTATAAAAGTTACCTTTTAGAATAAAAGAAAAATTAAATAAAGTGAGTTGATTTATAGAAAAAACATTATGTAAGAAGTAGAGGTGCATAAGTGTATGGTAACAGCTTAAAGTTTACCCAGGGCTATAGTTTGGGAAACATGGGGCTGTATTATATTGCTTTTCAAATAAGCTTCAGAAAAAACTGGCTACCAGCCCTTACCACTTTAGCTTCTATGTATGTATGTATGTATGTATGTATGTATGTATCCATCTATCCATCCATCCGCTTTCTTAGGCCACAGTCTAGGTTTTTGTTTGCTTGTTTGTTTGTTTTTTGTTTGTTTGTTTTCCTGATTGGCTGAATTCCATCCAGTCTTGGGCTACTTTACATGGTCATCTTAAGGCAACTCCCATCTCTATTGCAGAACCTTTCAATAAACAAATAAGCAAGCAAATAAACAAACCAACAACAAGCCCAACAACCTTGATATATAATAATTTTGCTGTACTTAAAGAAATGTGCATGCTCATTGGAACATAGAGAAAGGAAATCGTGTGAGAAGCGCCTTGCTGCTTACGATCTGTACTGTTATAACTTTCAGGCATAGTTCCGCTTCACAGCTACTTGGTCGGGTGGCTATATCTATCGTAAAGGATGATAGGAAGGAACAGTGCCTCTAGCTTTGACCTCTGTCTGGTCTCCCTGAAGTTTTCACAATGTTTTCCCAACCCTCAGGGACTACAGGCAGCTCATCTGTATTTAGTAGGAAAGGAGCATTAGGTTGGCCTTGGCACTAGTACCTTCTAATTAAGCCCGCATAGCTACCACTTCCGCAATGCTTACTGGTTGCTATACTAAGTGGTGAGCATTATCCACATATTATCTTGTAAAATCCCCTTGGCTTCTCTAGAGGCTCCTATTCTTGTTTTGCAGCACTGGGAATGGAGGACCCCTTGCTCATGATATTTTCTCTCTCTGTTTTCCAAAGACCACACCCTTACACATAAGCATGGCCACAATCCCTAGATTCTGTGCTGGGGACCCACATCTAGGCTCTCACTAGTTAAACAGTTTATTGAGCACTTATGATGTGCAAATAAGCTGGGGAAATTTGCTGGGGTAATTATATGAGATAAGTAACAAAACAGAACTCTCACCCCAGCTGGTCTAACATACTTGCATGTAAGCAGACCCATCATAATACTGTTTGGGGACAATTTGATAATAGAAGCCAAAGTTGACCTTGAAGAGAGAAGAAAGTAGATCATATGGTGAACAAAGGAGAAATGGCAAAGGCACCAACACACGGACTTCCCATATCCAGCAGCCTTCAGCCGTACTCATGGTGGTGACAGACACTTTTTGAATACTTACTACTTGGTTGGCCTGGAAATAAGGACATCATATCCTTTACCTCATGTAAGACTTAAACAACCGCAGGGGAGCTAGTACATAACACATATTGAGAAGACACTGAGTGTTGGATAAAGTAAGTCAAAGGTACAATTTCAGAAAGAAGGCACACCTAGGTGGCAGCAAGAAGCTAAAACGCATGTGACTAGATCATTGTTGATATGATTGAATGAGAGTAGCTGTTGGAATACTCTGTGGAGATGCATGGCTGTGCTCCTCAGGCTGTGCTCCTGCTCTCTGGGAAGGAATGATATGATTATAGGCATGGGTTTGGAGTGGAGGGCAGCAGGATGAATGCTGTGTGATCCTGGAGTAAAGGGACAACATGAATGGTGCACGCGAAAATCATGAAGAACAAATGGCTCCACGAGAAGTCAGAGCTGAACCTCTCTTGAGCCACCAGCCCCATTGCAAGCCTGACCATTTCATGTCCACATTCCTCTTCATCTGTTGACAAATCCTCTTGCCCTCCATCTCTTCTCCCTTCAATTCATTCTCCACTCCTCCGCTGGTGTATTTTTTCCAAAGTAGTGCTTTTACCATTTCACTTCCCATGGATCATAAGCTGGAGTGTAAGCCTATAAGACAAATCCATAACCTCTTTCCTTTTACTATTAAATTTAGTTCTAGTACATTCTCAAGAAATTGGTTGCTTCAGAACATGTCTCCCCAATCACCATAGAAACACAGAGTCAAATAAGCCTTTTCAAAATCATCATATAATTATACCTCTGATTTCCAAAGAAAAGTTTTTGGTTGCACTTTACCTTGATTTGACAGACATCATCCCCTGTGATTGAATGTTTAGTCATTTTATACTTGCAGTTCCCCAAAGGTGGGTCCTGTGATATTGGCAAAGATGGTGAATTAATTGCTATGCATTAGAAAGGAACAATATGAGCTGACTCTTTCTGACTAATAAACACTTCATCAACAAAACAAGCTGTCCTCCTTTGAGGGGTAGCCATTGGCTGTCCCGCTCAGCCTAGGGCAGGGCTGGTAAATCTATCCAACTCCGAGCAACAATAGGAAACACGTTTGCCTATGATTAAAGCCACATTCCTCAAAGAGCTTTCTCAATAATTAAGTGTGATATTCCTTTGTCATAGTGCGCATTTTGTTCCTGCTCCTATCATTGGCTTGTTCTCCTTCCGATGCTTTCCTTTCTCATGCCCCTCATCATTACAGGGGCCCTGACCTTTAAAACTGCATTTCTGACTTGTTACTCACTGCTTTCTGGCTGACTCAGCCAGGCTGAGTACTAGCAGGGTATTGGAGGACAGGAGAAAGAGAGAAGGCAGGGCATTTTTTCCTCTCTCACTTTCAGAATAGTTGCTGCTGACATACCCCTATTCCAGTTCCCAACACCCAGCTGTACCCTCGTGGAGAGGGGCCTTCCCGAAAAGCTCTGGTGTATTTTTTGTTTCCACTGGAGGCAGCATCTCTTGGTCTCCTTTAACACAGTCTCTTCCCTCTGTCCTTCCAGTCCTCAGGGTGGTAGTGGCTTCCTCCAGATGCTCATCTCTGGATTGCTACCCCTTCTGTGTTTGTGTTTTTAGCTATTCTAAACACCATTGTAACTAATTTCCCATATTCAATCCTCTCTATTGAGTTACCTGATATGGGTTTTGTTTTCCTGCCTGGACTCTGATGGACCCAGGTCCAAATTCAGAAAGGGGATGAAGGGTTCTGAACATTTTATTGATCCCTTGAAACACCATCCATATCCCATCCAAAATCTAGAACTTACTGGCATGGCTTGACATCATTGATTAAATATATTGACTAAATCCATTTCTCACACCCTATAAGTGGGCCTGGGAAAAAAATGGATCAGAGTAATGATCCAAATACAGAAGTGTAAATATAACAATACAGAAAACATTGGAGAATATTAATGTAACCTTGGTGAGAAGACCTGTGAGTCTTTACTTCATGTGACAGCTACAGAAACTGAAGCTCAATGGGACTTAGCAACACATCTAAGAAAAACCTCTAGAATTTCAACCCCAAAAAGCAAGAGCCTTGATTGTCTTGCTTAGTAATATATCCCCAGAAGGTAGAAATATTTGTCACATGGCATGGTGTTCCAGATCACAGTGCCAGTAAATGGCAGAATGAGAATTCAGGTGCAGTGTGGCTAACCTCTTGGCTTACCATTTATCAATAGTCACTTCCCAAAGGCCTCAGGTGGCCAAGCATGAAGCCATATGGAATCATAGAAGGTGTTCAAGGGATGGAGTGTGAGGACATTAGATCAACAGTGGCAAGGTCAGGCAGAGCTAGTTAGGATAGGTCACCTTGGCAGTGAGGTACAGATGCTTGCTGGGTCACAAGGCACTCAACTCAGTCAAATGTGACCTCAGAAAAATTATTCATAAGAATGTGATAGAGATGAAGAGACATGAAGAAGGTTTGTCTCAAAACACAAAGTAAACTAGAACACAGATGGACATCGCCAATTAAAATTCACGATGGAGCTCAATAACATGGGGGAAACACTATTTTGTCTCATAATGTTTCTTTTGCCTCTGTTTGTTATTTCAGGGTGATTTGTAGTTTGCTCCTTTTTGTTGCATTCTAATCATGGCAGAAGAAAAGTAAAAGTTTGGCAGAAGCTCTGGAGTACAAAGTATATATATAAACATCAAAATAGTGAAAGCAGCTAGAGCTGCCTTCCAATCTACATGATCATAATTTGGCTCTTTTATAAGTGAAGTTATTATGTCAGTGAGAATACAAAAGAAAAAAGAGAAAGACCTTTCCATTTTAAGCAAACAGTGATAACAAAGCCCTGTGGACCTGAGGAAGTGCACTGGTTTTCAGTATATTGAACTATTTCTGCACTGTTAACACAAATCCCAAAGCCCTCTTCCCACTGCTTCTGCCCATTCCCCGCCACCCACACTGTCGTCCAGCACCAGTAGGGCCTCCAAAACCTGGCTCCCACATCTGTTCTGATTGATCAAAGCCCAAGCTGTATTTCTTGTTAACGATGTTGAATGCCATCTCTGGAAACATTTTTATAAAAAGCAGAACTAAATAATTTAGTAGGAATAGTAGGAATCTTACCTCTACATGATCTCTGGATGTGTTGCATGAAGAATAGTGTTACAGATTGAATCGCCCCCAAATCTGCGTGTTGAAGCCCTAACCCCCAAGGTAACTCTATGTGGAGACAGAGCCTTTAAGGAGGTAATTAAGGTTGATGGGATCTTAATGGTGGGGCTTAATCCAATATAATTGATGGCTTTATAAAAAGAGGAAATGATACCAGGAGTGGGAGCACAGAGAAAAAACATCCATGTGAGGACAGAGTGAGAAGGCAGCCATCTACAAGCCAGGGAGAGCAGCCCTGCCAGCACCTTGATCTTGGATTTCCATCAAATACATTTCTGACACCTAAGCCATCCAATCTGTGTAATTCTGTTATGGCAACCTTAGCAGACTACTACAAGTAATGATGAACTTAAAAGGGAAAATCCATTTACTTTTCATGATGTGAAGAAGGGGAGGTGGGGATTATAAATAGCAATAGATCTGTGTGATTAGCCTTATTGTATGAAGACCCTGCAAAGGCATGTTGATGCTATGCAATACTGAATGGTAGACAGCAGCGTGATGCCAAACACCAGGGGACTGAGATGAGTTTTCTTCAAGTAGGTGTTATAGTTCTGCATCTCTTCATTACCTGTCTACCTGCATCCATCCAGTGTCATATAATGGAAATTCAATGATGGTTCTGAGACACATTCCCCTTGAGAAGGGAGGGCCATGCTTGATTTTCTAATAATATTCTTTCAATTTACATTTTCACATATGATTCTTGATACCCAAAAATGTCTATATAATGTGTTTACACCAATTTGGCTTTATATATGCCAGCTGATATGTATTAGGTACTGTTAACATCTTCCCTGGTGCAGTTGCTCAGTGCTCTATTCCTCCCTTGTGCATGAAATAGACCTTGTATGCATAAATATATATGAATTTTGATATATGAACGGTAAGCATTTGCAGGCTGCCAGCCTCTGGGCTACTTTTGAAATGAATCAAACGCATGCTCTTCAGTAGGCGGTCTACATTCCGAACACTTAAAAGAATTGCCTTTTCCCCCCAAACATTTATTTGTTCTCCATACACTAGTACGTTCTTTTTATAATGGTACTTCTCTTTTTCTTCACGAGTGTGTTAAGGCATCTTTGGTGAGGAGTATGAATAATTTTCCAGACGTAGGCACCAGAATTGTGTTCTAATGATCAAATTAGAGGTTCACCAAGTTGATTCTTTATGAAGATAATAAGAGGACTAGTTGTGAATAGCCAAATCCTTACTATGGTAATCAACTATAGTAATTATGCAATGTGGTAATTATTTCTCCATTTAACCAATGGCATATTTAGAATTTCCTCAATGAAAGGTGGTGAAAATCTTGGGCATAAATGGGTCAGAACTATCTTGACTGAATTTAAGTTTCTCATTGTCTCCCATTGTTAACACTCTGCTATTCCTTTAGTGTTACAGCATTCTTGCTCTCTTTTGTGTGCCCTCAGATGTCACCTTCTTAAATTGTAAACCCCCTTTCTTAATCTCAGTTTATTTCCTTGCTCAAAGCTCATTTTAAGCATATACTCTGATTAATCACATTGAAGAGTTTGATTTTTCTCCAGTGGTATCCTGTGAAATGCCTACTGCTAGGCATATATTTCATGGAAATGGCTCCCCTTTCAATTTGTGAGGGAGTCTGTGAGTTGTACAGAATACCTGCACTGAGGGAATGGTGATGGGTCCTTTTATTGTGGCGGAAAGAGTAAGTTGAGATTGCATCTGAGCTACAAATGTGTTTCCCTTTCACTGAGCAAGAGCGTAGTAAGCACCAGGACACATGTGACATATGAATTACCATCCTGTCTTGTGGCAGCAACTTACTGTAACTATTTCCTGACCATCACAAATCCATGTCTAAACCATGAAAATGGCACCACCTGGTGCAAAATACACTGAAGTCCTGTGTATTTTATCCAACATGTGGACATGTGGTTCAATATCGAGAGAGACACAGATATAGATGATATAGATATGGTGATGTTTTCTGATATTTATTGAGTACCTACTCTGTTGTAATGGAAGGAAATATGTTGCAATGTATTTACAAAACAAAATAAAGGGCAAAGAAGAATTGTGGGAATTAGGACTGCTGATTGAGAACAAAATTTGGAGAGACTTGAACTGTAGGAGAGTTGTCAGAGGTTCTTTATTTTTAAATTACTATTATTAATATCCGTGTTTTTAATATAATGAAGTAATAAAGACAGTAATAGTAAGGGCAAAATCTTGGCCTTCACTTGGGTTGAAATTAGCCCATCAGTCTGACAACTGTTAATAGTTACTGCATTTCGTGCTTGAGCAATGGAGTGCATCTATATACACATCAATTTAGGCATATTTGCATAAAATGAATATTTGTGATTTGTATTTCAAGTAATACAGATGCTCAAGGAGGAAGGGGAGTTCTATATTCATTTTGCATTGGCAAAGCAATTTGTTTTATGGTTTATCTTCCCAGAAATATTGCTGTTGAATTAATTTATGTTTAAATGAGACTAACAGGAAACCACAGCAAAAATGGACATGAATCTGATATAAAAATAAATATGTGCATTCCTGTGGAATAGAATAACTCTGTATGCTCTTTGTTCAGGACCCTAGATTAAAGAGGCCATCAAGGCAGATGATGAAAATTGAAAATATGAATTTAACTTAAAATTGTCAATATCAGAATAGAAAATAATTAAGGTTCTTCTCCCTGCAAACTCGGCTCATCAAAGGTTTATGAGTAGGAACATGGCCTAATCCAAGCACCCTAGTCCACGTGATAATACTTCAGATATTTGGGAATCACTGTCATATCTCCTTAAAGCTATAATGTCAAACTGAAACACACACACACACACACACACACACACACACACACACACACACACTCACACACTCACACATTCACTCATAGATTGAATCATTCCTGCTTTGACTTAACCTCTACAAGATACCACATCATTGACATAGGTCACTGAATATTATCTATTGGGACACTGGCCTTTCCAGTTGATCCCCATGCTCCACAGACACCTATGCAATATTCCCCCCTTCTCTGAGGGGGGATCTGTTCCAAGGCCCCCAGTGGATGTCTGAAACAACAGAGTACTGAACCGTATATATACTTCATTTTTTCCTATACATACATACCTATGATAAAGGCAGGAATATCAGTTGTCCAACCTAGGAGTTAAAGCAAAACTTGCCTGTAAGTCAGGTGACCCAGAGATGCTCCTCTGTGCCTCAGCAGGGAAAGGGGTGGGGGTGGGCTATCATGGACCGAGACCATCTTCCCTGTAGAAACAGCATATTCCCTCTACAGTCCATTTCATATTGTCATTACATTTTTTATTAGGTTACAACAACATGAGCTGTGCATATTAATCAAAGTAAAACTCTCAGAAGAGTTTGGTTCTTGCTGAGTTCGTGTCTCTGTGTGTCTTGCTGAGATGTGGCAGAAATGCCACATTCTGAGGCACAGTGAGTGGCTGGAGAGAAGGCAGCACCAAAGGCTCTAAATCAGAAGGAATCTCTGACTCCAGGATTCGGAGCTTGTAGACAGCACAATGGCTGTGATGTCTGGGATTTTCATGTGTTTTGGTCCCAGAGACCCCTTACAGCCTCTTGAAATGCACAGTTGCTTACTTGCTGTTTTTTCAGCATTGCCAGAAAAACTCCCTTAGCTCTTCCACACATCTCTGCTGGCTGAATCTGTAATTCTACTCTCGCCCTCAGTCATTTAGCTCAAGGCTTTGGCGCATGTTTATGAAAATGCATGGGTGTCTTGGCTTTTGATAGAAAACTGTTTACCACTTCTTTATACTATAGTGCAAATGTGTTTCAGAACACTTCTCCACATCAGTAAACCCTCAGTTTAAAAGTACATATTGAGTTATGCCAGGCACTTTGCTAGGCACTTGGGGATATGTAGAGACCAATGCGATGTAGCGTCTGGTCTCAGAACCGATCCATTTCGACGGCTCTCACAACCCTTTCAAACAAGGGTTTGCAAACTGGAGCCCCCACATCAAACCCAGAGGGCTGTCTGTTTTTGTAAATAAAGTTTTATTGCACCATAGCCACAGCCATTCATTTATGTATTTTCCATATCTGCTTTTGCACTGTAACAGCAGAGTTGAGTGATTGAGGCAGAAATCATATGGCCTGCAAAGCCTAATATATTTATAGAATATTTGACCTTTTACAGGAAAAGCTTGCCAACTCCTGCTTTAAAATCCCTGGTCCTGGGGTCCCATTCCTAGGTTGTTAAAATGAGCAGTTCTGCAGGTGTGTTCCTGTGCATGTGCACACAGTCTTATCTATGCAGACCTCTGCTGTCCACTCTCATGAAGGGGTTCTCTTAATTCTACGGACCTGCCTTGGAATTTTCCTTGTGCAGTTTCCCTCTCCTACCCTCCTCTTTCTAAGATGGGTGTGTATGCTCCAGCCACCATAGTTGTCAGGCCTCTGCTGTTCTCCTTGGACATTTCATCTCCTAACTTCTTCTACCCTCCTGATATTAACTTTTCTTTCACAATGCCTCGCAAATCCACATTTTTTCAACCATCACTCTTCTCCTATATTCCCTCCTGATGTTTCCAGTTTCCCGGGTCACTCAAACTTAGTATACCTGAAACCAAATTCATCATTGTTTCCCCCAAGCTAACTAACCCTCCAGACTTACAAATTCTCCGTTATTGCTAGCATCAGTCTTCCACTTTGCGATCTTAGTCATTAATAATACCGATCATATTTGTTTCAAATTTTACCTCTTGGTCCTGGAAAACAAATCTAGTTGAAATCAGGACCTAAGGGCAAATAATGAAGGGCAAAGCTTACCTGATGTATAGACCTTCATTTTCCTACAGGAGAAACAAGGAGGGAAGGAAATTAACTGTGACCAGACACCCACCTGAGCTGGGCACTGTGCACAGTGCACTTAAGGCTCCCAGTAATGCTATGAGTAAGGGTTTTTCATCCTCATTTTATAGATGAGAAAGCTGGATCTCATAGTTAAGGAACCTTGTAAATATCACAGCTAATGAATTGTGGTACCAGTATCTAGATCAAAGTTTTAAATACTCTTTCCCATCCTCTTGTGATATAACAAGCCCAGCTTCTAGTCCTAAAAAAAATTGTTTGTGATTTAATTGAATTGATGTTTGCTGAATTTTCTTTGTTAAAATATATACCAATCAAAACTGACTAACATCTATTCCATTAACACTGACTTTTAAATATCTCTTTCTCTCTTGCTTCCCACAAAAAGATAATAATGATAATAAGGCACAGAAACGTTTACTCATTTGCCCCAAATCACCTACCTGGTAGGTGGTGAAACCGGAATTGTAACCCAGGTCTCTCTTACCCAGGTCTACATTAGGGACCCTGTGCTACCTGCTTCTAGGTATGGCAGGGAAGCTTCTACATGGCTCTGCCAGGCCCCTTGGAGGGTGGACCTGCTCCAGGACCTGATGTTCATCCTTCTTAGGGCAGTCTGCTGAAAGAAAAAGAATGAACCATAAACCTGTCTTATTCCTCTGACATATGTCCCTTCTGGAATGTTTGCAGCTGGAGGAAATCTGCATGCATTTGTTTCAGGTTGTAAATTCCTGAGGGTATTTTTATTTTTAGCTTTGCTACATGTCATAAATAGTCCAGACAATAAAAAAAAAAAAAAGAGGAACAGAACATCTAACTTTTCTTTGTTCCTGGTTCCAAGCCAGAGTAAGCCTTTCCTTTGGCAGCTGACTAAGCACCTTCCAGATTTCTCACTTGATACCTAGAAGAAGCATCAGTGTCTGATGATCTTTCTCATGGGCTGTTAGCTGCCTATGAGGAGGTCTTGGCATCTAAGTACTCAGAAAATGACCCTTGCCTGCCTTTGTTTCAGTGACCTGCCCTTTGCCTGCCACATGACCTTCAGGCTTCCCTGCATTGCGTTCATGCAGCCTGCCCCAAGTCCTTTTACATCTCAGCTCTAACTTCCAGCCCACACTTTGTGCCCTTCCATCTCCCTGGCTTTGCTCACTCCCTTTGCAGACATATAAGTAGAATCGTCTTTCAAGGTCTTGTTTAATTCCAGTCCTTCACCCCTACCCCAGTGATTCCTTCCCTGTAAAGTTTTCTTTTAAGTTTTGTTTGATTGTCTTCTTTTAGGAGATGTGGAAAGAAGACCAGCAGGGGTTAGAAGTAGGTGACTGGAAGGCCAGTCGAGTGGCTCAGTTAATTAAGAGCTTGCTCAAGAGTGTGAGCTCTGAGCAACAGCGTTGCTGGTTGGATTCCTGGCCTGAGCTGAGCAGCCGCTGAGCTGCCAACAGGTGGCAGGATGGCTCAGCTAAAAAAAAGCAAACAGGTGTCTGGAGAAAATATTGAGGAAATAATTTCATCTCTGAATCATTGAGGTATTGATGAATATATTTAGGGTGATTGGTTAAGTCAGCTTAGGTTTAGAATATAAAACAAAATAGGGATCATTTCTAGTTAATATGACCTGGCCTTAAGAATTTTTTTGATGTCTAAATATTTATCAACATTTTTTGATTAGGTAAGATTACACATTTGACTCAACAGTGACCTTTGTTGATAGACCTTTGAGTAGCTCCTCAGAAAAATTAAGATCCTAAGAAAACGAAGAAGAAAAAAATCTCTATTCTGATGCAAGGATAATTTTGGAGAGGAGGAATCAATGTCTCATCTATCTAGGAGATGGATCTGGCATTGTTTGCTTTTCCATATTTATTTTTATAGGGCATTGTGTTAAGCATACGATTTGATTTGTACCCAGGGCTGTGATGAAAACAATCAAAAAGCATTGCCTTCAGTTCTTGTTAAATGATTCTGTGAGCTGGGACATGTACTACTAAAGATATCTATGGAAATGAAAGTATATAATATGGAGTCACTTTGCAATATCATTAATTGTTCTCAATTCTCTGTTAGTATATCTAATTGCTTAATGAGGCAGACTTTGATGGAAGCTAATATGTCTTTAACACCTTTAACACTTGTTAATCTCCCCTTTTAGCCAAGAAAGCATGCCTCAAACTTCCAACTTTTCAGTGGGCAAGCATTTACCTAGAAATTAGGGAAGTTGGTTCATTTTCATTTTGTTCGTTTTTGTAGTTACTTATTTGTTACCGTGGGTGCTGGCTTTTCATCGATAATAGAGCTTTAAAGTTCCCTTTTGAAAAAATTGTGGCAATTTAAAGAAAATTTGTGATTAATAAAAAAATGTTGACTCAAATATACAATTGCTTACTAGGTGTGCTGAAAAGCAGGCAGAGGTTCATGAATAAAGTTTGAGAAACGAGTCTAGTACATGTAGTTCATTTTCCACATCATCACACCTCAAAAGTTCCCCTACTTGGACCTCTTAAAGCAAATATCATATATAAAGTTTTCTGGGACTTTATTCTAATGCCTTCTATGCTAATCACACACACAAACATATGTGCGTGTTTGTGTGTGCATGCCTGCATGTGTGCATGCCCATGGATGCCAGGGATTGTCCCTAATCTGACTGTTTAATCTGCTCAGGGTTTACCAGTCACCACAATGTGCCAGCATATGTGGAACTCAGCACTCTCATGCCTAACCTCCCTCCTCCCCAGTCTTGCTCCATTGTCTCTCAATGCCATGCCCTTAAGCAAACCTTAACTTAGATAAGAAAGACATTAAAAGTTTCCAGGGTGTTGAGGTCCATGCAGATTGGAGTTCTAAGGCTACTGGACCCAAGGAAACACGAGGAATAGATATGATGTGTGAGAGCAAGTTGGGTCTAGTTCAATCCAATTGATGGTTGTTGAGAACAGACCAGAGAATGATAGTCTCTTATAACAACTGAGTAAATACTCATGGAATAAAGACTATCTTTAAAATGAGATGCTGTGTACTAGGATGGGATAATTGTGAAGTTGTATACTTGTCTCCAAAGTTGTAAGTGACTAATCAGTTTATTTGCTTGGTATGGCACACCTTGTTATTATGGTTTGCTTTGTTGTGCTTCACAGATGTTACATTTTTCACAAATGGAAGTCAGGAACCTCCACCAGCAAAATGAGTGTTTACTGTGATAAAACTCACTTTATTGTGATACTCACTTTATTGTGGTGGCCTGGGACTGAGCCTCCATACCCCAGAGGTATGCCTATATATATATATATATATATATATATATATATATACATATATATATATATATATATATATATATGCCTGTATATATATGAGGTTGGACAATTAAGTTTGCAAACTCATCCTAGAAAAAGTGCTACATACCTCATTGCTGAATATCACTATGGTCACCTTCCAAGTACTCCCCTTGGGAAGCTATGCACTGATGTTAGTGCCTAGTCCACTCTTCAAAGCAATTTTGGAACTCTTTTTTTGGAATGGCCATCAGAGCTGCTGTTGTATTATCTTTGATGTCCTGAATGTCATCGAAATGTTTTCCTTTCAATATTTCCTTTATCTTTGGGTAAAAACTGAAATAACTGGGGTCAGATCAAGTGAGTAGGGAGGGTGTTCCAATACAATTATTTGTTTACTGACTAAACACTCCCTCACAGACAGTGCCGTGTGAGCTGGTGCATTGTCGTGATGCAAGAGTCATGAATTGTTGGCGAAAAGTTCAGGTCATCTATCTTTTTCACGCAGCCTTTTCAGCACTTTCAAATAATAAACCTGGTTAGCTGTTTGTCCAGTTGGTAAAAATTCATAATGAATAATTCCTCTGATATCAAAACAAGTTAGCAATATTGTTGCAAAAAGTTCCCGAACTTAATTGTCCAACCTTGTATATATTTTTTCTTTGAGTGAGCTTACTAATCAATATCAGATCTCAAGGTGAAGAACCAGGATCTTGGACTCACAGAATCAGAGTTCAATGAATACCAACTATTGACCCATTTCATCTTTCATATTGAAGGATAGAAAACAAAGGCCCAGGAACATGAAAAGAGACATCCAAGATCACACGACTGGTTGTTAGTAGTAGCAGAGGCAAGACTTGAACTGTGGACTCTACTCCCAACATGGCATTCTTTCTATAGTCCTTATATTGTCTCAAATTACACAGGTCATTATTTATGCTTTAATATATTTTCATTTCAATTTATGTTTTATTTCAAATTCAATTTACTTTTATTCTATCTTGCATCATGTAATCTATTGCTCTGCAGCTCAAAGTGTGGTTTTCAGAATCAGCAGAATCAGCATCACCTAGGACGTTAGACATGATGAGTGTTGGGCCCCATCCCAGACCTTCTCAATCTGAATCTACATTGTAACAAGATCTCTAGATGATTTATTTCACACTAAAATTTGGAAAGTTTTTAAATTCCCTCCTATAATTCAGCAAAGTGTTCTGAACTGCTTGAGGAAGTTGGACAATCTTTTAGCTCAGTGGCTTTCAAATCATATTTTATTTATGATAAACTAGAATAACTTCTGAATGTACATTATTGAGCATCACACCCAAAGATTCTATTTCAGAAGGCCTGGGGTGGACACCAGATGGAGTTATTTTAACAAGGTGTGCAATGTTCTGATGCGAGTGGTCTTTGAAAAACTTCGTTGTAACTCCTTCTAAGTTGATGTTTATAAAGAACTATCATTTTCCATAAATGAATGCCTGGCACACATTTATAATGCAATTGTCAGGACTAGAACAGACCACTAAGATTCTTGGATGGATGTCTGAAACAATACGATTAATAAAACATGGTATGTAAAGTATTCTGTATAGTTTTCCTGGTACAGCATTATTGTTCTTATTCAGAGAAGCCCAGATAGCCTCTTCCTCAATGTTTCTTTATTTCATAGACATGGCCAATGATAAACTTAGTTAGCTTTTACAGCACGTGTTTTGTATTAGAATTCTTGGTTGAGGGCTGTCTAAATCCAGGTGAAAGTAATTTAAGCAAATGGGAATGTATTGGATTGTATTACTGAAGTCAGGAAATATTTAGCTTCAGATAAGGCTGGATCAAGCAGTTTGAAGAGATGCTCAGGCTTTTCTTCTATCAATTGTCTCTCCTCTCTTCTTCTGTGGAAAGATGTCTTTCTGCTAAGTGGGGAACAGGGGCTATAGACAAACACCAGTTCACAGTCTTTAGTCTTCTTTAGTCTCCAAACCAAAATGTAAATCCTGAAGAATCGTTCTGATCCTTGGAGCACATGCCCACCTATGTACTTATGTGGCCATAAGAAATAGGTATAAATATGGCCCACACCATACCACCAGTGATCAGTACTGTGCTTGGAAGCCCCAGCCAGAACTGCATGTTTTCATAGTTGAAGGAATTACTAGACAGAAAATAATGGCTCTCATCAAAACATGAAATAGCATCAGTGGTTTGGGAACAAACTAAATATGTACTAGTAGGGAATAAGGCAAGGATGATACAGATATAGATATAGATATAGATATAGATAGAATATTCTGCAGACATTAGAAGAGATAGATATGAAGACTGTGTGATAAAATAGTTTGATATTATGCAAAATTAGAAAAGCAGATATCAGATTTTGCATTCACTGTGCTGCTAACATGATAGCCATGTATATGAATATCACAGATCACAGGAAAATACAAGGGAACAAAAGCCATCCCAGTGCTGAGGTCATAAGATTCAAAGCACTGGTTTGTTTTCTTTCTTCTTGTGTTGTGATTGCCCTTTCCCCCTCTTTGTTTTAAATGTTATATTCTATATTGAATTATATAGAAAATGAAATACCACCATTTTATAATTTTCCTAGGCAGTACCTCTAGACATGTTTCTTTTTAATCTGAGACATTATTTGGTGCTTCCTCTAGTGGGCTTCTGAGCTCTTCGCGTGCCTGGCATTTATTTCTCTTTCAGATAATAAGATCTCTCTTGTGCTTTGTGTGAGGCCCTTTCCTACAATAATTCCAAGGGGACAGCTGGCCTAGCTCCTACCCAGGAACAGGTATGTGACTCAGCCCCAGCTAATCAGTGTATTGATCCCACTGGCTTTATGTTTGGTTCAGAGATTTTTCTGTGATCCAAAATGGTCTGGTGAGATTCAGTTCCAGAAATTTTGTTGGAACAATTGGGAAGGAGAAACTCTGTTCTCTCAGAGACTATTGAACTTGTAGATATATAAGCCAGGAGTAATCAGTGGTCATTTTTCCTCAGAATGAAGACAGAGGCAGAGATGAGAGGTGGTATTTTAATTATACTCATTGAGTCTCTAGAGCCTATTATGCCTGATGTTGGTGCACCCATGAACTTCTTCAAAATTAAAGCTTATGATTTGACATGATTGTAGATCAACCTACAGTTGTGAGAAATAATACAGAGTCATCTGTATTGACCCAGTTTCCAACAAAGGCAAAGTCTTATAAAACTATGGTAGAAAATCACAACCAGGGTGTTGGCATTAATACAGTCAAGAAATAGAACAATCCCATCACCACAAGGACTCCTTGTGTTGTCCTTTATAGCCACATCCACCTTTCTCTCCCTTTCTCCCACCCATCCCTGACCTGGCAACCACTTATCTGTTCTCTAGCTCTCTAATTTTGTCATTTAAAAATGTTATATAAATGGAATCATATAGTATGTAACCTCGTTGAAATTGGCTCTTTTCACTCGGCATAATTTCCTGAGAGTTCATCCACCTTGTTGGGTCTATCTATAGCTTGTTCTTTTTTATTGCTGAATAGTATTTCATTGTATGGATATACCATGGTTTTTTTAACCAGTCACCCATTAAAGGACATGCAGGTCATTTCCAGTTTGGGGCTATTATGAATACAGCTGCTGGAAAAATTAGTATATGTCTTTCTGTGTGAACATAAATTTTTATTTTTCTGGGATAAATGTCAAAAGTTCTGTTTCTGGATGATATAGTATTTATACATTTTCTGAAACTGCCATACTCTTTTCCAGAGTATCTATTTCATTTATATTCCCCTAAGCTTGTGTACTTTTTAACTTTTACTTAAGCTAGTTGGAGGAGGATGTCTTTACCCCACAGTTCATCATTGAACGTAATTATCATGCCTTGTATCAGTTAGCTCTTACCACAACAATGCTGCGTAACAAAATGATCTTAAACTCAGTGGCATATAAAACTAAACATTATATTCATGGGTCTACAAGTTGACTGTAAATTGACTGATCTAGGCTGGATGCGCCTGGATAGATGCTGATGGATGGGCTGCTCAGTGTGGGTTGGGTTCAGAATTGCTCTGTGTGTTCTTCCCGTCAATCAGCCTAAGGATCATATACTACCAATCAAAATACCTTCTCAAGTCTTCTTGTGTCTCTGCTGTTACACAGCCCCACTGCACATACCAATTGTCTACTTGAATCACGTCTGCGTATATCCCACAGGCCTAAAGAAGTCACATAGCCAAGTCAAAAATCAAAGGGCAGGGGAATATATTCCCTCTCTTGTGAGATGAACCTCCAGTCACTTAGTAAAGAATAAAAGACAAAACAGTAACCAAATTCCTTTTTCTATCATCCACTCACCCCAAAACATTTCTCTTGGTCTCATTTTGGCTTCTTGGGCCCATATCAACATCACTTTTTGGGTCTTGCCTATTAATTGTGTCTTTTAAGACTATAGTAAATTATAATAAGAATTTGTGCCCCTTTTTTCTTACTGTATTTTTAACCCAGCCAAAGACAAAGGAGAATAATCATACCACAAAGGTTCAGAAATCCTCATTACTTCTAAGCATATTTTGTAATGTTAAGTTTTGTCTTTCTTACTACTATGCCCCCATTACAATGACTAAAGCATGATGGTTTCTGGGTGTGTATTCATCTGACTTGCTTCTGCGATCTTCTAATATGAGGGGATGTGACATTATAGCAAGTACTCTCAATTTGGAAAAGGATTTCTAAGTTCAAATGCTACTTCTAGTAATTATTAGCTATGAATGTCAGTTTCCTCATGTGTAAAACAGAAATGATAACCCTTACTTCACAGTATATCTGGAGCTTAAAGATGTTGCAACCAGTTAAGTGCTTTCCATTTGCTATTAATACTAGTTATTTACATTTTAGAGAATGCCTTCTCTTAGAAATGTGGATTTTCTAGGCTTGGATTCATGGTTCTCTTGATCAATCTTCTGACTGCCACCAAAGGAAAAGAGATAAGGAAAGACCCAGAGTTGATCAAAGGGGTAATCTGTGTATGAATCATAGGGCTTTACAGTTCACATTGCTAAATCTTATAAGACAAGCTGATTTAATTTGATGGGTGTGGGTAGAATTACTGTAGCCTTGTTTATTATTTTCAATACATTTTGACCCAAATACCCATGTTGAACTTGAGGATGGGGAGTCTGTGGATGGTTTTGAATGGGTGATGATTTTCCCAGTTGGTGGGACAATCCCTTCAAACTTGATAGTTTTGCAAAATATGGTTTATGTCCTTTATGGCAATTGGCTGCCTACTTTGGAGAATGCTTTCTTCAAGCAGTAAGCAGAAGTCCATTATGTCCTGGAAAACTGAGGTTCTTGTTTTAACTAGTCTCACCAGGCCACTGGTGGTTTGGGGGTTAGTTGTTCAGCCTCGCAATGTTTGTCATTCTGCTGTAAAAAGGACAGAATGAAGTTGTGCGGCTTGTAGATCCCTTCCAGCTTTAATACTGTATGAATATGCATTGATTTCCCTGAAGCTATGAAACATATGGTGCAAGTCCAGAGGGTTGGTACAGCATGGTAACTGGCTTTTCCACAGTGGGGCCTCAGAGTGTCAGTGACTCAATGTTCATGTTTCACAAGGTTAGTAGATCATGAGACCACAAATCCAATTCTAGTGGAAGAACATCAGGATTAGGTTTGCTTGTAGTCCACTCTGACCTCTGAATCCTTCTCCAACATGGTCTACTCATCATCCAACTTTGCTCATTTTGCTTTGCATTCAGTCTATTTTGATGTATCTAGGAAGCATAATTCTGCCTGATTATTCAAGATTACTGAATACTTTTAAATTCCAATTTTATTCCCTAAGACAACACTTAAGAAAGTAGCGCAGGACCAGCTTTTTGTTTGTTTTGTTGGTTTTAGTTTCCAAGCTATTACATACTTATACTTATGCAATCAAGTATTTGGATGTTGTGGCAGTTCCAGATTGCTATAAATCTTTCTAAATGCTTTCTCTCAGTTTTGTACATTTTCTGTTTGTGTATATGTATGGATCTGTTTCTGGATTCTCTAATTCTGTTCTGCTGATCTATTTGTCTATTCCTGTGCTGATGCTACACTGTCTTAATGATTACAGTTATATAATGAGGCTTAGTATCAGCTAAGGTGAACTCCTTCTCTAAGTCAGCCTTCCTTTTCAGGAGTAGCATGGCTTTCCTTGACCTTTTGCTCTTCCATGTAAATTGCAGATAATTTTCAGCAAAGGAGCCAAAAACATACAATGCAGAAAAGAAAGCCTCTTCCATAAATGGTGCTGGGAAAATTGGAAAGCCATGTGCAAAAGAATGAAACTAGACTGCTATCTGTCACTATGAACCAAAAATTTAACCAAAAATGGATCAAAGGCCTAAACAGAAGACCTGAAACAATAAATTGCATAGAAGAAGGTATAGGTACTAAACTTATGGACCTTGAGTTCAGAGAGGATTTTATGAATTTGACCTCCAAAGCAAAGGAAGTAAAAGTGAACATGAATGAATGGACTATATCAAACTAAAAATCTTCTGCACAGCAAAAGAAGCCACCAAGAAAACAAAGAGGCAGCCATCCAAATGAGAGAAGATATTTGCAAACAAAACCCCTGAGAAGGGGCTAATATCCAAAATATATAAAGAACACATACAACTCAACAGAAGTATCAACAACAACAACATCACTAACAATCCATTAAAAAAAATGGGCAGAGGACACTTCTCCCAAGGAGACATACAAATGGCCAACAGATGTATGTAAAAATGCTCGCTCAACTTCACTAGCTATTAGGGAGTTGCAAATCAAAACCACAATGAGGTTAGAATGGCTATTATCAACCAGACAAATAATAACAAGTGTTGGAGAGGCTGTGGAGAAAAAGGAACCCTCATACACTGCTGGTGGGAATGAAAATTGATGCAGCCACTTTGAAGACAGTATGGAGATTCCTCAAAAAATCAAAAGTAGAATTACCATATGACCCATCAAGCCCTCTTCTGAGTATCCCCCCCAAAATTTTGAAAACATTTATCCATAAAGATATATGTACCCCTACATTCAATGCAGCATTTTTCATGGTGGCCAAGACACATAAACAACCAAAGTAGCCTTTGATAAAGAGGATATGGTACATATGTACAATGGAATACTACCCTGCCAACAGAAAAGATGAAATGCTACCATTTATAACAACATGGATGGATCTTGAGATTATCATGGCTAAGCAAACTAAGTCAGACAGAAAAAGTTGAGGACCATATGACCTCACTCATATGTGGGATATAAAACTGAAAGCAGCAAATGAACAAAATAAACAAACAAAGAAACAAAAACTCATTGACACAGACAACAGTTTAGTAGTTACCAGAGGATAAGTGGCGGGGGTGGTAGAAAAGGGGAAAGAGGGTCCAATATATGGTGATGGAAAGACAACTGACTCTGGGTGGTGAACATACAATGCAATATATAGATGACATATTATAGAAATGTACACTTGAAACCTATATAATTGTATTAATCAATGTCACCCCATTAAATTTAATAAAAATTAATACAAATAAAATAACAAAAAAAATTTTTCAACATGGATGAGATAGGCCTATAATCTTCTTCATCATCTTATTGAGGACTGATGTTATAATGAAGATTGTAATTGATCATGGTGTATGAGCCTTTTAATGTGATGTTGAATTTGGTTTGCTAATATTTTGTTAAGGATTTTTGTTTTCCTGTGCATAAGGGATATATGCCAATGATTTTCTTTTCTTGTGGTATTTTTGACTGGCTTTGGTTTGAGGGTGATGCTGGCCTCATAAAATGAGTTTGGAAGTGTACCTTCTTCTATTTTTTGAAAACATTTAAGGAGGATTGCTATCAATTCTTTATATGTTTGGTAAAATTCACCTGTGAAGCAATCTGGTCCTTGGCTTTTTTGGGGTGGCAGGGAGGTTGGTTTTGTTTGTCTGTTTTTGCAATTCAATTTCCTTATTTGTTATTGGTCTTAGAATTTCTACTCCCTTTTGATTCAGTATTGATACATTGTATGTTTCTAGGAATTTATCCATTCCTCCTAGGTTATCCAACTTATTGGTGTGTAATAGTTCATAATAGTCCCTTATGACCTATTTTATTTCCATGGCATTGGTTACAATGTCTCCTCTTCCATTTCTGATTGCAAATCAGAACCACAATGAGATATAACTTCACATGTTAGGATGACTATTATAAAAAGAAGAAAAAAGGTAACAAGTGTTGGTGAAGCAGTGGAAAAAAGGGAATATTTGTTATTAATGGTCATGTAAATTGATGAAGGTACTATGACAAATGGTATGAAGGTTCCGTAAAAAATGAAAATAGAATTACCTAATGACTCAGCAAACTTACTTCTGCATACACACCTAAGAAATTGAATTCAAGATTTTGAAGAGATCCCATGTTCACTGCAGCACTACTCACAACAGTCCGAGTATGGAGGCAAAACCACATCATCCATCAATAGATGAATGGACAAAGAAAATGTGTTACACACACACAGACACACACAGAAAATTATTCAGCCCTAAAACAAACAAAGGAAATCCTGCCATTTACAATAAAATGAATTAACATGGAGGTCATTATTCTAAGCAATAATAATACCACAGAATGATACCACTTATATGAGGAATCTAAAATAGTCAAACTCACAGAGAGTGGGCCGGCTGAGTGGCACATTGGTTAAGAGCTGGCTTGGGAAGCCAGCGGCCCCAGTTCAGATCCCACATAAGAGTGACACTGCCCTCTACAGCTAAGATGGTGAACAACAGCCTGGTTGCCTCTATGGCTAAGATGGTGAATGTTGCCTCTATAGCTAAGATGGCCGGTGATGGTGTGGGCTGTAGCCTCCGCTGCAGTGGGCTGCCACAGGCTGCAGTGAGTGGCCGGCAGCCAGCGTGAGCTGCCAATAGCCGCAGTGAGTGACCATCCAGAGGCTGGCAACTGATCTGCCTCATCCAGGAAGAGCACAATGATGATACCAACATGGGCCAGGAAGCAATGTCCTCCGCAACTAGACTGAAGAACCAAAGGACAGCAACTTGTCTGTTCCCCTTCCCCGATTCCCCAATGCTGTTCCCCTCCCCCAACCCCCCAATAAAATCTTTTAAAAAACAAACAAACAAAACTCACAGAGAGTGGAATGGTGGTTGCCAGGGACTGGGAGAAGGGGAAAATAGAGAGATATTAGTCAAAGGGTATAACGTTTCAGTTATACAAGATAGGTTACAGAGATCTACTTGCCCTACTTACTGTACTGGCTACTGTACAACATAGAATCTATAGTTTACAGTATTGTATTGTATACTTTAAAATTTGCCAAGAGGATAGACCTTATGTTAAGCATTCTTATCCCAACATAACAATAAGAAGAAATAAAGGCAGCAGGAGGAAACTTTTGGTTTTGGATATGTTTACGGCATAGACTCTGATAATGGTTTTATATGTGTATACTTATCTCAAAACTCATCAGGTTATATGAGTATACATTAAATATGTACAGCTTCTTACATGTCAATAAAGTGTTTCTTAAGATTAGGCTAACAAAAATAATTGATAGTGCTCCCTCTTTTTATTCTCTGAAAAAGCATATATACATTAGAATTATCAGTTCAGACTTTCATTAAAACTTGCCTATGAATGTACCTAGGCCTGCTATATATATAAATTTTTTTTTCAATTTTATATTTATTTTTTTGCTGATGTTTAGATTTTTTTTTTTCAACTTTTGTGATATAGGACTGTTGCGGTCATCTTTCCTTCCTGATTCAGTATTGTTAAGTTAGAATTTATTAGAAACATGTCTACTTTGTTTCCAAATTAGCATAGAATTATTCATAAGAATCATTTCTTAAAATTCCTACTCTATCTCTAATGATGCCACTTTGGTGATCCCTAAAACAGGATTTTCTATTATTTATTAGTTTTTATCCAGTTTCACTGTTTTTTTTCAGCGATTTTATATCTTAACTGACTCGATGAGGATTTAGCTCATTTGTACTACTTCCACTTCTTTCTGATTTGGTCATTAACCTCTTTTTTCTTTATTTTATTTTTAGATATTCCTGTGGCAATCTGTGTAATTTTAAATGATGTAAATATTTTACTTTTTTTTTAGCTGAGCCATCCTGCCACCTGTTGGCAGCTCAGCAGCAGCTCAGCTCGGGCCGGGCATCGAACTGCTGTTGCTCAGAGTTCAGTTCGCACTCTCAAGTGAGCTCTTAACCAACTGAGCCACTCGGCTGGCCCAATATTTTACATTTTTATATTCTCAAATTTTTATTAGTGCTCACCCTTTGAATGAAGTGATTTGAGATAAATGTCCTTCCTTATGCTCTTGAAATCATTACCTACAGGTTAATGGCCCTGCCAAGCAATGTAAATGACTACTATGGAATGACAGTCTATGTCCTCTGGCCTTATGTCTCCTTTCAAAGGGATCCGGCTACCACTCATATGTAGTGAAGGTTTCTACTTATTCAGAAGGAGATGGTGATTGGAGTCTCATTTCAGCAACTCACTAGCTCTATGATTTAAAGCAAGAGTTTTGCCTCTGCGGCCTCAGTTTCCTTATTTGTAAAGTGGGAATACAGCTAATCTCACATGGTTATTGTAAGATTAAAATTAGGTGACAATTGTTAGTGTGCCTAAGACTGGCCCTTTGTAGAGTAGGTGCTTAGGATATGCTATTTCCCTACCTTCCTGATAAACTTTCTGTTATTATAGCATGCTAACTTTTCTGTTTGATGACAGCACAAATGACCATGTATCAGTTAGCTAGGATTTTCAAATGACTTAGTCCATAATCTAAGTTTATAGGGATAAGTGGGCAGAGGTCTTTTCTTCGCCTACTCATATATATTGTCTGAAGTAAAAGAAAAATCAATCAACAGTAGCATCGTGAGAATCCCAATCTCTATCTTGTCCTTTAAGCAGAATGGTTTGTAGGAAGTAGAATGGTAGTTACTAGGGGCTGAGGTCAGGGAAAATGGAAAGATATTGGTTCAAGTGTAAAAATTTCTAGCTATAAGATGAGTAAGTCGTGATATATAGGTGATATATCATAGATACGCACACTTGAAAACTATATCATTTTAATAACCAGTAAATTCAATTTAAAAAATGAGTAAGTTATGGGGGTGTAATGTACAGCACTGTGATTATAGTTAATAATTCTTTAATATACTTTATAGTAGCTAAATGAGTAGGTATTCTTAAATATTCTCACTATGAAAAAAATCGTAATTATGTGACGTGATGGAGGTGTTAGATAATGCTGAAGGTAGTAATCATTTTGTAATATATAAATGTATCAAATGAATACCTGTATACCTTACACTTATGTATGTGTCAATTATATCTCAGTAAAATGGGGAGGGGGAGAATAGTAGTTAATGATCTGTTTTGTGTAAGAGACAATCAAGTAAAAGTCATGGACACTACCTCTCCCAAAAATGCACATTTGTGCATTCTTTTACAGGGAATTCTATATTTTGTGTATCCTTCAATGACTAGCTATGAATTGAGGGGTAATAATTTCTGTTAGAATCTAACAGTTTTCTTTAAGTTTAACTGAATGTCATATATTTGACAGCACTTCTCTTCAATTCCACGTAGATCAATATATGCTGAGTAAGAATATGAGTTTGAAATGGACAGTTATAGTTTTGACATTGCTATTCCTTTTGGTATCAGTCATAATGACCCAAAAAAGAAACCAGAAACAGCTTATGTGCTTAAAAACAGAGTGTGGAACATTTTTCAGCTGTTGGATGTTCTGAGGAATGTATCCCTGGTGAAGTCCCAATGAGCCTTACACTGAATACATTCCAAACTTTCAAAACTCGTTTCCTATTTTCCTTTCCTTTGCATTCTAAAAGACTTTGTATTGCAACAGCATATAAGGCAATAATATACTTAGTGTGCCAATAATAAGAGCAAAATGCCCTTTATCTTTGTTTCAAAAACAAAAAAAAGTGTTTGTTAGGCCAAAGTGGAAAAAAAATTTGTGTGTGTGTGTGTGTGTGTGTGTGTGTGTGTGTGTGTGTGAGAGAGAGAGAGAGAGAGAGAATGAGAATAATTACACCAATAATTTTGGACTAATGCTCAGAAGTAGAAGAATGTCAGACTCCAAAGTGTTCTCAAGTAGCTGAAACAATGGGATACATATCAGAAAGTTAAACTCAGAAGAAATAATTTTGAAGCCTTAAATTTTATAAAATCAATAATGAATAATTATAAAATATTAAAAGACCCTACCTTATAGGGTTGGAATGAGAATTAAATGAGGTGATATATGTAAAGATCTTTAGCAAGCACATGGTACATAGTTATAGAGTAGCTAAGATGTTATTAAATTCTAGTTCTTAAAAATTTGTGTATTTACAAAGCACTGGGCTGTAGTTTCTTTTGCTACTTCTCAAAGTATATTTTATTTTATTTTTTATTTTATTTATTTATTTATTTTTTGAGGGCAGTGTCACTGGCCCTCACATGTGGGACCTGAACCGGGGCCGCTGGCTTCATAAACCAGCGCTTAACCACCGCGCCAGTCGACCAGCCCTCAAAGTATATTTTATAAAATGAATTAAGAGTGGAAATAATTTTGCTCGGGGGGAGGAGGGTGGTTAATCTTCTCAAGTAAATTATTTGTTTTTAAGGATTTTCTAGAACCATCTTCATATGGACAGTTATTTGTTAGCTTGAAAGATCACATAAATGTAGCACTTTTGATATGAGCACAAACCATAGGTTCGTCTTGTCTTCAAAGCTGACTGGAGATAGTATCGAAGTTCAAAGACTACCCAAACGCAAAATAGGGCTTACTGGTAGAAAGCCAAACCCTACGAGCAAGAAGCTTGGCTGGGAGGGTTGTAAAAGATAGGAAAAGATGTCCTTAACATAAATAATCTCCAATTTACAAATATCCTTCGTAGACTCCAGATAATTAATAAGATTTTTTTTAAAAGACAAAAAAAATCCCATTCATGAGGGACTTGGATAAATGGTAGATAAACAATCTCACAATAACTGCCAAGTTCATCCCTAGCCACTAGATTGTTCTTTTGTGCAAACTGATGTGGTAGAGTACTGTTAGACATTTGTGTTCTTAATTTATTTAAACAAGTCCCTAAAGACTGTTATTCAGTGACTCTCTTAAAGCGTCAAAAGATCAAAAGGCAGGCTGGCTGAGTGGCACGGTGGTTAGGAGCTGGCTTGGGATGCCAGTGGCCCCGGTTCGGGTCCCACATATGAGGGCCAGTGACACTGCCCTCAAAAAAAAAAAAAAAAAGATCAAAAGGCATTATTGTGTGTGGATAAGAAGACAAATTGCCAAAACTAATACTAATCCTTTAACGTTCATTGGCTAACTGGATGGATTTAGGTCTGGACTTATCCCCAAGTCTGCTTCCTCATCTACAATGGAGTTTATAAGAGCCCTATCCCTATAGGGTGATTGCAAGCTTTAAATATGGCTTTGTTTAAAGCACTTAGCACAGTAGGTAGTACATAGAAAGCACTTGATATTAGCTGCTATTGTTTTTACCATTGTTATTGATTATTTGACTCTAAGGCATCGTCAGACCTCAAGGAAATTAATTGAGAAAACCAAATTGAGGGAAGAAAAATGTCTTAAAGCAGTAAATGTGCTTATTTTTAGATGTTCACACAAGTCAGCAGGAGCCCAGAATAAATGAAGTGTTACACACAGAAGAAAAATGAGATGCTCAAGCCAGTAGGATGAAATGAAAAAGGTCACAGTCATTTCTTGAGATAGGTGGGACTTGAAGGCAAGAAGGTTCTCCACTTCTCAGAAGAGAGCACCATGATACATGTCCAAGGGGTAGTATCAGCATGGACAACCCAAGACAATTCACCATCCATTAGTTTTTATCAGAACCATTTAAAGAAGTCGTATTGAATAATTAGGGGAGCTGTGCTAAACAGTGTTTCATGCCTTCATCAAGATGTGTGCAGTGGTATTTTCCCAAAGATTATTTATCTGTCACCTTAGGGGGCAAAACTAGGAAAATATATTGGAAAACATAAATGAATCACTAACTCTCAAAGGCTAGTTGAGATAAATATTTATATTGAGCATTTATCATCCATTTACTACTCAGTGGCTTATTATACCCACACTTACCATGTCATCTGTTCTAAATATTCCCAAGTAAGTGACTTTTCTTAGCAGCTATATAGAAGGGGTGCTAGTAGCGAACTAACATGAGACATCTCTCCATCTTAATACGTGTTTTCTATTAATTGATGCACAGTAACCTTCTATGCTGTCACAGATCAGTATGCCTGGAAGATCCAGAATCTAGTAGAAAATAGCAAGACCTTGAAAGAATGCTGCTTTAGAAAAGTGAGGAATTAATAAAATAGAAATCATAGGTGATGACATTGGGGTTGTAATAGTCACTTTTACCTTTCACATATCACATGCTTTGCCCCAAATCAAATGTAAATTGAAGCAGACAGTAATTTGATGACTACTTATTGAGCACCTACTATGTACTGGAGAAACAGTATACACTGAAACATTATCCTTATGTTCAAGTGGCCCATCATCTAGTGAGGGTACCAATCTTGTAATCAGAGATTATGGAACACTGTGGTATGTGCAATGATAGAGATATGCACAGAATCTGTCTAGAGTGGGGACACCTAAATTGTTGGGAAGCAGTCAAAGGAAGTTTTGTGGATGAGGAGAACCCCACAAATGTTATTCACTACATATTATTAGGCTTACCTGTTGTTTACACGTACACCCATGATGCATCTCTGTCTATGGCACATAAGATTTTAAATAATTTTAATATCATGCATTAAATGATCTCAACCAAGTCTTAAAGAACCCTGAGTAGAACTTAACTAGGTAAAAGTGTAGAGGAGTAGAAGGATGTTCCAGGCTAAGGAGATGAGGTGAGCAAAGGCTTGGGGCTCAGAGATAGCAGAATGAGCACAGAGGATCATAAACAACTCATTGTTACTGGAGCTTAAAGTGTTCGGTGCAGAAGATGAGGATGCTGATGTAGTCATGGCAAGATGATGGGTTCCTTGTGAACCATTGCTTCTGGTGCTTTTCCCTGCATGTCCCCCATTTCACTGATGCACGTTTGTCCACGTGAATTGTATTAGCAAGTGGAATGTAAGCAATAAGTGAAACATACCTAAATTGAGAGGAAGATTAAGTTGTTCTGTGATCCTACCAGCACTCTTTCATACTTCCATCATATCAGAAGGCAACCCACAACCAACATGTACATGAATGAAAAAGAAAGGTTTGATGTTAATGAATATATGAATATATATATATTCCATTATTAATAAATTATTTGTAGAGTCCTTTAAAATATCTAGGTTGACAAGCCTGTCATCTAAAAATAATGACCTTTTTACCATTTTAAACATTTTAGTTGGAAAAAACTTACTTAAAAGTTGCAATAATAAACATGAAAAGAACTTTCATAATTCTCTTTTTTGGATTCTTTTTTTTCCAAATATAATTGACATACAATATCCTATTAGTTTCAGGTGTACATTATAGTGATATATATATATATATATATATATATATATATATATATATATATATATATATATATGTAAATAACCCCTAAATAAATCTAGTTATCATCTGTCACTATACAAATTTATCATAATATTATTGACTGTATTTCCTATGTTGTACGTTACATTCCTATGACTTATTTTATACCTAGAAGTTTGTATCTCTTAAACCCGTTCACCTATGTCATCTGCCTCCCAACCCTTCCCCAATCTGGTGATTACTTCTTTCATTTTTGGTGGATGTTTTTGTGGTATATGAAATTCTAGTTTGACAGTTATTTTCTTTCACCATTTTGAACACATTCCATTGTCTCCTGACTTATTTTATTTCTGTTGAGAATTCAACTATATTTCTTACTGTTACTTCTTCTTTTTTTTTTTTTTTTTTTTTGAGCTGAGCCATCCTGCCACCTGTTGGAAACTCAGCGGCAGCTCAACTCGGGCTGAGCATCGAACTGCTGTTGCTCAGAGCTCAGCTCACGCACTCTTGAACGAGCTCATTAAGAGCCACTTGGCCGGCCCTCTGTTGCTTCTTTAAAGGGTGGATTTTTAAGATTTGTCTCTTTTCCTTTTGTTTCCAGCATTTTTACTCTGAGGTTCCAAGGTATACTTTTTTCTACACCTTAATCCAGCTTGGTGATTGTAGTGACACTTGAATTTATGGTTTGATGTATTTCTTACATTTTGGAAAATTCTTTGTTAACATCACTTCAAATATTACTTCTGTCACATTCTTTTTCCTCACTCTTTCTGGAAATTCTAATAACCTATATATTATATCTTTCCACTGAATACCATATGTATTTTAGTAATTTTTCATCTTTTTACAATCTCTGTATGCTTCAGCCTTTGTATTTTCTACTGACTAATCTCCCGATTTATAAATCCTCTCTTCAGCTTTATTAACTTTATCTAATTCTAGTTATTTTTCAGTTTTATGATTTTTACTTGATTCATTTTAATAGGTTGCGTGTGTCGCCTGAAGTTCCTCATCATCTCTTTTAACTTTTTGTACTAATAGTTATTTAAAAATTCTGTCTGATAACTCTAATATCTGAATCTCTACTGAGTATTTTATTTTCTTTCAAGCCATCTGTTTTTCATTTCTGTTGTGTTTTGGACATTTAGTCTAGATTCCTGGTAATTTGAATGATATAATTTTAAAAATTGTATTGAATATCAAATATTGTATGTGAAATATTGAAAATAATTCAATGGTCTAGTAATATCTTCTTTCAGATAAATTTTAATTTTGCATCTAACAGTATGTTGGGCTGGGGATATACCACTTTAATATAGTTTGTAATTGAACTGATTTCAACTGGGCTTTAGTCTTTATTAGTCCATTTCTGTTTAGCCCTTACTTCTTTGGTGTACCCCTTCAGATATGAAAGGTTTACCTGAGCTCCTCATTACAGGTGGTCCCTAAACTACAATTTTTGTTCCCCAGACCCTTGAGATCACCTAATGTTCAGCTTCAGCCTCTAAGATGCTGCTTTGTGCCCATTATTGGTATTGGGCATCTGGTATTTTTACGCCTCTGTTTGTACCTGGTACTTCTGTTATTGGCTTTTAGGTTGACAAATTGAATTGGCAATTGTCATGAGGCAAAATCCTGTCCCCGGTGTCAGCCTCACCTCCATATTGCCCTTCTTTACAGATCACGACACCTGAATCCTCACTGCCTTGATTGCTTGCTCTTCAGTACCTTCAAATATATTATTTTAAAAACTCTCTAATACAGAATTTCCACTTGTTTTCAGTGGGAAAATTGGTCCTTTCCAAGCTAGTCTGCTAAAGATGAAAGAACTGTATACCACATTCTTGTGGAGGATTTTAAGCTCATTGATTCATGTGACGTTATTAAACTATCATTTTAAAAGAAAATCATTAGGCTGATTAAATTTGGGTTATAAGTGGAAGCCCAAGATAAATTAGAGCCTTCATAGATAGTCACATTGCATTTAAATTCCTCAGGAGTGTTTTTCATTAAAAGAATTGAAATCCTTTATACAGTGAAATCTCCCATTGTAATTAAGCATCTTATTTTTGTGAATCTTGAGGGTTTAGATTTTCATTAAGTGAGGCACGCCTGTTATTTTTTCCGCTATCCTTAGCTCCATTTGAGACTTTAAAAATCTTTCTCAGTAAGCAGAGCCTGATGTTAAAAAAAAAAAAGAAAAGAAAAAAAAATCACATAGTCCTGTGAAGATTTTTAAAAACCACATGACTTTCTTTTTTAAACCAAGTGTTCCAGGAAATATCCATTTTTAAAACATGATTTGCTGACACTTCATATCTTGAATCCAAGTTGCTGATTCATGAGGTTTGAAGTTCAAAGAATTGCTTAAAGTTATAGCTTCCCAGGAAATAATCATGTTGATGTCAGAGGAAGTTTGTAGAGCTATGAGGAATTGTAATTACATAGTCTGCTGCTGTACACCACAGCCTGATAGATAAGGGACAGATTTCACAATGGAGCCCGATAGCTGAGATATTATCGATTTTTTTTGTTTTTAAAGCTAGCAATGATGTATCTCATGCTATAACGTCAATCCAAACCCACATAAATATGAAATTGCTGAGTTATGAGTGGCACACAGAGCCAATGGGTTAGAAAATGTAACTATCTGACTATGTAAAAACATAAAAAAGTACATCACTGATAGAATGAATATATTCTTGAAATAATCTTGTCATGTTAGGTATTTATAATAAACTTGACAACACCCTGGGATGTAAAGAAAAACACCAGCCAGTATATGAGGTAGTCATATTATTAAGTCATACATTCATCAATCAAAAATATAATCTTGGGATAATTTCTTAATAGTTCCTTACACCTAATACTATTAAAGATGCTCTAAAAATGTCAAATTTACCATATTTTATCTGTTGCAAATGGGCATTTTTTTTTCATTTTGCTGTCTCTTAAATCAGCACATGGGCTGTGTATTTTTCAAAATTACTCATAAATAGAGGAGGCAAAATAAATCCTACCTTACCCGTGGAGTAAACTATAAGAATAAAAGGGAAGGTTTTAATTCTTCTTTTTGAATCATGTTAATTCTGTTCATGAACCACCAGGTTGATTATCTTGGTAGGACTTTTAAGTTCAAGAAATAATTTTTGTTTTATTATTAAAAATATTATCTCAAACACACATAAAAGTAAATAAAAGAAGACATGCAGTGGCTACCTATAAGCAGTTACATTACTATTTTCTCATATTCAGAGCTATTTTTCTTTGTTGTTTTTTTCTTTTTTTTTCTTTTTTTTAGCTGAGCCACCCTGCCACCTGTTGGCAGCTCAACAGCAACTCAACTCGGGCTGGCATCGAACCGCCATTGCTCAGAGCTCAGCTCGCACTCTTGAGCGAGCTCTTAACCAACTGAGCCATTTGGCTGGCCCAAGAGCTATTTTTCTTTAAGAAATTAAACTTTATACTGAAGCTAGTTTATTCTTTCTTCTTTCCTAGGTATAGACTATTTAAGGTTAGTGACTATCAATTATATAAATTTTATTGATTTTACATATTACATATTACCTTGATACTTTTACTACATGCAAGTACCTGTGCATAATATATAGTATTATTTTGTACAACTTAAAATTATATAATGGGATGATGCCATATGCAACTTGCTTTTTCATTGTTAATATTACACTTTTCAGATTAATTTATGTGGATGTATGTGCTTCATTTATTATCAGATAAGATTCAATTTATGAATAAACTTATTTATGTTTGCTTTTCCTTAATAACAGACATTTGAATTATTTCCTTTCTTAAAAATTTCTTTTGATGTTTCATTAATTGCATAATGAATATACTTGTAGGTCTCTTTGTGCACATTTGTAAGAGCTTCTCTAGTTTGTTCATCTAGAAGTGAAATTCAATTAGAAATTACCAACTTGTTCTCTGTAGCGGTTATATAAATTTTTATCCACACCACTCTAATTTTTCATTCCCCTGACTACTCATCAACATATGGCATTATCTAAGATTTAATAAACAATAACAAACACACACAAAAAACTATACAGACTACCCTCATCATGACCATCAAACAGAATGATATTTTTAAACATAAGGACCAGAAAAAAACAAAGTCATGTACTTTATTTATTTATTTATTTTTATGTTATTTTTTTAAAGATTTTATTGGAGAATTGGAGAAGGGGAACAGCCAAGTTGTTGTTTTTCAATCTTAGTTGTGGAGGATGCAGCTAGCTCAGCTCCAAGTCCAGTCACCATCTGGCCACCTGTTGGCAGCTCAGTGACAGTTCAGCTCAGGCGCAGCTCACTGCCCCGTGTGGGAATTGAACCAGCGACCCTGTTGCTCAGAGCTCGCACCTTTAATGAACTGAGCCACTCAGCCAGCCCCAAAGTCATGTACTTTAAATGTTACACATTAGGAAAAGACTACCCTTTCCCCCAGCACACCCTCCAGGTTGGAAAAGCCAATACCTTATCTCTTATTGGTGGACCCAAACTAGCGCTGCTGGCCTTCATTCCTCCTGACATGGTAGAATTTCTCTTTGTAGCCATAATAAATACTTCATCTAGCGATATATCTAACTTATGCTTTCCCAACTTGTAGTTCAGAAAAATAGTGAGAGAAATTCTCTTGAAAAACAAATTCTATCTGGGAAATGATACATGTTCCCTCCCTCTTCTGAAATTTAACAAAGCTTGAGATAAATTACATAACAAGAAAGGCTATATAACTTTATTTAAACCAGTTTTTCCCAAACTTTAAAAACAAAATCTAACCCCAACTAATAGGAGCACACTTGAGAATACTAATCCAATCCCCTTAAAGCCTGCACTGGCACAGAATTGAATATTAGAAACCTGGGCACAAATCCAGGCATCTATCATTTATTTGTTCTGTCATCTTAGGCAAGATATTGGCTGCTTGTGAACCTCAGTTTTCTCATCTATAAAATGAATATGCAGTTTTCCTTACAGGTGGTGAAATCAAGTCTATACAAAGCACCTAGCGTGGCCCGCCCTAATAGGCGTTTAGTACATGCAAGGTTATCCTTGTATGTTCATATTCATGAGGTAGCATCATGGACTTTGTTCTCCATAGTGCAGTGTCCGTTTCATTCTCTCATACTACCCCCATCGGGCATGTGTAGGCTGTCTGCTATATGTAGAAAATCATAATAGTTCATGATTGTGTAGACCCCAGTTATAAAAGCTTTAATCTTTTCAGCCTGTCTGAACAGGACAGGCTCCAAGACTTCTTGGTTTCAATTTAGCTTCTGAAGTTTTCCTTTCACTTCTTTATATGTTGCTCGATCTGCAGAAATAGGGAATGCATGCAATATTTGATATTCATTCCATCTTTTTATACCATCAGACTAAAACTCTTCCACTCTGATCTTTTTCATTCCCATAATATTATAGAGGTAAGTGAAGTTCAAACAAGTGAAATGTAAGCATTTATATAAGGGTAGGATAATGTGGTGTAACTGTCCCACCTACTACTGTAGCTTATTTCATGGGCCGTTGACACAGACAGTCTTGGGTTCAAATATATGCACTTTACATGTGACCCAAAACAGATTATTTAGGTTGTCATAGCCTCAGTTGTCTACTTCAGTTTGTGCTGGGAGGAATGGATGAGGTCAGGCAGCCCCAGGCATAAGGCATGCTCAACAGATGCTCGTTTCTCTGTGGAGGTGTTTCCCTGTGCTCCAAAAGCCTGTTGAGCTCCTACTGTTTTCAAATCCTTATTGAGTTCAAGTTCAGTACCTGCCATGCTGATTGAAAGAACAAGTCTAGTGAGGGTCTTAGATTCGAGGATGTTACATTTAAGTGAGAAGTATATTATAATTATTATGAAACTTATACTCATCTCAATAAGGCTTATTCTCAGAGCAAATGGGAGGTGGACATCTGCATCTTTAGATGATAAGAATGATCATCACAATATTGTATTATCATTATAAAGAGCTATAATTCTTTTAACAGCTTCTATGTGCGAGGCACTGTGCTAGGAACTTTATTAGACAAGATCATATTACAAGGTGTGGTGATAATGTAGGAGGTAGAAATTTTAGAACTGCCACAACCTAATATTCATCGAGTGCAGACTATGTGATCCATGTTGTGATTAGCACCTTATCAGCTTTACTTTATTTAATACATACTACAATCTGGGTATTTACTATTACTCATATTTTACAGGTGAGGAAACCAAGGGCTAGACAGATGAAGCAGTTGTCCAATGTCATGTTGATAATAAATGTTGAACCAGAATTTGAATCCAATTGTGAAGCCAGCTGCCTCCTAAGTATTCTTGCAAGATGGCATCCATAGTCTTGGTGCTTTTTTTCACAGTCCTGCATTGGCCCACCACTCAGTCTCATGGACTTGGGGAGTGGATTTAGTTTACCCCTGAGGAAACTCCATCTTTCGGGTTGTAATTTCAGTTTGAACAAAATCACAAATATATTTAAATGAACTCCCAAGGACACAATATATTTCCCTGTAGACACTTACCTGAAAAACCAAACTATTTTAAAGATTGCTTCATCTCCTAAAAAATGAATGTTGAGACCCAGTAAGGGGAGTGAGATAGATGACATCAAAGACTAAGGTCTTGGGGCTGGCTGAGTGGCACGTTGGTTAAGAGCTGGCTTGGGACGCCAGCTCTGAGCAGCAGGGTCCTGGTTCAGATCCCACATAAGGGCCAGTGACGCTGCACCCTCTACAGCAAAGATGGTAAACAATAGCTTGACCTGGAGCTGGGCTGCTGTGAGGCACCAGTGATGGCGTAGGCTGCAGCCCCTGCTGCAGTGGGCTGCCGTAAGATACCGAGAGTTGCTGGCAGCTAGTGCGAGTGGCTGGCAGCCGGTGTGATTTGCCAAGAGCTGCCATGAGTGGCCGTCCAGTGGCCGGAGACCAATCTGCCTCACCCAGGAAGAGCATAATGATGATTTTATTGGGGAATTGGGGGAGGGGAACAGCGTTGGGGAATCAGGGAAGGGGAACAGACAAGTTGCTGTCTTTTTGTTCTTCAGTCTAGTTGCGGAGGACGTTGCTTTACTGGCCCATGTTGGTATCATCATTGCGCTCTTCCCGGATGAGGCAGATCAGTCGCCAGCCTCTGGATGGTTGCTCACTGCGGCTATTGGCAGCTCACGCTGGCTGCCAGCTACTCACACTGACTGCCTGCTGCTCATTGTAGCCTATGGCAGGGGCTGCAACCTACACCATCACCAGGGCTCACACAGCCCAGCTCCAGGTGGAGCTGTTGTTAGCTGTAGAGGGCAGTGTCACTGGCCCTCATATGTGGGATCCGAACCAAGGCCGCTGGCATCCCCAAACCAGCTCTTAACCAATCCAGAACTCGGCGGCCCAAAGTTACTCCTTTTTTATTCCCTGGAAGCTGAGAAATGAATTCTGATTAGTGAAGTATGTAAATAACCTCACATTTCATTTATCTACCTGCATCCATTTTCCTGTTTATCACTTAAAGACCAATCCTATTACATTTTCAGATTCTTGAAGGGTATTGAATAATGTCACCCAAGAGCTTCTCATACTCATCTTTGTAGTCTCTATGTTATAAAGAGAAAAAGCTAAAGCTGAGACAGTTCCATGGCTGGTGTCATTGCTGGTTGGAAGTGGTCACCCAAAGTTTGACTCCAAAGTCCATCCTCTTTGCATTGTAATCATGTTTTTCAAATTGATTTTTATGAAGTGCCAAAGTATGATGGCTCTGCTGACATGTACTTGAGGTCTGAAAGATACATCAATAAATAGGTGATAGATAGATAGATAGATAGATAGATAGATAGATAGATAGATAGATAGATATTAATTCCTGGTTTTAGTTGTTATTATGTTCTTTAAAAAACAAAGGAACATATTCTTAGTTGCCTATGACTACCTCCTCGCTGAGAAGTACCAAAATATATCAGAATCCATGTCTGTGTTGTATTCTAATGGCGTTGATGTCAAGATATGCCAATTTATTTTTTTCTAAGTTTTCTGGTGAAATAAAAAAAGAAAAAGGAACAGAGTTGGACTTAATTAGAAAATTGTGCCTCTCTTCCTAGTGAAGGACAAATGATATAATTTAGGTTATGAAAAAAGCGTGCTTGAATCGAGGAAAGTAGTAGGCAAATCAAGCCTCAGCAAACCCAACTGTAAAGGATGCCACATTTCCTTGAGCCTGTATCTCTGTAATAAGTACCGTGATTCACTTTCAGGAAAACAACTGGATAATGTTGCTTTAGTGGTTTTACAATTTTATTCTAATTTTTATTCATAAATTTGATTTCAGAGTTGGATAAGTTCTAGACATATAAGATGTTTGCATAGTCTTCTCTTTGTTCATATTAATGGCATATCATATGAAAAAAAATTTCTAACACAGGGTTGGGGGGATTCCATGATTTTTTTTCTTTTAAAATAGGGTATGAACATTGATCAAATGTATGAAACACTATATATATTTGTTAGTTTGTTTTAGCAAAAACATATATAGTGCTTTGCAAATACTACTAAATCTCACCACTTCTAAGATATTCTCCCAACCACACACAAACACACATTTAAACTCTCCAAAATCAGTATGTAATTCAATGCCATTTTTTCCCCCATTGATGCTTAAAATAGCGGTGCCTCTAGCATATTAGACTAAAAAAATGCTGATAGCTCATTTAATCCTCATATTAACCATTGTAGAAGTATCATTATCCCCACTTTTGAGGTGTGGCAACTCAGATATAGATATATCAATGAACTTGTCCAAGGTCAACAGCTACCACATGGTGAGGTCAGTCTTCCCATCAGGTGGTATAATTAGAGAGTTCCTGCTCTAACCAAGACAACTACAATGCCTGCAATGAACATACTGTTAATAACGTACAAATTAAGTTTCCCATTTGTTATTACCAATTGTTAACACTTAGCAAATTGCATACTAAATTGGCTTAATTTCTGATTAATATCCCCTGACATTCTTACCAAATACTGCCACTGTCATTTTAAGACTGGAAGATTGACAAGTGCATGACGCACATTAATCTCAGAAGTTACAACTGGGAATTGAGTTCCTCTGAATTCATAATGTGATAGAAAATGTTCTGTCTTCACCAGTGATTAATTATATTAACTGGGTCCATTGTCATTTTCTCATTTAGAGTTTTCAGTATGGGAAAGCAATGGAGTGAATATTACATACAAAAGAGAATAGCCTTCAGAAGGTTTGGAACACAAACCTTGAAGACCCACTAGAGAATTTCCAAGGGTGATAGATGTGCAAAAGCCACATCTGTCATTGAGAACAAAGGGAAAGGTTACAGTTTATTGTAAGGTCTTCGATGTTTGTTTGTGTGTGTGTGTGTGTGTGTGTGTTTGTGTGTGTGTGTGTGTGTGTGTGTGTGTGTGTGTAACTTCTTGGCTTTCAACAACTGACAAAGACAGGGGGGCAGCTTGAGAACATGGCAGAATCAGATGTCTTCATGTCATATAGAAATAGCCATTTGTGTAAACCCTCTTGAATGTAAACATGTACATGAATTGCCATGATTTATTGAGATAATGCATTGGTCCATGGGCATTTGTGTGGTGTTTAAGGAAAAAGAAATTCCCCCACTTGGTCCATGTGGCCTATTGTTTCCACTTTTTTTTACATATTTGCAAACTAAAGTAACACCAGTCATATATTGTTAAAACCAAAGTTTATTTTACAATTGCTGTGCTACTCTTGCATATTTATTAATACAGCATATCATTCCTTGAGGATATTATATGTTAGCTTCAGACATGGTATATCAGTTAACTTTTATTGTTAACACCCCTCACCCCTAAAGCCTAGTGGCTCTAAAACAACACCTATTTAGCCCATGGATCTGCAGATTGGCAGTTTGGGCTAGCTTTAGCTGAATAGTTATTCTGGTCTCAGTTAGTCTCACTTATTTATGTTCCTGTGGTCAGCTCTTGGGTTGGGCGGGGATTGGCTTATCTCACACAGACTAACTGATGACAGCTCATCTCTGTTCCATGTAGTCTCTCATGTTCTGGCAGCTTAGCCTGCAGTTTTCACATGGCAGCTGGGCAGGTTCCTAAAAGACTGAGTGAAACCTTGCAAATTTCTTTAGGCTTAGCCTCAGAACTGGCACTCTATCATTTCTGCCTCATTGTTTTAGCTAAAACTAATCACAATACCAGCCCATATTCAAATAGAAGGTATATAGACCATCTTTTGACTGGAAGAGCTGCAATGACACACTGCAAAGAACAAGAACACAGGAAGGGATGGGGAATAATGGCCGATTTTGCAATCTACCACACTTATCTATCCTGTGAGCTGATACTGTTTTTTTAAATTTTATTTTATTATTACTATTTTTTTTCTGTTCTTTCCTGGTACCATTTTTGGGTTTATTCTACGAGAGCATCTACCCTTAGATTTTTATTTTTTTATTTTTCCTGAGAGGGAAGTTGAAGAACACAAAGACTATAATTTACCAGATGAGACTCCCTTTCCAGAATGCCTTGTTACCTAATGGTACCTATGATTACCTGATATCTACAAGTAATTCCATCCTAATTTCAAGCTCTTCTTCCAACCCACCAGACTGGCTGACAAAGTATACAAAAGGACTGATTCAAACGTAATGGGAGCTCTATAGAAGATGATAGAAGATGAGTTATTGGGGGCAGTGGAAGGAATCTAGGATCTGGTAGTTCAGGAAAGAGATGTCTCAGAGAAAGCACAGTTATCCCCAGCCATAGATTAGACAGGGAATAAATTGGTTTTATTTGGCCTCAAAATACTGAGCTAGTACTAAGAGGTGGAAATTACAAGAGTCAGGTTATGGCTTATTATATGAGAAAAATATTTTAAACCATTAGGGCTTTTCAAACCTGAAAAGGGTGGTGTCAGATAGTGGTTAACAGCACAGAAATCTGGAGTCAGATGGGCATGAGATCAGGCCCTGTCTCTCATGCTTCCTATCTGTGACCTTGGACCAGTTTATTAACCTCCGTCATCTAAAATGGGACTAATAAAAGTTTGTACTTCCTAGTGTTATTATGAGGATTCATAATAATAGATAACATCTATGAAGTTTCTCATCGCAGTGGCTGGCAAGATAAGTGCTTAAAAATGGTTAATAGTGAAAAATAAAAATATCTATATGCTTGAGACTGACAAAAGGCCTTTGTAAACAAACAGTCAGTGAAATACCACAGAATAAAGAATATTAACACTTACATGCATTCTGGGTAAATGACACTTGTCTATGCTATTGGAGATGTTCCCCACCCTGTTACAATCGTCCCTCACAATTCAGAAGAAAAAAAAAATCTGCTTTCCCTTCTGTCTATAAAAACACATTATTACTATTTTCATCCAGGGCTAATTACCATGGATTGTAACCTTATTTTCTCTTGTTGGAGTAATCGATCATTCTCAGTGTGCAAAGATATCTAATTCCAACTATGACTTTATCTGAAAAATCATTATTTTAATGATCACAGAAACTCATTTTCTTCCTTTTTGCCAACATCATTCTTCACCAGACCATTGCTTTAGGTGACTTAGGAAAATCAATTGAAGGGAGAAAATGCAGTGTCCATAGGAGGTCAAATAATGGTGGATGGTGCCCAGAGCAATAGCTTCTGATTACCAATCTCCTACAGTGGGTTTGGGGTTTGGAAACAAATCATTCAGCCATCAGTCACCTTATCAGTTTGTTTGTAAACTGGGGCTATTTGAGTTATGGGCATTTCAGATCTTTAGCTCTGCTTCTAATGTGCTTGGGAGACTTAGATGAAAGATGCTAATAGCATTACTAGGAAGGGAGGTCATTTGAGTGATCACCTGCTGACTTTTATTAATGTAGGCTAGCAATTGGAAGAATTCAGGTGGAAGAAAACTATCCATTTCCCATGTTCAACAACCCTGCTTGAAGGTGAAAATTCCTACTTCATACCAGTAAGAAGCTATCATAACAACCTTTTGAACAGCAGTAGCTGCAATTCTGAATATATATATATATATACATATATTTATATTCTATATTATCATATAGATGATATATTCACTATATATCTCTATATATTCATATTCAATATATACCATATATATGATATGTTATATTATATATTATTATTTTCTGTATATCATTATATATCATCTATCACATATATAATTCATATATATTTGATTAGATAAGGTGGAAAACAATTTACAAAGGATACTGGAAAAACAGCGTAATTATCACATAGTCCTAAAGGTCACTTATAAGAAGTAAAACACTAAAATGGAATTGCTTTAACAATACTAGCCAAAGGATTGGATTTCATGAGTGTAATACCTTCTAAGACTACTCACCAGCTATAGCTGCGCTCTAATACAGCCACACTGACCGATGTGGTAGCTACCAGCTATAGATGGCTACAGAGCACTTAAAATGTGGCCACTTCAAATTGAGATATACTGTAAGTGTAAAATACACACTGGATTTTGTAGTCTGAGTACATTGACAAGATTGAAAATACCACATTAATACTTTTATGTTGGTTTTGAAATATTTTGAATAAATTTGGTTAAATAAAATATTTAATTTTCAAAAGATTCTTTTCACTTTTTAAAGATAAAAATTAAATTACATATTTAACTTGCATTTGTGATTCACATTTTCTTTCCACTGGGTAGTGCCAGGCTAGAGTTACTCAAAATGAGGTCCTCAGACCAGTGGCATCACCATTCCTTGGGAGCATGTTAGAAATTCAGACTCTCAGGCCTTGTCCCAGATCTATTGAATTTGAATTTTCATCTTAAAAGAGTACCAGTTAATTCATATGCATCCTGAAGTTTGAGAACCATTGGGTCAGAGTGCAGTGGAGAGAGTGGATTGAGGAAGGGGGAAAGGGCATCGTGAGAGTTTTCAGTACCCATTTCATCTGTAATTGTCGTCTGACTTCAAGCTTCTTTGGTGCATCCAGCTTATCACTGTCCACATACATCTGTCCATGATTTCATAATGGAAGTAAATGGGAAAAATGTAATTCAGGCAGCAGAAAATTTACCATATAGTCAACTTTTAAGAGTAGCTTTTTGGAAAGCTGGATTTTTTTGTAGGCTAATTTTGACTAGCTTTTTGTGGGTCCTGCTTGATGATAATCGAAGGGCAGGGCCAAACCTCCTTCCACACGTGAGGCTCAACTTTGAGGTGAGAAAGGTCTTCCTTGACCACATCCTCCCTCTTCTGCCAGCCAATCTCTGTCAATCGCGTTAACGTGCCTGAGCTTCCTGGCACTTTCATCTCGTTGCCATTCTTATTCTTCTTAGCATGCTTATTGTCTACCTTCTTTGTTCATAAGAATACAACTTTCAGGAGGGCAAGGCCTTTTTCTCCTTCACCTCTGCAATGACTCCTGACAATTACTACAAATTGTTAGGCCATACACCTAAGGGAACAGCCTCCTCAAAACTGCCACCAACTGTATGTTTGAGGGTTCCAAGGCCACCCCACTTGTGGTCAACTGGCTACAAATTTGGGCATTCCCACTAACTCCTTAGATTTGATCATTCTCTAAATGATTCACAGAACTCAGGAAAGTGCTGTACTTACTATGACAGTTTTATTGGAGTGAAAGGATATAAACTGGAACCAGCCAAAAGAAGAGACCCATAAGGTGAGGTCTGAGAGGGTCTGTGATGCGAAGACTCCATGTCCTTAGGGACATGTCATCCTATTGGCGCATCACTGTGTGACAATAATATTCCAAGTATAATGCCAACCCTGAGATTCAGTATTTAGAGTTTTTCTTGGGGTTTCATTATGTAGGCATGATAGATTAAATCACTAGCCATGAGGGTGAGCTCAGTCTCTTTCCCCACTCTTTTCCCCCACAGGTTGGCTGATATCACATATCTCAAAGCCCCAGTCTTCTAACCACCCGCATCTTGAGTCACTCCTTAGCTTAAACTTTCCAGGAGGCTACTACAAGTCACCTTATTAGCATGAAGTCAGGTGTGGTTTAAGGGGCGCACCATGAATAACAAAGACACCCCTATTACTTGGGAAATTCCAGTGGGTTAGAGGCGCCTTCCCAAAAACTGGGAACAAAAGCCAGTCAAGTTCTTTTTGACACAGGAACCTCTGTATCCCTGACACCTATAATCTCTCTATCCCTAATGGAGGGTAGTGTGTACTTTTTAAATATTCGGATAATATTTGAGTTCCCAGTGTCTAACATAGAACCTGGCATTAAGTGAGGGCTTAATAAAAATTTTGTTGCTGGAATGATTATGCTTTTAACTCTTAAGTTAGACATACCGTCTCAGAGTTTGGCTAGAGATTCAGCCTTTCTAATGCCTCAGAGAGTTGCAGCATTGTTACACAGAATTAATTACAATAATGGAGGTGAAGTACATAAATCTTTTAAGATTTCTTCTAATGCTAGTGCCATGCTAATGGAAGGAAATCAATTGTATAAAATGACTGAAAATGGTATTTAAGGCTTTTTCTCTTGTAATTAATTATTGGCAGTTTACTCTCATTATACACTTCCAGGAGAAAAAACAAATCAAAACAAACAAACAATCAAAAAATACTGGTTATTAATACTTCAAAAAAACTCCCATAGGTTTACTTGTTTGTTTTTTTTTAAAGATTATTTTGGTGTCCTCCAAAAGAACCTTGCTCTATTGAGAAATGGTCATTATATGCTTTTATTGATTTCCAAATTATTGGTTGCAACACCAAAAATGCTACCTTTGCTTCTCAGCAGAAGCAGAAGCAGTGAGGGGAAAAAAAATACACACAAAAAAGAGGCAGCCAACCAAATGGGAGAAGATATTTGCAAAAAACACCTCTGATAAAGATGCTAATATTTAAAATGTATAAGGAACTCATATAACTCAACAACAAAAAGACAAACAATCCAATTAAAAATGGGCAGGCGACATGAATAGAAACTTCTCCCAAGAAGACATACAAATGGCCAACAGATATATGTAAAAATGTTCAACTTCACTAGCTATTAGGGAAATGCAAATCAAAACCACACTGAAATATCACCTCACACCTGTTAGAATGGCTATCATCAACAAGGCAAATAATAACAAGTGTTGGAGAGGAACCTTTATACACTGTTGGTGGGAATGTGAATTGGTCCAGCTGCTAAGGAAAACAGTATGGAGGTTCCTTAAAAAAAAAAGAAAGAAAAGAAAGAAAGAAAAAGAATAGAATTACCATGTGACCCAGCAATCCATCTCCTAGGTGTCTATCCAAAAATTGTGAAAACCTTTATCCATAAAGATATATGTGCTCCGATGTTCACTGCAGCTTTATTTACAGTGATCAATGCATGGAAACAACCAAAGTGTCCTTCAATAAATGATTGAATAAAGCAGATATAGTATATCTACACAATGGAATACTATTCTGTCATAAGAAAAGGTGAAATAGTGTCATTTGTGACAACATGAATGGATCCTGAGATTATTATGCTAAGCGAAATAAGTCAGACAGAAAAAGTTGAGAACCATATGACTTCACTCATATGTGGGATATAAAACTGAAGGCAACAAAGGAATAAGATAAAGAAAAACTCATAGACACAGACAACAGTTTAGTGGTTACCAGAGGGTAAGAGGGGGAGGGAGAATGGTAGAAGAGGGGAAAGGGATCAAACATATGGTGATGGAAAGAGAGGTGACTCTGAGTGGTGAGCACATAATGCAATATAAAAATGATGTATTGGGCTGGCGGAGTGGTGCATTGGTTAAAAGTTGTCTTGGGACCCCAGCTCTAAGCAGCAGGGCCCCGGTTTAGATCCCACATTAGGGCCAGCGACACTGCATCATCTACAGCTAAGATGGTGAACAACAGCTCGACCTGGAGTTGGGCTGTGGTGAGTCACCAGCAATGGCATAGGCTGCAGCCCCTGCTGCAGTGGGCTGCTGTAAAGTTACGATGAGTGGCCGGCAGCCAGCGTGAGCTGCCAGCAGCCCGTGTAAGCTGCCAATAGCCACTGTGAGCAGCCGTCCAGTGGCCAGTGATCGATCTGCCTCACCTGGGAAGAGTGCAATGATAGTACCAACATGGGCCAGTGCAACGACGTTCTCTACAGCTAGACTGAAGAACAAAAGGACAGCAAATTGTCTGTTCCCCTTCCCTGATTCCCCAACGATGTTCCCCTCCCCCAATTCCCCAATAAAAATCTTTAAAAAAAAGATGATGTATTATAGAATTGTACAATTGAAATCTATGTAGCTTTGTTGACCATTGTCACACGAAGACATTTAAAACAACAATGACAAAGAAAACAGGAGTTTTCAGTTTAAATAAGATTAAACTAGGCATGACATTGACTAGGTGACCTAATGTAAATTCAGAATCCTCAGTGATTTCTGTGATGGTGAAGGGAGTTGGCAGAAAATGAGAGGGATGTAGAATCCAGGATGGGACCAGGCTCACAGGGAGTTGAAGGTTTGTGGTTTGGGGAACAGCTCCCACTGTTTGTGAGTCTAGGTCAAACCTATTACGAAGTTCAGGAAAAAAAATAAATGAGCTGGTGCTTTTATGTTCATAAATCTACAACCCTGTTCTAGTACCTGCTAGCCAAATGATTTGCTACCTAACCTCTTGACATCAGTTTCCTCATCTATAAAATGGGAGAATAATCCCCACTTGAAAATAGCATGTAGCTGACAGGGTTGTTGTAAGGGCTAAATGGGCTGGGCATGCAGTGTCCATAAAGTGTGTGGTACTAGCTGCAGCTCCACAAACAGTTCTCTCCTTTTTAATCTGCACGTTTTCTCATGTCACATTCTTAACACTTGAGGGGTGTGAACGATGCAAACATTTTTTCTAGAAAATCCATGGTCTCAGGGTTTTCTTGAAAGGACCCCGTTTATCAGGAGGTCTTTAGATAAATCTGGCAGACAATTTCAAACGCCCACTCTGCCTCTGTTGTTGGGATATTTCTGATAAATGTTTCTTTCTGCTTATCAGTGTTCACATATGAGACTTTTCTTTGTGCATGTAGCCAGTAGTTCAAGATGAAATGAAGTGCAGGCACAGGAACCATGGCCCCATGTGGATTGTTTGGCCTGAAATTGTACAGCCTTCACTTGTCCTTTTATTTTCAGAAATGACCCTTCTTATTTTCCTGCTCATTTCCACAGAGAACTTGGCAGAACTTGATTCACTGGTGGCTACAGTCATTGGGCAAGTTTCTTAACCTCTCTGAGTTTGAGTGTCCCTGTCCATCTGATGGGGATGATAGTTCCTGCCTTTCCTGGTGTGGGAATCAAAATGAGAATCCTGTGCAGGGTGTCCCGCCGGGCCCTCGACTGTCTCAGAGAAGGTCTCTTCCTACTCAGCTCTCCTATCAAAGGAACACAGGTTCTGTCTTGGACACTGCTGACTTTCAATGTCTTGGCTCTTGACATTCACATTCAGACAAAGTCATGTGAATTGATGGCAAAAGAAGCCACGTTATCTAATGACACTTCTTAAGGGGTCTGTGATTCCCTGTGAAATACTCTGTAGACATCCTTATATCCGTTAATGTGCAAGCTAGTGTAAGTGGCATATTAGGTATAGTTAGAATATGATTAGGAATTTATATTCCAGCATGGCCAGCTAGCATCATTACTAGGAAAGTTCTATTCTAAAGGTGTTTACTGCAAGGGCTTCCGCTATCTTTATTTCTGAATAACCCAAACATTTTGCTGATTAGCCTAATAAATGTGTTTAATGGTGAAACTAATTGCTGTTAATCAGCATAATGGTTCATAGAAGTGAGCTCTCATTTGTGAAATTAACAGAATTTAGATTATGTGGCTTGGCTGAAATATATGACATATATGGTATTTTTGATATATGGTATTGCATTATATCTATATATCTATATCCATATCATCTACATCTATATATCATATGATATTTTAGACAAGCCAGTATATATATATATATATATATATATATATATATATATATATATATACACACATACATAGACACACTGGGGATGTCAAAAAATGTATACATGTGGACACTTTGGTCCACGTTGCTCAAGGAGTAGTTTGCCGTAATCAGAAGTGTCTGGACACTGATGGTAACCACTTTGAGCACCTCTAGTAATTGCAGAAGTCAAAGGCTACCTTTATTCATTTTTTGTTACTGGTATATATTGAGTACTACACTTTTAATACAGATTCCTGTCTTAAAATGTGTATACCTTTTTTTTGGGCACCCTCTGCATATATATATATATATATATATATATATATATATATATAGTCCCAATGGGTATATAGGGATTAACTAAAATATTCTCTCTACATTTATACATAATTTTAAGTTTCCATTTAAAATAATCTAGTGAAGCCTCCAATCTGAATCCTTAGGGAAGGTGTGAAATGGTCCATGAAATGGTCCTGAGTCCAATTTTAGATTTCTGGTGCTGGTGCTGACATGAATGTAACTCATATTATCTCCTAAATATTGTTATATCTGCTTTCAGTAAACCTTCTGACAACCTACTGGTCAGAACTTTTAAAAGGACACTGACCTGGGGCTGCAGCAATTTACAGATCAGTTCTATGAACTGGTTTGTCCTATTTGTTCAAAAATGTGTGGCTATGGCAAAAGTTGACGTGAGACACGTTTGTGTTGCAGCTTGGTAATGAAATTATAGGCAAGTAGCTAACACTCACCGACTTCAAGCCTTCCGATAGCAGTGGCAACCAGCAAAACAGGATCTCAGAATTGTGTACAGATTGGCTTCTGTCAGCTCTTAGCAGCATTGCTGAGACTGGAAGGGCTGACTGTGAGGGAGCTGAGCTTGGGAAATCAGGGAGTGACAGGTGGTCCCACATTGGACTTGACAGAGACTACCACTCATGATGGACATGGCCTGTAGCTGCTCCATGCAGCTGACTGAGGGAAGTCTAGCATGGTGTACAAAGTATAGCACTGCTAACAAGGAGCAAGTTGGGGGCCAGTGGGGGTGGGGAGTTCATGTTCCCTGGGAGCGTAATATCAGGTAAGGCGGCAACAGGACCCAGAACCCCATCAGAAGAATGCACGTTATTGGGAGAGAAATCCTACTAGCAAGAGGAAGGCAAGCGCTGTGCCCCTACCACTACTCAATCACCACCTTTGGTTTTTGAAGGAATTTGTAGGGCATAAGGTGGGAAACACAGAGCTGGGACTTGTTACTAGAGTCAAGGTTCAAGGTGGTACTTGTGCTCATGAAAAAGGCAAAAACTCAGTTCTCCTTGGGTTGTCAGGTCAAAATGAATGAATGATGGTGAGCCATTGAACTAGGTCTCCTAAAATCCCACTCTGTCTATTGATCATATCAGTCAATAGGGACTAAGGGAGCTGAGGGGTGAAGATAGGCAGATTCTATTACGAACCTGCTCCCAATTGTTTTTCTTCCACAGACATCTCATAGTGTAGCTAAATAATTTATTTATTGGCGTGTTAGTTTGTGTTTTCTCTCTCGGCAGACGCCATTCTTTTCAGACTTTGTGTTCAGTTCTTTTTGTTTCAGAGAGGTTATGTCACTGAAACAGTAGCATACATTACATGCCAGATTTTCCCTTTGGGCTTCTGTTTTTTTTTTCCTTCAGGATTAGTCTTTGAAAAGATTATGCATGACCAAGGGAGATGCTGACAAGCTAAAATGAGAAATGCCCCCAGAGAAAATAGAATAGGGGGCTGCAAAGCCTGTGAACAGTGGGGACCCATGGCTTGCTCCCTGATATTTCTCTGGGGAAATAAGTCTCCACAGGAAAGGAAATTTGAAATAAGCAAAAAAAGAGTGCTAGGCGATTCCAGTGGAAAACTATGCATCTTACATTCTGGGTTAAATGATTCTTGCCTTTTAGTGCCTTTGAGCTATTTTGCAACCCAGTAAATTATAACTAATAGTAATGCAAAATAATTCTTGTCTGTATACATGCAAATAAATTCTGTCCAGTGGGGGATCCATCGACTTGTCTCCCCACCCCTTGCATCTGTTTATAAATTCACTTCAATATCCTTTTACTCCATATAAATGTATGCTTCTTTGACTTCTTCAAACTTGTAATATTCACTAATCCCCTCATTAATAATGGATTAAATAACATCTGTAACATGTATTCAGTTTATACCTGGTAGAGTCATGATTCTACCTTTTATGAAATATGGACATGAAACGAGTAGATCTGGGCAGTAGCCCACAGGTGGCCTGGTGTAAGCTTACCTAAGCCATGTTAGCCACTTGATTATCATTTTCTTTTGGCAAATATCTAATTGTCCCCAGTGTCTAAAGGCAGGGGGTTGCTAGCATCCTCCCCCACAACCTGGCTGGCAGGCGGCATGGTTTAGTGACAGACAGTCTCAGACAAAGAGAATATGCCACTTGTAGAATGTTGGTAAACAGCCACAAGAAGGACTAGGTTCCTGAAGGCTCAGTGAAGTACCCACTTGGTCATGATGCAGATGCACTGATATTCTCCTGGCTTGATCAGCTGGCCTTCTGGTTGGTTTAAGTGACAAGAGTTCTCTGTGAAAGAGGAGAGAGGCAGGACCAAACAGATCATGTTAACCTAGGAAAGCAAAGAATAAAGCCACTGGCTGGCCAATCCTTAAATGTTCATCATCCAAGTCCTGGTTCCATCTTTCTAGCCACTCATGTGTTCAGCTCTGTGCATTTCCCTAAGAAAAGTCCATGGTGTCACCTCTTATGCTACTTAGCTACTTAGCAAACCCTCTGTTGCCAATTTAGATAAAGATATTTGAAACACTTTCCATGGCGACCCTTCCTGGTTATGTCTTTCATATGTTGAGGTCTGTAAAGTGTAAAATAAAACTAACCGGCACACACATGCATATCACAGTTTTTGCTGACATCAGTTAGGGGAAGTTTCAGAAAGGTTTTTAAACAGAGGAGTGATATGGCCAGATGTGTATGTTAGGACAATGTATTACGACATTATTGTCTATGTGAATCTACTAAGGAATTGAATAAAATGCATGCTATATAATCCAGCGGTTCTGGGGTGGGACTGTGATCTTCAATCCTAACAAACTTTCAGGTGATGCTGATATCAGCTGCTGGTCTCTGGATCACACTTTGTGTAACAGGGTTTAAAACAGGGATCTGCAAATGTTTCGGTAAAGGACCAAGTAGTAAATATGTTCAGTTTTTTAGCTCATATGGTCTCTGTTGCTACTTGACTATGACATTGTAACATGAAAGCCACAATCTACAATATGAAAATGAATGGGTGTGGTTCTTTTCCAATAAAACTTTATTTAAAATATTACCAGACAAATGTTTGGATTAGGCCCACAGGCCATCATTTTAAACCATCCCTGGTTTAAAAACATCATTCCGGGGGCAGCCAAGTGGCGCGGTGGTTAAGCGCTGGCTTGGTATGCCAGCGGCCCCGATTCGGGTCCCATATGTGAGGGCCAGTGACACTGCCCTCAAAAACAAAATAAATAAATAAATAAATATCATTCCGGCAGGAGTGTGTAGATGGATGGAAAAGTCCTCAATTTTAATAAAATAAAGCTTAACTTTTCATTGACACATTTGGAGAGGATTATTTTTTGGTCTGTTGTGTCCGGGATATGACAGTTTTTGTTAGTAACATTATCAGGGTTTAGGAAAGCCCAGGCAACCTTATCCACCCATTAATCATGCAAAATTGGAAAAGTTTTATATGAGGTTTCAGGTTTTGTGGGAGGGGAGATTCTCATTTCAATTTGGCTCTCCTTCTACTGAAATCTGAAAAAGATTTGTTTTTTACATTAATTGTAGTTTTTTGAATTACAAATTGTGTGAAAGTTATTAAATAATTGTCTCTTTTGTAGGTGATTTGGTATATTCAAGAACAATCAGCAAGTATTAGGTGTCTGTGGTAGGCATTTGTGGTCATAAAGTGAACTTGACAGACATATCTCAAACTTGACAAATGTTACTGGAGGGAATATAAAGCAAATAGTATAAAGGTTAAATTATATTGTGATGCAGTGTTGCACCATTTGAGCCCTACAGAATAGTTAAAAATTAGTGTGACAATTAAAAATTTAGGAAACCCTAGTTGCCTATTTCAGCATTCAGTGTAAGGGCACTTCACCCAACGCCATTATCAAACCTATAAAAATGAAAACACCTGTAATAATGTTTAATGTCCAATTTACCTTCAGATTTCCCCAGTAGTCTCTGTAAAATCTTTTTGTGTTTGGTTTTGAAATCAGGATCTGATCAAATTTCATACATTGTATTTGGTTGTTACCTCTTTTAAGTCCAGTGTTCTCAAAATCTAGCCCCTTGGACCACCAGCATCATCAACCTTATCTGGGAACTTGTTTCAAACACAGGTTCACAGATTAGACCCCAGATGTACTGAATCTGAAACTCTGGACATAGGATTGAGCATCTGTGGTCGTGATTGTGATGCATGCTAAAATTTGAAAACGCTGCTGTTGTGCTGTTTTGACTTTCTCTCAGTCTTGACTGCATAAAAGACCCATCTAAGCATCTTTTAGGAAGACCCAACATCGACTGTATGCCAGGCCAGTTAAATTAGAATCTCTGGATGTGAAACTTAGGTATCAGGATTTCTGAAGCTCCTCAGGTGTGTCCGCTGTGCAGCCAAGACTGAAGGCCCCGTTTTAGTTCCTGTTCACCTTGAACTGTCCTCCTATCCTTTTATTTAATGGCGTTGATTCTTTTATTGTAATTGCCTTGTAGAAGGGCCCACGATGTGTATACATTTGATTGCATGCATACTTTTTGCACCTTTATTGCCACCTCCACCTACCTACCCCACAAGTCAAAGAAATGAAAGTGGTAAATATGTATCTTTTCTAAGATCGTCCTAAAATAGTTTTGGGATTGAAGATTCCTTGGAAGTAAAACAGATCATGTTTCAACCATTCACTTGTGTTGTGTTGTATTTTTTGTTGTTGTTTATTTCAACCCATTGTATCTCCTCTCTGCCACCTATTTGTTCTGTCGTCTGAGGCCAGATTATTACTACTCTGGCTTTCAATTTTATTTTTCATTTCCAAGTTGATTTTGTGTGGAGCTAGTCTTTAGAATTTTGCCCTTCTCCCTCTGGGTTTTATCGGCTATCAGCTGATAGCATGAACTCATCCATTTCACTTACCTCATTCTTCTGTTTCAAGCTGTGTTTATTATTAGAGGATTTGTTTTCAATATCTCATCGGGCCATCTTGTGTGTGGAGTGGAGCCTTTGTTCTCCTAGATTTTTTGTTTTTCTCCAGCCAGTCAGTACAGATTTGCTTAGATACAAGTTCTGAAAGCTATCTCTATGGCATCTGTCCTGACAGTTACACTGACTGTTTTTTTTTGTTTAGATTTATAGGACAAAGTCTGTTTACAGTTAGTATGTTTCTGCATTCTCACAGAAATCTCTGAGTCTTAGCAGATTGACCCACTTTTTTTTTTAACACAGGATAATATCACAGCAACTCTGTGATATTATACAATGCATGTCACCTGCATATGAAAGTCAGTCAAGACATGCATTCTGCCAGTTTTCATCCAATAAAATAAAGGTAGTTGAACATAATGCAATGGGAATTGAGGGCCCTCATGAGCCAGTGATGACTGTTATGCATGCAGAATTAGTAAACTACAAAATAAAAAATAAAAAATAATTCTTTCTTAGTAATAAGTAGTGTTAAAGGGTAATTTTTGTATAACAAAAAATAGAGTCATGACTCTTACAGATATAAAATTAACATTTGTTAAAGATTTTACTTATTTTGCTTAGTATAATAATCTCAAGATCCATCCATGTTGTCGCAAATGGCACTATTTCATTTTTTCTTATGGCAGAATAGTATTTCATTGTGTACATATACCACATCTTCGAGAACCATATGATTTCACTGACATGTGGGATATGAAACTGAAAACAACAGAGGAACAAGACAAACAAAATGAAGAAATAAAAACACATACACACAAACAATAACTTAGTGGTTACCAGAGGGTAACGGGGAAGGAGAGTGGTAAATGAGGGTAAACGGGATCAAATATATGGTGATGGAAGGAGAACTGACTGGGTGGTGAACACACAACGTGATATATAGATGATGTATTATTGAATTGTACACCTGAAACTTAAGTAATTTTACTAACCATTGTCACCTCCAATAAACTTTAGTTAAAAAAATGAAAAATGAAAAAGATTTTTCTTAATTCATTATTAATGAGTGAGCCAAGAGTTGTTATAATAGGCCCACAGAAGAAGTCTAAGAAGTACAAATTTATACAGAGTAAGAGAAGGTTAAAATTACTGTACAAATGGATACCAAACTACTTTTTTCCCATGGGAAAAGTGGTGAAGTCAACTGAACCGCTACCAAAGAATTTATTTCTAAGTCTATGGATATGATGTTTTTTGCAGCACTATCAGTTATTTATAACTGGCGGGGCTAGAATGTAGCTCAAGGGCAATGGAAAGATAGAGGCAGGTATCGCAGGAGAGTGTGCTCAAAGCATTGCAGAGTTTTGCACTGGAGACACTAGTAATTCTTTTTGATATTTCCAAGTACCTTTACAGAAATAGCATTTTTTAGAAACTTGATGACTTACAAAACACTTTAAAATATATGTTTTTGAGCATCACCTGAAACTTGTCAGATAGGTTGGTGGTATCTTCTCAGAGTTTACCTTGGGGGGCTGAGCTATGAAAGCGCCTCCCATGGTGCCTGGCACAGAGGGTAGGTGCTCAAATATTTGTACTTGTTGTTAGGGGAGCAGCATTGGTGGTGGTTAAGAAAGAAGACTCTGAAGTCATGTAGATTGTCCCTCACTTTCCTCATCTATACAATGGGACAAAACAATACCAATCTCATAGACTGACTGTGAGGAGCAAAATAGCTCATTTGTATACAGTACTGAGGACGAGTGCTGGTTCAGTGAATTCTGTCTGCTGTTGTTATCATGTGGTCAGTTGTTACAGGCCAGGTCCAAAAACAGCACCATGTGTATCCTCTGCCAGAGATGGTGCATTGGGAAAGGTGACATGTACTTTCAAATTTTATTTTGTTCCTTTCTCCATTTTAATGATCAAAGTGGTTTGTGGAGTCAAGTTTCATATTTGAACCTGGGGAAGTTGAGAGTGGTACTTGAATGGGTATTTTGTTCTGACACTTCAACTCAAAAGTTGGAGGAGGATTTGTGCTGTCTTCAGCCATACCCGAGCTATGTGAATGCCCAATCTTCTTAGGGAGATGGAATCTGAAAATAAATGCTTCTGAGCTTTCAGGCTGACAGTTCAGTGGCATGAGGAAGACTAACAAGAGCACAGCAGAATGCCAATGTCAGGTCTTAGCTATGAGCTTGTTTACTCTCTCACTGCAGCTCTGTGAAGTGACTGTTGGGTCCACTTACAGATGAGAATGTGGCCCAAGGAAGCTAACTGATCAGAGCTTGGATTTGAATGCTGGTCTGTGTGACTTCAGCATGTGACTACAAGTTCTCCTGTCTCTTGCTCAATGAAGTAGGTTCCAGTAGATTCTAGATAAATTATCAATGTGACGAATAAGGGCTAAAGAGTAAGATAAGGGCCTAGTAACTAAACACACTTCATAGAGTAAGAGGCTTAGCTGATGGTGATGGGACCATAACTTTGGTGAGAGAGCAGGCTTTGGTGCTAAGTCTTTTAAATGTTGACCTGGAGCTCCTTAAATCCCTTTGGATCAGGAAACAGCCAGGCCTGGTGGGGCACTGACCCTGTGAGAGGAGCCCACACAGTCTTAGCAGAGCTGGCTGGAGGTCTGGAGAAAGCCAGATAGTCAATTCCAGGTTTGCAGAGACTGGCGTGGGGAGTCTGCCTTAGACCCCAGCACTCCTGGCACCAAGGATGGAGCTCAACAGAGCCCACTATTATCTTGGCCCTTAGAGCCCTTGGCTCTTAGAGCTGGGGCACAAATGTAAGATTTTCTTTTCCTAAATAAGTGTGTTATCATACATAGCAACATGTGCTATCTCTGCTGGTGTTCTAACCTGGTATGTTTGATGCCAAACCTATGTGTGTCTCCCTATGACATTCTTGCATCTGTATTAGATTCCTAGGGTTACAGTAACAAAATACCAGAAACAGGTGGTTTAAAAAACCAAAACAAAACAGAAATGCATTCTTCCAGTGGAGTCTAGAAGGCTGAAATCAAAATGTTAGCAGGACCATGCTCTCTCTGAAGGCTCTAGGGGAGGATCAGACTTCTGGTAGCCCCAGAAGTTTCTTGGCTTATGAAGCATAACTCCAGTCTCTACCTGTCTTCACATCGCCATCTTCGCTCTGTGTCTATTTTTCACGTGATGTTTTCTTCTCTCTGTATGTCTGTACCCAGATTTCCTTCTTCTTATAAGAACAACAGTCATATTGGGTTAGAGCCCATTTTAACGGTCTTATTGTAACTTGATCATTGGTAAAGACCCTATTACCAAATAATGTCATATCTACTGGTCCTGGGGGGATTAGGACTTCAACATACTACCTTGGGGAACACAATTCAACCCATAACACCACTTATTCTTTTTCAGACTGCCTTTTATTTCCCAGGCTAAAGGTTTGCAAATTTGGTAATTATTTGTTCTTTAATCTATACTTCCATCCTTCCAATGGGAAAAGACCTTTAGTAATGACCTACTGTGTATAAAGCATGGAGTCTGTAAGGGTAGATGCAAGCAGACAGGTACCCAACTTTTCTGAATCTTCTAACTGAAGGAGAAAGAGACAAAAACAAGTCAACAGATGAAGAAAAGAATCTCAAATTGTATGTAGTATTATGAAGGAGAGAAATAGGGGTTGAGACAGGGCAGGGAGGTGGAGGTGATAGTCCAGGGGAGCCAGGGGAGATTTCTCTAAGGAGAATACAGCCAAAGTAAGACTTAAAGGATGAGAAATGATGTGCATGGGAAGCTACAAAACCCTGGCCCAGACCAGAGGTATAACAATCACACAGGCCCTAAGGCAGGGGCCAATATGGCACATTCGAGTGGCAGAAAGGTGACTAGTGTGGCCTGGGAGTTGGGGTAAGGCAAGAGACAGAGCTGGATATTTAGGCAGAGACCAGATCTTGCAAGGCCATGGAGAGAAATTTGAATTTTAAGTTATGCTAACAGTAGACCAACATGCTCTCATAAAGCCAACAACACACTAATGATAAAAATTAGAATTTTAAAGCATCTACTCTTTGCCAGACTTGCAACCAGGGGTGCTCACATATCATGCTATTTCATCCTCACCACAACACAGAAAAGGAGATATTATGATGTCTTAGAGCATTTGTTTCCTCTTATGTTTATGAAATATGTAACCTACTCAGGACAAAATACTAGGCTCTAAGGATGTGTTAATAACCCAGGCCCTCGAGTAGCAAATAGTCTAGTAAAAATGGCTGCTAAAAGATGACCACACGAGGAGCTCAGTGACGGGGCTGCAGCCTCACAACCACTCTGGGCTTCAACTTACTCCACGTGTCCAGTGTGGATGGAAGTCATAGTTTCCTCCTTGCAGGGTGGCGATGAAGATTAGAAGAGTCAACAGGTGAGAAGTGTCTGGGACAGGTAGATGCTCAATCTCTGGAAGTTACTATTCAAGCCTTGATTTTGCTGTGAGTGACAGCTACTCACACAGCTGCTGAGAGAGCAAGCATCCTCAGGGAAGGGGAGGCAGGAAAGGCTGTGAAGAGGAGGGTGAGCTGAACCTTGAAAGAACAGTGGGTATTCCTCAGGCACACAAGGAGGAGAATGACAAAATTTGGATTTCCATTAAGCCCAATGCATTAGAATCCTTATCATTGAAATTAAGTGTGAAGAACCAAAGCATTTGTGGTTTTGATGAAAAGAGGCTACACGCCATAATTTGATGTCTGAACTTTGTATGATGCTTGGTAAAAGATGCATTAGGTTACCACTTACCAGTCACCATTCTGCGTATCATTTTAGTAAACATGAGAATTGTATAGTAAAGATAGGCCCATTCAAGGACTTTCTTCTTCCAAGAATGTAGTATTGCCTTTTCTTTTTAAAGAAAGGCACATGTGAACTTGCCCTCTAGTGACAATATTTTGTATTTCACTCAGATTCAGAAAGTAAGCTCCATGGTGGCTTTCAACAATGTAATTTTCTTTTTATAAGATGGAGGTTTGCTATGAGTATAACTCTACTAATGGACAGGGAAACAGTGACCTCTATGAAGTGTCTATCATGGGCTGGTGTGGTCCCTTGAGGGTGATAAAGGGCATCATCCTGGGGAGATAATAGCCCAGATTTTAGGCAAGGTACTTACACTCAGCATATGGGCTCCTCACCTCTGAAATGAGTTTAACAGGAGGTATTTACTTCTCTGTTACCCCCACTAGAATATAAGCTCCATGAGGGCAGCCATTTTCTATGCTTCCCACTGATCCTCAGTACATGGAACAGTGCATGGCATACAGTCAGCACTTTGTCCACATGGTGGTGGAGGAATGAACGAACCATAATGAGTGGAGGATCGAAAGTTATGAAAATATCTATGGTGTGGTCATCTGCATGTGGGTATTCTTTCTTCTCTGGCTATTATCATTTGGCTTTATTTTGTCCTAGTTAGACTTATTTCTCTGGGCTGTTTTCTTGCAATGCTTTCTTCGGATGTTTTGGGAAAAGTTTGGAAGAGACATAGAGAAGAGAGATTCAAGGGTTGGACAGTTTTGGGTCTGAGAGACAAGGAGTCAATTAGTGGACCCTTCCTCCTTGTTGATGACATTTCATGTGTAATTCTTTCCTATATACCATCCATTTATTTCTCTCCATAATGTACGTTGGAGCTAAGTCATGGGCACAGGGTACATGCTGAATCCTGAACCTCTAACTGGGTCTGTTTCGTCTCTTTCTACTGTTCAGTGTCCCTAATTCAGCAACATCCTGGGCTTTCAGGAAGGATAAACAATTTTTTTTTGGTCACCCTATTCATAATTGTTTTGTTCCTTTCACCACAGGGTTCACTGCTCATTTCTGCTTTGAAAGGCAGCACCTGGGACCACAGAGATAAAAGCAATATGATTGAGCTTTTCCCTGCTGATGGCTGAACATGTTTCCTACTTACAGTTGAAAAATCATCATCATCCTCAAGTGCCTTTTAAATGGTTCATGCTACCAAATAAGGGTGAGCGAGAAGAGGAAGGGAGTAGTTCTTAATGCATTTTTAAAAGTCTTAAGAGTCTCAATCCTTCCTGAAATAGTAACCCCCTTGGAGATTGGAGAATATGTCTTTAAAGTTCTTGCCTGACATCTCAATCCCTCAGAGTTTTATCAAGTTGGAGATGACGGTCAAAGATACCCTCTGAGAGGTAAGGGCGAAGAACGGATATTGATTTATCCTTTTAATCCATGACGTTCTCCATCTCAGAAACAAGTAATGTTTCCCTGTGGACCGAGGATGAAGTCCAAACTTCTTAACCTTACATTTAAACGCTTTTGGAACCAAGCACCAATTTATCATTTTGACCCCATCTTCCAGCATCCTCTCTGTGGTGTTCCAGTCAAATTGTCCCCCCACTGGTCTCCAGCTATGCTTTGTGCTCTCGAAGTTTAATTACATTTTCTTTTTCTTTTTTTTTTTTTTTTGGTTAGAGAAGGATAGAATTTTGAATTTTGATCTGAAGAAATCTGAAAAGTACAAAACAGAAGGTGGCATTCATAGTTCTATTTGGAAGTAAACCTTGTTGGTACTTGTCATATTACTTCCAGTGTTTTTAAATACATAAGTCTGTGTAAATTTGCAATTAATTACAAAAGTGATATAGGAAATGCATTCTCCAGAGACAGGATATTACAGATAAAAGTAAAGTTTTGTTTGACTATGCCTGCAATTCCGATTCCCTCTCACCTTCCACAGAAGTGATCACCATTTTGGTTTTGTTGCATATTGTTAACTTAATATATGGTATTATTCTATGTTTTTGTTAGTTCACATAAATAGCATCATATGGTGTATATCATTCCATAATTTGTTTTTTTTCAGTCAACCGTATTTGTTAATATCTAGCCAGATTTTTACAAGTAGTTCAAATTCATTGTCCTTTACTACTCCCTACGGTATGTTCTGCATATCCATTCACCTGATAATGAGCATTTGGGGTGTTTTCACATTTTTGCAAAGCTGCAGAGAAAATGAATGTGATTTTTCATGCACATGTGTAAGTATTTCTCTAGTGTGTCCAGCAGCGGAATTGGGTCATTGTATCTGCCTGCTTTCAGTGTTCATGGAAGCTTTTATTTGTTTATATGCCCAAACAGAGGGGGCAAAGAAATATATGTCTCAGATGTTTTTCTCTCTTCTCTCAAATTTCACAAGCCTGGGATTTTCCTCTCTTGTGGAAATCTGTTTATCCAAATTCAGTTGAGGTAACATATATTGGATAGTCCTCTCATTTTGACATTTACTCTAGATTTTGACTAGTTTTGTTTTACTTGTTCATATCTCTGCCTGTAAATAAGCTTAGAAGATATGCAGCCCACAAGCTCTTTTGTAGTCTGAGGTACCAAGCCTAATCTCTGGCCCATGGTGTGTACCAAGTATCACCAAGTCTAGTTTTGCTTGAAGTTTAGATTCTAAAGCCAGTTGAAAGGTCCACATCCAGGATAGTCAAATTCATCCTCGATTTTCTTTGTAATTGTCTATAATATGCTATCTTTGAATAAATCATCTTTAGGCAGTTGTTTCCCCCTACCTAATCAATTGATTAAGTATTATACCTAATCAATGCTTCTTTGCTTAATCAACAGATAGAGAAAATGGACATTTGTGTGATAAATATACTGTAATTTTAAACACATTTCATTTAGCAGGTGAGATACATGTATTCCTTTTGTGAAAGACATGCAGGAAATGTAAGTAATGGCGGATAGAGCAGATACATGCTTTCATCTCACCCTTGTGGTGTTGAGACATTTATGCTCATTGCCAGCATCAGAAGGAATCACCTGCATTATTTAAAATGCCTCCCTTTCATCTCCGCCAAACCTCGACATGCACACCTGTACTTGGTGAGCTCTGTGATGTGACCTCCCTGAATATGTTAAATGACACTTGGATGAAACAGGTGATCAGTGCAGTGACAGGAGCAGTTCAGCTCCTCGAAAAGAGTGAGACTGAACCCAGCACACATGGCAGGAGGGTAGCTTTCCTGTAATCAATCTCCTAATACTCTCTTGGATTTGACAGAAATAATTAGGTCCCACGCACTGTTCTAAAGGTCATTTTCACTCTGCTGTTGTGGGGACCATTTTATTGAAAAGCTTCAGCAGGCAGCCTTGGTGGGGAGTTAGTAATGGAGGGGAAATGGTCCTGAACATGTACAGGCATATTCCTCTGTGCCTCGGGCACTCCTAGACCTAATTTGTTCTCACAGTGTGGGACAGATTGCTCATTTATGATTTTAAAATTTAGGTTTTATTTTTATTTAGGTATGGCAAGGCTCACAGATCAGGAGACAACTGCATTGAAAAGATAGTTTATTACTTACAGTTCCCAAGAAGAGAGGGCATATCACAATACGGTGAGGGAAGTGATGGGAAGTGCTGGGAGCATAGGTCAGGAGGCTGAGGGAAATGTGTAGAGGAGCCTCTATGGTGATTTTTGTGGGGAACAAGGGGTGAAGTGGGCTATACAGAATTAGGATTGGCTAGTTTGAATCAATTAAATGGGCTCTGGAGTGGAAGGGCTGTCCCCAGTTGTCCTGTACCTGGCCTTGAGGCATTGAGGGCAGGTGGATAGTAGCCTGGAATCTGAGAGCCAGACAAAGAAAGCACTGGGAGTCTGGGCTCTGGGTTGGTTGATTTGCATATGAAAAGCAAGTTTGCAGGCAGTTGTTTGCTTTCTCTAATTGTCTGACCCTGAGTTTCTCCAGGGTCAAGACCTCAGATGTCAAAGGGTAAGAATACAGAAAATGAAAAGCATGGGTAACATAATGATGTATAGCAATATCTTCTTAGATGTGACTTGGCCTCAGGTGTCCACATAATATGTTTTGTGCCTGTTGTGAGTGGGACGTGGCTATCAAAGTAGCAGTTTCATATACGTTTGTGTCTTTCCACAACGTCAGACTTTATTAGAATAAATCCATGGATCTAGTCCTACTGACTTGGTTTTTCACTGGTGTTAACCATGTATCTAGCCAGAGGATAGACTCTAATAGTCCAGGTAGAGCGGTTTCACTCAAGAGGGGCTCATAGGTTTGAAAGCAATAGGGTTAGGCTAGGCGAACAGTCTTATGAAAGAATGAGAGAGAGAATCTGGTGTTCAGCCTACAGTGCTGGGTGCGTAGCATCCACATCAGGACGGGCTCGTGAGATGGTCAGGCGGCAAGGCTTCAAGTGCTCCATCTGGGATGAGGGCAGATGCGGCTGTTGGCTTGTCAGTAAAGGCCTGAATGATGAGCCATCAGAGAGCTTCTGTTTTTATGCTGAAGACTGGGTGTGGTGCATCCATCTGCAGTCCTATAAAACCATCCAGACAGTCACACTCCACCCTGCATCTGGAGTTATCTGGTTAGGACGTTCACTGGGTATACCCTTCGTGTGATGCGCTGCCATGACCATCACTTTGTGACTGACATAACTATTGGAATTATTAGAGTCCATTTTGTGTCCAAAATTAATGCTCTATGCAGTACCCTTCTATGAAGGATTAAATAAATTGCACACCAAAGGAGAATTGTGAAATGCCACACACTGAGTGTCAGGGATGGAGATGGAGGAAAGGCTAAGGGGAGCCAGCACACACCATAATACCTACACAGGTCTGGCTTCCCTCTAGCATTTCCTCTACACTAACTTGTTATAATGTTGAGCATCACTTACTCCTTGAAAAAAAACTGGTAGTTTAATCTGCAGATTAATGTTAATTTGTTACCTCTCTTGGATAGATATTTGAATTTTAAATGCAAAAAAACAACTGACCTTTGCTCTCAAATTGACTTCCTCTGTTAGGATTCACAGGTTCGTGAAATGACATCATCATCTGCCCAGAGAGCCAATCCAGTTGTTTGGAAAACAGCTTTGACCTTCCCCTCTCCCCCCCTCCCCCAACCCTCCCATCACCTTATGGGATTCCTCACCAAATGCTGACTATTTTTGCCCTGAAGTCTTTCTCAGATCCATATGTTTGTCTCCACTTCCTCTCCATTAGCTGACTTCAGCATCATTTTTTTTCCTTATCTGGGTTGTTATAACTTTTAGACAGTCTCTTTTCAGGAAAAAAAGGAGAGAAAGCACAAATCACCAAAATTAAGGAATGAAACCAGGACATTACTTTCAACCCTATAGAAATTAATAGAATGATAAGAAAATGCTATGAAAAAATCTGATACTAACAAATTAGACAATTTAGACAACATAGACAAATTCCTAGAAAAACACAAATTACCAAAAGTGTCTCAAGAAAAAATAGAAAATCTGAATTGATCCATGTCAAATAAAGACATTGTATTAGAAATTTAAAAATAATAATAACTCTTCACAAATAAAAGTCTAGGTCCTGATGTCTTCCTTGTTGAAGTCTATCAAACGTTTTTTGTGTTGTTGTTTTTTCCTGTCTCAAGGGAGATTCCCAATGCTAAACACACTTTTTCAGCAAAAAGAAAAGGAGGTAACACTTCTCAAATCATTTTATGATGCCAATATTACCATGATACCAAAGCTAAAGACATTACAAGAAAACTACAGACCAATGTTCCTCATGAACACAGACACAAAAATTCTTAACAAAGTTGCAAATCGAATCTATTACTATATAAGAAGGACTGTATACCATGACTTAAATGGGTTTTTCTCAAAATCATGCTTGTTTTAACATTCGAAAATCAATTAATGTGATATACTGTATTAATAGAATAAAGGACAAAAAAACGCATGATCATCTCAATACATAGAGAAAAAGCACTAGAATAAAAATCCAAGACCCATTCATAATAAGAGAAAAATGTTCTCAACAGATTTACAAGGGAAATTCTTCACATTAATAAAGAATATTTATGAAAACACCACAGCTAACATGATTTTTAATGATGAAAAACTGAATCCTTCCCTTATAATCAGAAACAAACAAGGCTGTCCAATTTCACCACTTCTACTAAATAATGTATTGGACAGTTTAGTACATAAAAGGGAAGAAAAATAAGTTAATGTTATACAGATAGGAAAGAAAGAAATAGAACTATCATTATTTGCAGGTGGCATAATCTTGTATGTAAAAAAAATTCTAAGAAATCTACCAGATGACTACAATTAATAGGCATGCTTAGCAAGGTAGCAGGATTCAAGATGTGTAGGCAAAAAATCTATTGTATTTCTATACGCTAGCAAAAAATATTGAACCTGAAAATGAAATCAACAATCCAATTCACAGTGGTATCATGAGGAACAAAATAAATAGGAATGAGTTTAACTAAATAATTAGGGCAAGACCTGTACACTGAAAACTATAAACATTGCAGAAAGAAATTAAACATATAAATAAACAGACAGGTACCATATTAATGGATTAAAACATTCAATGTTGTTAGTATGGTGATTCTCAAATTCATCTACAGATTCAATATAATCACAATTAAAATTCTATCAGGCTATTTCTGACTAAGATATGTCTTGGTGTTGATTATTCTTGGTTAAATTTAACAGCTATTGTGTCGGCCCTTTTAATATGTACATTCAAATCTTATGTTTATGGAAAGGTTTCTTATATTATTGTTTTAAATATTCTGTTCCATTGTTTTCTTGCTTTTTCTTTTTTAGGCTCAATTCCACTCTTTTTTTAGTTCATATTTTTTTCTCAGCACAAACCCCATTCAAATTCCTCCCCAAATACTCCTCCTAAATGGAGCAAGCTAGAATGTATATGGAGCAGTGTCTGATGTCTCCTTAACTCATTTGCATGCTCCTCCTTACTTGTAAATGACTATCCTAAAGACTAGTGATGGTATTCATAGCATTTCTTGCCTGTATTAGTCAGCTAGGGCTGCCTTAACAAAATACCAGAGACCGGTTGGCTTAAACAACAGAAATTGATTTTCTCACAGTTCTGGAGGCTGAAAGTCCAAGACCAAGGTGTCAGCAGGGTTGATTTCTCTTGAGGCCTCTCTCCATGGCTTGCGGATGGCCACCATCTCACTGTGTCCTCACACGGGCTTTTCTCTCTGCATAAGCATCCTTGGTGTTTCTTCCTTTTCCTATAAGGACACCAGTTCAACTGAGTTAGGACCCCATTTTTATAACCTCACCTAACCTTAACTACCTCCTTAAAGGCCTTAGGTCCAAATAAACTCATATTGGAGGTTGAGTTTTGATATAAGAATTTGTGAGGGGGACACAAAAATTTGGTCCATAACATTGAAGATGCAAGTCTTCTGGTAAAATTCCCATTATGTTCTTGACTTGCCTTGCTTCTGTGATTAAAAGAACACTTCACTGCTTCCCGTTGCCTCCTTATTCCTCAGGAGAGTTTATCAACTTTCCCCTAAATAGCTAACATTTACCCTGCTTTTATTATGTGACAGGCACTGTTTTGAGCATTATAAATGTTCCAGCAATATTGAATCACTTTTGTTAATGTGGTTTTTATTTCTAGCATTTCCTTTAGATTATTTCTTAGCGTTCTCGTCTCTATTTCCATTCTCTTTCTGTTCTTACATGTTGTCTACTTTTTCTATTAGGGCTCTTATCATATTAATCACAGTTATTTTAAATTCTCTTATAATTCCAATGCTTGAGTCTGATTCTGATGCTTGCTTTGTCTCTTAAGACTGTGTTTTTCCTTGTTTTTTGGTGTGCCTTATAATTTTTTGTTGTTAGTGAACGTCAGGCATATCATACTAAGTGCTAGTAATTGAGATAAATAGGCCTTACTGTGATATTTTTATGGTAATCGGGCTGGAAGCTGGCCTACATTTAATACTTTTTGCAGCTATAGATGCCAGAGGATTGAAATTCCTCTAGTATCCTTGTTTTGTCTTTTTTTTGACTTTAAGCTTTCCTAAATCCACCACCTTAGAGAGTTTTCATCTTGCAGCTCTTCCAGCTATAATACACTGATATTAAATTGGAATCCTAGGGCCGGCTGAGTGGCACGTTGGTTAAGAGTTGGCTTGGGATGCCAGCTCTGAGCAGCAGGGCCCCGGGTTGGATCCCACATGAGGGCCAGTGATGCTGCTCCCTCTACAGCTAAGATGGTGAACAACAGCTCGACCTGAAGCTGGGCTGCCATGAGTCACTGGCAATGGTGTAGGCTGCAGTGAGGCTGGCGGGCAGCCAGTGTGAGCTGCTGTGAGCCACCATGAGCATCTGTCCAAAGGCTAGTGAGCAACTGCCTCAGCCAGGAAAAGCGCAAAGATAATACCAACATGGGCCAGTGAAGTGACATCCTCCACAACTAGATTGAAGAACAAAAAGAACAGCAACTTGTCTGTTCCCCTCCCCCAATTCCCCAATTAAAAAAAAATCTTTAAAAAAAAAAATGGAATCCTATTGGTGTGGTGATAAGATGTGGGGGAAGGGAACATGCTATATATAGTCTTCTGAGTAAGTCTCTGTAAGTCTGTGTCCCTGGGCTGTGACCTTCACAAATGTTTATTTAGTGGTAGAGTTCTTTTATCCTCCTCTTCCTACTCTTTCCCTGGCTGCAGAGTTCTAAATCAATTTCCTTGAATTCCCTGAGCCACGTGACTAGGTTTTTAGCCCTTTGCGTGACACAATATGGTGAGATAGTAGTTGAGTGGGAGAAATGCCCTTCTCCAAGTTGATATAAAGCTCTGAAAATATTTTCCCCTGAAGCGTAGGCCTTTGTTATACACTTACAATGATTACTCTTTCCCTCCCTCTCTCAGAGCCAGGCAGGAGAGAAGCTTTCTTGGAACTGTACCTTGAGAACCTTATGGGGTTCCAGGAAATAAAGACCAGGAAGTGTGCTGTCCCTTAAAGGCACAGAGGGGTGGTGGTGGAAGGCACATGAATCCTCACAAATGAATGTCTAGGCCCAGATGACTTCACTGGTGGAGTCTATCAAACATTTAAGGAAGAAATAAATTTCAATCCTAAACAAGGTCTTTCACAAGAAAGACGAGGAGGAATGCTTCCTGGCTCTTTTTATGATGCCAGTATTATTGTAATATGCTTAGCCTCTAGCAAGCCATCAACATTACTGTGTGTGTGTGTGTGTGTGTGTGTGTGTGTGTGTGTGTGTGTGTTTCTAAGAGTTTGCGGCCGTAGTGCCTTCTGCTCCAGGTGCGCAGATTTTAGCATTGACTCTCCATATGCACCTGACTCTCTAGGTTTCAGGGTGTGTTTTGGCAACCTCAGTTCTCTGATGGGTCTAACAAAAGTCACTATTTAGCTGAGCCATCCTGCCACCTGCTGGCAGCTCAGCAATAGCTCAGCTTGGGCCAGGAATTGATCTGGCGACCCTGTTGTTCAGAGCTCTCACTCTTGAGTTAGCTCTTAACCAACTGAGCCACTCGGCTGGCCAGAAGCCACTGGTTTTTACCTATCTTTCTCTTATTGTAAGGATAGGAATGATGACTTCCAAGTTATTCTCATGTCAGAGTTGAAACTGGAAGCCCACATACAGTAAATGAAATGATTTAATCCTCTAACTCAAGGAGGCAGGTGATATTATCTCCATTTTTCAACCAAGGAAACTGAAACCACATGTAAACAGATTGTTTCTTTTCCCACCAGGATACAGCTAATCAGTGGTAAAACAAGGTTTTAAATAAATTCAACTTCTTTTCTTTTCCTGAGTAACTCTCATACATTCCTTTTTTCCTATATGATAGATTCATTCCATAAATTCCTCCTTTGAGCACTGGCGCCTGTTCAATGCCCACTGTTTTCTAGGGGAGTTTTAAATATAATAATGTCTGTAAATGACTTAATGCAATACCTGGCATGGAGTAATTACTCAGTAAATAATGGAAGTGGAATCTGTAGTTCTTGCTATAGAATTTACTCCTCACAGTGATCATAGGTGGTAGACTTTTCCAGGTGCCGTTTTACAAAAGAGGTAGGTGCCATCCCAGGCATTCTGATGTAACTGGGCTGAGATGCAGCCTGGGCATTGCAATTGTTAAAAGCTTCCCAGGTTATTAAAATACAAAGCCAAGTTGAAGAAGCCCAGCTCTAAAGGCTTGTTGGTCAGCCCCATTCTATTGGTGCCATGAGAGAAGGGGGACCTTATGTTGCCAGATCTATTTGTCCTTTTTTTTTTTCCAAAGAAGAAATTGGAAGTTTGAGTTATAATGTGACATTTCCTAATTCAATGTTGTCTCAACCCTTTTTAAAACAGTATGTAGACTCCTGGGAGCTTAATCTCAGACTGATGATTTGCAACCAGTGTGTTTGGAATCAAGTCGGAGAGATCAGTGTTGCCTGATTGGCTCCTGATTATATTAGACCAGTGGTTCTCAAAGTGTGGTAGGAGGGGCCTGCAGCAGTAGCAGCACCTGGGAACTTGCTAGAAATGCAAATTCTCCAGCCCAAGCCCAACCTACAGAACCAGAAGTCCTGGGATAGGGCCCAGTATTTATGTTTTAATCAACCATCCAGGCAATGCTGAAGCACGTTCAAGTTTGAAAAACACTGGATTAGATTATTTTATCATTATTTTTTCTCTTCCATTCCACAGTAGCGGAGAGTACCTATGGAAGAGAACAAACAACACAATAATCAGAACATCAAGATTCAACTCAGCTACAAGTCTGCACAAATAAGGAGCTGCACAAGAGTCAGACCTCTTCTTGAAATCTGATTTGGAGTCCAAACCAGTAAAAGCTGGGCTGATGTGGTGGCACTTTAATTTGTTCGGGTCCCACCTCTGCTATTTGCATCTTGGAAGCCCATTAAATCAGCGTGGTGCAGGGTCTGGATGAAGCCCCTTATCCTTTCAGCTATTTGAACTACAAAGGGAGGGGAAGAAGGAGTGTGACTATGGTTACAATAGGAAGATTATTTATGCTATGAAGGATGTAAGCATGGAAAGCGGTTTTTACAAGTTGAGTAATAACATTTTAAAAGGGAAAGTGATATGGAACCGTGGAATCCATAGTCCATAGTTTGAGTGTATTCATTTCTTATAATAGATTAAATATGTACATATGTGCAAACATGTACATACACACACTCACGTAAAAACATATATGGTATTTGGAAAGTGGGAAAAGTATGTGGAATATAAGAATTATGGGTAGTTGATGTAAACCCTTCAAACCAGAAGAGATTTCAGGGTATGGAATGAAGACTGCTCACAAACTTCCAAAACCAGATTAGAATATTAATTGGGAGATGACTTGGGGAATGTTGCCATTGGCTGACCACAGCCTGCGGGCATGGTATTGCACAGTGGTTGGCTACACATGTTTTAGATCCAGATAACCAAGGGTTTGCATCAGGTTTTCTCTGAAAAGTGTTTGGGGCTGGGCAAGTTAAGCACTAAGAATAATTCATGTAGCTTATTTGGGAAAGACAGAGGCTAGACAAAAATTATAGGTGTACAGAGTGTTTCTCAAAAGTAAGTTTGTGGGCCAGCCGAGTAGTGCGGTGGTTAAGAGCTGGCTTGGGATGCCAGCGACCCCCGTGCAGATCCCACATGTGAGGGCCAGTGACACTGCCCTCTTAAAAAACAAAACAAACAAACAAACAAAAACAAACGGGGAAAATGTATCAGAGTCTGGAATTAACTTGAACCTGACTAAATTGAACATTGGAGCATGAGTGAGAATTAGCGAAGCCAGTGGCTTTCCACATTTGGGGAATATCTCAGTCTCCTAGAGTACTTGTCAGAAACGCAGAGCTCTGGTTAGATGCTTACATAATCCCTGTGCTGTACACCTGAAACTAATGCAAAATAATACTGAAGGTCAACTGAAGTGAAAAAATTAAATTAATAATTTTAAAAATTAAATAAATACAAAAAAAAAAAATGCAGAGCTCTGACTACCTGCAGCTTCTCCACCACCAGTCCCTAACCTTTGCCAAACACTAATTTAAAAGGGCAGCAGCACTATCACCCTGATTCCAAAACCAGATAAAGACATCACAAAAAAGGAAAACTACAGGCCAATCTCCCTGATGAATATAGATGCAAAAATTCTCAATAAAATATTAGCAAACAGAATTCAGCAATATATTAAGAAGATCATACATCATGATCAAGTGGGATTCATCCCTAGTGCGCAAGGCTGGTTCAACATCCGTAAATCAATTAATATGATACACCACATCAACAAAATGAAGGATAAAGATCACATGGTCATTTCAATAGATGTAGAAAAAGCATTTGACAAAATCCAACAGCAATTTATGTTAAAAACCCTTAGCAAAGTGGGAATACAGGGATCATATCTCAACATAATAAAAGCCATATATGATAAACCTACAGCTAACATCATACTCAATGGGGGAAAGCTAAAACCATTCCCCTTAAGATCAGGAACAAGACAAGGCTGTCCACTTTCTCCTCTTTTATTCAACATAGTGCTGGAAGTTCTAGCCACAGCAATCAGACAACAAAAAGAAATGAAAGGCATCCAAATTGGCAAGGAAGAAGTAAAATTGTCATTATATGCAGATGACATGATACTGTATATAGAGAACCCCAAAGACTCCATCAAAAAACTATTGGAACTGATAGACGAATTCAGTAAAGTAGCAGGATATAAAATCAATGTTCAGAAATCAGTGGCATTTGCATATACCAATAATAAACTAATGGAAAGAGAAATTAAGAAAACTGTCCCATTTACAATTGCTTCAAGAACTATAAAATACCTAGGAATAAATTTAGCCAAAGAAGGGAAAGATTTGTACTCAGAAAATTATAAAACACTGAAGAAAGAAATCATAGAAGATACAAATAAATGGAAACACCTACCATGCTCATGGATAGGAAGAATTAATATAGTTAAAATGTCCATACTGCCTAAAGCAATATATAGATTCAATGCAATTCCTATCAAACTACCAAGGGCATTTTTCACAGAAATAGAAAATATAATCCTAAAATTTATAATGGAATCATAAAAGACCCCGAATAGCTTCGGCAATTCTGAGAAATAAGAACAAAGTCGGGGGGATCATGCTACCAGACATCAAAACCTACTACAAGGCTACAGTAATCAAGACAGTTTGGTATTGGCATAAAAACAGGCACATTGATCAGTGGAACAGAAGAGAGAGCCCAGAAATAAATCCAGGCATTTACGGACAGTTAATCTATGACAAGGGAAGCAAGAATTTACACTGGAGTAAAGATAGTCTATTCAATAAATGGTGCTGCGAAAATTGGACTGACACATGCAAAAAAATGAAACTGGACCACCTCCTTATGCCATATACAAGAACAAATTCAAAATGGATTAAAGACTTAAATGTAAGACCTGAAACCATAAAAATCCTAAAAGAAAATATAGGGAGTACATTTGCAGACATTACCCGGAGCAATATTTTTACTGATACATCCCTACGGGCAAGGGAAGTAAAAGAAAAAATGAACATATGGGATTATATCAGACTTAAAAGTTTTTTCACAACAAAGGAAACCATTAATAAAACAAAAAGGAAGCCTACTGAATGGGAGAATATATTTGCCAATGATATATCTGATAAGGGGTTAATATCCAAAATTTATAAAACACTCATGAAACTCAACACCAAAAAAACAAACAACCCAATTAAAAAATGGGCAGAAGATATGAAGAGACATTTCTCTAAGGAGGACATACGGATGGCCAACAGGCATATGAAAAAAAGTTCAACCTCACTGGTCATTAGGGAAATGCAGATGGAAGCTGCCATGAGATACCACCTCACTCCAGTCAGAATGGCTATCATCAATAAATCAACAAACAACAGGTGCTGGCGGGGCTGTGGGGAAAGGGGGACCCTGCTGCACTGTTGGTGGGATTGCGGATTGGTGCAGCCACTATGGAAGTCAGTATGGAGGTATCTCAAAAAACTGGAAATAGAGCTACTGTTTGACCCAGCAATTCCACTCCTAGGTATTTATCCTGAAAAAACCAGACACTTATTCAAAAAAAGTTATGCACCCCTATGTTCATAGCATCACAATTTACAGTGGCTAGGACTTGGAGGCAGCCAGAGTGCCCATCAGTAGATGACTGGATTGAGAAACTGTGGTATATTTATACAATGGAGTATTACTCCGCTATAAAGAAGAATGAAATCGTACCATTTGCAATGATATGGATGGACCTGGAGACTGTTATGTTGGGTGAAATAAGTCAGTCAGAGAAAGCCAAATACCATATGATCTCACTCATATGTGGAATCTGAAAAACTGTATGAATGTGCCAAGTAAACAGAAACTGTCTCATAGATATAGAGGAAAAACCAGGTTTGCTAATTGGGAGGGGGAGGGGGATGAGGGAGAAGGGGAAGGGATTAGACAGCAAAAATAGGCAACTACAATATTGCCACTGGGATATGAAAAACAGTTTGGGGAATATAATTAATAATGTTGTAAATATTCTGTGGAATGTCAGATGGTCATAGGTCTTGTTAGGGAGACCATTTCATGGATGGAGTAGAGGTTTGATCACTGCACTGTATAACTAAAGTGGAGGTTGTATACCTACTGTAATTGAATATATAGAGATAGTCACGGGATGTGAATTATACTGTGGAAGAGAGTCAGAGGAGGAGTAATGGATGTATATGATGTGGGGGTGGGGGTGAATTGGGGGTGGGGGGTTGTCACTTTGAGGGGTAAAATGTATAACTATTGCACTGTGTTGTACACCTGAAACTAATTAAAAATAAATTAATTAATTAAAAGGGCAGCAGGTATTACATTGTGGCATTACAGCCAGGTCAATATCTAGTATCATAACTGGTGGTGGTGGGTACACAAACCTACACATGTGGTAAAGTAGTACAAAATGGAACACACACACATACACACACCACACATATACACACACCACACACATACACACACCACACACATACACACACACATACACACACACCACACACATACACACACCACACACACACATATACACACGTACACACACACCACACACATACACACACACACCATACATACACACACCACACACACCACACATACACACACATGCACACATACACACACACCACACACATACACACATACACACACACACCACATGCATACACACACACCACACACACACACTCAAACACACACACACACAGACAAGCAAACCTGGGGAAATCTAAATAAGGTGGTGTCAGTATCCCAGTAGTGACAGTATATGTAATATATCGATAGATCGTGAGTGTCACCACTGGGGGACACTGAGCAGTACACAGAAGGTCTCTGTTAATTTTTACAGCTGCATGTGAATCTACAGTTATCTCTGTGTCCTGCTGGCTTTTTGGGTGATTCTAATGCTCATCGAAGCCTGAGAGCCACTAAACTAGGTGCTTACTGGGCCGGCCGAGTGGCGCGGTGGTTAAGCTCTGGCGTGGTGGTTAAGCGCTGACCCACTCCGGGTCCCACATATGAGGGCCATTGACACTGCTCTCAAAAAAAAAAAAAAAAAAAATACTAGGTGCTTACTGCTGGGATGGAGTGGAAGCATCCCAGGCAGGAAGAATAGTAGTACTACTCGTGAAGATCTGAGGACAAGAAGCCGGTAGATTTAAGATGCAGAAAGCCGTCTTTATCACTCAAGGTTAAGCTGAAGGAATGGGTTGCAGCCATTGGGGGAGACTGATACCTGAATAAATCCTGGGTGTATAATTCTTTTTAATTTTTTTTTTTTTTGGATTCGGTTTGCTAATTTAGTATTGAGATTTTTTTGCATCTGTGTTAACAGACATTGGTCTGTGGTTTTCTTGTAATGCCTTTATCTAGTTTTGGTATTAGGGTAATACTGGTCTTATAGAATGAGTTAGGAAGTATTCCCTCTGCTTCTGTCTTCTGAAAGAGATTATAGAGAATTGGTGTGATTTCCTCTTTAAATACTTGTATTTTGTAGAATGTAGCAGTGAACCCATCTGGGATTAGTGCTTTCTGTTTCAAATGGTTATTAATTATTGATTCAATTTCTTTAATAGTTATCTGACTATTCAGATTATTTCTTCTTGTGTGGGGTTTTGGCAGTATGTGTTTTTAAGAAATTGGTCTGTTTCATCTAGGTTAGTAAATTTGTGGGCTAGAGTTGTTTAGAATATTACTTTATTATCCTTTTAATTTCCATGGGATAGGCAGTGATGTCCCATCTTTCATTTCTGATATTAGTAATTTGTGACTTCTTCCTTTTTTGTTAGGTAGCCTGGCTAGAAGCTTATTAATTTTATTGATCTTTCCAAAAAAAAGAAAAAAGCCTTTTGGTTTTGTTTATTTTCGTCTATTGATTTCCTGTTTTTATTTTTATTGATTCGTGCTCTAATTCTTTTTTCTTTTTTTAAGAATTTATTGGGGAATTGGGGGAGGGGAACAGACAAGTTGCTGTCCTTTTGTTCTTCAGTCTAGTTGTGGAGGACGTCGCTTCAGTGGCACATGTTGCGTTCTTCCCAGGTGAGGCAGTAGCTCACTGGCCATTGGACGGCCGCTCACGGCGGCTCACAGCAGCTCACAAAAGCTCATGCCCACTGCTGGCCAACCCCAGTGTAATCTACACCGTCGAGTATGATTCACGGCAGCCCAGCTCCAGGTCGAGTTGTTTTTCACCATCTTAGCTGTAGTGGGCACAGCATCACTGGTCTGCATGTGGGATCTGAACTGGGGCTTTGCTGCTCAGAGCTGGCATCCCAAGCCAACTCTTAACCAATGTGCCCCCAGCCAGCTCTCCAGCTGTAATTGTTATTATTTCTTTTCTTGCTTATTTTGGATTTAATTTCCTCTTCTTTTTTTAATTTCCTATGGTAAACTTAGAATATTGATTTTAGATCTTTGTTCTTTTCTAATTTGGCATCCAGTGCTATGAATTTCCCTTGAAACACTGTTTTGCTGCATCCCACAAACTTTGATAAGTTATGTTTTCCTTTCCATTTAGTTCACAATATATATAATTTAAATTTCTCTTGAATTTTTTTTTCTTTGACCCATGTGTTACTCAAAAGTGTGTTATCTGCTCTTCATATATGTGGGGATTTTCCAGTTTTCTTAGGGTTATTGATTTCTAGTTTAGTTCCATTGTAATCTGAGAACAGAGATTGTATAATTTCTACTCTTTTTCATTTGTTTAGGTGGATTTAATGGCCCAGAATGTGGTCTATTTTGGTGAATATTCCATGTGAGCTTGAGAAAAATGTATATTCTGGTGTTGTTGGATGAAACTATTTAATTTTAGACTTTGAATAAATCTGGCTTTTCTGTGGATGTGCTATTTAGAGGTTAACTCTTTTAGCTGATGACTACAAGATCACGAAGTATCTTTCCAAGGGAACTTATGCTGTGATAGATGATGAGAAATAAGTAAAATATATTCTATTCTTACTGTTATTAAAACTTGCTCCATCTATTCACCCTGCTGTTTGTCTAAAAGACCAGGTTTTCGCTGGACTTCTGAAAAATAGCTTTTGTCTTCCATTCTTTTTCTGCTTTTGTGGTTTTAATTCAGCATTTCATATGATTCGAATTTTTTTTCTCATTTCTTAGTATATTGGTTATCTTTCATTTTTAAGCTTTTTTGGTGGTTGACCTAGAGATTGCAAAGTACACTTACAACCAATTCAAGTACACTTTCAAATAACACTATACTACTTTGCAGTTAGTGTGAGTACCTCCTATTAACAAAAATAATATTAATTCAATTTTCCTGTCCTTTGCATCAATGTTTTCATTTATTATACATATATATATATATATATATATATATATATATATAAACATATATAAGGATATATATATATATATTTGGCATTATTATTTTCAAGTAATTATTTTCTATTAAATCAACTATAAATAAGAAAAGAAGTTTTTATTTTACCTTCACTTGTTCTTTCCTAAATTCTCTTCCTTTCTTTATGTAGATCTGAATTTCTAACTGATATTTTTCTTCTCTCTAAAGAACTTCTTTTAACATTTCTTGCAAGACAAGGCCTACTGACAATAAATTCCCTCAATTTTTGTTTGTCTGAGAAAGTCTTTTTTTCCCCTTCATTTTTGAAGAATAATTTCATATGGCACAGGCTTCTAGGTTGGTATTTTTTACTTTCAACAACTTTACATGTTTCACTCCACTCTCTTCTTGCTTGCATGATTTCAGAGGAAAACTTGAATGTCATTTACTCTTTGTTCTTCTATAGGTAAGTTTCCCTGCCCTGCTTGGATTCCTTCAGAATTTTTTCTTTATCTTTGAGTTTTTGTAAAGATGACATATATCTAGGTGCATGTATTTTATTTTTCTGTTTTTCATTTTTTGGCATTTATCCTGTTTAGAGTTTTTTGAACTTCTTGGTTCTGTGGTTGGTGTTGTACATTAATTTGGAGGAAAATCTGTCATTATTGTTTCAAATATTTCTTCTATTCCTTTCTTTTTCTGGTATTCCCATATGCATATGTTCTACATTTTATAATTGTCCCACAGTCCTTGGATATATTGTTTTTTGTTTTATTTCAGTCCTGTTCTCTTTGCTTTTCAGTTTTCAAGAATCCTATGGATATATCCCCTAGCTGAGAGATTTTTCCTGAGCCATGTTCAGTCTACTAATGAGCCCATCAATGGCATTTTTCACGCCTGTTACAGTGTTTTTTTTACCTCTAGCTTTTCTTTTTGGTTCTTTTTTAGGATTTCCATCTCTCTGCTTACATTGTGCATCTGTTTTTGCATGCTGTCTACTGTATCCATTGGAACCTTAGCATATTCATCATAGTTGTTTTATACTCCTGGTTTGATAGTTCCAACATCCCTGCCATGTCTGGTTCCGATGCTTCCTCTATCTCTTCAAACTGTGTGTTTTGCCTGTTGGTATGACTGGATTTTGTCTTGACAGCTGGACATGATATACCAGGTAAAAAAGGAACTGCTGTAAATAGGCCTTTAGAGCTGTGCTGGTGAGGTATTGGGGAGGGGAAGCATCCTACTAACCTATGATTAGGCTAGTCAGTTTAGTGAGCCTGTGTCTCTGGACTGTGAATGTCGAGAATTTTTCAGTGGTTGTTTTTTTTTTCCCTCCCCCTTAGGTGGTACAAGATGGAAAGAAGAATGGGCTGGAGTTGAATATTTCCCTCCCCCAGGTCAGTTAGGCTCTGCTAATCCTTCAGCTGGGTTGGCTCTGCATAATTAGTTTCCCCTGAGGGCAGGTCTTTTAAAGACAGTCAAGTGCTCTGGCATACTATTTCGAAATGGCTGTTTTACCTCTCCACCTGCCTTCCTGAGAGGATTTCTGTCCACATATTTTCTGTGGGAACCTGGCCAAGCTCCTGAAGGTAAATCTCTCAATGATATCTGGGCTCATATGACTGGGTCCCCCTGGGGTTTTCCACTGTCAGAGTTGTCTATGCTGAGCCTCCAGGAATCTATCAATTACAGTTAAGGTTTTGTTACCCTGGCATCAAATACACACTGAGGGTGCCAAAAAAATGTATATGAGTGGACACTTCAGTCAATGTTGCTTAAACAGTAGTTTATTATAATCAGAAGTATCTGGACACTGATGGTAACCACTTTAAGCATCTCTTGTAATTGCAGAAGTCAAACATGACTTGTATTCACCTTTTGTTAATGGTATATATTGAGTATTATAATTTTAATACAGTTTTCCTTTCTTGAAATGTGTATACTGCTTTTTTTTGGGCACCCTCTCTGTATATATTTTAAACTCAAGTAATTCTAATATTGATCCAGAGTTGCGAATTAATGTTGAAGGACAATAGAAAGCTACTAAAAATTTTAACCAGGGACATGACTTGATATTTGTTTTACAATCACTTCAGCTCCAGTGACAAAATGATGAAGATGGAGAACAAATGAAGGAAATAGGAGGATGTTGCAGTTATGGAGGTGAGTAGTCTTGGTGGTATCTTACGAAAGGAAAATGATGGTGGAGATGAATATGTAAATTTTAAAGGTTTATAACTGACAAGACTTAGTATTTGATTGGAATGAGACTACAAGAGAGGAGTTTTTGAGACCCAAGTACCAAGAAATCTGGAGAATTCCGATGGCCAAAATGATTCTAATGTTGATGGTGGAGCTTGATTCAGAATGAGGAAACCGGTCAGAAAGATCCACCTGTGACCAGCAAAGCCCAGACTTGGATTAAAGGGACCAAAATGCCACTGAGGCCTCTGACTCTACACCCAGAAGCAAACACAGTGTTTTAAGGGACAGACTGGGCCCGGGGGAGTCTTGATTCTAAAGCTTTCCCTAAATCAACAAGAAGGGAGGCACAGCATGGTGAAAGCCTATTAGCAAGGCTTGTTAAGAGGTAGGGTGCCCAGTGGAATGGAGGGAGGATAATTAGAAAAGGGAAAACTGAGAAGGAAGAGAACTGTGAGGGGGCTAATTATAATGGTGAAGGTGTGGAGTAATTATAGGCCAGAATTAGAGTGATAGCAGTGGGACTAGAAGGAAGGGGGCAATTATAAGTGAAGTAATAAGGGGTAAAGCAACAGGACCAGATGGCTTATTGAAAGCAGAAAGCCATCAAGGAGGAGTCCAAGAGGGCATAGACTAATGGTAGGGTTGGAGCTGACAATAGGATGCTAGGATGGGAGTAGGTTTGGGGAGAAAGATGAAGAGTTTGGTTTGGGGTGTGTTTAATGAGAGGTGGTGGTGGATGAGAAAAATTTAAGCATCTATTTCGATAGCAGGTGGGGAGGAGACTGGGGTGGTGGTAAAAGGGTGTCCTGAGGGCAATTGCCAAGGCCAGGATGTGCCCTGGTAAAACTCCATGTGTTTGCTATCTGTGCTCAGTTTTGGTCTAGTATGTCATGAACTAGAGTAGGGCGACTCACCAAGACAAAAATGGACCAGTGGCAGGATGGAAGATGTGGCAAATAAAAACAGAGACTGTCATTTATAATCCAGGTCTTCAGTGAAGAAACATTAAGGTGTTTCTTTTTTTAAAAAAAAAATTTTTTTTTTGAGGGCAGTGTTACTGGCCCTCATCTGTGGGACCGAACCGGGGCCGCTGGCTTCCCAGGCCAGCGCTTAACCGCCACGCCACTCGGCCAGCCCTAAGGTGTTTCTTAATGCCAAATGCCAAAGAACTCTGGATGGTAAATCAGGATCGAAGTGGGTGCTGGTTTATGGTGCTTTTCCTCATCCGCTGTTTTCCTCACAGGAGCAAAACACAAGATGTGGTCCTACAGTTCAGGGATTATAGCCAAGTACAGCCAGCAGACCAAATCCAACCCACCCCTGTCTTGGGAATTCAACTGTGAAGGCATCACAGCCTCGCCCATTCATTTACATATTATGTGTGGCTTTTTTTTTTGTGCTATAACAGCAGGATTGATTAGATACAGTAGAAACTATATGGGCTACAAAACTTGTAATATTTGCTGTCTGGCCCTTAGCAAAAACTATTTGCTGACTCCTCTAGTTCATAGTGTCTGTACCAGTATGTGGCTTGGAAAGTCTTTAATGGCCTGACCAAGCCACCTCCACGGCCACCACCCAAATATCCACCTGTTCATTCTTGCCCACCTCATTCTTGCTATAAACAACCTAATTGAAAGTGTTCTGCAGATTAAACTCCTCAACCTGCCTGCATGGAGCAAGTCTCTGTCCTCTAGCAGTCCCCATACTTTTCCTATTTGAGTGGAATTGACCCTAGTCCTTTGCCATCATTACTAATTTCCAGTCAGCTCTTAACCCATTGGGGAGAAGGTTGACATTTGAGAAACATTCAGGTTTAGCCCAGCAGCTTCTGAGAGAATCCAGGCAAAGAAAGGAGGGCGATGCTGAAAGAATTTTAGGGAGACTGAGCCATGCTTTCTAAACTACCAGAAATCTCAGGTTGATCTGAATTCTGTCCAGCCTGAGGGCTCTCTGTTTACGTGAACAAATAACATCCTTCATCATTTAAGTCTGTTTGGACTGGGAACTTGGCTACTGGCAACATAATGAGTCCTAAATGACTGGTCCTAGCATAGTTCCTTGTCAGCTTCCCCTAGTGAGGAGACTGGGGGAGCCACATCCCTGAGCCAGTGGCCAGCAGGGGAACTTGTGGCAGCTTCTGCACCTGGAGCCAGCCCTGCAGTGCTTTTCCTGGGCTCAGCTCTCAAACCATCTGCTTTGGCCTCCTTCCCTTTATATTGAGCAGGTTTGCTGCTGGCCTCCATCCCCTTCCATCATGGATGCTGGGGTTTGTTCTGCTCAGTGTTTGGATGTTCTTCCTGAAGTTGGGTCATGCTGAACAGCTTAGCAACAGTCTCCACTGTTCAGGTACTTGGTCCTCTTATGCAATTAAAATGCCTTTGTTAATTATTCTGTGGTTGTAAGGTGCTGCAATGAACCCTGGCAGCTTTTTGTGGAACAATGTAGCTCATATGATGGAGGGAAATGTGTAATCACCAGAGTGTGGGCAGGGTCTTGGCAACTCTCAGGGACAAATCAACATTCTCTTTGGAGCCCAGCTGCTGAGATGAAGTCACTCCAATCCACTCAGAATTCACGTTTCCAGGAGAAAAGAGACTGGCCCACCCTGGGTTACATGTCCACCCCTTGCCTGCAAGAGAATAGGGGACTTTAATGGGCAGATTCTTCACAACCATATGCACTGAGGAATGGGTTATCCAAAGGAAAATCATGGTATGACTGCCCAAAGAAGGGAGGGAGGGTGAGGCACAGGAGACCATCAGTTGCCTGTTGTAAAACTGCATGGATGCATAGAGGCCATGTGCAGTGACAGCTTTTGTCACTGGAGTCAGTGGTTCTCAAACATTAGCATGTGATAGGATCACTTGTAGGACTGTTGTAACACCAATTGCTGGGCTCCTCACCTAGGTTTTGATGGAGTAGCCCTGGGCTAAGGACCTGAGATCCTGCATTTCTTGCAAATTGTTAAAATGATGCTGATTCTGCTGGTCTGGGACCCAGACTTTGAGGCTCTCTTTCTTATATAAATGATACCCTTTTTGTAGGCTGTAGTTAAAACTCTTATTTCTAGCAGTAATGCATCAACATTTCTGCTCTGAAAAACTTGCCCTCACTACAGTTCTTATTATAACTCATGGCTGTTAATTCTGTCTTTTGTGAATGATAGCAGGTGTGACAGTGGGGTATCTTTTGAATTGTCTTTGAATCCACCTTATTTAACCTCCTTGAGGGAGTGCCTATGTCTTTACCCATAAAACCTTGTGATAAAACCTATGATGAAAATCAAACACTACGGTGCATTGGAGTCTATTCATTTTGACAGCTCCAGTCAAATTCCAAATAACTACAGATGGAGGGGCCTTGCTTCTGAAAGTGCTTTGGCATCTTAACCTCTGAGAAGTCTCCATTTAACCAGCCAGATTCTTTGTTATTGCATTCATAGGAAGAGGAAAGCCAGTGATGAGGTTGAAAATGCTGCAAATGTTAGTGAATTTCTAATGGACTGTTTGGTTTGTAGAAACTATTCGTAACCCAGGAAGGAATGCTGGGCTTACTCTGGTGATGTCCCCCTTTGAAGATAATGTCCAGAAAGGGGATGTAGCTGGACCCCAAATCATAGAACTTTAGTGTCAGGAGTGGAACAGGATCCCATGTCTTTTGATTCTCTGAGAATATTGGTAGTAACAATAGTAATAGTATCATCATCATCATCATCATCATCATCATCATCATCATCTTCATGAGCCACAGTGCTGGGTACCATTTATTGAGCTTATAGTTTGTCCAGAATTATGTTAAGTGCTTAACTTACTTTCTCAAAGTCAGGGGTCAGCAGAGAATGGCCTGTGTCCCATCTTGGTAAATAAGGTTTCCTGGGATAGAGCCGCACGGATGCATTTGCCTATCATCTGGCTGTTTTGAGGCCAGGACGGCAGAGTTGAGTAGTTGTGACAGACCCATCTGACCCATAAAGTCCAAAATATTTACTGTCTGGCCCTTTACAGAAAAATTTTTTTTTTATTTCTTCTCTGAGATATTCCTGGAATCAGCCCTTGGAGTCAGTATTACTATGCCATTTTACTGATGAGGAGATAGAAGCTTAGGGAGAAACATGCTCCCAAATCAAATACACCATGAGACAGGATCTAAATTGAGGTCCATCAGCCTCCAAAGTGTATATTGCCTGTACTTTGTATTTTTTGTGATGAATTTGGCTAAGTGTATGGATCATATCTTATTGAAGTAATAGAGTGGATTATAAAATGATGACCTTTTATTTTTGCCTCCCTTAAACACAGTAAAGTGACATTTTAAAACTGAATAATGAGAACTAGTCCCTACAGGATAATTACATCACAGTAGCATATTTACTTTTAAAACTAAATCATAGCTTTATGGCAATTGCTGTTAATAAAATGATTATACTACCAGCTAAGTGGATTTTATTATCCCCTGCATTTTGCAGGACACCTGAGACTTGACTGGTGGGCAATGAAAGAATTGATTGCCCAGTGGGAGTGTGAGCCCAGGTTATCCTCAAACATGCCAGTGTTTGCACTCGGTACTGGTTACCCAATACTCAAGCAGGTGTTTCATGTTGCTTTTAAAATGTCCAAGTTGACTCTTGACCTCTGGATCTCAACATCTAAAATATATCACAATCATATGGAAGCCCTTAAAAATCACAGACCTGAGCCTAAGTCCCATTCCACTCCCATTAATTTAATTGCTTATTTATTGTCTTTGAAAGATTATTCAAGTGTGTAGGCAGAGTTGAGAAATTCCGTAAAAAATGCTTTTACCAATGACTTGCTGTTTGAAGACATACACCCCTGGGTGACAACAGTCTCCCTGGCGGCAGGCAGACTTAAAAATTTCTTATTTAAATGAACAACAAGGGGATTGGGTATGTTATCTTGAGGTTTTTATTTCCTGCTCTGTGCATTCATTTTTGTTTTCTTATCAGCTGGTCCATAGTCACTTGATTATCTTGAGGAAAAAGGACAAGATATGATAGATTGGTAATGAAAAGTAGACACAATCAGGCATCATTTATCTGGGGAGGGAGGAAAATGTGAATAAGACAAAACTCAAGAAAAATTAAAATTGGTTCTTAATTTTATTAGATACAGAACAGTTGCTTCAGAATTTCTAGACGTCTTTGCTAAATTGCAGATTTCTGGGTCCTAGCCCAGATCTACTGAATCAGAATTTCTAGGGAGGAGTCTTGGGAATCTGTATTCCTGAATGCTATAAAGGTGGTTTTTATGCACACTAAGTGGTGAGAATGGAGTAGATTGAGTCATGTTTCTATTGAGGTGTGGATGTTCCTATTTTGAAAGAGAGAAGGTAGGGGAAAGAGGCCCACCGGCACTGTGAGCAGGCACAATGTTCCATTCATGTTTTCAAATGTTATGTACATGCATATGCACATGTATTATACTTACACATGCATGTACGTGTACACACGAGTGTATTTCATGTGGTCAAGTACAAGTGCATTCACACAGTTGCACCTGACCTCCCACTGCCTAGAACAAGCTCTTTGTATATCTGGCTCTTCCATCATTCAAGCCTCAGCTCAAATGTCATTCCTCCTGAGAACCCTATCTTCACTATTATGATTGATTTATTGCAAACATGTTCTTAATTTCATTCCTCTTTGTGTCTGGACCTTACCGCAATGTGACTTTGCATCTTCTTTCATCAGGAGATAGAGTATATTTCTTTCCCCTCCCCTTCAATCACAGCTGGCCATGTATATTTATTTTGACCAATAATATGCAACCAGAGTTTTAATGCATTAGTTAACAGGCCTCAAGAGACCTTGAATGCTTCTCCTGATGTCTGAGAATTCTGCCCCCATATAAACAAGCCCAGCTAGCTTGCTGATTGATGAGAGACACATGGCCCAGTCATCTCAGCAACCCAGCTAACAATCAGCCCACATCCTGGCTTGTGAGTTGAAGCCTTTCTATACCAGCCAGCCACAAGCTGATCTCTCACTTGTTACACATTCATGAGTGAACCAAGATTAGTCCTTCTGGGTCGAGATCAGCAGAACTGCTTAGCGTATCCCTCAACTCATGAGAAATATTAGTTGCTATTTTAAGCCACTATATTAAAAGAAATACTTGCTATTTTAGGTCAGTATATTTCGGGGTGCTTTGTTACACAGTGATTGGTAACTGATTCCACCATCTTTTCAAAAGGCCTCACCTCATTACATCACCATTTTGTATATAGTCTTCTATTTCCTTCTTGTTATCTGAAATTATCTTATTAGTTTTGGCCTGACTTTCTCCGTAATAATGTAAATGTACTGAGATAAGATTCTCATGCTGTCTTATTTGCTGTTGGCTCTCCAGAGCCTAGAGCAGTGCCTACTTGATAGCACACAGTAAATATTTTTTGAATCAATGAGTACATTTCATAGAGGCAGCTCTTACAGATTTAGCTTTCTAATCCTGTTTTCCTAAGGCTTATGTTAAAATGTACTCTCCTAGGATCTATGTAATGGGAACTAGTGGGATTAAAATGTAGTCTCAGGGGGCCTATAATTGGAGCTAGTGGGATGTGGTTTACCTAGTGTGTGTGATGGGTTGCTGGGACATGCCAGTTTGGGAGATTAAATAGGTCACCGTGGGGGCACAAAGCGTGTCATGATAACTGCAGTGCACACACTTACCTAGTATCCCAGGTGAGTCATGTCACATATTGTTTTAGTCTGAAGTTTTTTCTGCCTTACTGGTTGCTGTTAAAACTTGGAAAGTTGGGGGGACATTTTAAAGATATTAATTTTTTTTAAGACAGGGCTTCATATTTTCCAGGGAGCTCATTGTCAGTGACACTCTGTCCACCGGTAATCTTGTTTGCTTCATGTGTATTGAGAAGGAAATCCCATGGTATGACTTGTCCTAGGCAGGAATTAAATCCTGGGGACTGGTTCCATTCTTTTCTGCCAGCTGAAACTCCTGATAACGTGTCTCTTCTTTCGGGTGCCTCTTACCTTCTCTTCCCGATCTTCTCAGAGAAGAGGTGTAGTGTGGTGACTGAGAATCTTTACTTTTGTAAGCTGACTTCCAGAGTTGACATCCAAGCTCCAGGGCTAATCATTTGTGTAACCTCAGGCAAATCACTTAGCATTTATATGCTTTAGTGGGGTATTAATAGCACCTACTTTGCAGGGCTATTATAAAGGTAAATGATCTAATATAATCTCCAGTACCGGAGCCTAGGCATATACAAAGCGTTATCTATGTATTAACTGATGATATTCATGGCATCCACTTATGGACAAAATTGGAAAATCAATCTTAGAATCTAAAATTGATGATCCGATTCCTAAAGTAGGGTCATTAATAAGTATTAATTTTGATGATAAATTTGGTCATGATACTTATGTTCTATGACTGCTTACCTTGTGGCAAACTGGGTGCTAAAGCACTTTATTACCTACCTACTGAATCCTTGTTACAACCCCTGAAGTAGGCATATCGTGATCCTTTTACAGATGAAACAGGCGAGGCTCAGATAGGTCAGGAGCCTTGCCCAAGGTTGCATAGACAATAAGCTAGGATTGGCAAGCTAAGCCAATACCCCGCAGAATTCTACCTCTGACTACCCATTAAAAAAACCCACAAAATGTAATAAGGTAGAAGTCATCCAAGATGAGAGATCACTTTTATTGATGATACATGCCTGTGGAACACTGGCAAACTTCTTTGCATGGGGCTTAGAGGAGTTTGTGAAACATCTCCCATGTACAGTCTCATTCACTGCAGTCCTCAGTATCTTGGGAAATAAATGGCTTCCTCTTTTCCAATGTGGAGGGAGCTAAAGTTGGAGAAACTCAGTCACTTATTTTAAATTCCACAGCTGGTGAGTGACAGCACTTTGACATAATCCAGAGTTCCCAAGGCCAAGTCCTATACTCTTTTGACAATGCTCTGCTGACATACTTGCATTGGCTTATTGATTTGAATTTCTCTAACTTTTAATCTGTGAGATTTGGGGCATATGCTGAAATAGAATTTTATGATTTAAAACAACAGGCATTCTTCAAATGCTTATAAGCTTAAAATATCACTATAAAGGGGAGGTTTAAGCTACTTAGAAGAAAGTAATATTTTTGGATGCTTTGGAGAACTCATTTCCTATATCCAATTATATTTTATAGAAATGAATTTAAAATCTGTTAATTAAACAGAATCCTCAACTAGGTTCTAAGTCTACTTCCTGGTCAAAGTCTTATGTGCTACAGTGCCACGTTTTCTACAAGGCTGCTTAATGTAGGTTGCAGGTGGAAACATTAACCCATATAACTTTTAAAATGAAGTATTAAACAGGGTTCTTTATTTAGACCTTTTCAGAGCCTTTGCTCCATGAACATGTGCTATGAAGCTCTGAAAAGAAATAAAGCATACAGCCTCACAAGTTTATTTGACCACAGAACCCCCAGAGCAGGAGTTGTTGACAAACCACAGCCCCAGGGTCAAATCCAGCCCATGGCCTGTTTTTGTGTAGTCTGTGAGCTAATAATGTTTTTTACATTTTTAATGGGTTGTGAAAAACAAAGAATATAATGGGCTGCATATGACTTATTTGGCCTAAAATACTTACTATCTGGCCTCTCATTGAACAAGTTTATTGAACTGAATGCTGCCTTCAGACACAGTATCATTGCTACCTTCATGGTAGCTTGTCTTTAAAATGGCCATCATCAATTCCTTCCTCTCTTGTAGATGCAGGTGAATTGCCCAACAAATGGCAGTATCTGGTCTCCCACTCCTTGAGTCTGGGCTGGCCTGGGAGTTCTTTGAACAATATACTGTGGTGTCAGTGACATTATGGCAGTTGAGGAACTAACCATTAAGAAACTGTAGTTTTCACTGTAGTCTCTTGTAATCCTGAGGCACTATATAAAAAATTTAGTGACCCTCCTGGAGAGATCACATTGATGTGCTGTAAGACTACTTGGAGAGAGCAACTTAGCCAGTCCCAGGCTTCCAGCCTTTCCTATCAAGTGAAACCAGCCTATACCCTACAGACCACCCAAGCTGACGATGGAATATCAAATAACCCTAGCTGATGCCACATGGAGAAAATAATGTTCCAGTTGATCCTTGTCTGAATAGACTCACCCGATCATGAGATATAATACAATAGTTGATATTTTAATGTACTAAACTTGGGGGTGATGTGTTACACAGCAATAAATGATTGGAGCTGTCCTCATGTTCACCCTCACTACCATCATCATCATTTTGCGGGCAATCGCTAGGACTGGCAGCCCATGACACTCTGGAAAAAAAACCTGATTTTGAAAACATAACTCTGTGCTCACAGTTTAGTATTTTTATTACTTTACATAGTCTGTTCTGCAAATTTGTGTAAATTAGTGAGCTATAATTTAGTAATGTAATGCACAGAGGGCTAAGTCAGGTGCAATACACCTGTAGAGACAAGATAGCAGTTCAAACCCTGGAGCTCTTTAATCTCTCATCTCCATCCATATCTTACAGCCTGTATTACTGTCTAGGGGTGTGGATTTCAAATTACTAAACCTCTGCTATCTAGTTGTTGCAAAATCTCATTAGGGAATTATGAAATCACAACATCAGGAGCAAACAAAATCTCTACTATGCACCAAAGCCCAGCACATACCAGATGCTAGGTGATAGTATCTAGTGGATGCTAATTTCAAATTCAGGAGGGCATAGCATAATTCCTTCACTCCTAGATGGTTGATATTTTCTCCCTGTTTCTGACGATTCTGCTGCATAAGTGCTGGATAAGCACCAGAGTACCCTGATGGCTTATTTTCTCTTGTCATACTCCTGATTTATGTCTTTAGCATCCCCACTATCTACAGAACATCTCACTTGTTTAGGTGTGCATGTATGCTCTCCAACAATTTACCTGCAGTGCATTTCCCCATTTGTTGCCTGAAATACAATTCATGGAATTTTCCCTTGTTTCTGAAATACACTATGTCCTCTCATGATTAGTGGCTTTGTACATGCTATTCCTTGTTCCTGACTGCATGCCCTTGCTTTTCCACCTAATTCACATCTTCTCAGCATGGTGCCTCTGACTCCTGATTCACACCCTCTGCAGCGGGAGTCAGTCTGTTTGTCCAGATATGTATACTTCTGTTACAGTACTTATCACATTTGGTTAAAATTTATCTTCTAGAAATAAATTTTGCTTCTCTTAGACCCAGTTTTTTCATCTGGGAAATGGGGATACTCTTGCCTACCTGCAGGTTTGTTGTCAGGATTAAACAAAGCATATGAGGTCTGACAATTATATTCATGAACTTGTTGCAATGATGTTGCTAAGCTTTTTTTTTGGTATCAGAGGGGTTATTCATTATGAATTTGTACCAATTGGACAGTTAACCAAGTTTACTATTTGGAAGTGATGAAAAGGCTGTGTGAAAAATTAGATGACCAGGCTTACTGAGTGGCGTTTTGGTTAGGAGTTGGCTTGGAACACTGCGCCCTCTACAGCTAAGATGGTGAACAACAGCTCGACCTGGAGCTGGACTGCTGTGGGTCGCCGGTGATGGCATAGGCTGCAGTGGGGCTGGCCGGCAGCTGGCATGAGTTTTCATGAGAAGCTGTGAGCCGCAGTGAGTCTTTGTCCAATGGCCAGCAGGGGACTGCCTCAGCCAGGAAGAGCGCAATGATAATATCAACATGGGCCAGTGAAGCGATGTCCTCCACAACTAGACTGAAGAACAAAAGGACAGCATCTTGTTTGTTCCCCTCTCCCAATTCCCCAATAAAATCTTTAAAAAAATCCCAATTGGATGACTTGAACTTTTCGCCAACGATTCACGGCTCTTGCCTCACGACAATGCACCAGCTCACACGACACTGTCTGTGAGGGAGTTTTTATCCAGTAAACAAATAACTGTATTGGAACACCCTCCCTACTCACCTGATCTGGCCCCCAATGACTTCTTTCTTTCTTTTTTTTCTTTTTTTGAGGGCAATGTCACTGGCCCTCATGTGTGGGACCTGAACCAGGGCCGCTAGCTTCCGAAGCCAGCGCTTAACCACCGCGCCACTCAGCCGGCCCCCCAGTGACTTCTTTCTTTGCCCAAAGATAAAGGAAATATTGAAAGAAAGGCATATTGATGACATTCAGGACATCAAGGGTAATACAATGACAGCTCTGATGGCTATTCCAGAAAGAGTTCCAAAATTGCTTTGAAGGGCAGACTAGCTGCAGGTGTCAGTGCATAGCTTCCCAAGGGGAGTACTTTGAAGGCAACCATAATGATATTCAGCAATGAGGCATGTAGCACTTTTTCTAGGATGCGTTTGCAAACTAATTGTCAGACTTCACATATGTGTAGGCACCTGGCCCCTGCTAAGGAAAAAGACCTCTGTAAATCTTTGCTGTCTTCACTTCCTACCCGTTTATGGGTAACTATTTTCCTCTTCCCCTCTCCTCCAGTGCTCCCTGAGCTACTCACAGGAAGACAGTGTAATCTGTTACTGCTCTGTTCACAGTGCCTGACAAGCAGCTGCTTGACCAGACCCTTGGTAGGTAAATGTTGAATGGATTGTTCCTTCTAATCTTTTTACTTACCCTTTTTGGTGTCACAGCCACCTGTGGAGGGAAATATTTAAATATAAAGAAAACACAGCTGCCAAAGTCCTCTTTCACTTTTTAGGACATTATAATATGCAGAAAACATGATGCAAGATGTGGTCATTGTCCATCCCCATTGGTGTTCACTGTGCTTAAGGCCATCTCGGCTGTGAGTTATGTTTTTGAGGTCAAGAGCCAAGGACAAATCTGGGCTCAATCCCAGTTGTTCCCAAATATGACCTCGTGCCCTCCTTGTAATGAAGGGAACAGTAAAAACATAATGAAATCATATTGCTTGCAGGTCCTAAATTTAAGAATCTTCATTTTGCCTTATTCTTGCTTGCTGGGTGTCTCCCACCTACGTGGTATATATTAAAAAAAACAAATTGAGATACAGTTTCATTTAGATGCTCTTGACTTACTTGCTAATTGATTTGGGAGTGCTATGGGTTTTTTGTTGTTGTTGTTGTTAGCGTAATTTATTGTGAACTCCACTGAGGTTAGATTTATAACAGTTGGGTTTTCATTATTATGTGAAGTGACTCAGCATGGACACCAGTGAGAGTCATTTGGTACAAGCTGGGTTTGTGGGCAGAAGGCTGGAAGTTTACATGGGCTTCCTGGTCCCTTAACATCTTTCAAGGAGGTGTGGTTGGGCCAGATTGCATCTGGATGTGCCTCATGTGGCTGTGCAAAAGCAGAAGGATCCTACTCCCTGCTGTCTGCTCCGTTAATGAACCAAGAATGAGAGGGGTCTTCTAGGGCCAGAGACAATCAAATTGCTTGGATTCTATAGACAGTTGAAGCTTAGGTGCCAGATATTTAGGCAAGTTCTAGGAGATACCAGCTGCTCAGCCCCTGGAAACCTAGGCCAAAATAGCCCATAGCGAGGAGGCCTATTAAAGTAAGATGTCTGCTTCATGAATCACAATTCTGTGGGAAGTTGAGTTTGGCTGTGGGCCTTCCAGGTGAAGTGGGAGAGCCAACATACTGAAGAGTTTTATTGCAGAGCAACCCAGGGAAAGAACCTGTGTCATTCACTGTACAATCCTGCTTGTCTCCACGTGCATTTTCTTGTTGTTTTAGCACTCCATCATATATATCTATAAATCCAAAGCAAGCAGATCAGTGAAACATTTCTGATCCTGTAAACATACATCAGAACACTCAATTCAAATGGCCTCTATATAGATGAATAAAATAAGAATTTTAATACTTTATACCTGAAAAGTTACCATGAAAGGGTAAGTGTAATAGGCATGGATTTGGAGAAGAAATCTCAATCTTGGAAGCCTTCTTTTCCATTTTCTTTGTTGCATTTTTATGGTTCACAACTATTGTCTTGCCTTCAATTTCTATGATGCTGGTACAATAGTTTATCAATATAGATTGTTGGATGTCTACATGATAAAGCCGGAAGTTATTTCTAGTAGTAGAACATCTTTAGTTTCAGCATGCACTCCCCTCTGTAAAACAGCTAAGATGATGGCAGGAAGGAGGGTTAGGTCTAAATGCAGTGCCCTGTAGTACAAGGTATTGGTGTTTTATCCTTATTCTCTGGTCCTGCCATTGTAGCATGCTCCATCTGAGTTCAGCTGCCAGCATCTACTTCTCTGTGTAATAAATTTTTCTAGTGGCTGAGTCCACGCTACAAGTGGTCATAGCAGACAGAAGTACCAGAAAAGAAATGCCCCCTGAGACCAGCCCCCAACCAATGAGTGAGGGGGACTCCCTTGCTTGCTTCTTGGCTGAGATAATTTTGGCCCACAATTCTATATTTGTTCTCCAAGTTTCCTGGTGAGATTAGTCTAGTTACACCTGGAGATAAGTTTCTTGATGACATACCCTCTTTGATCCGCCTATTCTTCTCTGATTTTCTTCCCCATCCGTTACTGGATTTCATCCCAAGTAGACTACTAGTCCTCTTATTATTTTCTCAAGACCTGCCACTGGAGGAAACCAAACCAACATGTGCTCAGTCAGTGAGAAATTATATTTGAGAGCCCAAATGCCATGACAGAGAACTCAGCATCTAAAGAAACTGAATGGAGAGGTCCCATGAAAAGATGGCATGACTAGGATACCAACCTTGAAAGGAAATTCAGGAATTTTCACTGGTGGTCCTGATATACCCAAAATATACCTAATGGTGAAGCTAGATGCTTTGTAGAGTCACCTCAATGGCATTGCTATGCAGACATCTTCCTTCTCAGGATCTGGCTCTCAGCTTATAAAATTGCCTGGATCTGTCTTATACTCTGTAGTTGGGGGACAGGGTGTTACCTTTGCAACACTGAGAAGGCTCAGAGTGAGGCTGCAATTTGTACATCCTTTCCTGTCCTTCTTCATCTCTCCTTTTTGTCTCCAAGGCACGTATGGTAGTAGGATGGAGGTACAATACCGATATTATAAAGAGGCCATGGGCCTGCTATGGGAGAAAGTTAAAGAACTTTAACTTGCATTTTGATATTTGAACCTAATGATAGGGACATGGAATTATAGAAGCTCAGTTTCTGAAGGAATCTCAAGGGTATTGTAGCCCAAAGATCCATCTCCAATCTTCACATCTCTCTGATGTGCTATTATATATATAGGAGACCATCAGTCAGTATCTTCTGAGTGTCTAGTTGAATTAATCGTGTTCTCCTGACAAGTGTGAACACAGCTAATAGCTGAGAGTTGAGGCCCTTCTAGGGCAGTCTTCGCCTCATACATCCTCACCTCACAGTTTGAATCAATCTTCCCTTCCTCTCTTTTATGGCTCCACTTCATCTATCTTAATTCTTCCATTTGAGGCCCAACGCAGAGCCACCCTTCAGTTACATTCCGTTTAATCTGCTGTCTCTCAAGAAATACATCCACTGATCTTTCAGCCAGTCTGCCAGGTGACCTGCTCATGAATCTTGTTAGGTTATCTGCTTGTGAATCATTTTCATTGTCTCTCTCTAAGCAGACCTCTTCATAGTTAATTTCCCTTGAAGTGTTGGCTCCAAGTATTCAATGGAATATGCTTACCAACCTAATGGTCCATAAAGTGAAATTGAACTGAAATCTGGACAGTGCTGCCCCTCTGTTGGCTGGTAGGGCACCAATTATACTGCCTTTTCCAGCAAGCCTCTAATTGTGCCTAACCAATGAGCAATTATGAGTCTTAAAGGGCTGGGCTAATTATTAGAAGCAACCAGATAATGTTCAGAGCTAATTATTAAGGTGAATAGGAACAATTTTTTTTTTTTTCTGAAAAGATGAGGCTTTACTCAAATCAATCGATTTTTATTTAGCAGCTTAAAAGGGGTCTGTATTCAAAATCATAGGCCTTGTGTCCTATTTTCTGTCTGGTTCCTCAGAGATGACTAGTGGCTAAAAATGGCTGTCTCAACCACATGCCACTTAACTAAGTTTATTAATTTTAATTAAAAAGATACCATATGCGTGAATGAAAATACGATCATAATCTTATGGTGCTCATGACTCTGATTGAGCTCCCCAAATTTCTTGCCATCTATGCAGTCGTCTGAGATCTGGCAGCCGATTGTACCCAAAGAAGTAAACTTGAGGTTGATGATTGAGGTGACAAATGGCTCTTACATCCATCCCCCCACTAGCTACTTTGGGTCAGTTTTTCTGATATGCACAGTAGTGGAAGACTGTTATTAAAATGACTCTTGACTTCTCATTTACTCATCAGCCTCTCTGCGATGCAATGCTTGTTCTTTTCTTGCTAAGGAAGGCTTAAAGTTAAAGTTAGCTCTTGGTGGGACTTCAGGAAGAAGAGGGAGTCTAGACTTGGATGTGAGAGATGAGGAAGATGCCAAGAATGATGCTGGAACCTTAGTTGTGGATGGTGGAGCCATTCACAGGGAGAGAGAACATTGAAGCTAGACCAAGTCAGGCATGACATTGAGGAGTTTCGTTTTGGGCATACTTTCTTTGAGAGATCCAAGAGCTATGATGTATGTACTTGGACGTGTTAGTTCTGAACCTTAAAGGAAAGGTCTCAAGTGGAGAGAGAAATTTGTAAGACATCTCCAAATAGGTGATAATAGATCTGATCAGTTAGGGATATTGTGTAAGAGTGAGAAGGCTTTGATAAAATCTCACATTTATTGACTGGGTAGAGGAAAATTAATTTATAGGAAAAATATCAGAAAAGGATAAACAAGAAAGATAAGAGGAAACCCAGGAATTATTATATCTCAGAAACTAAGAGAAAAAAAAAAAGAATTTGGAAATAAGGGACTCCTTGGTACTGATGAATGTAACTGAGAGGCTGAGTTAGAGGCTTCAAGGATACCCTTTGTATTTAAACGGAGGCCTTTGACAAGCTGAGTGAGGTCATCCTAGGAGGGGAATGAAAACTCCCAAGCAAGCCTTTATATGTATGTATGTGAAGTAGTGCAGTTTCAAAGTTAGCTCTAAAATCAAATCTCAAAGAGAAAACACCTGGATATTCAGACCATGGCAACCTCATTTGAATCAAAATGCAAATCACCATGATGATTATGTTGAAGATAAAAGGGCTTTTATCATTTATGAATTCTGGTGTATTTATGAATTTATTAATTTCCTACTCACCCTTCCCAAATCATACTGACCCTTCCTCTGCTCAAAAGCTTCCCACAGCCCCCTTTTGCCTACAGTGTGTCTCTATTTTATACAGCTTTTAACAGGTTGCTGCTCATGTTTCTTGCCTTCTTCCCAGTAGTTCCCCAGATAATCACTGTGTATGGAGCCATGCCATGCTTTCTCCTAACTCCATGCATTTTTTCTTCCATTACTGTTGCTAGGCATATGCTTTAGTTTTTGCATTGCTGCTATGAACAGATCACCATACATTTGATGGCTTACAACTGCACAAATGTGTGATTTCACAGTTCTGTAGGTTGGTCAGAGGTCAGGATACAGCGTGCCACAACTGGGCCCTCTGCATAGGGTCTCACAGGCTGAAATCAGGGCATTGGGAAGGATGTGTTCCTTTCCAGAGGTGCTGGGAGTGAATCACTTCCAAGGTCATTTAAGCTGTGGGCCATGTTCAGTGCTTTGCAGTTGTGGGGCTGTAGCCTCCATTTCCACTCTGGCTGTCAGCAGGGGACCAGTCTTTGCTCCTAGAGGCGTCCCACCTTTCTGCTCAGGCTGCTGTGTGGCCTTCCTTCCAGCAATGGCAGCTTGAGTCCCTTTCAAGGTTTGAATCTGTCCAACTTCCTCTTCTCTCTCACGTCTTGGAGTCTCTCCAGAGAAACAGTTTCTGCTTTTGAGGGCTAAAGTGGTTAGAGTGGACCTACCCCCATAAACCATTTTAAGGCCTGTAGCCTTAATTGCATTTGCAAAATCCCTTTTCCAAGTAAAGTAACATATTTGCAGGTCTGAGGATTAGGGCATGAATATCTGGGGAGGAGGCATTAATCTGCCTACACAGCATGCCTTTCTTCCCTTTTTGTTCCTGGCCTAGCCCTGCTCAACCTTCAGATTTCAGCTTCAGTGTCACTTCTCTCTTCACATTAGACTTATGTCCCCGCCCCTAGAAGAATCAGTTACATCTTTTCTGTGTTTCCGCAAGCCTTTGATCATATTTTGTATAATCACATTGCATTATTACTATTGGTACATTTGCCCCCATCACAAGACCATAGAGGTTCTGAGGAAAGAATTGATGATTTATTCATCTCTGCCTCCCTGTTGCTAAATTCAAACCCGGCACACGCAAGTGTTCAGTTCATTTGACTTAACATGTAGTTGCCACTCATTTTCTAGAATACCCAGTTTCATGACCTCTTATCTCTTCATCTTCCCACCTTATTCTATCTTTTGTTTTTCCCTTTTTCTCCCTACTCCAACCCATTTTGTGTGGGGGACCAGCCTCTGCAGTCCAGGGTTTCCGTCAGGTGGAGATGGCGTCAGCGGGGGAAGAAAATAAAGAAGGGAGACAGTGGAGACACCGGGGAGTTTCAGAGAAGTGTCACACTTTTATTGCCAGACCATGTTCTTTTTATAGGGATTCTTGACCATTCCCTCAATCACAAAGCATTTTACATGAGCTTGGTGGTTTCTAGTTCCCAGAATTTACTCAGTCTTTACTTCCCTGTAATTGTTCTCTCCAGGGTACACTGGCCTATCTATGTTAAGGATTCACCTATCTGTATATATCACCTAAAGAGTGGTTACCATGACTACCTAGCCAATATCCCAAATTCCAGCAGCTAGACTCACAGGGGTATACTAAAAGACTAGGAGTGGCTGTGTTTAGGGTAAAAGCGTCTAAAATCTATTCCTATGTAAATACAATACTTAGTAGCTAAAGGGAGTCTTAAACATCTCTTGTCCTAAGGAGGACTACATATTTACAATAGAGGGTAGCATCTGTTTCTCAGTGAAAGCTTCAGTATCTGTTGCTACAACAATGTACTAGGCAAAGAATTCAAACAAGGCTGTTGATTAACATACCCTGTGGTCAGCAAGTTGCCTCTTACCAGAACTCTCATGGCCTGAAGACTTTCAATCTTCAAGGAGACTATTCACAGCAGGGCCCTTAGGCAAGTTCACCAGCTTTTCACAGGCAGGCTTCTTGGCCTATGTGACCAGAGATCTCTGCCTCAGTTTCCAAGGGGTTTGAGTCCCCAATATCTCAGTTCAGGCGTCCCCTCATGTTGTACCCTGTTTTAGGGAGTTTCCTTTTCTTTAGGAAATCTTGCTCTGTCGTTGGCTTACACAACCAGCTATCATCAGGGTACCACAGGAACTTGTCACAAATGCAGTGAGTGTATTGTCTCCTATAGGAAGAAAGGCACATGGGTTCATAGAGGCAGGAGATTACATTACATGACCAACCATAAGGCAGCACCCCTAATATCCAGTGCTGAACAGGGTAATGTGACCTTGTCAGACACTGAGAGACTGTTGGCTCCCGGCAATTTTGGAGCATGAAAATGCCATTGTCCATACTCACAGAAGAGAGGATCCAGAGTGTTGAATTTCCATCTTAGATTTTATTAAGCCCAATGTTTTATATCATCCCAAATTCCCTATAATTCAACTAATGGAGAATTGTGATCTTCATACCTCTGTTGTTTGTCTTCTCAGTGCAAATATTTTATTTAATCCTTTCAACAACTTCTAGAGATAGGTATGACCTTTTCCCCATTTGACATGAGGAGACTGAATCATGGAGAAGTAAGGGGCTCACCTCAGCTGCTCAGGTGCTCAGTAAGTGGGGAACTGGGTGCTCTGAATCTAAGCCCCTGGCTTCTGGGTCCCTGCCTCGCTCTTCTATCTGTATTTTCTCAATTCATACTATTTTCATAGTCTCTCTGCTTTCAAAGAAGCTTCACGGAGGTGCCTCTTGTCATCTTTGTCACCACGTCAGGCAAGTGTGAAGTTCAAAGGCTGTATCCTGTCTTCCTACCCCTGCTGCGATTCATTGACCCAGGTTCCACCTCCATCCCAGTGGGGACTTTAAGCTATGTCCACACCTCTGTGGTCTCCATGCCTCAGTGCATCAGATCAGGTTCTGTGAGGTGCATTGGAAATTACAGATGTTGGAGCTGACTTTGACAGGAGTGAGGGGCATACACACAAGCCACGCACTGGCCTGCTAGGTTTCCTCAGAGAAGGTGGTATATGACCCAGAGCATTCTGTGTACAGAAAAGAAGTGTCCAAGAGAGAGCAAAGAAAGGAAAAGAACAAAAACAGACAAAGGAGCAAATTTCACCTTAAGATATTAGGCAGCGAGCTCCTGTTGGAGACTGGGCAGAGAACTATTCCTTGGGTCTGTCATCAAAGATTTGTTCACGTTTGAATTCTAAACCTCTAGAATAAGCAACTTTCAGGGTTTTTTTTCCTTCTTTTTCTGTTTTTACTATAAGTGAGACGTTGTCAGATTTCTAAAGCTAGTTTTCTTTTAATTTAGTTCAACTATGCTTGAACTTATGTGCAAATTTAGTCATCATCCACATAATTTGTTATATTTTCCTGAAATTGTATGATCTGTTGGGCACCTACCATTATCCATTTGGGGATATGCTAGTGCAATACTGTTTATACCCCTCTTTCTCTTACAGACTATTGGCACCTCCCATCTCAAAGGATATGGGATCTAGCTTTCAAAATTTGCCTTGGAAATTGCCTTAACTGATGTTTATGACATAAAAGGGAGAGATTACATTGTTTTACTGCTTAAAAACCTGTGTGCATAGTTTTGCAACTAAAGGGATGCACTATTCATTAGAGTAAAGCCTCCTCCCCCATGAGCACAAAATCCCATTGACTAAACTGGGATTAAGGAGAGAAGGGACCAAGACTATAAATTTGATGCTAATTGATGCAATTTCTACAATATATTGTTTTCTTTTTTGTTGCATATGTTCATTTTTATATGCAGTCCTCTGCAATAGAAGAATGAGATGCACAGAGGAAGGAGGCAGGAAACTGATTCTTACATATGGTTTGTCACTAGCTAGCTGTCAATGGCCTGGGTTTAGGGAAATGCAACTTATTGGTGCAGAGTTGGAATGAGGTTCTGTCAGAGCCTCACTTTTCATATGGAAGATGCAGATGATGTGTGGGTTGGACCAGACAGGGGTCTTAAATATTTATTGTAGCAAACTTCTATTTCCCTGGCTTTTGTCTCTTCTTCTGTTAATCCATTCCTGCTTCAAATAAATAGAATCCACCCAGAATCTATGAAGTGATATTTATGAAGCTCAATCATGTAGAATTTTTATATGTTTTAAAATCATTATCCAACTTTTATCATTGCTCCAGTGTTGCCAGTGTTTCTGGCTCAGAGACCAAGACTTCTTTTGCGTGTGAAGCAAAGATGACAGTGGACTAGGAGAGTTTGGCTGGATTCGCAGACTCTTGCTGGCTCTGAGTCTTTTCTCACACTGCCCGGGGCGCTGCCATAGACAGTGACCACAGGCACGTGGATGAAAAGCCAGACTGCTGGATTTCCTAAGGAAACGATGGGGCTTTTGTGGGGTTGGAGACTTCCAAGGAACTTGGTCACACTGAAAAGATAAAGCATGGTCTTTTGAAATAAATGGCAGTGTTAACATGAACTTGGGGGTGGCAGTGGGGGACAGCACAAGGGACAGCACCAGCCAGAGCAGGGAGAATAAAGCTTGCTCTTAGCATTCCGATTTCCCAAACTGGCTTAGAAAGGCTCCTACCCAGACATCACCCTGTCTACTGTATTAAGAGTCCATTTCTGCTCCTCCCTCATGTTCCAGATCTTACCTCTCTCCATCCAGCTCCTCAGAACACCCCCAGATTTTTGAGCAAACTTAATTTTTCTCCTCATAGCTGTATTGGAATCTGATGTGCTCTTGGGAGGCAGGCAGATCTCATTTTGAACTACAGCTCTGCCACTGGTAATGGCTTTAAACCCCTTTTTTAGTGTCATCATTCACAAGAAGGAGCAAATGATGATCATGAGGGTGGTCCCAGCAGCGCATGCTGCTTATTAAATGCTTACCTGATGCAAGCATTTGGGGTAGGCAGGAGATAGATATTTCTGCTTAATACATTAAAAAAATTATGTAGTGGTAGCTGCTATTATCTGCATCTTACACATGAGGATATTTGAGGTTGACTAAGCTTGAAGTAATTCACACAGGCTGCACAAGTAACGGCCAAGCTAGGACGGAACCCCAGCTCTGTTGGGTTTTAGAATCCGAGCTCTTGGTTACTGTATTAGTTACTTGTGGCTGCCATAACAAAGAACCACAAACTGTATGGCTGAAAACAACAGAAATTTATCCTCCCTCTGTTCTAAGGGCCAGACATCTGAGATCAAGATGTCAGCAAGGCCTGTTCCCTCTGAAACCTGTAGGGGGAATCCTCCTTTGCTTCATTTGGCTTCTGGTGTTCGCTGGCAGTCTTTGGGATGTAGACCCTTCACTCCAGTCTCTGATGTCCTCATCATGTGTCTGTTTTTATAACCAAATTTCTTGTTTTCATAAGGACACAATCATATTGGATTAAGGCCCCATCCTACTCCAGTGTGACCTCATCTTAACTAATTACATCTACAACCACCCTATTTCCAAATAAGGTCCCATTCTGAGGTGCTGAGGTTGATGTTTCAACATATCTTTTGGGAAAAGGAAATTTAATTTGTAGCGGTTATTATAGTGTCCGATCAAATGCCTGCAGGGTTGTCAAGAGGGAGAAAGTAATACATGTAAAAAATCTGGCATGTGGTAAACCCCAATAAGATTATTTAAGGAGATAGTGCCTTAGTTCAAAATATATATTCAAAGAGTATGAATTGGAGGCAAGGTGGCTGCCATTGATGAAAAATGTTGGGGTGTGGATCATTTTGGGAATTTATAATGCTATTACACTAGAAAGACAGTGACCTACTTGGTCTTTTCTTTCATTTAATTAATTTGAGACTCCATTGAACTGAAAGCCCATTTCTCCTGGCTTCTTTAGCAATTTTATTGGTAAAATTAAAAAGAGGTAAAGCAAAGATGTGAACACTTTTCTCATATAATGAAATGAAAATATAGACATTCCAAAAGGTTTTATATATGACAACCGTCTAGAATTTTCATAGGTTTTAAAATCATATCCAACTTTTATCATTGCCCCAGTGTCACTGGTGTTTCTGGCTCAAAGATCAAAACTGCTTTTGGGTGTGAAGCAAAGGTGACAGCAGACTAGAAGAGTCTGGCTGGATTCGCTGGTTCTTGCTGGCTCTGAGTCACTCTGTGATCCAGTTTAAGAGCACTGCCATGATCAAGGAAACATGGTCCAAGAACCAAAAGATAATTCCAGAATAATTTAACATTTTCACCTGAGTTTATAAATTATCATGAAGGAAGGAAGTAGTTCACTGCATTAGTTCTTAGAATTTTCTTTTATTTTCCATTCATTTTCCTCATGTCCCACCCCCTTTGCTCCTGTCTCTTCTAAACTCCATAATTTCTTTCTCCTGGGACTGGCCAGATGCCTCCTGTCCCCTCATTTCTGCCTTTCCAGTGTTGTCACTGTCTTTTGATTCTTCAGATTCTGTATCACAACCTTACAATTGCAGAACCATGAGTGACGGCTCTGGATTGCAAGAAAAATACTGAGCAAAATCCACAAGCCTTTTGAGTAAGCAGAGGGAAGGAAATATTAGGAATAATCATGCTTGTTTTGTCCCCTCACCTATGAAAGTGAATTATCTTGGGGTGGAGATAATGGTAAGCTTGAATCATGCATCAGTCCTGCTAATTTTCCAGGAGGCTGGAAGTAGTGGCACCTATGGAGCATCAATTTGGTGGCTGTTTGAGGATTCTCTGCATGCAAGGCACTGTGCTAATCACTGGGAAAGTTCAGATACTTTATGCACGAACAGAACTGCTGTCAAGTCCAAGGCTTGAAAGCACAGTAGGTTTCCAGAGCTTCCTGGGTGTACCAACCCTTGGAGCCAGCTCAGAGCAACAGGAGCTAGGAGGCAAATTCTGAAGTCAGATACATCATTCTATTCAAAATTCAATTTTTATCTTGAAGGGACATTCTTTAGGTTCGTGTCACAGGTTCTTGGGTAAAGTTAGAGACTTCATGAATCACAAATTTATGGATGACACAAGTTTTGAAGGAATGATAATATTACATGCTAGAATCAGGTTCTAAACTCATCTCAACTGGCTATAATCATGAATCTAATCTCAGAAGATTAAATTTAAGAGGGATGGATGTAATGTATGGAGTACAGGTCCAAAGAAAACTCTGATGCCAAGTCCAGGGATGGGTAGAGGACATTATTTAGAAGCTGCCCAGGGAACAATAACATGGGGTTTTAATTCTCTGTTGACCTACAAATATTCGTTCATTGGTGTCATGACATGTAAATACTACCTGAGATATTGCTGGTACTCAGAGAACTGATTAGTTACTTCTGGAATGGTTTGTTTGGTTATCTTTAATGTGTTTTAAGAGAAAAATTGAAAAAAATGAAGATTGTTTACTGGGCTGCATGCTAGATGACAGAGACAAAATAGAGTCCCTGCTGAGAGAGAATAGCTGGCCTGGAGAAGACCATCTGCTGGGCTGGCACAGGTCAGAGAGCGCAGCCTGGCTGGGCATGGGTCCAGCCCAGAACCCATGGTAGATCATACAATATGGTGGATTTTAGTTAAGAAGGTAACTTCGTAATGTGACCCATAGATCAACTAAAATTTTTCTGCCAATTCAGGTTGTTGGAAACCCGTTTCTCCACCTGTGGAAATATAATGTTCTCCCCAGATTCATATGTTCCCTCTTGTATGGCCCCAGGCAATTCACATACAAGGCTTTTGTGTTTGTAAAGTACGTTACCAAAGATTTTTGAATTATGAAGATATTTAAGCCATTCCATTTAAAAGAATACTTAAAGTTCAGTATTAATACATTCTTTTTTTTTAGCTATTCCTCAGTCCCTTCCATAACTCAGGGTCCAGTACCTCACTTGGTTGCTCAGCATCCTTTTCTTCCCTACTCCCCACCCCTCCACAGAGTGCTATCTAGCTGTGGCTTGTCTTGTCTTGTCTCCCACTAGCTCTTCTCCACAGGATCACACTTTCCTCAGATAATGACTTATAAAGTGTCCTAGTCCATTTCGGATGCTATAACAAGAATGGCATAGACTGGGTGTCTTATAAACAACAAACATTTATTTCTCAGCTCTGGAGCCTAGACCAAGTTAAGGTCCTGGCAGGTTTGGTGTCTAGTGATGACCAGGTTCATGGTTCATAGAAAGCCATTTTCTCACCATGTGTTCACATGGTGTAAGGGGTGAGAGAACTCTCTGAGGCCTGTTTTATTAGGACATTAATCTCATTCATGAGGGATTCACTCTCATGACCTAACCCCCTGGGTGGTTTCCAAAATGACCATTAGTTCTGGCAGATTATTATTCTCTAATTAGCACTAAGCTGTGAATAGCTGGCAAATGCTTGGTGTGGACTCTAAAGCCACTTGGCAGAGGCCACTGTTATTTTGATTTAAATTACTCATCCTAGAAGCATGTACGTGTTAAGTCTTCTTCTGTGCCTTTTATGGTGCTAGAATGACAATATAGGGCAAAAGAAGGTGACACACTGTCCTCATGGAGTTGCTATAGACTCAGTGTCTGTGCTTCCCCCAATTCTTATGTGAAGTCCTAACCCTCAATGTGATGGTATTTAGAGAGGTAGCCTTTGGGGGTGATTACGTCATGAAGGTAGAGCCCTCATGAATGGGATTAATGTCTTTCTAAGAGATCCCCCCAGAGAACCCCCTTGTCCTTTGCCTCCTGTGAGGACACATCAGTAAGATGGCCATCTATGAATCAGCAAATGGGCACTCACCCCAACTACCCAAACACCCCAACTGCCAGCACCTTGATCTTGGATTTTCCAGCCTTCAGGACCAGGAGAAATACATTTCTTTTGTTTATAAGCCACCCAGTCTATAGTATGTGGGTTATAGGAGCCTGGACTGACTGAGACAGACACCATATTGCCAAGAAGGAATTCATGGGTGTGTTTCAGAAAGCCCCATGGTGGATTTTTGGTGGGAAAGAAACTTTGTGGGTTCTTCGACTCACTCCATGGAAGGATCCAGGCTTACATGACTCTAGATGTTGTTCATTAAAGATGCATGCATCTTCCCTGGTGCAACATGGCATGAAGACCTCAGAGTCTGATGTCCGGTTTGTACTCTGCCCTGCAGCTGTTTGCTAATCAGGCATTGAAGTTTTATTAGCAGTTACATTCACACTCTCAGCCTGCAGGCTTATACAATTGACAGCACCATCTCTGGGAGTTCACTTGTGCTGGAATCGTGCACATGTTCATAGAGTAGAAGATGACCAGATTCCTTGGAGAGAGCCCCCATTTCCCCCCTTTAGAAGCATGGTATGGACAGCTTCTGGATAACACACAATTCTCAGAGAAAATTTTTTGAAGAACTTTGGATTAAAGATTTGTGGTGAGGTAAAATGACAAACAGAAATGGAAAGCCACCGCTTTGCCTCAGATAAGCAATACACAACCAGGCCATTCATCTTTGTGATACTAGGATCTAAAGTATGAGTGTTCTTTGATTGGCAGGAAGAGGAGCTGGGACCTGGGGAAGGAAAGTGGCTTTTTTAGTATGTATCAGTCAGGCTTCTGTGTAGACATTCCTCCTATGTATTTTAGTAGGAAAAGATTTAACCCAGGGACTTACGTGCTCACAGACTCATGGCAAGGCTGGAGTCGTGGTTCTGGACAGTGCCCCAGGAGTGGCTCCCTTGCTGTGAGCTAAGAAACTGTGGGTGAGGGGACCCTCATTTCCATGGCCTCTTTCTAGTCTCTGGGAGGAGCCCTAGCAATTTTATATTGAAAATGCATATTCCTTTTCTTTTCTTTTTTTTTTTTTTTTTTTTTGGTTTTTTCTTTTCTTTTTATGAGTTTATGGGCTTGGCTGGCTGCTGGCTTGCATATTCCTTTTCTTAAAGGGCCCTCCTCATAATAAAAGGAAGTGCCATCCCAGCAAAGTGTGGATTATTCCTGATCTCTGGGCAGTAAGGACCGATAATCTTATTTCTACCTCTGGAGCGGTCACTGGAGTTCGGAGTTGAAGACCTCCCCCGCATAATGACTAGGATGCAGGAATGAAGATGCCAGAATGGTGCAGTGTCCTCTGCCACTGTGAAGTCGGACTCTTGGTACCCAGGAAGAAGAATGGACACTGAAACCTGCTTAAAGAAAAATTCATGATTTCATGATCCTGCTTCCCAGGAGAAAAGGCAAATGGAGCAGAAAGCTGCAGTTTCTTCTCTTTTAATCACTATGAAATGTCCTCCTCCAAGGCAAGAAGCAATACTAGAAATTTGAGGATAGGTACGCCAGTTTTCTTTTGGTTGGTTTTGCAAAAATATATGGTTTTCCATTTGTATTCATTTCCTAGAGTGGCTGTAACAAATTACTATAAGCTTGGTGGCTAAAAACAACACAGATGATTGTCCCACAGTTCGTGAGGCCAGAAGTCAGAAACCACTGGGCTGAAATCAGGGTGTTGGCAGGGCTGTGCTACCCGCTTCCATGACTCTGGGGGCCAATCCCTACCATGACCCTTCCAGCTCCTGGTGATGGTGATGGGTGGCTTTCCTTAGCTTCTGGCTGCATCACTCCAATGTCTGCCTCTCCTCACATGGCCTTCTTCACATTTGTGTGTATCAAATGTCCCTCAGCCTCCCTCCTATAAGAAGATTACGTGTGATGGCATGTAGGGCCCACCCAGACAATCCAGGATACTCTCCTCATCTCAGGAGCCTTAATTTATTGACATCTCTGAAGATCCTTTTGTCCAAATAAGGTAACATTTACATAGTCCAGACATTAGGACCCAATATCTGTGGGGCCACGATTCAACCCACTATGCTATTCTTTTACAAGCAACCTTTCTGTGTCCCATGTTTAAGGTACCTCTTATAAGCAATTTAAAGTCTTTCTTAAAAAAAAAAAAAAAAAAAAAAAAAAGAACCTGACAGTCTTTGTCTTTTAAATGGTACACTTAACCCCTTATATTTAATAAAATTGCTGATTTATTTAGGTTTATGCAATCATCCTACTAGTTGTTTTTTATTTGTCTTACCATTTTGTTTTTTGTTTTTTGCCTTATCTTGCCTTCCTCTGGGTAAATACAATATTTTTTATTACCCCTGTACTTTTTTTGTCTAAGTCTCATGTGTGCTTTTGAATAGTGAAAACTAATTTGCATCCAGAATCTTAGTTGTACAGGCATCCGATAAATGTATCTTACAGTGTTTCCAAAACCTCTCTATTCAGAAGACATGTGGAAGGTCATTGAGAGAGGAATTCCGCAATGTCCAACACTCACAGTGAGTTAACAATGCTGTGACACTTTCCCCATTTACCCCTATCATCATTACACAGCAGGACTCACTGTGGTCACAAGCTTTCTAGAACAGAACATGCAGATGAGTGGATGGATATTGAACTTGGCCTGGAAATTGAACTTGGCATTAGATAAACATGAGCATCAAAATACCTTTATAATTATATAATACTTAGGTCCTTTGTTGAGTGGGCTGAAATGGGGAACTGATTGCAATGCTCTGTTTGATCTTAAAGGGCTGTCAGAAAGTCTAGTAAGGTAATTAATAAATTGGACTAGACAACACAAATCATTAAAAAGCAATTGAAAAACCTTTTCAATCATAGGTGACATGGGTAAAGACTGATGAATGGTATGGGCATCAGATTTGATGTGGATGAAAATATACTTTATTGTATTTTTGATTAGTTCTACCTCCATTTTGGATGGAAACCTATCTTCACAATTTGGAATTACCTTTAATTTTGGTATAAGGCAGAGGAGATGGAATAAAGTAGGGAGGGGCAGAATTAGATCCATGCTCAGTTCTATTCCAAGAGATTTTGGCAAAGAAATTGCAGCCTGAAATGGAACGTTGCATTGTGATTCCTCATGTGTTATCAACAGAGTCTGAATAGATAATTTGCCTTAAAATACGGTTTGGAATGAGAGTAAATTTGGGGACAGTTGTTGCTACCCAGAGAGCAAACAGGCTTTGGAAACAGCCTAATGATCAATGCAAGATGGATCAGAATGGCCTTTGCCAGCCCTGCCAGTTTCCTGTGGTGAGTTTTAGCTAAGCAACTCTCAGAATGGTACCTACAGAAGTAGGTTTCCAAAGACAGCTTTCTAGAATACAGCCTGCCCCAGCCCCCTGCTCACTGAGGATTCTCACTGAGGATATTTCCCCCAGAATCAGCACAGGAGTCTCTCTATCCTCAGTTCAAACATTTGGCGCTGGTTTTCCAGGATGGGATGTTATGTGCAGATCTAGATGTGTAGTAGTGATTTTGTGTCCTCAATAGTTGTCACTATTTAGAAAGAAGTTGTTAGAAGTAGCAAGAGTTTATAAAACATCTTCTAGTTTGAGAATTACTGTTTTTATTTCTACCAAGATTCATTCCCAGTAACCTACTGTTAAACTCCATATGTTGAAGAGGCCACCTTTCCAAGGAGGCCAAGTGATATGTTTGTGGGCAAAACACTCTAAGAACTCTTGGGAAAGGGATTCGGTTCCTGAATAAAAAGACAAAGCCTCAGGAAGAAGTCTGTAGCTTTTTTATTTTTACTGCTTAGAACATGGCTGGAAGGCAGAAACCATTTTATGAATGTGAAGATGAAAATCACACATGGGGAGGAGGGAAAAACAGGAGACAAACCCCCTTCCCTTTTTTTTTACATAATTATTACAGTATTATTGATTATATTCCCTATACTCTACTTTACAACCCCATGACTAATTTGCAACTACCAATTTGTACTTATTAATGCCTTTGCCTTTTTTACCCTGCCCCCCAGTGACCCTCACACCTGGCAATCAACTGTTCTCTGTATCTATGAGTTTGTTTATTTTGTTTTTTTGTTTATTTTGTTTTTATAGATTCCATCTATATGTAAAATCATACGATATTTGTCTTTCTTTGTCTGACTTATTTCCCTTAGCATAATACCTCTCTAGGCCCATCCATGTTGTTGCAGATGGCAAGATTTCATTCTTCTTTTTCTGGCTGTGTAATATTCCACTGTATATATGTACTACTTCTTTATCTATTCACCTATTGATGAACAGTTATGTTGCCTCCATATTTTGGCTATTGTAAATGATGCTGCAATGAATAGATAGATAGATAGATAGATAGATAGATAGATAGATAGATAGATATGCATTTTTTTTTTTTTTAGCTGAGCCATCCTGCTACCTGTTGGCAGCTCAGCGGTTGCTCAGCTCAGGCTGGGCATCGAACTGCTGTTGTTCAGAGCTCAGCTCGCACTCTTGAGCGAGCTCTTAACCAACTGAGCCACTTGGCCGGCCCTTATATATATTTTTAAATTAGTGTTTTGGGTTTCTTCAGATAAACACCCAGAAGTGGAATTGCTGGGTTCTTCTGTGTCTCTCATTATAGCCTTTGTTTTAAAGTTTCTTTTGTCTGGTGTAAGTATTATTACTCCAGCTTTTTTGTTGTCGTTGTTTTCATTTTCATGTAATATGGTTTTTCATCCTTTTGGATGAAAGACATCCTGTGGATGTCTTTAGATCTGGAGTGAATCTCTGGTAGGCAGGATATGTAAGGGTCTTGTTTTCTCATCCATTCAGCCATGCTATGTTTTTCTTTTTCTTTCTTTCTTTCTTTCTTTTTTTTTTTTTTTTTTGAAGGCAGTGTCACTGGCCTCATATTTGGGACCTGAACTGGGGCCGCTGGCTTCCCAAGCCAGCACTTAACCACTGCGCCACTCGGCCGGCCCAGCCACCCTATGTTTTTGATTGAAGCATTTAAACAATTTACATTTAAAGTACTTGTTGATAGATGTGTAGTTATTGATATTTTATTATTCATATTTTTAATTTTCCTCTTAAAGAAGCCCCTCTAAGGTTCCTTGTAATACTGGTTTGGTGGTGATGAATTCCTTTAGCTTTTTCTTCTCTGTAAAGCTCTTTATCTGTCTTTCAATTCTAAATGATAGCCTTGCTGGGTAGTGTAACCTTGGTTGTTGGTCTCCTTGTTTTTCATCACTTTGAATATTTTGTGCCAATCCCTTCTGGCCCGCCAAGTTTCTGTTGAGAAATCAGCTGACAGTCTTATGGGAGCTCCCTTGTATGTAACTAACTGCTTTTCTCTTGCTGCTATTATGATTCTCTCTTTGTCTTTAACCTTTGCAGTTTAATTATGATGTGTCTTGGTGTGGGCCTGTTTAGGTTCATCTTGTTTGGGACTCTTTGAGCTTCCTGGGCTTGTATGTCTATTTTCTTCACCCATTAGTTTTCTGTCATTATTTCTTCAAGTATATTTTCAATTCTTTCTTCTCTCTCCTTCTGGTACCCCTATAATGTGAATGTTGGTATGTTTGATGTTGTCCCAAAGGCCCCTTAAACTATCCTCATTTTTTTGAAATCTTTTTGTTTTTGCTGTTTGCTACCTTATCTTCCAAATTGCTGATTTGATCCTCTGCTTCATCTAATCTACTTTTGATTCCCTGTAATGTATTCTTATTTCAGTTATTGTATTCTTTATTTCTAACTGATTCTCTTTTATGTTTTCTCTCTCCACATTTATGTTTCTTATCTCTGTTGAAATTCTCCCTGAGATCATTAAGCATCCTAATAACCAATGTTTGGAACTCTGCATCTGGTAGATTGCTTGTCTCCATTTTGTTTAGATCTTTTTCTGGAGGTTTGTTCTTTTCTTTCAATTGGGACATGTTTCTTTGTCTCTTCATTTTGGCTGCCTCCTTGTATTATTATTTTGTTTTTCCTCCCATGTATTAGATAGAGGTGCTATGTCTCCCAGTCTTGGCAGAGGGGCCTCATGCAGTAGGTGTCCTGTGGTGTCCACTGGCACAATATCCCTGATCACCCAAGCTGGGTGCTCCAGGTGTGTTGCTCGTGTGTGCCCTCCTGTTGTAGTTGAACCTTGATTGCTATTGGTACATCAATGGAAGGAGTTGCCCCTCTGGCTGATTTGTTGTGAGGACTGGCTGTGAGTACAATGGAAGACTGTTGTGCAAGGACTGACATTATGCAGCAGGATTTACTTTAGCAGGGCTCTGGTGCCTGCTGAATCTACCTTTGGGTGTGTCATTTATGGAGGTAGTTGAGTGGTGCTCTGGTGTGGTCTGAAGTTGGCCACAAGGTATACTGGTTCTGGGACCTTTAGGGAGGGCTTCTGGTGCAGGCCAGGAAAAGTGCCCTGCCCAAGGAAAAGAACCCAGGTTCTGGACACCATCCTTAACCAGCTGCAACAGGCCTCAACTGTTTGGCTACAGAATTTGTACTGTTTCTTATGAAAAACGAATTCCTATATGTTAGTTTAGTTCTCTGCTGCTTGCAGTCAAATGCATCCCTGTTTGATATAGTTTGTTGAATATTTTAAACTTTTTTCCAGATATTTCCTCTCATGTGGATACTCCCACGATGACACAGCCCCTCACCCACTTCCCCAGATACCCTATCTCCCCACTGACAAACACATAAAACCACTGACAAACCAATCCCCAACCCCTAACACTCCAATGTTTAAACATTTTTAAAGCAATTTTGTGTGTCAGGCATATAATTTAATTTATATAATCCCTTGAAAACACTGGGGCAAAATATAATGCATTTAAAATTAAAGTATTTTGTGTAATCCTAAATATGACTAAAATGTTGGAAATTGGATTTTTAAAAATTTTAGTATGAAATTTTGAAGCATACACAATTTTTTAAGTTCACTGGAAAAATTATGTGGTGAACTCTCATGCCTCAACTCTACGATTTACATTGTGCTGTGTAAGCTTTATATCATAAATCTATTACTGCTTGGTAGCTGAGATCATCCCCTACATGCCACTTCTAGTTGGCATAGAATCCTGTAAGTATTAAGAAATCTTTGAGAAAGATTTCTGTGCAGCTCTGCCAGCTTCCCTCCAGATAGACAAGTCCATTTGGACTTGTCTAGATGTGAGACCGCTGAGCTTGGGGAAGAATATTGCTTTTCTACATTACTACCTTACCTTTTATACTACCTTTTATTTTTCTAGAGCCATGTTCTCAAAGTGTGGTCCTTGCTGAACAGGATCAGCAATGGGAACTGGCTCAAAATGCAGATTCTCAGGTTTCATTCCAGTGCCTGTAAATCAGAGATGCTGGGAGTAGGTCTACCAACCTACCTTTACATGGTGGTTCTAATGCTTATTAAAGTTTGAGAACCAGAATTCTTGAGAAATCAGTTGCACAATGTCAGGCAATTGTTGTTGAGGGCTTGTATCATGCATTCCTTTTTAAAATTCATCTTCTTTTTAATATAGCACATGCTGTTTTTCTTTTCCTAAAAACTATCATGGATTAGCCAAGTGTCACATTGGTTAAGAGTTGGCTTAGGGATGCCAGCTCTGAGCAGCAGGGCCCCAGTTCAGATCCCACATGAGGGCCTGTGACGCTGTGCCCTCTAAAGCTACGATGGTGAACAACAGCTCCACCTGGAGCTGGGCTGCAGTGAGTGGCCAGCGACCATGTAGGCTGCATCCTCTGCTGCAGTGGGCTGCTGTGATCTACCATGAATGGCTGGCAGCCAGCGTGAGCAGCCAGCAGCCACCATGAGCAGCTGTCCAATGGCTGGCGAGGGACTGTTTCATCCAGGAAAAGTGCAATGATAATACCAACATGGACCAGTGAAGTGACGTCCTCCACAGCTAGACTGAAGAACAAAAGGACAGTAACTTGTCTGTTCTCCTTCCCTGATTTCCCAATGCTTTTCCCCTCCCCCAATTCACCAATAAAATCTTTTTAAAAACTCTATCATGAGGGACAGTTTGTGACCATGACATGAAAAGGAAAGTGCAATCCTATTGAGACAGTGGATCTGTTGTAGACCAAGTTCACTTTGACTGTCAGATCTTCTTGGATATCGATTACTTTCATCAGTGTAATTGATTTGGTTGTCTACATAAAATACAAAGCAATGGACTTGAAGAATTAATATTTAAATTTTCCCCTCTCCATTGCTGATGAACTGGGGACAGGTATGGCTTTTCTCTTCTGACATGACAATTTAGGGAAATTCTTATTTACATGTTATTTGTCTTTCTCACTTTTTTTTTTAAATTGTAGGATTGGGGCAGGGGAACAGTGTTGTGGAATTGGGGAGTGCGACCAGCCAAGTTATTCTTCAATCTTACTTATGAAGGGCACCAGTCACCGTTGGCAGCTCATGCTCTCTAAGCTCAAGATACTGTGTTACTATCTTAGTTGTGGGTGGGTGTGGCCACCATCCCAAGTGGGAGTCTAACCAGCAGCCTTGTTATTAAGAGTGCCCACTCTATCCACTGAGCCATCTGGGCGGCAACTCAGCTCAAGGTGCTGAGTTCAGTCTTAGTTGCGGGCAGATGTAGCCCACCATAGAACAGGCAGTCTTGTTGTTAGGAGCATGTGCTCTCACCAGCTGAGCAATCCTACCACCTGTTGGCAGCTCAGCACCAGTTCAGCTCAGGCACAGCATCACTGGCCCATGTGGGAATCAAACCGGCATCCCTATTGCTCAGACCTTGCGCTATTAACCAACTGAGCCCCTCAGCCATTGGCCCCTGTCTTTCTCACTTTTGAGTCTCCATCCAAAAAAGAATGATAGTGTATAAATGAACTGTGTGTAATTCTAAGATTCAGTAATATTTACATTCTAATTATTCAAATGTTACAAACTGTGGTGTGGGGGATTTTGTTCAAAATGTACATCCCAGTGAGTTATATACATCATCCTTGTGGAATGAGTCTTTAGATGGAGGAAATAGAGATGAGTGTACAAGCATGAAAAGTATTAAGGACTCTGAAAAAAAATTTATGCACATTTCTGCCAACTTTACTCTTAGGAGGTAGACATGGACTTGTCCAGATGTGAAATCCATGAGCTTTATTTTGACCTAGATTCTAGATTACTTTCATTCAAGACAGAAGGAGCAGGAGGTTGATAAGAGCAGAAAGAGATGACTGAGTGACCACATTAGTGGGGCCAACCATCTCAATTTGCCTGGAATTGGGGGATTTCCCAAAGGCTAACTTTCTAGTGCTAAAAAATAGGAAGGTCATAGATAACACTGAGAAAGTTGGTCACCCTTGTCATTGTCATTTGAGAAGCTTGATCTGTATAAAAATGGGTAGTTGCCATTTCTGTATGATGGGTTTTTCCTGGAGACATGAAGACCTCCCTGCAGCAGTCAGGATGTCTGATCTCATTTTTTTTTTTTTAAGATTTTATTGGGGAATTGGGGGAGGGTAACAGCTTTGGGGAATAGCGGAAGGGGAACAGACAAGTTGCTGTCCTTTTGTTCTTCAGTCTAGTTGTGGAGGACATTGCTTCACTGGCCCATGTTGTGCTTTTCCCAGGTGAGGCAGTCACTCACCAGCCATTGGACTGAAGCTCTTGGCAGCTCACGAAAGTTCATGCCAGCTGCCGGCCAGCCCCACTGCAGCCTATGCCGTCTCCGGCATTTCACAGCAGCCCAACTCCAGGTTGAGCTGTTGTTCACCATCTTAGCTATAGAGGGTGCAGCATCACTGGCCTGAATGTGGGATCCGAACCAGGGCCCTGCTGCTCAGAGCTGGTGTCCCAAGCCAACTCCTAATTAATGCATCACTTGGCCGGCTCTGATCTTAATTTTTTAGGCATTACAAGATAGAAGCACAGGAGTCATGTTTTTATGTGGGACCTAGTGGAACATTAGGCTAATGAAACCAAGATCTGAGTCTTGTAAAGGGCATAACTTCCTTCCTTCCATGGAAAAAAGCTATAGTTTTTACTGTTCATGGATTCTTGATCAAGAGAATGGAAGTAACACTTAAGGCAAAGGGATCCAAGTGATCTACATATCATTGAACTGATAGTTCTGTTTGTTTCATAAGCATATGCAGCCTCTTTCCAGCCCCTCCTCTAGAACTTCTGGGATGCCTTAGGAAGACAGCTTTATTTTGACCACAAGGTCTACATGCAAGCTTTGGCTCTAGCTAGCTGTAACACTAGTGCAGTTGACTTAACTCCATTCCTCCTCAGTTTTCTCTTTTGTCAAATGGGAGTAGAACTATCCATCTAATAGAGTTAGAGATATAATTAAATGAGAGGAGATATGACCGAGATTTTCTAATTCTGAAGTCACTTATAAGAGTATGGCTCAGCAAGTAATCTAAGAAGCATGTTATTTCTAGCTGTGTAGTGGAAAGACTGGGATCTTAGTTGAGATTGGTGTGTACCACAAAGGCAGTTGAGGTAGTTGTCTTTCTTGATATATGAAGTATCATTATTGGTCCATGTCCACCCTTCTTTATGTTTTAATAAGATAATATAGTAATGAGCACTTGCTAACTTCAGTCTCTCCCTGATTACTAATAAAATTGAGCATCTCTTCATGTTTTTACCATATAATTTTCTCTTCTGTCAAATGCCTATTCTTTATAGCATTGAGTTGTTTGTGTTTCTCTTTTTGACTTTCATGTGTATGTGTATGTGTGTGTATGCTTGTGTGTATGTAAAACCTATTTATGGGACATAGATAACATTTTATTTACCTATGTGCATTCTATATATATATATATATATATATATATATATATATATATATATTCAATGTGCATATGTATATTTATTGCTAATATGTATATTTCTAGAATCAATCCATTGTGGGTTTATGTATTACAGATATTGTCTTATAGATTGCAGTTTTACTTATACTTCCTTTAGCTTTCGATGAACAGTAGTTTTAATTTTACTGTAATCAAATTTTTAATTGTTCCCTTTATGGTTAGCCTTCTTTCTGTCTTCTTTAAAAAACCATTAAAGTAAAAAAGATACTCCTTTGGGCAGGCCGAGTGGCGCAGTGGTTAAGCGCTGGCTTGGGAAGCCAGCGGCCCCAGTTTGGGTCCCACATATGAGGGCCAGTGATACAGCCCTCAAAACAAAACAAAACAAAACAAAACAAAAAGATACTCCTTTGTATTTCCTTTTAAAGGCCTTTTTTTTTGACATTTATATATCCTTATTTTATCTGAAATTGATTGTTGTGTGTGTAATATGAACAAGTGTTCCAAGTGTTTTTAACACGAATAATGCTTTTTTACCCGCCCTATCCATGAGAGAGATCCTAGTGCATAACTTCATTTCTCAGATGTCATTCTGGCCCATTGTAGACACTGGCTTCTCTAGTGGTGGTGGTGGTGGGGCGGGGGTTGGGGGGGCAGGTAGGTGGTGGATGGGAGTAGTTCATCGTTGCTAATTCCTAGTATCTGCCCAAGTGCTGATTCCTGCTGTCTATGTTTCTCTTAAAACCTTGCTGTGGGGAGATTTAAAAATATATCCATGTCTACCTCCAATGTGTCTGTCTAAATTAGTCTGGGTGGAGCCTGTGCATCGGTATTTCTCAAAATCCCCCCAGGAGATTCCACTGAAAATGCAGGGCCCAGAGAGTTGCTCCAGCACTTGTATCTGGAGATGATTTTGAATAGGAAGCTAGCATCATGCTGGGCTAGTTTGCAGTCTGAGCAGAAATCCACAGGATGATTCTAAAACTAACTTTACCCTCTCATTATCAACACAGTGCAAGCTCATTGCAAAGGAAACAAAAAGTACAGAAGAAATTAAGTAAAAAATAATAACTCATAATTACATAACTGATTTTGTATATTATTTTAGCTTTCTCCTGATATGTTGATGTATGTTTATGTAGTTGTAGTCATCTTGAAAATAACCATATGGACATTTTTCCATAACATTTATTCTTCTACATCACTTTTAATTCTGTTTAATAGTCTCTTGTTATAATTATTATTATAACTATTAGTATGTATTTTCTATATGTACACTTTTCGTATAAAAATCTTATTTCACTCTGGCTAGGGGTTTATTATTTTATTGTGAGTAATTGCTATTTTTGGGAAAACAAGAAATCATGTTCTGGGCATTATACCTTAGTGTTTCATAGTATTGGAACCAGCGTCAGTGAGATTGGGTTCAAATCTCAGCTTTGCTACTTACTTATCAGTTGTGTGACATTAGAGAAATTATACTGCTACTCTGTCCTTTTACTCTTTAAAATGAGAATAACATTAATCCGTCACACATAGAGCTGTTTCCAAGATTAAATTAGATTAATATGAATTGCTTACCACAGTGCTGAGCAATACCGAATGCTTAAGACTAGATCTCTATGCTAGTTCTGTGCACACAGTGTCTGCGGAGTAGAGGGGCAGCCCTGCTCCCCTTGGCTTAAGGACCAGTGTGACTTGCCTGACCCAGTTTCTCTGGTAGTAAATGTTCAGTGGGCTGGTGACAATCATCAGTATGGACTCCATCATTGTCCAGCTCAGTAGCCAGATGTGGAACTTGCTGGAGAGCCCTCTTTGTTCAAAGAAGAAGGTAAAAACTATGCCAGCTTCTCTAATAAGGGATGCTGCTAGCTGGCTAGCTGACTCAAAGTTAGAATAATTGCTCCCTGATATTTCCCTTTCTTGTAGTGGATAGATACCTACAGTTGGGTGGCAGATATAATTTCTCAACTATGGAACCAGGTGTACTCAGATGGGGATCTGCCTGCTTGGATTTCCATGTCCTCTTTGAACCCACAGGACAGTATATCATAAAGTAACAGTAAGCAAAATCAAGAGTCAGTCCAAATTTCCTAAGAGGAAGTGAGAGGCATTGGAGGAAGAACATATGCAGTTAGGAAAGCCAAGCTCTGAGTCGGAGTGTCTGCAGTGAATCTGGTTGCTCATCCTGAGGAGGTCACCTCTGGAGGAAAGTGCAGTATCTGAGAAATGCTAGACACGTGCCCCAGAATGCAAGCTCCTGAGGGCAGGAGATTGGGCTTTTTACCTAACTGCTATAGCCCCACGAATTTAGATCAGTGGCAAGTGTATAGTAGGTTTTCCAATGATTTTGATTGAAGGCTCTTCTACTGCATATTATAACACCCCAGGGCAGCGAAAAGAAAAGGTTTGCTTTTCTGAGCCTAATTTAGACCAGCTAGGAGGACCTGGTGGAGAGGAAGCTTAGGGGAAAGCACAAATGTCATCAGAGCTCCTGAGCCAGGAAGAAGCAGCCTACACATAACCAGACGGGCAGGTGAGGCTTTGGAAAGATGGGTGGGAATTCTCTGTTCTCTGCTCAATTTTTTTCTTTTTTTTTAAGCTGAGCCCTCCTGCCACCTGTTGGCAGCTCAGCTGCAGCTCAGCTCAGGCTGAATATCAAACTGCTGTTGCTCAGAGCTCAGCTCGCACTCTTGAGCAAGCGCTTAACCAAGTGAGTTAATCAGCCGGCTCCTGCTCATTTTTTCTGTAAGCCTAAAACTGCCCTAAAAATAATTTAAGAATAAAATTCTTTTAAATTAAAAATAAAGTCAAAATATGGTAAAGAACCAGAGGCCAGAAATAGGAAGATGGCAGACCCAAGAGCAGGAGCAGGCACTGAGAAGTAGAATTCAGAATTCCTGGTCATGATCCAGGGAAGAAAAGAAAAGGAAAATGATTTAAAGAGACAACTGTGGGTACATGGCAAACTTTCCAGTGAGTTAAGTTTCAAACAATTAATGCAAAAGCTGGAAGGGAGTAAATGCACACAACTGCAAAACCATAATGGAGACAAGAATAGTGTTTAAAGCATAAAGTCCAGAATGAGTGGAGGTTTGCAAAATGTTATAGAGCCTCTAAAAGTGTCTTTTCCTTATTTATTTTAACCCTTTGTCATGTGCAAAGCCAGAATGCGCGAAGAGTAGTTTGGTTGCTTGGATTTGACTAGTGGTTCACAAAATATGTTCCCTGGATCAGCAGCATCAGGATCACCTGGAAAATTGTTAGAAATACAAATTATCAGCCCCCACCCTGGACCTGCTGAATTAACCTCTGGGGTGAGGCTCAGCGTTGTATGTTTTGATAAACGCTCCAACAAATTCTGATGCTCACTAAAGCCTGGGACCCAGCAGATTAGAACATCAGTCTCCTACCCTCCGTGTGTAAACCATCTGGGAATCTTGTGAAGACAAACAAATATAAAAAGTCAGGTTTTACCCCCAGACCAATTAAAACGCACTCTCTGGAGTAGGCTCTGGCCACAGATATATTTTGAAGACCCTTGGTGAATCGAACATATAATCAGGGTTTAGAACCAAATTCCAGTTCAAGCACCAGCAGTGTGATCATTCCTTGGGGATTTATTAGAGATGCAGAGTCCTGGGCCCTACCTGGTGAATCAGAATCTGCATTTTCAACAAGCTCCCCAGATGATTCATAGGCTCATCAAGGTTTGAGAAGCATTTTTATAAGATAAATGTTAGAGGAAATACATCAAAATTTGCACCTTGCCTCCACTTTCTCTGTATTGATTGATTTACTGACTTCTTTTAAAGTGAATAAAAGCCTGGGACAGGAAAAGGAAGGATAAAGATATTAGAATGTGAGACATGAAGCATGGTCAATGTTCAGGGTCAAAGAAAGGCAGATGCCAGGCAGGCCACATAAATGAGAAAAATGGGTGTTCTATAGATGCATGTGCTTGAGTTGCCCATACCTCTTGGGCGATACTCATGATGTTGACCATTGGTCAAACAAAATAAGACCACCAGGTCAAAATCAGGGTCAGCAACCAAGGTGTGATCCAACTGGTGATGAGTGTGGAAGTGTGAAGACACCAAGGCTGCCTGTAGATTTGAGACATGACCTGCCCTCCCCACTCTCCCTGTGAGGAGTCCGGAGGAGGATGTCTCAGCATCCAGAGGTGGTGCGACATGGCCAGGACTCCAAAAAGGAAAGACCCTGGGGATCCCTCGTGAACTTGATTTGATTCCCTGGTAGAATTCTAGTGAAGGTTATCAGGCCAATGTCTCCTCAACTCTTGGAGAGAAAAAAGACAGCCCCAGAAGCCACTCAGGGTTCATGAGTGATAGGATTACTGGGCTGTCTTCTCTTCTGTGATGGAGAGTCAGAGAGAGCAAAGCTATGAGTGTGTTGATTGCACAAGGCATGGCAGATGTATTTTGCTTTCATTTCATGTTATTTTTTTAATGGGCAAGAGAAAATAACACAAAATTATTTTTTCTACAGTGGTTTTTTTTGTTTTGTTTTGTTTTTTGGGGGATGGAGTTGTCTAGCTAGAGAACTGACCACATCTCTATTTATCTAACACTGTTAATGCACCAGAGTTAACTAATAAGTCACCGGTCTTTGGCAGAAGCCTCCAGGTTCCTATTCTAGGCTCTGTCATCTTCTGAATGTTAGCAGTACCTTGGCTGAGGATTGGTAAAGCAGACTTAACACCACCATAGTGGTTAGAAGGGCAAAGAATACATGTGAGTATCAGGATATAAGGAAACAATCAAGAGAGGCATGCTAAAACAAATTTTACAAAAGGATCATTTATAGAGGAAAATGTCAAGTAAGAAATAACATAGCAGCAATTGATGGAGAGATTGAGGGATTTTTAGTCCATTAGAGCCTAATTATATTTGTTTGTGTGATGGGGTGGCTAGAAGTACTGCTGGCTACCTTAGGCTGAGTCAATCAGGGTGACAACAAAGAAGTGATTCTTCTTCCCCACATGGACCCCAGCCATTGCATCCAATACAGTTTCTGGTTATTGTGTTCAGAGTTGGCTAACACATTTTGATCGTTAACGTTCTGCAACAAGCTCATACAGAGTGGCCTTGAATCTATGTTCTATTCCTATCGTAAAGATGAAGACATGAGCATCCCAGAGATGTGTAGATGGCTTCAGATTGCACAGCTGATCCATGGGGAGCTCAGAGCTCTAACCTAGGCCTTCTGATCTTGAATCCAGTGCCTTCCTGCTGTAGCACCTCCCTGCCGTCTCCCTTGTTTCTTCAGATGAAAAGGTTTCTGATTTGGAATATCTAAATCTCTCTATCTAGTTACCATTTCATTTTGTAAGAAGACTGGTTCATCTTTTGATGGAAAGGAACCCCACCTAACACTAGTAGGTCTCTCCTCTCCTGCCGAGGCTGAGTGTAAAGTGTGCACATCTCCCCTTTCTCTTGATTATCTTGTCTGTCCTTAGAGACCCAACTCCAGTCCCTTTGACACAGAGCCTGCTGCAACCACTGGCACGGTCAATTCCAGCCCTCCTGTCATATTCCAGAGCCCTTTGTCTTCATCCATCCATTCATTCTTTCTTTCACTGATCCCTTTACAAATATTTCGGGAATGCCTACTCCTTGTCAGGCACTGTTCTAAGTGCTGGGACATTCCAATGAGTGAAAGAGAAAATGCCTTATCTCTTAGGCATTATTGCAGAAGGGTCTGACCAAATAAAAGAATCAAATCTATAAGGTTGAATAATGATAAGCGTTGTAAAGAAAAATAAAGCAGGGTCATGGATTTACTGTGATGTGGGGCGGGATGGCTGCCCTGTTAGATATGGTCTTAAAAGATCTCCGACATAATAATGGTTAAGAAAATGGAAATGAGTGAGGATATGGAGTCCTGCAGACATCTGAAGGGAATGACCAGGCAACAGAGGAAAGGTTGGATATGCTTGGTATTTGAGAAAGAACAAGGGGACCTGTGTGTCATTCATTATGTTGCTTGCTATCGATAATACTTTCTAATAGATCTGTCCTATGGCTATAGGCACACTTTAACTTAACTACTGGGTTGGTGATGGGGGGTGGTAGAAGATGCTTAGAACTGCATTTTGATTAAATAAGTTACTGTATATAAAACACACACTGTAGTACATATAACACACACAGTGTATTATAAAGTGTATAATGTATAGGGAGAACAGTGCCTTGTACATGGTGCTGGAGAAGCTTTCACTTCGGTCCTTGTTATGGTCACGATCACTGTAATCTCAACTCTACCCCAATAATCCAGCAGTGGAGCAAAGGTCTTTGGCAGCCTGCTCTTTCCAATTCCAAATGAAATTGCTTTTGCTATCTATCCTGCACTCTTGGTTACACATTTGAATAATTGGGATAGTTTCTTATGTAACTTTGTTGGGAAAGAAACTATTTGTACTGCATGGCTGAAGATAGCCCGGCTTACCCATGGGCTCTTTCTTATTCAGGTTCTGCTTTCATGTCTGGAAATGGGGAAGCGCCGCACACTGAAGTTTATTCTGAGAACAAAATGTGGCAACCTTGATGGTGCTGATACTCCTGGTCGTAGAGTGGTGGTCCTACCAGCTACTGTGTGCGGCAGGTTAGCCATGTGCCAAGCACTGTTGTAAGCCCTTCGCATTGGTTTCTCTCTCAACCCTCCTAGCCCTATAGGACAGAGAATATTATAGTATTAACTCATTTTCTAGGTAAGGAAATGGAGGATTCAGAATATTTATGTAACATCCCTGAGGACAGCTAGCAGGAGAGAGAGTTGGGTTTCATATTGGGTTGTCTGTCTCTACAACTTGAAAATGTGGATAATCCAAAGTTCACCTTTGATTTGCATCTTCCGCATGGTCCATTATTGGAAGGGCGTTTGAGGGATAGAGAAAACTGGGAGATATGTTAGTTTTTCTCAGTCTGCTAGTGAAATGACTTTTCTCATCTTTGCACATGCATTCCCTGGGCCAAGGGAACTGAGAGGCAGTAGGAAGAGGTTGACAGATGCCAAAGATATAAGCAAGGGTGGGCTTTATGAATCAGAGTAGAAAATTAATCACAGATACACAATGGGTCATTTAATTACATTTTGGATTTTGGGGGTCCAGCCCTGAGTGCGAAGGACCAAAGTCACCTCTCTCTGTGAATAGGTTTCCTTTTGTGCCCCTGATACCCAAGTTACTATGAGCTGATACATGAAGGTAGTTCCTAATGTTGAGTTTAGAAACCCTGAGTCTTAATCTTGCTGTCAACTACATGGCCACCATATTTGTTTGCAAATATAGACAAATATTTTATGATGGTTATCCTTGTTCATTTATGTCATTTAATTAAGTTTTGCAGAGATGTTTATCTTTTCACTGAATTGTCCCCAAACTGCTGTTCATTGAAGCTTGGATGTCTTCTTTATTTTCTTTCCTCTGGCACTTTCGCTATTTTTGATAGATAACTTGCTGAGTAAATGTCTGAAGGTTGTCAGGTTTCAGTTTCAATTATGTTAAAACAAAATGCATGGGCTTTGTGATAGCTCCTTTTTTTTTTTTTTTTTTTTTTTTTTTTGAGGAAATTTAGACCTCTGGATTTAGAATATGCATTTCAGAATATGGCTTTAGCTGTGAGCTGAGGCTTTTCCTTGAACCAGTTCGGTCCCCATGGTTCCCTAACTGAAAACTTTATGAAATCAACTGTAACTAAAAGGGGTAGACAACTAAAATATTTATTGCAGAAAATAAAAAAGTTAACCAAAGTATTTTATTGATACATTCTTGGACAATATCACAGAATTGAAAGAGAATGGAAAGGGGGAATTTTTCAGCAAGGATGTTTTTCCACTAAACTGGCACATAAGCAGCAAGATTAACGAAAGTACTTATTACAAACAGTAGAAAACATACATGCTTTTTTTTTTGAAAAGTCCTTATCACACTGGTCAGTCATGGGGGCATGAACAAAACCTCAAGACATGAAAAATCCATATCCTTTGTTTTTCCAAATAGCTTAATCATTATTAAAATTATTGCAAAATATCCATATACCCTAATTAAAATAAAAGAGAACACAAATACGAAGAGTGAACATATTATTAACATGTACTGTAAAATACATTACTGGCATGCATTCTGAAGATCAAGACCTCTATTCAGTTCAGCCAAAACGTTCCTTTCATGGGACTTATCAAATACCAACGATAGATAGGTGGGGCCTAGTTTATCAGCACAGTTATTGGTCTTTAAGTATCTTTTTTGTCTTAAAAAAAAGTAACATGATTTGCAGTGGTACCATAATCATAATTATACAGTCATGTACATATGTGGTTTAAGTTTATTTATTTTTTTTTTAGTCTGCCAAGATCGTTTCAAATTTTTAATTGTTTTAAACATCTCCCCAATAGTTCGTGTCTGAGAGAATAGGGCTCTATGAAAATATGGCATTCGAAAACAAACAGCGAACCAAAGTACAACATCAGATGGTAAAGTGCAAAAGTCCTCACAAACTGTACAGAAAATTTCAAAACCTTGCAACCTGGAAGTACATATGTAGAAAGACAGATCAGCCCCAAAACAGTCATTGTGACTCTCTGTGCTTCATCCTAGAGAGTCTGGTGGGACTTGAGTCTCAACACTCCCTTTGGTCAGGAAGGTCCAAAATTGCAGCCAAGTTGGCAGTGCTGATGCCAGTGACTTATTAAGCCAAGATAAAGTAAGAATATTTCATAAAGCAGCTGTGTAGGACACTTGGATCCTCTAACATTTGTCTCCTGGCTGGGGATGCTCCTCCAGTGATGGGCAGCGAGCAGGACCAAAAGAGTCCTCTGCCAAATTGGGTGACGAAATAACTGAGGTCTTCCTCCTCTGCGGTTCCATGAGATGGAACAGGTTAGATAACCAGGTTATTATAACTGACATACTTCTTTTTTGCAGCAGGGCCTGAAAGAAAAATGTGGAAGAGTCAGTTGTGGCAATGACCCTATTTGCAAAGGTAGAAGCAGAATTAGATCTGTGATGACTTGGGTGCAAAGTCACAATGGGACAATGAACCGTTTGGAATGTGCCATTCACTTTGGATGCCTATGACTATTTGCTAAGGTTTTGTCCACTAAAATCTTCAATGTCTGGCAGTTCTCAATTCATCTGGGCTCTATTCTGAGATGTCCTCAATCTCCCTCTTTATAGTTTATAACAGAAAATTTATCAGTGTTTATCATGCTTTCTCATTAGCCACCCCTAAGCTTGAAGGGCCCACCCATGTTGCAGTTTATTTTATTCTGTGACGTTCTCCCAGACCTTTTTCATAGTAAATAACCTTTGCTTAGGAAAGGCCTGTCCTGCATCACTGAAATTTACTTAGGTTGAGTGCTGATTGGGTCATCCAGAGTGCTTTCTCTAGTTCTGATTGACACAGTCAAATGACCATACATTGACTCTTGTAGCGTTATCATCAGTAAATTGTATATGATAATTCGCAGAACTATTTCCATTAAGGTTTGAAGCTACCTAAATCTTCCAGGTGTCTTAACACACACAGCCTACATTTGTTTTCCTTAAATGTAGACTAAATTATTTTTCTGTTTGGCACAGTGATTTCAGGACTCACCTTCACTCACTCACTCACTCACTCACTCACTCACTCACTCATTCAATCATTCATTTGGTAGATACATGTCTGTCACTCGCCTGCCCTCTGCCAGACACGAAGCTAAGCACTGAGGAGCAGCTGATGAAGACGCCAGAGCCTTTCCTGTCCTGATGCTGGAAACAAAGACACCAAGATCCTAAGGTACAACTCTGTTTTACGTTCTAGCTCTTAATACCAAGTAATACAATTGCTGTGATGTGACATGTTCTTTATTCACTCAGTCTTAGTAGTTTTTCATCAGCTTCTGTTGAACACCAGGTAACTGTCATGTAGCATTTGTTTTACTTACTGTTCTTAGATTCTAAATAGCACTGTTCATGTAACACAAACAAGTAGCAAGAATTCTTCCAGAATTCTTAAGTGGGATTTAAGTGTGAATTTAGAGGAACAGAGATGTCACCATAACGTACCGACAGCTGGTTTGTACCTGAACTTTGAGTAACACAACCAGTATGTTACAGATGCACATATGCACATGTACACTATACAAAGAGGTTGATCTTATTTTCTAGATTAAAAATTTGGATACGCCTGGAAAATTCTGATTTGAAGACTCATTTCTCTAATACAGCATATTGCATTTATTAACCAAAGTTAGATGAAGGATAGAATTACATGATGCCTCCTCACTCAAACGCATGGCTTTAATAATCCTCAAGTCCTCTAAGGAAGTTCCCTTTCTTTTCACAGCCTTTATTGTCTTCAGCAAATGCTTGGTTTGAATGTAAGGAGAAAAACTTGCTAAAGATGTTTTATTTTACTTTGACTCCAAAGCCTATTTACAATGTCATAGCTAGGAATCCCCGGCTGACAGTTGCAGAAATAGTCACAGTGTACCTTGTCAAATGCCATTAAGTATCCTCAGGACAAAGCGGGGAAAATCAACAAACCCAAAAGTTTACACCAACCCAAATATCTGAGACCACCTCTACTATGTGATGAATCAAGATTGTTTTCTACCTACGCATAACTGTCTCATGAAAACAGCAAGACATATTTGAAATTCCTCAAACAGGGTATTTTAAAACACAAATTACTCAGGAAGAGCCTTTGATGAAAGAATAAGTAAGTTAGAAAATAATTGTCCTTGCATTGTCAAGCTGAACATCAGTTTTCATAACACTATAATTGAGATGAGCTTATGTTTAAAAAAATTAGAAATGATAATAATGAAATTCACTGATGCTTGGCATGGATTATCTTCTTGTGTTTTTAAGTAGCCTTGGGGTGAGTGCTGGTTAGGGTTCTCCATTCACAAAGGAGGAGCCCTGGCTGACATGCCCAGGTTCTGATTCAGCTCTATCGCTTCCTTGAGATGTGGCCTACATCAGTCCAACAACACTAAACTTCTCTGAGCCTTTGTAAAATGGCTACGGTAATTGCCTCCCTGTGGGCTGTTAGTGGCAAGAACATATAAAATACCCCAGTTTTGCGTCTGGTAACATAACACATAAATGTATTTTTAAATTACAAAGTTGTATACAAGTGATTAGCCTCCGTGCAAGCTTTCTTTGCAGAATAGCTTGGGAACATTGCAGCAAAAATGATAATGGAGGTGTGCAGGCCCTACAAACGCAATTTATGTACTTTTCAGAGCAATGTCCAAAGTATTATGATGTTTATGTTTAAGCCATTCTAGGCCTATGAGTAAAAAAATAAGTGCCTATGCTGTCCAGTAATTTAATTTATTTGAATAGCAGTGTAGTTTATGGCCTAGGAAAGAAAATTGCTTAGTTCAAAATACTTGTGGAGTAAAACCCTTGCTAAGGAAATATACTTTTTATTTTAAAAAGCTAGAATGTTTGTCTTATAAAATTATATGTTTTAAGGAGCGAGAGGGATATATGGCACGGCCCCTATTGAATTTTTAAAAGAGCTCCACATCAGTAGTTCCCAAGGCAAGGTATCTTGAACAGTTGATGTTCACAGTGAGGCAAGTGTGCGGACACTGGCCTTTGAATTACTCCTGTGCCTTTGCTACTTAAGAAAGGTCAGACATTTCTACTCTTGGTGTTTGTCAAAATCAAACTCAACTTGACATTAACTTCAGTGAACTAGTTTTATCTTTAATTTTCTCTGAGCCTTTTTGTCTCACAAAGCTTTCGTTTCTCCAAGTGTGATCTGTGGTATACTTATAACCTAGATTATAGGAAGTGTAGAAACAAAGGGGGAAAAACAGACAAGAGTAAAGAGTCTAGTGGATATTATAAGAAACATTGAATCATGGGAAACACTGAATAAGTAAAATTATATAGGGCTCTTTTTTCTACCCCATATTTAATTATTTTTTAAATAAGGAATTCTATAGTTCATTGACATTGTACCATGGGTTTTGCTGAGCTCTTTTTAAAAAATTAAATGTGCATGTATAGAAGTACGTATGTACAAATGTGTGTATGAAATGACTCAAAGAGCCACAGAAGGTGAAAACAGTAATATATCACAGCCTTGAATTTAACACATGTTGACATATTGACATCTTTGTTTCCTGTGCCCCTCCATCCATCCAGAGGAAATAGAACATAGCAGACGCCCTTCCCACTTCCCCATCCCCACTGCAATCTTCCCCACCTCTTCCCTCCAGAGCTATTATTTTGATGTTGATGCACATCCTTCCCAAGGTGGTTTCATATTCCTACTGCCCATAAACTATAAATAGTATTACTTTGTGTTTTTTAAATTGTACAAACATGGCATAATTCTGTGAGTATCCATTTGCAATCTGTTTTTCATATAACACTGTGGTATTCAGATTTATTTGTGTTGATTTGGTAATCGTGGTTACTAAATTGTTTTTTTGAAAAAACATAACAAAATTTCTGTAACTCTTTTCTTATGGATGGACCGTACTTTCTAATTATTTCCAATAACAAGATGGTATATGAATGATAACATCATTTATAAAGTTAAATAATAAAGCTATAGACCAAGTGAATTGCTTTGCTATATATTTACCTGACAGAGGATTGATATCAAAACTATTTTTACTTATATAAATTAATAAATAAAAGGCAATCTAATTTTTTAATGGATTAAAGATATAAAAAGGCAATTTGTAGGTGAGGAAAAATTAATGAATGAAAAATACTCAACCTCATTGGTAAAAGAAATGCAAATTAAAATGACAAGATAGTACTTCTGGCCCATACCATTACAAAGTAACAGTGTACCAATACCAAGTATTGATGTGAAGAAGTGGGAATTTTTTTTGCCATACTGGTAAGTTGGTACAATTATGTGGGACAACGATTTAGAAATATTTAGAAAAGCTGAAGATATGCACATCATTGACCAAACACTTTATTTCTAGATATATATCACATGTGCACGTGCAGTACGTCTCCTAGTATTTCATATAATGATGTGCTTTTTGATTCTCTAAGGGGAATTTCCCATAAGGGCTGGGCACATAATGTAAGTTAGTGAAGTGGGCCAGGTGTAAGATGTTAGGGAACTCATAAGCCACAGTGAATTAGAAAATACCTGCCCCACCTGAACAGCATAATCACTGTGGGATTTTACCTCAGTGTAGTCAGATATTTCTTTTTATGAAGAGATGAACTTCCGTATTTTTATGTAAAATTTCATTTTTCATTTATTTGAAATTATTATTTCAAAATTTATTTTTCATTTATTGAGCACATATCATGAGTTGGACTCTATTCTTGGCATTAAGGCATTCTGTTTTTAGCAGAAGATTCAGAACTAAATTAAAATATTTAGCAAGTGAAAGGAAAGAGGCCAGAGAATCTCTAGGCTGTCAGTTTGTAACTGTGATACTATTTGTACTGTTTCCCACATTGATTTGATTATATAGCCCCCCCTTTTTTAGTAGATCCCTTTTTACTATATAAGAACATAATTTTTGAAATACATTTTGGTTATTCCTTAAATCTTGATCCTGCCCATTATTTTAGTCATTTGTAAAACTAAACAGGACTGGCCCAGTGGCATGTTGGTTAAGAGTTGGCTTGGGACGGCAGCCCTGAGCAGCAGGGCCCAGGTTTGGATCCCACATTAGGGCCAGTGATGCTGCGCCCTCTACAGCTAAGATGGTGAACAACAGTTCGATCTGGAGCTGGGCTGCCTTGAGTCACCGGCGATGGCATAGGATGCAGTGGGCTGCCATAAGCTACCATGAGTGGCGGGCAGCCAGCATGAGCTGCCGGCAGCTGGCGTGAGCTGCCAAGAGCTGCTGTGAGCAGCTGCCCAGAGGCTGGTGACCGATCTGCCTCACCCGGGAAGAGCACAATGATAATACCAACATGGGTCAGTGAAGCAACATACTCCACAACTAGATTGAAGAACAAAAGGACAGCAACTTGTCTGTTCCCCTTCCCCTATCCCAGACACTGTTCCCTCCCACAATTCCCCAATAAAATCTTTAAAAAAATAAAATAAAATAAAAAATCTAACCAAACTTTGGAATACTAGTTTATTGGCTGATGAGACTTTGTCCAAACTGACTTTTCTTGAACGCATTCCAAACAGTGTCTGCCCTTTCCCCAACTGCCGAGTTCCTGTCAATCAAAATTCAGAGTTGTTGTGGTTATACATATTTCATCTGGAGGGATTCTTCACATTATGATTTGCAGTTACTAAATAAAAAGAAATACCTCTTTTAATAATTGTTTCTGTGATCAATGACCTGGGTTCTGCCTGTTGGTTTCATTGGTAAATTGTTCTTAGCCTATTACTTAATGGCAGAAAAGTTGTTACCGTCAACCGTTAATTCTCATTCAGGATTTCAAAAAGACTAGTAAACTTCCTGTATTTTGTGTGTGTGTTTTTTTTAAAGGTAATTCATTTTATAATGATTTTTCCTACATCTTTTTTTACATTGACTGTCATCTAAGAGTAGCACATTACTCAGCCAAAAAGATGCAAAAGAACAAGAATGAAGAATATGATTACAGAAAAATGAGTCATTCACACTTGTACAGGCTCAACTCTGAACTAAGAAATAGACTTTTCAACATTTCCTTGGCCCCACCCCCAGCTCTGCCACCACAATCTACCAGGAGAATGATAGACTATTTGTCATTATGTTAGTTAACCGGAATTCTTTTATTTTTTTTTGAGGGCAGTGTCACTAGCCCTCACATGTGGGACCTGAACAGGGGCCGCTGGCTTCCCATGCCAATGCTTAACCACCAGCCCAGTTAACTTGGCCAGCCCAGTTAACTGAAATTCTTGACACAGAGAACTCAGTAGGAATGAAAATGCAATAAATTAGTTAAATAACTCAGGATTCCAAATCACCATTGTTCTAATCCAGTTGCAAAAAAGCTCCAAAATCTGAATTTCTGTCCATCTCTCCAGCCATTCATCTAACAAAATATTTTTTAACACCTCTTAACTTCCAGTCACTCGAATGCATGCTAACTCTGCAAATCAGGCTTGGAAGTCTTTAAGCTATGTGCACACTTCTTATTCATTGTATAGTCAGGTTACATTTAACATTTAGAGAAGGATGCCATGTGCCATCAGCAAGCAGTTTGCATTTCCTTGTTTTTTTCCTACTTACCATGATAAGGATAAGGCATGAAGCCATAGGCCAGACTCACATTAAGAGGAAACCCCAAAGTAAATGGCACCCTTCACCAGTGTCAAGTGAGGGAGGCAGTTCAATGGATGAGGGGCCATCAAAGCTGCTGGGACCAGTCTGCATATTTTCAGGCCAATAATAATCTACTAGTTCCAGAGAACAGAGAAGCAACAACCAAAGGAACCTTAGGAGAAATGTGCCAAGTGCTTGCCCCATTTTTTCCAGGGTCAGAGAAAAGTGTCAGATATATCTTTGCTGCTTTGGAACTTGTGTTTCAGTGGGGGAAATGATTACAGCACCTGTGATAAGTGCTTAATGATATCTTACAAGGGTTATTTAACTTCGTCTTGAGTAGCAGTGCACTCCTGTACTACATCTGGGAAAGCTTCTCAGCAATGGCCATTCGATCTGGGTGATGAAGAATGGGGATGTAGGAAGGAGGCAGGGTAATGTAACAATGTACTGTGTTTCCATCCAGGAACCTGGGCAGTGGAGTCAGAGAGTGCCAGGATTCAGGCTGGCAGGGTAGGAGGGGCTAGGTAATTACAGCAATAAATATGCATGCTGTCATACTAAATTCAAGATACCAGAAACAGTAATGCACAAGACACATTGGTTACTTAGCTCCTGATTGGAGGCTCCTGTAAAAGGCCTTCAATGCTGAGTGAAGGCCGTGTTAGAGTAAGTCGTCATTTAACATAGGTGATAGGTTCTTGGAAGCTGACTTGAAGTGAAACAACATATAACAAAATCAGTTTTATCCTAGGGTAACTGTTAGAAACAGGAGTTAAGTTCCTATGGCATATTTTTGGTCACAAAAACATCACCAAACTATTAAATAAGGACCCCAAACACTTCCAATGTTAAATGTTGAAATAAATGTGAGCTATACATACATTTAAGAAAGATGAATAAAAACAAGCTTATTCCGCATTGGGATGTGGGAGAAAACCTGAGTCCCGGAGAAAGCCCTTGCAGACATGGCAAGAATATGCACATTCCATACAGACAGTGGCCTTGAATCAATATTTTTTTTTCTCATCAACATTATAATTAAATGATGTTGAACAAAACAATGTTATTCAGGGATTTGCTGTATTTGAGAAGCCATGGGGAGCCCTCAGTGGTTTTGAAGCAGAATCTTCACATTTGCTGTCCCTCCCTACGTGCTAACTACCTTTTCTTCTGAACTAGTTGCCTCCTGCTCCCTGCTGGGTTGTCGTTCCCCCAAGCCACTTGCTCCAGGAGTCTTCCCTGACCCCTCCAGACATGTTAGGTGTCCCTACTCCACTCTCTCATGGCCTCTCTGCCTTTCCTTTGCTATACACACCTAACCAGGGTGAATCACTGATTTCTTAACGTGTATCTCCAGTGTTAGCACTGTAACTGTCAGGATGGAAAAGGCCATTTTTTCCCCCTAATGCCTCAGAAGTATATAACACACAGGACGTGCTTAATATTTATTTAGTGTTCTACTATAGAGCTGTTCCTGCTCTGTAAGGTCATTATCAACTCCCAGAGGATCTTAGGAGAGACATAGAGCCCAACATAATACTTTACCATTTTTTTCCCTCAGTTTCCCTGTGGGCGTTGTTGTATCCAAAGCTAGCCCTTTCTGTCCTCAGGTTTCATTTATAACTTTTAAACCATTACATTCTTTTTTTCTTTTTTAACATCCAAGGAGGGCCACAAATGCCTGGCTGAAATTGACAAATCAATTTTCAATTCTATCATGAAAACAGCCAAGAAAAGTACTAGTGTTTCTTTAAAAAAATCTAATTTGTACTTTAAGATGTAAAGCACCAAGCAGAGGTTTTCAGTGTTCTTAGAAGATGTGTTTGAAGCAAGTAGACTAAGCCTGTTTTGAATCATCTTTAAGCCTAGCCACATTAAACTCTGGGTAATGTAATGGAGGCCGTATTTGTTTTGCCTGGGAAAATAAAAAGGATGCATTGAATTATGGCATCAAAGATTTCTCGTTTTTCTTGTTATGCACTTTGCCTGGGCATTGAAGAGATTTTATGTATTTTGCAATTTCAATATATTATAGATGTGAGCATTCCGGAGCATATTATGGATGTAGAGCAATGATGCATCCAAGATTGAAGCTGTGCATCAAAGTCTGCCCTAAGGATAATGTTACAAATAGGCAATCATGATAAAATAATAGTGGAGTAGCGCTTAGTGTTCCTGGATGAAAAGCTCTGGCTAAAATGTAGGTCTTACTTCTTTCTATTTTGGGCTAGGAGATTGAGTCCATTCATTCATCCCTTGATCCATTTATTCAACTAGTACTGAGAGCTCACAGTGTGCTGGTAGCTTGGTTAAGAACTAGTGGTACAAAGGTAAGGAAAAATTCTCTTTATCCTTGACCAACTCCCAGTTCTGTGCAGTTCAATACATTTATTGAGCACCTACTATGTGTCAGACAGTATGATAGGCAGGGGGGATATAATCATGTTATAGTGAAATACAGTATAGTCCCTGCTTTTATGGAGTTTAAATTCTTTTTTTGGGGGGGAGGGGACAGATCATTAACAAAAAATTAAATGTGTCCAATTCTTGTTATTCATTGTCATATTCTATAGAGTTGCCACTAACACTGAATTAGTGAATACTGAACAATTGCTCCCAGGAGAAAGGTAAGATTAGGTTCCTGCCAGTCTCTGGTCACAACATTTTCATCAACCGATCAATATATAACCTTGTTTTATGTGTGTTTCTGTTTAAAGACACATTATTTAATGTATATTATTAATTCATTACCATTGAACTCATAGCAAAAGCAGTATAAACAGCAAAATAACCCACAAAAATGTGAAACACGAAAATTAAATAGGCCTCAAAGAGCATACCGGTTCCCATACGTGAGCTAAAACAAGAAGGTAGAGTGGTACTTTGTTTGCCCTCAGCTTGGAAAGTGTGTGTATTTCTCTGCTCTGTGTATCTCCACACATGAATGCAAAAGCACAATTATCCATTTTAGAGTTACAATTTAATTTTAGCAAATAGGAGAGTTTGCAAATACAGAATCTGAGAATACCAAGGACCAGCTATATGATGAGGTCAGGCAATCTCAAACCCCATGAGTGGAGGTCACTGTCTGAGGTAGAGTTCAGAGAGGGTGGCCTTTGAGCAGAGACTTGCAGGAGATGAGGGAAAAGCTATGCAAATATTTGACCATAGCATGAACAAGTAGGTCCAGTCTCTGAGGCTGGCATCTGAAAGGCCAGGAAGGTTGGTACACAGAGTGAGAAGAAACGGTAGTAAGCATGAAGAATTCCAACACTGGCGGGAAGTGCCATCAGAAACTTGTGCACAGAGGAAGAGGTGAAATCTAGTGCCTGATGAACTCAGGAAAGGCTTCAAAGAGGAGAGAGTGTTGGACTGAGTCTTGAGCAGTAAATTATGGACATTTTCAGGCTGGCCTACGTGATGGGGGTATAGACAGTGAGGAACGTTCCAGACTGAGGACATGACAACGGCAATGCCATAATCTGGAAAAAGTTTAGGATTTGGAGAGAACAGCAAACAACTTGAAGAGTTCAGCAAATACAAGGTTTATGCAGAGAAGAAAGAACGCTGGTGGCAGGAGAGATTGCTAGGGAGGTTAACTTAAGATTGCCAAGGGTATTTTATGCTACGTGTATATGTATGTTTCTGGATATTAGGATAAGTTGTGAGAAGTTCACCAGTATTTGAAAAAAAGAGAGTACTCCAACAGTAGCCTGGAGGATGGATTGGGAATGAGGAAGAGGTAGAGGATAGTAATTTCAGAGAAGCAGATTAGCTGGGAGCTGATGGAATGATTATGGCTATGTTTGTGGTAAGTGGAATTCCAAGACAGTGCCACAGTGGGGTTTTAGATGTGGACGCATCTCATAGGGCCACCATGTTCCCTAGGGATGAGAATGTGGGCAAGAACCTTTGGGCAGTTGTTATGCGGAAGCATCCTTGAGACCAGAGCTAGACTGTTTGTTTAATTTGAGAGGGTGTATGTGTGTGACATGACTGTCAAATTATGTTCAGCCCAGTTCAGTTGACTCCTGTTGTGACTGCAGATATAAGAGGACCTAGTGGGCTCAAAGTGGAGGGATCCAGAGAGGACTCCTAGCCTAGGCAAAGAAAAGTGATGGAGGAAACCCTAACTTTCCTCCCTTTCTTGAAATTCAACCCAGCTTAACCTGGTAGGCAAAAGACAGGGCCTGAGAACCGAAGCTCTGTCCAGAAATAAATATGGCTGTAGTTTCCTAAGGCCTGCGTATTTTGGGATCCTGCCTTTGGAACATGGAAGGACTGGAATCTATTACAGATAATAGAAGTCAACCAAAGTTCTGTCTATGTAAAGTAAATGTCTACTAATTGTTAAAAACTGGTTTCTAGGGAAACAAAGGGACTAAGACATATCCCTCTCCTCAAAGGGCATTCAGTCTAATAGATCATACTACCCTTAGCTAAATTGGGCATTGAGTGTAAAGCTTAAGAAGGTAACAGTAGCCATGTCTCATACACAGGCTTCCACTGTGTGAAACTGACCAGTTCACACTCAGACTTGAACCTAATATGTCAGTCTCAACATCAGAACTTTGTGATGATGTTAAGTCCCTTTCATCCTCTTGTTCAATTTTCAAATTACTGTCTTCGTTTATTTAATAACTGCAAATTTTTATAATGAAAGTTAAAATTAAACGTGAATTTGAAGTATTCAAATTTTTATTTTCTGAAATGAATAACAAAATTTTTAAAGGTAAAATAGTAAATCCTATGAGTTAGTACTAGGAAAACAAATCTGTATTTGGAAAAAATACATACATTAAGAATATTAAACGAAAATAAAAAGGACCAAGCTATAGGCTTTAAGGTGTTCATGAAGATGTAAAGTATTATTTATAATTTTAAAGGACCTAAGTATCTAATGTTTGAAGGTGATTAAATGCCCTTAATTAGATTAAATAAATTTTAATGCAAGCTTTTGATGGGGCATTTTAAATCTATCAAATGTAATGGTTATTAAGACAATGCAATAGCATGGAAATTGCTATTGATATAGCACTAATAATGTTTAGTACAAAGAATAGGTTACAAAATTGTAAGTACTCTATAATTAAAACTATGCACGGAAAAGTCTGAAAAATGCCTTGCATTACTCAAAGCTATAAGAAAGCTGGTGGAAAATGTCAGTATCATAAGGACCCCCCAGAACTGGGACTGTTTCAGAATAAAAGAGACTAAAGAGACAAAACATTAAATGCAATAATGCATTGACTGGGCCATAGATTTAAAAAAGAAAAGCAAGGGCCGGCCGAGTGGCGCGGTGGTTAAGCGCTGGCTTGGGAAGCCAGCGACCCCGGTTCGGTCCCACATATGAGGGCCAGTTACACTGCCCTTAAAAAAAAAAATCTAAGAAAAAATCACTATCTAAAAAAGAAAAACAGCTATATTGGGGAAATAGGGGAAATCTGAATTTTTATTTTAAATTTTTTTTTTTTTTTTTTTTTTTTTTGAGGGTAGTGTCACTGGCCCTCATATGTTGGGATCCGAACCAGGGCCGCCGGCGTCCCAAGCCAGCGCCTACCCACTGCGCCACTCGGCCGGCCCTGAATTTTTATTTTATAGCAAGTGATAATATTGCATCAATATTAAATTTACTGGGTGTGAAATTGTGTTGAGGTTTTGTAGGACTGAATTATCAGTCTTAGGAGATGCATGCTGAGGTCTTTTGGGATATTGGTGTCATGATGTCTGCAACTTGCTTTGTTTTTGTTTGTTTGTTTTGTTTTGTTTTTAAGATTTTATTGGGGAGTTGTTGTCCCTCAGTCTTAGTTGTGGAGGGCACAGCTAGCTCAGCTCCAAGTCCAGTCACCATCCAGCTGCCTGTTGGCAGCTCGCGGCTGCTCAGCTTGGGCGCAGGTCTCTGGGCCACGTGGGAATCCAACTGGCAACTGTGTTGCTTGGAGCTCGTGCTCTTAACCAACTGAACCACTCTGCCAGCCCCATCTGCAACTTGCTTTTAAACACTTCATGGAGAAAATATCCATATATACATAGAAAGAGAAAGCAAATGTAGCAAAATATTAGTAAGTGGATATTGTATGTGAGTGGATATTCTTCATTTCAATATATTTGGAGCTTTTAAATGTTTCAAAATAAAGTTATGAGAAATGATTTACAAAGCTCTATGGGGGGGTGGAATTGTAGTCATTTTACTCGTTTTAAACTATTTTCTTTTTATAATGTCACTATATTTTTACATTGAAAGGAAATTAACTTCAAAAACATTTTATCAAGTTATTGGCAAGATATAAGCAGATGCCCGTAACCACCTCTGAGGCATTTTGCCCTGTGTGCTCCTGAGAAACAGTTCCTGAAGCGGCCTCCATCGGTGACTCCCATAGACAACCTACCTGCCTTCTGTGATTTTGTTGGTGTTATCCATACTGAATAAGAACACTGGTATACACTATGATCCGTTATTAATTCTAAGATGGCCATTTCTTCTGGGCTTTTCACTGAAATAAAGGCCCTGAGAATTGTGTCTAGTCCCTCATTTTTTCCCCTCACGGGATATATCTACATCATATAATAAATAGCCTCCTAAAATGTTTCCTAAAGCATTCAAATGTTCAATGCAACACTGGAAGCCCACGAGAGATATTTTTTCCTAACATTCAAGTAAAAATAGCTTTAAAAATTAAGTATGTCTATTCATGTTTATAATAAGTTTAGCTTTTACAACACATAAATCATCATGTCAGGCCTCAGAGGGAGAAAATGCTGGGTGAATTGGTTATATCTGTTAAGAGTGGGAAGTAGATAGCACCTGTCAGGTAATTGTCTGACTTGGTCTAAGTCATCCTTCTCTCAACACACTTGATCTCCTTGGTGAGCACCCTGCTTAATTCATGGGTGCTGGCCAGCTGGGCACACTAATCTATAGAGGTTTGGCTTCCCTCAAAGAATAATCACTGATACACAGTAGTGTGTAGAAGTAATAATAGAAATACTGTGCCCTGGGTTAGAAGAATGATCAGTGCCTGCCACCGTTCCTGTGTCTTCTAATCTAAGGGGTATGTGTGTGTGTGTTGTCTTAGGAATTGATTTTTTCTATGGAAATCCAATAAGGACTGATAAAATACAGACAGGGAATGAAGAAGCAGGGACAGAATTGAGTGTCAGGCTTCAAAGGTCTCACAGAGGAAATTATTTTTCCATAAAAACCATGTCGAGCCGATCGAGTGGCATGTTGGTTAAGAGCTGGCTTGGGATGCCAGTGGCCCTGGTTCAAATCCCACATATGAGGGCCAGTGACACCGCCCTCTATAGCTAAGATGGTGAACAACAGCTCCACCTGGAGCTGGGCTGCTGTGAGTCCCTGGAATGGCATAGCTGCAGCCTCTGCTGCAGTGGGCTGCCATAGGCTACAGTGAGCAGCTGGCAGCCAACATGAGTGGCTGGCAGCCAGTGTGAGCTGCCAAGAGCCTCCGTGAGTGGCCATCCAGTGGCCGGCGACCAATCTGCCTCATCCAGGAAGAGTGCAATGATGATACCAACATGGGCCAGTGAAGCAACGTCCTCCACAATAGACTGAAGAACAAAAAGGACAGCAACTTGTCTATTCCCCTTCTCTGGTTCCCCAATGCTGTTCCCCTCCCCCAATTCCCCAATAAAATCTTTAAAACAAAAAACAAAAACCATGTCACTAGAATATACAGGAAAGGAAGAAAGTGTGTAGAGGCAGAGATACCCTATGACTATAGGTATGTTCTGGATTGTTCTTCCCTCCATGGAAATATCTTCTCCTTCTTTAGGTTTCAATTCTAATGTCACCTTTTGGAGAGGCCTTTCTTGGTTCCATCTACAAAATAGCACTCATCAACTCCCCATTTCCCAAGCTCATTGCAGATTTTTATTTTTCTTCACCTACCACTATCACTCTCTGAAGTGTTTTAATTTCTTTATATTTCAATTTATTTACTTGTCTCCCCTCTAGAATGTAAATTCTACATATCCTCTCTTGGTCAGTATTGTATCCACAGGACTTATTGCAATGCATAACATTAACATAAATAAATAAATTAACATAATGGATGAAAGATGATAGGTCCTTGTTTTGGAATTAGTTGGAGTTAGTGGCAAGGGGCCAACTCATTTCACTTTTCTGTCTGGTACTCATTCCTCAAAATTTGCACCTTTGAGTCTGCTTTCTGCCAGGAATTTTTCTCCTTCTTTCTGAAATTGCAGATGCAAAGTGGTGAGAAACCTGAGAGGTCTGTTTTAATCTGTCTCCTGGAGTGTGTAAGTCTTCTGATCTTCATAGTTTTGGGGCAATTCTTCTAATTTCCTGATCAGAGGAAACAGAAAAGTTGTTTGTTTATCACACAGAATGATCAGGAGTCACCATAACTAGTAGCTGAGGGAAGAGAGACTTTGGATTCAGGAAGGAGATGGATGGAACAGACCCCTGACCCTTCAATGCCTGAGTAGAGACAGTGTCTCCTCTTGGGAGAAACGGAGGCATGCGCCGGAAATTGGTTATGGCTGAGGTCTAATATTAGCACGCAGATCCTACAGCTCTGGCCCCCCACCGCCAATCAGAGCAGCACAGCCTGTGCTCAACCACATTAGGCCCATTATAGTGCCCTATTTTCCGTCGGCGGTGTTCTCCGGCAAAATGCTTTCTTTCCTCTCCTTTTTTCATACATGTCCCCAGTCTGTTACTCTAAAGTGAGCTGAAAATACAGTAGGATATGGTGGATTGATATTGACCTTCAATGCCTATTATTAGGCTCAAGGAGTTGAAGACTATTTATCTATTCATAGGAACATCTATCAATTTCCTAATTTTATATTGATGGTTTACAGTCTTTCCTTAAACGTATTGTGTTTGCTGTGATGATGTCTGATGGACCTGCCCCCACTGACCTTTCCTCTGCACTCAGAGCATTTGGTAGAACGTGAGGGATTCTAACAAGAGGCTGGCATTCCCATCGCTAGCATTTAGGGGTCTTGCGGAAGTGAGCACTTGGCTGCTTTAAAGGGACTGGGCCTGGAGACACTGACTTGAGGAAGCAGAAGGGTTGCCTTCTATGAAGAGGGATGAAGAGACTGACAAGTTGAACCCACAGACTGGATATTAAATGCTATTAGAGAATCCACAATATCATATCGTGAACTTCGCTGTGATAATGGTATGGTAGTAATGTGGGGCAATGTCTGTACTTTGTGTTAAGCTAAAATATTTTCGAGTAAAGCATCACAATGTCTGTAGTTAACTTTAAAATGGCTGAAGACAAAATTACATAGATGAGCAAATATAGCAACATGTGAACAGCTGTTAGATCTTGGCGGTGGATTGTGCTACCATTCTGTCTACTTCTCTGAATGTTTGAAAAGTTTCATGATAAAAAAATCTGAGACCCCCTCATCTCCAAAGCAAAATGTGTGCTTCACAACTTCGCTGGGAGCTCACCCTGCTTTTGTCTCATAATACCCGTTACCAAGAAGCAATAGCCTCTAGCCAGTCTTGTGTCTTTGAGAGGAGATGAAGATGAGAAGAGATGTTAAGGTGCCAACTTTTCTTGAGGAGGTTTAAGGAATTGTTGGAGCACCTAGTGCCTTTCATCCATTCATTGAAAAGGAACCTGTCAAATCGCTGTGAACATGTTTCCACATCTATCCAGTTGCACTGCCATCATTAACCACCGTTTCATCTCTGTAAAAGTGTGATATTGAAATCTTGTGCTTTGAGAGCTTATGTTAGTCAACTGGAGCCAAAAGGGGAAGCAGGGATTTGGCAGTTTCTATTATAGCACAAGCAACAGTTTCTTACTGTATAGGCAGACTTGTACACATAATCAATGGCCGCTGCTAGTACAAACAAAACATGTCGTCTTTGTGCAGTATTGGAACTGGCAATCATCGATTCCAGGAACCCTCATTGTAGCACTGTTATGTTATGGGCAAAATCAATGGCTGGGGTTGGTACCTATGCATTTATTTATATAGTGTCTTATCCATTTTCATTTAATAAGTCAGACATTTATCAATGAGCATCCTAGGAATGTCAGTTATTTTAGCTGAAACGAGTTACCCTCTGTTTATTCACTGCTCAATTTTGCAGTTAAGAATTGAGCTGTGTCTACACTGACAAAGTAATGAAAAGATGGGGACAACTAACAAGTTGATTCTATCAAAAAGATCACAACCAAAGCTATCTGTGTATGCCTATGATGCATGAATGTATGTGCACATTGGGTCCATATTACCCGGGTTGGTTATCAAACAGACTTAGCAGTGATCACTCAAAGTTCCGTGTTTTTCAGGAAGCTTTTATGTACCCAACACCCAAAACAACATGCTGTATCCCTAAAGATAGTCTGCCTTATAAAATTTGACCAAAAACTATGAGCTGAATCCTTACAGAGATTGTCAACATTGCTGAGAAATTGGGGCTCTAAAAAATTTTTGATAATACTACTTGTTTCCCAGAAGTTACTGGATGAGGCATCCAAGAGTATAAGTACTTGTGCTCTGTATGTAGTAGCATTTGTTGAACTCTTAAAATATGCTAAAAACTCTGCTACACACTTTATTGTCACAAACCTTTTAAAATCTTCCAGAGGCAGGTACCAATATTATCCCTACTTTAACAAAAAACATCTGAGGCTTAGCGAGATTAAGGAACACATCTAATATCATATCAGATGTTTCCACCTTTCCTAAACAGTGGTTTTTGATAAAGCAAGTGAGGGCTAAGAGATAAGAGAGGTGGGGCTGACTTCAGGGGCCACGGATATTTCTCATTCGACAAACATTTTTCCAGTGTCAGGCAGGACTGGCCACTGAGTTCTAAGAAATCAGGACAACATCTTTGTTGCTCACTTCTTTGTATCTTTAGCACCTCTCACCCCTTGATATCTTCCCTAGAATTCTATACCCACTTTCCATGAATGGTCAGTGTGTTGCAGGAAGCAGCAAATCCTGCAAAATGCTTAGGAGGTCTCAGTGATTGAGTTGGGTGCTTCGATTCCAGGAGGCTGAGGAGCACTCCTATAGGCAGTGATGTCCTGACAGCGAAACCTGGCAGGTGGTATCCCATCATTCAGCATCACCTTCCTTCTCCCCAAGGGAGCCAGTGCAGAAAAGATACTATGAAAGGCTTGGAGGGGATCCAAGCGATCACAGGCCACCCATTAAATTCAGAGAAAAGGCTGCAGCAAAAACAAACAAACAAACCTGAAGACTGTCCAGCTTCTGCCATTCCCCAAAGAGGAGAAAGAGGGTATCACCAAAGTCACTAATGTGGGAGGCGATGTGAAGTTGTGGTGAAGGAGAGGCCTCTCATGTTTGCCTTTGGGATTTTAATTCCAGCTTTGCTCAGCAAGCTGTGACCTTGTGAGACATGGCAAAGCCTCAGTTTCCTTGCTTCTAAGTTGTTTACAAAATCAGGGTGGTGATACTGGTGATGTTGGGGGATCAAATGTGATGATGTGTCTGTCAAAGCACAGTGCGAGCCCCTTGGGGAGATATTTTCATCCTCAGTCACCCCACCATCACCACTGCCACCATCACCTCCATCTCCTCTGCTTGACCATGATAATGACCATCACTGAAAGTCAGTCACCTATACAAGACGGTGGAACTCAGAAGGATGGTCATATCTAAACTCTGCTGGTGGCCCGTTTGATAGGATGAATTCCTCTCATAGTATGTCATTTAAACATGACATTGATGCGATGCTTGGAACTGTCAGCCTTGCTATTATGTACTAGAAAGTTTTTACTCTGAACTCAATCTTTAATGCAATCCCTTAGGCCTCCGGGGAGGAGCTTTCCAAGTCGATGCATAAGGAGACTACATTTTTGCAAAGAAAATATAGCAGAGTTAGAAAGGTAGATTTCTATATCATTTCAGAAAACAAGAGTGGGTCACTAGATGATGAAGTTTGGCTGAAGAAATATTTAAATTCCTGGGAAATTTCCATTGTTTTTGGTACTGCAACACAGAAAATGATCAAACCAAGGGTGTCCTGAAAATCTGGGTTATTGTGTTGCTAAGGGGAATAGCACTCTTTTTTTCCCCCTAACAGTGTTTCTAAACAGTTGCTATTCCCTGAGATAGTTACTGTTCCCTGCACATGTCACCTCAAACTGTCATAACCTTCACACCATTCCTACCACCACAGCTACCTGTCTTTTGGGAAACAAAAGGTAAAATAGCAGTCAGTCAAATATTTACCGAATCCCTAACATGAGGCATCTTTCATTCAGGTGCTAGAGCTGTGATGGGTGCACAGACATATAAGGCATCATCGCAGCCATCCAAGAACTTCTAACCTGGTGGAAAACCTGAAGTACTTGGCGATGTGCTAAGGTTGTCAATGTTAGCGGAATCACCACCAAAGATTCTGCTGCTCTAATGGCAGTCACTAGTGATCAGTCTGTCCTAAATGACCTTCCGCCCAGGAAATTGTTTCCGGGAACAGATGTAGGTGCCAACCTGTCAATGACCTCCAAACTAGGAAATCAAGACTGTTGGCTTGGCTGATGGTCCCAGCTCAAGTATCCTCCCCGAGTAGGCCTGGTCATCTGCTTGGGTGGCTTCTGGCTTTTTTCATATCCATTTGCATTTCCAGCCTCACTCTTGGTATGCCATTGATGAGCTGTCTCAGTTTCCAGCTCCCTGGTGACTACATGAATCATTTTCTCTCTTTTTTTGGCTATCTTCCACTAGTGTCATGTTCTGAGGTCTGTGCTCTCCCAAAGGCTGGGGATAATTCTCCTCATTTTAGTGTTGTCTCGATCTGAGGCTTTCTCTTTTTTTTTACTCCCTCCCTCTTATGATAATCAGTCACTTAGTAGTTAAGGCTCTTTTGTATATTGTGAGAAAAATGTACAGAGAAGGAAGTATGAGATGGAGTTGGCAAGTCTCATGGGCTCTTAGAAATTAAGAAGGTCACTTGAAATGACCGAGTAAAGAAATAACAAAACATAGTAATGGGCTTTGAAATTTGGAGAGCCGAGTTCTACCCATAGTAAGCATCCCAGGTAGAATTTTCTGTCCTGAGTACTCTCCGCTTTCCTCCCTTCCTCTGAAAAAAAGTCTCACCTGGAAATAAAGTCTCATGTCTGTCCAGCACTGAAGACCTCCCTCCCCTTCCTGTTGTCGATGGGCCATTGAAACTGGGGAGCTACAGGTTGTCAACAGATGCCCAGAAACAAGAATACGTATATCAGCTTTCAATGGGACAGGAACTTCATTTATTTTAAGCCCTTGTGTTTGAATCCAGGTTTCCATTTAGCTTGCTGTAGTTTTTACATTTAAGCAAATACACCCATTGCTTCTCTAAAGTCCAATTAAGGTAGGTGATGGATTGAAACACTCATATATGAAAACGGTTCAGCTGAATGGCTGGACTCATTTTGGACTCTGAGGGAGGAAAAAAGGCACCGGGCATTCTGTAACTGCCTGTAAACTTTTCCAACCGACCTGGCTTCACCTTTTCCAAACAGCAGTCAGTAAGAGATTGTGCTTTGCCTATGTACTGGCAAAGAAGTTAGTCTGATTTTATGTTATTTTTTTAAGGTCAAAGCTTTGGAAGTATTTTCTGTCCATTTATTTTTATGATTTCAAAATGAAAACCCAAATTGTCCTATTTATAATTCATCCATTTTTTGATGGGAAAGAAGAAAGAGGTCCCCTGTCACCATTTTGAAAAGAGGGATAGAAAAGAACAATTCATTTTCAGGAAGTTAATACAATCCCAGGAAGACATCCAGTGTCCGAGCCTTCCACACTAGCAGTCTTTCTGCAGTAGCACCAATGGTGAGAAAAATAAACCCCCTTCCCCCCCTTTTTCTTTTCCCCTCAGAACATCCACCTGAGGGGGGGAAAAAAGATTAAATAATACTCAGCATGCTTCACCAAGTAAACAGAGTGGAGTGATATATTTTTTTGAAAATGAGAATTTCAACTGTAAGAAATGAAACAATGACTGGATATCAGGTAACCCCAAGTCAACCAGAAAATTCGATAAACCTTAGGTGCTTGATTTCCCTTGCTCACTACTTAATCAGAGTTTTGCTGGAATCAGTTAGAATGAATCCATTTACTTTTCAGATGGCTTTTTTGATGTCCTGTAAATACAGGCCAAATATCATTTTCTGTAATGGAGCCAACCATAAAAATATAATCAATCAGCAGCATCATTCAACCCATGGGCTTGGGGTGTCCAAATGAGCTACATTATGCATTCTAGCTGGACGGGGACCGTTTATTTCATGCCATTTCCATGTCCTCTGTGGTGCTATGTGAACAAACTCAGGCAATCACTGCTCTGCCCACATTTCCTTTTTTGTAAAAGCCTACAGATGCTTTCTACTCCTTAATATATGCCCCAGACTTTGAGGTGTGGACAGGTTAAGTACTGAACATTGGTATCTCTTTTGCTGGAAATGGTGTTGAATAATGGTCAATTACAGACTCTGCTCCATATTCCGAAAGTATTATCTTCCCTGTAGGCAGAATAAAGGGAAATGAGGGCAATAAGTGTATCCTGGGCTTTGGGTAGTTATGGAATGAGTGTGGAATGAACAGGTATTTTACATTGGATCAGAAGAAGGAGACAGCTTGTGTGCCAGTCGTGGGATGCAGATGGGATGGACATGTCCATCCCGTGTGTCTCTGAACTGGAAAAACATCTTCCACAGCATGTTAGACAGCGCTCTATCGGCAAAGGTGCCAGACCTTCAAACTAGACCTTGCGTTTTCTCAGACACTCCTGCAACCATAATATATGATGGATTCCTTGGAAGGGGAGGGCCTGGTGGTGCAAGAAGGGTACTAGTCAGGAAGCAGAAGGGCAGGCATGACACTGCAGAGGGGACTTATGGGAGGGCTTCTGAGTCCCCACAATCTCCTCAGAGGAGGAGGTGGAAGTGAGCAAAGGAACAAAGTAGATGCACACGTGCGTGTGCATGGGCACACACACACACACACACACAGTGTAGTACGAGGTGAAGAAAGAATAGGAGACAACCCATGATTTTTTAAAAATAACAAAAGAAGGATGAATTTGCAGACTTTAAGTTATATCTTCTCTCTATTTATGCAGAATGTGTATGAGTGAAGTGTTATTAAATATGATTCTAGAGCCAGATTAGGGGAGAGTGAATTCCTGTTCTGCCACTTGCTGTGTGACCTTGGCCAGGGTGGTTAACCATTCTGTGCTTCAGTTTACTTAACTGTCCAATAATAATAATAATAATAAAAAAAAATAATAGAGCTTATTAAGTGGTTCTGAGGATTATATAAGTAAAGTATTTAGTAAACACTGGCAAGTGGTAAACATTTAATATTCACTTGCTGTTATTATGTTGGCCCCTGATAAACATTCAATAGTTACCTTCTGTCTCCTCCATTGCTCTCTCTTTGTCACATACACATTTAGAGACATGGTATAGAAATAAATCACTTTAATTACAAAAGAGGTGCTACCTATTTAATAGGAATGGTGTGATAATTCCCTTGGCAAACTTATTTTGGAGCCGTAATTAATTCCAGGTTTGGGTTTGCTTACTAGGGGACTGTATCTTTCAGTTCTTGGCTGCTCTCTTCTCTTGTATTCCCAAACTTTGGCAAGTGTGTTGCTTCACTTTGCAAGTTAAGCCATGATGTGATATTGGCTGTTGTGCATCAGGCATCTGCAGAGCACCTCTTAAGCATTCTCCCCACAGATGGAGGTGTTCTGAGGGCCATGTTTTGTGAGAGCTACTTTGATTTTATTCAGATTTGATGGAAAACATTTATTGAGCAGTTAGTTGTTAGGCTTCACCTCTGTTGTGTATCCCCGGGCTTCTCTCCACCCCATCTCAACGCCACTCACCTCTCAGGGAGGTTGGCACCATTTGGGGACATTGCACAGACACACAGACCCAAGAGGTTATTAGAGAGATCATCAAGCTCTGGGGGTGTGGCAGTTATGGTTTTCTTCTTTCAAGAGCTCAGAGATGGAAGCTCAGAGCCTCTTCCTCTCCTTTTAGTTTCTCTTCCTCTTCCTCCACGTGGTCAGAGACACTAACCAGGGGCTGCTGTCCAAGGTGGACAATGGAGCCCGCTCTATCACAGGTCTTACAAGAAGCCCCTCAGCGCCGTGTGCTTCCCTCTCCTCTAGCTGGGACCAAAGCAAGCTTCCATGAGCCTTCACCTCAGTTTTAACACACGGGTTGGTCCCAGCTAAGAGTAAACAGCCATGTTTCTCTGCTGTTTTGGTAAACTATGCAAATATATTTTTCGTGGGGACCTTGCAGGGGTGCCAGGTGATCATCAATTGCCTCCATCTTTTTCACTAGTTATCACCCTATGTGAATTCAGAGGTAAAGCAAATACTCTCTTTACTCTAAAAGATGTTATGTTCTGCCATTGATCTTTAATCATTTTTATTTAATAATGGTCAACTAAGTCATTATACCTACAGAGAAAATAGTATTTTCTTATTATAGTCCCTTATACTGAATGGCACATAATATCATCTTGGAATATAAGTAATATTGACATTGAATCTATGGTGTCTGAGGCTCTGAGAAGCTTCAGACGCCTCCTTGGAAATAGGTATTGACTGGGTTTAATGTGCTAGAATCACTCAGCAGATAGAGCTGCTACCTACTTTAGTAAATGATATAATGGCTCTGCATGAGACTCTTACACTTAAGTATTTACTGCCACACAGAGCGTTTGGGTCATAAGTAACACTTACAGCTGAAGCGATTTATTTATATTCTGAATTGTTAAGATGTTCCTTAAAAGATTTCAGAGGAAGGACATATGATAATTTGCTAATTCCCTTATGTAAAGGTTTACTTTATAACCATCCGCTCCCCAAATGCACTGTTTTTTTTGGGGGGTGGGGTGGGGGTTTAGCTTACAAGGAAAATTTTTGAAGAAACAATCTGCTTATAAACGTGCTTTAAATTTGCTAACTTTTCCCCCCAAAAAAACACTGTATAAATCAACAACAAAAATACCAAATGGAAATTGCAGGATTGGCAATAAATCAAGCAAAAAGCAGATTCATTGCTTAAAGGCACAGTAATGGGTGGATAGTGTGAGTTATGCTCAGTGATAAAGAGATGCCTCCTTTGGCTATTGGGGTTTAAATACTGAATGTGTGTGTTCTACTGACATAGTCCTTAAGAAAATCAGAATAGCACAGTTGGGAGGAAGCTGTTCGACACCCATTCAGTTTAAACCAATTTTGATTAAAATAATTTACTTTCTTAATGGAGTGCAGCAAGGGACTAGCCATGTTGGAAAGCTGACTACCTTTACTTTTTAGGGGATTATGTTTGTAGGAATGTTTGTTTAAAGTTCTCATAGTGAGTAAAAGTAGCTTGATTATTGGAAAAAGGGTTCAGTCTCAGTAGATTGGATGTGAAACACTTTGATCTGTGAATAACCAACTTGAACTTGGCTCAGACATTGGCAGCCAGGGCTGCTAACTTCCCCGTTGGGCCAGTCAGTGAGGAGCCCTATAAAACCCCAGAAGCAGAAGGTAAGAGAGATAGATGTACCCTTTCTCTCTGAAATCAAAAGGCATATTTGTGGTCCTGGGAGAGCTTTGTATGCCACATTTTTGGCAAGTAGGTTCAGCCACTGCTTTGGCTGGGAAAGAGAAGCCATCAGCTAGATGGCTGTTTCTTTGCCATTGGCCTGGGAACAAGATTGATTTAGCATTTCCACCTGCAAATTTTCTTAGGTTGGATCAAAGCCATGCCCCAGTTCAGGAGCTCAACACTGATGCCCCCGTAGGATAATGTTAGCTGATGGTGTCTCTTTGGGCATAGGAGTAAATGGAGTTAGTATAGGTTTTCAGAATCCAATCAGTTCTTCAGTAGAAGAGATTCTGCACAGAGGGAGTTATGTGTTGGGAGCCTTTGGCTGGTCTAACAGGCATGAGTCTGCATGAGGCAGACTGGGGGAGCAGATGGGTGTCAAAGAGCACCTTTCAAACTACAATGTGCCTGTGAATCACCTGGAGATCTTGTTAGACCCCAGGTTCTGACTCAGTTAATGTGGGATGGAGCCTAAATTTATGCATTTTTAACAAGTCTCAGGTGCTGCTGCTGCTGCTTGCCCACGGACCAAGCACTGAATGCAGAAGGCACCAGGGACATTTCTAGAAGTTGACATCACTGTCAAGTTCTATATATCACTCCTGCCATTGATGGCACACACAATTAAAAGAACTGGAACTTTTCACAAGACTATTCAAGTCATAAAGAGTTGAGATACCTGAAATAGACCTTGGTTGGATGTTTTTGGTTTGAGATACTGAAATGGTTGCCTCGATTTTCCATATTTGCTACATATGTTCAAAGAGCAATTGTGCAAACATTTTCTCCCCAAGTCTAATTTGTTTACTAAGGCATTCAGAGTAACCGAGCTATGTGGATGGTACAGGTCAGTAGAGTGCTTTGTTTTGCATTCTGGCTTCATACACTAAATAACCTCTGCAATCCATGCTCATTGAAATGGGATTCAGAAGCACTTGTCTTCCAATCCTGCATCACAGAAATGACAGCAGAGGCTCCCTCTGCTAAATTCTAGGACAACAGAGGTGTCAGGGATGGTTTTTAAAACCTCTGCTCCTCAGTAACCAGGCCACGGTTAGGGGTGGCTCCAGACAAACTCGAACCACTGCCAAGGAAACGGCATTCATGGCCTGTGCTACCCACGCCGCCAAAGGACCAACTCCACTTTGGTAGCTTGCTTTCTTTAACTGTTTTAATAATTGTTATGCCCTTCACATGAGTCATTCTGAGAACTTTCCTTGGCAGTGATGCCTAGACTAGTCTATGAGCCAAGTATTCTTTTCCTTATTTTCCATGTGAGGAAACTATACTTCAGATCAGGTAACATGTTCAAGGCCTCAGGAGAAATCAAAAGTAGAGCTGGAATTCACACTTGTATCTACTTCCGGGCTGTTAACTGTTAGTAACCATGTGGGGTTCCCCAGAGCACATGCTGTGGGCTGAATTGTGTCCCCCTCAAAAATGATAGATTGAAGTCCTAACTCCTGATACTTGTGAATGTGACCTTATTGGAAATAGGTTATTTGGGAGGGAGGGACAAAGAAGAAGGGTGAGGGTGGGAGGTCGATGCACAGGAAGTAGGGTAGAGACACTGTGTTGTCCTAACAAAATAGGACCTTATGGTGAGTTAATCCTAGGGGTCACAAATTCGGGGCTCTAGCACAATGTACCCAATAAATAGTATCAAGCCCAAACACCCCATAAGTACTATTTCATACAATACACACACACACACACACACACACACACACACACACACACAACGAGAAAGATGTCTTCCATTATTTTCCGTTAATGGATGTGAAAATTGAGGCCTGGGGAGGTTAACTTGCCCAGAGCCACCCAGGTGATGAAAAATGGAGACAAGAATCCATCAATCTTATCTCCCATCTCCTGTCCCTTGGGTGGTGGGCAGGAAAGCGTGTGTCACCGGGGGAGAGAAGGTAGGGAGGACCCTTAAGTCTGAGGTCCAGGAGCTAGGGGTACTATGCAGTGTCCTGGAACTTGATCATATGTCAGCTTGACAGAAGTGCTCATTTTCAGAACATCACTAACTGTCAAGTGCGTGAAATATTCTCATACACCTGTTCACTTATGCAGCTCAAGTAGGTACAGAAAGGGCGGGAAGAACATGGACTGTTTTTAGTCTTGCTGTTTTAACATGTGGAAAATGTCAGAATGACTTGTCAGTTTATGCTTTTCACAGGCGTAGTCATTAGATGGCGCTAATCTTTGACAAGCAGTGAGATTTCATAGTCATTAGTGAGGGCGATGATGGCCCTGACATATAATACACAGGTGAGGCATGGCATAATGGGAATCCAGGAAGGGAGCTGTGGCCCAGTGTCAAGAGACGCAGTGTCATGGTCTCTTCACTGATTCAGCACAATGTTTCCTGAGTCCCTTCTGTGTCTTTGAGGAATCTTATTCTGAATGAAAAATCAGAGGTAGTTCAGGTGATGTCACACTTTTGGTGATACTCATAGATACATCTGCCACGTGCTCTGCGCCCACCTACGTTCTGACCTCATCCCCTTAAACCCTCCTGCTCACTCAGACACTAGCTTTCCTGCCATTCTTGGGCATGCCACATTTGCACCTACCTTGGGGCCTTTGCACTTGCTATATGCCTGCTGCTTTGAATACCTTCCCAGAGATATTTGCATGGCTGTGTCTTTTCGTCATTCAGTCTCATCCCATATGTCATCTCCTCAGGGACATCTTATCTAAAATAGCACCCCCTGGCCACACTCGATGCCCTAAATGGTTTTCTGCAAATGTGTCTTTTATTTGCTTTTCTTTTCCAGTAAAATATAAGCTCTTCATGGGTAAGGATTTATCATGGATACCATTGCACCTGACACTTAGGAATCACTCATCAAAGATGGGTTTTATGAGTCAATGAAATTGGGCAACCACAAAAATGTTGAGAGAGGCAAGTGCAGGGCTATTTGAGTGCACAGAAGGGGGCATTCCGGTCTTAGGTCAGAGAAATACTCAGAAAGGTGACAATGAGTAGAGTACTGAGGCCAGCATCAGGTTGAAATTAGACAAGGTAAGGAGGGAGTTTCTTGGCAAAGAGAGTGGTGCATTTGAGGGGATAAATGTTGTTCAGCATGAATGGGGTATAGATTATGACTTTGGGGGGTAGGGGAGATGAATTTAGGGCAAGATCTTTCAAGGGTGTAGTTCCCCAAGCTGATGAGTCTGGACCAATATGTTCTACTCAGTGGAACAAAAGTCTTGAGCCAAGTAAAGGAAAGAGCCGAGCACCTCTTGGTGCATGTCACTTATCGAAGCAAAACCAACTCTCTACCTTTCCTTCACCCTGTCATTATTTAGGTAGATGCTGCCTGGCCTGGAACCTTCATTATTTAGGCCCGGAGCCTTCAGTTAGTCCTCAGATTCATATTCTGGTTCTGGGGCCCTGGCTGGCTTCCTGATTTACTCCTTGTGGCACTGTCTGGCAAGGTCCCAGGAACATGAGTGACAGGGCAAAACAAGGTACCCTGAAATTATCTATAATGAAAATGACTGGTAATCGCCAGCAATTACTGTGCTTGTGAGTGACAGGATTATACATCCTATGGAACCTTTTGCCGCAGCAAAAATGAGTCCTTTGGGGTTTTCAAGTTTGAGAATTGTCGTATTTTGTTCATGAAAACAGCCTCATCTTCGGCATCATTTTTTTTTTTTTGCCCAGATAACAAGGCCGATTATGGATATTTAATGTAGTTTATGAGGAGATACGCTGACCCTCTTTTCGAAAAGTGAACTCAAGTTAGAATGAGTGGGATAGTACAGTCCTTGTACTACAGTAGGTTGGGTTGGCATTCAGAGTCCAGAAGTGCCATCCTAGTGCCTGTCTGAATTTTAGAGTGCCCGTAGGTCATGTGGGAAATAAGAAACTTGGGTCAGGGGCAGGTGGCAGGTTATATGTACCCCAAGGCGAGGAGCCATTTCACTCCAAAGACTGAGATATAGGAAGTGAAAGTAGGACCCATGGTCTGTCTGCAGTGATACATGTGCTGTCCTCTGTGGGTGCCAGCCCCCTGTCATGGAGAAAAGAGGTCCATAGATCATGGGGAGAACCTGTTTCTCTAAATCAGTGTAGGGAGTTTGAGACATACTGAACAGCTTGTTGAAAACAGAAGTTTCCACATGTGCTTGGGACCCTAACTCAAACGAATCCTGCTTGGCAACCGAAAATAAACAATAGATGATGGGGAAGCTGCTCAGTCAGGTTGATGCAGAAGGAGGGGCCCACTCAGCCCCCACCCCCTTACTCCCTGGGTCACTTCCTGATGCCCCTATGCCATTTTTAGAAAGTGGTTTCTGGGCCGGCCGAGTGGCGCGGTGGTTAAGCGCTGGCTTCGGAAGCCAGCGGCCCCGGTTCGGTCCCATATAAGAGGACCAGTGACACTGCCCTCAAAAAAAAAAAAAAGAAAGATAGAAAGTGGTTTGTAACCTGGATACACACACATTTTAAAATTAGGTATAATTTTTATGTGCTTATATATAATATTTATATTTTAATATTTGTATATAAATTATATGGATGCTTTCCTTCTGAGACAGAAAGTCCAACTTAATTTACACCTACCTGCAAACTACCCCACACCTCACCCCAGGGTTTTTCTTGGGTCCATGCCAGGCTGCCGAGTGAGCGGGGGGAGATATTATCGAACCATAGGACATCAGGCGTCATGCAATCACAGAGGCATGCTTTCTGGCCTCCACTACTGCTCTGACATCCTCCATGCCAATTATGCCTGGCCGACTTCCAGGCAAATTCCTTTGCTGCTATGAATGAAAGTTTGAGCCAGCTGTCTAAGCTCTCTCAATTTCCTGTTCCTGTATTTATGAACTGAAATGTGTATTTCTTAGCTGCTTTCCCTCTGTCTTACCCAACATACTGTGCATTTCCACCCTGTGAGCTCCTCATCAGCCTTTGAGACTCCAACCCCATGTTGCCTCTCCCAGGGAGCTTTTCCTGACTTCTCAGGCAGAATTAGGTCTCCTCTCCTCTCTGTCCCTTTAGCACTCTGTGCTTTCCACACAATCAGCCATTCTACTATTTAAAGGAAAAAAAAAAAAAAAGCTGTAATTCGTTACTATCAGTACTCTTATTTGTTTACTGCTTTCTGTATATCATCCTTTAATTAATTCACCTTTTTTTAAAAAGTAGGTCTTATTCTCAAAAACCATATACATGAAAACATGTATTTAAAATTAAACAAACAAAAGAACACCAGAACAGAACAAGAACTAGATTTGTGCTGTTGGAATTGAAGATTAAGAAAAAAACAAAAAAAACAAAGTCAGGGTTTTGGTAAGGCAAAAAAAAAAAAAAAAATGACAGAGAAGAAACTTGCTCTGTCCTTTAAAATCTTATAATCAAGTAAAATTAACCAAGGTGAATGCTCCATGTGATTCCTAGTTTTATATTATAAACACCCCAAACATTCATATTCCTATTGAATTTCGAAGTCAATAGAAAGCTTGCTTTACAAAGCGTGGAAAATAAGCAAGATGGAAACCTTTACAGTGATATGTTCTTGCGCAGCTGCAGGCACTGGGCTCTGCAAAGAACAGTCACGTGGCAAGAGGGTGAAGTCAGGGGTGTACAGCTAGGTGCCCACAGTCGGAAGCCATTTACAATGGTTTTTCCTGGCTAGAGAGCCCAGAAGAAACAGGAAAGATAAGGGGAGTCAGAATTCCTGCTGCAGAGGCAGTGAGTGTCAAGTTAGTTCCTAGAGATGCGTGAGAGGCATCTGGCCTAAGTGATTTGGGAAATTTCTGGTAACCATAATGATTCCACCATCTGCTGAGTGTCTTGTAAATAATATTTTCATCTTTCTTTTAGAATAGATGGCTTCAATAAAAAAAAATAGATGGCACATCAGTGACTATGCCAACATAACATGGTGCTCTTGATTATCACACTATCATTTACGCATTATGTCAAGTGTTAGTCTCCATGGAAACTGCTCAAATTTTTTTTTGAATGGCAAAGTATATGCAATAGTCATACTAAACAGGGGATGAATGGACCAGCCTCTCAGTTTCCTCGTGGTTTCTCCTCAGATAGATGAAGGGAAGTTCTTGGAATCTGTCTTATTAACGGACTCATAGGCAAGAAATAACTAAACCGAGACACTAAGAATTTGGAGAAAGATTAAAACACTGAAATAAAGACCAGCTTCCTATTTAGGCAATCTCAAGCATATATATGTTTGTTTTCACTAAATTGACTTTGGGAATTAGAATTTTGAGGCCAGCAAGGGAGAATAGATAGGGAAATTCTTAGAAGAAGCTTTCTTATCTAAGAACAAAAACTAGTTCTGGGCAAGGTGAAATCTAACCTTGGTTCATTTAATCTGCTTCTTATAAGAACAGTAGTATATTTCTCAAGCCTATACTCCCACTTCAATGCAATATTGAGTTTAACTCCATTTCCACTACTGGAATCATCAATTTTTGATGTCATTGGCGTATTATATAAATGCAGAATTTATTCTTGCTCCAAAAGATATCTGGCCTTTTGCTCTTGGCTCCTGGGATGTAATCTTTATTTGCCAGGTCACTTTGGGCTAGCTAGAGAGTAACAGTATGATTTAGGGTGGGGCTTTAGGCCATGGGGTATCAGTTGATCTGGAAACTGAGTTCAGTCTCATGGATAATGAATCAGTCAATCAATCAATTAATCAATCATGTAGATGTAATGGAGCCCTAATAAAATCTCTGAACATTGAAGCTAAGGTGAGCTTCCTTGGTTGGCAATATTGTGTATACACGTGAATGCTGGGAAAGTAATGCATCCTGACTCCATATTTTGTCCTTCTCCTGGACGCTGTCCTGTACACCTCTTCCCTTGGCTGATTTTAATCTGTATTCTTTCCTGTCATAACCCACAGATGTGAGTATAACAACTTTCAGTGAGTCTTTCTAGCAAATGATCAGATCTGAGGGTGGTTTTATAAACCCTCCAAACTTGCAGTTGGTATCAGAACTGGGGGCACTTTTAAGGACTGCTCTCTCAAAGCGTTTTAGCTGGTCTGAACTCTTCACACATATCAACTGCTTTTGACTTTCTGCATAAGGTCATGCATGTGATATATAGAGATAGCTTTGTAAAGATCTCAAAATATTTGGCCTTGTCTATTGGAGTAATTGCCCCATACTCCATAGTACAGATATTTAATCAAGAATAAAATCAGCTGAATTTGGTGAATAATAGCTAAGTAAATGTGGAACCAGACTACTTTGTTTTTCTATGTCTGGGGCTATAGAAGTCAATATGAATACGTAAGTAAGCATTACAGTCCAAGTCCGTGGGAAGTATTATGAGTGGAGAGGTAGAGTTGAAAGTCAGTTCATCACCAAATATTGTTGCTTTTACCACTGAAAGATTGTTTGCTTCATTTCATTTCTCTCTAGCTCCATTATTACATCACCTCTGTAGTCAAAGCCAATCTCATCATCTCTACTAATAAAATATTTCCAAACTGAATTCTGGATATTTATAAGTAGCTACTGCTCCACACACCTGCTAGACTGATTTCTTTTAAAAATGTAAATCAGATCATCTTATTTTCTTAACTCCTCTGCTTAAAACTCTTCATTGGCTCCCCACTGCTTTTTGAATAAAGGCAAACATTTCTAATGTGTTTCATAACTCTGTATGACTTGACACCTATCTCCCAGGCTTTATTTTAAGACACTTCCCCTGGATGACTCCACTCCAGTCTCACAAGCATTCCTTCAGTCTTTCAGATTTGCCTCGTGGCTCTCCTACCACTTTCTTAATGCCCACGTCCTTCAAGCAAGCGTTTTTTAAGAAAGCTATTCTTGATCTCTAAAGATGTTTCATAGTTCCCTGTATTTCTTGTTCACAGATGTTTCTCTCAGTTTCAATTTCATATTTATTAGCTATTATTTGGCTATCGGTGTCCCGAGTGGACTGACTTCTTTGCATTTGGGTGGATCCATGTACCTTTCAGATCATTTTGGTGCAGGTGGACTTTAGACCAGACTTTGTTCAGATAACAGTAGGGCGGGATGCTAGCAGTTATGCCTTTGGGGCTGAGTATTAGTTGGAACGAGTGAATGTAGAATAAACATAACCATGCAGCATCATAATTTGCATGGAGAAGGTGCTTTCAGATATATTACCCTCAGGATTTGTCCTGAGCCACTTTTTTACTCAGGATTTGTCCTGAGCCACTTTTTTTCAGAAAAATGTCCTTGATGTCCAAGGATATCATGGGTAGGACAGTTAGTCAAGGTGTTACTATCTTGCGCTCCGGGAAGGCAGTGTGGTGAGATACTGATACCTTTAGAACTTGGGGGAACTAGCCAAAGTTTGGGCTAACCATGTCAATCATGTCTAGTCATCAGCAATGTTATCTGGGTGTATAGGGCTATCTTGAAGGCTTCTTGAACTAGTGACTTGTGTCAGGGTTCTTGCAAGTGAGAATGAGATCCACCTCTTGCCATTCTGCCATGAAGGTGCTCTCCTACCTGGATATAAGGCTCAGCATAGTGTGTGCCACTGCCCATGGTGGCCAAGAGCCCCGTGGAGTTCCAAGAGGACTTCACTCATGGTGTTCCCAGAAAGGCAGGCAATTTGGGATGACAGGGCAAGATGGCTGGGTGGACCTTGTGGCAGGTCCACATCCAGCTGCTGACCCCATATATTTGCATTCACATATATATTTGATACTTTTGTCCATTTGTGACTGATGTTACCTTTTGGTCACATCCTATGTAACTGCATGGGGATTTCTCTGACAGTTCACATATGTGAGTAAATTAAAGCAAAATCATTATTTAAAACTCTTGAGAGAGAAAAAGCTTGAGCTGGAATCAAAATCTATTCACATCATTATAAAACCTTCTAGTATTACTGTTTTTAATAAAGAAGAAGCTATTGGAATCTTTAAATTCATCTACAGAGGGTGCCCAAAAAATATATACACATTTTAAGACAGGAAAAAAAAAATCTGTATTAAAATTGTAATACTGTGAATGATGCTAACATTCATTTGATTAACGCCATCTTTTGAGTGAATGACATACTACACATTGCTCCCATAACTCAACTTCAAAAGTAATACATAGATAACATCTCTTAGAATGCATATACATTTTTTTGGCATCCCGGGTATGTTTCTGAATTATTGTTTAAAATGTTTTCAAACTGTTTTTTTATCATCTACTTCAAGTTTTTTGTTTGTTTGGTTGTTTTTCCATTTATGTTCTTAACCAAGAATTTAAAGAGATCATCATCAAAAAATCTTGGCCAGGAATTGTATGTGACCATTTTATCCATGTAAGTTTTTGTGAAATATCTGTTCATGGAAGCAAACTCAAGTTTTCATGAAAATATAATTAGGTTTTGAAGTTTGACATGAATTTAACATTGAATGTCTTCTCTAAAACTTTTAACATTTTGGTAATATACTTATAAATTATATATTTGTTGTTGTTTGTTTGTTTGTTTGTTTTGTTTTGTCAGCAAGCCTTACATGGATTCCTCTAAATTCTTTCTAATTTACAGGGTGTGCCTTACCAGTATTATCATTTTTTTTGTTTTACATGGGCCAAGGTATGAAAAAGCACTGCCCTAATGGATATGTGAGATGCATAAACAATGCATTAGCAGTCTTGCTATTTGGTGCACTCATCAATAGGATCCAGCAGATAGGATGAAGAGGCTATATATTGACTGTGAGGAACAAGGGATTTTTTCTTTTGGAGATGAGAACTGTAAAGAGACAGTTTGGTTTTCTAAACAACAGCTTTCAGGTTATCATTTACAAAAATGAGTCCTCTATATTGCCTTAAGACAAAGAAAGTGGTGTACATTTTTATAAGAAACCACATGACCTTGGCAAATTGTGAAACCTTTCTAAGCCCCATTTTGTTCGGGGGTCAAATAGAGATTATAACATCCATCTCAGAGGTCATCGTCAAGAATACATGAGTCACCCTCGTAAAATACTTAGTATAGGGTCTGCACCCAGTAAGCATCTAAAGATGGAAAGGATTGGGCCATATGATGGTGAGTTCCATATACCAGAGATATTAAAGCATATATGATCGCCATTTTGGGATGGCATAGGGATAATTACGTCTTTAATTAAATGCCATTAAGTTTCATTCCATTGCTGAGACTCCCAGACTGGAGGTATCAGAGCCAAATCTAGAATTAACACTATACTTCAGGTTGTAGGCCATCCAGCAGAAAAGTATCAACAAGAGTTCTTTCAATGGACCCTCATAAGAATCTCTGCATAAGAATATTGACAAGGACCCTCATCCTCCAGGAAAGAAGTGGCACGCATCAGACTCCCCTTGTGAAAGCAAAAATTGACAGTCCCCACCTCCAGAGTTTCTGATTCAGCAGGTCTGGGGTGGAGAACCAAGAATCTGTATTTTTACTAAGTTCCCTGGTGATGCTGATGATGCTAGATGTGGGACTAGTGTTGAGAACCATTAGATCAAGGTTGTCAGCTGCTGTTAGATTCACCTGGGGATACAGTTAAATTACAGCTTCCTGGACCCCCATCCTAATGCAACTATATATATGCTCCTGGGTGGTGGGGCCCTGTTATGGGTGTAGGTTAAAAGGGTGCCAGGTGATGCTGGTAGGAAGTCAGACTTAAGAACCACAGAGTCAGGACATCTGTATTTCAGCAGGTGATCGATCATCTAGGCCCTTTTTACTGGACTTCAGTGTTGGGCTAGTATGTGCATTAGTTTTGTTATTTCTATCTTTTTGTTTTGAATTTCCTGGTTTCTGTTTTGTTTTGTTTTGTTTTTGAAGTGTCATCATGACATATGAAAAACAAAAGTGTTTCTGTACTCAGAGACTGTTTCAACGATGATAAGTTGCACCCCTTCCTCCTCCTAATTATTCAAGAGCCTCCTTACTGTTAGCAGTTAGATGAGAACCTGCAGTCTGCAATTAAGATCAGTATATATGACAGGTGAATGAGGCTTAAATATTTTATTCGTCTTTTTATAACTCTTGGTGCTTTAAACCATTGTACTTGCAAGAAAACCTATAACACCTGGTAAGTGAAATTACAGCTTGCCATATTTTTATAGTTTCTACGGAGACAGGAACAATAGCCAAGTGAATTATGCCAGGTTTTCACATTCACTCTGTAATTCAGTTATATGCTGACTCAATGAAGTTAGATTTAAATGCTTGTATCTAGTGGATTCACATTTCTCACAGTTAGCTTTTAAAGCCAACGGGCCTGGTGACAGGTGGGCATGGTCAGAATTTTCCTTTAGAGTCCCTTCAGTCCACGTAATCCAAAGTGCAGTCCAAAGACAGGCACCATAGTTATCACCCAGGAGCTTGTCAGAAATGCAGAGCCTAAGCCACCTAGTGAACCCACACCTGCTTTTTAACAGGACCCTTGGGCGATCCTATGGGCGTTAAAATTTGAGAAGCACTGCCTTCAATTATTCATTAGTCACTAAGGACTGCGACCACAGAAGCCCAAGAGTCTAGAATAACTTATGTGGATTCTCTTTGCATTTTTGCTGAGGCTTCATTTCACCCTAGGCGTGGAGGCCTGGTTCTAGATTGATTGATAAGGGCAAGCAAGAGAGTCATGTTTCTTATTTTCTTTCTCCTCTCATCCCACCCTTTTCTTCTGTAGAATTCGTGTGGTTGACTTACTTGTAATGCTGGTTGAAAATACATGCAGTACAACTCCCATTATATTTCATATGTCAGATCAAAAAGTGAACTGCTCTCTACCTTGAGCCAGGGAATGTGCTAGGTGGTAAAGATACAATGGCAAGGAGGGAAAGAACAGCTCTCGTCATTATAGAGCTCTGCATCTGAACATGCCTAATTGGAGATGACAATGAGCAGGACTGAACTTCATGAATAATATTGTGTTCCATTCACCTTAGTGTTTGGTTTCCAAAGAATCCTAGTGAAAAACATCGTCTGTTAGGAATTCCTCTTAATTGACCATCCACTCTTCAGGCTGAGAGGGCATTTTTGGAGTGCATCTACCACCATGTAATTACACTCTTCCTCCAACTCTTATTGAGGCCCAAAGAGATGGCATGCAACAAAGGTGGCCACATGTGTCGTCTCTTCTCTATGAGCTCCCAGACCCAGGTCTTCGCTAGCTATGGAGAATCCATGGTACTGAGAATTAAAGCACCCTCTGGGAAAGGCTGGGCAGCATGCCAGGAATGGTCCTGCCTGTTGCTCTGCCAAAGCTTCTCATCATTGCCCAGTCCCAAACACATCTTGGACTGCTGCTCGTGACAGCCCAATGATTGATATCAGCAGTCCCCAAATAGTCTAAACAATGTCATGTTCCCATTCCCTGGAGGAAAAGGGGCGGGGGGAAATGCTTCATTTTCTCTTCCCTCTTGGGATTTTATCAATTGCACTTTCTGGCTGCTTGCATTCTGTCCTGTTAACATCTGTCTTAGAGAAGAAGAAAGATTTTTCACTTCTCAAGGGAAGGAAGGAGTCACCTATGAAATGAAGACTCATCACCCGATCCTGTGATCTGAGTTTCTTCCTGACATCTTAAAACAACCTCCATTCATGCCAGCTGTTTGCTGTCCTTCAAATGCCACAAGACATTGCTCAGTGTCCTTTTTTTCCCCCAACAATGCTTGGCAGATGTTTGAGGTTTGATGTCTTCACATGCCTTTCATCAATGCAGAAACTGCACTTCTTGGTGGCTGTTTCCCCCCATACAATGGCTGCCCTGTAATGATCTATCATGTTTAACCAGAAATTACAACTTGCTTCTGAATAAAAGGAACAAAGCACACATCACAGGATATTTATGATTAAATCTATTTACTGTCGATGAGAAATCTGAAAGCTTAGCAGTCTTCTCCAAAGAGAAACTGTAAAGCTTGAGCAAACTCCAGCTGTTTAAAATTCCAAGTCATTAGTCGAATGGCTAAGCTAGACTTAAGCATTCTATTTGAGTATCTTTTTTAAAACAAAACTATTGAAGACAATGTTCTCTTTTACATATTTCCCCCACTACATTGTAAGCGGAGGGCCTGAGTGTTATTCCCAGGAGAACTGCTTATGCAGAGAGGCTTGGATCCTATGGTTCCCGCCTCCCAGTCCTCTGGGCTGTCATTGGGATCACAGAGACAAGGGTTGTGAGGGTCAGATTTCTGCCTTGAGTTGAGGGGCGGTCACTAAAGTGACCATGAGGGGCTCTTGTTGAAGGCAGATCATTTTCTTCACTGAACACAAGAGTGTTCAGGAGCTTCCAAGATTGGTCTGATCTCTCCAGAGTCCTGAATGATTCTCTTAAAGGGCGGATGGGAAGGGGTACAAATTACTGAGTGAGAGCCATGCATGCATCAGGCCACATCCTGGAACCTTCCTTAGCTTTTGCCATTTCACCCAAACACAACAGAATCTGGTTAATGAGTGCATTAAAATCCCCTTATTGCCAGCTGAGGCAGCTGAGAAGGGAAGATGTTTGTGCCAGAGTTATGCCATGTTTGATTTGACAGCCCTTGACTCTAATCCTAGGCTGACTTTCTATCAGGAAGGCATTGTTTACTTTCTCTGCAATCATATAACTTTTCTTAGGTAATCAAGTTATCATTCTTCAGAGAAACCCAACTTCAAAACTATGGTATTTCTTGGAAGCTTGGGCCTGCACTCAATTCAAAATGCTCAAGGCAGCCTTGTAAAGAGGGTAAAGACAATCCTTTCTATTCTAATCCTTCCTAATGACATGATAAAAAGCTCACTAGAAACCAAAACAGGTAATGGAAAAGGAGAAAGCTGATTGAAGAATGGTTGGAATTGTACAATTAGGGCAGTGTTCACCACCTGAGGTGTGGTTCTCAATTAGATCATATAAAAATCATCTTCTGTTTTATAAAAGTAACGTGTTTGTTGTAGAATATTTAGAAGGTACGTAGATCTTTTTTCCCTTGGCTTGACATATTTTCAGCCTTAGGGATTTGGGGCAAGGATATTTCCATTTTTTGCATGATTGTCAAGTGTCCAGTAAATATTTCTATGTAAATGGCCTCTGTAAAGTTGACATACTGTGTTCACACTTAAACAATGACATGAAATGAGACATCAGAGCTTCTTAAGAAAACTGGGTATTCAGTTTTTCTCCCTCCAGATTCAGCAGCTTTCTTGCCTAATATGAAACTTTGAGATTTGAACTTTCAGGTCAGGGATTGGCCACATTCCAGGGACCACTGGGTGCAATGGCTGCCTGAACTCCTGTACTGTTCTTATAGGTGATCCTTTGCTATCTTTAGCTTTCAGATGTTTGATCATGCAGTGTATGAAGCCTGAGAATGTATCCTGCTTCTAGCTGAGAACTCAGAAGTTTGTGCTGTCTCTCACAGTGCCTCCTGCCCTAATGCTTCTTCAAGTTCTTTTCTGGTACTCCTCACTTGCTAAACCCCAAGTGGCATCTTTCTCTCTACAGGTTACATTCCCACAACCTTCAGAATAGAATTTCAGGATATTTATAGTTGAATTCTAATATATTTTCAGCCTTTTTTCCAATGTCACACATCATATGCCTGTCCAGTGATTTCCAACTGGGGCATATGTGCCCTCAGAGAACGTTTGGAGATGCCTACAGACATTTTGTCCAGAGACATTTTTGATGTGCACAACTGCAGGATGGAGATGCTACTGGCATCTAGTGGCTAGAGACCAGAGATGCTGCTGAACATACTACAATGCACAGGAGCAAACAGTTGTCCAGCCCCAAATGTCAGTAGTGCCATGGTTGTGAAGCCCTGTAGTGCAGCTGTTCTGGAAAATGGGTCTTCCTCAAATACCCCACCTACCTTTCACTGAAGGGCACTATAGTGGTCAGAAGTGTGGCCTCTGGGCCCCGAAGGCTGAACTTGTACCCTCTACTTATTAGCTGTGTGACTTTGGGAAAGTTACTTAAAATCTCTGTGTACCACTTTCCTCATCTGTAAGGTGGGCCTGATGATGCATATGGGAAGGGCTATTATGACTAAGTGAGCTAATGTATGTTAAGTACTTGGAACAACGGTGGGTGTGCAGAAAGTACTCAATATCCGCTCCCCGAAACTGCTGCTAATAATATACATTTCATGTACTTTGACTTTATTTAGGATGGGCCCTCTATATGGAACACACTCTTTCCTGTTGCCACACTTTTAAAGGCACAGTTAAAATGCCTCCTTGTCACCCCATGAGAGCAAATGGCTATTCTCAGCCCTCTCCACCTGCTCCTATGCACCTGCCTATCATATCTGACAGGAGATGGTTTCTCTGCCTTCTCCTTGGATTGTCACCTCCTGGAGGAGGCTGCAGCCCACCCCGTCTCAGCTTTCTATGCCCAGTTCCTAGCAAGTGCTCCATTGACGAAAAGACGAGTAGACAAAAGAAATAGTAAACTTCCCTCTTTCTTTTCAGGCTTGATTTACCCTTTTATGTAAGCCTAACACAACTATTTGCTTAAAAATAAGAAGCCTAGATTTAAATTGGGCATATACAGTGTCTTTATCACCCCGGCGATAGTGGCGTTCAAAGGCAAAAGCTAAACAAAGCACAATCCAGAGTCCCGTTCCCCTCCGTCACACACAACACACTCCCTCCAGCTGTAACAGCCCCCTGGCCTTAGCGAGATGTACAGCATACGTTGTTATCTGGTATTAATAATTCACTCCTTCATCTGTACTATCCATCTTCTCCATTCCGGCTTGAGCCATTTACCTTCCCGTAGATAAGCTAAGCAGCCTACTCATCGCTGGTGATCATCTTTCAGTAGAAGAAAAAAAGAATGTTGTTGTTGTTTTTTTTTTTGTTTTTTTTTACCACAAGTACTATAAATCTAAATCTTCCATAATGAGATTTTTTTTTCCTCTTTTTGACTTAAAAATGAATTTTTCAGTCTAACGATATTGTAGCTCTTCAATGAAGAGACACTGGGGTATAATGGGGTCAGAATGGGTTCTAAAGCTACTTCTGTCACTAATATCTTGGATGGTTTCCCTAACCCCTGAGCTATACTTTGTACATCTATAGAGGAGGAGGATGTCACTACTTCAGTGTCATGCCCTGAAGATGAATTGAGATGCCGTATGTGCAGGCACATGATCAACCAAAACTATAGAATGTTAGACAGTGGTGAGCTGATGGTGACACTTCATTGGTGGTGTAATTTTTTTTTTAAATGTATGGATTTTTCTTTTTATCTTTTTCTGCACTTATGGAACATAGACTCATCAATACTGTTTTATTGACAATATTTAGTGATCAACATAATCAATTGGCTTTTTTTTTCCTTAAAAAAATGTATAGTTTGAATGAAAGTTCAAATATAGAAAGGCAGTTTTTGCTTTCCCACTCCTTTATGTGGCTTTACAGCTTGAGATCTGGAACGAGCATCCGAGATGCTGGCTGACATCTCTCTTCAGCTGTAGTATACTCAGCCAATTTGTCAGAGCTGGTCTGGATTAAGTATATTACACTGGCTCTTGTGCCTACCTTTCCACACTAGTTGTATGGTAAATGTTTTCCCAAAATATAAATTGATAGCAGAGACTCCTCTCGACAATGCATACCATTACTAACAGTGCATGATGCACATAAAACTCCTGCTCGTGGAAAATGACAGGCAGCTTTTCCTTTTTGCCTGTATTTTTCCCTCACTCTGAAACATTTATGAATCCCTGGCCAGGAATTGATGCCAGGGACTAACCAACTACAGGACAAATAAGACATGTCAATTTAACTCTGAGGAAAAGGACCAAGAGTTTTCCAGCTGACATCAAAATTCCAGAATTGGCCAGTCATAGGTGAAAAGTGCCTGGAAATGTGCTGTGTGAGATTATATGAAGGTTTATGTTCACATCCTTGAACATGGAACTTGGCTTTCCTGCTGTTGAACAACATTGGTATGACCACTGAATATGTACTCGGCTTCCATTTAGATGCTGATTTATGAAAATCATCCTCTCTGCCAGATAGATGGTTCTACTGCGACACACATGATGACTATGAAGTTGCCACCTTGCCTGCTTTTTGAGAATTATGTGTAACTTTAGAATCAATAAATACAAAGCATTATAAATAGTGTGTGAAAGGAATGGGGATAATAGTCCCAATTGCGAAAAAACCATTTCTGGAATACAATATATGTATTTTTTTGACGACTCCACAATGTAAACCACTTTTTAGATGCTACAAAAAAATGCTCCAAGGAAATGGGCCCCCATGCTCTCAGAAAGAGACTGTAGACTATTTGTACAATCAACAGGGAGTGCTAAGAACAAAATATATATCTTCTATGAAGGAAATTCTTATTTTCCATTTTACTTTCTCTAGGCTATGGGTTAGTGCTGCCCAGTAGAACTTTTTGTGATGGTGGCAATGTTTTGTAACTTTGCTGTGTGATATGGTAGTCACGAGCCATGTATTCCCACTGAGACTTCGGAATATGGCTAGTGCAACTGAGAAACACAAGTTTTAATTTATTTCATTCCAATTAATTTAAATTTAAATAGCTGTGTGTGATTAGTGCCTACCATATAAACTGAGCACCTATAACTCAGTTGATACTATTCATAATAAGAAGAGTAACCACTAATTCTTGAACATTATCTTGTATGCCAAACATTGTATTAAGCATATGAGGTGTGATCAAACAATATGGTGAATGTTTACATTTAAAAAATATATCATAGTAAAAGACATATTGCCATTAACCCCCCTCAAAATATTTCACTTTGAACACAGTTATCCCATCATTGTTTCCACTTTCTGAAGCAGCTCTGGAAGTCCTCTTTTGTGAGTATCTTTAGTTGCTCTGTCATGGCTGCCTTGATGTCCTGAGTCATTTTGACTTTGGCACAGAGCCTGAAGTTGCACAGTGCCAGATGTGGTTAATAAGGTGAATAAGGACACACTGTAATGTTTTTATTTGACGGAAGTTGCCATATACCAGAAGTGATGTTTGACACGAAGTGCTGTCATGATGGAGGATGATTTACAGCACACTTTAAAACACACCTCTAACCGTAGCTCACATCCAACTGACTGCACCAAACAAGTTAAAACTTGTCATACACTGTTACTAAGGTTTGATGCACAGCTTCCTGTGTTAAAGATCCCCACATTTCCATTGGATGGCACTCGGCTGCAGCATTTGCTGTATTTTTTTTATCACAATGGAAAATCTCCATATCACATATCACTTCTGGTATGGCAATTTCTATCAAATAAAAACATTACAGTGTGTCCTCATCCACCTTATTCACCGGATCTGGCATGGTACGACTTCTGACTCTTCCTCAAAGTCAAAATGACCATAAAAGGTAAAAGTTTTGAATTGATTCAGGATGTCAAGTGAGCCACAACAACACAACTAAACACACTAAAGAAAGAGGATTTCCAGAGCTATATTTTGAGGGGGATTTATGGCAATGTTTTTTTACTGTAATAATTTTTTTTTAATTTAATCATTCACTGTATTTTGTAATCACATCTTGTTTTATATACATTAACTAATTTAATCCTAACAACCCTACGAGGTAGTTACTAACATCATACCCACTTTGAAGCTGAGACTACTGATGCACAGAGAGTAAGAATGGCCCCCACATGACAATCTAGAGCAGGGTGAAGTTGGGTTAGCATGTAGGAATCAGTGCTCTGGCACCCTCATTCTTAACCTGTACACCAGCCTGCCTCTCCATGAGATGATGGTGAATTTATTAACCATAGTGTAATTGAACCTGATAGTTCTCACTACCTGACTGGGCAGAAAAACATGAAAAAGGATTTAAAAATAGTTATCTCTTCGGGGACTTCAGGGCTAAATAAATTCAGAGCCCTACTGAGTAGCTTGGAATAACTGCATAAGGATGCATCAACTCACTTTGCCTACTGAAGACTATGACCCCCGTGGTCCACTGAGTGAAGAAAAAAAAAAAAAATTAATCCAGCTTCTTATCAGGTGTTGTCATAGAGATTCACACAAAGATGGTGCTATGTTTTCCGCTCCAGTAATAGAGCTCAGCAATTAGCTTTGTCTTTATTTAGTCTGCAAAACCAGTCTGGAAGACCTCCTGAGAGAAGACCTTGAAATCGCTTCTCACAGTGCTAGCAGGCAGTGAAAGAAAACTTCCTGGGAACATGGTGGGGTGATAAACTTAAATTTTTTTTGTTTTTTTAATCAGTCTTTTTAATATCCTGGAAAATGCTCAGCTGTGTGAATATGCAACCATATTGCATGTGTTGATTATCAGGCAGGATTTTCAAAACAAGTTTCCAAATCTGGGTGTGCATCAAGATCCCTGGGGAAGATTTTTGAATACAGTTGACATTTTGATGAGCAACAGGGTAGGAATTAAGGATTTAAATTAGACAGAAGTATAAATTCAAATGTGTCTCAGAAGATTTCTTTTTGGCAAATTTTCTGCCATAAATAGCATTTTAAAATTGGTTCTTAGTATTTCCTTAAAGATCTGGGTACTAACAGGCACTGATAATTTAATGTAAACATCTCTGTGATGGCAACCATGTTGGATGTGTTTATTTATGCCTAGGGTCAGGGAATATGTGCTGTGTTAGGAAAGTAAATGAAAGCTCGGTGTGTTTAAATGTGGTCCCCCAAGTGGCTCCTTTGATGGTGCAGTAAATTTTGGCTTCAAGGCGCTATTGCTCCAAAAATGATCAATACTAAACAGGTTGAAAGCTAGATGGGAGATGTATTGACATTTCACTCTGAAAAGCTGCAGGTTTTTCTAGACAAAAATCAGAGGCAGATGGATTACATGACACTCTCAAACTTTATTGTATATGGTACAGAAAGATAACGGATACAAGAAATCATATGGAAAAGGATCAGATTGAAATCTTCAAGTTCTTTCCTAGAAGGAACACAAGCAGAAACATCCAATTAATTTTAGGTGACATGAGAGCAACACTGATGGCTAACATTTGAATGGCTACAGTGCCAAACTCTGTTCTAAGTGCTTTGCTTTCATTTAGTCCTCATAACCACCATTTTACAGACAAGGAACCTGAGGCACAGAGAGGTGATCTCTTCTAAGAAGTCAGTATTTTGTCTGCTTGGCATAAATGGTAGTCTCACATGCTGATCCCTGATTTTACTTTCTTTCCCTTTATATGGGTGTCGGGTAGGAGCCCCCATTGGTGCTACTGTCTCTGCTACATGACCCAGAATAGACTAAGAATCCAGTGCTCTGGAAGAAACTGACTTTTTCAGGGTTGCATCACAGTAGGAATCTATCCCCCATTTGGTGGCATTAGTATCATTCTTAAAGCCCCAAGAAAGGGTTCTCATAGGCCAAGGTCTCTTGAAATATATTGAGAGGACATTGCTGATACATGATGAAGACCACCCTGAACTAAGTCTGTCCTGGAAACTGGACAAAGTCTGTTTTATTCATTAAATTCATTGGTGGTTTGGGTAGCAAGGCCTCCCCAGGATACTTAGAAGGATGCAAAAAGATACTTGCCGTGGACAATCACCTGACTGTAAGCCAGTGAAGATGGTCAGCTGTGGTTACACTTTTCACCTGAAGCTCAAGCTTTTCACAGGAGCTCAAGTCTCAATCTGGACTTTGGCAAAACCACGAGAACTTAAAATGCAAGTGAAATGCAAGTGAAATGTGCAAACACGACAAATATGAGGGAAAGAGGAATGAAGCTCCTAGAACAAAAATCTAGCATTTTTCCATCTAACCCTAGGTGGCCAGGGTAATCAAATCTGCAGTTAACACTGATGATAAAGACCCTGATGGCCAGTTTCTTTATAAAACTTTGCTATGGAAAAAGCAGAGAGAGAAGGAACAGGTGATGACACTCTGATGGGAATTAGCTTTTCACATTTGTATGAGAGAAAAGTGCCATGTTTTAATGTTAGCAAATCCTCTTCTGGGTTTAATTTCCTTTGCTTGGGTTCCCATGCCAAACTCGATCACCTTATGCAAAGGTGGAGCCTACTTATAGCCATCAATGTCTGATGACTCGGGATCTTAATTCTGACCATGCTGCTCTCAGCCCTGGCTGACCAGCAGGCCTCAATTATGTTAGTCAATAGATTTCAATGGATTCTCAAGAGTTAATCATTTCCAGCTCAAGAAGGCCATTTTCCTCTGAGGCAGAAACTATACTCTAATTTTTTAGCCCACCAAAAGAATCTAAGAGTAGGTAAAATAACATTAAGCAGTCTTATCATTTTCAGTACTATTAAGAAAAAAAATTAAAAGGCACATCTCATTCCAAAATGGCCCTGAAATCAGATTATGATTTTCACCTTGAAGCCTTGGGGGCCTGGCTTAACTTTAGGAATCAACTGATCAGAACAATAAAAGCTGATTAGATAGATTATGTAGACTGAGATGTTTTGTCCTATTCCATTCAATTTCAGGAAAGTGTATTAGAAAGGACTCTGGTTCAGTCATCCACTGTGCCTGCTGTTGTTGTTTGTCTCTGTCAAGTTGCTTCATGGCTCTGAGAAGTGGTGTCAACAAGGTTTGTCTCATTGGATGGCAGAACACTTTCTAAGTCTGTAGCAATAGGGATAATGTGGTGCAATAATCATCATAATTGATATTATTGTTATTATTATTAAATTGCTGTGAAGCACCATGCTAGACCCTTTGGAGGTTGAGATGAATGAGGCTGGCCTTCCAAGGCAGTTCTATATTTGATGGAAGGCTTGATAAATACCAAACTTCAAAGCATCAACAGGGATCTCTGAGAGGTTTTGTTCATTGATTTTGTTGTAGTATCCTGGCCTCAAAAGGAAACCCAATGTGTTTTCACAAGCAAAGATTAAGGGACTCTGTTCTACTCCGTCATTCTTCTATCACTCAAGACATATCCCAGAACTGTTATTTGTGCTTAAAATGCTCTTCAGCTTGCCAGCCAGCCTGAAGTTACCTGTCGAAGTTAATCACATGGAGTGGTTCATATATCAGGTGGTATGAGCCTACCTGTCCCACACAGCCTGACTGAGTGACTGATAGTCTTCTCTGTCAATTTCACCAACACAAAACAGTATTAATGACCCATCACAAGACCACAGTGAACCATCTCCAAAAGAGTTTGCTGTACCTATAGAAAAGGTTGCCTGACTTCACAGGCAATCAGGATATCATCCCTTCCAACTCTGATGGCATGGTAGACAAAAAAAAATGTAGCCACAAAAACAAAGAGGAGAAAGAAAGCCAATTAAAACAGAGAGATGAGCAGGGACTAACAGTGCTATCCTCTATACAAACAGCCCTCTATGAAGGAGAGCTTTCGTTTTCATGTACCCATGCCATTTCCATGGTGACCCATCAAGAAAGCTTGCTCCCATCCTAACCAAGAGGAAACTGAAGATCAGAGATAATATGGTTAGTGGTTCCTGAGCTGATGAAACTTATGTTATTCCAAGTATCAGAACCAGGGTTTGGACCCTGGTTCCGTTTTCCTTAGTCTTGGCCTGAGTAAAGAAACAGCATGTCCAAGATCATAGCCGATGCTTGGACCAGCACTTACCGCAAGAGGGAGTGTTCACTGCTGCATTGTTTGGGTCAGCTCAGCAGGCACAAGCTTTGGAGACATTTCTTCAATACATTCCTTCAATCCGCTATGCAAGCTTGGAGGTTACTCTAAAAGAGGACAGAGATATAAAGGGAACTCAAAACTAATTTTAAACTTGAAAAGAAAATAAATAATGAGAATATTCATGTAGATTATAAAGACAAATAATGATTACCTTTGATTCCTAGAGAGAGCTAATTTAAAACGCATCCAAGTTCCATTGTACAGCCAAAAATAAAAATAAAAAAATAAAAAGAAAGTCCGCGAAGCTGAGCCATGTCGTTAGTAGGCAGACACAAGAGTCACCATCACTTGAATCCCAGGAAGATGCTCATTCACAGTAATTGGGAGGAAGAAAGGTTGTAGAGATTAACTGACCTTGCCTTAGGACACACACTGTTGCTTTACAAGTGAAATTGATGCTTGGGGCCTAAAAGACAAAATTGGTCCTTAATGCCAGTCTCTAAGAAAACGCATGTAGTAATCGGGAAACCACCAAATTGACTCTTACGTTTTTACATTAGAAGGTATAATCATTTAAAACAAGGACATACTTAGGATCCATTTCTAATGGTAACTTTGAAGGTCATGTGCCCTTTGAAGGAAAAATAGTGTAGATATTCATGGTCCATAAAAGAAAAGAGATCAGCACAAAGCTGTACCTGGGGTTAGCTCATTAAAAGAGATGTTAATTACACAAGTGCAGATGTAGCATTGGCTGTCAGTTTTAGGAGCTGTACATAAATACTACAACATAGTTATGAAACCTGTGACATCAGGGTCAAAAATTGCCTTTTTGGGGCAGTCTTTGCGGCCTTAGAAGTTCAATCTGGAAGAATACAGTTCCACTTGCTGAGGCTGTCGACTCGGTATTTTCTTATTACTAGTAAACAATTACTTATTAGATATTTACTGTGTACATACTACGTTCTAGGTAAGGCTAGGAGTTGTTGGTATGTGAGGCATTGTACTCCATTCATTCCATGCACATTTTCTGAGAACATAGTATTTGCCAGGCCCTGGGCTAATGGCACAGGGAGAAAGGTGACCTGGTCCCTCTCCTTCCACGCTGCTTTCCCCGTGTCACCCCCTGAAACTATCTGCCTTAAAAAACCAGCCTCACAGAACTGCTTTCTCAAAGTAGGACTCATATTCTTTTGTGCTCCAGGTTCTTTGTGCAAACTTATTTCCTGTGTTGAGTCTTTTCTTTATGGCTGCCTGGACTCCTTCATCTTTTAAGACCAGCTCAACACCTAGGTGATGATCTCCACACACAGCTCGCTAGCACTTGGTACAGACCTCTCCTAAGAGTCCCTGTCACTCTGAATGATAATTGTTTACCTTCAAGTCTTCCATCAGATGTGGGCTCCCTGAAGGTGTTGTCCACTCCTGCCTCCCATTCCTAGTTGGTTCAGGGCTGATCCAGAGAAGCAGTGCTTGATAAATGTTTCTTTGACCCAATTAAGAATATTCTTTCTTTCAGTTAATAAATCCCAGCCGGATGGCGTGGTGACATGCTTAAGTGTAAAACTTCACATAGTTTTCATGACTTTGGGGCATACTATGAATGTTTCTTTTATGCTAAGAACTAGTAGAAATCCCAGCCATGGGAAATTTCATCCCATTCTTTAAGTTGAACTGAAGTGGCAGGACAGAGATGGCAAATATTAATTGGTTTTTGAGGATGCTGAGACATCAGGCCCTGATGAGAGAAATTATGGTATTTCAGAGCTCTCAGGCAGAAAGAAATATGCCAAAAAGATTTATAGCTGCATTTATTTCTAAGGTATCTTCATGTCAGAGGTCAGGTAACATATATTCTTTGCTATGCTGTTCTTACAGAGTGTTGCCAAATGGATTTTAAATTCAGGGAGTCTACAGTTAACACAGAAATAGCATATTGAATGTTAAAGCGGAGTGAGAGTCTCGACATGATAAAAACAGTTGAATTCTATAGTTCCTGACACTTAAAAATGTGAAATGACCTATTATAGTATTTATAGAAAACAAGAGATTATTATTATTTTACAATAACATTTCATAAAGTAATGAAATTACAATAATATTATAGCCAGTGTACTTGCTTGGAAGAATATACCTTGTAAAAAAAGACTCAAGACTTTTAAATGTCCATATTTGCAGAATTAAACTCTTAAATTTTTGTTTTTTTTTTTTCAAAGTTGTGGTTTTTTGTTTTTTTTCGATTGGGGAATTGTGGTAGGGGAACAGACAAGTTGCTGTCTTTTTGTTCTTCAGTCTAGTTGCGGAGGATGTTGCTTCACTGGCCCATGTTGGTATCGTCATTGCGCTCTTCCCAGATGAGGCAGATCGGTCGCAGGCCTCTGGATGTCGCTCATCGCGGCTATTGGCAGCTCAGGCTGGCTGCCAGCCACTCATGCGGGCTGCCAGCCACTCACTGTAGCCTATGGCAGCCCACTGCAGCAGGGGCTGCAGCCCACACCATCACCGGGGCTCGCACAGCCCAGCTCCAGGTGGAGCTGTTGTTAGCTGTAGAGGGCAGTGTCACTGGCCCTCATATGTGGGATCTGAACCAGGGCCACTGGCATCCCAAAACCAGCCCTTAACCAATGTGCCACTCGGCTGGCCCTGTTTGTTTGTTTTTTAATTGGAACACCAACATGTGGTATGAAAATTTATCTCCCAAGAAAACAACCTGTTTCCTGGCCTGGTGATGATAACAGATTAATTGTGCTTATTTATTTATTTATTTATTTATTTATTTATTGCACAATTGCATTTTACAGTAAATGCTGTTAGATTGATAATACTCTGCAGAGTTTTAAAATTTATAAACATTCAGATAACATATGCAGGCAGTATTGATTGGGTTGATATTTGGCCCATAGCATTTGTCGAAGGAGAGTGCTGTTAAACAGAGGCAGTGTATGGAATGGGTTTTCATGCCAAGTTAGGTTCTGTTCTGTCTGAATTTGAACCTGCTTCTTTCAAACCCAGACCAGCAGGTGTTTGATTTGCTTTGTATAGTGGGCCTGTGTTGGGGGCGTGGTGGCTGATTAAGGTTTTACTAGCATGATAATATGGAAGTTCACTCTGGAGACTATAGATTTTTCTTTACTATTTTGTCTCCCTGAAAACAACCACATAGAAATGAATTTGAACACACAACATTAAGTTTCTTTCACTGCTCTCCCAAGTTTTCTATTTTCACTGTTACTAGAAAAAAGTGATACACTCCTCTCTTTGAATAAATTTAACTTAAACTAATTTCCATTCCCCATTAGTTTTTAAGTAGCTATACAGGTGCTTATCATTAATTTGTAAAGGCACGTTTAAATTGGCAAAAAAGGAGATCACCTAATCAAACTCTTTCATAAAAGACAATCTTAGCAAGAAGTTTATTTCTAAACAACATATTCTAAAAGTATTTTTTAACTGAATGATTGACTTAAAACATTTTTATCTTGCACCCTTTGAACCAAAAGGCATCAATTTAGAATGGAGCTAAAGAGAATTTTTAATGGATTGAGATTAAATCTATCATTTTTACCCAGGGAAAATTCCTTCTCATTTATTCTGAGGCAGTCTCCTGTAAAAAGTACTATTAAAGTGATGAGCTGCAGTGTTTTGACAAGCACTTGTACTGCAAAAACTTGAAATCTCACTGGGATACAGTTATATATTCACTGGGGGAAGAGAATGCCCTATTTAAAAACTAGGACAGATCATGTTGATATGGAAAAAGGAAATAACTATGTGAACAATACATCCAAAATTAAAGACTGAGTTACTGGCATCCATCTAAAATCAACAGAAGAAGGTAATTATTCTTTGAAAGTACTCTGGTCTAAATGGATTTAAAAAAACACAAGATTATCATTTGTACATAGAATACCATTACAAAAACAAAGATGGAAAGAAACATAGCAATGATCTGATAAAAGTCCCATGTTAGCAACACAGAAAAGAGAAACTAGCCCACATTATGAAGCAATACCCACCCCCATCATGATATGACCTATGCTCTCTCTGTTATCATCTCAGCTCTAGAGATAGATTTCTCTTTTTTATCAGCTCAATAGTAAGTTTAGAGGAAATCAAAAGGGAACCTTTGATTCAAAACCACCACATGATTTTAATAACTTTAGTCCATGATTTCTACTGTTTATTTTCCTACAGTTTGGTTGCCTTGACTCCAGCTAAACAAGGATGCTTGCCAAAGCAAGTGTTTTTTTCCATGATCTAATATTGCTTAGGCTGAAACAGGGAGGTAATAATATTAATTCATATACTAATATTCTTTCATAGCATGTGTCCTGTAGTGAGAGCCCAACATAATATGGAAGCATTAAGGGTGAATATGTTATTATTTTTATGGCAGCCCATTCCATGTCTAGTTCACACACATCACACCTTTCACCATCTCTTGTATGCTATTAGTTTGAATATTCTTGGTATTTATTGGTAATTCTTGAGTTTGACTAATATTGAAACTCATCTTCAGACTCTTGTGGTCTTTCATTGAACTGTTCCCTGCCCTGTGAAAAATTGGTTCAGGGTTTCTTTAAGGCAGAACTATGAGCTATACAAATCAACATATTATCACGCCCAGCCAGCAAACCCTTCCCTATTTCTTTGTTGCAAAGAAGGAACCAAGACCATTTGGGGTTTCAGATGGTTAAGACAGTCATTGTTTTTTGAATGAATGCATTTCTAAGAACGTATATATTTCTTTGAATGTATTTAATAATAATAATAATAATAATATAAAAACAGAATAAACATTTTTACTGTTCTTATAAAACACCCCACTTCCACCCCTGTAAGTTTTCCATGTCATCCTCTAAAACCAGAGTATGCAAACATACATTTGGAAATAATCTCTTACATTGGAAGCTTTAAAGTAGAGCATGTAGAATGACCAGCGCCAATGCTGCCACTACTGGCTACCTTTTCAGGAAAGACAAATGCGCACATGCTCATACACATGTTTCTCAGAAAGTACACCAGGCACGTGACTCAGAGCAGCTCCCTTTACTACACTCAGCTAGCAGGTCATCTTCGAAAACACGTTTCTTCATATAAATAGATTTACAGGTAATCATGCACACTTTTCATGGAAACATTTCTGATTCTCAGCTGAGACAAGAACACACACATAAATAAAAATTAGATTGTTTCTTACCTTTCGGAAAGCAGGTAAAAGCTATACTGTTGGTGGGATAGTGTACCAAGTAACAGACTTTTGTACACTCTTTCTTACTGGTGGTATACAGTCTACAGGAAAAGTAAATATATAGGTATGTATAAAATAAGTGTTCACACAATATTCTTTTTTATTTTATTTTTTCCTTTTGGAAAAGAGGCTGCAATAGAGACCATAGACATCAAGTCCACTCTTTGAGTGGGTTCAATAGCCTTTGGTAGACCAGTTCACCACAATTCAGGTACCTCTGAACATGGGAGTGCTGGTGTCTCTTGGTTTAAGGCAGTTTGGTTTTACTTGCTTGAACTGGAGCAGTTGAGGGAACCAGCCCCCAAATAATTTATCTATCTGGTCAGAGCACTCTTTTCTTCCTGTTGCTATCCCTTTTTTTTTTCTCAGCCTGCTCCAGGCATGCTGACAGACCTGCGTTGTTAAGCCAGAAGGATGAAACAAATAACATAATGTAGAGAACGCGAGGGAATCCAACAAATGAAGAAGCAGCACAAAAACTAAACAAAACCCATAACAAATGAACACAGCACAGGCGTGTGTCCCAGAACTTTCTAGGCATTGTTACTTATTTTGGCTTTGGTGCACGCATCCATTCCCAAGCAGTTTGAATTTCGTATGTGTGTTCATTGAAATCAAATATCTACTTATAATGACAGTTTAACTATATTATGTAATAATTGCCTTGAGGACAGCACAAATTATTTATACAGTTTCCTTACAGTAGATGCAAAAATGGTAGGAGAAAAAAAGCATCAGAATACAAACTTATATTTAAAATATCTTATTTTAGATTTTCTATTTTACATGCAAAATACCATTCTTCTGAAAGGTGCTTTACACCATAAATATGCTTATTTAAGCTAGTCTTTTACATAGTATATGTTCAGCCTTTATCTCAGGGTCAATCAGTCATACATCCCCACATCCAAGAAGGGAGGGTGTCCCAGGCTGTCCACCTACCTGACATCTCTAGTTGCTATTGACCGTCCAGAGTAAACTAACTCTAGCTAGCCCAGGAACTTCCAGTGTTTCTTTGAACTGCCTGGAGGGATCAGCATAGAAAATGGGTGGTACTTAGGACCAAAGTAGCTCAGGGCTGCTGTCACTATGCACTGACATGCTCTACACAGACAGCATCTGACCAGAGGATAACACACAGCATCTTCTGGTTCTGAGCAGCCCCAAAAAGCAGCAGGATTTACCTACTCATCTCAGTAAAGTCATGCTGCATCAGTTAATATTATCCATCCAACCAGAAAAGAATCCTGGTGGCCATCAAGAAGCTAAGACCCAAGTACTACTAAGTCCTCCTGTTGATCAGGCATGCACGCATTTGCCACCAACATACATCTGCCAAGTCAACAATAGAAAAGTGCTCAGCAACATGCCAAATCCAGGGTGCAGATCTGAGAACGAGAGCGTGAGGTGCCCTCCCTCTCAGGAAGGAATGTTCAGAAGGCATCATTGTAGCCAGGTCTAAATCGACGCAACTTTGGTCAGGCTCTAGCAACAGACATCTTCTGTGCAGAAATGAAATTCCAATAAGCAGCTGAGCTATGCCCTTATGGCCCCTGCTGTTCTGCGGCCAGGGCAGAAAGCAACAAGCATCCGCCCAGCCCTGAATTCTGATATGTCAGTAGTGCACACACATTTTGTGTTTATTCCATAAAGAAAGAAGTTTTCTGGGCCGGCAGAGTGGCGCGGTGGTTAAGCGCTGCCTTGGGAAGCGAGTGGCCCTGGTTCCGTTTTTCAAACAAAGGCATTTTAATAGAAGAAGTCACCTAAGAGGAAAACTGAACTTCTTGGGGAAAAATAGGCTGTGCTGGGTGCAATTTTAATTTCGGGCCATGTTAAGCCAACAAGCAAATTTGCTTTGTGTAGACATGTAGCTGCAGCGTGAAGTTGGATGAGTAGAAACGCGTGGACCAGATGGCAAGCTGCTGTGATGGAGCAGAACTGGTAAAAATGAAAACACTGAAGAGTGAAATACATGGACAGTAAGTGTTTAGAGCAACAAAGAATAAGGGAGGATGGTGTTCTGTTTCATAATTTACTTTATAGCTCGTACTGTAAACTCAGCTTCCTCTTAGATTCCCAACATCAGAGAATAGTACAGAATTCCTCCTTTGGAAAGACATGTTCCTGCTCTAAGTACCCGGTCTGAGCTTTTTTTTTTTACCAGATAGCATAATTTTAGGAAATAATTTATTAGTCTCTCTTACCAAAGTTCAGAAATTTGATATAATTTGAGCTATATTTGGCCTAAAATAAAATATACTAATAATGTCCCCTTCCATCAGAATAGTCTTGTCAATTTTCATTAATTGAATTTTTCACCACTTTTTCCCTTCACACATGCATTTTTGCATTGCTAGAGACTGGTTTTCCAAGTATAATTGCTATCTAGGTATCACTATTTCCTTATTAGTGGCTTCTTTTGGGTCATTTAAAATAACTGTTTGCGTTTTGGTCTCATGTCAAATGTTGCATTTCTCTAAGTTGATTTTGTCTCAGATCAGCATCACTGCTAAAACTTGGGGAAGTATTTTCAATAGGGGCTCAGATTGCCTGTCCTAGAATGAAATCCTTACCTATTAAGATATATTAATTTCTAGAGCTGTGCTGTCCAATACAGTAGCCACAGCCACAGATAACTTTAAGTTATTTAAAATTCAGTAGAGTTAAGAGTGTATTTCCTCAGTAAGTAGCCATATTTCAAGTACTGAATAGCCACATGTGGCTAAAACATTTCCATCAATGCAGAAAGTCCTGGCCAGGTATTGTGTGAATGAGGCCTTTAGATTCCTCTTTGGGACCTTTGACAGCTGGGACATCAGAAACCCCAATGTTTGGAGGTACATGAATCTCCTCCTATGGTTCAGCAAATATTCAGCAATTCTTTACAGTGTTTTAGGAAGTGTCTACACAAATTCAAAGGAACTAAAACAATTCTTCAAAATATTTTGGATTATGAGACAAAGGCTCTGTGATTTTGTTTTTTGTTTTTGTTTTGTTTTCTGAACTGTTTATCTTTGTGTAGACACTAAAACAATAATAATGACAAAACTCAACAAAACTTTTTCAAGGGAAAGACACCCAATGGATTCCAAATGGAGTGATTATTGTGACTAATACATGTCATAAGATACTTGGATTTTTGAGTTCATAGGATGAGGCCTCTACCTGGGCAGCCTTCTTTGAGCTCAGGTTATTGCTGTTTTTGTAGACAACACTGCAAATAATAATACATTTCACAGTGCATTTAACTACAGAGTCTGCCATGACACATCTTTATAGTCTATATGCAAGCTGCATTACCAACTGAGGAAGGCAAAAGTGTAATTACTTTGTTTGAATTATGACATACCACTCACATTCTGAGAGACAGCAGCAAAGAGAAACAAGCGTGGGTTTGGGAGTCAGACCTGGGTTTCTGTCCAATGTCTGCTGCTCACTAGATGTGTGACTTTTTAAACTTCATATTATCTTGTTAAACGTAGGTTTCTTCAGTAAAATGGGAATAATGACCCCATTCTACAGTTATTATTGTAAGAAGTAAGAGAGATGGTCTACACATAACATCCTGTATTACACCCATTTCAAAGAATAGTTAATATTATTATTACTAGTAGTAGTAGTAGTAGTAGTAGTAGTAATAGTAGTAGTAGTGTTACTATTTTAATAACCATTATCATACCCCACACAGCCTCAAGAAGGATAGAACCTAATCATTAAAAATTAATAACAGTAGAAGTGTTGTTTTCAGCTAATGATTTTTAAGTAGTATAGTAATGAATTAATTGTCCAAATTAAACACTACTAATTTGGTCATTTTTTCAATATGTATAGACTTTTGACCATATTTTCTGCTTATTGATTTGGGGCATATCTACTTAAGAATGTGTATGTGTGTGTGTGTACAGATATAAATGAAAAACTGTCATTGGAGTGTCTGTAGGATAAGGATATTGTGAAATGCGAATCTGACAAGGGGTTCTAGAATAAAACTACAGAAGTAAAAATATGCAGGTATATTTATCAATACAGGTATACATATAAATATATACATAAGTATGTTCATAGAAATATTTATTTTTGTGAATCTGTTCCATCTACTTCCTGACGTGCAATCTGCCTTGAACTGCACCACCATATCTACATCACCGAACAGGCTGACATGTACTTTCAGGCAAAGTTTTTTGCTTCTCAATACTGGAAGGAAATTAATGCTTAGTTGATCTACTATTTTCTACATGCATTTTTTATGACACTTTATGACATAGACATGATCTCCATATTATACTTGGAAATGCAGAGCTTTAGAAAAGCTTAGTGATTCTCAGAGTCACACAGCTGGTAATGGAGTGGCTTGAATTTGAACCCAGGTCTGTCTGAATCTGAAGCCTATTCCTACATCTCAATGAATACCACAGCAATCTGCCACCCACTTCTCCTCCTCTCAATTGATCATTTGCTCTGAAATCACAAGGACAGAGCTGGTGCATATATTCTGGTTCCCCCTTCTCTTGGGGTGATCCTTCTCCTACCCCTCCTCTTGTTCCAGAATCTCTTCTGTTGAAAAGTCAAAGTGAAGGCCACCATGTTGTTAATAAGCCTTTGATACCTTGTCTATGTATTCACAAAGTGCTTCACAGTGTTCACTCAACCAACTGTTTTGAAATGGAGATGGGCCAAGATCCCAATCTCTGCACAGTGTTTGTCAGGATCACCACCATTGCCTTCTGGCTTTTAAAGACCTCTTTTTTTTTTACATGCAGAGTATAAAGGATTACCTTAGAGTCTTTAGAATAGCAGGTATTTTTGCTTGGCCATAAGCCTTTGGCTACAACACAATCAGCTCATAACTGAAAAATATGTCTTGAATGACTTCATGGACAACCTGAATTCCCCTCCACTTTAAAAACAGGAAATATCATGAACAGTGAATCTGCCTTGTTCTATATGAAACTGGTCAAAATACTTCTGGGAACAAATCCTAGAAGTCTTATTTTTAATCTGAAATTTACTTCTACCACCATAGTGTTAATAAAATTAGCAAATAGAAATTCTATCTATTGATATTTAACCTCTGGATAATTTTTTAATGCCCATCTTCTTTGGGGTCATTTGCAGAGGGAACTAGAGGCTGCCCAGGGGTTTCAGATATGCAATGTAGCATATCAAATCTAACATTTAATCCTTATTCTCACTTCCAATATTTAATCTTTCCTGGAATGAAACTTCTGCAGTGGGTGGTAGGTGTCTTTCCCACACGGGGATGTCATTAGCATGGTGCCATCTGAACCTATGTACTTGGATGAAAGCTTGCCAATGCATTTTTGTTTCTAGGAGACTTACTTAGTAAAGAATCCTAGCTTTCTCCACACTCATGTTCCAGTGGAAAGAAGTTATGCTTCCAAAATTCTTAAATATTCCAATTCCATTCCTATTGCTAGAAATCAGTTGGGGTTGAGGTTTCTTTAACATGAGGTTGCCCCCCCCCCCCAAGGAAGGGAACCACAAAGGTTGCTCACAACCTCACAGCTGTGTTTATATCAATCAGAGGATTTGGTACCAAAGGACAAGAAGCAAGGGGTGAGGGAGGTTTCACATTCCTGAAGCAATGCCTCTAAAACCTTCTTTCCAAGGGAGATAAAAGAAAATGGTGGCAAAAATAAGGCAAAACTCTTACAAGCAAAAGTTAGCATTCATCAAAGCAACCCAGTCAATAAGACAAGAATAGTTACAGTAGTTTTTCAAAGAAAGGCAAACACACACCATGTTTCCTACAGCTTCCTGATGCAGGACTGGAAGATGAAAGAAAGGGAGAGTTACTTACTGTTTGGGTCTACGTTTTCACAGAGTTCTGTCTTTGCCTCACCGTTGGGTCTGTCACTAGGTTTGTGTGACAGCCGTGATGACATGGTGGCTGCAGTGACTACTGCCTTGAAGCTTCGCTTCCGTTTCTGGACATTGAGTTCAGGGTGGAAAATGATGATGTACACTTTCGGCATATATAGCATCCCCAGCGCCACCGATGCACTTAGGTTCATGGAGATTGTGAGCGTGGTGGTTTGTATGTAGAGCTAGGAGACACAACACACAAGACACTATTACAAATAAAATGACCGCAAAGGGAGTCTAAACACCTAATGTGATGTTAAGAATGCCTATGGCTGGGAAAGAAAGCATAGCAATCCCCAAGGCTTCTGATTGAAAAAAAAGAATGTCTCTGAACATTCATTGGAGAGTATATGTATGTATTTATGGACTGAATGCCATGGGGAGGGGAGGATCCATGTGCATGCCTGCCCTGGAGAAATGTCCTATGTAGAAGCTCAGGGTAGACCTATAACCAAACTTGAAGTACCTTTAATCAAAATGGCAATTGAATATGAAGACATGAAGATCATATGAATCTGTAATCTGGAATAAGCGGTATTTATTTTTTATCCCCCGCCTACACAAAATGACAAATACTACAGGCTCTCTTGCTACACAGAGACTCTGGAACCTTATTTGAAGAGGCATTATGTCAATATATGTCTCTTTGTGTATTGTTTTTTAAGAGGGTTCACCTTCACCATACCTACAAAGTAGTGAGTCAAATTTCTCGGGCAAGTCAGCCCTTCTTGCTTAATTCTAAGTTTAAAAAAACCAATGACAAGGGACCAAGATCTAGTGATGTTGTCTGGTCCTGGCTCTTTACATTGACAGATTGCCAGTAGGATGCACAGTCTCCTAACATTGGGTTATTTGTAGTTTGGATGGTGCTATTGCTGTCCTTGTCTCCTTTTGCTTTCTTGAGAAATCAGTAGAATAACCATTCATTTATTGCTCAACGTGTTAAATCATTGTGTTGCCTAAATTTGAAAAGGTGAAGTTTGAAGGGTGTGGAAAATTGTCATACCAGCGAGGGGAAAGCTACACAAGACTTGCCTTGGTCCAGTTGCATTTATGAAGTGCCCTGTCATGACTCAGACCACTGCCCCCACCCCCATACATTTAAGTATATTTGTGTTTTACATGGCTTATAAAGGCTGGATTAAATGTGATGTGATGGGTGTGTTAATTAACTTAATTGTGGTCATTATTTTACAATGTATACACATATTCAATCATATTACACCTTAAAGATCATGTTTTATAACCTAAATATATGCAATTTGTATTGGTTAATCAAACCTTAAAAAGGCTAGAAATAAATAAACAGATAGGTATGTAGGTAGGTAGGTAGGTAGGTAGGTAGGTAGGTAGGTAGGTAACTAAATACATTTCAATCACATTAAAAAAAAAAGTGACTAGATACGATAGCCTTTTATGACAATGGAAAGCCTAGCTCCTTGAGAACATATAGGTCATGGTTTTCTGCAGCTAGGCCTTAACATTGATCTGAGGGTAAAATTCCCATCTTTAATGGTTTCTGCAAGGTCCCACGTGGTTTGCCCCCCTGATATTTTTTAGGCTAATTTTCCACCAGTTTCTCCCTTCTTCCCTCCCCAGGGCACCATCCATAGAGACATTCCTTTAGGTCTTGAAGATGCTGTGATCATTCAACCACAGAAACTTTAAATATTCACATGTGGTTTTTCTTTATTCTTGTTTTCCTTGGATGATTCCTCCTCTGCTTCTTAGAATATCCATCCAGGCTGCCTCAAGTCCAGGCCAGCTCCTTAATTTACATGCCCTCTAAAAAACCTGTTTTCTTTAGATTATTGGTCCCCATTTGTAATCATACACCCTGATCATCTGACCATCTGTCTTCCCGACTAGGTCATGGATTCCACAAAGGCAGGGACCTGTGACTGTCGTGCTTCTTTGTGTCAACAGTTCTGGCAAACAGTAGGCACTTAATAAATGTGTGATGCATGAGCTCATGTGTTTGTATAATGGACATCTTTTCCTACCTGTGACTCAGTGGTCAAACAGCCTATCTCTAAATATACCATAAGAATTTCCATCACACCTATTGGCTGCCTGGTCGTTTCTTATCTTATTCCTTCAAACCAAAGAAATAATTATTCCTTCAAACCTAAAGAAACAATCAAAAGAGACTTTGCCACCTCATCTGGAAGGAATGCAGTTTTCCAGCAAATATTAATTTGAATGTGTATGCCTCTGAGTGGTTTAAAAGAGCAGCCAGCTGCTGACTATATAATACATAAGAATATAAACTACAAAGCAAACCAATATTGAATTAATGATCCTTTCAGTTGTGAATTAGACCATATTTTCAAAGCTCATCTTTTCCTATTATAATCGAATACCCTTTAGCTTTTCAATTCCATCCTACCCTTACAGCCTCCATGTTCAAGAAAGACTTACCATGGTCACAGGCCTTTATGAATCTAGGCAATGTCGCTTCCTTCCCCCATGACCACTGTTGCCACCCGACTAATGAGAGCTTTGCAAACCATGGATAAGCCAATCCCAGAAGGAAAGAGATGTAGGCTGACACTGGGGATCTTAGGTCGTGTCTGTTCCTCTGCTTGTAAGCAAATGGGGCAGGTGAATAAATGAGTCACAGTTTCTTTCTGGTTTTATGTATTATTTACATATAACTATAGATTATATATGTATATATGCTTATGTATATATGTCTATGTATGCGTGTGCATGCATTTCTTAACAAAGTCTACTTAGCAATTTAAAACTCCTGAAAGCCATGATGTTTATTTTACGGAGTGTTACACCTCATTATTCTCAAATGAGAGCCCACTGCAACTTTGATATTTTGTTCTGAAAATTTTGCAGTCTCTGATGACAGCTAAGAAGTATGTGAAAACGAACATGAATTCCATTGACCAAATTCCTATTCCCCAAATCCTTTTTACATAGCATACTAGTTAAAATTGAGGAGTTGAGAACTAGTCTATCTGAGTTCAATTCCCATTTACCAGTTCCATGACCTTGAACAGATTACTTCGCCTCTCTGTGTCTCAGATTCTGCATCTGTAGACAGGGATGATAGTGCTTGTACCTACCTCGTAATGTTGTCTTGATGATTAAATGAATTGGCATTTGTGAAGAGCTTAGGATAGAAGCTAGCATATAGTAAGTACAAGTCCTCAATGTGGTTGATAGGTTCTGCGACTAAGTGAAACGAAATATAATGAAAACAATTTTACCATAGGCTAATTGATATAAACAAGAGTTAAGTTCTTATGGCATCTTATCAATGTTATAACAAAATGATGTTGAACAAAACACCATTATTCAAGGACTTGATGTACTATAAAAGTATTGTAAAATAAGTATACTGATATACAGATATGAAGGCTCCGGCCTACAGGGATCCCAGAGGTACTGGTCCATGGGGATCCAACCCCACCAAGCCTCAGGAGGGGAATTGACAATGTTCCTTTGCTCTTCAGTGGGAGGCTCGCCTTTGGGCTCTGAGCTGTCACCTCAGCATCTCCTTTAGTACATTCTTTTAGCAAATTGCAGCATATTTATTTTTAGTCTCATAGCTATTCTGATGCTTATTGTGAAATGCATTATTACCCTGTGTAATCTTGGGTATTTCACACCATTTTATCTTATCTTTCTTATAATTTCTATAGCAATGTAAAGGTGTTGGTGATCATTGCTGTTCCCCTTCATCAAAGCACAGGGGTTTTACACACATAGTTTTGCTGAGATCAAGCCTCTCCCCAGGGCTGGCCTGTAGCTGAGCCCCACCCCATTCTAGCTGTCACCCCAGGAGAGAGGCGTCTCCCCGCCTTGGTCACGCCCAATGGCTCAGGGCTGGGGAAGGAAGCAGACAACCTTGTAATTTCTGTGTGTTTGGATAATTAAGCCTTAATTTTATCATCAGCCTAAATGAATTTTCCAGAATGCAGTTTCTGTTGCTTGGTTGAATGTGGCTTTTCTAACACCTGTCATGTGTAATACAGCATATATGTATGTATGTATATATATAAAACATTTAGGATAGGGACACAGAGTCAGGTCAACAAAGAGCTTCATACAATATTCTAGAACAGTAGTTTTTTTGAAGTCTGATGCATAGAATCCTTGGCTACAAGTCTTTTCTCTGTCTCTCAGTTTGCTTATTTATAAAGTGAAGATAATATTAGTTCTTACCTCATATGGTAATTCTGAAGATCTAATTAATTAATATATGAAAAGTGCTTAGCAGAATGCTTGGAAAGTAAGTACCTATGAAATGTTAGCTGCTAATATTTATATTCTGCCTAATATTGTATTAGGTTGTTGAGTATAGATCTCAAAACAAGACTTCCTCTACAACTGTTTTCATATATTTTAAACTTTTTACATATATCTTATTGATTAACTAGGTTATAGTATCTGAGAGGCCACGTGTACTCATGTTTTGTCTGACTGAAATGTACCAGCATCTGTTGGAGTCCACACACAGGCACATACTTAATTCAAAGCCAGGCAAAACCCAGCTGAATCTGCTCCATGCATTTTCACATCTTGGCCCAAAAAGTCATTGTCAGATAAAATGTAAATTCATATCATGAGATCCCCTTGTTGCTTTGTAAGTAGGTATAGCACTTAGGATTAGTGGAGTTCTACTTGTCTAATTTGTAATTGCTAAGGTACTAAGTAAACTGAGAACTTGTTAGATACAGCTCATCAGCAAACTTAAAAATCTGTCAATTCTCTGTAAATTTCAGAATCAATTTAGTTGAAGATTATGTTGAGATATTTCAAGGCAAGCCATTAATAGCTGTAATAGTGACCAGTTTTAAACTTTGCAAATAGAGTATTCTCAACATTGTCCAAAGAATAAAACAAAAAAAGAAAAGAAGTAAAGAAATATTCATGAGGCACATAGATAGATGTAAAACTAAAACTATCAGGAAAAAAACAATTTCACATTTTGGGGCTCAACAACATAGTCTCATCATTAGTAATGATGTCTTATAATAAGAAACATACTAAAAATGAACTAACAATATACTAATGAATCACCTTTATCTCTATAAAAATTCAATCAGAAAAAGAATTCTGGAGTTATTCGGTGGCATCAAATCATCAATATAAGAGATAACTGACTCATGACCACATGTTGTGAATTCCTTGTTAGTTGTATTTTCAGGTAGGCTATGTGAAAGACACCATACTTTCCCACTATTTGTGCATTCATCCATTTATCCATTCATCATATTTAATGTGATACTATTATACCAAGTGCCTGCACTGCTCTAGGCTTCCTAAACACCATTGTAAAGATGGTAAGCATGATCTGAAAACAACAAAGGAACAAGACAAACACAAAAACAAAAATTTGTAGACACAGACATCAGTTGAATGGTTACCAGAGGGTAAGGAGGGAAGGAGGTGGTAGAGAAGGGTAAAGAGGATCAAATATATGGTGATGGAAGGAGAATGACCTCGGGTGGTGAACTGACAGTGCAATATATAGATGATGTATTATAGAAATGTACACTTGAAACCTACCTATGTAATTTTACTAACCAGTGTCACCCTAATAAATTTAATACTTTAAAAAAATGCAAATCCATCCCAACAAGATTGATATGTTAGGGAACAACCTGAGTGTAATGAAGTTCATGTTTGCAAACATGTGACTTCTTCCACAAGAAACACTAGATAAGTACAGTAAACTGCACCCTGCTGAACCAAGCTGTGTGGGAATACACAAAATGCACACACACGCCCATGCCTCAAACATATGCCAGCTTCCCTCTTCCTCAATTTCATAATGAATCACAAGCGGCAGTACTTTTGGCACTTGTTTCCATAAGCAAACTTCTGGTCTTTTTTTTTTTTTTTAAGGTATGAGTGCCATGCCACATCTTTTTTGGTGATATTTATACATTTTTAACCATTTAACATGTATAAAACCATGTCACCATTTTTATTAGATTCCTACCCTTTTTTTAATGTCACTGTTGATGTTTTTGAGTGTTGTGTCCCTAACACAATTTTCCCCATAAGTCCTGTGTTTATTGCACAATACTACATAGCATAGTAATTTTTAAAACATACATGTCCACAGTATAGCAGAACTGACTGGATAATAAACACAATATCTGTCATGAAGTATATACTTATTAAATTCCGGTTGAACACCGAGTTCTACACTTCAAGCAAGTATTAAGTATGACAAATATCCTTGGCAGTCAACATTGTTGTTTAAAAAGCTATTATTTGTAGTCACCTGTTGTTTTTGTTGTTGTTAGCTATTATTAGTATGCCTCTGTTTCCTCATTTCTGGAGCTGACACAATAACAGTAACTGTATTAGAAGGTTATTTTTGGGATAAAGTGGGCTAACCATTGTAAAATACACAGAAAAGTGCCCAGCATTTAGCAACCACACAGACAGGCATGTCAGTGTCATTTATTTATTTATTGACTATACCATAATATAATTTGTTTTTATGCTGTCCTTTTTCATACAACTTTAATACATTTTAAATGATGATTTTTGGGCCGGGCAAGTGGCACATTGGTTAAACGCTGGCTTGGGATGCCAGCGGCCCCGGTTCGGGTCCCACATATGAGGGCCAGTGACACTTGCCCTCAGAAAAATAAATAAATAAAAATAAAATAAAATTATGATTTTTTTTTATGGAATCCACTGGCTAACAGCCTGTTTTAGGAAAGAGCATCTCATTAAGTTTGCTTCTATTTTGTTTGAAAGTATGCTCAAACCCTCATTTTATGTCATTAACTATTCTATGAGAACTAACAAATTTTGTGCGTTCCCAAGTGACAGTTAAAAATCGGGACAAGACAGCTTGAATGCAGTCTTTCGGTGGGCTGGGAGAGGTTTCATAATTCTTATGACATCCCTAGATCTGTGTAATAAAAATGAAAAATTGTCTGATGCCATCACAGTAAAGAGGGAAGCTACATTATTACTTGACAAATGTGTGGAACATTCACATGACTAAATTGAAATGAAAGTTCCTAGCAGTCAAAAATGATGACTTCTATCCTCACCACCTGTACCCCTTGCTTCCTAATTAGAGTAACCATACTTTGAGCAATAAATAATGATACCTGGCTGGGGATGGGATAGGATGTTTGCAATTGGGACTTTTCTCAGAATCCAGAGGGTCCACATACTGAAGAAGTTTCACTTAGTTATGACATAATGTGTGATGATCAAAGGATTCAGCAAAATGATGTAGAAAATCATTAGTTTTTCAAGGGAGGGAGACATGTCTCTTTAAAAGGATGGTGTAATGAAAAGAACAAGATCTCTTCTGTTAATATTGACTTCAAACTTTGACCTTGAACTGTTGGTTGGTGACTTTGGGCACTCTGCCTCACCTCTGGCAAGTGACAATTCAAACCCTAGCAATTTTTTTTTTTTTGAGGGCAGTCACACTGGCCCTTCCGAAGCCAGCACTTTAACCACCGCGCCACTCGGCCGGCCCACCCTAGCAATTTTTTATTCGAGTGTTTGATATAAAAACCCTACTTCATTCTACAACTACCATGGAGACCTCAACATTTTGAAAATTAAGGTAAATCATGTATGAAAAGTAGTTAGCACAGTGCCTGTTATATGGTGGGTGCTTAGCAAATATAAGTGTCTTTATCAGAGTAGAGGGCCCCAACTTCTGCAGATAATTTTCATGCTATTCTGTTTAGATCTACTATCTTTGAATAAGTGATAGATAGATTGATAGATAGATAGATAGATAGATAGATAGATAGATAGATACACACACACACCTCAAATAGGTAAACTGTTTTGTTTTTCTCATTTAGTATCTCCAGGCAGATGTGATATTAAGTCTTCACACAATTACCTTATTTATTCGGATGGACGTAAGATAAGTGCTCCAGGTGAATGCAAATCAGTCTCTGAAACATAAGTGGTTATGTCATGCTTGAAATCATCTACATCTCAGTTATATGCCCTCCTGACCAGAAGCCTGATGCTATGTCTATCCCCACATAGTGTAATCAGACATGCTGCTATTCCAACTGACCCAGCTTTGGGGAGTACAGCGTTTTGCTCCCCATGACATCCGAATGAGACACAGACCATCTTGCTAGGCAGTTCCTCCAGACTAGTCACTTCTGATTTCTAGGCACTTACAAGCCCAGCCTACGCATGCTACCTACATACTCAGAATTCCCTCCACCAGCCCTCTGACCCCTCAATTTTGATTTCAAGATTTTTCTCCCTCCAACTGAAAGATAGGAGTTATATTCTTTTTTTTTTTTTTTTTTGAGGGCAGTGTCACTGGTCCTCATATGTGGGACCTGAACCATGGCTGCTGGCTTCCCTAGCCAGCGCTTAACCACCGCGCTACTCGGCCAGCCCAGGAGTTATATTCTTTATCCATCCACTGGCACTATTTGTTTTATTGCGTTATCTCAAAGGCTATTTACCATTCCTGCTGGTTTGAGCGCCCCATGAAACTCAGTTCTCTGCCTTGCAGTGATCTAACATGAAGACAAAGCATTTTCCACACAGTCAGCCTGGAGAGATACACTTCTGCCAGATTCCGCTGGCTCTCTTTGAATCCGTGGCCATATTCATCAAGACTATATCTAATAGTCTTGCTGTAGGAGGCAATGTCAGATTCTGTCTTATCCTGTGAAAATGCTGGCCTATGCCTCACTGGGGAGTATAGCCAGTAATGTGCAATGATCTTCTGTATGACTCTGCAAGTAAACCACTGATTTAAAAAAAAAAAGTCGGAACTTATTCTGTTTTTAAAATTGTCACTTGAAATATTCCATTTATATAAGAGCAAAGCTGTCTAATTTTGCCAAGTTTTAAAGTCATCTTTATAGTTCAAGCAAACCTAAAAAGACAATAATCAAATTAAAATATTGACATCAAACTCATGACTAAAAGGAGGGAATCTTGGCATCTCTTGGGTGTATTCAATGTGTTTTAATTTGGACTTATAAAGTGTTCATTGAAACGGGGTCTCAGATGTCATTGACAAGAAGGCAATGTCAGACTCTTACAAAAAGGAAATGTGTTCTTAGCTTTCAAAGCCATTGGCAATGGCTTTCTGATGAACTTTGACAGGTTTTGATTATCACCATCATCCAACTTTCTCTTTCCATCATCCAACTTTCTCTTTCCTCTTATTAGCTTGGCTATTATTTTGCCTGATCTTTCTCTGTCCCTTTTAGCCTGAATCTTTCCTGTCTTGCCACTGAGCTATAGTGGCACCCTTCCTGCTGTTCACATATTCCTTTCCCTTGCATTAGCTCATACTTTTCCCCATATCATCTTTGCTTCCCTGCTTTTCTACTGCCACTAGAGCAGCCATATGTGTGTGGATGGAGGCAGTCCCCTAACCTCAGCCCTGACTGCATAGTGTGCTGTGGCACCCATTAGTCAAGGTGCCATGTGGTGCCCCTGACTGAAGGGCAAAGCACATCAATGGCTAGAAAGTCCGCTGGCTGAATTGTTCATCCAAGGGTAACTATGTGCTCTGGCTCCCCATTGAGACCCTCAGCTGCTTAATGGTTTATGACCAAAAGGAGGAAATAATTGCAATGAAACTTCCCAGAAAATTGTAGACAAACAGTTGTTCAGCCTATGCCCTTATAGAACAACATGATGAGTCTAAGGTTGGGCAGAACAATCGCATCCATCCCTCCATGCCAGATAAAGAGAGGGAGTGAGCCTGGCAAAGGAGTCGGCCTTGAGTGGTTTGTGGTTTTGCCTCCATCACAAGATGTATTTTCTTTTTCTTTTCTTTCCTAGGTCTTGGGTCAGGGATCATTAAAGTACCATTTCCTACCCACTCACTCTAAAAGGCCTGCAGCCTGGCCTCCATTTTACCTCCCCTGAGTCTTCCCTCTAAACCTCCCTAGTCTCTTTGCCAGGACTGAGAGTGATTTTCTAGGTTTCATTTCTCTTTAAAACTCAATGCTGAAGTCAAGTGTACTGGGGGTTCCAGCTGTCTTGTACCATTATCTCAACTTCCCATCATACTTTGCATGAAGATCAAGTCCTTAACGTGGCCCAAGGAGCTGTGCAGGGTCCCCCTTCTGCCTTCCCTAACCTTCTCTAAGTCCTTCAAATGCACGGTGTTCTGTCCATCCACAAGGCGTCTGCACATCCGTTCCCTCTGCCTTAGATGCTGTGCCCACTCACCTTTACCTGGCTGCCTCCTACCTGACTTTCAGGTCTGTCTCACTTCCTCAGAGAGAGCTCCACTGACCCTCAAGTGTGCATTATGCCCTTACTCTCTTGCTTACTCAGAACAAAACATTTTCCTTCATTACATTAATCACAGTTTGTGATTATTCCTTTGAGTGTTTATTTAATAAGCATCCCCTCACTAGGCTGTCCCCATTAGGGCACGGACCATATCTTTTGACTTACTGTAGATAGCTACCAGAACACAGTAAAGGCTTGATTCTTAGCAGCTGAACGTGTGAATGAATACAGTCTGGGAAATATATACGTGCAGCCAGGAGCAGTAGCATGTATGATAAGTGCGTTAGAATTGCCACCAGGAGTCCAGGATTTCGAGGCAGGCTCTGCAGCTTAACACCTGTGGAACCTTGTGTACCTCAGATATCATCTCTAAGCCCGGATATTGATACTTACAAGATGAGGCAACTAATGGCATCTACCTCACAGAGCTCTGGCAAGGGAGATGCCACTTTAAGTGGATCACTTTTCTTCCAATCTAAAGTCCTAGTCAAAATGCTGTGCTGTTTACATTTATATCTGGGCAGCTCCCTGACAGTATAACCATGTCCGGAGGATCTTTGCCTCTGAATAATCATAATTTCTTTCTATTTTTCCAGTTTTTCTTTCCTCTAGCAATTTCATTGGCTTCCCTTCTTTCTCCAGCCCTGTGACTGGGGCACTCCTTAGACCCAGTCATGGCACTGAGAGCTAATAAACAAAGGAGATAAAACACAAAGATAAATTGTTAAATTGTTCCATATGATAGGTACAGACTAGAATATTTTGTGGAACAGCAAGGGAGAGACTGTCTAGAAGTGATCAAATCAAAGGCAGGGGCCATATTTATTTTCTCTTTGCATCCTTTTCTCCTGCATTGTGAATAAGTTCAGTATATGTTGGATAAATGAGATCGTCTTCACTCATTTGATAAATCCAACCCACAAAACCATTTACTCATTTCTATCTCAGAATTCATCACCATCACCATCACACCCCTTATCCCTCCTCCCTGACCCCGCCACTGGCCTCTTCCATGTCTCTTGAATACTCCATGCTCTTTGCTGCCACAGGGCCTTTGCATAGGATTTCCTCTTTCCCTGGAATGTTCCCCTATCCCATCTACCTTGTTCCAGTCATTCTTCAGATTTCCACTCCAGTACCACCTCCTCAGCTAAGACTTTTCTAACCATGAGTAGGTAACACCATTGTGTTGTGAACTCTTGGAGCAATCGTAAGGATTCATATTTAAACGTTTTGTGTGTCTGTGATGTGTATCTATCGCCCCCACCAGGAATCATGTCTATGCAACTCAGTGTTGAATCCCCAGAGCCTAGCACTGTGGGTGGCAAATACAAGGACTTACTTGACACTGTTAAGGGAGGAAGTTTTGGGCACACAGAGGTCCCATTTCAGTCTGGACCCATCCCTGCCATTGTGCCAGGTAACAGAATCAGATAGGTTACCTGACTTGAAGGAGAAAGTGTGATGTTAAACATAAAGCAGAACTACCAATAATGATTCCTTTAGAGCCTGAAGCAACAATGAAAATCAACAACCCTGCCCCTTTGGAAGGACTAGAACTTTTATTTCAAAAGCCTTGGGACAACACCCAGGCTAACACCTAACTGTCTCCTCATGATGAAAAACATGAAATGGTTGCCATGACAACTCAGTGAAGAGTTCAGGCGTTTAATTTTTTTTGTTTGTTTTTACAAAAAGCTACTGACTTTGACTTCACTGAGACCGTATATACATTTTGTTTTGCAATTCTGATCCCTCCAGGAGTTTTTCAGAATCATCAATAAATATTGCTTGAAAAAATCCACCTTCTTTAGAAAGTGTGATAGCTCAGACTAGAGTACCAGCAATGAAAAGGGCAGCAGGGGACAGATGAAAGAGACATCAGGTGGGAATGACAAGTGGATGGATTGGATGGGAAGCAGTCAGAGTAAGAGATGGATCATTTTGCACATTCTACCCCCTTTTTTGCAAACCCTGGGATGTTATCCTAAATCACATCAGCATTGTACAAACCCAAGCATGCGTTTGCCCTCTCCTAAAAAAATGTTTCCATCCCTCCAAGGGTGGACTGGCTAAAAATCTGTGCAGGTAGTATAAACTGATATCAGCACAGTTGGATTCTGGGCCCCTTGCTAGCATGCTAGACCCAGAAATGTATATCAGCTTCAGTGAGCCCTGATCCTAGTCCACTCATGGCCACTGATCTGCGACTGATCTGCCTCATCCGGGAAGAACTCAATGATGATACCAACATGGGCCAGTGAAGCAATGTCCTCTACAACTAGACTGAACCCTCCCCCGGTTCCCCAACGCTGTTCCCCTCCCTCGATTCCCCAGTAACATCTTTAAAAAAATAAAAATAAAAAAAAAATAAAAGGCCATTTCCTAAAAAGTGCAAAAGAGATCCATAAAATGATAATGAACATCTAAGTAGATTGCTGTCTGTCCACACCCAAAAAATATCTAGGTTCATATATACAGTCCTTAGGATTTAAGAAAAAAATCTGAGGGCTGGCCGAGTGGCGTGGTGGTTAAGCGCTGGCTTGGGAAGCCAGCGGCCCCGGTTCAGGTCCCACATGTGAGGGCCAGTGACACTGCCCTCAATAAAAAAAAAGAAATCTGAGATAAAAGTCTATTGTTTCATCTGACTCTTGAAATGTAACTACATCAGACTTTGACAGAATTCTAAAATATAATTTTAAAGGTAAATTCTCTATTCAGTCTTTTTATGGGGAGAAAAATACAACATGAAAGGCCTTCTCTGTGGTGGACTCAGTGACATCTACAGAAATTTCAGTTAGGTCCACACATTCAAGTACCCTGCAGAAGAAGATTCTAGAAGTTTATTCTCATTTACATACAAGTAGATGTTTAGTTAACACAGGGGTCATCATCTTTGCCAGCCTCAAAAGGCTGCTGAGACAAACAGGCATCTTGCATATTGTTGTAAATAGTCTTCCCTCTAAAACCTGCCCCTCCACTAATTTTCTTTTTCTCAGGAACTGTTACCTCCATCTAGCTTGTTGCACAAACTGGAACATTAAGGATTGTTCTTTAATACTTGCAGTTCCCTCACATTTTACCCTTTACTTTCAGTGTGTTACCCAGTTAGCTACTATTTTCTGTAAAATATCTCTGGAATCTGTTCCCTTCTTTTCCCAATGCCTGCACCTAGTCTTAAATGTGTTTAAGCAGTTCATATACATAGAACAGAGAACAGTCGCTACCACATGTAAGTTCCAGAGGTTTAGCTATTATTATTATTGTTTATTACTATTATTATTATTCACTTTCACATTGTTCCTGGGTAGCTATAGAAGCATCCCAACTGTTTCATATAGCCATTTCTGCCTCCTTCTAAGCAGTTCTGAACAGAGCAACCAGAATGATGTTTATAAAAATGCAAATTGGATCATGTGGTGCCCTGTAAAACATTTTTCTGTGGCTTCCTATTGCCCTATAGTATCCGCCCTGCCAACATTTCCACCTCCTAGAGAGTCCCTCTTGAATATGATATATCCGTGCTGGCATTCTTGAGTGCTCTAAGCTCCTATCTAGCAAAGGGTAGTCCTAGCACATACCATTCTGTCTGCCCAGATTTTTTTTTTTTTCTTGGCCTGAGTTCTTCATCCATCTAACTCCTAACTCATCATCTAAGTTCAACCTCCACTCATTTCCTCCAACAGACTTCACATGACCACATGGCTCCACCAACTTGAATTTTCTCCTTCCATGATGCTGTCTCATAGCAGTCTGTTCTCATTCACAGTACATGTTATCATCAGTAATGATCAACATAGCTACGGGTTCATTTACCTCAACTCTTACTCTCCTACTAGAATTCAAGTTTTACAATGGCAGGGACACACCTATCACAAAGGAGGACTTCAAAAAAATATTTTGGGGATAAATGAAAAAGGAGAGCAGTTCTAAAATAAGGCACACATTATAAGCATTCTAATGTGACCAGTTGGCTTTCTTTTCGAGATGTAAGTACTTGTTGGGTATATCTTGGTTATTTGATTGAATATGCTTAAAGAAAATTAAGTTAAAATCCTGAGTTTCTGGAAAGGTCACATGACTTGTACAGGGTCAGAGGAATGAGGGACAAAGCTAAGATGTAAGCTGAAATTTTTTGACTCTAAAGCTCATTCTACGACTGCACTGAAATTCACATTCAACTAAAACAAAAACTATTTAATAAAAGAACAGATCATAGAACTGTTTAATTTTTCATTCTCCAAGGCTTTATTTGCCAGTTCTTGGAAAAACAAACAGCTCTAAGTATTTGTAAAGGGAACTGACAGAAAATGCCCATTCTTTACCACAAATTGCCCATTTGTGTGTTTTATATTTAAGTCCATATTTCCTACTAAGAATAATGAGCAAACATCCTCTGCAAATGATTCAAACAGTGTCCAATTTCCTTGCCAAATCAAGCTTCTTGTCAAGAGGATGCAACATTCCTATCTTTTCACCCAACTGTACACACACTTACATCCAGACAGATGCCCTGAATAATAAAAGGTATGCTGGAGCAGGCAGGAAAAGGAAAAGGAGGGAGGATGGAAAATAAGCAATATGCAAGCAGAATGTAAATATCTGAAGCACAAAGAGGTTGCAATGTCTGATAGTTCTACTGACCTGTGTTTAGGAAATGATGACTGACTGATATGAGAAGCTCAAGAGTACCGAGTGGCATGTTGGTTAAGAGCTGGCTTGGGACGCCAGTGGCCCCGGTTTGGATCCCACATATGAGGGCCAGTGACACTGCCCTCTATAGCTAAGATGATGAACAACAGCTCCACCTGGAGCTGGGCTGCTGTGAGTCCCCAGGGACGGCATAGCTGCAGCCCCTGCTACAGTGGACTGCCATAGGCTACAGTGAGTGGCCAGCAGCCAGCATGAGAGGCCGGCAGCCAGTGTGAGCTGCCAAGAGCCACTGTGAGCAGCCGACCAGAGGACGGTGACCAATCTGCCTCACCCAGGAAGAGCTCAATTATAATACCAACATGGGCCAGTGAAGCAACGTCCTCCACAACTAGACTGAAGAACAAAAGGACAACAACTTGTCTGTTCCCTTTCCCCAATTCCCCAATGCTGTTCCCTTCCCCCAATTCCCCAATAAAATCTTCTTAAAAAAAAAAAAAAAGAGTAGACCAAGGGAAATAGGCACAGAGGAGGAGAGGGGAATTAAGCGACATCAGGAAGGTAAATTGGAACTCTTTAATTCTCAAGTAAACTTTGAATGCCCTATTATCTGTTGTTTCTTTGTGTGGTAGGGCTCCATTCACTTTCTACCTGTTTAGATTCTATATAAGATGGAATAAATAAAGGGCATTTGGCAATTCCTCTCTAGGCAGAGCCTCATTGTGCCTGATAATCCATGAAGACATATGCTGAAGAGACCTAAACCTGCAGTAGAATGGGTGTGATCCCTTTGTGGACACATGGAATGGGTCTGAAATATGGGCTAGGCATACCAGAAGATGGGGACTGAGAGCTGGCACCCTGGGAGAAATGAGCCAAGGATATTAGAAAGAGGACCAATAACCACAAGAGAGAGGCACCCTGGGGGTGGCCAGGAATGGAAAGACGTCCATTTGTCAAGGAATGGAGGGGATCAGTTGGCTAGAGGAGAGGAAATTGCTTGGGTTGGGAAACGAGGTTGCCATCTTCAGAAACTGACCATTTCTACATCTTTCTGGACTCTAGAAGCCTTCTTGACTGGCTGATTACAGGGCTTACACCCATTAGTCATGTTTCAGCACAAGTTTCCTTGCCTTTATGGTCAGAAAAGCGAAACTCTTTTGTGGTAAGATTTAGGGCTAACGGAACAGACATATTAATGCTGTAAGGATGAGGTCATGGGAGTTGGGTGTCAGAAAACCTGATTTGTAGTTTCTGCTCCTCCACTCAAGGGGTGTGGGATTTGAACAAGGCCATTTATAAATACATTTGTGACACCGTGTTGCTATCTTTACCTTTGAACCCAAGAAACATGTGTGTACTTTTTCAAGTGAACACCATTTAAAAAAAACAAAAACCCACAATCTCTATATTATGCCATGAATTGAAGAAAGTTAAGCCATAACTTGAAGAAAATTATAATTTAAAAAAAAAATTGGTATGTCACAATATGGAATGGTGACGAATGGTTATATACCAATTATTTCATAAGTGTTATAACAATTAGTCAGGCATGACTTGTCCAAACAGTACTAAAACGTGTAGAAGAACCATAAGAAGCAGGGGATTATGGGTGTCATCCTGCACCACACAGTGGGTTGCCCTTCAGTCCTGAGGAATTTATTCACCCTGATGCTGTGAGGTCATCATCCCCACAGCTCTCAGCTGGTGGTCCTCTTTGAGAACTGCCTTGGCTGAAGAGACTCATATTGCCTAAGGCTCTGCCCCTTTCCCTGGGGCAATCCACAGACAATCCCTGGGATATGCTGAGGTGTGAAGGCTCAGCCCCTAGCCCCAGGAGGGGACAGCTATGAACAGCAGAGCATCTCAAAGGGCATCAGCTGAGATCTTGTTGAGTATGCATCACAGCCCAGCTTCTGTTTGGCCTAATCCTGTTTCTTTCCCTTCTACCTGTTGGTGTTGTTACCAAGGGTACTCCAAATAAACCTGCGCCTGTGCTCCCAGGAAGGCCAACCTGAGACCTGGCATGTCACTTAGAACTCTTATGGGCATCTTGGTTGCAATAAAAATCAAGAACGTTCTCACTACAACCAGTTCTATTGGGTTGTCAGAAAAATCATGACGTATTTTTTGTGTTTTCGTTGCAAAAATGTGTCATGACTTTTCCGACAACCCAATATAATTTTTTTGTAGCATGTACCTCAAAGGTTGACTGAGCACCCTCCAAATTTTATAGCACGTGCTAGGCAAAGGCAGCAAATCTGAGACAAAACTTATCTGCTCCCCAGATTTCGTCTTCCATTTCTATTATCTATAGACCATCACTTTCACCTCTTTCACTTATCATATCCAGATTCATACAATATATACTTTTCCCCCCAACATTTTATTTAAAAAACTGGCATATTTTCAGAAGCTTTGACCCAGGACAAAGAACACCTGTACAGTCCCTCTTTGAGACCCACCGCTTGCTAATATCTCACCACGTTGTTTTCTCTATTTGTGAAACAATTTTAAAGTCATATACATTATGATATTTCATTGTTTCTAATTTCTGTATGCATTACTACATCACCACAACACTGTTATCCCTCCTAAGAAATTTAACAATCATTTCATAATATCATCTAATATATGTGATACAAAATCAAGTTCCCCCATTTTTCCCAATTCAAAAACTCAGTCAAGTTTCATGAATTGCATTCCGCTATATGTATCTCTAGATTCTTGTAAAACCAGAAAATCTTCCTGCCCTTGGTTTTTAAATAGCTTTGTTGATATAAACAATAAATCACACATATTTCAATAGTAAAATTTCATGTTTTGACACATGTGTATACTAATGAACCCATTACTACAATCATGACAGTGAACTTATGCTTCACCTCCAAGTATCCTCATGCCCCTTTTTATTCCTTTTACTTCATTCCTCCTACTCCCCATTCTAAAGCAATCACTGATCTACTTTTTGTCACTGTAAATTAATTTAAATTTTCTAGAGTTTTATGCAAATAGAATCAAATGAACTATTTTTCTGTTGGACTTCTTTTTTTTTTCTTTTTGAGGGCAGTGTCACTGGCCCTCATATGTGGGACCGAACCGGGGCCACTGGCTTCCCAAGCCAGCGCTTAACCACCGCACCACTCGGCTGGCCCAACTGTTGGACTTCTTTAATTCATTATAATTATTTTGAGATTCAACCCTATTGTTGAATGCATCAATAGCTCATTTCTTTTGTATAGCTAGTAGTATTCCATTGCATGGCTAGACCACATTTATTTAACCATTCATTTATCAACAGACACTTGGGGTTCCAGTTTGGGCTATTATGAGTAAGACTATTATGAACATCATACACAAGGCTTTGTATGGACATATTTTTCATTTCATTTTGGGTAAATACCTAGGAGAGGACTGACTGGACCATGTAGTAGGTACGTGATTAACTTTTTAAGAAACTGCCATAGATTTTTACAAAATGGCAGTATCACTTTATATTCTTATCAGAAATTGATGAGAATTCCAGTCCCTTCAAATCCTCTCCAACACTTGGTATAGTCAGTCTTCTTTTAATTTTAGCCATTCTAATATATGTGTAGTCAAATCTCATTGTCATTTTAATTTGCAATTTCCTAATAAGTAGTGAGATTAGCAGATTTCATGGGGTTACTTGCCATTTGTATGTCTTTGGTGGCATGTCTATTCAAATATTTTGCCCATTTATTTCTTATAGTGTTTTTTGTCCCTATTGTTAAGATATGAGAATTGGAATCTAGATACAGGGTCTTTATCAAATATATGCCTTGCAAAGTTTTTTCTCTTTGTGGCTTGCCTTTTCATTTTCTTAATTGTGCCTTTTAAAGAGCAAACAAGTTAAATTTTGGTGAAGTCCAGTTTTTCAACTTTTTCTTTTTAGATCATGCTTTTGGTGTGATATTTAAGAAGTCCTTGCCTGACCCAAGACCACAAAGATTTTCTCCTATCTATTCTAGAATTTTTATAGTTTTAGGTTTTATATTTTGATTTATAACCCATTTTGTGTTGATTTTTATAAATGGTAGTAGGTATTGATCTGAGTTCATTTTTTTTGGATATAAATATCATTCTAGCACAATTTGTTGAAAAGGTATCCTTATCCACTGCACTACCTTTGAACCTTTGTCAAAAATTAGTTGTTCAGAAATGTATGGGTATATTCATGGACTCTCTGTTTAGTTCCATTCATCTAATTGTCTTTCTTTACACCAGTATCATGCTATAGCTTTACAATGGTTCTTAACATCAGATGGTGGTACCCCTCCAAGTTTATTCTTGTTCAGAGTTGTTTTGGCTGTTCTAGTTTCTTTATATTTCCATATGAATTTACTTGTCAATTTCTGTAAGAAGCCACTTGTCAATTTCTGTAAGAAGCCTTTGGAATTTTGATTGACATTGGATTTAATTTATAGAATAAATTGGGAAGAACTGACATCTTATCAATACTGAGTCTCCCAATCCATCAACAATGTATATGTCTCCACTTATTTAGGTCCACTTTAATTCCTCTCAGCAATATTTTGTAGTTTTCAAGAAATAGGTCTGTCACATTTTGTTGTTTTTCAAGACATTGACTTTTTGGAAGATCCCAAGCCCATGTCAACAGCCTATTAAATGCTCCATATTCTGATTTTTATGTTTTCTAATAATTACATTCAGGTCCTATGCCTTTGTCAGCAGTCCTTCAAGGTGGCATTGTAGGCACCTGAGTGCATCCTGTCAGAAGGCCCCAATGTCACAGTGTCCTGCTACTGATGATGCTATTTCATCAGATGGTTATGGTGGTGACCATCAAGTCTCATTATAAAGGCACAGTTTACCTTTGTAATTGGGAAATAATCTAGGGATAATATATTGAGAGAAAAAAAATTAAGTTAAACCATAAGATTGTATTTAATACTTCTGCTCTGACATGTGATTTTTAAATCTATATTTTTTCTTGGTGACCAGAATTGCACTTTTCTCTTTAGGTTAGGAAGTATATGCTAATTCTTTCCTTACCCTTATGCCCTGAAATAATACACCACTAGGAAATGTTTCCCTGACAGTGATTGATTAGGGGTGGGGATTCATCTGGAGGAAACCTGAGATGAGCCCTCAAGATCTCAGGATCTGGGAAAAGAAAATCCTTATTCTTTTTGAAAAGACCTTTAAAAGTGTTGACAATGCAAGCTTGGTTCCTATCTCAGTGAGATCTTGGCAGTGTGGAGCCAGCCACATTTTGATCAATTGTAGACTTCTATATGCTGTGCACCAATCTGTGTTCTAGGCTCTCAATCAGCATTAAAGGAAAACAGGTGTCTCCCTTACATAAAGGTGTGCATGACCTGTGAACAGATGGGGCTTCCAATAGGTGATCATTTTACTTCCAGGCAGGATGCATTTTATACTCTGTGAGAATTCATGTCTATTGATATTCTACTTTGCATCAGGCTTAGTGCTATGGAACATTACATATGAGGCTGCTTTACGATAGTCACAAATTGGCTATTATTGGAGTCACAGAAGACTCCTTTAAATGGGCATTGGGCCTTCTGTTTTAATTCAATACACCTCTCTTTCTCTACCCTAGGATCTCATATCCCATAGCTGTCATTATATTTCTGTAAAATAATATGTCCTTCAAACTATATGCCATACAGTGTACTCTATCCTGCGATGTTTCCTCATTCCTTTGCATCGATGAAAACCTGAGTAAAAAGGTGTACTGCAAATTATGGTGAAGCAGCAATATTTATTTTTGTTCATGGGGAAAACTGCCAAGATTCAGCAAATTACAGCTACTGCTCACCTCATTTGGCATGAATTAGATCAGGTCTTGAAGGGAGACAGCTAGACAGAAATATGAGCAGTTCAGACCCAGGAGTATTCAATTACTGGGTTGAGGAAATGGAATCACTTTAACTATTTAAAAAATTTTGGTTTGTAGAAATTTTAAAATGTTTGCTAAAGATACAAAAAAATATTAGACATCAAATGCCCTCAATATTATATTTACTTAAAATGTTAGTGTTAACCTTTAAAAAACTTCCATACCTTAATATCTTTTCATAAATTATAAAGTATCAAAAGGGTTAAATTGCTGAAATGCATGTAAACAAAAAAAAATTGATGGAAAATTGCTGGAAGAATTGAAAGACAAATTGAATCTAGGTCACATATTTAATAGTAGCTATTTAATGATTTCATTTCTTTGATGTTTGCCATTCTGTGGACTGTATTATAAATAACAATATGGATTTTCCTAAGATGTTATTACTGTTTACAGAATTACTTTTTTCCCCAAAAAAATTCCCTTTCAACTGTCTATGCAGTACTTATCACAGAGGGCACTGTTAACTTTCTTTACATCATCTATCTCTCTAAAAATGGACTGAGTCAGTTTCACTGGATTTCATGCATTCCTGGGAACTCTTGCTGTGGCCAGCTTTTATTGAATGGCACAGATTTAATGAGTTGACAAGATCAAGTGAAGCAAGCCAAAAGAACTGCCAACTTCTATCTAGGCAAAAGGCTACCAAATAATGGTGATGGAGCCAATCTCCATTGCTCAAAATCAAATAGTTGAAATTCCAAAACATCAAATGTTTTCCTCTTCTACTTTTTAGAATAGTCTCTATTCAAAAGTTGTATAGTGAGCATTTGTTGGGGGGTCTTAATATTTGTCTAAATTTATTAAGGATTTATTGAACTAGGTTTATAAAGTTCACCATGAGTCCCAGCCAGGATTAACACTTTGAGGATTCATTTGCATTTTAGGGTATGTTTCTATGGATTTGTACACACCTGCCCATTCTTCATTCATGCAGCCAGAAAGAATGCCTTTTGATGCACGTGAACTTGCGAATTATAGAGAAATATATCATAAATAGTGTTTTTTCTCCTTGACAATCCTGGTTCAGTCATTATTCTATGGTTAAAGTCTTCGGTGATCTAGCAGGCGTGGAGACACATACCTGGGGGCAGAATGGTCTCCCCAGCCTCACTGTGTTTAGGTGGAATGGTCTCTGGAGAAATGAGTGTTTGTTGTAACTGCCAGCTTGGTTGATAAATTGAGACTAGGGCTCCTGTTCTCATGGGTCAGGACCAGCTAATGTCAAGTTTTCCAGACTTTCCCAAACAGAATAAGGTGTTCTCTCTTCTATAATCACTGTAGTTAATAGTTTATGTCTCTCTCTCTCCTCTTCTCCCACCCACCACCACATTGGACTTGGAGGCTTTATGAGGCATATGTTATTCATTCTGAAAGTCCATGCCCTTAATGTTAATAACTAGCAAAGTGATAGACACCCACTAAATGCTTATTTGAAGAAAAAAAAATGGAGGAATCCTTATTTTTTTTCATTGACTTGATATTTCACAACTTCGCTTTTCCTCAGTGGAAATTAATATCAAATGAGACCCGTTCTCCTCTTCCAAAAGCATGTTCTGGGTGCATTACAACTTTTCATCTTGTACTGATGGAAGAAAGAGCAGCACATCCTCGTCACAAATGAACCTGCTCACATCCTTATACCCGAGTTTGTATCTGATAATAGATTGATCATTTCCATTGGTTTTTTGCTCAAGGCATTCTGACACCACAAAGGCATACCCCAAATAATTACTATTCCTTGATTACTTTATTTCCCCCCAATTCTAGCTATTTTCATGTCTATGTTCTTAACACTTTTCTCATGTAGGGAACTCTAGTGATACTAGAATAGGGGGAACTCCAGTATAACACTACCAGTATGAGGCAATGGTGGGAGGCACAGAACATTCTGCTCATTACTTCTGTGATGCAGGAAGCATAGGAAATACAGGGGAAGCACACAAAACAGGCTCTACTTTCCAGCACACGCACTTGCCATTCCTTTGGCATTTGTTACCGGACACATTAGTTCATACACAAACATGTAGATTTTCCCTGTCAATTTCAAAATATTTCTGTACTTCACTCAAAGTAAATACTCATTATGTCTTCAGTAGCATAGTGCTCAAGTGGCATTAGTCATGAATTCACTTTCCAGCTCAATTGCTAGGAAATTATGCCCATTGTAGGTGGTCTAATACTTCAGTTGGTAGGGATATCCTGATATTTTAAGGCAGCATCTGAAAGCCCCAATCACTTCGTTTTTCTAGGACCTCTACTTGACTTTTTTTTTTTTTTGAATGCTTCACTTTTCAAATGGCATTCCTTAAGTAGGTGGGAATTTACGCTTTTCAGTGGAGGCATCAAGTAGGCATTCAAATATATATGAATGTTGATGCTGAGAGAGACAGGGTTTGACCCTCCTGCCACAGGGTACGTAATACACTACCTGCTTTCTCTCTGTCACCACACACCTTCTATGTATCATTTTTTTACTTTCTAAGAAACATACATACATACATACACACACATATTAATTTTTGGACAGAATAAAAACTACGTCTAATGTAAAGACACATACCCATGCACTGGAGAACCACCCAACAATCGCTTTGCAAGTTGTTGTCGTTGCCACCAATGCCCATGCCAGTGTCTTTTACATTCTTATCACTTCAACCATCTGCAATCATATCATTCTCATATTTTGAATTGTAAGTTGAGGCTCTTTATGTAACATGGATATGGTAGTATAGCATATGGTTGCATAAGTGGTGTAACCCAGATCTGTCTTACACATGTTCCTTTATAAAGAAACCATGAAAATGGATACATTTATTTTTGTACTTTTCCTCATGTCCAAAATTTCTGAAGAGGGCCAGGAGGAACAGATTTCCATTCACGATGAGAAGTTGTTCCGCAGTTAGAGCCCATATGGTGCTCTGGGAAAGCAGAATTTCATTCTTAGTCTCTTTCCTGTTATGAAATCCTCTGTAGCTATGGCAATGGGCAAACCTAAACTGAGGTGATGATAAGTGATAAGGGAGATGTCTCAACCTGAAATCATACCTAATGGGCAGTGTCCTTTTTCAATGAAGCTCTGAGGCACACAGGTGCATTCTCTAACCAGGAAGAAGCTACTTGATAGTTGGTCAGTGCAGTGGATCTAATTGGCCCCACCCCAAAATAAATAAATAAATAAATAAATAAATAAATAAACAAACAAATAAATATATATATATATATATATATATATTTGAAAACTGTGAAAGTAACCCTATTTGGAAAAAGATGTTAATATTAAGGGTCTCAAGATGAGGATATCTTGCATTAGGCTGGGCCCTAAATCCAAAGGCAAGTGTCCTTAAAAGAGAATAGGAGAAAACATGAGATGGTGCTATAAATACAAAAGCAGAGATTGGAGTGATGTGCCTACAAGTCGAGGAAGCCAAGGATTGCTGGCAGCCACCAAAAGCTAGGACATGGAACAGACCTTCCTGAGGTCCTCTAAGGAGCCAACCTTGCCAACACCTGGATTCAGGACTTCTGGTCTCCAAAACTGTGAGCGAATACATTCTTGACGTTTTTAAGCCACCAAGTTTCTGAGAATTTGGCAGCCCTAGGAAATGAGTAGAACCAGTCTGGTGGCTCAAGCAAACCAAAAGGGTCTTCAGTCTTCCTGGAATTGGTTTCTCTTTCCTCCCTTTCCCTCCATTTTTCCCCCTCTCCCCTCCTCCCTCCCTTGCTTCCTTATCAGATCAGGGTGCTATTACAAAATACCATATCGTGGGTGGTTGCTTAAACAACAACAACAACATATTTTTCGTAGTTTTGGAGGCTGGGAAATCCAAAATCAAGGTGCTGGCATGTTAGTTTCGTTCTTAGACCTCTTTTCATGGCTTGTAGGTCCCCCTTTCTCTCTGTGTGCTCACATGACCTCCTCTGTGTGTGAGCAGAGAGAGAGAAAGCAAGCTCTCTGGTAGCTCTTCTTATAGGACACGAATCCCATCCAGGGGGGCCCACCCTCATGACCTCGTCTAACCCCAACTATTTACTGAAGGTCTCATCTCAAATACATCACATTGGGGATTATGGCTTCAATGTATGGATTTGGGGGAAGGGCACATTCAGTCTATAATCCTCCCTTCCCTTCTCTTCCTCCTTTGGGTCAACTTGATTGGGCTATAATTGCATACAATATAATTCACGAATATTAAGTGTACAATTGGATGAGTTTTGGCAAATGTATACGGTCATAGAATGACCACTACAATCATGATAATCGTATTTCCATCATCCTACAAAGTTCTTTCATGCCTTTTTGCAACCAGTTCTCTCTCCCTACACCCTGGCAAACACGGATGTGCTTTTACACTCCAATTTTGTCTTTTCTATAACTTAACGTATGATGGAATCCTACATTATGTGGCTTTTGATGTCTGGCTCATTTACTTAGCGTTACAGTTTTGAGAGTCATCCATGTTCTTGTATGTATCAATAGTTTGTGCCTTTTATTGCAGATTAATATCTCATTGTGTGAATATACCAGCATTCACCAGTTGGTGAACATATGGGTTATTTACAGTTTGGGGTGCTTATACATAAAGCCGCTATGAACATCTATGTCCAACTGTATGTACATAGATGTTTTCATTCCTCATCAATAAATACCTAGGGGGAGAATTGCTGGCTCAAATTATTTCATTTTATAAAAAGTGCCAAACAGTTCACCAAAGTAGCTGTGCAATTTTGCATGCTTCTTAGCAATACATGAGTGTTCTCCTTGCCCATGTTCTTGCCAAAATTTGGGATTGTCATTCTTTTAAATTTTAGCCATTCTAGTGGGCATGTATCTCACTGTGGTTTTAATTTCCATTTTTAGGACTGATTTCATACTTCTAATCCTGCACAGATTCTCCTTCCAGCCACTCCAAAGGACAGAGCTGCATGTGTGACCTCATTCTTAGGTGAAGAGTTGATAACTTTAGAGCTTTGAACCAGTACAGTGAAGAAAAATAAATGGCCCAATCATTGCACATAATGTCCATGTGCTTATTATTAGCACTTGTCCGCACAGGCATCCTGAGAACCACCCCATCATGGTGGTGAAAGTATGCTTCTGATTCTTGTCGGGGGGGATGCTGGGTGACACGTCTTTCTCCTTACTAGACCTCCGTGTCCCTATCTATAAGATGGAAGCATCAGTCCACAATAGTGATTCTTAAATTTGCATGCATCAAGTTTCCCAGAAACTAAAATAAAAATGAAGGTTCACTTCTAGCCTACCCTTCGTTGAGTGGGTCTGGAACAAGTCCGGAAATTTTGCATTTTTAATAGTCCCTGTAATTTTAAGACTAGTGGCCGTTTGACTGTATTTTGAAAGTAATTTGCCTAGATGCTCTCAGGTGTCTTCTAACTTTGATATTCTGTGAAGCACATGAGATAATCTTGATCTGTTACTTAGGTCTTTCCTCAATTTTATAAAGAAACTGCTTTGCAAAAAGCAGTGCCTAATAAATATAAGCTGATAGAATTGATTGATGGGAAATCAATTTAAGTAATTAAATCATTTCTCCCTTTGGGCTGGAGCAGCCATCCTTAGGAAACCTTCCTCAAAGTATCCAGAAAAGAGAGGACATCATTTCTTTTCAGTCAGCTCTTTGAGCTCCAGTAAGTGTAACCTGATACCTTCACCCTGCTCCATCATTCTGTTGCTATTGGGCTATGGCCAAGTAACTGAATTTCTCTGAGACCATTTCCTCATTGTAAATGGGTGTGAGGGTAACCCTCATCAGATTGATTGTTGGTTGTGAAATAACTGAAACAATTGAAATAATACAGATGAAAGGCTGAATACAGCACTTGGCACTTAGAAAATGGTCAGTTAAGAATAGCTGTTGTTGATACTATTAGGGGGAATGACAATCCCTTTTTCACCTCAGCTATTACACCTTGCTTCCCCACTTCTCATTCCCTCCTGCAAGGATTACAAACAGAGAAAGGAGATGAGCCAATTTAGTCTGCAGAGGGCCAAGGCTTTGAACATGTGGAGGTGGAGGATGCTAGCATGACTGGGGCTTAACTGATGGTGCTACAGTTATGAGTCTGTGAGATATACTCTTCAGAGGCTTTGGAAAGAAACTTTCAGCAGGTATGGGGGGGATTCATTAGAGAGGCTGAGGGAATGGGCGTGGTCTTCACATCTTTGGGGATTTTGAATAAAAGTTTCTGCTCTCTTCTACCTCAAATCTAACTATATATGTCCTTTAGGCCTTTGTCAACAAGCCAAAGCAAAGCTACTATATTTTTTGTGTGTGAAATTTTAGCATGAATGTTACTGGTTTTTCTGCTTTCCTTTGAAGTAAACTGCCCTGGATGTTCTCGTGGTTGGAGAGTTGCAAACTGGGCTTGCCTTTAGCCAGATTATTGTTGTTTAAATGGGTGAATTCACAGAACTGGAACTAGAGACAATTGAGGTAACTGATAAGAGGGTCCTTACATAAGTCCATTGACTTCCTATTATAGTGTAAGAAGAAAGGAAGATAAATAATGTGGGAAAAAGAGTTTCATTTCTAGTCTCCTTAAGTAGTAGAGACAGCCAGAAAATAGAACATAAATGTGGACACCACTGGGGGATTGTTTTCTAATGCAAAATTGGGAGTAAAGGAATGGACTGTATTTCATAGCAACAATAAATAATTCATGGCTAGAATGTTTGAGCATTTCCTATGAGCCAGGCATTGTGCTCTGTAGAATATGATTTATACATTAGCTTGTTTCAGTGCCACAATACCAATTCTCAGGCAATTCTCATTTCCTGGGGTGAGGCCCCTGGACTCAGAAGGTGGGACCAAGCTCACATGACTGATTGATGGAGTTGCTGAACTTCAAACTCAGGGTTTCCTGGTTCTAAAGCCAAGGTCTCAACCTCTTCACTGCACTGGAAACAAACCAAAGTAATGAAACAGATGTGTTCTTGACAAAAATGCCACACCAGCAACTTATTCGAGAAAGATGGCTTCTGGTTCCCTCTGTTGAATACCTTATTAATTTATACTCCCCCCACAAAAGTGTGTAGGGCCATTCATTCAGAAGCAAAAGACGGAGTGAGGTAGAAATGGCAATTAGAATTGGTGACACTAACTGTAGAGACTGCACAAGGCCTAAAGATGTCACCCAGCAGATGTGGGAGTGATGGATGAAGCTAGTTCCACCTCCCTTTGTCATTATTGTGTTGAGTAGGCAAGTTTATTGAAAGGACCAACTGGTGTGTGGGTTCTGCATCATTCTCACAGTTGCCAGTACTTTGCAGATTATTTATATGTCCCATGTACTCCACAAAGGTCTTTTTCAAAGATGCTTTCAAGAGGCTTATCATAAAACTATAGGAGCTCAGAGCATAAGGCCAGAAAACAGCAAACTAGAGGAAGGAGGAGATGGTTTGAAGAGGAGCCCAAGGAAGGACAGCTATTAGCTGTGAGCCTTCGAGTGTGAGTCTGAGTTTCCTGGCAGAGAATGCAGGAAAACAGTGTCCTATCGGTGATTTAAGGGAACCCTTGGGGGAGCTGTGTCTGAGGCAGCAGGGTAGGGACACAGCATTGTTCCTAGCCCCATCAATTAGGTGAGTTATTTGCATATATTCAGAGCAAATCAGCTTTCTTGCTACCCTGACCTAGACTTCCCTGGCTCAGATAAATGCATTGACCTTCAGGATTTACTATTCTATTTATTTTTCAAACGTTGGTCAAAATGTCCTATTGAGATCTTGTCCAGTTCCAAAGGGATGTGAAGCAGAAGGTAGGCAAGATTTTCAAAATATTTAACAACGTAGGCAGGAGGTCTTAGGCTGAACCATATGTCATGCAGGTGTGTGTGTGCTCAGAGGAAGGGAATTCCTCTCCCCACCTCCCTCTCTTATTGCTGCTGGCTGGAGCTTTTTTTCCTCAATGAACTTGCTATAATGGCCACTTCCTGTCAGCTTTTTCCTGTCTCTGGCTTGCTGTTTCTCCTGTAAAATGAAAGGCTGGGCTCTGATTGCAAAACTCTATGACCCAATATACTCACAATTGTGGCCCCATCGAGTGAGCACCTCTTTGGACCAAATGTGCTTGGTTGAAATTCCCTCCATGGAGCCAAACAGCAATTCCTTGCCCAGAGCCAGGACTGGGGGTTCCTTCCCTAGGAGGAGATCTAATGAGGTGAATGTAAATGGCTCTCCCCTTTCTGCTTTCCCTGCCACCAGCCTCCTCAATTACAGAACAGGAGCTTTGCCAGTTTGCCTGACTTCTAAAAATTCACCTCTCTGTTGCAGCAAAACAGGCATTACAAAGCCTAAAGATAATCATCTTATTCCCACGTCTCTGCAAGAGCAGAGAGGCTGAAGCTGCAAACAAATAAATTGGCAATTCATAGACGATGCAAATGAATATTGAAGGGTATGCCTGCAGGATGCATTTGGAAGTGAAAGCAGCAGGTTTGTGTTTGTTTGTTTGTTTGTTTAGGGCCAAAAGACAAGCCCCCTTCCTTCTCTGCTTCCAGTTTTAATCTGCAGTTTTAATTCCTTTCCTAGAACAAGGTCCATGGCTAGCCTTCTCTTTTTCAGATGCTGAAGCTAAATTCTAGGAAGGAGAAAGAAACCCTTTGGGTCTCTAAACTGTGAGATCCTGTCATTTATCAGGAGCAGATGCAAGTTGTATAAATACCCTGTGCTATTTAAGTTTCATGTGTTGAATGAAAAAGAAGCTATCTTCTTTTCCCATTTTCTCTTTGAAAAAATAAAAATAAAACAGGAAACTACAGCCAGAATGGGGGATTGGGATGGGATGGGGTGGGCTCAGGAGACCCTCTTTGTGAATGTTCATTAGTATCCTTACTACAATGTTTTGAGTCGGCTTTTGATGAGGATAAATATTACCGTGGATGTTGAATTTTCTCAATCTATTCTTAGAAAATGACCTCTGCTTACTCTCTTTAAGACAGAAATAAATGCCACACTTCACAGACAGTGCTATCGTAATAATAATTGTACACATCTGGAACTGAATTAGGGCCAGGGCCTCAACAGGTGACAAAGAGAATGCCTTCTGCAAGGTGACAGAGATCCTCTCTTTACCAGCAGAAACAACTATGTAGAAATTTCCATATGGCCTGATCAATGGTGTAATAACCAACAGTAGGTGCTTGCTCAGCACTGTTTACTCCCCACACACCTTAGAAGATGCGCAGGTGGGTACTGTTATTGCTATCAGAGGTCAGATGAGAAAAGGAAGCTCCGAGAAGGTTTATTCAAGGTCATACAGCCGGGGAATAGAAGACCAGAATCCATACCTGGGAGTGTCTTTGCTCCAGAGCTCATGTGCTTATAACAAGCAAAGTCTTGAGAAATACTAATGTTACTTAATGTCACTGGCTTCAAAATATCATTAAATCACTTTTCAAATTACCATATTTTCCTTATGCAGGATATAGGTTTCCTCCCTATACTAAAAGGCTGGAAATGAAGACATAAGCATTCAAATCAAAATAATGTAGGAAAGAACATAAAAACAAACAATTAATCACCCTATAATTAAGTCCTCAGATTTTCCATTTGAAGCCTAGATAATGATGTGTTGTAATTATTATAGAAATAACAACCTATTACCACCACTATGAAAGTAACAATTACTACCGAATTCATATTGACTTGGAACACCTCTCCTTGTTAAAATGGCATCCACCGCCTTTTTAGAACCAGTAGTAGAAATAAGTTTGTGTGGAAAATTCCACAGGCCATATTACCTAATTCGGGGTAGTTTCGGGAAGGAGGATGAAACAGTTGAATTCAGTCAACAATCATTTTGTTTGCCTAAATGACAATGCTGCTCCTCTCTGAGAAACAAGGCCAAACTGAGTCTGTTAAAAATGTGAGGGTGTAAAAGTAGTCATTTCATTCAAATAAGCAATGTGGGAGTGGGGGTGGGGGTAGCACTGCAGTGTCCATATTCCACTGTGTTCATCCACGTCTGCTCCATTGAACCACTTAGCAAAACAAACCCCCGCCATCAACAGGAAGGCAGAACATGGGTCTTGTTTCAAAGCTGTACCAAAGAGGTTCAACAGCTGAAGTCAAAAGAAACACATGGTAACTTGAAAATAAATCTTTCATCTGGAGCAGTCATTTTCCTGTGGAGTGAACTTGACACTGTTGGGCAGGCACAAAACACTAAGTGGTCAGGGTGAAAAGAAGGAAGTCCTGCTTTGGTTTGTTCCAGTACCCAAAGACCCAAGCAACTCTGACCCAGTCACAATAAAAATTCTAGCAGCTCTTCTGGGGCGTGAGCCTGTGCAAGCACTCCTGGGCTGAATCCACTTATCTGTGAATGCCACACTCTGACTTGCACCAACTCCCAGGATGCCTATTTTTTATAGTGTCACGATGCCTGTCACTTTGGAAGAAAGTACCCTTTGTAGGAAGCTTACCTTAGCTGCCTCCAAAGGCCTATTGATAGCATTAGAGCATGAAACGCCTCTGTCCCAGCTAGTAGGGGAAATGTACCTCTTTTAATCCTTATGGTGCCCCCCATCTCTAAGTGTTGCCCCTTTCTACCCACCTCTAACAACAAAAGAACTATTTTTTCCTATTACAAAGATCAGAAATAAAGAAAACTATACATAGTTAATAATTTAAAATCATGGCCACATTTTTTTTTTTTAGTAGCTAATTTCTATCTCAGAAACTCCTTTGTGAGGTCCAAAACCACTTATACTCAAAAGCTAGAGAAAGATGATAAAGTGCTTTGGAGATCCTGCCATACAAATAAGCTCTGTCCTAGTTTGTTTCTAGGTTGGCTATTGAGCAATTGGGATAGTGTTATAAAATGGTGGTTAGGCAGAGAGCTTCAAAACCTACATAAGTAACTCCCCTCATGATGAAATTCTCTATTTGTAGGGCAAAATAAATAAATTTTAAAAAGCAATGTATATAATATTTTGGCATATTTCCATTTATTTATGTGTTTATTTTAAGTTGAGATATAATTGACATATGACATACTAGTTTTAGGTGTACAACTTAATGGTTCAGTTTTCATATACATTGTGAAATGAACACCACAATAAGTCTAATTAACATCCATGACTAAACATAGTTACAAAACTTGTTTTTTTTCTTGTGATGAGCGCTTTTAAGATCTACTCTTTTAGCAACTTTCAAATATGCAATACAATGTTATTAACTATAGTTGCCATGTTGTACATCCCATGACTTTATTTTATAACTGGAAGTTTGAAACTTTTGATTCCTTTTACCCATTTCACCACTTCCCATCTCTAGCAACCACCAAACTCTTCTATTTATGAGTTTTTGTTTTTGCTTTTTCCCACATGTAAGTGCAATCATACAGCATTTGTCTTTCTCAGACTTATTTTTCATAGCATAATGCCCACAAGATCCATCCATGTTGTTGCAAATGGCAAGATTTTATTCTAATATTCCACTGTGTGTATATATATCACTTTTTTTTATCCATTCATTGGTGGAGAGTTAAATTGTTTCTATATTTTGGCTATTACAAATAATGCTTCTAGTAACTTGAGTGAGCATATATCTTTTTGAGTTAGTGTTTTTGTTTTGTTCAGATAAATACCCAGGAGTGGAATTGATGGATCATAAGGTGATCTATTTTTAAGTTTTTGAGTAACCCCCATACTGATTTCCATAGAGTCTGCACAAATTTAAATCCCCACCAATAGTGCACAAGTGTTCCCTTCAAATTCTTGCTAACAATTGTTATTTTTTGCATTTTTGATAACAGCTATTCTGACAGGTATGAGGTGATATCTCATTGGGGTTTTGATTTGTATTTCCCTGATGATTAGTAATTCTGAGCACCTTTTCATGTATCTGTAAGCCATTTGTATGTCTTCTTTGGAAAAATGTCTATTCAGATCTTCTGCCCATTTTTAAATCAAAAGTGGTTTTTGTTGCTATTGAATTATATGAGTTCTTTATATATTTTGATATTGATCCCTTATCAGACATATGATTGGAAAATATTTTTCTCCCATTCTTTAGGTTGCTTTATCATTTTGCTGAAGGTTTTTCATATGATGTAGTCTCACTTGTTTATTTTTGCTTTTATTACCTTTGCTTTTTGTTGTCAGATTCAAAAAATTATTGCCGAGGCCTATGTCAGATTACTGCCTATGTTTCCTTCTAAGAGTGTCATTGTTTCTGCTCTTACATTCAAGTTTTTAATCTATCGTGAGTTAATTTTTGTGAGTGGTGTAAGGTTGTGGTCCAGTTTCATTCGTTTGCGTGTGGCTGTCTCGTTTTCCCAACACAATTTATTGAAGAGAACTCCTTTCTATAATGTATATTCTTGACTCCTTTGTTGTAAATCAATTAGCTCTATATGGGTATGTTTATTTCTGAGTTCTCTATTGTGTCCCATTGATCTATGTGTCTATTTTTTGTGCCAATATCGTACTGTTTTGATTACTATAGCTTTGTAATATAGTTTGAAATCAGAGAGCATGTTGTCTCCAGCTTTGATCTTCTTTCTGAAGATTGCTTTGGCTAATTAGGGTCTTTTGTGGTTCCATACAAATTTTGGAATTATTTGTTCTATTTCTGTAAAAACTTCCATTGGAATTTTGATAGGGATTGCACTGAATCTGTAGATCTCTTTGAATAGTATGGATATTTTAACAGTACTGAGTCTTCCTGTCCATGATCATGGAGTATCTTTCCATCTTTTTGTGTCTTCTTCAATGTATTTTATTACTGTCTTATAATTTTCAGCATATAGGTAGGTCACCTCTCTGATTAAATTTATTCCTAGGTATTTTATTATTTTTGATGCAGTTGTAAATGAAATTGTTTTCTTAATCTATCTTTCTGATAGTTCGTTATTATAAATGTAACAGATTTCTGTATATAAATGTAACAGATTTCTGTATATTGATTTTTGTGACCTGAAGATTTTTACTGAATTTGTTAGTGCTAACTTTTTTCTTTTTTCTTTTGTGGAGTCTATAGGGTTTTCGATAAATAATATGTCATCTGCAAATAGTGACAATTTTACTTCTTCATTTCCAATTTGACTGTCTTTTATTTCTTATTCTTGCCTGATTGCTCTGGATAGGATTTGCAATACAACATTGAATAAAAGTGGTAAGAGCGGGTATTCTTGTCTTGTTCTTGATTTTAGAAAAAAACTTTCAGCTTTTCACCACTGACTAGCATGTTAACTGTGGGCTTGGCACATAGGACTTTTAATATGTTGAGGTTTGTTTCCTCTACACCCACTTTGTTGAGAGTTTTTATCATTAATGGATGTTGAACTTTGTCAAGTGCTTTTTCTGCATCTATTGAGATGATTAATGATTAACATATAATATTAATAGTGGAATTGGTAAAAAATCTCAAATAATCTCAAATAAAATTTGGTAGTTTTAATTTGTCCACCTTCCTGCTGCCTCCAAACCCATTTCTTCCTTTGTCTACCCCAATTCTTTGAATAACAAAGTCATCCATCCGTTCAAGCCAATGATGGTCTTTCCATCCTCCCTTTCCCACTCTATCCTGTACCATGTCTTGTCATTTGATTCCCAATCCACATCTGTCTCCTTAACTCTATCTCAACTGCCACCATCATTTCTCATATAGAAGACCGCCACGTGGTTTTTGTTTCACTCGTGCTCCCTCTACAAGGAAGAAGCAGTCATTTTTTAAAACTTTAAATTATGCAAAATCCTCCTTTGCCTTTCTATTGTATTTGCAATTAGTGCCAGACTCCACAGTATAGTCCGCACTGCTTCTGTACAATCTGGCCCAGCCTCTTCTGATGCCATTCTTCTCTTTGCCTGGGATGTGCCAGCACACCAGCCTCCTTGTAGTTTCTCCAACAATTGAGTCTCTTTCCTGGTTGAGCTAGTTGGACAAGGAGGCACAGGTTGTGTTGACGTGTCTTGTCAACAGTGTTAGCTTAAGGGAAAAAAGAAAGCTGCTTTCTGAGAAAGAGGGAGGAATGAAGGAAAGTGAAGCGTATGTACTCATTCTTCCCAAGAGCAGTGATGGAGCTGGTTGAAAGCTGACCAAGTAGTAGGCTGTAATTGAGCAGGAACCTTTTGAAAAGGAAAGAAGATAAAGAATAAGAGGCTTTGTATGCTGATTCTTACAGGGCATGTGTCCACACCCACCTCCTCATACCTATTTGGATTACTATCTATATAATCATCAGTCTATCTATTTAGCAAGCTCTTATTGAGTACTAACTACAAGAGGACAGAATGAAATGCCAAGGGGATGTTAGGAGAAAAGAAGGATGGAAATGGATAGCACTTTGGCTATTGACCCAGCTCTCCTCTAAAATCATATGCTAGTAATGCTGTGCTGGGACTCAGTCCCTTTCCCTGCCTCAGAAAATGAACTCCAGAATACAGATGCCATATGACTCCCTGAGGAAATGCCACCCTGATTAATTAAACAGTTCAGCTGTGGGATTCCACTTCTTTAGGTTAGGAATGTGTCTTTTCCGACCAGAAAAGGCTTTAATCCAGAACCATTCACTATCACTAGAGTTTCTAAGCCCATGCTTACTCTTCTGATCCAAGCACACCTGTATGCATTCTCCCTTCTCCCCTCAAAACATCATCATGAAGCAGAGAGAGAGAGAGACATGTGGCTGGCTTTGTCAGGCATGGGGAATCAGACAGTGACTGTTTACAAAAAACTACAAGCATGTGGTTGGACCCACCTGTATTGTGTAACACTAACAGGGCCTCTCAAGAAGTTGGATATTGGATCTGACAGGGCTAACTGCCCTTTGATGGCTTGAAAATTGCCTGGGCCCACCCAAGCAAACACATTTGAAGAAGGGGCAAAGTAACCAGTGTGACAGCTGTGCCACATGGACCTCACATTGGTGCAAAGACTTTTCTTTTGTCATTAGATTGGAAAACTACTCATTAGATTTAAGACTGAAACAAAGAGAGAAAGCAAAATAAAGAGATGCAATATCCTGATAGATATTTAAACATGTTTCTGAGTGCTCAGCAAAAAGACCCTCTGATTTAAAACAACCAACCACATCTCCCCAGACAAGGACAAAATAAAATAGCTGATTTATGCAGGAACTGGGTGTGATAAATTCTGTACTCCTCAATAGCAGGGGGCTTTGGACACCGAAAGGAAAATTGGGGTCAGGTTGGGGAAGATTGCCACCTGCAGAGGCTAAATGTGAAGGCTGATAGCTCAGTCATAAGTAAGTTCACAAGTGCTCATTTTCAATTCTCCCTCCCAGCAGCCCACAGAACTGCCACAGCTTCTTCCAACCTTGCGCTCCGGGAGCCAAGTTAAAATTTCATGTCTTATGACTCTGTGCCTTGTAGAGACTGGCTTGTGAATTGAGTTTCATGGGTCTAGGAGATAGAGAACATAGGCCTTTTAACTTTTATTTCACTTTTCTAGGGATTGGAAGCAGGGAATTCAGTTTCTTTGGAGTTAGCTTTGTATAGTCTCTTTGATCCATCTTTTTCAGTTAATGAAAGTTTGAGGTCCCAGGAAGTTGTCAATGATTCCTGAGGGAAGGTCTGAGTTATTCCTCATGTGTAATGTTATGCAAGGCTCATTTGGGGAAAATGGGACAGGTGAGACTGAGCTGGGGAGGGCTCAGCCTTAGAGATGGAGAGCTTGGCTCCTTTTATGAAGGAGCTTCCTAGCTGAATCCACAAGCTGAACAGGGCTTCTGCAGAAAGGTGCGCCTGGTGAGGATGGGGCCATGAGAGCAGCCCTGAGAGTCTGTATGGAAATGCAGGCAGAAAGCTGAGAGCTGGCGAGCTCAGCAAGGACCAACCAGAGGCTTGGTCCCTCTGGAAGTACTCTCTGGACTTCACCCAGAAAGGAGCGAGAAGCCAATGTGAATTCCTCTGGAGAAAAGAAACAATTGTCCTTGTAAACCACAAAATTGTGTGAACTGCTTATAGACTGGCAAAGTGTTAGAGGCAACTTTCTAGATTACATGGGTCTAAAAAATTACCTGGATAAATTCAGATAATTGAGACCCAAGAACTTTCTGGGGTAAATTATCAGGATAAATTGTTCACACTCTCATTGTCCCTAGCTGGCATTCCAACAACTATCCTTTCAAAGATTGTGAACTAAGATACCATTTTACAGGATTCAACATGACAAAGAGTAAAGACGCAGGAATAAAAAGGTACAAAGCATTGTTCCTGTTTCTCTATCTTTTCATATTCTGGGAACTTGTCTGGAAGGCTATAGAATTATGTAGATAACTCGGCAGAAGAAATAAAGAAAAACCATGTTAATCTCTGACATAATATATATTAAATGGCGACCAGGAGATAACTGAGAGATTAGGGCTGTACTGTTAAAACTATTTCTGAAAATTCTATTAGAAGATCTGTAGTCATAGAAGCATGTTCATGCACATCTATAGTTTCATCTCAATTCTTTCTTGTGTGGTATCAGTATCTCAGCCATTACAAACACTTAACTGTACTTGAGAGCTGTACTTTTTCTCATCAAGGTCAGATGCAGGAAAACAAGAGCATGACATAGCTTTCTCCCTTACAAGATGATAAGGGAAGGCACACACTGCATCTACTGTCAGTGGGTAAATGGACTTGAAAAATAAGTATCCCCCTTTTTCTCCTCAACATGTAAAACACTTAGGTACTGGGGTCCAGCAATTATGACGAGAATGATATAAATAAGCTCTTTTATGTTTATGATTTATAAAGTGCTTTTCACTTACATTATCTCTGGACCTCTCACACAATCCTGCATGGCTACTGTTATTAGCCTCACTTTACAGTTATAGAGAAATAAAATTTAAAAAAAAAAAGGAGGCTTTACGACTGAGTTCTATAACCTGGTAGCCAGTGGAGAGAGAGCTCCTGACCCATATAGCAGCATGCGCAATGTGTTTTAAATTCTCAATGAATTAACAACATTTAAGAGTCCTAAGTTTTCATGTAAAACTCTGGATTTGCAACTTCTCTTTAAAAATTTCAAGGCCTGGGCACCATTCTTCTACAGGTAGGTAGGGGTGACCCTCCTTAAGTGGAACATGAGTGCTTCCATTGTCACAGTCCCAATGTGACCTTCTGCCCATTACTGTCCTGCTTTCTTCCTTAGGCTCTCTGCCTGGTCCCTGTGGACACTAAAGTTTGTAAGCATTTCTCCAGGAGGATACAAAATGTTCTTAAGATCAAACAGCCAAGAAATGGCACAAGTAAAAACTGAAAGCAGAGCTCTGACGTCAAGTACATCCCTGCTTCTGTCTCTATGGAGTGGCTCTCAAACAGAATGATCTGATTTGGATCTTAGAAGTCCAGGTATGGGATCCAGGAATCTGCATTTTGAACAGTCACCCAGGATGGAGCTTGATTGAAACACTAGTCTGTGATAAAATGCAAGGAGCAGTGTCCTAGGGAGCTGGAGACTTTAGAGTCTCCTTGGTCCTTTGACTCAACTAGTCCCTGCCCCTTGGCCATTGAACCATCAAATCTTTGGGCACACACAGTGCTGTGATCTCTGACCCTAAATCATGTAACATTTTTGGGACCTTAGCTTCATTCATCATTTTGTAAAATGGGTTGACGATGTTTGCCTTCTCTATGCCACTTGGGTATTTGAGGTTTTCCTCAATCATTCATTCACCAACTATTTATTGAATGCCTGCCTTGCAACATGCATTATGTGCAACTATAGAGATTCAACAACACAGTTAAGAAGTGGTTGTTCAGTGGAGCTGTCCAACTATTGGATTCAAGTCAACCTGAGCTGTGGGCCTGGATTACCCTAGAAGTACTCTGATATTTAATGTATGTTGAAAGCACAGTTTTCTCAGAGTCCATGTGGAACTCACATTGTTGATATGGTTCTGTGGCCCCATAACTTTCATGGTAGTCATCAAATGTTCAGATTTACTTGATTAGAAGTCTTCTTTTCCAAAACCAACTTGAAGATTTCATTTACCAGACAATGCATTATGGAAATAGGCAACTACTCACATTGTCAGATTTTAACCATAAAACTTCATTTGTTTGCCTGAGATTGAGACTAGCTATAATACCTGCCCTTGGCCATAAAAGTATGTAGGTGTGTATATCTAAGTTCCATCTTACACCTCTCCAACCAGTTTTTTGATATCCTTAGGGAAACAAAAGATGAATATTAGCTTTAGCCTTCTTTACAATTTTGCAAGTCGACTAAGTACTTGCTACTCAAAATGTGATCCCAGGACCAATTTTATCAGTACTTCCTGGGAGTTTGGTCAGAATGTAGTTTCTCAGGCCCAAATCTATTACATTTAACAGGATCCCAATGTTACTCCTATGCACATTTAAGTCTGAAAAGCCCTGAGCTAGGTTTCTTATGAACAGTTCCAACTAACCCCATTGCAGTAATTATTTGGATTACTCCAGATGGCGTAATGGGCACGCTAGTGTCCACAGGGACTAGGTAGAGAGCCTAAGGGAGAGAACAGGGCAGTGATGGGCCAGAGGGCATGGTGGGACTGAGACAATGAAAGCACTCATGTCCCACTTAAAGAGGGTCATCTCTACCTAGCTGTAGAAAACAAATATGTATATAAAATCATTACACCTTGAACTTACACAATGTTATATGTCAATTATATCTTTGTAAAGCCTAGGGGTGTGGTGGGGCAGAAACAGTTCCCCAAATATGGCTGTTTTGGTTTGTAGATTTATATTATAAGGACCTTGAAATGCAGAAAAGCTAGGCAGGAGGAAGTAGAAAGTGTTAGGGGGCATCTACACACTGACCTGCCTGGAAAGCGTTAATGTTTTGAATGACATCGTTCTCTGTCTTGATTTCAAGTAAACATGGTGAAAAATTATGGGTTACATAACAAATGAAAAAAAAAGATGTTGCAAAATATATATTCTTATAAATGTGTAAAGATTATGTATTAAGGGAATGAACACCTTGTCTTTTATAGGTGTTCTTGATACTTTCTTTTTTTTTTTTTTTTTTTTTTTTTGAGGGCAGTGTCACTGGCCCTCATATGTGGGACCCGAACCGGGGCTGCTGGCTTCCAAAGCCAGCGCTTAACCACCGCGCCACTTGGCCAGCCCTATATTTTCTGTTTTTATTATTTGGTTTTGTTTGTAACATTTAGTAGAATCCTCATGTTTTTATGTAATTATATCATTAGACAGAATTTTCTTTATTATTTCTTTATTAGTTTTATTATGTTGAGAGCACTGATTCTCAACTTTGGTTACACATTGGAATCACCTGGAGAGCTTTGAAAACTTTTTGCTTAGATTCGCCCCACCTCTCTTCTCTCAGATATCCTAATTTGACTAGTCTGCCATCCGACATGGTTTCAAGAGTTTCAAAAACTACCCAAGTGATTCTATTATGTAGTCAGAGTTGAGAATCATTGCCCTAGAAAGACCCGCCCTATAACAAGATCAGATAATATGCAGCTGAAGTGTCTCAAATTGTGTCATTCTTTACCTATTTCTCTCTTTAGTTTATGATATATTTTGGAGGCTCAACCCAGGACCTATTTGAACTCTTTGAATAACATTCTTCGTTCTCTTTCTGCCTATGACACCTCTTCTATCTTCTCATTTTAGTTCCAACAGATAATTGGTCTGACAGATTCCAGATAACTTATTACTACAGTGGTAAAGGTTCAGGAAGTAACACCACAGAAGTGATAAGTTCAAGAAAATTTTTATCTAAAAGAGTTTAGGCAGAAGCAGGAAGGAATTGGGCTTACTGCTTCATTTGCAAATAGTCACTAGTGGAAACTTAGCTTTTTACCGACTAAACTGGCTAACGATTAACTGAGTAAATGCTTCAGTTGGACAGACTCAAACAGTCTTGACAATAATCACCAGATAGACCCCGTGGGGACTCTTTTCCTGTCATCCCAGAGTTTCTAAAACTCAGCTGTTGAACAGTTGCTCTATCATTATGATTCCTCTACTGAGCTTAAGGTGGTTTGTGAATGGGCAAAGGGGCTGTCGGAGGCAAACACATCTTGTGGGCGTCACTGTCATGGCTTAGCGAAAGCCAGAGGTCTAGACATTGCATTATATAGTCCTGACTTCAGCTTGGAGATAAAGTAATATACCCTTTCCCATAAAAGCAGAGGACATCAATGCAGAAGGTTTTGTAGCTTCTCGAGTTACCTGTACCCCATTAAATTGTCACCCAGGCTTTAGAATCTTCAAGGACCAGGCTCTAGCTATTGCTATAAATACTATCTCTCAGCCTCCCTTTATATTCACTTTTTACAGAAACTAAAATGGCAAATGGAATGCATTTTCCTTCTAAAAATATTTGCTTGACTGGCATTCACACTTTGAACTCTTCAACCTCTTCACATTCCATTATTCAAGGACAAGTAGAATTTTTGATAGTTTTGTTTGAACTTTGTGTTCATAAAATCCACCGAATCCAGGGCATGGTAACCCATCCCAGGCATATGGTCATGGCAAATACAGGTTTTCACGAAACAAGTCATTGAATCTTTGCTATCCATTCTCACAATCTAAAACTATAGATATTGCTCTTCCTTCCTCTTCAAATCATGCCCAATAAACCCATCATTTCTATAAAATACCTGTCCCAGTGGCATGGAGCTTAACACAGTTTATATTATCCTGCTTACATTGGATCTTTGTCGCTGAAGCCATCAGGCAACTCAAGAAGTAAATTGATCATTTGCTCAATTTAATCCAACAAATATGTATTGTGCATCAACTATAAATGATACAGGAAAGCAAGGATTTCTTAAAAGATGTGGAAACAAAGGGCTCTAGGAGCTCAGAACTGTATATACTCAATGACCAAATAGAATGTCAAAAAAAAATTTTTTTTGAGTAAAAGAATCCAGACACAAGAGTACATACTATAAAATTTTATTTATATGATCTTAAACAGCAAGGAAAACTAATCTATGATGATGGAATCAGAATAATGGTTATCTGGAGATGGGTACTAATTGGAGAAGTCCAAAGGGAACTTCCTGAATGATGGAAATCTGTCTTAATGTGGATGATGGTTACTCAAGTGTCCACATTTGTAAAAAATTATCCCAAATACACTTAAGACTTGTGTATTTCACTTTGATTTATATACATATATATTTGTATGTGTAACTGTATATGTACACATATATGTAAATGCAGGTATATGTATAGGTATATGTGTATATATCATCATTATTTAAAAATAGAGCTGTAGAACTTTAAAGGAAGGAGAGGTGGTCGAGTAAACTTGCAAGGACTTAGAAAGGGGTGACATTGAGATGGGCCTTGGAGGATGAATAGCACTTACTAAAGAGCACTTCTATAGGAAGGAAGAACAAAACCTGTATGGAATATTCACTGAAGTGCCAGCAGTTCAGTGAGCTTTGCACCCACAGGGCAGTTGTAAAGTAATACTTGAATACAGTTGTTAGAGAAATTGAAGGGCAGTTTAGGACTTACACTTAAATCAGGTAAAGGGGGAGTTATATTTTGGGGACTGAGAGAGACGTGATTGTGCCTATGCTTGGGCAAGAGGGATCTGGCCACAGTGTGCCCATGGTGGAAGTAGGGAGAGGGCATGATTAAAAAAAAAAAAGAGTTAGGAGGCTGCTAGAGTTTCTAAACAAACAAAAATTGGTGCTAGACCTATTGAATGGGAGCTAAAGGAATGGGGGAAGGGACAAATTTAATAGACACTCTATTCTCCTTGAGTTCTTTTGACTTCTAATCCTTGACTGAGCACTTGGATACACATTATTCAGGAAGAAAACAATAGTCACATCTTTCGTTTCAATATTATCTTTTGTTGTGCAGTGCTCCCTCTTGATATTATGAAGACTTAGCTGTCAAACTCTTTAAGGCAATGTGAAGAGTACAGATGTTCCTTCAAAGAGCAGCCTCCTGAAATGGTCTTCCATGTAGATTATGGAAATGGTCCAAACTCAGTGATAATGACATGACAAATGCAGAAAAATTGAGACTCCAAACACTGGGTCCATTTTTGACTCAGAAAGAAAAAGGAGTTATAAACTGCCTGGGAGGTATCACTCACTGCTTTGGGGCAGGTTGTATGGCACAGTAAGAGTCTGAAGAATCAGTGAATATCCACCTCTATTATCTTCAAGTTGTGATCTTGGACAAATCTTTTAGTCTGATCTTTACCTTCTGTAAAAGATAATGATACCTACCTTAGAGTTATCTTGAGTATCAGCTAAATTAATTGGTGTCAGAATACATTATAAACTGCAAATCATTGAAGGTAATTGAGTAGTTGTCATGACATTTCTAATGGTGAAGTCCCTGCTTTTTGTGGAGCCTCCACTCCCTCCATCATTGAATGTGTTCCCAGGAAACTTTGAAAGCAGATTAATCTTGGCAGAGATGAATTTGCAGTTCTGGAACTTCACCTTACCTTCTGCTCAAAGGTCCTCTCAGCATGAGGAAGTGTGGAAATGAACAAGAAAAAAGTGGATAATGGTTGAACTCATAACTAAATACTCTTTCAGCGGAATTTTCTTTCCTTTGGTTTCTTATCTTGTGTCTCCACTCTTGTGGATATGCCAGCAGGATGTTATGGAGCTTTGCTCAAGGAGACACTCCGTATCTGGACACTGTAGTCCCTTGCCATGAGCACACAGGGCTTTTGGAGCCTGATGAGGTCGATGTCAGCATTGTGAATTCAGATTCTGTGACCGCAGCCCGTGACTACAGAGTGTGGCGGAGGCTCCCAGGGGAGGGGCTGCTCAGAAATGCAGCCTGTCAGCCTGTGCCTTTGACTTCTACCACTGACAGTGCATGAGCTGCTGTTGTCACTTCCACATCAGGTTCACAGGCTGCAGTGACAGGGCAACACCATGTTCAGGTTGACCGACCCTGTCACTGCAGCAAGTAGTCCATCATGAAGGCATCCCCAGTTAGATGCATTTGTGTCAAATGGATGTTTCAAGTCATGTTTCAAAATCCCGGTGTGCCTGCTTTGGACCCAGTAGGTGGCATGCTCCTGCAAAACCATGTCAGAGAGCATTCCAGTAAACCAAATTCTATTTCTCCATTGCTTTCCTTTGAATCTTTAAAAAGGTTTCATGTCTAAGTTTTTTAATCTGGCACTTCAGAATGGCTATTCTCTGGAAAAGTACTCCAGAAAAGAAAACCATATAGTTGACTAAATGGCTGGCTGGATATGATCAATTCTTTTGTATCGATTCTTTTAGGAACATATCCTGATCAACACACCTTCAAATACATCTCTTTTTGTCTTAGAAGTTTAGATCTTTATGTTTGAAGGGCAGATGTCTGCAAACATTCATCTTCCTAATCTCTGCATCCCCCCTACTTACGCATTTCTGCTAACAGCTCTTTTGAAGCCATTTGAAAAAAAAAATAGACCAAGAGTTTGGGGTGCCTCAATTCAAACAGAATATTTTCATGCCTTGACCACTAACCTAAGTGGTGTTTCCATAATCGAGAGGAAAGACCATTTCAGGGCATGCTTGTCAAGGAAATTAATGCCTTATGTGGAAGATGTTGGTTTTAGTAGACAGAGTGCCTAACATTTTCATCATTTGCCAGAAACCCTAACAGATTTGCAACCTGAAGTGTGGTTTGGCATTTTGCCATGGTATAGTGATGAACCTGGAGCACTGAGAAGTCTGTATGTGATCAGTGCATGTGCTGAGCTGACTATCCAGCATTCACAGCACCATGAATCTGAGGTTTTCTCTGCATCTCCACACACCTATTGTGTGGGGAAATATTCTATGCTAATGTGGTATGTGCCATTAAAGGAGTCTTTAAAGCATCTGAACATCTCTATCTTGAATGCCTAGAGTATGTTGCATATTTTTAAAGGTATAACTCCAGAAGGATATTTATAAGAACCTGCATGGTCTGTCTCTCCAGTTGTCCTGATATAGACAAGCCTATATCTACTTATTACCTTCGCTGAGACCTGACCCTTGGAATGGTTCTACCACATTTCATGGAAAAGTTCTCAACCCATTGTTCTCATCACTTTTATAATGAATATGTATTAATTTGTCAAACATTTATGGTGTGTTTTACTATGTTCAGGCAGCATTAGGCCCTATGGAATAGGGCAGGGTCCCTGGCTTCCTCTTGTTGAAGCCCAGTGATGGAAAGAGAACAATCACTCCCACATCTCTATGATTTTACCATGGTTGAAGGACCATCTATTGGCGAACTTTGGAAGTGGGGCAAGCAAAGGTGTTATAAAGTAAGTGAGGCTCAAGATACATCTTGAATGATAAATATAGGAGTTAGACAAGTGGACAAATTCATGAAAGGTATTTCAGGCAAAAGTTAAGTAAGCATCATGATGAGCAACCGATCATTAAAATTTTCCATAAACTGATTTTGAAGAAATCCCCATGCTAAAATTTGCTGGCTGTGATAATGTAACATATTTTCAGAATGATGAATGAGTTAGATGTACTTCCTATGGCAGAATGAATTAGCTTGGACACGTTTGCAGCAAGTCTGGCTTTGGATCGGGATGGTGTCACACAGAGGACTCTGGGCCTTAAATCAGTGTGAACAACTCCCCACAAGGATCAAAGTAATTACCTACTGAAGATGCTACATGCGAAGTCAGTAGGGTAGTCTATAGCTTTCCACTGAGAAATAATGAATTTCACCTTAAACACTAGTGACGATATAACCTAGAAAAGTTAATTAAAGATGCCATTTCATTAAAGAGTTAGGAAGGTGTGACAGCCACACACCTCAAAGTTCTTGATGAAACAGACACACTGTTCAACATCCCTCAAGTTCTGCTTGACTTCAACCAAAGTTTTCTTTAGTCATTGGAAAGATCTCATCCATGGCCAACTGCTGAGTTCACTTTTCAGGATTTTCAAGTGCTATGTATTCATTGCCAGTTGTTGTTTTAGGAGTTGTAAATTCCTGGCTTCTTCCTCTCTCTTTCATTCCAGAAAACTATCTGATCTATATAGTAGTCACTAGCCAGATGTGCTACTGAAGTTCAAATTTAATTTAATTAAAATTAAATGTTTTATTCCTTAGGTCCACCAATCACATTTCAAGTGCTCAATAGTAACATGAGGCTGTGGCTACCAAATTGGGCAATACAGATATAGAACATTTCCATCACAGAAAATTCTACTGGGCAGTGCTAATCAATGAATACCCATGATTAATCCCATTTAACCAGGAGTTATAAGAGTATTACATTATGCTTTTCAAGAGATTTTTTTGTATCTCTTATAAACTATTGATGGATATTGGTGGATAGAATATTCAAAATCTGGACACTTTACCAGTAACATTGAAAGTTCTGCAGATTTTTTTGAAGAAAAAAAGTGCAAAATTGAACCCTAACCATTTCCACATTTAGTGAAAATTTGACAATGTGTTTAATAGTATATTATTTCAGTTTGTAAGTGGGAAAAAGACTTGTCAATGTTTTTGTTGCTTTTGTTTAGGGAACATGTTTCTAATTGACCCAGGAAAGAATAAGATGACAATTTAGTTGATGATAAACAGTTGCTGGTGGTAGACAGATGAGAAATTTGGGTAAACTGCCTAGTACAGAATAAGATTAGTTATATAGTACTGAGGTAAAACCTACTGCTTTTTTTTTCAAGTATCACATTATAAGCCAAGTCATATAAATGTCACTCTACACATAGAAGGAAGGGAAAGAGGAAATTGACGTTTGAGTACAATACCATGTGCTAAGCGCAATGTTGGAGCTGCCACGTATCTGAGTTTTTCCCAGGTGAAATGAGATCTACAATGCTTTTTGAATACTGAGTTAATAGCAGCAACTTTGTGAACAAAAAGCAAGCATACTACATAAGACAAATGGGGATATTTTCTCTTAGGCTGCTGGTGATGTCTATTGTTATACATATACCCAAAGGTCAAGGAGGAGGATATCACTAATTAAGAAAGAAACCTATTTATTGAAATGTAATTCAGTTGATCAGAATGAGCTTTAACAAAAGAAGCAAATACAATAATAATTAAGAAAAGGTCAGCTTGAAAGAGTCTTGTTAATAAATCTTGGGGTACATATGAGGAAATAAAGGAATGGTAATGCCTCACAGGTAAAGGATATCTATTATTTTGGAAATTTTTGTTAGCATCTTCTAAAAGGCTGGTGTGCATTCCACACAAGACAGAACTAGCTTGGTCTGGTTGTTAGGAGCTGTGAGGAGTAGTGGAGGATCAGAGGGGCTTCAGTGTTGAGGACTGTAGTAATTCCAGTGTCGTTTCTCCCTCCTCCTAACCACCTTCTCCTTGTTCACGTGCATCCGGCTCTGTACACTAACGTCACTTGTCTTTCAGTCCACGTGTGTACTTCTCTCACGTGTTCTCCACTTTTGCAGCAGTGTATCGTAATAGCTAAGATATAGACTGAAAGAAAAGTGCTGATTTCAAATCTTGCCTCCATGACTTGCTAGCTATGTATCTTTGGACTATTTAGTAAGCCTCTCTAAAGCCTCAGATTCCTTGCCTATAAAACAAGCATAATAATAATACCTACTTTATCATGTTGATATGAGTATTAAATGAGTAATAAAATCATAGCCAATAGTTCCTGGTGCATCATTAAGTGCCGCAGGAGTGGATGTCATCATTAGTGACATGTCCTGTCTTTAGGAACACTTTGCAGCACATGTCCACAAATTCACAGTTCATTCATGTAATTATTATATAAGTGTAAGTCTCCTCTACCCTTTCACTGCCTCGGACCACTCTAGATTTTGATGCCCATTGTATCCCAGCACTGAGCATGTACCTTCCTCAGAGTTGGCATCAATCCATATTTGTGGATAAGGAACTGCTTGATTCCACCTTCTCTGGGAGCTCAATCAGAATTCATGGTTCCATTTTGATCCTGTTTCTATCAACTATAATCTTCTTTTCTATTTATAGTTCTTAGGATCATTCTGTGAAACTCAGGATTAGCTATCGATGATATATGTACTATTAAGAGGCAAAGTTGTTCCATTGCAGGTTTTTTTTTCTCTGTCAATTTAAAAAAGATTCACTAAAATTTCATGGTCAACAAGTTTAAAATGAGTTAAATGTGAGTTTTCACTATGACGTCCAGGCTCAGGAATAGACTCGAGTGATGGCGGTCAAGAAGAGCAGATGAATTTGAGAAATATGTGGGAGGGAAAACATGGTGTTTGCATGTAAGAAGTTGTTAAAAACAAGGAAACAGGCCCAAAATGGAGTTGCTTATGCTAAGCCCATGTCACCAAACCGAGACATTACCGTTTCAGCTCTCTCAGAGATGGAAAATTAAACCAGACAATCAGCAGTTGCCTGATCAGCACTAGTTAGATAATATGCCTGATAGACTCCTGCTGTCCCCTAAAGGAAAGTGACCTTGCAATAACCAACCTGCTTTTTTGTGTAGTATTACTTTTTTGTTCCTGCTCCTTTCTGCCTATACAAGTCTTTAATTTTGTACAGCTCCTGTCTATCTGCTCTTTGGATGCTGCCTGATTCATGAATTATTGAATAAAGCCAGGAAGATCTTTAAAAATCACTCAGTTGAATTCTTTTTAACAGTTTGGTGGCAGTGATGGGATCGGAAATAGACTTCTGATGGCTTCAAGGACAGCCAGCAACACAGACGTTGGCATCCATGAACCCCTTGAGTTCTCTGTCTTTCTCAAGTTTCCATGGGTAAGTTCCTGTCAGACCTGAGCTCCGTTCTCTTTGCATTTAGCTCCCAATCTAATTGGCTTTCCTGCTCAAGGTTCATGGGTCAGTGCAGACTGCCAGCAGGCTCTAACAGAGTGCCAGCCTTTAGTCAGTCCACAGTCTGCATTTGTCCGGGTCTGCTGGTTCCATGTGCAATTCCATTCTGGGAACTGCTCGTGGTGCAGAGCTGATGCCTTCTCTTGTCCAGTCCACAACACCATCACTTCGATAACTGCAAATGTACACATGAGGTCAAGAAACAATAGATCTATTATTGGTAATGGGAATGTCGGAAACCAAGGCAGCAAAATTGGTGGGTATGGATCGAGCACTTAAGAGCTGGGAGAGTGCTCACCATGTTAGGACAAGCTGGTCACAGAATGGATTAAATTGACATTAGGTCACCTGCCCTCCTCAAGAAAAATTCCATGCAATGAGTTACACTGTAAAACAACACACAATCCTCAACCCATTGGTACTCCCCTCTTAGATATTAATGTGGCTCCCAGGGAGCCAAGGCTCAGCTAAAGAAATGCCATCCCCATGTGTCAAATAATTGAGTGTTTCACTTTCTGGCACAGCAGCTTATTTCATATATAAGAACTGTGGTCCCAAAAGATATAGATACCAAAAAACTGGCAAAACCTCACTAAGGCAACCTAGAATTACAATGGCCATTATAAAGAATGTTCCAGTTAAAAGAGATTGTTCATTTAAGAAGTGCACGTGAAAGCAAAGTGTCCACCCATGGTTGATAATGCCAATTCAATACCAACAGGATTCACCAGTTTGGGGTGTGGGGAAGATGGAAATTACTCAGTGCGAACAGCTCAATAGTGTTACAGCTCAATTAAGACATAGAGTGGCTGTAAGGTGGCCCTGGGGCGAAGCCCCTCTCCTGCTAGACAGCTCTGCTCTACTTCTGTCCTGTGAAACACCGTCAGTGTTTCAGCTCTGGCTAGGGAAACGCAGTCTTCAGGCTGCTGGAAAGGGAAAGTGTACTCTGGGAGCAGAGGGAAGCCGATTTATACAGATGGAACTCCCTGCCCCTGGTCCCTCCTCATGAGAATAAGGACTCCAAAACCTGACAGTTTGAGTCGTCCAAAAGGCCCTGTACTGACAGCTCAGAATGAAGCTGCTATGACTGATCAGTGAAGATGCTGATGGGGATATAGATGTGCAGCTCCAACTGGACAGAAAAAGTATCAGCTTTATTGGTTGAAATACAGGGACAGGGACTCCTGTGTAAGGGCTGGCTCAGATGGCAGGAACACAGTACAGGCAGGCAGTTCAGTGCAGCCTTCTCCCGAAAGTGGGGTTTGTGTGAAAGGTCCCTTTTTAAACAGCTGCTAGGCTCTGCTTTTAAATTTGAGCCCCGTTGCCTACCGGGAGCCCGTCTCTGTAGGTCAACAAAGGGATCCCAAATCAAACTCACAGAATGGGATACCTATTTCCACATGCAGAAGCATCCAAAAGGCATCAAGATACTAACATAGCTTCATTAAAAGATGCATTGCAAAGGCTAATGAAAATTTAAAAACACAAGAGGTACCTAAAACAAAGACTGTAATACTGACGTGACTCCTACTTCTCCCCCATCCTCTTTTACCCGAGTACTCAGTGTACTAATCCCTGTTTGAATTGCCTTTCCACTCTGAAAAGACCACAAGACTGTAAACAAATCTGCCAAGTTAGTGGCCTTACAGACTCCTCATATTTACCCTCAATGGAGTACCCCAGCGTGGTTCTGTCCCAGGTATGATGGGACTCTGAGGGACGCTTCACTAAACTGCTCCCAGTTATCCCCTTAAACAGTCAAGGGAAAACTAAAATTAAAGTTAATGGGAAACCTTGCTGAATTCTGGTATTACAGAAACCTGGGCTACACCCTCTAATTTAAACTCCATTCACTCATGCCAGAGCTTACAGGTGGAATCCTGGGAAAACTGTCAAAAGCCAGCAAAAGGTGTGAATCCTTACCAAGGTCCGCTCTCAGATCTCTTGTGCCTGGTCGTGAGAGGAAGGTAACATTGCCCATTGTCTCTTTCTTCCCAAATCAGACCCATTGCTTATTGATCCTTTCTCTCTCAGGAGCAGCTACTGTGCCTTCTGGCTCATTGCATTTTGTGTCCTGAGACCTTGGCTTGGCAACTGTCAGGTAGGGGGGTGACCTAAATGTGGGCTGCACTCCATTTCCAGCTGGGGTCCTACCCACTGTGGCCACATCTCAAGGGCACTAAGTCTTTCTTTCTTTGGGCTACCCTTGGGAGTGGCTCTCAATCTTGGGAGGGTAATCTCTTTATGCACCCTCTTTGGGGATGTCTCTTGTGTCCAAAGGGTTATTCAATACAGCCAAGAATATTTACTATTTGTCCCAAATGAAACCTGACAAAATATTTGAAAGAAAACACATACACATACACATTTAAGTAGCTCTTTGGTCAGAAGTTGGACAAATTGGAAGCTAATATTCACAGCATGACAGGAACTTGTAAAGGCTTTCTCCCCTAAGGTAAAATGAAATGATGTATACAGCCAGAGGGAAAGAAAAACATTCAGAAGACAAATAGTTTTAAATCTAGAACACAGGAATCTTTTGATTTTTATCTTACTTGAAGATCTTCTCCCAGATACAAAGAAGCAAAGTGAAGCTAATGTAGTTAGATGGGTGTGTCAGCTTCTTGCTGTCATTCAGTTTGCCACTCAGTTCTTGGAGGAATTAAAATCAACTGTTCTATGTTATAAATTGAGTCTTTACATGAACAAAAGCACAGCTCACAAAGCAATTCAAAACCCACCTATCCTTTTTTACCAATCCCAAAACCTCTTGTACTCATCTCAAAAGGCTTGCAAATATTATAAAAATCTGGACTTAGGGAACAAAAGTCCTTCTTGGGGAAACTTACATTTTTTTTTCTGTGTCTTTTGCGATGTAAGTATTCTATCTGGTCTTCTTTAGTAACCAAATTAATTCTTATCAGAAAGAAAAAAAAAGGTTATTTGAAAACTAGGTCCATTATAAATTTAAAATTCTTTGCCACAAATATTAGTGAAACATTTAAGCCAGCTGAGCAGGTCACCTTAACTTAGTCCAGCTGCCAGAAACACAATTTGAGTCCAACTCTTCTTTTATAAACTAGTGAGTTTTCATCATTGTACCATCCCATGGCTAAAATTTTAAAATGAAAGCTGTAAGATCTGTGTCTAGCTGTACGTTTTCTACATATGTATAGTACAGATGTATAATATTTTTCTACCTCCAGTGGTATTGCTGACATTAATTTGTAAAGGGCTCTGTGTAAAGAGGCATGTCTTTAGAGTTGTCAGGATTAAATACAATGCTTTCATTCTACCTAGATTTACTAAAAGTCAAATAAGCTCATGTTATCTGTGTTACAGAATTTGTCAGCAACAAAGCTAAGTTAAGATGAAGGTTAGCTATTTAATGTCTCATGAAATTTTTGTGAGTAATTGAAACATAATTGTTAAGAACAAGTAAGTTAAATAAGCATAAGGTATGGTATAAGCGTGTAAATGAACTTTTCAATAATAATTATAATATGTCAAAAAATAGCTTCCAAGAATCTTTCTGGTAACTTGAAACCTTAATGTTTTATGAATATAAATTAAATTATGGATATTCATTGACTATCTAGGTCAATCCTAAATAAAATACTGACATATTAATTATTGAACAAAGGTTTATCTACTATTTACTTCCTTTCACTGAGAAAGTAATAATATTTGGGTCTAATAGTAAACATGTTTTGTGTCACACTGAAAAATTTACTATGAAGAATATACTTCTATAAATTATGAGCTGTATTTATAAATTTTTGCCAATCCACAGAATGCTAGGGTAACAGACAACCCACAATCGCTTACTTCTTAGTTTTCACTAGGAATTAAGGATTCTAATCAGTATATGTAATTAAAACTACTTACAAATTATAAGGTTGAAAAGAAAACTGTATATGAAAGTAGATAAGGAAAGTAAAATGACTGGTTGTAACAGACAAAAAATTTAGGACAAAATCTAAATGGATATAAAAATGTCATTGAAGGTTTTGTGAGTCTTGGGAAAAGCATTTTATGTGTGGTCAAGCTCGCAAAGATTGGAATGGATTTATTTATGTTTTAAATAACGAGTTTTAATATCAAAAGTATGCTGGTACAAAGTTAGAATCTGGTTTTCTCTCTGTTGAAAGGACAATTTTCTTGGAGATTGTGAATGTTTCTTAATACCTTTTAAGTAATCTGCCTAGACAGCAAAGTATTTTGTTTTACCAAAATAATTTACTGTGCTTCATGTTGTCTTCATCAAGTCTTTGATTACTTAAGAAAACCCAGTCTTTTGCATATTAAAAGAGCTGTCTTGTTTACAACTATGTAACCTTCTGTTTTTGCCTTGCCTCTGTTTTTTTTTTTTTTTTTTTGAGGGCAGTGTCACTGGCCCTCATATGTGGGACCGAACCGGGACCTCTAGGCTTCCAAGGCTAGCGCTTAACCACCGCGCCACTCGGCCGGCCCTTGTTTTTGCCTTTAATATGTTCTATTGCCACTTTAATTAGATAAATAATTATTACTCTATAGTGATCTGTGATCCTATTTAATTAAATATTCAAACCTTTTGACCTGTGATCCTATTTAATTAAATATTCAAACCTTTTGACATTTTCCAAAAATTAGATTCTAAATGGAGTCTTTTTGACCTCAAACTAACCTTTGGAAAATCTCAAAGGATTTGTTTCTCATATGATAAAATGTTACAATAATTGGATTTATTTGATATGTTAAATTACATGAGAAGCATTATCAAATAGGAAGTTGTGCTAAAATTCTTAGGTTATATTTGTACGGATGTGTGTTATAATTGTTCTAGAAATTGTATAAAATTCCTAGAAATCTGATATGTCTTAGTACTATTAGTCATAATTCCTGTTATTATCTTAAAATGTATTTCACAGAAATAACCAAATTTCCTTGCCAGGTCCAGTATAATGAACTTCCCTCCTCTTTTTAACCAGAGCATTTTTAAGTATTTTGTCATTTACTGACAGTTATTTTTTGACTCTGATACTTATGCAAAACTGAGATTCATGGAACAAACCCTACCAAAAACCCTTGACCACTGACACCACTGCCAAATGACAAGGCGTTGAACATTGGGTGCATATTTCACAACTGATGAAGGCTCCACCTGGTCCTGTACAGATGGCGGAGACCTCAACATCAAGGGGATTAGGAAGAGAAGGAGCAGATGTCCAAGTAGACTGCCTCCTCCCAAGACATCAGATTAAAAACGTTCCTTTCCCCTACCATTATTTTCCTAATTCTTATACTATGGATGTCTTTAATTCTTTTGTCCACTTTTTGCCTTGATAGGACCTCGAAAGCTAATGCCATTGTTCCCATATCTCAGACCACTGCAAAGGGGGAGCTCCAACTCCAAGACTGTTGGATTTGCCACAATACTGGTGATCCTGTAGCTTTGCTTATCACAAACTTCTCTCTGATTTCCATTGCCTCAGTTTCTCTGGAATAAACTCAGCCCCCTCTATTTTGTGTTGGATTCCCTAACCCTGGGGGCCCATTTTGCTCTCTGGTTAACAACTCCAAACCTGGGGAACTTTATGTCCAGGCTTTGTATGAAGAAAGGGGTATAAGGCATATAACAAGGTAAAACTGCCTGTGTGGTCTACAGACCCTTAAACTTACCGGCCTCCATGGCTGTCACCTTTCCAGTCTCCAGTCACAGACTCAAATGAGAAGTGCCAGGAGGCAGTCATGATTCAAAATTAGCTTTCTTTGGCAGATCCCTACTCCCCTTGCTTGGGGAAAGTGAAAAATGAAGCTATGATCAGCAACCTCTTCTTAACTCTTGGAGATATTGGAGAAGCTGCTGCTAAAGCAACAGCTGCCAACAACAACAAAAAATCCTTAGACTCTCTGGCCAAAGTTGTCCTTGATTATCTTTGAGCTGGGGAAGGACGTGTCTGTGTAAGGGCCAGAACTACTTGTTGCACTTGATTGACACTTTTGGGGAAGTTGAGACTCTGTCACCGAATAAGCCAGTGGCTTCAAAAAGTGACTCCTTCTTTCTTTGACTTACCTGATTCTGACTGGTTTGGATTTGGGGAACCATAGCTCTGAAGTACATTCTAGACATTGGGGATTATTCTGTACAGTAGCCTCCCTGGGACAACGTATTCTCTCAAAAGCTTTAAACGCATATACGCAGCTGCTAACCACCAACCAAATGATCTCGCTAACATTAGAATGTTATAAAAAGGAATGAAGAGAATGACCAGCTTAATGAACCTGAGGCTACCTCAGAGAGATTCAGCAATATAATGGTGAGAACTTCAGAGTAGTAGCTGGGAGTAGTACTAATGTCTTAAATTTGGATCACATCTCTCAGGTTGAGATTCTGATCAAAAGCGGGGAATTGTTAAAATCAAGGTAACAGAAACAAAACTGAGTTGCTTATACTAGGCCCCACATCAGCAAACAAAGACGTAAGTCCAGCTTTGGCTGTACCAGAAATCTTAAACCCGCCACTCAGGAATCACCAGATTAGCACTAGCTGGGTTACCTGCATGACAGATTCCTGTCACATCCTAAGAAAAGTAACCTTGCAATAACCAACCCACTTTTTTGCTTAGTGTAACTTCCTGGTTCCTACTCTCTTCTGCCTATAAAAGCCTTTCATTGTGTACAGCTCCTCTGAGCTGCTTTTTAGCTGCTAGATTGGATGCTGTCTGATTCATGAATCTTTGAATAAAGCCAATAAAAGCTTTAATTTTCACTCAGTTGAATTTTTTTTAAGAAAGTTATTTTTCCTGATAGCAATAATTATATCCATAACTATCATTGAGCGATTTGTTTCTGTCATTGGAATAAGGCTTTGCTTAAGTCTCTCAATCGTCATTAAACATATTTAATGCATTCTATTTTGAGTCCCATTTTTCAAATTGGGAAATGGTTCCCAAAGCAATATTCACATGGAACTTATCACTTAGCCATTTTGATTTTATACCATCATCATTTCTTTTAAATTAATGGAATCTAAGATTAGGTTTTGCTGCACTTTAATTTCCCCATATTGATGGGGTCCTTCTATATTGTCTTTGGTCCTGTTTTGGTTGGTATACCTCATAATCACCTAGCATCAGTCAAACATGCAGAGAACCTTCATACAGTACAACAGGAATAATCATTCTGACTTACCCTCCACTCTACTCCATTCCTGCCAAATATATTTTCTACACCATTGGGGGAAATCTGTTGTTCTTAAAACATAAGCGAAGTCATATCTCTTTCTTGCTTGAATTTCTCCAAAGTCCTCACACCACACTTATAATAAAATCCGTGCTCCCATCACAGCCTCCAAGCACTCTCTTATGTATCCTTTGGCTCCTTCCAGCCCCTCTGCCCACCCTGGCCTGCTGTAGTGCTAAGAATGGCTCAAACTCTGACCCTAACTGTGCCCTTTGCCCTTTCTGGGACAGTCCTTCCTGTATTCAATGTTATCTTCTTTAGGTCTTATCATAAATGTCACTTCTTTAAAGAGACTGTCCATAAGCATCTCACCCAAATCCATTCTATAAGTTTCTGCCACATTTGTTACCTTTGTGATCCTTATTATAACATACATATTTATGTTAGTTTTCTTATATTTTAGCCTAGCTCCACCAGAGAAAATGTTGCCCCTACCCCCACAGGGGTTGGGGGAATACTCTGCAAAGCCTGGAGTCAATTTTGGTTGTCACAGCCAGAATAGATTACTATTGGCATCTAGTGGGTAGAGACCAGGGTTGTTGCTAAATATCTTATAATGCACAGGACAGTTGTATGCCTCCCCACTCCAATGCAGTTATCCAGCACAAAATGTCAGTAGTGCTGAAGTTGAAAGACCCTGGCTTACCTCCACCACTATACTGAAAGCTCCATGAAGGCAGTGCTGTCCTCGGCTTGTTGATCACTGTGGTCCCAGAACCTAGCAGATATCCTAGCAGATGAATGGGTAAATAATAGGAGGGAGACAAAAGTCACTAATGTCTAGAAGTTATCCAAACTCAGAGGCTTCAGATTCCACCAAGAGCCCCATTCTGGTGGGACATCTCCATTGATACAAGCATCCTCAGCTGGGATTCTCTACTATTCTCCATTGCTGGCTAATTCTATCTGAGACACTAAGAATCCCTCTGTTGGAATCCTTGTCTTATACAAAGGCAGAGATTTGTAGCAGAAAGAAACTTCACTGAAGGGGAGGACTGCAGAGCATGAAGAGAAAGCACAATGGGCCCCTGCCAGCGTCTGCCCACTGGCGGCACCCATTTTCTATGCTACAGTTAGTCATTGGCGGGGCCAATTGCATCCTTGCTGTTTGGTCTCCACAGCTAAAAGGATAATGGTCCCTGACCCTGCATCCAGACTATTTGGTAAGTACTCGGTTCCAAAACAGACCAGGGCCCAGAGGGGAATGGAATGACCACTTCACAGTAACTCCCCGTTTTATAACAGGGCCACAGTGATGAGTATATTTGTCATTTCTGGAGAAGTCATGTCACCGTTAAAGAATGGCCCCCTTTCCCTGTTGCACTGGACACTTGGTGGCAACACAGATAATCGAACAGAGATGAAAAACTTTGTAACTTGCATCTAATGCCCCTGAATGACATCGCACATACAGCTACTCCCTGAGGGTCAAGCCTTCTACCAGATTCATATGTCTAGGACATTGGGAAAGGTGACATGTGCTTAACTGTTCTTAATAAAACATTGTGCTTTCCTCCTATAAAGAGATGATTTGGCTTCATTGATAATGTCAAATGTTCTCACTGGAACCAGAGATCGACACACCAGAGTGGGGAGATAGGATGAGGCCACTAATGAATGCTAAGGGACAAGCTAACCCTGTCTTCCACATCCAGGTGATTTCTGTAAGTCCTTAGCAAGGTCAGAGAGAATGCGCCCATTGACAGTAGCTGTCACTGGCCTCTCCTTACCTCCACTCTGTCTGCTTGGGAAAAGGTGTGTCTGGCCGTACAGTCAGTGTGATGAGCAAGCTAACTAGAGAGGCAAGTCATCACTGAAACCTGATGTGACACAGAATGGTCTTTGGTAAATCGGCACAACACTGGCCAGGTGCTGAAAACATCGAGGCAGCTCAGTGGATTCTATGGTCGTGCTTTGTGTCTGACCAAACAACTCAGGGAAGATGCGTTAGCTTGATTGAGCAGGTGAAAATTCTTACTATTCGACGCAATCATCTGTACTCCTAAGGGGGCTTTCGTCTATGAGTTTCCCCCCACCTCAAAGGATTTAACCTTGAGCTTCGAAATCATCCTGTCATCTGATGGTTTGGGGCTAAAAATATGTGGAGTATCAAGCTTACGTATGACTGACTGCACCTCGGGCTAAATTTTATGTGTTGGGTTATACTAACAATGTGTAATTTGCTTTAAATACCACCTCATTTCTAACTCTGAAGAGAGTCTAATGATTAATTCAAATTAGACTACTCCAAAGCCAAAGTGGTATATGTTATAAAACATGAAAGTGAGCTGGTTGAAAATTTTTAATTTTCCCTACTTATTAGCTATCTGTCCCGGGAATAAATTGAAGGTGCTAATTTCCTGGGTTTCAAATCTATTTTAAAACCTTCAAGGCTAAGAGAGGGGGAAAAAAAAGAATGTAGCATAATTTTCTCATATTTCAGACAGAAGAGACTTGGTTGCTAAATGGTGCTGGCTTTTGAGATACAATTTTAGAGTTTAGGCGGCAAGCTCCAGCTACCTGGTCCATATAATACTTAGATGAAGCCAAAGCTTAAAGCTGTCTATTAACTTGTGATGGACTAAATTGTCTCCCGCCCAAACCCCAAATCCATGTGTTGAAGCCCTAACCCCCAATATGACTCTATTTGGAGACAGGGCCTTCAAGGAGGTGATTAAGATTAAATGGAAGTCCTAAGAGTGAACCCTAATCAGATAGGATTGATGTTCCTCTAAGAAGACAAGGAGACTCCAGACAGAGCACACCCTCTCCATGCATGCACAGAGGAAAGGCCACATAAGGACACAGCAAGAGGGTGGCATCTGCAAACCAAGAAGAGAGCTCCCCAGAAACTGTCCCAGCCTCCAGAACTATGAGAAAATAGATGTCTGTTGTTTAAGCCACATAGCCTATGGCATTTTATTATGGCAGCTGAACTTATATACAACTATGCCTAATTCTCTGCTTTGGATAAAATCTCACTTACAAGGAGATGAATTTCTTGGGCCATTTCTTCTACTTGGTAAACCCTATATTAAATAATGGAAACAGCTGTCCCAGAGCTCATGCATTTGAAGCTGTGATAATCAAGTCACTTCCTCCCTTAACAGAGCTTTTTTTTTTTTTTTCTTTGGAGGGCAGTGTCACTGGCCCTCATATGTGCGACCGAACCGGGGCCACTGGCTTCCCAAGCCAGTGCTTAACCACCGCGCCACTCGGCCGGCCCAACAGAGCTTTTATAAATAATACTATCTATCAGCCTCCTAGCATCATCCTGTCTTTTTTAGATTATTGTAGGTCTGAGAGGAAGGGTAGGTGGTGATGTGGAATATATAGCCTCATGCCTACTCTAGACAGGATAGCAGTAGAGGGGGAACAAAAACAAAGAACAACTGCTGCCAAAAGGCCTGTGATCTAGGGTGAGACACAAGTAAATCATCACTGTGTGGCCTGGGTGATGTCTCTGAAGGTTCCCAGAGGGGAGCAGAGTTGGCTTCAAAAACATGGTGGCTGGGAGTTGGGCCAAGTTCTGGGAGCGTGCTAGGATTGCTATGCGTTCTGATTGTTCCACTGACCCAAATGCCTTTCAACAAACTCTCTTGGCTTCCTCCTATGAGAAGGCCTCTGATTCCACAAGCCTGAGTTAGACATAACATTATCGAGTTGCAAGTGCTCTTAGAGATGTATAGTCTAAATCACATTGTTTTACAACTAAAGAAACTAAGGTGAGGGAGGTTGTTGGCAATACTGCATAGGATCAGGACTCCTAGTCCAACTCTTCGTTTACCTCAATACATTGAAATATTTATACCCAAAATAGTTTTTAATATGTAACTGGAAGTAACATATTAACATAACAAGAGCTAAGTGCCAAGTAATGAGACTGTGGAGATGAAGGAGAAATGATTTCAGTTCTTTCTGATGTCCAGGTCTGGGCAAGCTGTGAAGTATTCTGGAGTCTGTTCAAGTAAGATTTTATCTAAAGATGCTGCTGCAGCCCTTGGACCAGCACACAACAGCTCCTTAGGAAAAGAGCGTTGAATAACTTCGCTACTATTTATAATATAATTAAACTATTCACCACCTATTTTAAGAGAAGAAATGATAACCCTAAATATCTTGATATTTCAGGGAAAAATGGCCTCAATTTTTATAAAACCCTTTGGAGCTGTGCTTTGGGGTCCTAAAGTAAAATGATAGACATATTTTGCCTGTAGGGAGAACATGAATTTGGAGGGGTCAGAGGGCAGAGTAACTGACAGTTGAAGTCCCAACCCTCAGTACCTCAGGATATGACCACATTTGGAGATCAGGTCTTTAAAGAGGTAATGAAGTTAAAATGAGGTCAGGGGGCCAGCCGAATGGCTCAGTTGGTTAAGACCTCGCTCAAGAGTGTGAGCTCTGAGCAACAGGTTGGATTCCTGGCCTGAGCTGAGCAGCCGCTGAGCTGCCAACAGGTGGCAGGAGTGCTCAGCTTTAAAAAAAAAAATGAGGTCAGGTTGAGGCCTCATCCAGTATGACTGGTGTCTTTATAAGAAGAGGAGATTTGGGCACAGACTTAGGCATGCACAGATGGAAGACCATGGAAGACACAGGGAGAAGATAGCTGTCTGCCAGTCAAGAAGAGGGCTTCAGAAGAAACCAACCGGCGCCTTGATCTCAGACTCCCAGCCTCCAGAACTTGAGACAATACATTCGTTTTTCAAGCCACCCAGTCTGTGGTCCTTTGTTATGGCTGCCTAACCAACTAACAGTAAGGAGCACATACCTTAAGACACAACTTCAAGTGTTTTCCAGCAAGCTACAGCAACAAGCTTTCAACTCTGACCAGTTGAGATTTTGCGGTTTTAACACTGTGCAAATATCTGCCAGGCTGACCTTTCTACACCAACGAAGAAAAATTTCTCATTGCCTTTACAACTATGAGATGCTACTCTTTCAGTAGTGAATAAATTTCCTAAGACATCTAACTTTAATAAGCTAACAAAACATCTGAAACAGGGGACATGATCTCTGTTCTACATCCACAGAGAGCCAGAGCATTAATTTGTACTCCAGGTAACATTTTTGAGATTAATTTGTCACCTAAGGCCGGGACTTGGTTTCAAACATATGTTAATCAATAAGAGAAAAAATAAAAATGGCTAGGTTTCTTTTGGGCTTTGTATTTATGAATTTGAAGTGATAAAAATTACATTGAGTGTGCTTTATAGCTTGTCCAATCTCTTTTTGTATTTTATTTGATTTGAACCATAATACTCTGACTCAAAAGGATGGATTTCCAACTTACTGATGAGGAAGCTGAGGCTCAAAGACTTACCAGAACAGCCTGATAATTGAGGTGGGACTGCAGTCAGTGATCCTTTTCCCTTATGCAACCAATGACCCTTTAAGCCAGCCAAAAAAAGGGAACATAGTTATTCTTTCAGAGTTTCTAGAAAGTGAAAGATGAAAGGAGGTGCTTGTGTAGGCTTTTGGACCTGGGCTACTGATAAGACCAAGGTAATCTCAGATCCTGACATGGCAAAGCATTTGGTCCTTCTTATGGGATGAGTTGTGCCCGCTCCCATCCCACTCCCACATTCATATGTTGAGGTCCTAGCCACTAGTGCCTCAGAAAGTGATCTGACTTAGACAGCGGGTCATTTTAGATGTAATTAGTTAAGATGAAGTCATACCGGAGCAGGGTGGACCCCTAATCCAATATAACAAGTGTCCTTATAATAAAGGGAAATTTGGGCGCAGACACAGAGGTAATGCCATGTGAAGATAAAAGCAGAGGTTGGAGCAGTAAAGCTCCAGCCAACCACCGGAAGTGAGGCCCGAGGCATGGGTCAGGATGAGGAACAGTTCTTCCTCACAGACTCCACAAGGAGCCAACCCTAATGACACCTTGATATGAGACTTCCAGTCTCTAGAACTGTGATACAATGAACTCCTGTGGTCTAAGCCACCGAGTCAGTGGTCCTTTGTTAGAGCAGCCCTAGCAAACTAGTACAGTCCTGTTACCAAAGCTGCCCAGATGATGATTTTAGAGCCCACAGAGGTCTGTCAGGGTCTGGCCCAGGGACTCCAGCCAGCTCCTGGACCTTTCATCCTGGAGGGTCCAATTTATCCACTTAGTCTACAGAACTTCTATTTCCTACCAAGCAGAATGGTAAACATCTACCGAGTACCTACTAGTGAGCCACATGGTCAAAGTTATACCCTCAGAGGAAGGGACCAGGGATCAGGCAGCAGGATTCTCAGAGTAGAGAGTTGCCCGAGAAACCAGCCCAATATGGTCCCTCTTTACCCCATGCATCTATCTCTGGACTTAGTACTGTCCTAAAATAGTTCCTCTTCTCCCTAGAAAACAGCTCTATGATGCCTAACAACATGTTCCCAACGTTCTTGAAATCGCCCTTCTCTCAGCTATAAGGGCAATATGTGACCTGTGTGTCTTCTCCGTTCTTGGGCCACTCCTTGTTCTCTGACATGGTTACATCTTTGCTTATCCTTCTCTCTACTTCCTTCCTTTACTGATCTGTCAGCAAAATGCCTTGATGCAAATACCTCTCTCCAGCCTGGACCTCTCTTTGGAAGCCCTAACGTTTGAACTATGTATAGGACATTTCCATTTGGATGTCCAGTCATTGCTCAATCCAAACATATAAACCCACCCGTACAAAAGACAGAGCAGAAGCAGACAGAGGATATTTTCCTGTTCTAATTTCTTTATCGCATGAGTCGTGTGGCCCTTAGCAAACCATGTTTTGAGCCTCAACATTCCTATCTAGAAAAGAAGCAAATGATTTATAATGGTTCGTTCAGCTGTAAAATTCAGTACTTAAAAAAAAAATCGAGCTTTTTGCTAGAATTTTATTACTTTTTTCTTGTTCTCCTTTGAACTTTGGATTCTTCTCATCACTGCTTTCCCCAGAAAAATATTGTTTATTTCTTTGCAAGCCCTCTTGCAAGCATGTACCTCAATATTCCAAATGCACCACCTCAGATCTGGTCCTTATCAAAGTATGACAGCATCTAGAGACTTCTAAAGAATTTCTCTGTCCTGGAAACTTGGTCCCTTTGCCCACTGTGTGGGATGATGTGCATTAACTAGCCTTCCTAAAGCTTTGCTTTCCTTTTTCTGCTCAGATCCTCTCAAGGCTGCCAGCCAGGTGAAGTTCAAGCTTTGAGAAGGCAAAATAGATCAACCAGAAGAATATCACTAATCTCATCTATAGGAAGATTTCTAAGATACGTTAGTGTTTATTGAGCTCTAGCTTTTCTAGCCCTGGGTTAGGTACTTCCCATACATTATCTCATGAAATTTTCATAAGAACTCAGAAACACATTATATCATATTTTTAGTACAGATAATTATGTTCATAGCCAAATTGGTAGAGCTCACAAACTGTTCTATTACTTTTCATAAATTAAAATGTAGAAATTGATAAACATTATGTAAGTAGGACTGAAGGTATAGGTTTTGTTAGAAAATGTTATTAGAAATTCCCATGTTATCAGAAACTGGAGTGCTCATAGCCAATCGTAATTGCATAGATATTCCAAAGTTAATTAAAAACGATCTGTAGTTTTTCAATTTCTGAATGTATTAAATGGGTACATTTATGATTTCCTATGTAGAATCCTACTTCCAATCCTTCATTCCTGAAGTCCATATGACATTCCTCATGTTAACACAGCTTCTTCTCAGCAAGGCCTTCCTCAGCCCATATATGAAACAGCAACAACCCCACTTTGATACCTCAACTTGCTTTATTTTCCTTCATAGCAATCCTCATCAGCTTACTTTCTACATCTTTGCTTGAAGACTACTGACTTCGCTTAGCATAATAATCTCAAGGTCAATCCATGTCGTTGCAAATGGCAGTATTTTATCTTTTGACAGAATGGTATTCCACCACATCTTTATCAATCATCTATCAAAGAATTATTTGGTTGTTTCGTGTCTTGGCCATTGTAAATAATGCTGCAATGAACATGGGAGTACGTATATCTTTATGGATAAATATTTTCAGATTTTTGGGATAGATACCCAGGAAAAGGATGGCCAGGTCATATGGTAATTCTATTCTTAATTTTTTGAAAAACCTCTACACTGCCTTCCATAGCAGCTGTACCAATCTGCATTCCCACCAACAGTGTATGAGGGTTCTTTTTCTCACAGCCTCTTCCACACTTATTATTTGTCTTGTTGATTTTAGCCATTCTAACAGGTGTGAGGTGATATCTCATTGTGGTTTTGATTTGAATTTCTCTAATAGCTAGTGGACCTTGAGATTATGCTAGACAAAATAAGTCAGAAAAAGTCAAGAACCATACTCATGTGTGGGAAAAGCAACAAAGGAACAAGACAAACAAACAAACAAACAAACAAAAACTCATAGACACAGATAATAGTTTAGTGGCTACCAGAGGGTAAGGGGGGTGGGGATTAGTAGAAGAGGGTGAAGGGGATCAAATATATGGTGATGGAAGGAGAACTGACTCCAGGTGGTGAGAACACAATGTGATATAGATGATGTATTATAAAATTGTACACTTGAAACCGATGTAAATTTACTAACCATTTTCACCCCAATAAATTTTAATTAAAAAAAAACTATTGACTTTGTTTGGTTCATTGTTACATCTAGTTCTCAAAACATCCTTGTCAGGTAGACATTATTACCTCTATATTCTAAAGGGCTGAAGTTGGAAGAGCTTTAGTGACTTGTGCCAAGAGCCTGATCTGATAAATTAGGGTCATGGATGCCCCCTCCACTGTCCCATAAGACAGTGTGACAAAGTCAACATGTTCTGTTCTCCATAACTCTAGCCAACCCAGGTTCTTGATTGGAGCTGAACCTTCCTATCTAGGAAACTTTGTACATTGCTCTTCCAGGTAATTTGGTGTCTATTTCTTTTCTCTATAGAATAGACTTCTACCCATCATGTAGGGCCCTCTATCTTCCTCTGGACTTGCAGACCCTGTGGCTTATCCTGTCACATATGCCATACTCTTATTGTTTGATAGTTTCACTTGTGCATATCTGATCATGCTGGTAAGATGACAGCATCTGAAAGGCTGAGTCCCCATTCCATGCTTAGGAGATGTTTCAGAACAGATGGTCAGCTGAATAGCTAGTCAGCCAAGAGAGCAGGTTGAGCTCATCCGTCAAACTCACTGGGACAAAAGTCAAAGTTTATTCCTTCATTATGTGCATTCGGTGAACCTGAATTTGGTGTCACTCAGGTTAAAGGAGTTTTGATTCCATTTCACCTTGGCATCGCTTTATGGAAATTCTGATGAAGGGATTCCAATATAACAATAAATTGCAGTATTTTATTTGCAACAGCAAAATGTAAGGTGTGTGAAGCAGGGCTAACCCCCCCAAATCTTCAGTGCAGTCACCAGATTGGTAAAGAAATCACCTCCAAGAGTGAATGGTCCCTGTCCCTCTTGGATTCTGCACATTGGTCTCTTTAAGCCCCTCAAGAGTCACATGCCATCCTCCTGCCAGGGCCCTGAATAAGGCTTTACCTCTACTTCTCATGTCCTGACTTGGTAGGCTAAACTGCTTTCTCAGATGTGCGTTCCCTGGATGTTTCCAGTTAAGGTAAGTTAGGCCACAAAAGAGATTTTTGCATGCAATTTAGAGGACAGAAGTAAAACACCACCATTTCTTAGTTCATGTCCATCATTACCTTGCATTCTGAGCCACAACTGCCCCACCTTCTCCGGGATCCTCCTTCAGCTTCTTTAACTCATGGGCGGGCAGGTGTGCATGTATGTGTGTGTGTGTGTGTGTGTGCGTGCACGCGCGTGTGCATGCGCGTGTGTGTGTCTCCATGACACACCATCAAGGTCAGAGGTACCAAACACTAACACAGGTTTCAGTCAGCCTTTATAGGCTCCAACTAGGCCCTGTTGTCCCCCATTTTACACCTTCTTCTCAACTGCCTGCCTTGTGGGCTTCAAGTTCCTGCATCAATACCAAGGCAACCATCTTATAGACACTGCTTAGCCAGCTCCCTCAGCTGTCTAATGGTTCTGCCTCTCTTGCTGAATCTTGGCTAAGTCTTTCTGATTTCAGCTCCACACACCCCTGCTTGAAGCTAGGTCAATTCCATCCTGTTCTGTGTCCAAGTTCCACATGCCTCTCCATAGCTCTTATCACCACCGCAACTTTCCATTTATTTGTGGGATTGCATCAAGAATGGCTCCCACCCCTACCTGACCATAGCTCTTGAAAGCAAGGGCCATGTCTATTTCACTCATTGTTGTAGCTGTCACTTACTGTATTCATTCAACTGATATTTGTGAGATGTATGAGCATGGAGCCGATTTGTTCAAAGCCAAGACAGTCTGCTGCATTTTGAAAGAAAGGACAGCACGGCATTGGTAGGACAATATGGAAAGGGAAGTTTCCTGGCTAGGTGTTGCTCGCCTTTTCATCCCACATGCCTACCACAGAGTAGGTGCTTAATAAATATGTACATGGGATGACTAAACAAACTGATACCTTAATGTCTATCCTTGAGCTATTGGTGCAGCTCTGCCTATCATTAGGACAAGAATGGCCATGGTGTAGTAATTTGGGGTAAATCATTTTACCTCTGCAAGCCTCGGTTCTCTTGTCTGAAAAATGGACATCCCCACACCTTCTTTCCAGAACGATGACTATTAAGAGAGCTAATGGATACAGACAAACACTTTTAAAGTCTGATGCGGGGGAGAGTTGTTCCAGCATTTTCCCAGTTCAGAAGCAGAATTGAACAACCCCATCCTACTTTATCTCAATCCAATCTACCATGTTCTTGTTTTTCTTGGTGAAAAGCCCACCAGGCTTTCAGTGATATCAAAACATAGCTGGGCTGCTGCAGTTACACCTGTGTCAGCTTTTTCCATTATAAACTTCTATTTTCAAGAGCTCAGTGTGTTAGTGGAGACTCTGTGGTTTCATCATGTCTGTAATTGCTGTGAGCTACCACCTCCCTCCATGTGAAATTTCACTTATTTTCTTGGTCTGAACAGCAACAAAAAACCATGTTGCATTGATCAGTGCTGTTGTATTTCAGTTGATAACACGTTTTCAAACTAATTATCAAAAGAGTTCTGTAGCAGGATATGGGTGACGAAGACATGTTTAGAATATGCAACAAGCATTTCAGCTTCCTCTCACCCTCAGCTGACAGGACTAACACAATACACATTTTTCAGGTGCATTCCGCTGGATGCTAATTTCATCTAAAATTCTTTTGGCAGAGTCCAAGTTTCTGTTTAATTAACTAAATGACTTGAGCCATCCAATTTTTGTTGCTACTAATGTATCACAATTAGGGCAAACGGTAGCCATGGAAACCATTGGCCTCATCATAATTCCTAAAACAAGGATGGCTTACTTTTGAGCCCATCAAATTTGCGACTCTCCACGGCGGACATTTATGGTTATTGCTAAATGGGGATTTGGTCACTTTGGAATGTAATGTGTAGCTTCTCATTTCAAAAGAATGTCATTATAGTCTATCGTTTCACTCATGTTTGCCAAGTTCCAATCATTCCCAGATCCCTTATATTTATGTTCAATTAGGGAGATATTGCAGTCCATAAAAATAGATATGATTCACTCTGGAGGTGGGGAAACATCCCTTTTTCTATGATATAAAATGGGGAAGATTCAAATCGGTGTTGGGCTAAAACTGTGACAACCTTGAAATTAATTATCCATCTCCTCTTCTAAGACAGGTTGTTCACCCCTATTCCCTTGTGGCAAGAATATTAATTTCAGTAATTTTGCCACCAGGGTTTGCTCCACCATTGGAAAGAAAACAGAGCTACACTATTGAAATTCTGGACAAGGCTGCTGTAACATAATAGGCAAGGAGATGGATGGAATCTGCTACTCCTAAATAGAAGTTGCTAAATGGCAATTTACAATTTGGGTCATTTTAAAGCAATTTCTATACTCTACAACTGGATATAAAAATGAAAAGTAACATGCTACATTCCTACACCAGCATGTAAGTCATTTCAGAAATAAAGCTACATATATATATATATATATATATATATATATATATATATATATACACCCCATATATATGACATTGGTGCTGGCCCCAAGTGTTAGTACACTGTCTTGTATGCTGTAAACAACAACTCAGCGTGCTGCCATTCTACTCATTTCCTGAAGCTCTGTTTCTGGAAATAACCTATGGGTTAAGTCATAACAGTCACAGTCACTTACTATTTAATTACCTAAAATCCTGAAACATAACCTTCTTTCCCACAAAGGTGTTGTATTCAGCTGAGTTACCAGATGAAATAGAGGACACCTCATTAGATTTAAATTCCAGATGAACAACAGTAGCATTTTTAGTAGGAGTATGTCCCAAATAGTACACATTTTATAATAAAACATGATTCAATTTATCTAATATTCAAATGTATTGCACACCTTGTATTCTTATTTGCTACACCTGGGAACCCTAGAAGAAAATTTTTGTAGAAATATATATTTTTTTCAGTCCTGAAACACTATTAATGAGGTTAAAGGTCCCCCTCATTTTTGACTTCTTCATACTAGTACTGAATACTCAGATCTTCTCAGAGGCCAGGCAAATAAGAGCAGTGGGCAAGTGACACTTGGGTGAAGAAAGTCTAATGACTGGTGGGGTCTTTGTGGTCTGTATTCAGTTGGCTGCCATTTCTAGAAGAAGGCAAAGACAGAGCCTAAAGAAAAATGGCATTGGGCTGCTGAAATATTTTTACAACAACTTCTTCACTCATCATGGACAACCAGGTCAGATCTGATGAAAGCCAAGTGAAATGAAGTTAGAATGTGAGACAAAATGTTATGAGTATTTAAAAAACACAAGGCTTTGCCAAACATAAGTCTAGGACTACAAACCATTTGTTACAAGGGGGAACTTTCTGATAAGAAGTAGCATTCTTTAAATCTATTTTGAGTAAGCCCTCCACACATCAAATCTTCCATAAGGAAGTACATGCTTCATGGGTGGATTTGCTTCCTTAAAAAGAAATCCCTGGATAACTTTCATGTTTTATTGCTCTTACTCAGAAGACATGTGGTCAACATAGCAATGGACAATGAACCTTGCAGGTCTGACTTTCACAGTAGATTGGAAGATACCTCTCAAATGTTTGCTTTGTTTCTAAAATGAACTACCTTCACTAAGTCATACTGTTTAGTACAGATAGGCCCTTGATATCTTGCTTTTGGTCTTCATTCAACCTCTTAAGAACAGGCAGATCCTTCTCTGCAAAGGCTGACATTTTTCTGAAATCCATTCATTCCTTGCTTCCTTGCAAGTGCCCATAGGCTGACGCAAAGCCACTGCAGTGTCCAATTTAGACTTTTATTGACACCTGCCACTTGAGTAATATCCCAATTCCTCATTTTCATCAGTTAAGGCCAATTTAGTCTTCACATTATGCTGATAGCCTAAATTGTGAGCAGGATCTGTGTCATCACTAGAGAGGAGAAACTTGTCTTCAAATTACATTTAATTACCTTCATTAAGGGCGACAACATTCTGTGACACGTATTTGCAAAGTGGGCAGGCTAAAAAAAGCCTAGTGCATCTCATTTCCTGAACCTCTGGACTTCCTTCCGCCCGTGTGCCCTCTATGCCTGTCATTGTCCAGTCTCATTGCCAGAGGAAAAACTCTCTGCACCCTCTCCAGTCAAAGATATGACCATATTTTATTTTTATTTATTTATGTTTTTAAGAGGGGAGTGTCACTGGCCCTCATATGTGGGATCCAAACCCCGGGCCACTGGCATCCCAAGCCAGCTCTTAACCACCACACCACTTGGCCGGCCCAATGGCCATATTTTAAAAGTGAATCTTTTTTTGATTCCTTGGACCTGTGATGATAAAGATTTTTACAAAGCTACACTCATTAGAGATTTAAATACTTCTAAGGGAGGGAAAGTAGGTAATTTCAGCTTGCAGGTTGGTGCCCATGGTCAAGAGAACTGGGCCTTCAAATGTCTTTTCTGTATTATTATCAGGAAGCAACTGTTGACATGTCCAGCCCACTGTAATTGTTACCCTTCAAGGTATGCTCTCCTAAGTAAGTGAGTGGATTGAACAGTTGCCTGACAGCTCCTGGGAAATAGATGCGGCTTTTTGTTGGCTAATCATGAAGGGGAATCTAGGGTACAGTCACAATAAACTTTCTAAAAGAATGTTCATCCAGACTCAATTTAATAAAGCCTGCTCTTACCCTATTTGTGATATTTGATTGGCTTTTCAGAAGTCACAACTGGCAACAGAAAGTAAACTACTTGGGCCTACATTCACTAAAGAAAAACAACAACAACAACAAAACTAGCCTCTCGCTCCCTCCTTTCTGTAAGTGGTCAAATTTTTTAAATGTTCCTTTTAACATTTAAGCACACAGTCTTGATTTCTACAGATATTTTTTTTGCTAGCTAGACCCAATATTTTTCTTTTAAGAACCACTGACATGGGACTTAATATATGCTGCCCAAATTCCAAAGGCAAAAGTGCTTTCTAAATATGAACTCATTTAATGATCGCACGACTTTACTATGTAGACTGTTATTTCTGCATTTTACAAATGAAGAAACCGAGGCCAGAAAGGTTAAGCAATGTACTCAAAATTACCCCAGCTCCTTCATGCAGATGTAGGTTTTGATTCTTGACTCTAAATAAAATCAAAGAAAGAATGCAAGTAATAACTATATCAGCCAGCAGCTATTATGCACTTGCAGTGTGCCTGCCACTGGAACTAAGCATTATCCACCCCTCTCTTCAATAATGCTGCACTATAGGCATACCCAGCCCTCTCTTCACCCTCTCCCCTTTGCATATGAGGGCACTAAGTCACATAGGGGTCAAATAATTTGCCCAGGGTCTAAAGTTGCATCCAGACACAACAGTGCAGGGCCAGCACTCTCATAATGGCAGTTTGGGACCTTGGTCCTAGCCTCCACCCCTCAGCTCGTGACTTGAGGTGTTCACTACTGAACTTAAATGGTTTGCATTTACTTAAAAACCAATCCTTATTCTTTAAAGGGGTCCACATTTGGAATTGCTAGCCACAGAGAATCCCCCAAATCTCCTCCACCATTCTCTGTCTCCAGTAACATAGTCTTGCTGCTTTCACTCTGTCATTTTGTTCATATGAACTGTTCAGTCCTGTACACTGTCTCTCTCAGAGTCGCTTATTATTATTATTTTCTCCCTTTGACATATTTTGTTTTCCTTACTTGCAAGTATTCTTTATATTTTCCTTTCTCTTTCGTTTGCTAAAAGTATTTTTGTCCATGCTACCAATCTTCTGCTTTATATGGTTTCTGGGTTATTGTTTTTTCTTAGAAAGTTCTTTGCATTCCAATATTTTTCAAATTTATATTGTAATCATAGATTTATTTATTTATTTTTTTATTTTAGCTGTTTCATCTATCTATAATAGCTTCCTTTTTTTGTGCAAGATGTGAAGTACGGGTTGAAAACTTTTTTCCTTCCCTAATGGCCACCCAGCTCACCCCACATTAAGCCCTGAGCACATCTTTACTTCCTAATTTGCAATGATACTTTTATTATAAATCAAATTTCCCAATATACATGAGTCTGTTTCTGAACTCTCTATTATGTTCCACTGAGCTATGTATGCAAACTTACAAGAAACCACCGCATTTTAATTATGTTAGTTTTGACATATATCTTGTCATGTGCTATGATAAATCACTAGCACTGCTTTTCCAAACTTGCCTTTATTATTTATTTTTTCTTCCAGATTACCTTTAAAATCAGTTTGTCTGATCGCATTAAAATTTTTATCAGCTTTACATTGAATCTATATGTTAATTTGGAACTGATCATCTTTAAACCCTCCAAAAGCCTGTCTCTCAATTCATTAAGGAATCCTTTAACATTTTTTTCCTGAAGTCATTAATTATGGCAATAAAACTGAAGCAAACCTATTGCCTTGGGCAGGGGTTCTAAATTAATCAGTGCTTCTAATTAATCAGTAACCAGGGTTTTCCATTATTATGATAAAAGATTTTTGAGGTTCTTTTATTATATGTTTTACCTACTCCTTAAAAAGTTTCTCATTAATATGTAGGAGAAACCAGCTATACACTTTTGATAAGGAAAGCAAAACATATAGAAAATAAACACATGGTTCGGTAGCCAGTGAGCTCTAGATTGCTATAGCAGGAAAACCTGGTAGCTGGAATCATGAAGGCTGTCTGTATAAAGAATGGGGAAATTATCTGGGTGCTGACAGACCTATTGAAAGTATTGGGCAGTAAGTGATATCACCGAAGTATTATCTTACATTGGTTAGCACCGAGAGATTTAAAGATTCAAGAATGGTTCATGTTACATGTAAGAAACACATGAACCTGCACAGATTTACATACTTTATTCTAAGCTATAAAAAAACCTTTATTTTCTTTGGAAGGTCAAGCATTTAGTGTTGAAAGAGCTATATCCTTTTCATTTTAGAAGCTTCAAAATTTGTGCAAAATGTTGGTAATTGTAAAGTCTGTTAGCATAAGATATTGTATTTTCTATTTAGAAAGTAAACATTTTTATTTGACCTTTAAGTAAAATAGTATCTAAATATAGTATCATTAAAAATTGCACATTAGAGGCCGGCCGAGTGGCACGTTGGTTAGGAGTTGGCTTGGGACACCAGCTCTGAGCAGCAGGGCCCTTGTTGGGATTCCATATGAGGGCCAGTGACGCTGCGCACCCTACAGCTAAGGTGGTGAACAACAGCTCCACCTGGAGCTGGGCTGCCTGAGTTGCTGAAGACGACGTAGGCTGCAGCAGGGCTGGCCAGCCGCTGGTGTGAGCTTTCGTGAGCTGCTGTGAACCACTGTGAGTGGCCGTCCAATAGCTCGCGAGTGACTCCCTCACCCAAGAAGAGTGCAATGATAGTACCAACATGGGCCAGTGAAACGATGTCCTCCACAACTAGACTGAAGAAAAAAAGGACAGCAGCTTGTCTGTTCCCCTCCCCCAATTCCCCAAAAAAGTCTAAAAAAAAAAAAAATTGCACATCAGGACACTTCTACTAATGGCATGCTAGGTATTTTAAATCAACCCTTCCACTCAGGACAACTAGAAAAACTGAACAAAATTAAAAATCTATGTTATCTATCTATCTATCTATCTATCTATCTATCTATCTATCATTTCTCTCTCTCTCTCTCCTCTCTCTCTCTCTCTCTCTTCACACACACACACACACACACACACACACACACACACACATATACACCTAACTACCTACCTATCTGTTTCAAGGTATTGAAGAGTTTAAAAGGCAGAGAAGAATCATAAAGAGAAGATCTTAACCTAAAAGAAAAAGAAAAAATATCAGAAAGAATTAATTCTGGTATTTTGAGAAGGGTCCCTGTCCTGCACTCTTATATTTTGTTTTTTCTCAAGAGCTGTCTTAAGAAAACTTCCTATATATGCAGGTTTTTGTTTGAACCTCATAGGCCATAAACTAGGGATAAGGACTACTTAAAAACATACCAGTTTTCATAGTGAGCAGCTTAACCTTGATTAGAAGCAAAAATCCATCTTCTCTGGAGAAAATATTATTACCTACTACTTCAAATAATCTGGACAATATCTCCTATACAATATCCAACAGGCATTATTAGGTATTCAAGGTAACAGGATTGGAAAAGAGGCAAAAAATTCAGAATTTAATGTATAGGCTTAATGGCAGATTAGGACAGAGCTCAAGAGCAAACAGATGAATTACAAGATTGATCAGACCAAAATAACCAAAAAGAGAAAATTATGGAAAAAAAGAGATGAATTAAGATGTTCTAAGTTACTTAAACTTAAAGTCTCAGTATAAATTGAAAGAGAATGAGGAAAAAGTAATATTTAAATAGATAATAGCTAAGAATGTCTAAAACTGATAAAAGATGATCAAAGTGAGTGACACAGGATGGATACATACATACACACAAACTAATGAATCAAAACCACAATGAGATACCATCTCACACCTGTTAGAATGGCTATTATCAACAAGATAAATAATAACAAGTGTTGGGGAGGCTCTGGAGAAAAAGGAGCCCTCAAACACTGTTGGTGGGAATGTAAATTGGTTTAGCCACTATGGAAGGTAGTGTGGAGGTTCCTCAAAAAATTAAGAAGAATTACCATTATGACCTAGAAATTCCTCTCCTAGGTATCTACTAAAAATACCTGAAAACATTTATTCGTAAAGACATATGTATACTGATGTTCATTGCAGCATTATTCACGATGGCCAAGACTGGAAACAACCAAAGTGTCCTTTTGATAGATGACTGGGTAAAGAAGATGTGGTACACATATACAATGGAATATAATTTGGTAATAAAAAAGATGAAATAGTGCCATTTGCAACAACATGGATGGATCTTGAGATTATCATGCTAAGCAAAATAAGTCAGACACAGAGTTGAGAACCATATGACTTCACTCATATGTGGGTTATAAAATTGAAAGCAACAAACAAATGAGACAAACAAAGAAACAAAAACTCATAGACACGGACAATAGTTTAGTGGATACCAGAAGGTAAGGAGGCAGGTAGAAGAGGGAAAAGGGGGCCAAATATATACTGATGGAAGAGAACTGACACTGGGTGGTGAACACACAATGCAATATATAGACAATGTATTATAGAATTGTACACTTGAAACCTATATAATTTTACTAACCTATGTCACCCCAATAAATTAAAAAAATAAAAACCTGATGGAAATCTTGGAAATAGATAGAAAAAAAAAGGACATTACTTTCATAAGGGAAAAATATGACTGACTTCTCAACAGAAACAATGTAAGTCAAAGACTATCAAATGTTGTCTTTAAAAGTGGAACTAAAATTCCAAACAAAAATTGAACTGCCCACTGGGTATGACATTGGCAGAAGGACAACTGAGTTCAGGGAACAGTTCAGAGATTAAGAAGAAATGAAAGGTCAGAAAGAATACATAAGTAGGTAGATATAAATGAATCTTAAATCTACTATACAATAATACTGACTTTTGGGATATAAAACGCATAACCAATAACATACAAAGAAGGGATTCATGAAATTGTTATTCCAAGACACTAGCATTATCAGAAAAAAGGTAAAAGTAATTATTCCTATTAGAATTAGATTCAAGAATCCTTATTGTACTCATAATTGTTGGGGTAACTACAAACATGTATACAGGTTAAAGCAAGAGAGGGCAATGAAAAATATATATATATATATGTATATTTGTTTTATATTCCTTTTTGCTTTCCTTTTTTTTTTTTTTTTGCCTTCCTTTTGATTAATGAAGAATGGAAACCTCAAAGTGAACTAAAAGGAAAAGATTAAGCTTACCTGATTAGAATATAAAATAAACTCAACTGTACATTTTAGGTATAAGAGCATGGCAAGTTGAAAGGAAAAGGATAAATAAAAAAGATATTTCTCTTGAACTCTTCAAATCCACTTGGGGAGTGGGCCAAGATTGTAGATTCTAGGTTCTTACCAACTGGATTATTCAATTCTGCTGTCACTCAAACATACTATGGAGTTAGTGACAGAAAGGAGGGAACAAGGGGACTTTAGGGATGCTAGAAACATTCTGATTATTAATGTGGGTGCTGGTTATCTGTCTATGTTCATTTTGTGAAAATTCATTGAGCCGTACCTGTATAATTCAGGCACTTCACATAATTTATCAAGTAGTTAATTTTTTAAATGAAGGTTTTCTATAAGTTAAACAGTGAGTGGTATTATCAGAATTTTTAATATAAATCTAAGTTTTCCCAGACCTTCCCAGGACATAAGTATGGTCTGCAGGTCAGTCAAAATGTCAAAACATGAGGTTTTATTGTCAGAAGTTGAGGCTTACTATCATAGTCTACTGAATTAATTTAGATAATGCCATCGTACAATGTTTGTTTAGAAGGGATCTTAGGAAACGGAGGCCCAGGTCATCTACTTTCCCAGTCACAGGTCAGATGTGTTTGGGAGAATGCTGAAAGATATTCTTCCGTGTTAAAGTAAAATGTAAACATTTTTCAACCTCTAGGGAAAAACAGCAACTCTGTTTGTACATTGGGAAGATATGTACATTTTCTTCTCCACTTCCCTGCCCTGGGAGAAGTGGTTGCCTTATGTTTATTTTCTGAGTGTCAGGGACAAATAATGTGACATATTTAGAGTGTTCATCAAATGTCCAGTCACCATCTGGGCTAAAATCTAGCTGCCTTCACAAACATTTTGTCAGCTATAATTAAATCTTGTTAAAATATGCCTGACATATGTATGTTATGGTTGGAATGTTTAATGCATAGCCTATGCCTTGTCTTAGTGGAGAACAATGCAAGCATATTTTTATTGATAAAATAAACCAAATGCTTCTAAACCTTTACTATCTAAGCAAAATCTCATTAATCTGGTGGTCAATGATTTTAATCCATGCTCATTCAGATTAAATGAAATAAGCAGAATTTAACTTAGCTGATGAAAAGTATTTCCTAGGCAAATTGAAAGATTCTTTTTAAGGTCTTTACATCATATAAATATGTTAAAAAAGACACCAATTATATATTCATGTGGCTGATAATTATATGTTCATATTATCTGTTCATTAAAGCAGCTCATTAATTTACTCTGAAAGAGTAATTGGTTCAAGTTACTGTGTATATTTGAAAGAAATGAAATTCTGCTTCCTTAAAGATAAGCAATGGATCTGTCACTGAATCTAATTGGTCCTCTCCACAAACTAATTCAAATTCACAATTTTACTGAGGTTGTCTTTAAGAATTCTTCCATAGTGCCTAAATAAAGTACTTTCTCTCTTATAAATCTAAGTCTTCCCAGATATTAACAAATCTGAATGGCTGTTCCCCAAATTTTTAGTAGTCATCCATCCCAAATCCCTTCTAACTTTCAATTTGATTAATCTGTTATGTCTCTTCAGCTGTCACACCTTCTCCAAGTTAAATACCGAGGATGCCAAAACATATTTTAAGCAATGTTATCTATGCATTATTTTTCAAAGTTGAATTGACGGTAGCAATGTGTAGTATGACATTGGCTCAAAAGATGGTGTTCATCAAATGTGTGCTAGTGTCACCATGTGACAGGCAGGACAGTCAAGGAAAATGGCGAAGCACGGTGGTCGTTCAAGGAACACAAGGCCATTTTGAAGTGGCGTTTGAAATTCGAGAACAGGGAAGTACAATGACAATGGAGGCGTGAGGATGCAGCAGAACCTGCAACACGCCTAACTGCACACATTTATGATAAGCTTGATACACATGGTACAGTGTGTGATCACAAGCGAAGATCCTGGGGGCTCGCACACCAACGAGTTCTGCTTCTTCTGCTATGGTGTTAGAACAGTTTATGCGCTTATCACAGAGGCCTACCAAACAATGTTCCCCGTAATCAGAAGTGTCTGGATGCTGATGGTAACCACTTTGAGCACCTCTTGGAATTGCAGAAGTCAGCCATGACTTGTATGCATCTTTCGTTATTGGTATATATTGAGTATTACAATTTGAATATAGTTTTTTCCTTTCTTAAAATGTGTATACATTTTTTTTTGGCACCCTCTGTATGCCCCATTTCCTCCTGGAGTCAGAGTTTGGTTTTTCCATAACCCTCTTGAACATGGTTGCTCACTCTAAATCCAGACCTACCCTGAAGTTAACAGTTCTGGGAGTTTCAACCTGGAGTTGCCTCCTTGAAAGCTAAAGCTCTTCTTTGACTTCTGCACATCTTAGGTCATGGCCTAGCATATGAAATGCATACTATCGAATGGTTTTAAAGAGTTCATAAATATTATCTCAATTTAATTCTGAAAGCACACCAAGGAAGTAACTATCATTTGTATGCCCATTTTACAGATGAAGAAATTAAGACACAGAGAGGTTAAAGACATCTAAGTATTGAGCTAGTGTTAGGGACTTTGAAGTCTGGCTCTGGACTCCAGGTTCTTTACTGCTAAGCTACCCTCTAACCATTCTACCAATAATACTACCACAGTATTATTAATACTATGAACATAGATTTACAATCCAAGACTTTCAGAAGGGTGTAAGAAAGCTTCTAGCAAAATCATACAGATAAAGGAATGAATTTATGAGGTCAAAGGACTTCAAGGTGACAAAACTAAGATTGAAATTATAGGCTATTGCCTTTTAGTCCAAAGCTCTTCCTACAATATTCTCCATGAGAATTGTGAATTTCTTTAAAAAAAAATTGTGAATATCTATTTATTGATTGACTTATGATTCTGTACCATAAAACTGTGAATGAACTTCAAAGCCCCACATCTCTAGACTCATCTTCTCTTTGCAAGACTAGATGCACAGAGCTGTGTTTTGCTACCTTGATAAGCATACGCAGGTCACCTGAAGATCATGTTACAATGCAGACTCTGATTCAGGTGAGGGGTCAGGCCTGAGGTGCTACATTTCTACAGTGCTCCTAGGAGATGCCAACACTTCCAGCCTATGAGTCCAAAGTTAGGAGCAAGGACATGGCTGTTCTAGTTCTTTGGGTTCCATTTTCCATTTCTAGGCATTGGGAGACTTGCCTCAAGAATCACAAAGACCCCTTCCAGCTCTAGTAAGGCTATGATGACTATACTTGTTTCTCTCTGGCCTGTTCCTCCTAATTTCTTTACCATCTTGGCTCATTTTCCAACTTGTTAAGTGTGATTGCAAGTATTGTGGTTAAGAAAGGTCCTCCAAACAGACCAGTCTCCCAATCCTGGCTTTGCAACTTTGTATCTCCTCCCTAAGGCTCAGTCTCCTCATCTGTAAAATGCAAACAATCCCTGTACCACACAAGGTGGTTGAAAGGATGGCTCAGTGCAGACAATCGATAGACATTAGTTTCTATACCTTCTCTACCACCACCACCACTCTTAAAAATAAGTTACAGGTTCAATCACATCACCTGCCTTCTCAAAAACTGTCTAGAGGTTATTAGTGTTTTCATGAAGCCAATCATATCAATTATCATTATCTGGGGGTATGCAGAGTCCTCTCTCACTACTATACTTAAAAATAAGATGCTGCTCAATTTTCAAGTCAATAATAGGGGATCAGAATATTAAAAGCCTCCTTAAAAGAGAGAGTAGCCCAAGCCAAGATAATTAAGGTCAGAAGACCTAAAGGAAGAATGTGGGAATCAGAGAGGAGATTGGTGTACCAGGGAAACTTAGACAAAGCACCATGTAAGAGCCAGGTACTGATTTGTCTGGTTCTCCTGAAAAATGCATCCTGACTGAGGAGAAAAAGGGTTACTAGGTGAATTCACCCGAAGCCTTTAACCGTTCATCCGACTCCAACCATTACTTGCTTGACCAGCTATGCTGAACTGGATATGCCGGTTCCAGTGACAGTTTTGTGGACATTGCAAATCAATGCTCTGCTCTTCCATTTTTTATATTATGGGTCTCCTGAGCTTGGCTAATTCAAGTGGTTCTGTTATGTTGGTGGTAACTAAACCAGATGGTCAGGGAATACACTCACATAGCAAATGCAATTTCATCCAGTGATGTGTCCTACAGAACGGACTAAGTGGAATGTGTGATCTGCAATGACCTGGGAGAAAATGACCAAGTAAGAAGGCGAGCCACTTTCCATAGCACAGGCATGGAGGGCTTCTTTGAAGAGGTGACTTTTGTGCTAAGACCAGAGGTGTGAGAGGTGCTGAAGAAAGAGGTTTCTGTACTGATCAGGTCATACAGAAGTGCAATAGCAACTAAGCATCATGTGTTCTGAGAATAGAAAGGGAAAGCTTGGGAAGGAGGGCAATATACTGGATAAGTGGTTAGAAGAGGCAGGAACCATACCAAGTGGGTCCTTGTGGTCTTTTAAGTTCTAGACTTCCCACACAGAATAGTGGGCACAATGGGAAGCTATTAGAAAGTTTTAATTGGATAAAAACAAAGTCCTTTACATTAAAAAAAAAAAATCACCCTCACTCTTGTGGAGAAGAAAGGGTCAGAGGAAGGACAAAAGTGGAGAACCCAGTGCAGAGGCTGTCATGGTGGCCAAGAAGGATGGGGTTTGGATGCAGGTGGCAGCAGTGGAAACTAGAAGAGCAGTCAGATTCCAGATACATTTTAAAGGGAGGACTTGATCAGAGGCCATTTCTTCTTCTCTAAAGGGTTTTCTGCACCCCCATTTTCCTTCCTTCTTCCCTGTTTCCTCCTCACCACACATTGCTCATTCATCTGCACATCCAAGCTCACTGTTCTCACTCTCACCCTTCTCTACCAAATGATGTTCCCCATGATACAATAAGGTGACAGTTTTCTCTAATGTTTATAGGTCACTGTTAGTTCGGCAGCATTTCAAAGAATTTAGGTGGATTAATCATTTAATCCTCACAATAATCCAAGATGATAAGCACTATTAGCATTTCTGCTTCATAGAGGGATATGAGGCTCAGTAAACAATGTGCACAGGTTTAGAATGTTCGTGAACATTTGTAGAATTAAACTGAATATGGCCCATGAGTCCTTTCTACAGATTCTCTAAGATTGCTTCACATACAAATGGTATCTACATATTTGAGTGTTGACAGTTCTCCATTGGCTCAGCTATGTCTAGGGAAAAAATACTATTATTAGACATTACATAGCTTTCTAATAAGATTTGTTTTATAGTTGCTCAAACCAGAATAGTTCAAGTAGTTTTAGCTAACCATATCCTGTTAGTTATACTCTTCCATCCCAATGCGTAGTGTAATGACTACAGGAGAAACCAAAACCCAAAACCCCAAATCTTTCACCTTTCAGGACATGTGGCCCTGGGAATTATCTGGAGGCTGTGGAAGACTAACTTTAGATTGCTACAGGGACAACAGAATAGGCCAGATGTAATGACCTGAATCATGAAAATAAGAAACAAAATCCTGAGATGCTTCTTGTACCTTGTCCACTTTGATACCTTTGCAACAGCTGACTTGCATTTTTCTGTTGCTTCTTTTTGTTAGGCCAATTACCCACTGAAAACTAAAACTTCCCCTCAAATACATAGCCAGTCATGTACTTTTAAGTTGTAATTTCATGGCCATTGCCGTGCATTTTAATAGAAATTATGACATAAATAAAAATGCCTTATGACATTGCAGAGATTAAAAACTGCAATCTGGTTGTTTCATCTGCAGGGTAATTGCTTCATTGAAGTAGGCTGAAAGCAATGTCAGCAGGGCTGCTGGAAATGTCTACTAATGGACTGTCATGTCACCTTGTGTGTGGGGGGGAAGGTGCGTCCAAATGACTTTGGAAAGCATCACTATTAGGACTAATTCTCTATTCAGTAGACAATTCATGAGTGGCTTTGCACATTTTTAAAGAAATGACTCTTTGAGATAACTGTGTCACCACCAGCGATCAGAACCCTACACTATTTAGACTTAAAATACAAGGAACTTTTAGACTAAGGCAGTTAGCCAAGAATTCTTTCAAGTGCCTTACATTGAATAAGACAGGTGCTCAATGGTACTTGCTGAATGACCACCCCTTTTTCCAAAAAGTTAAAACATGAGCATCAAGCATAAGACAGCAATAGCTGAGTCTGTTTTATTTAAGTAAAACCAAGTCAACCAAGAGTCAGAGCGAAAGGACTGGGAAACTGTTTGGCGTGAATACCAGGTATAAATGCAATAGCTGTATTCCAAACTTAACTCCTTGCTGATATTACTTGTTTTAGTTTTCCCTGTTTAAGGGAGTCGTTCTCCAAGTGGATTTTCCGCATTGGCTGGTTTCACCTTAAATCCACTACTAACAGCTAGAGGGCCCCTGATATTACCAACCATCAGACTAAATGGCCAGCCCTGAGTTCTAACTCGCTAGGTGACTATAATACATTGCCCCCTTTCCTTAAAACCTTGATGCCTCCACCCGTGGCTTGCATTTGATGGCCTTGCTTTGTATTTTCCAAAATAGAAGCCATGAGAAAGAAGTTTCCACCAGCTTCCAACCCCACATTTACCTGCCTACCTTCCTCTGTGCTCATGCACTCTGCTTTCCTCCTAATAACAGACGTGAGCTGTCCTCCCTCAGTGTAATCAACTGCTCCACTGGGCTCTCCAGCTCACCTATTCTACAGCAAGCTCCGCCCCCCCACCCTGCATCATCAATTTCTCCCTGCCCACTAGACCATCCCCATCGACACACATATATACTATTACGTCTCCCAGAATTACATTTCATTTACTGACCCCACTTCCCTCAGCAGCAAAAATGCCATTCCCCTATTTCTCTGTAGTTTGGGAAGTCTAGATCATTTCTAACCAAGATATGATAGTGTGCTACTAACTTACGTATTTTTGCCTCTTACTTAGAAGCGGCATCTTTGAACTGTGTAAATGAACATTCTCATTTTTGCCACTTGGAGAAGTGGTACGAGGGGTGTGTGGAGAGGTAGAGAGTTAAATGTGATTCTGAGCTCTGTGAGTCTGCTGAAATGCTGGCGTATGACAGCAGTCCCCAATTATCCACTCCTCCAGCTTTCTCGGTGAAATATAATAACCTAAGCTATTTACTTAGGTTAAAAGTTATCATTAGTGTAAGTGCATGAGACTGATTATACTTGGGACCAATAGTTTCAGGGAAATCAAAGAACGTATATGGTTAGAGGGTGTCAAAAAAATGTATACACATTTTAAGCAAGGAAAAAACTTCTAAAATATAATACTCAATATATAATGACAACGAAAGATGAATACAAGTCACATTTGACTCATGCAATTACAAGAGGTATTCAAAGTGGTTACCATCAACTTAATTTTAATACAGTTTTATTTTTCCTTTCTTAAAATGTGTATACTTTTTTTTTTTTGGCACCCTCTGTAATATTCTTCTGTGTTTTTCATGGAAAAGTAATTTGACCTCAGGCAGTGGGCAATCAGATTATTTTTGTCTCCTTTATACTCAACTTTACATTCTTTACATACTTCACATTTTTACATTCTTTAAACTTATTGAGGACTCTAAGGAGGTTTCCTTTGTAGGTTGTAACTATCAATATTTGCTATGTTGGAAATTTAAAATGAGCTATTTTCACAATGCTTATATTAATATAATGATTCATGTGAAGAGAGCAATAATGTAAACATTGCATATTAATAATGTCTTGGTAACAGTATAAAGTTAGTTCTCACCTTGCAGACCCTCTAAGATCCGTTCTAAAATAAAGTGTCACTTTGTTCCGGAATATGAAAGAGAATAATGACAGATGCCACTTGGAGAGTGAAATTTATTTGTTTTGGTTTATAATACCTAAATCTAAAAAGTTATAAAAAGTGTTAAAATATTAGTAAAGCTTCTTCCATTTTGATGGGCCTATTTTCTTTATTTATGGGTAAATGCCTTCAGCTGCAATATGAAGAATTATTCTTTTTTTCTGTGTAATCTGTCTTGATAACAAAGATTTCATTTTACAAGAAAACCTTCTATGTTTTTGTGTTTTTACTATGCCCTGGATTATTAAGAAAACAAGTGAAGTTTCCTCACTTATAATAAAGCTAAATTTCTTTACAGTTGTATAACCTTGTATGCTTATTCTTGCGTTTCATTGTCACATCTTAATCAAGATTGTAAATCATCTCTGGTAATTAAAAAAAAAAAGCTCTCCTCAAATGAGATTCTTAGTGTAGGAAAATATTAAAATTTTCAGGATATCTTTTATACCTAAAACTATCCTTGAGATTTCATAGAGGGCACATGATAACACAAAGATTTATTTTTTCACCTTATAAAAAGAGAGGAAGTAGAAATAATTAGGTTCGCTTGTTATGTTACTGCTTAGGGGTTGCATGGGAAAAGTCAAATTAGAAGAGTTGTTGAGCCTTCCCAAAATTACATGTGCATAGGGTAAATGTTATTAATATAAATATTCAGAGATTATATGAGCTGTGTCAGCATCCTCCCTGCCCCAATGTTTCTATTTCTCAGAGTCCTGGTGATGCTTTCTCTGACGATAGTAGCCAATAACAGTAATAGTAGACATGTTGGCCAATGTGGCCCACTGCCTGTTTCTATAGAGTTTTATTGAAACATAGCCCATTTGTTTACATATTACCTATGGTTGTGTTTGCACAATAGCAGAGTTTAGGCTGTTGTGTGACAGAGACCATGCAGCCAATCAGCCTAAAGATTTATTAATTGACCTACAGAAAAAGTTTGCCCATTCCTGGTACAGTGTTAGCATCCATAATTTCAGTTATTATTTAAACTGCTTACTTGGGCACAACCTCACAACACATCTTCTATTTAAATCTAGCAATTCTTAGGATAATGGATTTAAATTAGGGGCACACATCAGCCTTACCTATGGCATTTTATAAAAATGCAGCTATCTGGGACCAACGCCAGACTTACTTCATTTCATGACTTGACCTTCTTGCCATATTCTTGCTATGGCATTGGTATCCAATGTTTCAGTATTATTGTATGTTATCTATCAATATGGTTCCTGCGTAAATTATTTTCATTTCATTTTTATAAATGATACGTAGCATGCCCTCACTTCTTTGAAAGTAGCCTTAAGCATTTTTCTCAGACACATTTGTCTAAAACATTTTTTGAATTTGCTTTGTTATCTTGTTTTGCATGCTACAGAAACAACTAAATTTCCTTGTGAGTTGCATTGTTCTTGATCTGAATTCCATTCAGTCCTTTCACATTTGAAAATGGCCAGTAATACATTAATGGCAGCCATAGTAATTCTCTTTGTTTTCCTCAGACTCTTCCCTGAAGGCTTTGCAATCAGCTATTGACCCTCCGAGCCCAGAGGAAAAGAACTGTATTAGGTTTGGATGGTATCATTTGGACAACTTCCAGACCATACCAGGATTTCCAAAACTCTTTTAAATCAAAAAGCAGGCGGCTTCATGAGATTGCTACTCATGATTCCAAATGGAACAAGAATTAATTATCTAGCACTGAATGAACCAATGTGGGGAATTTTATTGTTATTTGTTTGCAATGTTGCTGATGTTGGCCTAATGTCCTATTGTTTGAATAGATAAGGAGTCCCTTTTCTTTCTTCTTAAGCTATCTGTAACTCAACAATTTAAGAAGCTCTGCTTTTGTAAACTGAAATAAAACATTTGGAATGATCCCTGCTTTTCACTGGCTCTCCTAACCCCAATTCAAAAACTCATATTGAATTTCCTTATTTCACATGATTCTATAGTTGTTGGCATAGACTCAATAAGAGCCTGCACCCCCTTCCTTTTTTTTTACCAAAATATAATAGGAAATATTGGTTATGTAACTAAAGCCTTGCCTAGGATATCATACTTGAGGATGATGTTCATTTAATCAGGCATGGCAAGCCATATTTAAAGAAGTTTGATTTTTTACAGAACATTCCTCCAAAAAACTGGTCTGGTACCTGGCTTAACGGGGTCTCAGCATTGCAGGTGGTAAGGAATGTCACTTTCTGGCAGAGCAAAAATATTTGAATAATTTGGAAAACTTGTGGAGAGAAACTACCCCTATTTATAGATACGGCAGGAGAAATCTGATAGTTTTTGGACTTAGCCTTCTAGCCTCAGAATAGTAAATAACAGAGCCTTTAAAAGTACAATCTGGGATTCCTTATGAAAATTTCTAGCAAAGGAAACTGAAGCTGTCCTAGGTAGTAAATTAACACTTGTTGTACCTAAGTAAACAACCAGGCCAACCCCACAGAGTGAGACCAGTCTTATTTTATAATCAAGAATAATCTTTTCTTTTTGAGATTATTGCTGGTCAAAGGGAAGAAAGACTGTAAAAAAATTGAGACTATATAAAATGATTACTGGTGCCTCCAGTAGAAAACTATGTACTTTTTAGAGCAAAGATTTCTAGATGATCTGGTCTCATCTTTCAACACCTTCAAAATGTTTTCCACTCAGTAACTTAACTCATTGTAATTCAAAAAAACTCTTGTCTATAGTCAAACAGAGAAAGTGGGTCCCCTATGTCCAGAAGTCTAATTGCCCACCCCATGGCAAAAGTCAATTTTGTGTCTATTTGCATCGTCATTTCAACTTTTCTTTATTCCATATAAATTTGTGTTTGATTAATTCTTTGAATTGTAATAACATCTGCATGGTGTCCTCATTAACAGTGTTATGAGTTATATAATAAATGTGTGCATTAACTTTTTAAAATTACTTGCAGAGTAATATATAGTGGTGAGGGGAAAACAAAAACCCTGTCATCCATAAACTCTAATGGAGGGAGATGAACAATTAATAAAATAAGTGGATATGTCATATAGTGCATTTGAAGGTGACAGTGCTATGAGAAATACAAGACGCCATCTCTAGGAAATGTTCTTCCAGAAATTAACCTCACACGAATTTTCTCTAGAAGGGCAACTCTTGGAATTCTAGTGCTATTTCCGTCATGAGTCTTGACCTCTGAGACATATATCATAAAACAGTAGAAATTTTTGGGCTGGGATTACCTAGAAAAACAAACAAGCAAAAACAACCATTTCCAATGTGACATACCGTGGTCAAACAGTGATAACCTTCCATTCCCTAGGTTACAAAAGGCAACCTCAGATATGTAGATTAGAGTTTTGATTTGACAGATTTTTTTTTTCATTAAATGAGAGAAGGTTTGCCCTTGACCGTGTGTATGTCCACATCTTTGGGAAAATTATCTCTGTTCTCATGTGCCAATTGAAAATAGACAAGTTGATTTAAAAGTACATATCTGGGCATTAGTGCCATATTCAATGGTATTCTAACTAGACATTTCTTTCTGAAGTACAGTCTACATCACAGATTTGTAGAAAACCAGATGGTTACAATTTTATGTCTGATTTCCCAATGCAACGAGTTCATAGTTCATAGGATGAACTCTTTTGACAATGAACTCTATTGTCACCCTTTTGACAATAGGTGTTTTGCTTATCAGGGTAATGTACAATTTTAAAAGCTTAACTTACCATGTTTCCCCAAAAATAAGACTTAACTGGAAAATCAGCCCTAGCATGATTTTTCAGGATACTTGTAATATAAGCCCAACCCCAAACATAAGCTCCAATTAAGATTGTCAGCCAGACATGACTGTTTGAATAAATGTAGAGTTTTGTATATGAATAAATGAATAAATGTTGGAGCAAAAATTAATAAAAGTCCTGGTCTTATTTTCGGGGAGACATGGTACTAACTCAAACCCAAATGCCAGCAAGCCTCTGGAAAGAGTGGAGGTGCCTAGAGGGTAGCGATGGCAGAATACCCTGATTTTCTACCAGGAACATCAAAGCACAAAACTTGCAAGCTTCAAAGATTTCCACATTGACTATCAGCCTACCTTAGAGAGTTCTAACTTGCGAAAAAGTAATTTCTTCTGAAATAAAGTTCTTTAGTATGAAACAGTAGCAGGCAAATTAACTACAATTGCATCTTCATAAAGATTTCTATTCCAAGAGATAAAACCTCAGGAAATCAATGGAAGGCTAATTATACATGAGTCGCTCCTGATGCTGAAAGCGGGGACACAGGGGACAGTGCTGGAGAGACATGAATTGTTACCTCTGTGAGATAGCATCTCTCCTTCAGATGATAGGCATATGAATCTGTAAGTAATTACAGGGAGAAACATTCTGACTTTCAGTTCTTTCTTTTTCATCTCTTCTGTAGATGATAATCAGAGAGATGGATACTGAATGAGTATGAAGTATAAAATATGACAAAACAGAAAAGAACAGTGTTAAATTTTGGTGTCCGTTTTGTATCATTTCTTTCACAGTATATAAAGCCTCATTCACACTGTGCCACCTGATTCAAGGGCGGAGGAAAGGAGGTGGTTATTCAGGAGCGTGGAATGCTTCTACTTCCCCTGCATGTTATTGTGTGAAATTCCACTCTCAAGGCATCAAAAGCAGGACTGCTTATAAACATTATCCCCTAACAGATGTGCTCTCCCCTCATCTTCTTCTTCAAAGATAAGTGTTGAACAAACAGAGTGATCTTTTCCTGCTAACATGGGTCCTCTGATTAGCATCTCTGAAGAGGTGTGTGTTGTTGACCCTGCTGGTTGGTTGCCTACCTAACATGTTATTCCTACTACCAGCATGGCTTATAGTTGCTTCACTTTGTAAAATGCCCCACCTTAGCTGCTGAGATGCATACTGATCAGTCTCACCCAAACAACATGGAGTGTTACCCTGGCAGCCACTATTGGTTCAGGGATGACATTCATTCTAATTTGGCTCAATGAACCTGAAACTGTGATTGGGGACAAGGGTTTCTCTCTTCCCTACTAGACAGAAACAAAGAAACACATGGCCCCAATTGCTACTGGTGGCATTTTGGTGGCGTCACTGCAGACAGCAAAATAGAGCCGCGGGAAGCCTGAAGCCTGGCCAGCTGTGACTACGTGAGCACACGTTTCCTTGGATTTGAAGCCACCTTGTGTCAGGTTTCCATTCTTTTCAACCCAACATATTTTAATTAAATACAACTTTTAATGTACTTCTTTTTCCAAGAACTGAACTTCAGCAGGTTATGTCAAGTAACTAGATCCCTAAATGAAGAGTGTTATCGTCTCCAACCTTCTATTTTTGCATTTATTCACTCAAGTATTTATTTAGTACCTGCAGTCTGTCAAAAGCTTTGATACACAAAGACAGATACAGCCCCTGCTCTCCCTGACTTATAGTCTAATAGAGATGTTCTTGAGCTTTTGGGTACAAAAGGCCTCTGGCAGTCTGGGGAAACCTGTGACACTCTTCTCATAATATTGTCTTTACTACATAGGATAAGACACATAGCCTTTCAAAAGAAGCCAGATGTTAAAATACAGTTATCAAAATGCTTTTAAAAATTGTGACATTGTGTATGTATGTATATATGTGTGTGTGTATACACACACACACACACACACACACACACACACACAAACGGGGGTATTACCTTGGCAGCCATTATTGGTCCAGGAATGACATTAATTCTAATTTAGCTCAATGAAACTGAAGAGAAGAATGTATTTCCTAAGATTGGGGATGATATGAGAAAATTGTAAGACACACACACACACACACACACACACACACACACACATACTGGGGGTGCCAAAAAAATGTATACAAGTGGACACTTTGGTCAGTGTTGCTCAAGCAGTAGTTTGCCATAATCAGAAGTGTCTGGACGCTAATGGTAACCACTTTGAGCACCTCTAGTAATTGCAGAAGTCAAATGTGACTTGTATTCATCTTTTGTTATTGCCATATATTTAGTACTAAAATTTTAATACAGTTTTCCTTTCTTAAAATGTGTATACATTTTCTTGGCATGCTCTGTATACACACACACACACACACACACACACAACATAACTGTACTAAGGAAATAGCTTATGAATTGGCTGAAATAGCACATGAAATAGCAATGAAACAGCTATAGAAAGTAAACTTTAGATGTAGCTTTTGAAATGAATGGGTCTATTCATCACTTCACTTAAACAAGAATTTCCCAGTCACACTGTAATCTATAGTCAACAGCTTTGATTATAATGAAGGTTATAATCAACAACCTTGATTGAGATGATATGGGCAAATAGGAAGACATTTCCCCAGTTAGCTTAAGAATCGAGTGTTTATGATGATGTTCAATCCATTTCACAGATGGGGAAACTGATGCCAGAGAGAAAGAATGATTGCTCGGGGCCACACAGGTAGACGGTGGTAGGGCTAACCTTGAGTCTGGCCCTTTAACTGTAATCACTGTACACTGTTGCTTTGGAACATCCAGACCAACAGAACAGGCATAACTAGGTCATTTGTGATGCTTACCGAGAGCTTTTATTGACAACTAAGAGCTCTAAGGAGAAATTCAAACAGAATTATCAAAATCTAAACTTGTCCTACTGCCAGCCCTATCTCCCCACCTCAACCCCTGGGATTGAGAATGAGAATTTTATTTGGTGTATCTCTCATCTATTCTCCATTACTCTGTGATAAAGAAAATCCATTTCCCACTAAATTAAAATTGCTTTTTCATCCTAACAAACACTGTACCCCTGGTACATACCAGAACAAAAATAAATTGATTTTTAAGTATCCGCTGGAAAAAAAAATAAAAAACAATAAGAAGCATAAAAATCATGGTGCCATTGTGTGCCTTTTGAACAATTTAGCTATGAAAATGGATTCCTTTCCTGGAGACAGTAATTGTATCTCTATGATGGCAGCATTTTTGGACAGTTCAGTAGTTTCAGCACAAACTTCGGTCTTCCAGATATTTTGCATGAATGATGCTAAATGACCTGTTTGCTTGAATTTTTGATAAGGTGATAGGGCAGTTACTGGAATATATTACGCTATCACTCGGAAAAGACAGAAATGTGCAGAGTCTTAACAACCCTTTTCTCTTCACTGGAAATCTTCCCACCATGGAGCTTAGGGTCTGCCAGCACCTAACTGCATGCTCCTGAAACAGCAGCAGGGGAGTGACAACCTTCTCTAGGGCTACATGTGGTCAAATTGCCACTAAGGCACCTGGACTTGGGGCGACCCAGGGGGTCCAGTATCAGTTACTCTCATCTATCTCTGACAATCCCTTCTCCATCATGAGCCAGGCACATACCAGACATTCAGTCACATAAAGACCACTTCTTTATGCAATGCTGTGCTAGTCCGGTGGGCCTGCATCTTTCTTTTGTTACTGAGGCAAGTTTAGAGGTCTCTGGTCAATCTCCAGATATAAGAGTAGAAACAGGCTCTCACTGCTAACACTCACACACCAGGAGTTAATGCAAAAATTGAGTACTAATGTTTTGAGGAACAAGGTTTCTCACCCAAGATACAGGAACTAAAGTTTAGACAGATGTTCATGATATGTCAAGTGATGCATTGAGAATGTACAATAACCACTATGAAGTCAATGCATTTTAGTTTCCTGTTTACAAAAAGGAACAAAAGAGTAATTAAAATTTCAAGCATCTCATTTTGTGACAAACATGAATTTGATAATCAAAAAATTCAAGAGGGATGTCTAAAAATAATGAAAAGCCCATACATAAAGGTATTGAGGTGCTCTCAGTGTATTATGGGAAACATAACTTTCATGTATCCCATTAAATGAAATCCATGCTGCCACTGATGATGGGCCCCTAGGCAGGTCACTTCAGGTCTGAGTCTCTGTTCTCATTGTAGAGCAAAAGGGCTGGACTAGGTTATATCTACAGTTCCTTCCAGTGCACAGGGATTCTCTACTAAGAGGCATATATGAAGATTTAAGGGAAAAAAATTAAGTCCCTACACCCTTGCCCTTAGCTGTCATTAACTCTAGATATCTTCATTATATCCAAGCTTGTAGTCCTTCTGGAAAGACAAATTCATGCTTCAAGTCACCACTGCTCCATTTTTAATCAACTAAAGTCAATTATTGATTATTTCACTACTGACACAAATGCTTATTTTTTTTCATCAAGTAGAAACCCTTCTGCCCTGCCAAGAAGTATCTGTCTCGAGCCTACTTTGAAATGTGCCTCATTAAATGCAGAATTGCCAATAGGATTTTCAGAAGCTCGAGCAAAGGTCACAACCTTCAAAATCAATTTTACAATTGTTCTGAGGATTAAAATGTCCTAGTCGATTTAATGCCATATGAAAGACATCAAGACCCTTGTAATCAAAGCTCGTGAGCAAGAGACCGCTTTTATGATAACTGATAAAATTGTGTTAAATCAAGTTTCTTTCCTTTATTGGAGGGGTTGGGGGCATTGTATCTTTCCTGAGGAGAATGCTGGATCAGTGGGTGAGGTACATAAGCTGAATGTGCCTGTGTAATCACAGGACAGTTGTTGGGGACAGCATATGCTGAGGCAAAGCTAGTGCTCCTCAAATACCCATGGACCCTCCACACTGCCCAGAAACCCTATCTCCTCCCCTGCTGCTGCCATCTTGGCAGCCACTTGTTCCAGGGAGCAGAACTAGGAGATTGAGAAGGGCTGCCCTGCCTTCGTTACACTACCTACTTTGTTACCTCCCACTGGCTAAGGGGCTTTCCTTTTACTGTGTCATACCGTAGCCTGTACTGACTAATACGAGTCTTTACATCAACACCTGCCCAGGCATCGTGTGGTCACCGCTTTTCCCCACTGCGTTCCCCAGCTCCATGTTCCTTATCTGCAATCCTGAGACCCAGAGAAGGTTCTGATCTGCATGCAAATGTCACTGCTTCATAAGGCTCAGACACCTGTGGAGGGGAATTTGTCCTGGGCCTTCCTGGGAAAGAAGCTGTCTCCCTCACTCCTATGCTGTTCAGGGGAATAGGAAGTGGAGAGTGAAGGGAGAGCCTGGCTGTCTCAAATATAATAAAGGGTCTATTGTTCATCACAGAACTTCCGCTTTTCCTTATCGGTGATCTATCCTGGTCAACTGGAAACTATGTGTTTCCTCTCCTAGCTTTCCTCCATTCCTAGTATCTGCCAGCACTATAGGACCTATTAATTAAAACCTGCAATTCTAATGTCTAAGTTCATCCATAGTTCTAGCGAATAACATACTTTAAAATCTCATCCTCATGGAAACAGGCAAAAACATTGAGCCACCACAAAGGCAAAGAGATCCTCGATGCATTCCATTTACTAGATGGAGACATGATACCCTCCATATACACGAAGGTTCCAGGAATTGATGTAATACAAAAAGTATATCCAATTCCAGTCAAGCAAGATAACTTAACAATCGTCCAGTGGACTTCAGGCGTCAGCAAAGAATCCATGGGCGAAATCTGCCCCACACACATAGCCTGCTTTTGTATGGCCTGCAATTTTTAAAATATTTTTTTTTAAAAAGGGCTGGCCATGTGGCTCAGTTGGTTAAGTGTTTGCTTAAGAGCATAAGCTCTGAGCAACAGGATAGCTGGTTTGATTCCCACATGGGCCAGTGACTCTGCCCAAGCTGAGCTGTTGTTGAGCTGCCAACAGGTGACAGGATGGTTCAGCTGAGGAGAGCACGTGCTCCTAATGACAAGGTTGCCTGTTTGATGGTGTGCTATGCCCACCTGCAGCTGGGGGAACTGAACTTGGCACCCTGGATGGCTCAGTAGATAGAGCGTGTGCTTTTAACAGTAAGGTTGCCGGTTCGACTCCTCCATGGAAATAATAAAATAAATAAAATAAAATATTTTTTTAAAAAAGCAAACAAGAAGCATGGATAGCTAATAATGATCCCCTCACTCTTCTACTTTTTAAAGTTTCCTCTCTCTGCAAGATCATTGTCTTTATCACACAAACATTGAAAGACACCCTCCCTTGAGCCTGTAACTTCCCCCTCCTACTACTTGGGTCATTATAGCTACACTTGGGTTTTTCACAGAATGGATACAGTAAAACCCCTTGAATTTCCTCTCCTCTCAGTCTCTCTCTCCAAGGTCTCCAGCATGCCCCTATTTGCCCCATCTGATGGTCAAGTCTTGGTTTCCATCTTATCAAACTTCTAAGCAGCAGCTGACCTTTCCCTCCTCCCCCCAACCTTTTTCTCCCTTGGTCTCTGGGAGATGATTCTCTCCTGCTTCTCCCCCTCTCTATCTGGATGTTCTTGGGAAGCTTCTTTGCCTCTTCCTCCTTTTGCGCCTACTCCTTCTCTTCCCTAGTTCTCAATATTGGAACATCCTCAGGATTACTCTTCTGACTTTTCTCTGTATAGTCATGCCTAAGTGATCTCATTGTGTCTCAAGGTTTAATGTAATATTGGCAATCTGATAACTCCTAGCATTTCTCCTGAATTCCAGGTTGTATATCCAACCCCTTGCTGACACTTTCATCATCTTTCATAGGCATCTCAAAGTAAACATTTCCGAAAGAGCCGCTTCCCGCATCAAACCTACCCCTCCCCTAGAGCCTTCCGTTTTAGTAAATGACATTGCCATTCATTCAGGTCTTCACACCAACAACCATGGAATCATCTGGATTACTCTCTTTTGCTCATGGCCTAAAGTCAATCAGTAAATTCCACGTAGTCCATCTTCTCATCCTCACAGACAAACCACTTTTTGACACCTCTACCAGTATTCGCCTAACCCAGGATACCATCATCTCTTGCCTGGATTAGAGGAATTGAGCCCTAACTCATCTTCCTGCTTCCACTTTTACCCCTAGAGTCTATTCTCCACACAACAGACGGGTGGTCTTCAGAAGATATGTCAGATTATATCATTCCCTTACTCTGAACCTTCCAATGACTTCCCATAAAATGTAGGATAAAGTTGAAATTCCTCATCATGTCCATACTGTTAAATAATATTGTTCCTGTCCCCACTTGAATCCATTCCTGCCTTCTCCGCTTGGAACACATGAGCCTCCTTACTCTTCCTCTCACCAGTCATGCCCCTGCCTCAGCTCCTGGTTTTGCATTTGCTTGTCCCTCTGTCTGGGGCATTCCTCCCTACCCACTTCCAGGAGGTATACCCATAGTTCCTTCCCATGCTCCGCTGCTTAAAGGACACACCCTACAGAGGTCTTCCCCGACCACCCTCTCTCTCTCCATCTTATCATATGACAGCATTTAAGCAATCAATAATACATTACATGCTCACTTGCTGATTTATTTAGTATCTGTCTCTTACACTAGAATGAAAGTACCATGAGAACAGCAAATTTGATTCCTTAACTCTTTTATCCCATAAAAGAGATGCTCTACAATTATTTGATTAAAAAAAATAAGAAGAAGAAAGAAAAGGACAACAGAAGGAAGTGGAAGAGAAAGGCTAAAGAGAAGTATCTAGTACCACAGTGTGAATGAGTTTAAAAGACTATGTTAGGTCTCTGGATCCTTCCCATCATCAATTCCATTGAAATACATCTCCTCACGGAAGCCTTCCACGCTTACCAAATCTGAAGTAGCACTGCTCTTTCTAGAACACTGCCTATTGCAATTCACCAGTTTTCGTTTTTCAGAACATATATACTAATCTGAAATTTCCTGTTAATAGTTTTCTCTCACTAGAATGTAATTTTCATGAAAACCCTAACCTTGTCAAATTTGTCCACTGTCCCCAAGACTTAGACAGTGGCCACACCCAAAGATGATATTCCTAAATACATATTAATGAATGAGCGCATGAATGAATCAATCGATCACTGACTAAAGAAATTATTTCTTTGTAGTAGAATGCACCAGAGTACATAAGATGAGAATATGTGGACCACATCAGAAATACACACACACACACACACACACACACACACACACACACACGTGCACACACACACACAGAGAAGGGGAGAGGATGAGAGGTCAGGAAATAGAAGGTGACTTTACCTCCTTCCACTCTGATGTTGAGTTGACACTTTTAACCCTATGGCAAGTCAGGACCTCACCATCTGTAGGTTGCTCCTGGACCATATCTCATCTTGCTCATAGTGTGAGGTCTCTGAGCATCGAGGAGAGCCCACAGATGTTTCAGCAGAGGCCCAGATGGTGCGCAGCAATGCGTCTGGAATCTCAAATCAGCCCCAGCTACAGCTCACCTCTGCTACCTGCTTTGATCTAAAAGGCTTCTGATAAGTTTCCAGCATGAATACTGCCAGAGGACTGTCCAGGAGACAGGCTTAGAAGTTTTTTTAATTTTTTTTTCTTCTTTTTGGAAACACACCATGCTGTTAGTCTAGCCACTTCTGCTTTTACATAAAGATGTTAATAAATAAATGAAGTCATTCAAAAGCCAAGACAAGGTTAATCACTATGACCTAGGCTTTATTCAGTTAACTGAATAGATAACTTGGTCATCTCTAGTCCCAGTGCCTGCCAAAGGGGCAGCCTCCAGTGTACAGTCGTGCAGGTTATGCACTGTACAACTTAATGGAGTGGCATTCTCATCACAGTCCATGTGAGTAGCAGCCCCTAGCATTGTGCAGGATATAACCCCACGGCCCTACTTTGTGGTCCTGATTCATGGCATGTGGCACATCAAGGTACTTGGTAAAATGTGCTGAATGAATTAGGGAGAAGGAAAGCCTGGAGGGCTCATTTGCTTTCTGGGAACTATCTTAGATGGCATTTGGGCAGGTGGGTGGGGCCTGAAATGGCCACAATTTTTCAGGAGAAAGAAGGAAAGAATCAATTAGTTAGGCAGGGTCAGTAGCCTAGGGACATTTCCTATAGGATTTGCAGAGTTCAGGGAAGTTGTAGTACCTTGCCTAACTAATTGATTTGAAAAAACGATTCCCCAAATGTAGGAAATAGTGATGCTTATGTTGTGAGTAAATCATTTGTACTTCAGTTTTTCCACTCTGTGGACTGTGTCAAGCATAGAGTTTCAAAAGCTCTATCAAATGTGCTGGTGCTTATAAAATGAGATCTGGTCTCTCTGAGCCTCCCTTTGCCTTTAAATTTTCCCCTTACACGCATTCCAAGTGGTCTTTCTAAATCATAAATCAGGCTCAGAAGCCTCCTACTGTTCCCCATTTTGCTCAGAATGGATTCTAAATCCCTACATGAACATCCCTAGCCCAATCCATGATTCCATTTCCTGCCTCCATCCTCGAAGCTCTAGCTTGTACTCCCCAAAACAATTACATTCTCCTCTGAGTGCTTCTGCCTGTGCTGTGCCCTCTGTTATGTCATTTCAGGCAGGTTTCAGCTTGAAGAGCATCTCCTCCAAGAAGGCTTCTCTGACCACCCCTATCTATAACAAGGGTCCCTGTTCGGTGTATTCCAGACCCTCCTTTCTTTCCCTCGTTTATTCTTATTTTCTGCTTCTTTATTTGTATACTGTGTCATTGTGCTATCAGAATGTAATTCCCATGAGGGCAGAGATTCATCTTGTTCTCTGTTCTAACCTGAACACTTAGAAACATACCTGGCATGTAGCACCTGTGATTTCAATACATATTTGTGGGATGAATGCATAAATGAATGTTTGAAAACTGAAAAACAGCAAACGGGATAAACAGAAAATCATGGGAAAATAGAGCCATGAATATTGAACCATTCTTTCACTATCTGCTAGTGGCACTTACAAAATATCTAAGGAAAAAAATTACAGGTCAATGTCCTTGATGAACATAGATGCAAACATTCTCAACAAAATATTAGCAAGCAGCATTCAACAATACATTAAAAGGAACATACACCATGACCAAGTAGGATTCATCCCAGGGAATGCAAGGATGGTTCAAAATCTGTAAAACACTTGATGTGATACAATGACAAAATAAAAGATTAAAATCATCTGATCATCTCAATAGATGCAGAAAAAGCATTAGGCACAATTAAACATCCTTTTATGATAAAAATTCTCAGCAAAGTGGATATAGAAGGAACATATCTCAACATAATAAAGGCCATATATGACAAGCCCACAGCTAATATCATATACTGAGTGGTGAAAAGGTTGAGGATGCACATTATCACCACTTCCAGTAATCAGACAAAACAAAGAAATAAAGGCATCCAAATTGGAAAGGAAGAATTAAAACTCTCATAATTTGCAGATTATTTGCAGATACAATATAGAGAAAACCTTAAAGATTTTACACACACACACACACACACACACACACACACACACACACACACTATTAGAATAAATGACTTCAGTAAAGTTGCAGGATACAGAATCAAATATGGAAATCTGTTGTTTCTATATACCAATAAAGAACAAATAGAAGACAAAATTAAAACAATACCATTTACAATTGCATCAAAAACCATAAAATACTTACATTATACACAAAAGTCAACTCAAATTGGAATAAACACTTAAACATAAGACCTGGAACCATAAGCTTCTAGAAGAAAACAGAGGGTAAGCTCCTTGACACTGGTACTGATGATGATTTTTTTTGGATTCGACACCAAATGCAAAGGCAACCTAAACAAAAGTAAACACGTGGGACTACATCAAACTAATAGCTTCTTCTGCACAGCAAATAAAACCATTAACAAACTGAAAAGGCAACTATGTAATAGGGGGAAAAACAAAACCACAACAACAGCAACAACAACAAAACAACTCTTCTTCCTTATAAGGGGTTATTATCCAATACATATAGAATGTATATAATTCATTACAAAAAAACCCCAAACAATCTGATTAAAAAATGGGCAGAGGGCCAGCCGAGTGGCGTGGTGGTGAAGTGCTGGCTTGGGAAGCCAGTGGCCCCGGTTAAGGTCCCACATATGAGGGCCAGTGACACTGCCTTCAAAAAGAAAAAAAAAAAATGGGCAGAGGAACTGAACAGACATTTTTTTCCCAAAGACATACAAATGACCAAGAGGTACATGAAAAGGTATTCAACACCGATAATCATCAGGGAAATATAAATCAAAACCAAAGTAAGATATACCTGTTATATGACTATCATATATGCCTTATACCTGTTATCATGACTATTATCAAAAAGACAAGAAATAACAAGTGTTGGTGACAATTTGGGGGAAAGGGAACACTTGTGCATTGTTGGTGTAATGAAAATTGGTACAGCTACTATGGAAAACAGTGTGGCAATTCCCTAAAAAAGTTAAAAATAGAACTAACATATGATGTAGCAATTTCACTTGTAGAAATATATCCAAAGGAAATAAAATCACCACTCAAAGAGGTATTTGTACCCCCTTATTCACTGCAGCACTTGGAAACAACCTAAGTGTCCATCAGTGAATAAATGGATGAAAAATGTGGTATACATACATATAATGAAATATTATTCAGTTATTAGAAAAAACGTAATCCTGCCACTTGCAACAACATGGATGAGTTGTAAGTGCATTGTGCTAAGTGAAATAAGTCAGATAGAGAAAGACAGATACTATATGATCTCACTTATATGTGGAATCTAAAAAAAAAAAATTTAAAACAAACAAACAAACAAAAACCCTCATAGAAACAGACAACACATTGGTGTTTGCCAGATTGGGTGAAGGGGTCAAAAGCCACAGACTTCTAGTTATAAGTTAAATAATTACTAGGGGTGTAATGTACAGCATGGTAACAATAGTTAATAATGCTTTATTGTATATTTGAAAATTGCTAAGACATTAGATCTTTAAAGTAGTCAACACAAGAAAACATTTGTAACTATTTGAGGTGATAAATGTTAATTAACTAAACAGACTGGCAATCATTTGGCAATACATACATTTATCAAATCATTATGTGTATGCCTTAAACTTAGACAATGTTATATTTCAATTATATCTCAATAAAAATGGGAAAAAATTAAAATGAAAGAAAAAAAGAATCCAGACTCAAAAATAAACAAAGGACTTGGTCATTACAGATCCATTTGTAGTTCATAAGAACATCTATTTTTCCATGCACTCACCATTATGTGCATTTTTGCATTTTTTTCTTCATCTTTACTGTTCTGAAGACTGAAAATGGTGTGTGAGATTGGACATTTGTAGAGATTCATTGGTAATCAATTTCAATAAATCACTTTCACAATCAATTCCTTCACTTCATAGCCTTATTCCGTCTAACAATGCCTGATCATCCTTGAAGATTTGTCTCATCTCTGTAGTCTTGCTAGACATACTCCTCCAGCAAGACTGATCTCTCTCATTCCTTGCTGTCATCCTGTTTTCCTATGGTTTTTTATTGTAGCACTTTTCACAGATACTAGTTTACATGGCTCTCTGTATTTCTAAACTGTTTATTGAGGGAAGGGTCTGTATCTTACTCCAAAACAGATTAACTAATTTATTCATTCATTCATCCAATGAGTCAGTCATTGTTTGGGGCCCTAGGGATCCAGAGAAGAACCAGACAGGCCAATTGCTTGTATTCAAGGTACTGATATTTATGAGGAGATGCCAGCAAAACGCACATGAACAATATAGCTGACATTGATTATGGATGGATAATAATAGGAAGAAACAGAATGTAACTAGGGTGGAGATAACTTTAACTTGGATGGAGTAGAGTTAAAAGTGCTGCTGAAGGGCCGGCCGAGTGGCACGGTGGTTAAGCGCTGGCCTGGGAAGCCAGTGGCCCCGGTTCGGAACCACATGTGAGGGCCCGTGACACTGCCCTCAAAAAAAAAAAAAAGATGCTGCTGATATGCGTCTGTAAGCTGAGACCTGAATTATGAAAAGAAGCAGTATGAGAAGTTCTGCACCCTAGACAGATGAAACATCCCATACCGAGGTCCTGGGAAGGAAATGGTCCCAGAATGGTCAGAGGAAGAAATAATATCAGCAAGATTGAAGGGAAGTCAATGAGAATGAGAAGCACAAGAAATGGAAGTGAGAGAGATCCGAAGGCCCCAGATCATCTAAGGCAGGGATAAACTTTTTTTGGTAAAGGTCAAAATGATAAGTATTTTTGACTTTGCAGGCCACACAATCTCTGCCACAACTACTCAAGTCTGCCCTTGCAGCCTGAAAGCAGCCATTGGCAGTACGTTAATGAATGAAGATGGCTGTGTTCCAATAAAACTTTATTTATAAAAACCAGCAGCTGGATTTGGCCCATGGGCCATAGTTTATGACCCTTGATCTAAGTCTCAGAGACTTTAAGGAAGAGTTAAAACACTATTCTCATTCTGCTGGTGGCAAATGGCAATAATAATAACAATAAGAAGAATAAGAATAACATCAATGGGAAACCACTGGAGTATTTTATTTTATTTTATTTTATTTATTTTAATGGAGGTGATATGAACTGCAGGTATTGGCATCTCAGGGCCTGACATATTACAGGCACTTAAAAATCAATTGTTAAATAACAGGGCCCAATCTAAAAGTAAAGGAAATTATTCTAAAACTCTCTCTCCTAGAATATCTAGTTCAGGGGTGGTAGGAACTGGAGGGGAAAACGATAGTGTCATTATGGGGAACAAAACCTTTTATATTTGCTATTTCAGTGCATCAACTAACCTGTTTTTTTAAGACCTGTGTGACGGGAAGCACTGGATGAAAAAACTTACTGTTGGTTATAAGCCAAGCAATCAATTGGAAGATAAAGATGAATGGGGTCACACAAGACATGTTTTGAGAGACCATTTTCCATCTTAAGCACCTAAGGACCCGCTCCAGAAACCAGTGCTTCCATATCAGGCAGTCTGGTTGCCAGCATCACCATTAAGGCATCATTTTCCTACATTTTCTTTTTCCAGACGCTGTAGTGGGAAACTGGAATTCTATGGCAAAATGACATGAAAGGTCCTTCCATTTGCAAAGCTCTTTAGGATCTAAAATTTAACGAGCTTGCTTACCAATCATGCACACAGCTCTTAGCCCAGGAATCAAGTGGTGACATCTCTTCTCTGACACAGGCATTCCTTGAGTGTTCAGCTTGATTCCTCTGTCAGCAGTTTGCCTCTGTGTGTTATTTATTAGCTTTTTGTGCCAGATTTTCAATAGTAGGAAATCTGAAGATTCTGGCCCCATTACCCACTGCATTGTAACCAGCTAACGTTCCAATTTAGAAACTAATATGAGAGTTTCAAGGTCTTATAAAATACTTAACTGTTATCCCTGTCCTCCCATCCAGGAGAGGTTCTGGGAAAAAAAGGATTAAGGGCTAAATTAAATTTTACTATACAAGTTAGAAACATCTATGTGGTTCTTTGCCTCTCAGTTAAATACCTTTAAAAAAAAAACCACACACACACACACAAGAAACTTCTACACCTCAAGATCTGTAACATTAACCAAAGAGGGAATGCCATGATTGCTGAGTTAAAACTAAGCAGTCTGTTCATCTGGCATTTGGTGCAGCACCAGTCAGCAGCGCAGGCCTCATCAACATTGCAATTTGGCTGTGGGATTCCTATCTCGTCACTTGGACAGGGCACTGGGGAGGTTACCAGATAAACACAATTGAATTGGTAGAATTGGAAGGCAGATTTAGCCAGCCTGAATACCCAGTCTTGGATGCTAACATTCAACCATTACAAACTGATCTGGGGCTTTGGATCTGTTAGCCAGAGTTACGCGGATGTGAACAACTGACTCCTTATATATAAGTGAAGCCTCTTCCGAAACAATATTAGCTTCTTGCACATAAGTCAGAAAAGTGAGATCATGTCAAAGTTCAAAGTGAAGATTAGAGAGCCTGTAATACAAGAAGGAAATGGGACTTTCTGTTTTGGTCATTCAATTGCCTACCAACAGGTAGCTGCTGATGACCCACTGGGCCTGAGGTTCCTCCTTCAAGTATCTAAAACCTCTGAGAACCTCAAGGACTTACTCACTTAGTGGCATGAACTTGTGCTTTACATCCCTTGCCATGGTGTACTCTCTACCTTGCCCTTCAATCTCTCGGTTGGCTATTTGTGTCTCTTTTCTAATACCTTCATGTGCCTGAGACTTGAAGGAGAAAACATAACTTTTATTCAATCAGAGAAATGCACATGAGCCCATCTTGAAGTCTGTAATTGGACCGTCATGTATTGGGTTGTCGGAAAAGTCATGACGCATGTTTGTGACAGATGGCACTAGCTCATTTTTGGAAGTACTAGCCATTCGCATCTATGTTTTTGCTATGTCATTTCACAGCTGACAGTTCTAGCTTCACTCTAAAAAAAGATTGAGTGATTTGGTTGAGTTTGGAGATTTTACAACAAGTTGAAGATGGAAGACCAAGCTATACATTTTTGCCATATTTTACGGTTTTACTTCCATAAATGGAACAAAGTGTGTCAAGCTTTTGAAAAGTTGCATAAAGTTTACTGTGACAATGCTCTAAAAGGACGTCAGTACCAACGATGGTTCACAAAATTCCATGCTGGTGATTTTGATCTCAACAGCAGTCCTCCGTCAAGGAGTCCCACCGAGGTTGATGATGACAAAATACAGGCATTGATTGAGTCAAACCCACATTACACGACACGAGAGATTTGCAGAAACATTGAATATCCATCATTCAAGCATTCACAACCACCTGAAGAAGCTGGGATCCTTAAGCAAGCTCGATATTTGGGTTCCACATGAACTCAAAGAAGTTCATTTGATGGCACGTATAACATCTACAGTATGCTCATTAAATGTGAGGAAAACGATCCTTTTTTGAAGCAACCGATAACTAGTGATGAGAAGTGGATTGTTTACAACAATGTGGTGTGCAAACGGACTTGGTCCCGACATGATGATTCGCCTCAAACGACATGATGATTCGCCTCAAACGACTTCGAAAGCAGACATTCATCAGAGGAAGGTTATGCTCTCAGTGTGGTGGGATTTTAAAGGTGTCGTGTTTTTTGAGCTCCTACCAAGTAACCAAACAACCAATTTGAATGTGTACTGTTGGCAATTGGACAGTTTGAACGTATCTATCATCCAGAAACATCCAGAGCTTGTTAATTGTAAAGGAGTTGTGTTCCATCGTGACAATGTAAGGCCACACACAAGTTTGATCACCCGTCAAAAACTATTGGAGTAGGGCCAGCCGAGTGGCTCAGTTGGTTAAGAGCTCGCTCAAGAGTGCGAGCTGAGCTCTGAGCAACAGCACTTTGATGCGCAGCCTGAGCTGAGTTGCCACTGAGCTGCCAACAGGTGGCAGGATGGCTCAGCTAATAAAAACCAAAAAACTACTGGAGCTTGGATGAGATGTGTTGCCACACCCACCATACTCGCCTGACCTTGCGCTGTCAGACTTCCACTTGTTTCGCTTTTTTCAAAACTCCTTGAGTGGTATAATGGTCAATTCAGATGAGGCTGTAAATCAGCACCTGGTTCAGTTTTTTGCAAATAAAGACAGGTCCTTCTATGTACAAGGAATTATGAAGCTCACTGAAAGATGGCAAAAGGTTATTGAACAAAATGGGCAATATATCATTGATGATCTTTGTTCTTTATATAAATAAATGACCTTTGAAAAACATAGACAAAACATGTCATGACTTTTCCGACAACCCAATACTTAGGCTACTCAAGCCCTGATGCACTGACTTCCCACTGACTTTATGGCCAGGCCCAGGCAGACCTGGAGAGTCAAATGTGGTGCTGAGCTGGGGTAGGGAGCTACCGAAGGCACAGGTCGGCAAGCTGGGCAGTTAGAGGGTTTGGAACTCCACAGCAGATGCCATGCCCCTGCATTCTCACGTCCCAAGTGGCAATCAGCTGTATTCATTAGGAACTGTTTCCAGTTCCAAAGCCAGATGCCCATTTCCCCTGGAAGACACCAGAGCAGTGGGAACACACTGATGAAATCCAAAACAGGAGAGACTGTATACAGACAGTATTTCTAGTACTAGAGACTCTTCAAAACCATCTCTAATGCTCATATATCACTACCACTATTTCCCAGTCTCACCCATTGACCCTGGTCTTTACTTAGGGATGGAGGCTGTAGATGGAAGGCAGTGTTCCAAAGTCTCCTTCTTCCAGCAGTCCTATGAAGCAGCATCGTAATTCGCAGGCCCACCTAACATTCTGTGGTATGGGAGGTTTGCTGGCACCTTTCCTGCACAGGCAGAGAAGGGGACACAACTGGCTACCAGCTCTGACCCGATTTCCTCCGAGGGACTGTGCTCATTGTTTCTCACCCTTCAGGTTGTATACTATTACAAATCTAAAAGTCTGAGCATTGGGAAAGTCCATTTAAACCATCACTGGTAGAATAGAATCTCACATATCAAAATAACTACGAAACTTTGTGCACTCAATTCCAATGTGTGGAGAGTTTGCCCCACACCTCCAACTCATGGTGTACTACAATTCAACTCTATTCTGATACTATTTACCCAGGAATAGTATCAGATTCCACAGGTTACAGGCTCAGGTCCACAACTAACAACCCCTACTTCAGAAGCCAGTTGCAAGCTCAGGTTGTCACCTACTGACTGGGGATTGGAGGTTCCACCAACCTCTTCCTTGGGTTCCATTAATTAGCTAGAGCAACTCACAGAACTCAGGAAAACATTTTACTTCCTAGATCAACTTTTTTTTTTTTAAATAAAAGGATATAAGGCAGGAACACCTTTTTGATAAAAGGCTGATGTGTAGTGCATAGTTATGGGGGAAGGGTGTGGAGCTTCTATGCCCTAGGAGCCCACCACTCTCCCCAAATCTCCACAGGTTCACCAACCCAGACACTCTCCAAACACCATTCCTTTGGGATTTGATGGAGACTTCATTACATAGGTATGATTGATTTCATTGGCCATTGGCAAAGGATTCAACTTCTAGGCCCTCTCTTCTCCCTAGAGACCATGGGGGTGGGATTGAAAGTTCCAACTCTCTAATCACATGATTGGTTCTCCTGACAACCAGTCCGCATTCATAGGTGTGGTCCAAAAGTCAACTCATGAACATAACAAAAGACACCTTCATTGCTCTCCTTACTTAAGAAATTCCAAGGTTATAGGAGCTTTGTGACAGAAAAGAGACAAAGACCAAATACATATTTTATATTATAAATCACAATATCACAACTATCATGCAAACCATTACTCATAAACAATGAAAAATATTTCTAAAGCATAAACCCAACAGTGTCACACCCCTGCTATAAAACTCATTGAGGCATCCTCCCCCCTTGCCTAAACTTCAAAGTCAAGTATACAAGATCCTCCAAGATTTCACCTCTGCCCACCTCTCCAGAGTTAGCTCTTGTTAACCCCATAATCCATACTGTAGCCTCTACTTATGGTTTCCCCAAATACATAACTATTGGGTTGTCAGAAAAGTCATGACACATTTTTGCAACAAAAAACATAGAAGAAAGACAGCATGACTTTTCTGACAACCCAATATTTTACCTTCTGCTGACCCTTCTGCCTTGACCAGGCAGAATTGTTTTGCTAAAGAGGGTCTATTGTGGTAGGATACAGTTCTTCACTGAGCATTTCCTGTGTGCCAGAAAGGATCTGAAGCACTCTCTATACTCTAACTCATAATTCTAGCTTCATTACAGATATAATTTCTAGTTTCAGTGCAAACAGGTCAATAGGTATAAGAGCACTTGATGGTCAAGTTTCAAGAGAAAGGAGGAAGAGGAGAGAAAGGAATGGTTTCTATGCAAAACATTTTTTAATGGTTTTATTGACATATAATTTGTGTTTTGTTTTTTTTTAAGTTCCCAAATAGAGTAACTTGTGCTAAGTCCACATAACCAAACTGAGACTTAATACTTAGCCTAACTGCAGTTTCAGCCTCTCCTGGGAATGCAATCTTAACAAGCCAATCTAGAATAACCTGGTCAGGACTAGTAACATAATCCTCCTGACAGACCCCTATCACCCCCAAAGGAAGGTGTCCTTGCCTGAAACAATCCACTCTTTGCTAGTACCTTCCTTGTCCCAACCCCTTCTGCCTATAAAGGACTTTCATTTTATACAGCTCTTTGGAGATTCTTTCTAATTGCTAACCAATTCATGTATCGTTGAATAAAGCCAATAAGGTCTTTAAAATGTACTACTTAGTTAAATTTTGTTTAACAAATTGATACATGATACACTGCACATATCTGAAGTGTGCAATTTGATCAGCATTAATGTCTGCATAGATCTATGAAACCATCACCATAATCGAGAGTAAACACATATACTACCCAACAAATTTCCTTGTGCTCCTTTGTAATTTAAGCTCTGCTCCCATGCCCAGCCAATAACTAATCTGCTTTCTGTCACTATAGATTAACTTGAATTTTAAAAAGAATTTTGTATGAATGAACTCATACAGTAAATACTCCTTTTGCTCCACATTCTGTCACTCATAATTATTTAGATATCTATCCTTGCTGTTGGATCTATTGATAGTCTATTGCTTTTTTTTTTTTTTTTTTTTTTAAGCTGAGCCGTCCTGCCACCTGTTGGTAGCTTGGCGGCAGCTCAGCTCAGGCTGAGCATCGAATTGCTGTTGCTCAGAGCTCAGCTCGCAGTCTCGATTGAGCTCTTAACCAACTGAGCCACTCGACCGGTCCTTCTATTGCTTTTTTTTCACAGAGTAATATTCCATTTTATGGATAGACTTTAATTTGTTTATCCTTTTATCTATTCATGGGCATTTGGATTGCTTCCATCTTTGGACTACCAAAAATAAAGCTACCAGAAAAAATTTCATGTGCAAGCATCAGTATGGACATATATTTTCATTTCTCCTGGGGAGAGACATAGGAGGAATGGCTAGAGTAGTATGGTAGGTGCGTGCTTAACACTTTAACAACCTTCCTGACAGTTTTCTGAAGTGCTTGCACCAGTTTTTACATTTTCACCAGCAGTGTATGAGTTCCAGTTGTTCCTCGCCAGCACCTGATGTCATCAGTCTTTTAAATGTTGGACTAAGCAATTTAAAGATCTCGTTTTCTCTTAAACAAACCTAAAAGTAGGGATAATTATACTCACTGTGCAGATGAAAGTACCCAGGACCAAAGAGGTCCAATGACACATCCAAAACATATAATGTTTAAGTTCTGAGCACCATAGGATGAAGGGGGAGGAGGTATGGTCGTCAGGCAGCTTCTAGGACCAGAGAAATGGAGACCAGAAAAAAAATCCTAGTTGGGCTAGTTATATAATCTATATATAGTATGGACATCTCAGGACCCCAAAAGCAGTTCCCTCACTGCTCATCAGCAGACTATATTTGTTATGAGTTATTGTGCTCTGAAAAAAAAAATTTTTTTGAAAATGATAGGTTGTCTATGATGCTCTGAAAAAATGCCACAGGGCAGATATTTGTTTGATTATCTTGGTATTTGTTATAAGGGTGAGGTCTGTATCCTTGCGGCTGGGTCTCTTGGTGGCTGAAGTCTCAAAATGAAAACCATATAATGGGAAAAGTGTGCTCCAGGAAGTACTCCATGGGGAAGACTTAAGGTCTCTTGTTGAGTCTTTGTTTTAGCAGAAATTCCTCTTTCTGGAGTAACTCTGTTCAAACCTTGCATGGCCAGAGCCTTTGTTTTAATGTAGTAAGCTGTTTCCTTACTAGTTCTGGCTCAGTTTTACACAGGCTCTTGGTTTTTACCTGCTGAAATAGTTATTCCGGCTAAAGGAAGGGGCTAAGATGGTGAAGGCTCCAATTATCCTAGGTTGACTGCACCTGAAATTCGCTGATGCATCAAAAGAGGAGAAAGGAGGGCTGCACCATCTCAAGCCACCTGCTAATGCCTGACATGCAAACAGCTGGTCTCAGAGGGCTGTTTGGAGAGAAGTTCAGTTATCACCAAGATCACAGCAGGGAGAAGGAAGGAGATGGTTTCATATCCTTCTGACATAAATAGGAACAGACAAAATTCAAACAGCAGAAGCAAGAGCTCAAACACCAGTATCCATACCCATCCCAGCATGGGCGCTCACATGGCCTCAGAATAAACTACAAGTTGGAACATTTCTCTCTACTGTGTTTAGGTGCAAGGTGAGGGTTCTCAGTACACCTTCCAAAAGGAAAAATAAGGATTTTTGTCTTAAAATATGTTTGTGTATGTGTGTGAATATATGAACATTTCTATAGTTAGAAGTCGAGTCATCAGACTGTTAATAATGATTGTCTCTAGACAATGGGATAATGGGAGTCCTTTTTCTTTCTTCATTTAGATGCTGTTTCAGAAAAGATTAAATAGTGGGCAATGTTACTTGCAAAATTTCATATATATATATATATATATATATATATATATATATGCACGCGCGCGCGCGCGCACACACACACACACACACAGGGTCGCCCATAAGTCACTTTCTCCTTTAAAAATTGAATAAAACTTTTGTTTGTTGATTAATTTATTGTTTTTAATAACGTTAAGTATAAAAAAATGGGATTTTTTTTAGCTATTTATGAAAAATGATGTCACGTAAATAACCCCCATTGGAAATAACACATATACACTCTCTGAGTTGAAACAATGGAATGCTGATTTTCAAAATAAAATTCGACAATTTTTACGTGTTGCTCCGTCGTGTATTTTTCCATAATAAATTTCCAGGGAGCACATTTTTAAAATCTGAAACAAGTGTTTTTTTTTAAATTAATGACAAGCACAATTATTAAACTTTTAAATGGGAAAGTGACTTATGTGCCACCCTCTGTTTGTGTGTGTGTATGTGTGTGTGTGAGTGTATATGTATGTGTATATATATATATATATATATATATATGTAAGTATATCCCTATTTCAGTAACAAAACAACATAACACAAAAGGCACAGTGTATTCACACATTCTTTTAATATTTGGAAAGTTCAAAACAGCTTTCAAACCTGCTCTCTTTTCTAATCCCTCAGGCTTTCTTCAAACGAGTGCCATCTTTTGTCAATCTATTTCAATAGCTACTTAACTAGGTTTCTTATCTCTACTTCTCACTCTTGTTTATCCTAAAGTGTCATCCCTGGAATTCCCATTCCCAAATGCCCAATGCTCATATTTCACCCACATTTATCAACTTTTGTTGGATCCCCATAGCTTCAAGAGCAAAGTCTAACAACTTCATAACTGGGCTCCACTACTCCTCACTGCGTTACGGAGTCCAGGTCCACAAAACCAGGAGGTGGGGTGGGAGGGAGGAGTGTGGAGGGGGATGTGAACTTGTATCAGAGGGAAGACTGAGCAGAGTGCAACATATACCAAGGGGATATTTCATCCTAAGAAAGAACAGCAGTTATTTCAACTTTAAGCTATAGTATTTAAAATTAACTCTGTTCTTCACTTTGAAATGTGATTCTTACCAAAAGTTTAATTTGGGAATGAAACATTTGGTTTCACATTGTTTCAAAATTTGCCCACAGAATGAGGTTTTATTAAATTTTATTATTACACTCTTATTTTGCGTAAGTCAAAGTCACTTAAGTGCAATCTATCTCCTCAGTCTATGCTCCATGTGCTGAGAACACCACTTCTGTACTTTTTCCCATGTGATATGATTTCTTACTGGATTGCTTGCTCTGCCTGGTAACTGCAGTCCACTTGTCACATTTTCTGTGAGGATGAAGTGGGGTTCCCATCTCTGTGCCCCTCCTTCACTCTGTATGACAAGTATAGCGTCTCTCACACTAGTCGGTGTGTTTGAAGGCCCATGGTGACCACTAGCTGTGAGTTCCTGATGGACAAGGACCGTGTCTTCTTTACCTGTGTATCCCAGTCCTTCAGAGAGTGCTAGGGGCATCGTAAGTGTTTCACAACTCTCAGCCCAATTGCTGAAACACCATGAGGACATTTTAATCAAATCAAATAGTACAGAAGCATAAATTCATGTATAACTTCTGAAGAGAACTAAGACTGCTCTTTAGCAATTTAAAAAGAAACTTGTAATCAGAGACAAATGAAGGCTTACTGAAGTACACACCATTTTCTTTACTATTCCTTACTTTTAAGCAGATTAATCTTAACAAAATTCACTGATTGGCTTTCACACAACAATGAACAGTTAGATGGGAAGAGGTACCAAATGGTCATTTGTTGAAGCCCGATACTAAATCAGAAATGGTGCATGGATTTTAAATTTCCTCTAGTTCTCACTTATCGGTAGTGGCTGACTAAAGGCTGTGTTGATAAGGATAGAGCAACCCTGGGTTCAGGGGAAGGGTGACATTACTTATTAGTGATGTCTTCCCTGGGCATGGATTAGGCAGTGTTTACCTACCCGACAAATATTTCTGATTTCTATATTAATACCTAGGCTGGTTTTTGTTTTGTGTTCAGATTCTGCAGAGTTATTTACTACATATGGAAGGTCGAAAGGTCTTGGCCCATAGTCTCAACTTCTCCAGAAACATCCCTGGGAAACAGTCCTATGTGAGTGTCTTCTTGCTATCTCTGATCCCTGCGCCAGTGCCTCAGTCCTGGCTTTTAAGGTTTCTGGCCCAAACCTTGAAGGTGACACTTCACTGAGACCTTCTTATTTTAGACTTTGCTTTGACCCTGGAAAGTGTCTTTCTGATCTCCTGGTTCCTTGGTCTCCTCTTGACCTCCCACTTGCTTGGGATGAGAATTCTTTGTGATTGCATTCCTTGTATAGCAGGATCTACTTTGCCTTTGCAAAGCCAAGTGGTACAAAGCTTGTGTCCCTGTCCACGTGTAAGTAATGATATATTGACTTACATTTAGCTGCAAAGTCTTTGGATAAACATTGCATCTGTAGGGTTTCTCGGGTTTTGGCAGGGTTGCCTGTATCCTCCCTACCTGAAACATGATTTTTTTCCAGGTTACCTGCAGAACTCTCTGTATAGATAGGAATCAAATCAATAGGAATTAAATTTCCTGAGTAAGTAGTCATTACTGAATCTACAGTCCATACTCTTTTTTCTGTTACAATGGAATTTTTCCATTTGAAACACTTACACCATCAAATCCAAACTAAAATGGAAGGGCCATGAGTCTCTATGTTGCTAGCATGCCTTCATGGTGACTTCTTTGTTGCGTTTGGCAATTTGCTGCCTTCCACAATTTGCACTCCAAGGTTTCAAGTACATACAATATTTTTAATTGATCCCTCATGCTTCCCTAATCATATGTCTATCATTAGAGTATGCGCACTTTCATATAATAATTCACTGTTCCCAGTTGGCAAGTCAGTACCTTTGTGCCAATCAGCCATGTGAAACATTGAACATAATAACCCATTGAGTACACAAAAAGGAGTATGTGCCTTCTAAACTCTGGAATAAAAAGCACACTGCTTGAAGACAGCTTAGTTTTTCCTGCAGTCCAGTGCTACCAGAACACCATCTTCTATAACAACTAGAATCAGTGAATTCAGTTCCTAAAACTTTGTATCATTTTCAGGTTTTTAAATGAATGAATTATACCCCTGACATGAAAAGATTCAGAGCCTCGACTAAAAATGGATAGACACATGAACTGGTAGAGTATCAAATATGCATTACAAAAAGGCACATCTACAAACAACTGCAATTACCCCTCCCTCGTATATTCCCCAAGAATAAATGTCTAAGAAAAGGATTCAATGTTTCTTAACCTGTTGCATGGGAAATTGTGTTTGTTTTAATAAGAAAATAATTATTACCTCCATTGGCTTTGATGACGCACATCATGCCCCATAAAAAGTTCAGTGGTTATTGACTTACCAGCATGCATTTGGATAATTTTTCTTCTTCTCTCTATTGCATTTCACCACCCTAGCTCATATTTTACTATTCCCTTGGCTCAGTGATAGTTAGAAGCGATAAAATGAATTCAGGTTGGTTTCACAGACAGTAAACATGCATTATGAATTTGAAACATACTATTAGACACATACTATGCTTGTTGAGCATGTATTTTAGAATAACTTCCTTCAAGATACTTTATAACTACATCCATAATCTGGAACCATTCACTGTCCTTGGCTTTAGAATTCTGCGTGGTTTCATGAGATATTCACTTTTTTTAAAAGTACAGTCTAAGCTTTTAGCTTTTGAATCCAACAATATATGTAAAAGACATCTTTTTACTTGGAAAACCAGTCAAATGTCATTAGTCCTTTAAATGATTAAACAGAAATAAAAATAAAAAATCGAATTTAACTAATTGCTAGAACCATGAATTTTTGAATTTATAGACATCCCTACTTCAATCCTTGTTTTCCCCATTTAGGGAATTAAATCCCTGAATGTTAAAGAGACTTTTCCAAAGTAACATGGAATCAGGCTAGACCCCTGACATCCTAACTTTGAATCAAATTATAACTATGGTTTCTCCTACAGAGTGTTCAGTTAGGACTCTAGGTCTCAGTTCTGTCTTCATTTGTACCAACAGGTCAGATCTGCCTTCATCAAATGAAAGGCACCACATCTTATTGAGATTTCCCAATTTGAGGGCCGGCTGAGTAGCATGTTGGTTAAGAGCTGGCTTGGGACGCCAGCTCTGAGCAGCAGGGTCACTGTTCGGATCCCACATGAGGGCCAGTGACACTGCGCCCTCTACAGCTAAGATGGTGAATAACAGCTCCACCTGGAGCTGGGCTGCCATGAGTTGCAGGGTTCGGTGTAGGCTGCAGCTCCTGCTGCAGTGGGCTGCCATAAGCTACAGTGAGTGGCCGGCAACCAGGGTGAGCGGCCAGCAGCCAGTGTGAGCTGCCAAGAGCTGCCATGAGTGGCCATCCAGAGGGCGGCGACCAATCTGCCTCACCAGGAAAGAGCGCAATGACCATACCAACATGGGCCAGTGAAGCGATGTCCTCCGTAACTAGACTGAAGAACAAAAGGACTGCAACTTGTCTGTTCCCCTTCCCCAGTTCCCCAACACTGTTGCCCTCCCCCAATATCTCAATAAAATCTTTAAAAAAAAAGATTTCCCAAGTTGCATACACAAAAAACTATAACCAGACGGGGTGGGTATAGAAGGCGGATGTTTATGAATCATGACTAGAATCAACATCTTAGCATTGCTATATTTACATGCATGTCAGACCTACAGCTAGACATACATTGATTATGACTTAACACACTAGGGCTGCCTAATTTGCAGATTTATAAAAACTTATATATGGGGATCATGTGCACTAACCATATATAGGACCAATATATTAGGGCCCACTAATTCTGAAAAGCTTTGAAATTTCATAGCTTGATGACACTTGCTCTAATACTGTTCCTCCCTCTGCTGGAAAGTTGAGTCTCTGCTATCACTCTGAATCACTTGATGTGACTAATGTACCTAACAATGCATTTCTTAGAATGTATTGCCATACTTAAGAAGTACATGATTGTGTGTGTGTGTGTGTGTATACGTATATGTATATATACATATACGTATACACACACACACACACACACACACACACACACACACACACCATTGGGCAACTCTAATATGTTGTATAGCTCATGTGTTAGATCCAATCCACAGTGACAACCCAGACAGTCACTAAGAAGAGAGAGAGTGCTACTAATGACCATAGGAACTGTGGCCCTTATCTCCTATTTCAAAGAAACATGTGTATAAATAGAATGGAGAATGAATTATTCATAAGGTTTAATTTAGATAGATAGCCTCATACTGGATAATCTCTTGGTACACTGAAAAATTCTATAAATTAACTTGAAAAGGCTAACTCTTGCTTGTTTCCAGTGGAATGAATGTAGCAAAGTACACTACAGGTTTTAGACTTCTGTAGCATTGATACCTATTCTATTGATTTAGGGTTTCTCTACTTTTAAGAATACTATTCTGCATATATCAAACCACTCACTCTATATAATTAATTTGGTTTTAATATTTACAGACATGAACACATGTTTGAAATGCATGGTATAGGGTGCATTTTCACTTACCTTTTCCTCTGACTGAGCGGTGCCAAAAAAAATTGGAATGAAGGCAAGCCATACTATACATGTCGTGTACATAGTGAATCCAATGGGCTTGGCTTCATTAAAATTCTCTGGGACACCCCGAGTCTTGATGGCATACACAGTACATGTGACCATGAGAAGAATGCTATATCCCAAGGAGCAAATGATTTGGAGGTCTGTAATGTCACATTTGAGAACTCCCCTGGCCTGCTCAGGGTTCATTGTCTTATGTTCATCATAGTCTACGATTATGTTGGGTGGGTCAACACCAAACCAAATGAAAACACCTAGCAGCTGAACTGATATTAAACTGGAAGTGATTGCCAGCTGTGATGTTGGGCTTATGAGTCTGGGAGCTGTCACTGATTTCTTGCCCTGCTCAAATATGCGATAAATCCGATTGGTTTTTGTCAAGAGGGCTGCATAACTGATGCACATCCCCAAGCCCAAGAAAACTCTCCGGAAAGAACACACTGCCACATCAGGCTTGGCTATCATCAGGAAAGTGATAATGTAACAAAGAAAGATGCCCGTCAACAGAACATAGCTGAGCTCCCTCCCGGATGCCCGGACGATGGGTGTGTCATTGTAGCGGATGAACGTGGCCATGACAAAGATGGTGGCAATGATCCCCAACATTGCTAGGAAGACAGGAATGACAGCCCAGGGGGAATGCCACTCCAGTTTGATAATGGGGATATCCTGGCAGCCAGTCCGGTTTTCATTGGGTCGCTGATCATAGGGGCAATGCTGGCATGTCATCTCATCAAACTGGTACTGGTAGCCGTCGCAAGGCTCACAGGTCCAACAGCAAGGAGTTCCCTTCTGTGTCTTCTTCCTTTGGCCAGGTTTGCATGGCAGTGTACACACCGAGGCTGGGATCTCCCGGACTCCTTTACCCCACTGCATATCCTCAATCTGCAGTGTAAGAAATAAGAAGGCGCAACAGGCAGATTATTCAAGAGAAAAGAAAACGAATAACAAACAGTAACAATAGTAGCATTTGACATTTGATGAAGTTAGCTTACCCAGCTTTCCCCCCTGCCAGCAGGAGCTACAACCAAGGTTTGACTTCCTACTATTTCACTGCAGTATTCTTGCTCTCTGACACTATAGAATATGTTCCACGCATGCCTGATTCTAAAAATTCCCTGCAGCAACTCTTGAAAATACATATTCATTATTTCTAAATAAGAAAATCTTGGAAAAGAGCCTTTGGACCTTGATTTCTAACAAGTGTCAGAGTAGTTTTATGATTAGATAAATACCGACATGCTCTCTACTGTTTTCTCCATAAGCGTAAATGTCCCAAACCAAATTAAAAACAAACAAAAATCTTAAGTAATATAACAGGCTACATTCATCTCCTTTATTAGGTGCTTTGTGAAAATATTTTTAAATTATTTTGGATGATATTAGAGTGCTGACCACCTTCCCTAAAATTCTGTAGGCATCACTACCATTTTCATTGAGAAAGTTTGAAGCAAAGTGAACCTATCTTATTATATATCACACAGGAGTGATAAGGTTCATTATTGAAGACTTTAATTGTACTAGAGTATATCCTAAGAGATCAGGAAATAATGGATAAGAAAATAATATGGTTTGGAAATTGGCCATGTTTCTATTTGGAGATGACATTTAAAGTGAAACATTATATCTTAGAGGAGGATGAAAGTGTATTTGCTTAATTAGAATATTGATTGTTCTGGAAGGGAATTCATAATCAACAGTGTTCTGAGAAATAAATGCATTAAAAACAGTTTTGTTACTGGGCTGAAATCTCAGTGTAGTGGATATCTCTCTTCTGCCAGCACAATATCTATTCTCTACTCTTTCCTGATAGCAAGCAGTTCCTCAGATCTCTTTTCTACATGCTTTCTGTCAGATGGATCTTACACTAAAGCTCCAGGAGTTGTACGCATAACCCACGCTTGGCCAATTAGTGTGTTGCAGTGGTTCTCAAGCCTGAGTAGCATCAGGATCCCTCAGAGGGCTTGTTACAACCCAGTACACTGGCCCCACTATCTAATTTTCTGATTCACTGGATATGGGATGGGACCTGAGAATACGCATTTCTAAGAAAATCTCAGGTGATATTGCTAGGGGTCCTTTAGGGATCACACTTCATAAACCACTGATACATTCTCCTCTTAGCCAGATTGGATTAGGGATTGGATCATTACAGGATGGCACATAATTTCACGGCTTTTCCTGAGATTACACAGATTAAAAATCTTTGCATTTGTTGGAATTGCAGGTTCCAGCATGTAAGGGTACTGGTATTCATGGTGATAAGAAGGAAGGAGTTTGTCAGAAAACGAAGTCAACACAAAGGAAAGCAGAGTAAGGGTTGAAGATAAAGATAACTGATGAGCCTATTTGAGCTGCTGGATAAAGCTACTCCTGAAGCGTGAATTCACTAAACTGTGCCAATATGTAAGCCAGTAAATTCTGCTATGCTGAAACACTTTAAATTGCATTTTTATCACTTGCAACCAAGAGTCCTGAAAAATATGTGTACTAAATAAATAGTTCCAGAATCTACAAGTTGCAAAAGATATATTTAGCAAATTAATTTACAGAAGAAATTCCAATGAACACATTTGGCTGATATTCCCCATACCTAGTTAATTGAATTTTTAGTACAGTTGAACTAAAAAAATAACTTAGAAAGCTACTAGAAAGTCTGAGACTTTTTTTAGAGATAAAAATAATTTTAAGAGATAAGGTGGAAAAGAAAATTAATTCATAGCTCATTGGAATTTCACTGCTATGTTAAAATAGGATGTAATTTATGGTGTGGTGTGATACTCCCATCAAAACTTGAATGAGAACTACATTCAAAATCTGAACCAAATGTAGTTAACTCTGAAAAGGATGGCTCAGAGTTTAAACTTCATAAAATATCATAACCTTCAATGGTTGAAATTAAGCTTTACCCAGAGACCTGAGAATCTTCAGATGACTCGTTTAAACTCAATTGCCTGAACATCAGACCCAAGTCAGCACTGACGAATCTAACTAAATATAAATCAAATAAGTCTAACTAATATAAACCATCATCACTTCTTTCTTGACATGCTCCATTTTGTGGAAGTTAAATCACCAGCAACCGTGCTAAAGTCATAAAATTAAAGAAATGATTTGTAATAAGAGAGAAAAGATATACATTAACTTTACAAATGTCAAATTTCAAGAAGCTAGAATTAAAAAAAATACTTTTATTAATACAAATGTTCTCAGATGTCAGATTAAAAGGTTCTACCCATGGTTAGTAAGAGAGCTTAAAAAAAACACTATAAATAAATTTGATTAGCTAATCTTGGGATTGCCTGATCCCAACACTAGTGGATACTAATATGGCATATGAATAAGCTTGATCTATGGAAATAGATGTAGAGCTCATACAAATATAAAAAACAAATTATCATTATGTCATGTTTTATAGTCAATTTCAAATGTTGCCAGCTCTCTATTTTTAGATCCCCTTGGAATAAAATAAAATGCCCAATAATGCTGAACAGCTTTTTTCCCCTGCAACTTATCCAAATATGTATGACAGTTGTAACTACAAACGTTATATTGACTGATTACTTAATTTGTTTTCAATTTTCATTTAAAGTAGATCTCAACACAATTTAATTAAATATATTAAACCAACAAAGTTGCCTCTTCTCCAAATGAACAAAAGCCTAATTTACTTGCTTTGTCAACAAAATCATTATTGATCATGTAATCTGTGTTTCATGAAAGTATCAAGTAACCTTTAAAAGCTCTAGTGAGACTTCTGTTAAAGCAATGCATATGATTTGTGCATATCTATATCCATCCACACATATTTAGTGCCGTTTCATAAGAAGCAACAGTCACCTGCAAATGCCCATGGACCCTATTTAAGGGAGAATAATAATTCAGAGCTATCAAAAATCAACTCTAATGTCAATTTACTTTGCCAAAAGGCTAGTGTAGCAATGCCAAGTTCAAGTTTATTCTGAACTCTGCAAGAAAACTGTGTTTCAGTCAGCTGGAAAGCCTAGCTTAAGGTGCAGAAAGGTTAGGATAAAGGCTAATTTGTTTACCATCATTTAGAAGATATAGTTCTAAATTTCCTGATAAGGATGCATTTTTCTCCAGACACCCAAAGTTTATGGTTAATGGGTACTGGATCTGCTCAATAGCTGAATTATATGGAAGGACTATTGAGACCCCAGCTCCTGGCAAGAAAATATAACTTGATAGTACCATCAATTAACACTATGCATGGGACATAGATTGGATAAGTGGGCTAATGTTGTAGGAAAGAGGAAGTATGCAGTTCTAGCTAGTGAAAGCAAAAATAAGCCTGTTGGGAGGTCCAAGAAAAGTATTCTTCACTCTTAAAAAAGAAACACAGGAGGCCAGCCGAGTGGCACAGTGGTTAAGCGCTGGCTTGGGAAGCCAGTGGCCCTGGTTTGGTCCCACATATGAGGGCCAGTGACACTGCCCTCAAAAAAAAAAAAAAAAAAAAACCCACAAAGAAGGGCTATGCTGTCATCAGCCTTTGAACTTTAAATGTGATTTATGGAACTGCAGCAGCCATTTTGCACGCATGAAGAGATAATTTGAGGAACGAAGCCAATATGCTGAGGATAGACAACAAGAGATTAAAAAGAATTTGTGTCTTTGATGGCATAATTATATAACCAAATTAACCAACATTGGTATCACTCTAACACTGAATTTCAAATATGAAATGACAAACCTTCCTTAAAGATTAAGCAATTCCTCATAGGTAATCTGCTACTTGCAGTCAAACATCTAACACATTCTGCCTGGCTTCTGCATCAGGCACGTGCAGGCCTTCTGAGTCCATTAGACAATTAGCCACTAATTCAAGTCCTTGCATCAATAGTAGGTAGCTCTAGAAGGAAATGGAATTTTTGAATCACATATGATCAGGAACACTTGTCTATCTCCTGAAAATGCTCAGAAAAGAAGGTGGTAAAATCCTGGACTCAGAAAATCAGCTGTGCCCCCATCGCTTCTGGCTCAGGCAGAAACAATGAAAAAGCACCTGTCAGCTATGGCTCCCTAGCACATGTGTTTGGCAAAGAAAAATTGGGGTTGGGCTCTAGTAGAGAGCACACTACTTGACAGGGAATGTACAGACCTTATAATCACTGGAATTTTAAAATAAAACCAAATTAGTTGCTGTCTGACTGCCAAATGCAGAAATCAAACAGTGATAGAATTTTTATAAACAGTGTTTGGGGTGTCCATTTTTATCTAGGAGAGATCTGTTCCTTTCTCCACATAGATACCATCTGAAAGAAAATTTTGTCACCCCAGGGATATTTTCTTTGGTGAAATTGAATTTGCATATTTCCAAAGCTTACTCTATAGACCAAGCTGGCTGGTGTGTTTCTACTGCATAATTCTCTGTGATATTAGTTTAACTTATTGAAACCTTAATAGAATGAGCTAATTTAAAAAAGAGCTTTCTTATTAAAATGTCATTTGTTCAATAAAACACATTTGTCCTATTTAATTTATGGAAAAAGCTTTATAGGAAAAATACAGAGGAATGTTGAATTTCTAAGACTAGAAAAGAGCCAGGTTTGGTTCTGGTCGAGAGTGGGTAAGGTGGAGTGGCTAGCAAGAGCTTCCCAAGGCATTCTGCAGCACCTCAATATTTATTTATTTATTTATCTATTTATTTATTTAATTAATTTTTAAGACTCAGCCCCTACTTTTATACTTCAGGCAGCATGGCTACACTGTGCAACAAAATTTCAGGGCTGGTATATAACAATAAAAACACTCATTAATTCACATTCTACTTATCCCAAATTTGTAATGATAGAAACCATCCTTTTTGATATACTCTAGGGAGACAGTACTGCACACAGTATAACTGGGATTCACTTTATCCTATGGTGGGCCGTGGTCACTCATGGAGGAATTCTGAGCTTTGTCTCACTGTAAAGCCCCTGGAGGTCCCAAGATGTGGATAGCTTTGCACTTGCTACTGAGACTTTGAGATAAACCAGTTTGTTCCCAAACTTGCCTGCATATTTGAATCCCTTGGGGATCTTTTAAAAATTCCAAATGGGCATTAAGTGTGTTTCAGGGCTCCTCAAGTGATATGCAGACAAGTTTGAGAAGCAGTGAATTAAGCTCTCTGCTGGACTGGGATTCAGATAGAAACTTTTGTGTTGTTTAGAGGACCTGGTGACTACAGATTTACTTCTCTTGACTTCTACTCTTGACCTTGTGATCAACTCTCATTAATAGTCTGAATGGGTGACTGAAATGCTTAATTATACTCTGTAACGATTAAATGGGAAAGTATGAAGCTGTAGTGGAATTATACATTTCCACAGTCAGAGAGGTCTCCCAACTGAAGTTTCATGATGTCATTGGCCACACAATTTAAATGCCTCCACGGGCCCAGCACACAAAGTATACAAAATAAGTGGGTGGGAGTAAGCAACATTTGTTCCTCCAAACAACCAAATCTGAAGGAACATAGTTATCATACATACATATAAGTATGTGTTAAATGATACATCAAAAGCAGATTTCATAATAGTTCTCCCTAAATTATCTGCATTTACTGTTTTAATGCCTGCATTTCTCTAAGCACAGGGGCACTGGGGCAGGTGCTTGTTTTAAACATGCATAATTAAAAGCTCCCAGACTAATTGAGCAGTTTGCCCCTTAAGTAAATCCAGGTTTCTCTTTCTTAATGAAATCTTTCTTTACTTTTAACTAAAAAGGGTTGACTTTACTTGGTTCCAGGGCTGGCCTGCCTTCCCTTCCTTCCTTCCTTCCTTCCTTCCTTCCTTCCTTCCTTCCTTCCTTCCTTCCTTCCTTCCTTCCTTCCTTCTTTCCTTCCTTTCAGAACAGGCTTACTTGGAATCTCCTAATTTTTTATTGTATTGATGCCTTTTTAAAAATACCATAGATTCAGATAGCCAACAATGTACATCTCTGACACTAGCTGTCTCTTTCTGAATCAATACTGCCACTAGAGGAACCATCTTCTTAAAATTTGTATGCTAACTACAAATGATCTCCTATTCGTGTCCCTCTAGAGACATAGTTCCATAAAAAATGCTAACCAATGAAAGATTAGCTATTTAATGTTGCTTAAGTTATTAAATATGTTTGAAAATTATTTTTAAACCTTGGATTTAAGAATAATTCATAATATAAACATATTTGCATGGATGCCTCAAAAATTCCTCAATTTATACTTGTACAAAACTGAACTCATGATCTGTCCCAGGGACTGGCAAACTATGACACGAGGCAAACCCTGCCCACCGCCTGATCTTGTAAATAGCATTTTATTGGCACATCACCATACTTGTCCATGGCGTTTTAAGTGACCATGGCAGAATGGAGTAGTGGTGAATTCATGGCTTGCAAAGCCTAAACTATTTATTCTGGCCCTTTACAGAAAATATTGGTTGACTCAGATCCTAAGAAAACAGAGGACAGAGCCCTAGTGCATGTCAGCCTTATCTGTCAATAAACCAGAGGTTTTGTCATCTTTGACATCTTTTCATTTATCACCCCCATATCTGTTACCAAAAACTTGTGTCGATTTTATCTCTTCAAAATCACCTAGGTTAATTATTTCATCCAACGAACTATTGGGTTGTTGGAAAAGTCATGACATGTTTTGTCTATGTTTTTCAAAGGTCATTTATTTATATAAAGAACAAAGATCAATCAATGATATATTGCCCATTTTGTTCAATAACCTTTTGCCATCTTTCAGTGAGCGTCATAAATCCTTGTCCATAGAAGGACCTGTCTTTATTTGCAAAAAACTGAACCAGGTGCTGATTTACAGCCTCATCTGAATTGAACATTATACCTCGCAAGGAGTTTTGAAGAGAGCAAAACAAGTGGAAGGTCAGGTGAGTATGGCGGGTGTGGCAACACATCCCATCCAAGCTCCAGTACTTTTTGATGGGTGATCAAACTTAATGTGTGGTCTCGCGTTTTCATGATGGAACACAACTCCTTTAAAATTCACAAGCTCTGGATGTTTCTGGATGATGGATTAGTTCAAACTGTCCAATTGCCAACAGTACACATTCGAATTGATTGTTTGGTTCCTTGTTAGGAGCACAAAAATCATGACACTTTTAAAATCCCACCACACTGAGAGCATAACCTTCCTCTGATAAATGTCTGCTTTCGATGTCATTTGAGGCGAATCATCACGTCGGGACCAAGATCATTTGTAAACAATCCACTTCTCATCACCAGTTATCAGTTGCTTCAAAAAAGGATCGTTTTCCTCACATTTAATGAACACATTGCAGATGTTTCTATGTGCTGTCAAATGAACTTCTTTGAGTTCATGCGGAACCCAAATATCGAGCTTGCTTAAGGATCCCAGCTTCTTCAGGTGGTCATGAACACTTGAATGATGTATGTTCAATGTTTCTGCAATCTCTCGTGTTGTGTAATGTGAGTTTGACTCAATCAATGCCTTTATTTTGTCATTATCAACCTCAGTGGGCCTCCCTGAATGAGGAGTGTCATTGAGATAAAAATCACCAGCATGGAATTTTGTGAACCATCGTTGGCATTGATGTTCTTGTATAGCATTGTCACCATAAACTTTGTGCAACTTTTCACAAGCTTGACACACATTCTTCTCTTTATGGAAGTAAAACTGTAAAATATGGCAAAAATGCACAGTTTGGTCTTCCATCTTCCATTGTTGTAAAAATCTCCAAAACTCAACCAAATACTCAGTTTTTTTTTTAGAATGAAGCTATAACTGTCAACTGTCCAATGACATAGCAATAACACAGATGCGAATGACTCTAGTACTTCCAAAAATGAACTAGTGCCATCTGTTGCAAACATGCGTCATGACTTTTCCGACAACCCAATGCATATTAAGTAAACCAATGGGTGCTGGACCTCTTTTAATTGCTGGGAGCAAAATAGAAAAAAAAAAAAAAAAAAAAAAAGCCTGACTTAGAGAAACGAATCCTCTTTTCTCATCCTTGCTCCTGTAGCAACAGTTTAATAGCTTATCCCCAGTCAGCCCTACATAATGAATCACCAGTTGTTTTTCACAGGTGGTCTCGGGACACAGCCAATGGGAAGTGGAATACTCCTCCCTACTTTCGGAAAGAGGAGCCACCAGACTCTACCAGTCTCAGCCAGGCTTCAGAGGCTGCTCAGGAAAAAAACAAAAACAAAACATAACAAACAAACAACAAAAAACTCTTGCCCTAAAGAAGATCTTCTGATTTCACAAGGCTAAAATCCCCTGGAACTACATGTTAAGTCCCCCTGAATTTGTACCTGCAATCCATGAAGTTGTATGAAGGCCCGCACCTACCCAATAAAACTTCATAATACCAGATCATGTAATCGCAATGAATGTGTATAACTTCCCTACTGCTCACCTTTTACATCTCATCCCATAATCCTAATGTACTCCAGGAAACAAATTGGAGTTTGGTCTCCTGTCTCCTTGCTGGCTGAACTCTCAATAAAAGCTTTTTCTTTTCTCAAAACCCAGTGCCATGCTATTGGCTCCTGGGTGCCTTGAGCAACAGACCCTTGCTGGGGCCACACCTCCACTGCCAAACTTCCCATGGAATTTTCTCACCTCCCTTTCCTTCAGAGCCCTTCCTAATTTAATGTGCTGCCCTACAGCCAGAAGGACCCTTTAGCATGCTGGTTTGACCAAGACACCTTTTTGTCTAATCTCTTCCATGACTATTCCTTGCTCTTAAACCTCCTAGATGACCCTGAATAATCTGGCAGAGGCAGACATCAATGGACTCCACTCTCCTGACTTTCCTTTGAGTTCCGTGAAGTCTCCTGCCTCATAGTGAGTTTTGTGCTGCAATATGCTGCTCAACAACTTTTCAGTTTGCCTACTCTTACTCAGGGAGTCCCTAACCACCCTGGATTGGGTCCTCCTTTTAAAAACTCTCAAAGATCCCTCTTCAAAGAAATTAACACAATTTGGAATTATGCAAATATGTGACTTCATGAAAGTCCATCTCCCAACTCAAATGTAAGCTCCAAGAGATCAGAGCTTCTGTCCACTTTATTCACTGCTGGAAACTCACGTCTGGGAGAGAGCTCAAAGGCAGTTAGACTGAATGTGTGAATGACACAGTATAAAGACTGACCATTCCATCAGAAATGATTTTTCTCCAGCTAAAATTTCAGTTGAACTGTATATAAGACATGATGAAAGGATCCATAATTACTTATGTGAGTCTCATCTGGTTTTTGGCCGTTTTAATTCCCTTTCCTCACAAAAATGCCAAGAACAGTTCAACTGTAAACTTTCTACACATCTATAGAATGAAAGTTTACAGTTGAACTGTCCTTGGCATTTTTGTGAGGAAAGGGAATTAAATATGGAGCACTCGATCGCTAGGTAGCGGAAAAAATGAACGCAATTAAAATACCAGGGAGAGGGAGAAAAACAAATAATATGAATTCTGCAGCCAAGGACAGAATTTGATTTTCATAGGTCCCTCACTGTTCTCTGAATACTCTACTTTGTCCACCGGTAAACTTAGCTACAGTTCAAAATAAAAAGATAATGAACTAGGAAGTAAGAGGCTGGGTTCAAAAATTAAGTTCATTACCTCCCTACAGTAAGCCCAGAGGCAGGTTTTCAATCTGGAGTACCAGTTCTCCAAAATTATTCATTAAGAAAACTAGATAACATGCGTAAGGCACTAACATGGTACCTGACACATCATAGCTGCCTAAATAATTGTTATTTTGTATTGGAATATTGTATGGTTTCATTGATCAACTTAATCTATGCAGAAAATTTTAAGACAGTCATTTCCAACTCTTCCCACTCCTTTGAGCTCTGGTTCTTCCAACTGAATATCACCAGCAATTGTCATAGTGGCATTTCAGGCTCTTTGCATCTAAAACTGAACATATTATCCTTCTTGCCCTTCTCTAGATCTTTGCCGCACACCTCCAACCTGTCTTGGCATACCACAGTAGTTAATAATTGGACTCAGAAGAACACGGGCTCAAATCCTAGCAGAGTGACCGTGGGCATGTCATTTAAGCTCTTTGAACCTTTTTTTTTTTTAATCTCAAATAAAGATAGTAATGATTGCCTTTCAGACTTACTGAGAAAGTCAATATAAGTGAAACACATTATCTGACACATAGTAAAAGCTAAGTGTATTATACCTACAGAAATTATTAGTGAAAATATTGTCATCTTTCCCAGTCTTGCCTACCTTGCTCCCCTCAAAACTAACAGTTGCAAAGTTGGTTCCAGGCTTCTTCCATAAACCTCTTTCCTTTTTGTCCGCAATGACATGGATTTATTAAAGTAATTATTGAATCCTCTTAATGGTTCTCTCTGATTTTAGGTCTTCCCTTTTGATTCTTATTTTATTGGCATACAGTAATACCTTGGTTTGTGAGCATAATTTGTCCCAAAAACAAACTACTTGTATTGCAAGACATCTCTCGTTTACCATGTTAAAATGTATTAGAAATGTTTGTTCATCTTGAGGAACACTCGCAAACCATGTTACTCACAATCCAAGGTTTTACTGTACTTTTCTTCATAGTAGCTACTACCTGAACTTAAACATCTGGGTGTTTACCTCTTTGGTTATCTCCCCTCCACTTGAAGAGGGCACATCTGGTCACCCTGTGCCTACAAGAGTGGTTCTAAATGGCAATCTACCACAAAGCCGCCACAGCGCCTTGGAGAGTGTGGCTCTACCGCACCCTGGATTAGAACCCACTGCCTACCTGAGACAGTGCAGTCACCTCGGTTTAGCATTCACGTCCCTCCAAGGCAGACCCCTCACCACCCACTGCAGCCTCATCTGCCTCCCCACCTACACATCATTCCTGTGTATGAGCCCTCTTAATCCTTGATGATGCCCTATTTGCATTATTTGGTTTACACTCATCCTCTTAGCTGTCACTCTTTTCTCCTAATTCTTCAACAAGCTCAAATGCACCAAATGTTCCATGATGCCTCCAAGCTAGAAATGCCATGTCCCTTTGTTGCAATCTCTTAGCATTTGATCTGTATAGTTCTCCTACCTCATCTATTTATACTTTGAAAACTGGGGTGACTATGTATTTTTTTTAATCCCCTCAGGGCCTATAAGGTAGAATGGGACCTGGGCAGATTCTATACCAAGAAAGAAATTCCAGGGTTAGGATGTAAAGGGATCCAATCCTTAGGAGAAAAAAGTCTCTTGCATGCTCCTTATTCTTCCTTTTTGCTTGAGCCTCCCAACTCTGACTTGGTTAAATGTGACAAACTACACAAGCAAGAACAATGGAAGCCCTCAGATCACTAAATCTTTTCTAACCAGCTCAGCCATTCATCTTAGCTTTTCACACTCTAGACAACTTGCAAACAGCTTTGCACCCACTCACCTGGGGTGAATGATGCTCTCTGCCAGGTAAGTGGGGAAGAATGCTGATCAGTCAGGTTACCGCCTGAGACAAGGAGGACTTTTGATTTTTGTTTTGTTTTGTTTTCCCTCTCTCCTTTCTGTTTTTCTAAGCCTCTGAGTCTCTTTCTTCCCTTTTCTGAACTAGAGGAGAGAAACTGTTTTTATACATATTATTTAGGATAGTTACCTATCCTCCCCGCCAAACACACACATACACACTTCATTCTGATAAATACTAGCCCTGTACCATAATCCTTTGAACACAGGAAACCCCTTATTCAATACTGTCATGACAGGGAGAGCCACAGTGCCTATCAGTTTATCAATGACCCTGAGAAATTTTGCTATTAAGGGGAGACTATGCCTTCATTTAAGCCATGATTTCTAACTCATTTGAGTACAGAATGAACACTCTTTTTTTCCTCCTGTAATGTTCATTATGTCAACATCCTGAAGAAGCTATATCCCTCCACTAACACTGGAAAATAGTGACATCAATAACTAATACTTTGACTTGGATTCTAGCATCACCTTCCAGATCTTTTTCCCAACCTGTGGGGTCATGGAAAGCCAGAGAACATGAACTGGGTTGTGACATCTCAAAATGGGTCATCCTTGGCTTCTGTGAGGCTTCATTTCCTCACCAGTAAAATGGAATTAGTTATAGGAGAATCAAATAGGACTGTATACAGGAAAGTATTTTAAAGACTGTAGTAATATTCAATTAAAATATTTATATTTCTTTCTTCTATGTTCTTCAGTATAAGAAGAATACATGATTATTGTATGTGGATTTCAGGTTTCTCTTGCTCACTGCTCCCATGCCTTTGGTCATGCTGCACCAGCTAACTGGCACTCCCTCCCCCACACTGGGTAACAAGGCTGATCCAAGCTCTCTTGGTGAACAGTGGGCAAGCCAAACTAAAAAGCTAACTTCCGTGTTACAGACAAATGGGTTGCAGCTCCCCACAAACTGAGCATAAATCAATGAGGATTATTTTCTAAGCATGTACTGTCCAAAGATTAATTGGAAAGCCATCTCTTTAACAGGCCCCTCCATATTAATCCAAGGAAACAACTCAAATAGTTGGAATTCTAGCCTCCATTGCCAGCTCAGACTAGTAGTGACATGTTTGGGTCATGTCCTGGGAATCTTGTCATCCTTTATACGACATCTAAGTAAGTAGTTACTTGCTGCCACTGAATTCTGTCCCATGCCCTAATGAGTTTTGCAGAAGGCTGTTGAGATGTATGTGTGTTGATGTCTATATCCATTAATATACATAAAATCGACTAGACTATTTAAGAAATTGAGTCTACTGTCTCACAAATGCATAAGTCCTGGAAGCTAAGAGAGAAGCGACCTCCCAATCAAACAGCACATTTTAGGGACTGAATGTTTTGTGTCCCCGCCAAAATTCATGTGTTCAAGCCTAATTCCAATTGTGATAGTATTTGGAGGTTGAGCCTTTGGAGATAATTATGTCATGAAGGTGAAGCCCCATGAATGGGATTAATGTCCTTATAAAAGAGACCCCAGAGAGCTCCCTTGCCCCTTCAGCTATGTGAAGACACAGTGAGAAGATGGGTGCCTATGAACCAGGAAGCAGATTCTCACCAGACACTGAATCTGCTGGCGCCTTGATCTTGGAAATCAGAGCCTCCACAACTGTGAGGAATCAATATATTTCTGTTATTTATAAGCCACCCAGTTTGATATTTGGTTATACCAGCCTGAGTGCACTAAGATAGCAGATTTGTGTATTTCTACTTTGAGAAACTAGGTTACCTTCAGAAAGTGAGACAAATGAAGTTTTTATTTGCTTCAGTTCATCTCCCCAGAGTGCTGGAAGACTAAAAGGATGTGAAAAGTACTTTGAGTTCAAGAAGTACATACAGGGCTATAGGACTGTGGTGTCATAAGAAAATTTTGAACTCATAGACACAGGTGATTTTTTTTAAACTTTATTATTATTATTATTATTATTATTATTATTATTATTATTAGTTACAGATGTACAAAACGATGCAATGGTTATCTTTTTCACCCCTTACAAAGTGACTATCCACTCTTTCTCCCTTGCCCCTTCTACCCCTGATATCATACATGTCTATTACAATTCCACTGACTCCATTCCCACACTATATTTCACATCCCATGAATATATACGTGTTAAATTATAGTTGACATATAATATAGACACAGGTGATTTTTAAATGATCCTCCTGACATCATCTTGTATTTCTCCTGCCTCATAATTCAAAAGCCAATCACTGAGCAGTTCCTATATTCTAAGAATTACATTAAGCAATAACAATACAGATTTAAGACACAACTAGTTTTTTTCTTTCCCTCAATAGGATCATGGTGTTGCACTGGAAATTTGCAAATAACTCCCATTATAATCCAATATCTTTCAAGATACAATTATGGCCTTATTGGTCCTCAAGCTGACTTTTCTAAAATACTGGAGCAGAGTCTCTGAGAATGAATATGCTTTTTTAGTGGGTTAAGAAGGGGGAAAAGAATTCAGGAAGAGTGAACAGCTTGAACAAATGTAAGAAAGCATGAAAGCACTCCATTCATGACGGGGATGAGGATGGGGGGTTATAAGTAGTTTATGTTGAGTTGAAATATAGAGTCCAAAGAAGGGAGGAAGAATACGGAAGAATACCATGTTAGAGACAGACACAGGCAAGCACCAGATCATGCAATATCAGTTTGCTCATAGTTGACTGGAAAACTATTTACTGGCCACCCTGTATATACTAAATGATGCTCATTTGGATGCAATTGCTGAACAAGCTGGGTATGACTCCTAATCACAAGAAGCTTAGAGTTGGTGAGACAGACAAAGCAACACCAATAAAACAAATTAAAAAAATATATATTGTAAAAAGTGTTAAGCAGAAAATAAATAATGTGCTAACACGAGAATAACTAATGGGGATGACTCCTGTAAGTGGAAGATGAAAGAGGTGGAAAAGGTTTGTTTTTTTTAAGCTGTGACTTGAAAGGTGAAGGCACAAACATGAGAAATAACAGGGCAAGTACAAAGGCATCGAAGCAGGGAAGACCTGGTCTGTTAGAGCGGTGCCTCCAACGCGCATGTGCGAAGTCTCCTGGGAATCTGGCTAAAATGCAGAGTCTGCTTCAGTCAGCCTGGGGTGGACTTGAAATTCTACATTTTTAACAAGTATCCAGGTTGATGGCACTGGTCTGGGACCACACTTTTCTAACAAGGTGTTAAAGGAACAGTTGTCAACATGGTGTCCAGGACTTAGTGGTGAAGGTAACTGCACTGGACATGAGAGTGGAGAGGAAGAAAGAGGTCAGCTCAGGACTGTCACATGGCCCCTTGGGAAGGATATAGGACACAGTAGGTCTACGAGTCACTCTCCTTCTTTATGGGGTGGAGGGAGGAGATGATGAATGTGGGAGCATCTTCCAGAAAGAAAGAAGAAAAGTTGCTTGGTCAAATTTCCTTTTACTAACATCAGACCTCCTGACAAACGAACGGTATATGATAGCTTGAGATTTCTCTGTGGGATGCCTTCAGCAGGATGTACCTAGTCTGTCTGAGATTACTTATAGTAAACAAAACTGGAATCCATCAATTTGCAGGGTACAATTTCCTGGAAAGCATCTTATAAGCTGTATTTCTATCTAAGTTTAAAAATAATGATGTTTTATAACCAAAACAGGTCTCTCTCTCTCTCGTTTTGTTTGTTTCTTTGTTTGTTTGTTTTTTTCTGTATGCAGCCGCATAAATTAGTTACAAACATAATATATCATCCTGAGCCAATGTATGACCTGAAGGCAAAAAAGTATCTGGGGAGTGGTACTGGTATTTTTTAGACTTCTCCCTGCTTGGCCTGTGTTTCACAACTCTTTGTAATTCTGGACTTAAAGAGCCAAGATGCTTACCGGAGTTAAGGAGTGAACAGTACTCCCAAATTCATTTGTTGAAGACTTAACCCCCAATGTGACTATATTTGGAGACGGGGCCTTCAAGGAGATCATTGGGGTTAAATGAGGTCGTAACAGTGGGGATATAATCCAATAGGACTGGGATCCTTATAAGAAGTGACAAGACACCAGGAGTGTGTGCAGACACAGAAAAAAATGTCATATGAGGGCACACAGGAAGATGGACTTCTGCAAGCCAGAGAGAGAGGTTTCATCAGATACCAACCCTGCTGGCACCTTAATCTTGAACTTCCTGCCTCCAAGACTGTAGGAAAATAAATGTCTGTTGTTGAAGCCATCCAGTCTGCTGAATTCTGTTATGGCAGCCCCAGCTGACTAATACACTGAGCATGTGCACTGATTTGTGCAAATCACATTTGACAGCCTAATCCTTTCTGTTCACTCACCTTTGTAGAGGAGTGGAGAAATAATGCTGTGGAGTGATAGGTGACACGAAGCAGTGGTCCTCTGTCCAGGACGCACTGGTAGGCTGTGAAACATACCCATGTCCAGATCCCACCCAGAGGGGTGCTGATTTAACTGGTCAGGGATGGGGTTTAGACATCATCAGTATGCTTTAGAAGCTCCCCATGTGAATCTTACATGTAGCAGTAGATTTGAAACAGTAGGCTAAATTATACTTTGAAAAATGGCTCTGGAAACACTGTAGGCAGGGGTGGTGTGTAAGATGTCTCTAAATAGATGTGGGGCACAGACCTCGAGTTTTTCCTTCTGCAGACCTGATAGGTGATACATAAGAATCAAAGTTTCCCTTCCCTTCAAACTGCCAAATGCTCCCACTGTCAGAGCTTCTGACTTTATGGTGGATGAGAAGCCAAATAGTTCTGGAAGTTCTACATGACCAGCTGTACTCTGATCACCAGGCCCCTTAGTAACTGCCCATTTTAATGAAAAAAGTAACTATGAATATATATGCATTATTGAAATGCATTTGCCATTCTCTTTTCCAACCTGCACATTACTGTAATAAGCCATTTGTTCAGGGCTCAATTATTTTGTGATATTGGATTAAACAAAATCAGCAGCAAAATAATTGCATTAGGGTTAATTGACATCTTCATACAGGAAAATTAACCACTTTGCTGGTTGTGCTTTTAATAACAAGCTTCCCAGATTTCAATGGCCACATCTGAATACAATTCTTGAGGAGTGCTCTGAAGACTGAATGCAACCTTACAGATTGTTTTTACAAAGCAGTTTCCATGTCAACAGATCATACAATTATGCAGTTTTATAGGCAGCACTGCAATATTCGTAAGACTTGACAGCTAAGATTGAACTATTATAAGCCTTGTAATTAGTTTCTTAATCCAAACCTTGAAAATGATAATAGTTTAATGCCCAAACTATGTCAATAACATTTAGGCAATATGATCCACTGAGATATATGAACCCCTAATTCTCTTATTAAATATATGAGATAAGATGAAATTAGGTTGGGCCTGATAATAAGCTTTCTGAGCATAATCATAGGCATGTGATTATTATTACTATTACTACTACTACTACTACTACTACTACTACTACTACTACTACTGCTGCTGCTGCTAATTTTATTATTTTGTTCTCTTCTCCCACCAGGACAATAGTGCTAGAATTGTGGGCGTCCCCTGGGCCCCAGAAGCACTACATCAATGCTGGAGGCCTTTCCTACTGTTTTTCTTTTTGAATTCCAGGTCAGCACTTTTACTTGGAAAACCTCTTTAGACCTAAAACTTAGCCAGAAAAAGTTTTATTTAGCTACGACCTGTCGAAAAAGACTTTTGCTTTTCAACGCTGCAATTATTATTATTGAACATCCACTCTCTGCCAGGTATGAAATATGCACGGTCTCTAATCCTCATTAAAAACTATACAAGGTAAGAAGCATTCCCTGTCCTCCATGAATCAGGAAACTCAGGCTCAGGTATCAGGTGTCTGAGTCCATCATCTTTCTATTCACATCTTGGCTTTCAGGCCACAGAAATAATGGACTTTTAAAAATGTATTTTTTAAAATTCAAGAAGTACAGAATCAGACAGTAAGTAGTTAGCCTCCTTTCCATTCTTGCATCCAGCTTTCCTGAGGCAATCACAATTTCCAGCTTCTTGTGCATGTTTCAGTAGATTTGTGAAAATATCATCAATAATTGCACTATTTATGTTAACTGTGTGTGTGTACAGGAGCAACAAGAAGAAAACAAAACAGAGCTCCAAAGGGTTCTAAACATCAATTGTTAAATACTGATTCTGCTCATTTCTAAGAATTGTCCCTCTTCTCACCCAACTCTATGGTCCTGAGGGTATGTTCAGGTATAAAAGGACCTGCATTGTAACAGCTGTATACGAAGTCAGAAGAGTAGTACATTGGGGGAAGGGAGTTCTTTGTGAGGGGGATAAATGTCTATTACATTGTTTTATAAACCTGAATCTAAAAAAATTAAAACTAAAAATAAATAAATAAAATTAAAAGATCTGCCTTATTTGGAAACGTCTGGCTTAAGGAAACAAAAGTAGCTTTGCATATTCATGGCCCCATCAGAATTATTTCCAATAATAATTATAAATTATTTAAAGATTGTTAATGAGCTTAAGTTTTTTACTGTTATCAAGTATGTTTAATTGTATTTTCAGTTACTATCTTTCTTTGTAAAGATAGAAGAGAGTTCTAGAGCTCTAACATGTCTTTCTGTACATACTCTCTTTTCTCTCCCTCTCTCCTTTCTATCTTTATTTCATGAACCTCTCCATTCCAGAGAGACCAGGCCATGCCTGCCCCTCTGTGCACCTTTGATCCTGACGGAAATGAATCTCTTGTTCTGACCCTGCTCGGACTTTCTCATGTCCTGAAGGCACAGAGAAATCTCAGAACTCTTCCTTTATAGGCCCTGGGCATCTTGTTTAAACACCCATTGTGGAATTCAAACCGTCACCCTCCTACAATTATACATTTACATATTCCTAGAAATTCCCTGGGGTTGGGATCCCATGCTGTCCTGTTTAAAAGCAACATAAAGTAGGCACAGAGGAAATGTTTTGTTGGTGGAAAGCTTACAATAGGTGTTGGTCTCATACAAATCTGAAACCAAACACGTACAATATTTTCCTTACCCTTAATTGTGTGTTCTTCAGTTAGTTACTCAGTCTTTTAGAACCTTTTCCTAATTTGATCAGTAAGGTCAGTGACTGCCCTAAGTTTCTAGAAAGGCAAACCAAGACAAATTAAAAGCACCCAAAATGTAGGAGATTGTGATGGATACACTGTCATTTATTTCCTTTTTGTTTGTTCCTCAAAACAGGGGGTGCCAAAAAAATGTATACAAGTGGACACTTTGGTCAACATTGCTCAAGCAGTAGTTCGCAGTAATCAGAAGTGTCTGGACGCTGATGGTAACCACTGTGAGCACCTCTTGTAATTGCAGAAGTCAAATGTGACTTGCATTTATCTTTTGTTATCGGTACATATATTATTACAATTTTTTTTTTTTTTTTTAGCTGAGCCATCCTGCCAACTGTTGGCAGCTCAACGGCAACTCAGCTCAGGCTGGCCTCGAACCGCCTTTGCTCAGAGCTCAGCTTGCACTCTTGAGTGAGCTCTTAACCAACTGAGCCACTCGGCCGGCCCTATTATTACAATTTTAATAGTTTTTTTCCTTTCTTAAAATGTGTATACATTTTTGGCATCCTCTGCATATGTTTTTTTGAGTTGACAAATATTGCCAGTCTAGTTAAACATTTAAATTATTATTAATTACAAACTATGTCCTCAAACTTCAAAACTAATTCATGATCTCCCCAGATCTGGCACTATTTCTGTGACTGGCATGACTATCCATGCAGCTTAGGAAATTGGAATCCTTGGAGAGTCTCCTTGCACGCTGCCTTTTCTCATCTTCCATATCCAATCCATCACCAAGTCCTGGAGATGTAACCTTCTAAGTGGCTATCACAGTCTCCACATTTCTCCTTCTCCACCTCTATACCCCAGAGACTGAGCTCTCCATCTGTCATGCAGCCTTAGACCTGACAAAGGCCTCCACTCTGAACCACACATCCGCTCAGCTCCCCCCCACCCCCAGATACAGTGGGCTTTCCAAAAGGTAAGTCTCATCTAGTTACAACAACCCCACTCTTCTCTGTTTAAAGGGCTTAAATGGGTTTTCATTGCTTTTAAGTGAAAGACCTTAATTCTTACGGTGGTCTTCGAAACTTGGTTTTCTGACATCATCCCACATGCCATGATCCCCTTAGCTTTCTTCAGAGGCTTATCCATATCTGAGTCCCACCAGTACATTCTGCCCCCTGGATTACAGTTCTTCCCCTAGTTCATGCTAGCGCCTGCTCCATCCTTCAGTCCTCCACTCCTAGACCACTTCTTTGAGGAAGCCATTCCTATTGTCCCATTTTGGTGAAATTCCCGTAGAATGGACTGATAGCATCGCTCATTGTCACAGATGCAGTTTGATATTGTATGTGAGACAGCATTGGGTTATCATCTGTCTCCTCTACCAAATGGCAAGTTCATTCAGGGAAGGGGCAGTGTTTGGGTTCACATTCATGTCCTCATCAACCAGCACAATGAGTGGCATAAAATAGAAAACCAATAAAGATCAGTCAAATCAATACCCAAACTATCACCATCTACGGCAGCACGTAGGGATGCTGAGTGTTTACTCTGTGCCAGGTACTCTGTGTGGGTCACACTGGACCTTTTGAGCAAGTGTTATGCCTCTTGAACCCTACCTTACAGAGGTGAAAGTAACTCAGGCATAGAGCTTACTCTGTGCTAATCATCTAAAAGGCTGAGTCCCCTTTAAACATTTAAATCAGAAACAAATTTTATTAAGTTTAACCACATTATTGGCCCTTGCATGCAGAGAGTATCTTTAGGTAGGTAGACAGGGCAGGCTTCTGACCGCACAGTGGGAAAGCAACCCACGTGGCAGAGGATCAGCCTGGGTCACTGGCTCACTGACTGAGCGCAAAAGGGAAAAGTAGCTGACTGATGACTTGAGGGGCTGTGCATTGTTCAATTGTGACGAGTGATGATTCTCAATCCAACTGTAATTGTCTGCCTTGAGTATGAGTGTCAGCAAGTGAAAACCTTTGCCAGTTCAAGGTTTCTACTGCCAAACACAAGACCTGGAATTCAGGTAGTCATATAATAATGTTTTAATTTTCCATTTAAAGGCATATCCGTTGTTAGGACTAAAAGAAAACTTGGAGAAAAGCTAGCTGAATACATCATTTTACAAGAGAAAAGCTGCAACTGCTATTTGCAGAATTTGAGTTAAAATGAAAGCCATGCATCTCCCCAGTCAGGGCGCTGGTCAGGAGGCGAGCATGGGAGCCTGATAGAACGAGATAAAGGGAAGGGAAGAGATGGTAGGTCACTCTAATTCCCGTTAGCAAAGGACCAAGCGAAATGTCACTGAGGTGGGGGTGGGGCATAAAATAACAAAGAGACAACAGTGTCTTCTGCCCCTCTGGTTTAAAATCCTAATACCTTCAGGTCTTGCCTTATCCTTACTAAGGACAACCATGATAACAAGTTAACTGTACATAAGCATTTAGAAAAAAAATCAATTGGACCATGTGCTAAATGTTACTTGTGGAGCATATCAGTGATTTCATTTGATTTCTCACAACCACTCTATTATCGTCATCCACATTTTATAGCTGAGAAGAGTGCGGCACAGCCAGACTGGGCAACTAAAGCCAAGGCCCCCAACTGGCAGGTGGCAGAGCCGAGAGGAACCCCGGGCAGTCTGACTCCAGGCCTATGTTCCTAACCATGGTCACTTCCTAGGGGGTGCTGTCCCTGTCCCTGCTCTCTACTACTGTTTTCCCTGAGGCAGAAAACAACTGAAGACTCTTCCAGGCACCCAGCTGGACCGCATTTCCAAGCCGCCCTAGCACTTACGCTACTGGCAGAAGTGGTATGTGCCAACGGCAGGCCTGCCCCTAGGCCTTCCCCACAGATCTCCTGCCTCCATGCTGTCTGCCTGCTGAACACAGAGAAGGGAATAAGCCCTAGAAATGATAGCACGGACTAATGGAAAGAGTTTGGCCTTTGAAAGGAATGAATGTAGCCCAGGTCCTCCCATCTCACCAACCCTAGTTCCCACTGTCCCGCCATACAGGGCTGTGACACGAAAGAGAAAGAAACTTTATGATGCTATGCTGCTGAGGTTTGGGAGTGGGATTCTTACCTCAATTAATTCAACAGCACTGGTTTCCTCCATAGTACTGACAATTTCATTTTATTTCCATGTCACTCATCCAATGCTGTCTTCTTGGCTCAATTATAAACTCCCTGAGGGTAGTGAGCAAGCCTGTTCCATCCACCACCATCACCAACGCCCAGCAAAAGCCCAGACTGCAGCACACAGGTGGTAACATTTGTTAAAGAACTGTTGGGGTGGTACGGAGGGAATGCAACTAAGTGATCAGGGGTGCCTGGTCACAACGTGCTCTCTTCCTCAATGAGATATGACTGTGTTGAATGAAATTTAGTGAAAGAACCAGGAGCACCTGTGTCTATAAGCATATTCTTAAGTGAAAACTTTAGGTTCAAAGATTATATACATTGTTCCCCCAAGAGAGGCATTACTACAGCACTAGAATACAGCACCAAAGTATATCCCTAGATCTGGCAAAACTCTACCTTGCACGGTTCATAGTAGGGTTGGATGGGGGTGGGGTCCTAGAAAGCTGCACTGAGGCATGAGGCCCCTGTTCCTGCCCTGTAGGGCTATTCTTCTTTAGGTCAGTTCTGAACAACAGGTTGAGAGCTTAGCCTACCTTTGAAGTGTACCTGTGGTCCCTCCCTGCTGTCATAGCCTCTATGAATCTCCTGCCTGAGAGCTTACCTGGGGCCAGGTACTATGTTACTATCATTTACCCTAATCCCACATCAGTCCTCTGAGGTAGGTTAAAATAAGCATAACAATAACAAAAAAAAAATACTAGTTTTAGCTTCTACTCACTGTGTAACTTTTATGGACTAGGTGTAGGCATCATCATATATACTTTGTACATTATTACATTTAATTGTTACAACAAATCTATGAAGAAAATGCCAAGAAGTGTGAAGGTCCTGGGATTTTACTCTACTATCAAGATAACAAGTTAGTTGGCCACAGTCTCATGGATGCTGGGAGAAGACATGAGACTCCTGGGTCAGACTCAAATGACTGGCTGTTATTCACAGTAATAGCAATAGCCAGAGTTACATGATATGTGCTGGTTTCCTGAGCTTCCATTCTCACAAAGCAATGTGAAGAGGGCCAGATGGGTGCTGGACAGGCTGTGGTTGCATTATAAGTGAAGAACCTTGAGTTTAGGAATCCCCAATATCTTACAGAGCTAACATACAAACCGGCCCAAGCTTTGATGTGAACAGAAACATTATTTTAATTATCCTGGACAGAAAACAAATCTGTCCTCTGCTCCAGAAGAAGAAACACATCTCTATCTTCCACACTGCTCCCTATATAAATATCCTTAGGGGAAAAAAGTCTGGAACAAAAACTGAATTCATTTGTTCATAAAACATACAGAAATGTGAGATACCTGTGGACAATATTACCGAGCTTACTGACCATAACTAGGAAAAAGATGAGTGGGATTCCAACCCTGGTCTAACTAATTCAAAAAGCCACACTCTTGACCACTATGCAACGCTACTTCCATATTTTCTTGAGCAGCAGACCAGGGCATAGAGAAGTTTAGGATTAAGAAAATTAAGGCTGATGGAGGTTGTAAGTGAGGGAGCTGAGATTCGAGTTAACAGCACCTAGCTCCAAACCTGTGGTCTCAGCACTACATCACAGCCATTTACCAAACACCAGCACACACGAGTTTGCTGGAGACTCAGGGTATTGCAGGCAAAGCAAAGGAAGGTATGGAGAGAGTAGGATGCACAGTTTGCTCAGGGGAGGTGAGGAGGCCCCATTGGGGTGAAATGAGAGAGAGGGAGAGAGGGAAGAAGAGAGACAGGAAAGGGAGGAGGGAAGGGAGGGAGAAAAACAGGGAGGGAGGGAGGGAAGGAGGGACCAACCAGACCTGGGTTTGGAGGTTGGCTATTACCTTGTAGTCTTCAGGGACTGGGTAGCCATCTGATTCAAATATAGGTTGTGGGTATTGTGTGGGTATTGATGGACAGACATTTCAGAGATGGGCCTGCCTCTCCTGTTCAGGTGTGCTAGCCTGCTTGTACCAGATTGCCCCAGCTACTTGAAAGCTTAGCATGATGGCATGGCAACAAGAAATAGATAAAGAAATCTCAGCAGTCATGGGAATATAGTCTTTATCCTCGGGGGCCTGTGAGGTGATGTTTGCAGGCTTTATAATGAAATAACTACTACAGAAGAAAATGAGGAAAAGCATATGAACAGACAGCTCATAAAAAATAAACAAATAAACAAAAAACAGAAGGGAAATGACTTCTAAATATACGAAAGGAGCTCAGTCTCACTCAGAATAAGTGAAATACACATTAAAATCCCATGGAGACATCATTGTTCATTTGTCAGATTGGCAAAATCCAAAACTTTGATCACTCATTCAAGTTTTCTGGGCTTCAGGAACTCAGACACTCCTCATGCTCCTAATGTTATAAAGAGTTGTTCATCACAGCATTCTACAATAGCAAAGGATGGGCCACAGCCCAGAGGTCCAACATTCAAGTGACTGATTAAATAAGTTAGAACCCATTCCTATAATGGCAGAGTCTTCAGCTATTATTTTGCAAAGAACGAAGGAGCTATCTATGCACTCATATGGGAAGATAACCAATATCTATTATTAACACTTTGTAAGCGGGCATAAAAAGCTATATGACAAGTTTACTCGTTTCCCACATTCACTTTATAATCGGGCATAAAAAGCTATATGACGAGTTTACTCGTTTCCCGCAAAAAAAATGTGTTAATAGGGGGAAAAAGCAAGTGGGTATATTATGCAATGTTTTGTATAAATAAGGGTTAAGTGATGGTGGTAAAAATATATATTTACTTAGGTATGCAAAAAAGAAAGAGGATGTATGAAAAGAGCAGTGGTGTGGGATATTAGAAAAACAGCAATTATGGTCACCTCATAATTTTCTATACCTTCTCGTTCTTTGGAGCATTTTTAATATATTTTCTTTAAAATTAAATTTTAAAAAGCAGACACTAAAAATTTATGATGGATTGCCTCATCTGCCACATCAAGCCTCAGAATTGGGAAAGGTTGGGAAAGGTGGCCTTGGATGTCACTTAGCAATTTCATAATCTTCTGGCATCATTGTCACTTGTGAAAGCAGTATTGATTTTGCCATTAGAAAATAGAGCCTGGATTCCACAACTCATTGCTGGATTTCTTTTCTCAGTGTATTGCCTTGTTTGAATAAGATACTGAGAGAAGTTTTCTCTCCCCACTTGGATTTCTAAGCAAATTTGAAAATTCTAATAGTATCACCAGTCACTGTGTAGAATAAGCAATCACTGCTTTTTCACCAGATAAACTGCTCTATATTAATAACACTGTATCCCTGAGCCTCATTCTATGCTTTGGTTTGAGTACTTCAGTCTGCAAACAGTCTTTTTGGTATGAGCACAATAAATTCTTACTAACTACTACTTCAGTGATTTATTCGTTTTACTTCTGTTATTTCTGAACTTTTAACAACCACTAGTTCTCTGAAAGGAAAAAAAAAAAAGCTTTGATTTGTAGCATTTGATGATTTTCATGCTATAATTACTCACCATGGCTGATACCAAGTGATGCCAGGAGGCAGCATAGCAATTATATAGTATTTCCACTATACGGATTCAATAGCTGTAAGTAATAGCAAGCACAGAGATAACAGTAAAATGTTGTAAAAGAATATGAGTTGTGAATATTTATTACTTTTGGTTTTAATTTAAGTTATTTAATTGTAAGTTTTTGTCATTGAAATTTGGTAATGGTTGTTTAAAACTGTCTTGCAAATTTCCTACAAATAGAAGTCAGCTTTTGTGAGCTGATAGATGGCGACAGCTGGGTCCAGCAGGCCATGGCCATACCCCGAAGCTTTCCTCAAGGATGCGTCCTCCGGCTACACTCCCCTGACAAAGCAACCTTTGGAGAAACTAAATAAGACATCCCACACAGACTGATTTGATAATTACAATCACCATAAAGTATTGAGCCCTAGAAAATTCCAGACACTGTGAGAAGCGCTTTCAGGCATGATTTCAGTTGTCACGTTAATGTTACAAAGTTTCAAATATTGGTTCCCATTACAAAATGATGCCAGTGTGGCTTGTAGTTCTCAGAAAGGAGACACACCCTAGAGCTGCAGCCAAGCCCGACTCATGCCTGTTCTGTTCCTGCTCTCTCACACTCCACTTCTTTGAAGTGGCTCCCAGAGATGATATAAATGGAGTTGGACAAAAGAGAGATAATTCCAAGTGGTCAAGGTTGGGAGAAGAAACAACGAGATCTTTAAATTGACTAACAGATGGCTCTGCTTTCCACTCTCCCAGAAAACACATTTTTCCTATTTCTGGAAAAATGTTTTTGCCTTAGGTTTTCCATTTAAATATAGTCCAGATCTCTCAGAATATTTTTCTGTCACGCTCTGGGGTGCTGGCTGTGCTGACTACAATCGTTTAGGATCCAAACTTGACACATCTGTAACTCCACTTTTCTGCCTTGTCCTTGCCACCCCCTCTCCTGTCCTCTGACTCCCCCACCCCCACCCCTCTGGCTTCTTCAGGTTTCCTTTTGGGATCTACAGTCTGACTTTTCTCATTTCCAAACTAGCTCTCCAGGGAAAGAATCTCCAGACAGCCAAATGTCTCATCTGACTGCAAAGCCAAAGAAATGATACCTCTTACAATATGTATGTGGCTGGTGGGTGGACAGCAGGGGTACGCCTGTATTTGTTTATTTGCTTTTGCTATTTTGTTTGGTTATCTTTTTTTCCTTGGGTACATGAGAGAGAAGATGGGGTAGGAGGATCTTTCCTAGGTCAGTGTTTGACAAACCTTGCTGCACATGGGAGTCCTTTGGGGCTCTTTAAAAAACATATTAATATCAGGGTCCCACCCCGGAATTTCTGATTTCATTGGCATGGGATGGGGCCTGGGCATTGGGGTTTTTTGAAGTGCCCTTGGTGATTCTTCTGTGCAGTAAAGTTTGACAAACACAGTCCTACCTATTAAAACGCACCCTGTAGATGGTGGTGCTGAGGAAGGCCCCCTCTCCCAGAGGCTTTCTCATGGACCTAGCATAGGACAGGTTTATTAATTAACCCTTCAATTAACTGAATTTTCACTGAGCCCTCCCTTCCTAGCTTAGGCCTCAGGGATTCCTGAGCATTCAGATTTCTGAGAGATTCAGCCTGATTTAGTTTCCCAGTGTCTCCTTGCTACCAAACAAAATAGAACAAAATAACCTTTCCCCTGACCACACCCCACACCTTCAAAAAAGAGTTGCTTATTGAATATACTGTAACTCAGCTGGCAGAGGAGAATGTCTTTCAATGCATCCATTGAAATTGGATTAAGTTGCTTTAACAGAGGCATTTATATACAAATAATTAATGGACCAATTACAAATTATTTGTTTTTGTTCATTAAAGCAGAACCAGGATTTATTAAAGCAGAAACCAAAGCAAATGCTTTCATTGTACAAATGATCCATCGTCATTATAGAGAAATTAGAATATAGAAATGCCGCATATCTGTAGGGAAAACATTACTCAGGCTTCTCAGTATCCTGTCGGTGGGCTAAGTCAAGGTCAGTGTTAATTCACACACTCAGAAGCTGTTGGGAGAATTTACATCTTCTGTTGCATATGCTCTTGACCAATCCAAGGTCATCCGAGGACTTTTTCAGTTGTGTTTACATAGGAAACAGTAGCCTTGAAACTAGATTATTTCCATTTCCCACAGCAAGATCTTTTGTTTATGAACTGCTGAAGAATAGGAATGTAAGACCTGAATTATTCAATAGGAGGTGGCACCATTCCACCAATCCAGAAAGCTCTGCTGGGACATTTTCCTGAAATGAGCACCACTGTTTTCCTTGCCACTCCTGTGTCCCCAGCAGTCCCCATCCCAGGGCCACAGTCAGGTCTCATAACAAAAGGCCCAGCTATGGTCTAAGAGATAGATAAGTGATGAATACATGATAACGCAAATCTAGCAAAATGTTCAGTGTGGTAAATCTATGAGAGTTCACTGTACAATTCTTTCAGTTTTCCTGTGTGTTTGAAAATTTTCATGATAAAATGTAGGGAGAGGGAAGTCCTTATCTTACCCCATTTCTGTATTTATACTCTCATTGCACATGAATTAACAGTGATTGACACTTTGGGTACAGTCTCAATAAATTTGGGCTAAATGAATAATGATAATGACTGAGAATACCTAATTAAAAAGAACTAATAATCAATGAACCAAACACTGTGCTAAGTGATTTGCATGCTACATTTCATTCAGTCCTCACATCAAACCTGTGATAGGTGCTAGCATATTTGTTTTACAAAGAAGGAAAGTGAAGCTCAGGGAAGAACAGTGATTGGCCTAAGCAGCTGACCCTCAGAAGGTTCAGACCTCACCCTTGGATTTCACTATTCTTTTAATTGAACTGTAATGCACATACAGAAAAATGCACAAATTATAAATGTACAGCTATGAATTATCACAAGGTGGGCATACTCATATACACTAGCACCTAGATCAGCAACTTAAATCTGTCCAGAACCTTCAAAGCTCCCTCGGTCTCCCTCCCCATTGCCCCACTGCTCCAAATTATCCCCTCTCCTGACTTCTAAAACCACAGATTCAGTTTACTTGTTCTCATTCATATTATGTCCAAACACAGAACTTGCCTGGGGCAAAGTTGTTTTTTTGCAAAGTAATAAATAGCATTCTCATCCCAAAGAGCTTCTGGTTAAAAAGTGAGTTGAATAAGCTGCTACTCTAAGGTGCAAGACTGCTTTCTCCTTTGCCTCCAGATGGCTTCCCAGTAGCAGAAATAAATCTCTTCAATTTATCACTAGACTCCTGAAATTGTTCTAACCAAAAATGAGCTGAACTTTACATTTTAATTGTTTCTTTCATGTGTTCATACATTAAACAGTTAACAGACATGGATACAAAGCAGTGGGCAATGGACATGTGCCCTCAATGTGTCAACAGTAGGGTTAGAGATCAAAATATAGAAATAAAGATCTGAAATGACTGTGACCAATGCTCCTGGAAGGTTCACGCAGGTTTTCAGGAGTGGGAACAAATAGATATTTCCTACTTGCTATGTCACAGGCGTAAGACGAGGCCGTTTCTTTACATGGTTCCCAGTTAATCCTCATCCATCACTGATTCATATACCAATCATCCAATAAATATCACTGTGCATTTCTGATGTGCTATGTGCTGAGGGTACTCTTGTAAATAAGACACATGCTTCTTGCTCACCTATAACTTAGTTTGGGCATGAATTGTCAACACTGGACAATATTGCCCCCAGAGGGGCACGGATAGGCTCTGAAGGGTAAAAACAATTAAATCTCACAATGTTTGATGGCCCTTCAAAGGACCACAGAATATAAACGGATGTCTAGAATATCTGTGGTATTAAAATATCATGGGCAGGAGTACGCACAATCAGGAAAAAATAAATATATCAAAAATACTCCTTAAGGGACAGCGATGAAACACAGGGTAAGAAAGAGGGGAGAACAACAATGAAATAAATCATGACTATCAGAGTAGAACACATGCAGGGAGCCATGACAACAGATAGCTGTGAGTCCTCATAAGGTATGACGTGGAAGTGGCTGCAGGTTTCCACTGAGATTCATGGAGTGATTATCATCATCTATTTACAGATGAGATGCAGGGCGTAGGTGGTCAGGGATTCATGACTGCCCACCTGGTCAGCGAGAGGCAGATCTGCTTTCAAATCCAAGGCCCTTTCTGTCTAATTTAAGTCCAAGTGCGCGAATGATCTCTGGTCTTACAAGTGATAGAACCGGGATTCTATAGAAAGCCGTTCTTATCTGGACACCAAACATTGACCTTGCTCTCCTGGCTGTCATCAACTAAGCACTTCATGTTTCATCAATTTTTCTTGATGTAACTGTAGAATTCATACAACTGCCTTTTAACTGTGAAAAAGCTCTGATTTAAGGAAAATGGAATGTCCTTGTCACAGAGCACACTGAGACTCAGGTTTTACTGGGTCAGCATGAGCCTGGGGATGAATCCGTGCCTCTCATTTAAAGCTAACTCGAGTGCAGTGCCGTCTCCAGACCTGTATTGTGTTTTCTGTCCCTTGTAGCAAGGGCTGACCATGGCTACAGATGTGGGGGTTGATTTATTTCTTCTTAAAGATGTATCTCGAGAATTTTCTTCTTCTATAAAAGAAGAAGAAATTCTCCCTCTACAGCTTCTTACTAAATTTTTCTCCCTAAAATCAGAAGTGTGGATATGTCCCAATTCCTGCACTGCCATCTCATGTCAGGGATTTGAGCTATTTCTCTAATGGATGGGTTCCTAGACCTGCAGCCTGGTGGCAGAATCACTGCCAAAGTCATTGGCTGAATATGCTAGGGAAAGTGAAAAGAACACACAAGGTGGCCTTGGGGTAATGCCTTCCCCCAGGTGTTCAGGGCAGGCCCAGGAGCTGAGGGAGCCAGACTGGTCCTTTGGCAGCCTCCTGGCCAGTCCCAACTTACAGCTTTGCTTTTCAATAAATTCCATGGCTGCCTCCACTGCCTCCTATGCCTCTGCTATTCTTCTTCCTCATTTATTGAGTCAAGTAGGTCCTATGACCAACCCTGTTTTCTAGACAACATAACAGGGATTTGGAGGAGTTAAGTCAAGGTCACACAGAAAGTGATGGAATTGAAAGGACTATCTTTTAACCTCTGCTCAGAACCCTTTATGTAAAATTGACTACCTGACAAAGACATGTGTTTCAGAGAAGACCCACCAAAGTTGCTTCTGGTTGATTCACCCACTCATGTGTTCCTTTATTTATTCAAAGAAAAACTTAGGATACTTATTGTGTTCCAAGCACTGTGTTCCAATGGAGAACCAAATAGTCAAGATAGAGGGATAAGGACCTGCTTGAGAGAGGATGGGATAGGAAACATGTCTTAAAGGAGGTATTGCTTAAACCTAAGACCTAAAGTCATAGAAGGAGTGAGACACAGGGAGTTTGCAGGAGTGTTTCAGGGTGAGAATAGCATGTGCAAAGACCCTGAGGTAGAAACTAACTTGGATGCTCCAGGAACTGAAAGATGAGTGCCGTAGCATGGTGGAGAGAAAGGCATTGGGGATCAGACTGTTGGGCAGGTCTGGAGAGACCTTTGTTACGGGCTGAATGTGTCTTCCTTAAAGATATGTTCAAGTCCTAACCTCTAGCACCTCAGAACATGACTTTATTTAGAAATAAGGTCTTTGTAAATATAATCAGGTTAGGATGAGGTCAGAGGTAATTAGGCTGGGTCCTGTTCCAATATAATCTGTGTTCTTATAAGAAAAGGAAACAAAGACACGGAGACGGACACAGGGAGAATGCCATGTGATGACAGAGGCAGAGACGAGAATGGTGGCCTACAAGTCAACAAATCCTTACAATTTCCAATTCCCGCCAGAAGTTAGGAAGATGCAAGGAGGGAGTCAACCCATAGTCTCAGAGGGAGCATCGGCCCTGCCAACAACTTGATTTAGGACTTTTAACCTCCAGAATTGTGAGCGAATAAGTTTCTGCTTGTTTAAGCTTCCCAGTAGGTAGTACCTTGTTATGGCAGCCCTAGGAAACTGATACAGCCTTGCAGATGCCAGTAAGTGTTCCAGATTCCATTCTAAGTGATGGAAGGCAGGCCAAAGGAGTGGCCAGGGGAAAACTGGAGGCTTGCAGTAGGGAACAGGAAAAACACGGCAGCTTGGATTAAGGTTGTCACAGTGAAAATGGAGAGAAGGGCGAGCTAGGTTTAGAGCTCATGTCTCTATGTTGGGCAGTGGAAAAGACACAGGAATTGGCATTCCTTAAGTCACCTTGGGTAAGTTCTTAAACGTAACCCAGGTTTTCTCTGCAAAATATAAATTATATTATAGATTTGCTGTAAAAACTTACACAGTATATGGCACAGAATAAACATCTAAAAAAGTTAGCAACTCTTGCTAATGTTAATATTACTTCTTTGATTTTTCTTTCCATCATATCCTAAGAAAGCCTGGTATAAAATTTGGCCCCCAAAAGTGTGTACTGAGCTAAATTCAGTGTCAGAAAGTTTGAATTCAAATCCCCATTCTTCTATTTACATTTTTTTAAAAAAAGGTTTGAATAACATGAAAATGCTGATATTTGACTTCTTTGAGCTAGAAAAACTGCAATTTCATATATTTCAAACAAATTATCATATATGCATACAAAAGAATACATATGACAAACAATAAAGTGTAATAAATTCGAGACAGGTGAACTTGTCACTTACTTTAAAAACAAAAATATTGCCAAGTCCTGTCTTTTGCTGATCACATATCACTATAATGTTTAACCTTTGGTTATAATATTAAATACACATATATTTTAAAAAACAATCTCTGTATTTATTTGTTTTTGAGCTTTATAAACATATTGAACAATCTCTATGTATTGTTCTTTAACTTTATTTTTCACCTGAATATTATGTTTCTAAGATTCATGTATGTCCTTACCTGTAGCTATAAATTGTTTCCTTTTTCACTGCTGTATACTATTCTATTGTGTGAATATGCTGCACATTTTAAATAATCCCTTCTTCTTCCAATGGGCCCCACTTGCTGAATAAATTAAATCAGGCCTGAGAACAGTTTTAGATGATGACATAGAAAGATCCCAAACCTACCTCTTCCCATGGACACATTGAGTCCATGAGTTTAAATGAAAAAAAATTTCCTCTTTATAAAACTAGCTGAGTGATGACTATGCATGGGGCAAATGAGAAGAGTATCACATCAAAGCTGGTGGGAGGAATTGGGATACGACCTCACCATAACCAGCCGCTATTCTCCACCCCACCTCCACACCTCACCTCAGAATGGCCATACAACATCCAGAGGAAACTCAAAATCCAAAGATTCTCCACGAAGAATAAAGACAAATAGTCACAAAATTGCATATACCAGCATCACTAACTAATTCTAAAACAGTGTCATCACCCCAAAGGAAATCCCATGCTCATTAGCAGTAACTCCTGTTTTCCTTTCCCGCCATCCCTGGTGATCACTATTCCATTTTCTGTCTCTGTGGATTTGCCTCTTCTGGATATTTCATAGGAATGGAATCCTTCAATATGTGTTTGTATGTTTATGCATATGTCTAACTTCTTTCACTTAGCATGTTTTCCTGTTTCCTTACTATGGTCACGTGCATTTGTATTTCATTCCTTTTTTATTGTCAAATAATAATCCATTGAATAGAAATACCACCATTGACTTATCTACTCAACGACTTATGACAGTTGAGTTGTTTCTACTTTTCAGCTATTATGAACAATGCTACTATAAAAATCCACACATACTTTTTTGTGGACATATGTTTTGAATTCCTGGTGGAGTTGCTGGGTTATCTGGTGACCCCATTTTTAACCTTTTGAAAAATTTTCCGAAGTGGCTGCTCCCGCTTACATTTCCACCATCATGTATATGGGTTCCAATTTCTGCACATCTTTGCCAATACCTGTTATTATCTGTCTTTTTTATTACAGATAGTTCATTTTAAAAATAGGGCTATAATAAGAAAATCCATTTTGCAAAGTTATTAAGAGGGGCAAATGTGATAATAGATATGATAATTCTTTCTCGAGCAATTTTCTTAATTGCTAGTTGCCCTTATTACACTGGAAAGGAAGGCAAGGAAAGAACATACACAGTATTTCTTTAGTGTGCCTCAGAGACACACAAGGTATTTGAAAGACTAAATAAGACAAGCCATCTTTGAAATTCATTTCAGTGCCAATGTCATTTACAATGCTAATGAACTCTTAAAGCTGAAAGAACCCAGCAATTGAAGCAAGCATTTAACCTCTCCTGCTTTCCAGTGGTAACCTGTCTTTACCAGGTTGGCAGTGATTGATGAGGGTCTGACTGGCTTTAAAGAAAGCAAGGAGGCTTTCAGCAAGACATTTATAAGAACTTCCCAATTCTAAAGCAAAAAGCAACATTTTCTTTGTCACAGAATTATGCATGTGGTCTGTTCTAAAGAATTTTTTTTTTTTTCCTTTTTCCAGAAGCTTACATAAAGCCCTGCCAGGGATGAGGGAATTAATGTTGGGAAGAGTGCTTGGCGGGGAGTGGTGTGTTTTCCTCAGCTACTGTACCCCCAGGCCTCTGTGGACCTGGGCACAATGAATCACCTCAACAGGTATGTTCTATGGCCTCTGAGTATTTAGAATCCCCGATCTCATTTATAAGCATCAACGCTCTGAAAGTTAATTTTATAGGGTCATGAAGAGGAAACAACTTTTGCATCATTTGGCACAGGAACAGTTAATTTGGGGGTGGAGGCTCCTGTGAGTTCTCTGAAACACAAAGACACAGTGCAGCAAAAATTCGCTTTTTTTCTTTTGCTAGCTGCAGTCAAGCACGGAGTCACGTCCTATTGGCCGGCCCCTATTCTGATAACCCACTTAGTAACTCAGGTTTATCTGGGATTTATTCACTTGATTTTGTTAGAAAAAAAAACAAAAAAACAAACACAAAAGAGAAACAAGATTTATGATAAGTAATACTCCTGATACAGCTGATATTCTTGTGTTTAATTGTATTTTATTTTTATTGTGTGTGTGTTTTATTGAGTTTTTTTTTGGTTGCTGTGGAACTATGAATACATAGTTCCATATCAGCCCTGAGTCTGACACCTAGCCAGCCCTCGTAATGTTTACTGATTTGCATATAATTTTATCAATGTTAAATACTGCCAACATGTTTATATGCTGTTACCAACCCACGGAGATGATTAAATTAAACCTGGATATTTTTCAGCCCTGTGGAAAAAGAGCATTTGCTGATTCAGTCCCTCCAGCCCGGCATGGCTACTCCTAGCCCAGAGGCACTACAGCCAAAATAGGCCCCAGGAAAAATTCATCTATCAAAATGCACTAACACCATAGGTAGAAACTCCTGTTTCAGTCAGGAACCAGCAGAAACAAGTAAATGATAAGCTTAAACCCACTTCAGCTTTGGACACTGCTACACGGCACATTCCTTCCAAAAGCTATTTTCATCTTCTGGAAACAAACTCAGCTGAAGCTCTATTTTCTGCCATGTTGATTCAAAATGCACACCATGCCGGCCTAGATCAGTAATTCTTATACTTTGGAGGGCCTCTAAGAATCTGTCAAAAGCAATAGACTTTCTTTCCTCAAGATGAACGACGGCATGCTTAGTGAAGCATTTACACAAAAACTGTCAGTCTCTGTGCCATCTTCCCTGCTGGCTTGTGTTCTAGGGGGAGTAAGCTTACACATTCCATCTTAGCAGAATAATCCTTCTAGCACAGAGCCCCCACAATCAGCCTCCAGCACATTCTGTGGAACTGACCTGAAGTCTGAGCCACGTGACAATTGTCCTTGGAAACGCAGCATGGAAAACAAGTCTCTGTGGAGTTTTGCATTGAGGGTGGAATCAAAACTGAACCAACCCATTTGCCTTTTCATTTACTGACTTACTTAATTTTTTGGAGAGTTACACTCCCTTTTTCCTCCCCAGCAATCTTGAATCTGCTATGGCAGACCTTACTGTTTGCCTCAAGCCACAGAATCAGACACTCAGTTCCAATAATGGCTTTGTATTAGAGGCAAAGATTCATTGTCCATCTGTGTAAGTATCCCTTCAGGGTTAGCCTGAACTGAGAGTCACCAGCTCTAGTTTTCGTCAGAAAGCCAATAGATGCTTTCAAAATCAGTTCATCAAGCAACATACAGAGGAAAGGAGAGAAGAGGAGAGAAAAACAGGAAAGTGAGCAAACAGAGGAGGGAAACCTGAAGCTCAGAGGCGTGAACTGTCATGCTCAAGCTCTCACAGCTGGTATGGCTTTGTCCTGCCCTAATCCCTCCCCCACAAGTCACCTGCAGCTCTGATGGGCAGTTGCAGCCTGTGCTATAAACTTCCTTTCTCAGCCACCTGTTCCCTTTTTCCTGATGACTTTTTCTGGCCACAGGCACTTGCCTGACTCATGCAAGAGACAGTTCAGAAGTATTGGGAAGTCAATACCACAATCGAGTGATCTATTGTTGCATAACAAATTACCCTACACTTAGCAATAGAAAACAACAAATATTTATTATCTCACAATTTCTGAGGGTCAGGAATCTGGAAGGAGCTTAGCAGGATGGCCTCAGATACTTTCATGAAACAGCATAAAGATGTTGCCCAGTGCTACAACCATCTGGAATTGTGACTGGGCCTGGAGGAGCCACTTCCAAAATCACTGAGTCACATGGCTGTAGGCAGAAAGCAAACAGGAGCCACATGAGCCTTCGCACTTGCCTTCCAGAGTGACATCTGGCTTTCCCCAAGTGAGTGATACAAGGGAGAAATTGAGGCAGAAGCCACAATGCCTTTAATAATCTAGCCTTGAAAGCGACATCTCATTACTCTGCCATATTCTACTGGTCACACAGACCAACCCTGATGCACTGTGGAGTGGGATGAAGCGAGGGCACTGATGCCAGGAGGCAGGGATGATTGAGTTTATCTCATTGGCTAGCTACCCCATGTCCCAGTATCATCATTCATCCAGTAAAAAATAGGAGCTGTTGGGTTCAATATCTTGGTTCCTTGATATTGTTCCTTGATGAGAAAATCCTGAGCTGTGTCCTACAAAGTCCTTCATATGGTCCCTGGTGGAAGGAGCCCCAGTTGCCACCAGTGGTAACTATTACTGGATTTCCTCTGTTCCCTGATACCCTACCTAATACCCAGATGCTTCCTGGGATCATCTACCAAAAGCTACCCACTCTCAAATCCTTGGCTCTGAAGCACAAACTAAGACAGTGACAAAGAAGCAGACATGGAGAAGTGAGCCCAGGCACCCTGATTCTTCAGCTCATTCTTTTAGCCACTGTGTCCTTTTGCTACTAGGTTCTCTGCCACAAAGGATTATAAACACATGTCTACCATACCTGTACACTGTCTCCGAAGAGGTCTCAGAGGGGAAACACCAGTTGCCCCCCTTAAGTACCCTGAGGAGCAGAGCCGCTGTTAACTAACCCACCTGGTGCCTGGTACAGATTTTTAAAAGGTATCGGCTGCCCTGTACAGATGCAGACCCCTGGACTTGTGGCTTCTCCAGTGATACATGGGTTGGGTTTAAACCCTGCCTTGATCTCCTATAGTTTGGACAACCTTATTCAGTATTTTTAATTGAGAAAAAATTCCCAGTGAATGTGTCCAGCCCTATTGTATGCTTAAAGAAATATTTATTGTTAGTCTCCCTGGCATTGAGAATGGAGAGTTCAAGTCTCTGATGCCTGACAGAGAATATTACTAATCAGACAAGGGAATAAGACTATATAGAGTTTAAATGATTTGCCCAAGATCACACAGGAATGAAATAGCACAGCTGTCATTTGAACTCTCCCAGGTTATCGCAGGTGAGTCCCAAAAGTTCAGGTTAGTCCCCAAAGAGGTAGGTGCTTCTTGTTTCCATGGTCCTGAGCTCCCCTTGGGCCCCCCATGATTTCTAAGCCATTCCTACCTACACCAAATAGTGTTCATCTCAGCCAGCTCCTAGAACTATTTTGTGACACTTTTAGATTTATTACTAAAGTAATACTCTTCTGTCACCTTCCCAGTGCTATTTACACTTTCCCCTACCTTTCTTCAAATGGAATCCTGGTGGGGTTTTTGTTGTTGTTATTTATTTATTATTATTATTATTATTTAGTTATTCATCCCCCTCCATTTGCTTCAGCCCTGTCCAATAGGTCTTCTAATTTGGTACTGTTGTCTTATTTCCTGAGCCTTTAATAGTTTGGAGGATGCGTACTATGCAATTCTGGCTAGAGACATCCTGGGGTATGAGGAAAACATCTGGGAAATTTTCCACTCCTCAAAAACAGACACGTAGAGATGGTATTATATCCCTCAGCTCATGGTCATTTCTGCAGGAAACACCTGGTGTTCCCACAACTACCCTATAACAATGATGAAGTTAGCTTGCGAATAAGTGACAAAACAGAGTAGAAGAGTGGACAAAAGGGAAGAACCTGCATCTGCGTCCTTATAATGTTGTGATGCTCAGTGAACCAGCCTAAAACCACCCTGCTCATGGTCCCCATATATGTGAGGAAATGCATTTCCTAAAATGAGGTCAACCTGAGTCTGGGATTTTGTTGCTTGAAGCCAATGGTGGTTTAATGAATTCACCAGCTGAGCCATGTCTGGATTCCCATATACCCTGTTTGGTTTCTACTTGTTATAGTGCCACCTACTAGAGCATAAATTCTGGTAAGGACGAGCGTTGTGTCTTCAAATTTATATTCCCTAAAGGAATGAGCACAGTGCCTGATTCATTGCAGCTTCTTCGTGTAGGACAGACAGGACTATTGAAATGTAACTTCAAAGGAACTTTTGAAGGTGAAGTAAAGCAAGGGGATTCATTTACCAGCTGTGTGTGGCTTGCAGTGTTGTTTCTGAGCCTCAGCTTCTTCATCTGTGAAATGTGAGGTGACAAAGACCAGTGGATAAACACTCAAGGTATGAAATTAACCAGACCTGGGTTCAAATCCTGGCTGTGCAATATTCTAATCGGGTGTGTTTCTTCATTTCTCTCAGCCTTAGTTTCCTCATCTGTAGACTCAGACAGGAACATATAGATAGTATATTTAAAGTACTTAGCAGTTTACATGCCACACAAATCACTAGGGATTATTGTGTGTATGTGGAAACAATGTACTTATGACTCCTGACACATAGTAGGAATGCAGTGAATCACTATGAAAGAAATTGCAGGTACCTTGGCTGGGAGCCTGTGATGGCCCAGCTCTTATTACCCTTTGGAATTGGGGGAAGGTGGCAGTTGAGCGTAGGCCATGGAAGTATCTCTTACACATGGGAATTAAATATTGATTTCATTTTCACTTCATTAAGTCTCCTATTGATTTCAACCAGGCAGAGTGGAAGATGGCAGTCAATCACTCCACAGACACTCGATAACCATCAGGAAAGTTTGCTCTTCCTTTTGGGTCAGCCTTCCTTCCAGCCTGGGAGGGCCCTTTTGTGAGGCTGCAGGGCTTGTGCCTCAGGGTCAGGGGCATAGAGATGAATCAGCCATCACAGTTGCCCTCCAGGACCTAATGTCTTGCAGTCCCCTGGTTTTAAAAGCAGCCTATTTATTCCCTAGGTTAAAGCTTCTGAGAATGTCCATATTTTTTCCTGTGATGCCAGAATTTTATATCCTAAGGACAGAGCTGAGCAGGAGTACCAGGATAGAGAGTCAGATTAGACACTAAAGATGGACAGTGGGAGCAATGTGTTAAGCAGGCGGGTCAACCCTGAGCAATAATAGGCAGAGGTTTGCAGAGGTTCAGGGATGTACACTGATAGCGGGCTAGGAACCAAGGAATGAGAACCAAGGAAAATCTGCAAAAAAGTCAGGAAGCAAGAAAATTGAGCAATATGTATACATTAGGTCTCTACAATGTTAATGACCCTGATCCAATGATTCCATACTTGAGAATCTGTCCTAAGGATATAGTCCCTAGATTATTGGGTTGGATTGTGCCATATCATTCCTGCAGGGAGCTGTCAATCACAGTCCTCCTCTAGCCCATGCGGTGGGGGGCCATGGCGCTTGCCAAGCCAGTCATGATAATGGGTTCCCTGACAGTAGCAAATGGACATGAGACTCACATAAGGACAGAGAGCCCCCCTCCAGGTCCCACTCTCCCCCACTCCCAACCAGTCTGGAGCTACAGAGGGAAAGGCTTTTTCCTCCCTTTTCATGTGGTTCTAAGGATGTTAGCCGGCAGCTGCAAGAAACCACATCTCCTGACTCAGAAAAGTTGGTCTAGCGAATGAGAAAACAGGAGATGAAAATGGAGAGAGAGCAAGAGACTCAAGATGATGGAATCCCAGAATCCAGTCATTTTGAAGAGAACCCACATTTATTGGTCCCACAGTTTTATTACGTGAGTCAGTATATCTGCCTCTTTTTGCTTAAAGTAGTTTGAGTTAGGTTTCTCTTATTGGCAGTAATAACACATTAAATGCATTAAATGCAGCAAAATGACATGAAGCACATAAAAACATTTTAAGCACAAAGTTATACTTTGCTGCAGAGATTAACTAGGGGTGAGGTTTGGGCATATCTTAAGTTAAAACATAATGCAGCCATTAAAATTCTTCATTTTTCTTATTAAAACCATTAATGAGCACTTATCATGTGCCAGGCACTATGTGACAAACTCTATCTACATGATCTCATTTAAACCACACAACTACACAGCGATAGTGATTGCTTTAGTTTTATTTTACAGAAAGGGATGTGAGAATAGAGGATAGAAAACAAACCATAGCTATACAGGTGCTAGTGGCAGCACATATGTCAACCTAGATTCTTCTGATTCCCTGAGTCTCTGCTGTAAACCTCTGCTATGCTGTTTGTCACAAACACGCAATAACAGATAATTATGTAAGGTTAAGTAAAACAGAATGGTGGAACATGAAACCACACAGGCAAAATGATAATAACTATACAGGATGTATACAGCTGGCAGATTGGGTAAAAGATGCCAACATATATATTGAGGTGGAATGGAGAGGTATTTTTAAAGCTTCTTTCTTTTCTTTTCTCTTTTTTAATTTCCCAGAATAAGCATGCATTACAATTACCATGCAGAAAAATGTACTGGGAAAAAATTTTGCTTTAATTTTCAGCTGCAAGTTTCCAAGGCACAGCCTCTTTATAAGTTCCTACTCCCTGGGTCAGAAGAGGTCTTGGATTCGATTCCATCTCCAGCTTGCCATGGGGAGCGTGAGGTAAAGCAGTACCCAACAGCAGTAGAAATTTTTTTACCCTCTTTGCTGCTACTGTCTTGCCCCTCTTAGTGTACCACTGAAACTTGAATCTGTACTGTTGTAAACATTATCTTTTGGAGACACCCTTGGAGAGCTGGATGAGGGGAGCAGTTAGATAAGCTTAAATGGAAGAGACAAGGTCTCCTATAAGACCTACTCCCACTGCTCATTCCTCCTCATCTACTGCCCTACCATACATACGCTGGGTGACCTTGGTCTCTGATCCATTTTTCTTACCTCGCTATCATTGCAACCCAGTACCATGCCCAGCAGATCCAGCATTTCCCCCCAGCCCCATCCCAATGCAACTGCAAATTTATAAGCACACATTCTGCTGATTCCTTGACCATTCTGGCTATTGATGCAATGGACACTAGTGAATGTCTAGTTTCCACCTCATTTCTCTGCCCCCTCCCTGCCTTGCAGCCCTGTTCTAACAACTTAGATCCTCGCTCTCCAGGTCCAATTCATGTTACTGATTCCCCTTCCAGTGCCTCACAAACTCAAAAGTTAGATGGGTATGTGAAGGCACCAATAGCTAACTGACTGACTAGATGGATTCTTCCATTTGGAGGTACCTCTTATGAACCATAAGATATCTTAAACCCTCAATGAATATTCACTGAACACTACCCTATGTCAGGAAGTAGTCTAAACACTGAACATCTATTTATCCACTGCAGTAATTATTTTGTGACTGCTAAGAGCTAGCCATTGGCTAAACACTGGAATTCCCAGGATAAAGGTCTCTCAAACTTGAATGCATAAGCATTTTCCAAGACTCTTCTGAAAACTTCAGTTTCTCAGACTTCATTCTCTAAGATTCTAATTCAGTTCTCTTTGACTGGGACTGATCAACTGCATTTTAAATGATATCACCAGGGAATTGTGACACATGGCCCGTGGACTCCCTTTGAGAACTCGTGAGCAGTGATCCTGGTCATCATCTGAATTCACTTAGGGCCCAAACTAAACACACCTCAGCCTAGCAGTAGTCTTAGCAACCTCTGGGGGAGCAAGACAGAAGAAGAAGTGCTTTTCCGGAGGCACCTGGATTTTCTTGCCTTGGAAAAGCAGTACCACTAAACATAGAACCCTACACTGGGATACCACTCATAACTACCCTTGATTTGTTTTTTTTTGTTTTGTTTTTTTTTTGAGGCAGTGTCACTGGCCCTCACATGTGGGACTGAACTGGGGCCGCTGGCCTCCCAAGCCAGCACTTAACCACTGCGCCAGTTGGCTGGCCCTACCCTTGATTTTTCTTAAAGTCAGGATATTTTTCTTCTCCCCTCACTGGATTCCCCTGGCTAATTCTTCATCCCCTGATATCTCCCCAATCCACCCACCTGCTAATATGACAGTAACTGTGGCAGTCACAAAGGCAAAATTAGATGACATGCCTTTCTAATTCAGTTCCTTTGGCAGATCCTGAAGCACTCCTCCCCTTCCCCAATGTGTTTTTCTGATGATACCACTGCGAGGAAAGTAGTCCCCTTGTAGTTTTCCCAGATTTGCTTATTTCCTTCCAATTTCAATGATGAAAATGATCAAGTGGCACATTTACTATTTAAGCATTATTAGCTCCTAGTCTTCCATGCACAAAGTATGATGCAACAGGAATGCACCCTCTACCAGCTCAGAGATGCTATGCTCACCACACTGCTCTTGTAAAGCCCAGCCCAGCAAAAGGGAGTGTACATTCCCAGCAAAACACTCCAGCAATCTCTTAGGCTCCATCTGTTACAGGCCACAGGGAAACTGGCGAAGGTGAAGTTTTAAGGTTTAATTAGGGAGAAAGAAGAGAGGGTTGGGCAATTTCACAGTGGAAAAAACTCATGTATGCCATCTATTCCTTCCCCTTCCCTGACCTACCTCTGTGTTCAAAGGCAATACAGAAAACAATCAGTGACAAATACCTCGTCAAGGAGTCATGGAGAATATGGGAAGAAAATGTGATAAGTAGGAGAAAAAAAGAAAAAAAAGAAACACCAGATCATGGGTGTATTAGCTCAGGCTGCCATAATAAAATACCACAGGCTGTGTGGCTTAGAGAATGGAAATTTATTTTTCACAGTTATGAAGGTTGAGAAGCTCAAAAGCAAGGTGTCAGCCCATTAGCTTCCTAACTTGCAGACATCTGCGTCTTGCTGTGTGCTTCGATGGCAGAGAGAGAGAGCTGCGGTATCTCTCCCTCATCTTCTAAGGGCACTGATCCCATTATGGGGCCCAATCCTCATGACCTCATCTAACCCAAAGGCCCCATCTTCAAACACCATCACATTGGGGGTTAGGACTTCAATATATTAATTGTAGGGGACACAGTTCAGTCCATAGTAATGGGCTTCAGAGGCTGTTCTGACATCAACCAGCTTGTGACTGTGAAGTGTTACTTAAACTCTGAATTTTTTGGTTGCCAAATATGTGGCGGGGGACGGGGGAAAGGTAGGGGGTGGGGTGCTGTGAGATGGTGGATGGGTGGCAGTAAACTGATCTCTGGGGGGCAGGGAGGAAGGCAGGTTTTACAGCACTAAAGGTCAGTAGCTATGGGTTTCCAGATGGAGACAGAGCAGCAGGTAACATGTACACATGGGAACACAAGGTCAGGGATGTTTCGAGATCCTGGGAAAATTGGCAAAGTAGAGAAAGGAGCACAGGAATTTGCAACTGCTGTTCTTGGCCAGTTTCAATATTTCTAAACTCTAGTCTCCCCCCACCCTCCACCCCCTCCAGTTGTTTGCATTTGTACTTAAGATAGAGATAATACAGCATTGTGTAAGAGTCAAATTTTAAGTTTCAAAAGCCAAGGTCCAGTCATATCATGATGGGTTTAATCAGAAAGAACCAGGTCCACCCTACCCTCTTCTTCTTTTCTCCAGGCTAGAGGAAGATTCCAGATACTTTAGTCCAAGCCAAACCTAAATAGGTCTATGGACCTCCACAGTAGGCTCGGGAGGGAGGGCAGTTGTAACCATATATAAGTTACTTCCCTGAGTGAAGTCCTGGGGAGAGTGAGATCCTCGAGTCCACACTCCAGCACAGAGAAGGAATGAGGGGGTGAAAATATCGGTGTGGCATATGGAAGCCGGTGGGCTCAGGGGCTGCGTCCTGCGTTATTGATCCATCCAGAATCAGGGAGACTTAGTGAGTTTGCATGCAGGGAAGGAGTGAATGACCTTGACCAATTCCGTTCCCAATTAGCTCAGGAGGAAAACCCAGGGTTTCTTTTATCTCTAAGGGACACAGTGGCATCCGGGAGAGGCCAGGCCTGAGTCTATCCTGTGGTGAGGCTCATGAGACACGAACCCACAGACAGGAAGAGGATCCTCTGTGGAGAGATGTGGATCAAGAATTGAAGTCACATCCAGCCAGCCAGCCACCAATGCTGTGAGGTCTGTGTCTATGTGGCTCCTGGGGACCAAGGAAAAGATGGGAAACAGGGAGACAGGCTTACCTGGTATCAGCTTCTACAACCCAGTGGAACAGGGGCTCAGACTATAAGTATATAAGTTTATTCATTCAAAGTCAATTCCCTGCACACTTGAGTTGTTGGCCCAATAATTCTACCCACTATGACAGGAGGACAAACAGCCCATTTTCAATTTGGTCCCCCACCCTCTACTCTGCTCATGAGGAACAATGACACCTGGGTCATCATCCACCTGTGACTCTGCATTTGGAGGGTGTAGGTATCAAAGGGAAATAGAGAGAATCTGGGATAGGGTAGGAAGGGAAATCCCCAAGTTTTAAATCCATTGCAGGGTGTGCAGCAGTTATGTGAACACTACAGTCGCCATCACAACCAGGTGTGACAGGAGCATTTCTGAAGTCCTACTCAGGAAAGTAGGCCACTTGGATGATTGCCCCCTGCCCAGGGAATGGAATCTCTTTTAAATGGGAATCTGAATGCTGCAATTATAGCTTAATTGTCTATGGAGCAGCATTATGAGCCTCTGACAAGGGCAGGATGTGAACCGGCCCCAGGAAACATGTCCTTCACACCCTGGGCCCCTTTGAGAAATAAAAGGGAAATAATCTACAGACTGAGAGCTTGCCTCAAGGTCAGTCTCCGTTGATCCTGGGCTTTTGACGCCTTTTATTCTAATGGACAAATGTTAAGGGTCCCATGGTGGTGTTTTAGCACAACCAGAGAGCCACTGGAATTTGAAATTAAAGGAGGCAGAATTTAAGGGAACTAAGTGATGCAAGGAAGACCAGAAGTTAGAAGGATTAATAAAGCTAACATTGGACTCCATGTGCTGAAACCAGACATATATCTGTCTGACCGACCCCAGAACTGGCTCTTAAACCTGTTAGTTCAACAGAAACTTGCCTGTCTCCTCTTTGTGTTCATGCCTTTCCTTCAGGATTCTAGTAGCCATGGGTTATCAGTTTACCAAGCTTGTACAGGAAGATGATGGGTTCCAGAGATGGCCCATCTCTCATCTCTTATGATATGATTGACATCTTCTCCCCCAACATGTGAGATGTATGTTCCCTCTTGTTGGATCTGGGCAGGGGATCGGGATGGCTCCAGCCAACAGAATGTGACGGAAATGATGCTGATGCTTCTTTCCAAGGCTGAGTCTTTGGGCTACAGCTTCCCCATTTCTGTTGCTCTCAATCTCAATGTTTATCTTTAGCATTCAGCAACCATACTGTGAAAAAGCACAACTTAGCCCATAGACAGATCACATGGATGGGTCCACACAGAGCTGAGACCCCCCAACCAACAGCCAGAATCAAACACCAGCCAAGTGAGAGAAGGAGGTTTCAGATGATTCTAGTGCCAGCCTCTGAGCTATCCTAACTGGTGAAAAGTAGAGCAGAGATAAGCTAATCCCCACTAAACCCTGCCCAAATTACAGATTTATGAGCCAAATACATTTGTCTTATTTTGAGCCGCTAAGTTTCAGGACACTTTTTCACACTGCTAGAGGTAGTTATTACTAATGATCAATATCTATAAACAATTTTGTATTTCCCTACTGAAAAAAAAAAATTAATATGTGAAACCCCAACCCCCATGAGACCATATTGGTGGTGAGGCCTTTGGGAGATAATTAGGGTTAGGCAAAGTCATGGGGGTCCCTGTAACAGTATAGCGCCTTACAAGAAGGGGAAGAGAGACCCGAGTTCTCTCTCTGCCATGTGAGGACATGGTGTAAAGGCAGCTGTCCTCAAGCCTGCACCTTGATCTTGGACTTACCAACCTCCAGAACTGTACGGAATACATTTGTGTCTCAGCCACTCATTAAGCCAAATTATTTTTGGCATTTTGTTATGGCAGCCTGAGTACATAATTACAGGTGCCTAATATTACTCAGGCACAAAATGGTAAATGCATTCTTGCATAATCAAGAAGTGACCCTAGTTTTGTTTCATTGGAAACTTGGAGTTTTCTATGACCTCTCTGACCCGTTACTTCTGCCCCAGTTAATTGGGAATAAATGAAAGCTGTTCTCTGGGTCTGATATTGAAGTTGACATTAGAAGTCCCATGTAACAACAAAGGTCCTAGGCCCAGTCTATGCTATAGATGAACATACAGATTTTCAGAAAAAAAGGGAAATATATCTGTTTTATTAGTGCAAGTAAACACTTTTAAGCTGTACTGGGAAGCAGCTCGGTTTTGTGAAGAGCAGCAAATTTATGCTGAGAAAAAGCTGGGTTGTAATTTTCACATTGGTCATTTTTCTAGCTGAGCAAGTCAATTTCTTCAGACCTCAGTTTCCTCAAATGCAAAATAGGGTTGAGAATAATACCACTCAGCCAAGTTCCTCTGAAGATTTAATTAAATGGATTAATAAATGAAAAAGTGCTCAAAATTGTTATGTGAATGAGAGTTCTGAATGCAAGTTCCTTCAATGATTTTTTTTTTTTTTTAAAAAGGACTGATGTTGAAAATAGCCAGTGAAATCTTAACATTAACCAAAGGTCTAGATTTCACTAAGGAAAATTAAGGACTTATTTCATTAACCTATATGTTCAGAGGTATTACATGTAACTTGTTTTCCATTTACTGATAACCACCCCACTAATTTCTATCTGGGTGGCTATGATTTTAAATTTGCCTGGCTTCTCAGGGTTTGATCAACTGGTGTGAGGCTTTTAGCGAAAACATAAGCTACAGGAAACCAGACCTGGCAGCTGTAAAATGATCATTTTGACGTGTAAAAAATTCAGCCAGTTCATAGGTATTTTCCTTAGCATTTTAATATCAGTGAGTGAATGACTTAGTGACAGGAACAAGGTCAAGTCAGGAAGAAAAATTTTAGATCTGGCATCTCCTGGAAAGAACGCTGTGGCTGGCAGCTTTTTACATTCTTGTTTAAAGCCTATCATGCTTGAATTCCATAAGGTGACTCTTGCCATGACAGACACAATGAGGACGCTTTTTCTGTGATGCTTTCTGATGTACTTTATACGGAAGCCATATACAAAGTGACAACCCCCCTCCCCCATCCACTGTTCCCCACCCCCGATATCATACATATCTATTACAATTCCATTGACTCCATCCCCACACTATATTCCACATCCCATGACTATATATGTGTTAAATTATAGTTAACATCTAATATTATTCAGTGGCAGCTTCAGATGTACAGTGCAGTGGTCAGGCCTCTACGCCATCCATGAAGTGGTCTCCCTAACAAGACATGAGTCCATCTGGTCCCCTAAAACATATTTACAACATTATTTTTTTATATAAATAACATTTATTTTTCATTCCATAAAAGTTTATTAATGTTGACTAACTACGTCTAAAGCAAGAACAAAGCAATTTCTGTGAAATTCAAACAAAATCAAGCAGACAACAACAAAACACTTCTGAGCCTCTGCTCAATTTTACCAAAAAGAAAGAAAACAGGACAGTCGGAGTTTCACTGTGGTTTATGCATCCCTGACTTGTCACTGTCTCCTATTTGTCATATTCTGTGACCATGATGCCAAGATGGTCAGAGAGTGAGCAAGCTGCTAGCCTTGCTTGTGAAAGAAATTTTGGACAGGATCAATGTACCTAAGGGAGGCTGGCAGCAGGCAGATTGATATACTAGGTGGTGGGTGATGGGTGGGATCTATAAAGAGGTGCCTCTCAGGAACCCAGGATTAGGGTTCTGCTAAAAAAGCATCTACCTGTTAGATCCCTATAGAGATTCACAAAGTCATCTCAATGCAAACAGCAAAGATCTAAGCCTAACAGGATCAGATTAAACCTGAGTGAACAAATGTTAAAATGCATTATGCTAAGGAAGAAGACTGGCCATCAATGGAAACAAAGGAAGAGTCAGAATGCTGAGGCAAATGTTGGGCAACCCCTGTCACAGACTGCACAAGAGCCTCACTGGTACATGTCCCATTCAGGCTTTGGTGGCTTGATGCCATCCAGCCCTCAGGGCTTCACCTCAGGCCCCTTGTTCTCACTGCATGCTCACCAGGTAACTTTGGCAATCTGCCTTCCCCTGCAATTGCAGATATCCACTGGGCTGGTCACACCAGCATGAATGGAGGTACTTTCCCTAGTTCCATTTCTGTTTACAAATCAATAAACTATTCATCTAATTTTTAACATGAACTTCATGTAAAATCCTGTGCCCCTAGTTTATGCAACAAGAGGAATCTAGCCCAAGTTCAGTAAAATCTGAGATGTTTGGATGCCTGAGGTTATGGCCTTTCGAGGCTGAAAATGAACCCTTTGCTGTAGCTAAGTGGTCAGTTATGTGGGAGTCCTCCAAGTGACAGGCCAGCCTTCCTTTGCCACACTTTAACAACACTATGACACTTCCCCGTCATAAGGATGGCGAATTTTCTCAAAGGATAGCCACGGCAGGTAGGTAATGCTTTGGCTTCCCTTTTGATGCCTGTTTATTAAAAAATTAGCAATTTTTGATTTCTTAGTTTTATTTTACCATTTAATACCTTAGAATTACAGGCAAAGAGCTAGGGCAGTGGTTCACAGTGGGATGATTTTTGCTCCCTAGGAGACGTTTGACAATGTCTGAAGACATTTTTGTTGCCACAGCTGGGGACAGGGTACTACTGGCATCTAGTAGGTAGGGGCCAGGGATGCTGCGAAACCTCTTAACAATGCACAGGACAGTCCCCACCCCACTTCCATCTCCCCCCACCTCTCAAACACATGCAAAGAATTACCTGGCTCAAAATGTCAATAGTCTTGAAGTTGAGGAACTTTTAGTTAAAAGCAAATTATTTCTTTTTTTTCTGTCTAGTATTGCACTTGTGTTTCAAAGGAACAGAAACTACCTTCTTTTGAGCACTTTGCAAGTGTAATAGGTACTTTCACATGTATCCTTTTTTTTTTTTTTTTTTTTAGCTGAGTCATCTTGTCACCTTTTGGCAACTCAGCGGCTGCTTGGCTCGGGCCAACACTGTTGCACAAAGCTTGCACTCTTGAGCGAGCACTTAACCAACTGAGCCACTCGGCTGGCCCACATGTATTCTTTCTTAATTCTCACAACACCCTTTGAGGTATGTCAGGTCCTCAGATAATGTTGATGAGATGCCATTGGAACCTAACTCTTGTTTATATAAATTATCCTACGGCAAAATTGGTTCCATTATATGCCAGTTTGCTTCAAGCCACAGAACCTCTAGATGACTTTAAGTAAGTACTTACTATGTTTATCAGTCTCCCCAATTTACACAAGGGGAGACTGAGGGTCAGAAAGGTTAAATAACTCACCTAAGTTTACACAAAAACAAAATTCAAACCCAGGTTTGTGTGATGCACTAGATGCCCTCTGTGAATTAAGATTCCTAATTTGAATTCAGGAAAAAAAAGAAAAAGAAAATAAAATGTAGCTAACTCCCAAACACCAACTGGGTTTTCAAGATATTGAGAGCCGAGCAAAGCTTCAGAGGAAAGGGCTCTGGAGAATAAAATCAAGTGCTGGTATCTCACAGAAACTATCCCACCAAGGGGCACAAGCAGAAGGGTCCAGTGGCTCCCCTGTCATGGTAAATGTACTTAGACCCCTGTCAGGCTCAGTCTGGGCGGAGATTTCCCCAGGTGATGATTTATGCTAATTACTAAATTCTGCAAATGAGTTGCCCCAGGGTTCCTACAGGGGATTTCCGAGAGCAGACCCCAGGAGCTTCAGGAGACTGTCTGAGAATCAACAGTCTTCTCTGTCTTGAACAGAAACAGGGGTGGACTGCTTACTGGCTAATGCCACCCTAACCAAGTCCCCTTTAACAAGAAAATAAGTGAAACCCTGAACATTGTCATATCACAGCCCACATCTGGGTTTCACCGCTTAGTAAACCTGGGGCTGATCATTTTCCTTTGATCAAAATTCTCAAAAAGTTAGTTTTTTGTCAGAATCACCTGGGAAGTTTATTAAGGGTACAGATATTTTGGGGTTCTATCCCTGGGGTTCTGATTCAACAGGAATCTGCAATATTAACAAACACTTCAGGTAGTTCTGCTGCAAAGGGTCCTTCTCATTACTGCCTAAGCCAACCCACACTGAGAGTCGCCAAGAGGGAGCCTCTATCTGCAACCTCTTATTTTTATCCCTTCTGGGGAATTTTCAATACGAGAGATACACATATTTTGTATGTGATGTGCTCCAATTATTTCTTCAAAGAAAAGTGACAAGAAGATAATAAAAAATAGTATTAGCAGCTGCCATCTTTGAGTTCAAACTACACATCCGAGCTTGTGCTAGAAGCTTCCTTTCATTAACTCATTGATACTCACAGCAGACACTATCCTTATCCCCATTTTAGGAAATGGGTTAAGTGGGCCACTCAATCACTACTACAGCTAGTGGTAAAGAGCTGGGTTTAGCACTTTACTAAAATGCAGTATTGCCCCGAGGAACTTTAGACTAGTAGAAAAGATAAATATCAAAGTAACTGTGAGGAAGGACAAAGCGCAGTAAAAGAAAGATCTGCTTTGCTCTGGAAGTTCAGAGAAGCAAAAGAGAACACCCAGGGAAAGGATCTGGTGAGAGGTGGACTTTGAGATATATGCATATGTCTTGCGCATTGTTTGTGGCCTTCAGAGGCTCAGTAGCAAAGGAAGTGTTAATGATTTTTGAATCTAGGTGTAGGATAAATGGGCATCCCTTTCACTGCTCTTAAGGAAGGCGGAGCCCAGGGTAGAAGTTGCCTTAGAGGTGAAAGAGCAGCTTTAACCTGGCAGTGGTTGGGGGAGGCTCTGGTGGTGGTTTCCGGTGTTTTTTCTTTAATCTATGTGGTAACAACTATTTTGAGTGCTCATTCCTCCTACAGAGACACCAGGAGGGAGGTGGGAACGTGGAAAAGGATGACACCACTGATTGCTTCATCCTAATGGAAAATATCATTTTAAAGAATTTATAGGTATGCGTTTTCTGTGCAACAACCTGCTTAGCCTGAATTCTCTAATGCCTTCCCTGAAACACTCCTAAGAATTAAAAGCAATTCCCTACTCCCTGGATTCATTTATTTTCTCCAGGTACTGCCTGGCAGCCATCTGTAACTGTAAACAATAGTTCCAATTGGGACAATTGAAATTGATTTTCTATTATGCTGAAAACACTTAATTAGTATTCCTGTCTTCACCACATTGATGAATCTGTTAAACAAAGTGACTGCATCTAGCATCTGGGATGGGGAAGGAAATCTTCCTGGTCCAGACTGACCAGTCAAGTGCCACCCCTTCCTGCCTCTCACCCACCCTCCCCTGGAATGTCTGTCTTAGCTCCTGCTCCTCAAAGCAGCAGCTGCTAGGGCCTCTGACAAGTGTGCTGCAGGCTGGGTAAAATGTTCTCCTCAGCATCAACTGAGGGCTTTTTAAGAGACACTAACTTCATTTTCTGTAATACATCATCAATATATCTCATCATGTGCTCACCACCCAGTATCAGTTCTCCTTCCATCACCATATATGTGATCCTTTTATTCTTATCCACCACCCTCTTCCCCCTTACCCTCTGGTAACCACTAAACTATTGTCTGTGTCTTGACTTGAAGGAAGAATACCCACAAAACACTCATGCACCAATCCCTCAAATTCCCCAAACACTCTCCTCAGCTCAAAAAAACAAAAAAGAAAGGCCGGCCGAGTGGCACGGTGGTTAAGAGCTGGCTTGAGACACCAGCGGCCCTGGTTTGGATCTCACATATGAGGGCCAGTGACACTGCCCTCTTTAAAAAAAAAAAAAAAGAAAAAAGAAAAAGATAAATAATTCCACTCTCCTCATATCTACTTCCTTCCCCCAAAAAAAGTCCTTAAAGTATCTTTCTTCCTCAAACCCAGAAATAAGAAAAATAAAGGTTGAATCAAAACACATTCACATCAAGGCCATTTCTGCCAAACAGTTTACATCATTATATACAAGACAGACAGACAGACACACACACACACACACACACACACACACACACACACACAGATACACACACACACTGATTGTTACTACTGCATACAGGGTCAACAGGAGTTGTATTTCTGTCAGAGAAAATTTGACCCTCACACTGGAAGGTAATTTACCTTTTATCTTGTTATCATACTTAACTTTTAAAATAAAACTGAATTTCACATTTTTCAGGCTTGGAAATTATCTGTATATCCTTATTTTGTTTAACATGAGCCGCCCACAAAAATAAAAGTGAAATGGTGTTTGCATTGAAAACTTGCTCACAGGCCTTTTCATGGTCACTGAAGGTGCTTTATAATTTCATGGCAATAACTCCTAAGAGTGGAGGATTGATACACTGAGGACCGATGCCAGGAAGTTCTATTTTTCTCAAGCCTACCTTCTTTCACCTCTTTAGACCACTAATTCCTTTGGAACCTTATTTAGACAGCTCCAGTTTAGCTTTATTAAAAGGTGATTTGCAACACTTGGGAACATCAAAATAAATAAAAAAAGAAGTCCCTATGCTTCCTCTGCTGCTTAGCTACTTTGGTATGAGATGGTACATCGCTGGGTATGACCATCTTGGGTGAAATGCAGCTTTAGAGATGAAAGTTGACACTTCTGATGAATGAGAACACACTTTGTAATGAAGAGCCCATTCGATCTTAATGACAAGAGGTCCAGGGTCAGGTATGTACTCACCACTGCTCAGCAGCCTCTGAACGAGACCAGGTAGCACACAGCCTCTGTTTTTCTTTGGGAGGAGGGAGCAGGCTCAGCTATGATTTTATCTTGGCATCGTGGGTCAAAGTGCTGTAGTGCACATAGGCTTTTTCTGCTAAGTTTCTGTATAATGGGGACATTAATCAAGATTCTCTCCATTGTCATCTTTACAGTCAAGGGATGGGCATGTGACAGAAGCCAGGCTACTGAAGCTTTCTTTTGCTGGATTTGAAAGCTGAGAGGAATGAAATGAAGATGGGGGTGAACAGATGAACTCTGATGGTGCCACCTAAGCGGTAGTGTCTTCCTTTCTGCTAGATTCCCAGTGATGCCCTGGTTTCTGAATTCCCTACGTTCTGGTTGCCCAGCTTGGAGCTCATGAGATAACTTGGGGATTGGTAAACTTTCCCTGTAACAGGCCAGGTAGTAAATATTTTAGGCTTTACTGGCTGTATGGTCTCAGTCACAACTACTCCACTTGGACACTGCAGTGCAAATGTAGCCGTAGGAAAACACACAAAAAATTGGTCATGACTGTTCTGCAATACAACTTTATATTTAGGGCCACTGACATTTGAATTTCATTTAATTTTCATGTGCTGTGAAATAGTGTTCGTGTTTTGATTTTGTTCCAGCTATTTGTGAATGTAAACACTATTCTTAGCTCATGGGCTGTGTAAAAACAGGCAGTGGAGTGGGGCTGATTCGAGGGAACCCCTAACTATCCCTGAGCTAGCCTGTCTCCTTTCGATAACTTCCTTTATTTTACCTAATCTAGCAGAAGTCAGTTTCTGTTGCCGGCAAGGGAAGAGGTCTGACTACAATGTGCATTCAATTCATTTAGATCTAAAGGACACTGGCTACACCATTTCTCAGCAAACACTATTCAGTTCCTTATTTGTTCATTCATGCACTCAATCTGTGTGGAGCACCTGTTATGCTCCAGGGACTGGAACAGGCACTGTGAATGCTGGTATAATTTAGGCCAACACCATCCTTCCTTCCTAAGGGAGCTCTCTGTCTAACAGGCCTGGCCAATCCTAATGAGAAATCAAGGAGAGGATTTAAAGGATCACCTGTGGCGTCATAGGTCACTCTCTGGGGAGCTTGAATGTTCAAAAGTCATGTTCAGATGGGGAAAAGAAAATTACAAAGACCCATAGAGTTCCTAAAGGATCCTTCTTGGGGAAAAAAGAGAAGGGCTACAAAAAGGAAAATTTAAAGCTTCAGTTTAGAGAGAAGGTAAAGGAATACGCAATCAATATCTCAAAAATCAATGTAAACAAGATGTCTTTCATTTAAGACATTTTTTATTGGTTAAGAAAAGAAACAATATATACTAGAGATGACACAGGCTTACTTGCACAGTCTGCCAGATGTGGAGGGGATTATACAAAAAAGGGATCTTGTCTAGCTCTTTCTCGTCCAAGATGATATGTCATTAAACAAGCAGAACCAGCAATCTGGCTTTTCAAGTCCTCTTTGGTGAGTCCATATCCTTCCCCTCCTCTGTTCTTTATTTATCTCCTGATTAAAAAAAAATGGTTGGGGAGGTCCTTCTTAATATTAAAGAAAGTCTCTCTAGTGGTAACGTAAGCCGGCCCCACTTGTCATGTACTCAGAAGAAGTGAATTGTGGTTGCCTTTCTGAAGTGCTACTAAAGAAAGGCTGCTACTAGATTAACCTTCAGACCGCCATTTCCGGGGCTTAATTAACTTCGGTGAATACACCTCTTCTCAGTGAAATAATGGTCCAAGTCCATTATTAAGTGGCTTATCAGGGCACAGGTTGGATCTCCCTAACATGGAACAAAGATGCAAAGTGCTGCCTCTTTCAGTCTTGCCATGTTAGCGCAGACATGCTGTCAAGTGGAGATGGTGCTGGGCACATAGCAAGAGGTCAATGAATACATGACAAATAAATACAAATATTCTGAGCTGACTCTAACATGACATTATTGCTGCCTTCCCAAGGTTTTTGTAAATTCTGAACTTCCTGTTTCATTTTCCTTGTCTTTAACTCTCCTGGAGAAAATATCATATAAACCCACTTTTCCAAAAACAACTTTTTAATCCACTAAAATGAAAACTGGCCAAACATAAATGGCTAAGAATATCCTTAGAAATACATTCCAGCCTCACCATGATATTGTTCATTAACAATAGTAAACCGCTGTAAGAAAATCATGTATGAGTATTTAGTGTACCATATCACCAATTAACCCCTTTTTATAATTATGTATGACCAGTATGTAATACTATATATAATATATAGTATTATAAACATATATACACATATGTTTATAATTACATATAATGTATGTGTTATAAAACATGTATATATACATACGTGTGTGCATGTGTATATGTACATGCATATAAAATTATACAGTAATATTCTTTAGCATATACATATTTAGTGTTAAACACAAATTTTTTGAGTTCACATTTAAGTATAAGGATAAAACACCATTTGAAGTAACATGTAAAGAGATATAATTTCTCGGTACAAATCAATGCCTTCTCTCCAATATTTCAACTTTTTGCTCCCTAGTTTAATCCTGACTTCCTTTATCTTTTTCCCACAGGGCTAATTACAAATGTGACTTCCACTTCTAATGTTATTTTATCACTCAAAAGCTGGCCCACATATTCTGGTTTTGATAGCTTCACTACACCTGTAACCCTCACCCCGTCTATTCACAGGATTAACCAGGATTAATTACTTGACAAGTATCTGAAAAGCAGGGGGAAAAAAGGCACAAAAAACAGACTGCTTTTCAGTACCTAGGCATTGAAAATATTGCTTTAGTTTTTAATCCTCTAGGTAAGAAAATAATACACATGGTCTTTTTCGGCTCTCAGATTTTACAAATCTATTCTTGGAATGAGGATATGGGAATAGGAGTGATTGCCCAAAGGAAAAAATCAAGGTGTTGTTACCTGATGGATAGAAATAAATGTTGAACAAGTGTTAACCAGAAATTGTATATCTTTTCAGACCAAATTGAGACATAAATAGAGTAGGAATTCTTCCTTATTTGAAAAAAAAACGCAAACAACAATAACAAAAAAAACAGAATTCTACATTATATATCATGAATTCTTTAAAAGAAAAATAAAATGCACTGAAATCTGAAAATGGCAATATATTAAGGAATGAAACCAACTAGAACAACCTAGTGCTTTCTCAATTGTAATGAACTATCAGGTAATAGTCAATTCAAGTTTGTTCTCTAAGTTAGTGGAAGTACACCAGCTCTCCAATTGGACTAGGTTTTGAAGAGAGCTCTTGGCCTAGCTATTATCTGCTAATAGGTTAATTCGCTTTAATTCATTCACATACCTTATCAGAGCCATGATAGCCCCTTTAATCTGACAAATCTTTATTTGCCCGGAAGCACTTTTCCCTGTAAGGCAGATACACAATGTTCTTGCTGCTCTCTCAGGACTTAGTTTGATTCCCATCTGCTCATATGTCTCTATATGGAAAATCCCGTTAAATATCCAAGGACAAAAGATGTGTGTCCTGACCAGACACTTCCTGCAATGTGCTTCCTACTGTGGTCACTGCTTCCAATTCCTCTAGACTGGACTTTTTACTGCCTGTTAACAAGCCTGGATCTCTAACCTCACAAGAGAAAATTACATTAAATTCCCTTTTGCTTAAATTAACCAGAGTCCACTTCTGCTGCTTACACTAAAATATCCCTACCTGACAAATCATTTATTCACCTAATGCTTTTTAAATGCCCACAATCTGCCAGGCACTTGTGATTCAATGATAGGCGGACACAAGTTCTCCCCTCACTGGAGCTCACATCCTAGAAGAGGTGATTATAAAAATGGCAATGACGATTATCTGATAAAAAGACTGCAGTTATGAGAGCAGTGGTATGTCCCTTTGGATATGGTGATACAGAGATGATTCTCTCAGGATACTTTTAGAGTTCACATCTAACTAAAGAGAAGCCATTTGAAGAGCTGGAACAAGAACGTTCCACACAGAGAGAACAAGTACAAAGAGAAAAAGAAAAAAGAACCTGGCAATTCTAAGGATGGGGGTTAACCCTCTGATCCATTAAGCGGGCCTTGGTCTCTCCTTATCTGCCCTTCTAATCACTGGTGCCTTTAAAATTCCAGTGATGGGGATGACCGGTTAGCTGGATTGGTTAGAGCATGGTGCTAGTGACACCAAGGTTGTCGGTTCAATCCCATATGGGCCACTGTGAGCTGCACCCTCCTTAAGAAAACATAAAAAAATAAAAAAATAAATAAATAAATAAATAAATAAATAAATAAATAAATAAAATCCCAGTGAGACAACCCTACTCCAAAAATGATAGCTCCTTTTTCTAAAATTATTTTAACATAAAATTTCTATTTATTCTCTACTTATTTCATACAATTGAGGTGTGTTTCGCAATACAATTTTAAGCCTTTCAGAGTTGGGGACATGTCAGACACTGTGTTTATATTCCCATACATTATGTACATGGTAGGTGTCCCATAAAAGTGCAATAATTAATATTCCAAGTGCCCTTCAAGAACGCACGACTGTTAGTGTGTTACCATGTGTGGCGCTAATGCCATAAAGATACAGTAGCATTTCTCTCTATGGGTTGCCTTATCTCTGCATTCGTTAATTAAGCCAATTAGAATGAAGATTCTTTATATATCAGCCTAACCTGAAAAAGCTGACAATTCAATTGGAATCATCAGCTAAGTCCCTAAAGTTACAAGCTCTTATAATTAGTAAGTGACTTCAGAGGATTTAGCAAACAATGACAAACATGTGGCCATTTCTAGTCCCTCCTAACACACAGAAATAATTTTTAATACACTGGCTTAACACCATATACAGAGGGTGATGCAAAACACTATCAAGTGGGGGAATCAACACTAGTGGGTGATTAAAAGACAACGTTTCCAGCACGGGTGACTTAAAAAAATAAAATAAAATAACAATAATCACCAGAGATGTGCCACATGGCGGGTAAGCTATTTGTCTGGAATGATTCTGGAAGTCAAAAGAACTGAAACAGATTGCATCTGATGTGATACGTAGGATGTCACAGGCAAGTCCTGAAAAATAAATTTTTTTCTCGGGATGGGGAGGCCATTGTCATCCAAGAACCTTGTGTTTGTTCCCATTGGCACTGGGAATCTAAGTAGGTGGAGACATGATGGAGGAAAATAAAGGAGATGAACTTTATTTGGCCTGTGTCTTTTCTTGGGAACTCTTCATTTGTTAATGAATTTCAGAATTATTTAGGCTGTTCGATTTTGTCAAAAATACTGATATGGAGTATTGATTCATCTCCTAGAAAGCAATCTTATCATCTTATGTGGTTTTCTCCTGCCCTGCTTTGTAGTCAATTTCTCAGAAGCTAATTAGACACAGCAGTGACAGGAACAGTGACATCCTATAGAAAAAATGATATATCTTAGTTATTACTAAGTCTATTGTGTGGGCAAAGAAGTTGGGCAAGAATTTCAACTAAAATTCATGTCATAATTTACAATAACACTGAATGGAAATTGTCTAGTTACAAGGACTTTACAAGTTTATTCATCCGTAAAATGGGATTTATCTTACTTCAAGGGTTGTCTTAGAATTAAAATGGGTGTTGACAAATATTCAAACAACTACCACAACAAACCAAAGGATTTTGTGTTTTGTTTTTGACATATTAAAACCAAAATCTCACCCCCTTGGGTAGCAGCAGCTATTTACTGACCAGCAGATAAGTATTTTCCTGGACAAATCCCAACATACAACAGAGTTCCTCTGAGCCTCTCAGAACATAGAACATTCCATGGGACAGAGATATCAGTGAGCCTATCAACTAGGGCCAATTAGAAGCAATCAGCCATGCATAGGTATATATAAAAACAAAAAACAAAATCCATGAGAATTAACATTTACTCAGATTATTCATCCTTGAATCATGCATTAGGTTTGTTAGTTGGCTTTGTTTTGTTTTATATCTACAAGGAAGCAAAAGTTGATGCAATCCAAATGTCTTAATTTAATATCAAGGAACTGAGATCCAGGGAGGGGAACAGACTTAATTAATGTTTTGTGTACTCCAACTCGTGTTGAAAATCAACTAGAATGTGTTCAATTCTGCTGCGTTTTTAAGAGTAATGCCTTTAAATGAGAATATAGCCAAATGAAAATGAACCAGATGGTAAGATAATTCCTTATACAATAATAGTGATTGTTATTACATTATTTATTGACTGTCTATTGGGAACAGTCATTGAGCTAAGGGCTTTTCACTTTTGACTCTCTACAACAATTTGAGGTCAGCTCTATACTTAGGATTGTATGGATAAAGACAGTAGGTTTAGCAAAATGACACAGCTTGCCCAAGCTCTTATGTAGCAGGCAATAGAGCCAGAATTTATGTCCAATTTTGTTTGACCCTGAAGACAAGTGTTCTTTTCCACATGTCATGCTACATTGTCCATTAAATAGGGGAAGTGTTTCACAGGCTAGAAAACTCAATGTAAATTGCACATGAAGCTCATTCTACCTTCATGTTCTGTGATCTTATGGTAACAGAATCTAGGTTTTCTGGTACCCAGCTCTTTCCAATTATTCAGTTCTTCTATTGCATTGAACAGTGCCTGGCACATATTATATTCTCAATGAATATTTGTTCAAGGAACAATTGTAAAAACTGTTAAAGCCATTCAAATATAAGATATTATTTCTCTACAAAGAAAATGATTGTGAATGAGGGGATAGATATATCATGTAGCCAAGAAATTGATACTTAACATAGGTGGCTTAATGTAGTAAGTAAGAAGTCAGGCAGTTTGAATTCTAATTTAGTCACCTACAAACTATGTGATTTTAAGTATATCACTTAACCTCTCTGAACTTCAGTTGTCCATCTAGGGAAAAAAACATAGCAACCTCAGATGGCTATTGCGTGATAAGTGATATGATCAAAGCATAGAATCTGACACACGTACTCAACAAATGGCGACCTTAACCACTGCTCATACCTGCTATGCCTAGGGGAGTGTTTTCCAGCTTGTTATTGCCAAGATCTGTTCTTATAAAGCACAAGTTGTCAGTTTTCGCACAGAATTTCAGAAATATCTGCTTTTCTGACCTTAATAAGGATTTCCAAAGTCCGCTTTGGTGTCTTGTTCAAAGGGTAAATTATTCTAATAATTTTCATCAAAAGCAAAGTCTCTAAGACTCCACAATGGAGATAATATTATCCACTTTATAGGCTTGTTTTAGAAGTAAAAGTGTTATGCACAAAATGTGCTTCAACAGTGCCTGATACCACATCTTAGGTACTTAAAAAAAATAATTTTAAAATAGTCAACATTAATATAATGCTGACATACCAATTCCAATGTGTAGGGTTTTTTTCCCTACCATCAAACAATTCTGTGACACCAGCTGGGTGTCCTACAATTCCATTCAACTGTGACAGTATCTATCTGGAGAAAGTACCAGAATTCATAGGTTAAGACCTCCCTCCCACAAAACTGCCTCCCCACCAACTTCAGAGGCCAATAACAAGTGCAAATAGTCACTGGTGCTTCTGAGTAAGCAGTTATATAGATCAGACAGGTTCCCATTACCTCCTCCCCAGGTTCAACTAATTTTCTGGAGCAGCTCACAGAACTCAGAGAAACATTTTACTTACTGCATTACTTTTTTCAAATAAAAGAACATAACTGAGGAAGAGCAAGATGAAAGAGAAGTATGGGGAAAGGTAAGGGAAAGGGCTGGAAGTTTCCAAGCCCTCTTTCTCTGAGGGTACCACCCTCTCAGTACCAACCTCCACATGTTTACCAACCTAGAAGCTTTCCAGACACTGTTGAGTTTTTATGGTGGCTTCATTATATACTCACTATTGATTAAATCATTGGCTATTGGTGACGGAACTCATTCTCCAATCCATCTCACCTCCCTGGAGGTTGGGGGGTAGAACTGAAAGTTCCAAGTAATAACTTGGTTGGCTCTACTGGCAACCAGCCTCCATCCTTAGGTGGGATCCAAAAGTCACCTCATTAACATAAGAAAAGACAACTTTATGGCTTTTATCACTTAGGAAATTGCAGGGGTTTTAGGATCCCTGTGCCCGAAACAACCAAAGGTCGGTGTGTGTGTGTGTGTGTGTGTGTGTGTGTGCGCGCGCGCACGCGCACATATACACACACACACACATACATATACATACATACATGACAGGTATGGGTAAACAGGAATGAGCCTCAGAGGAAGCAACAGGTTGACAGGAGTGGGGGGGGGTGGAGGGGTGGGAGGGGTTGGGGGGGTGGCTCCAACTTAAGTTTACACAACAAAGGTTTCAATAACAAGTTTAACCACACCTTCTTCCCCCACCCCAATGGACAAAGCTGAATACCACAGAAGATTCCACTAGAGGCTGAAGCAAATTAAATCCTGGTTTGAAAAGTATGAAACCCCAGCTAAACAGAAACCCGCTGCAGCTGTCTACTCTAGACTGCTCCTGGCAACTCCTTTGCTGGTATTTCTCTTCTTAAATAAACTTTCTAACTTCTATTTCTTTGTGCCTCATGAATTCTTTCACAACCTGCCAACAAGTGACCATGACATATTTTTCTTATCATAAATCACAATATCACAACTATATAGTCAAGAGATCTTAGTTGTTACACTAGTTATCTTTTGTTTCATTAATGATGTGAAACAAAAGCCTAAAATCCTCAGTGGCAAGGACAAATATTTTGCACTCTCACAGATCTGCTGGTTCATTGATTTGACTAAGGGTAGGTTGAGGTTAGCTGGGCAACTCTACTTCATGAAGTGGGAAGGCTGGACCTGGGTGCAGGTTGAGTCTGAGGCCAATCCATGCTTTTCTCATCCTTCTTGTACCAATGAATCCCAAGGCATCTTTTTCTCATTATGAATGTCAGGAGTATAGGTATAAGCCAAAGCATGCCTCTCTTCCAGCCATGCATCTTAACAGTCCATTGACCAAAGCAAGTAACATGGCCCAACCCAAGTCAGTGAGGATGGATAATATGTCTGCCCAAAGAGGTGAGGGACAGGAAACAAGATATGATAAATAATAATCAAATCCATCACAGTTGAATTCCAAGTATCCATGATCGGCCAATTTAATCAGCACCCATTATCAAATGAACTTTCCTCCTGGTATCTGGGCAGCTACATCCATAGGATATGGTTGATTGACTAAGACCAGGTTCAATTCTCCCTCAAGATATTTTCCTGCAGGCCCATTGAAGAAAACTGGACCTCTGGCAGCCAGGCTGCATTTGGAATTCCAAATAAGGAAAGCCAGAGCTTAGGGCAATGCATAGTGAAGCAAACGCCAACTTCAAACTTGTATTACCATCAAAGGGGATGACACCTTCAATCTATCTCAAAACAAAACAATTTCCTTCCAAATCAGATGACAGCTGATCTATGAATAATGTGCATTTGATGCCACAGAATATTTCATATATAGTGGACCAAAAGGAGTCTTAAAACAAAACAGACAAGAGCTCATATTAGCTTCATAATTAATTTAAGAGGACTCCTTACCCTATTGGGTTGTTGGCAAAGTTATGATGTATTTTTTCTATGTTTTTCATTGCAAAAATGAGTCATAACTTTCTGACAACCCAATAGTTTGTTAAAACAAGTTTGTAAAAATAGTTCATAAGACATAATGTGAATGTTATAGGTAATCGACAAAATATGGTGTCCAGGCCCACATCTCCAATTAAACTATCGGCTGTTGGCAGAATCTTGCTTTCTCAGCCTCAGCAGTTTTATTTTGGGAATGGTCAAAAGTTGTGCTTTAATTCCTAACTCTGCCCTTACTATCTGTGTAATCTTCAGCAATCTCACTCTGACTTAGTCTCCTCATTTGAAAATATCCACCTACTCTCACAGGCTTTTGTAACACTTGATATGTTCAGTGTTTAAAGCAGGGCTTACTAGAGAGTGACCTCATTAAACATTAGCTTTTATGGATGTCAGCAGCTTTATCATCATTATATACATGAGAGTATACAGGGATTTGCTTATCAGGGATCTTCAAAAAAGCATCTCTAGATTACAGGGTGTGGTGGTTTATAACAGGTCTGCACATTCATTGACCATCAAGAGGCAGCCCCTGTGCCATCTTCCTTTGAAACTCGGCATGTCTTTGTGTCTTGGAGGAAGACAGAACATTGTGGAAGCTCCAGGCGATCTCTAAGACTCGGTTATACAAGGCCTGCGGCTTCTGCTAATTCCTGGTGAGACTTTCTCTGGGAGCCCTCTGGGGCTTTATGAGAAACTCAGAGATCTTGAGGCTGCCATGTAGAAAGACCATATGCCAGGACCCCACGGAGACTGAAAGATCCCTGAGGTGCCCCAGCTCTTCTAGCCAGACTCAGATATAGAACAATAAAGACTTCAAAATCTCCCAGCCCACCACCACCTGACTGCAAACATGACAGAGCCTGAATAAGAGCTGCCTCACTGGACCTAGTCAACCTCAGGTTCAGGGGCAAAATCAGTGACTGGTACTGTTTCCAGTCACTGTTCTTCCATGATTTGTCCTATGCCAATAGGTACCCAGATCAAAGTGATCCTGCAGCTGTCCCATGGAAGGAGAGAGCCGAGGTAGCCAGAGAGGGTAGGGCTCTGCCTCCTCACCTTTGTGTCAGCCTCTTTCTTACATTGGAAGTCTGCATAGTTATTTTCTTTCTTTCTTTCTTCCTTCCTTCCTTCCTTCCTTCCTTCCTTCCTTCCTTCCTTCCGTCCCTCCCTCCCTCCCTCCTCCCTCCCTCCTTCCTCCCTCCCTCCCACCCTTTCTTCCTTCCTTTCTTTCTTTTAATTTGGAAGGAAAAAAGGCTTCTTGCTAAAGGAAGAGTTCAAAAACCACTGCTTCGATAGTATCTCTAATGCCTTCTAGATACACTTTTATAAATGGAGTTCACATGAAATAGCAGCATTTAAAGATGGACTGCAAGCCACACACACACTATGCAAAATGCTTTGTGTACACTGAATCATCAAGTGTTCATCAGGCCCACCAGCCTGAATCAGCCAACTGTGGGACAGCAGAGAGCAGGCTTCCAACCCAAGCATTGTGATCTCAGAGCCCACACTTCCAATTCAAACACAAGAACTAAATTGAGCTATTTTGCTAAACAAGGAAAGGTATGCATGCTTCTTAATGACAGTGAATAAGGACCATGTCTACTTGTGAGTTGAGTGTTAGCTACATGGCACAATTGGCTTCTAAAATATTGTCCAACCAAAATCACTGCCCAAATACCTGAGTCTTCCATCTCTTCTTTAAAGGGACATCAAAGAAAATTACATGAGATGGAACATGTGGGCATGTTCTGTGAACTTAAAGTACTACCATGGAATTTGCTAGAAACCAAGACTCCAGAGAAAAGGATAAATTTAGCCAAGCACTGAAATCATAATGTTGGTGGAGACAGTGGCTGCATGGAGAGAAATCCAGGATCAAAATCAGTTTGGAAGAAGGATGGCTTCATGAGCCATAACAGATCCTACCAGGTGGGTTCATGTGTCATGAGAGACCTAATGTGGTTTCCAATACATGGTGAGAAATCCTGCCATAATTTTTTTTTTTTTTAACCTACGGCCTTGTGTGTCTAAACACCTCTGAAGCACCTCACTGTTTATCTATTGAGGTGACACAAATTTCACACATGACCAAAAGAATTCCATACTATACTATCAAACTTACATAAAAGCTGCATGAATACTCTAGAAAACTTCATATAATCTTTCACCAAGTTTTAACATTTTTGCCACTTTTTTTTATTACATCTTCTTTCTTACTCTGTGTTTGTGTGTATATGTGTATCTGTTTATTAATATATTTCAGTGTATATTTCTTAAGCATGAAGACATTCTCTTACATAGCCACAGTAAAGTTATCAAATCAGGAAATTTAACAATGATGTCTTTTATGATATTGTCATTTTTCAAGAATATGAGCCAGTGTTTTAAATAGATGTCCATCATTTTTAGTGTTTCTGATATTTTCTCATGGTGATATTCTGGTTAAGCATTTCTGACTGGAATACTGGAATACTACACAGATGATTATATATATTTCTTTTTATCGTGTCATGTCAAGCAGCTCAGGGTATCTACCAGTGTTTGTTGATGATATTAATAATCCATCAAGACACTGTTCGAGTTCTCCACTGGATATTGTTTTTTTTCTCTTGTAATTAATAAGTGATCTGTGAGGAAGCACTTTGATAGCACTAACCTCTGAGTTCACGATTAAGGGTCTGACCCCAGGTTGCCTAAAGTAAGTCTCTGCCCCAGAAGCTCCACATTGCCCCACTGATAAGAGAAATGCAAGATGAGCCAAACATTTGGACATTACATGAAATAAGAAAACATGGTAATAAAAATGCATTTGTACTTCTTCTCTGGACAAGCTCTCACAGACCTATTTTTCATTGTTTTTGCTTATTATGCACAACTATCTACTTTGAAATTTGCACAAGAGACAATGAAAGGAGAACTCTGAAAGGTGGTAAGAAGGTAGTGATCTAGCTTGTGAACCCAAGGACTGTAAGAACAGCACACTGGCAAAGCATCTTGCATCCCCTAATTGAAGGTGGCCCAGACCCAGCATTTCCTAACTCATGTTAGCAAAAGAGTAAGTTCAAGTAGATTGAGTACTGCTACAGAGAAAACACGAGTGCCTCTTATAACATCAGGTGAGCCTGATACCACTGGCAAGAGAGATATTTTAGTAGTCGCACCAGAAATAAGTAGCTGGGGAAAGTCTCAGAGATGATGATATAGGTAGGAAAAACCAAGTCAGCAAGAGAGACTCTGTAGCTAGGGTTTTGTGCAAGGAGGTTCTTTGTCCTACGAGCCTAAGAAGATTTCCCCCTAACCAGAGACACTAGAATGGACAAGCTATAGCAGGTAGCCTGGTTCAAGACTCTTTTCCTCCCTGCAGACCTAAGACTCTTCTCCTGCTTCCTCCCCTACCCAGAGAAACAAGGAAGAGGAGGGAACAGTATGAGGATCTTACCACAGTCCTCCTCCAACAATATACCTGGGAGCCTGTCCTCAGTAAACCTCTTCTGCTCCCTTTGGCAGCAACACTAGGGACCAATGGAACACCAAGTGGCAACTGATAAGCCAAGAAGTTCAAAGTAAAACTGAACAGACTTCAAAAATTAAATAGCCATTGGAACTGCAGTTCACAGAAGTAGGCCAAGGCCCACAAGCTAAAGCTTAACACAATAAATAACTGCCTGCCAACATAATGGATTCAGGTAGAACCCACAGTCTCAATACAATAAACAAACTGCAATAAACAAAATGTCTGGGATACAAGTAAAAATTAAAAAAAACACAACTTAAATGAGAAAAGATAATCAACTGATGCCAATGCTGAGATGACTTAGGTGTTGGAATTATCTGACAAAAATTTTTAAGCCACCACCATAAAAATATTTAACAATTAATTATACATTCTTTTGAAACAAATTTTTAAAAAAATCTCACTAAGAAAAACAGTAAGCTATAAAAAAATACCCAAATGGGAAAAATAGAACTAAATATTACAAGAACAACAACAACAACAACAATCAAAAAGAAAACTCGCCAGATGAGTTCAGGAAAAGAGTGGAGATGAGAGAGGATAGAATCAATAAACTTAAGGACATACCAATAGAATTTACTCAGTTTGAATAACAGATGGATAACTCAAAAAAAAAAAAAAATGAACAGAGCCTCAGTCACCTGTGAGATAATAACAAGAGATCCAATATGTATATTTTCAGAGTCTCAGAACGCAGGCAGAAAGAAAGTGAGGCTAAACAGAATTAGAATAAACAATGGTTGAAATTATACCAATTTTGATGAAAAATACAAGCCTGCAGTTTCCAAAAACTGAACTGACCCCTGATAGAATAAACCCCCCAAAAACCTGCATACCAAGACACATAATTAAATCTCTTATCACTAAATCAAAGTCTTGAAAGCTGCTTACCTATAAGAGAATACCAATTTGAATGACAGTAGATTTCTCATGGAAATTATTAAGTTCAGAAGGACATTACTTTTTAAGTGCTGAAAGAGGAGAACTGTCAACTGTAAATTCTATATCCAGTGAATGTACCCTTAGAAATGAAAAGGACATAGAAATTTTCCCAGATGAAGAAAAATAAAAATAATTTGTTGCTAGTAGAACTCCTTTGAAAGGAAGTTCTTCAAACAAAAAGGAAATTATAAAAGAAAAATTCTTGGAGCATTAGGAAAGAAGAAACAGTATAAATATAGGTAAATAATCTATAATTTCCCTCATACATTTCATAAATCATATTTGATAAATGAAACAAAAACTCTAACGGTGCCGTATACCCAGGACAATGATATTTAAAAGTGGGGAAGGTAGGGCCAGCCGAGTGGTGCGGTAGTTAGGAGCTGGCTTGGGACGCCAGCGGCCCCGGTTTGGGTCCCACATATAAGGGCCAGTGACACTGCCCTCAAAAAAAAAAAAAAAAAAAAAAAAGTGGGGAAGGTAAAGAGACATAAATGGACGTAAGGTTTATAAACTTCACTCAAAGTGGTAAATTGCTGATTTCAGCAAACTGTTGCAAGCCATGTATGCATATTGTAATAACCTGAAGAAGCATTATGAAAATATATAAAGAGATATGCTGAACAATGCTATAACTAAATCAAGTTGGAATCCTAAAAATATGTGTAAGTAACTCAAAGCAATATAAGAAAAGAAAAATAGAAGAAAAACCAGAGAAAACAAACATAAAACAAAATAATAAAATGGTAGTGAAGCAATACTATATCAATAATTACCCTAACTGTAAATGGTCTAAATATTCCAATCAAAAGACAGAGCTTAGCAGAATGGAATGTATATATATAATTATATATATAATTATAAATATATATATATTTTTTTCCCCAAACTATATGCAGCTTAAAATAAATTCACTTCAAATTCAACTATAATACATAGGTAGGTAAAAAGTGAAAGGATGGGGAAAGACATCGGGCACATATTGATTTTTTTAAAAAGAAGTAGGGATGGCTATATTAACATCTGATAAAGTAGATCTCAAAGCAAAGACAATTACTAGAGACACAGAATGTTACAACAATGATAAAAAGATCAATCCACCAGGAAGACATAATGATCTAAAATATGTACATACTCACCAATAAACAGAGACTCAAAATACATGAAACAAATATTGATAGAGCTGAGAAGTGTTATAGACAAATCCACAATTATAGCTGGGGACTTCAATAATCCATTTTCAGCAATTGGTTAAACAACTAGACAGAAAATCAGCAAGAATATTGAAGATAAAAACAACATAGTCCACCTAATTGACATAGATAGAACTCTCCTCCCAACAATAGAAAAATACACATTGTTTTTTTCAAGTGCCCCCAGAACATTCACCAAGATAGATAATATCTGGGGCCATAAAATAAACTTCAAGTAATTTAAAGGAATTAAAATCATACACTGTGATCTAGAACATCAATGAAATCAAATTAGAAATAAATAACAGAAAGACAACAGAAAAATCTCTAAATATGTAAAAATTAAATAACACATTCTAAATAATTCATGGGTTAAAAAAGAAAAAAAACTAAAGTATCAGAAGTGAATGGACATAAACATCACATCTCAGGACTTATGAAACACTTAAAGCACTGCCAAGAAAGGAATCAATAACGCTATTACTCTAGAAATAAGGAAATTTCTCAAATTAATAACCTAAGCTCCTACCTTCTGAAATTAGAACAAAATAAACCCAAAAACAAGCAGAAGGAAGGAAATACTTAGATAAGAGCAGAAATTATTGAAATTGAAAATAGGAAATCTATAAGAAGAAAATCAATGAAACAAAAAGGTGGCTCTTTGAAAAATCAATAAAATTGATCAACTTCTAGGAAAACTGAAAAAAATAAAGGGAAGGCAAAAATATCCAACATCACAACTTAAATAAGATATATTACTACAGACCATGTGGTCATTAAAACAATAAGTGAATATAACCAACTTTATATTCCTAAATTCAGCTACTTAAAAGAAATAGACCAATTCCTTGAACACTATAAACCACCTAAACTCAATCAAAATGAAATAAACAATCTGAAGAGTCCTATAACCATCAAATAAATCTGTAATTTAAAATCTTTTAAAAAAGAAATTGAAGTCCAGATGGCTTTACTGAACAATCCAATTAAACATATGAACAAGAATCAACACCAATATTATCTAATCCCTTCTTGAAATCAAAAGAAAAGGAAATACTTCCTAAGTTATTTTATAAAGCCACTATTACACTGACACCAAAATCCTGCAAAGACAGTACATGAAACGAAAACCACAGAACAATGTCTTTCATTTGATGCAAACCCTCAACAAAATATTAGTAAACAAAATCTAACAATGTATAAAATTAATTATACAACATAACTAAATGAGATCTATTCTAGGTATGCAAGGATAGTTCAACATTAGAAAAGCAATCAACGCAATCAACCCTATCAACAAGCTAAAGAAGAAAGATCAAGTCTGTGTTCCCCTGTCACTGTATTAGTGCCAAGGTCCAGAGCAACTCAAGGGATTTTCTGGAAAAGGGGCATATTCTTTTTTTTTTTTTTTTTAGGGCAGTGTCACTGGCCCTCATATGTGGGACTGAACCGGGGACGCTGGCTTCCCAAACCAGCGCTTAACCACCGCGCCACTCTGCCGGCCCATCTTCTATTACTTACTTTTTAAATGAAGAAACAGATTCAAAGAGGGGGAAATGATTTGCCCAAGGTCTTATAGCCATTATGGAGAGAAGATGATGTCCAAATTCATCTCCCATGACCACTATGCCATCCGCAAGGGACTAGAAGTAGGCTATCACAGCATCTGCTCATTTTGAAAACTTATTGGCAACTTTATTTCTGAAATGCCTGTCTATACTTTATACATCTACCAGGAAAATACATTGGGTCTTACTATATGTAGCAACTTTAAAAACATTTTAAATGAGACCTTACAAACATAAATAAAATAGTCTAATGTACTCCCATGTGTAAAACACTCAATTTCAACAATTATTAATACTTTTTAAACTATTTCTTTTATTGGAGTGAGGTTTGAAAAGGGTTATTTTTTTCACCCACAACCCACTAAATGAATATGCTACAAATGGTATTTGAACATTATAGCTTCAAGCTACGATGAATCCGCCCATTTCAAAAACAAGCCAATTTCTTGTTAGAGAATATTACACAAGAAAATTTGAATTACATGCCACATTTGGATGAAGCCAAAATGTAGCTTTGCTTATATATGTCAAGGGGCAGGTTTAAAGAGGATCTTCTGACTCTCCAGTTCATCTGCTTCCACATGTTTCAGATTGCTCTGTGTTTAGCCTGTGTTTTGCATTAAATCATAAAATTTCTGTGCTAGAATGTCATTGTTAAGAGAAGTTTAAGTGAAAAATAACTATGTGACCCCAAGGTAAAATCACTGGTAAATACAATGTTCAGGGAAAAAAAAAAAAAAAAACACAAAAAAACCCAAACAAAGAATAAATACAGGAGAGGGACATCTCACTGGTGGAGGAGCCCCTGGAAGAGGGAGGGGTCCCAGCCCCACACCCAATCGGAAGAACAAAAAGAAAAAAGAATAAATAATAAACCAAAAAGAAAAAACAAAACAAAAAGAAAGATAGTTTAAGGAACCTGTGGGACAACATGCACATTTTAGGAGTATCAGAGAAGAGAAGGAGCAAGGGATTGAGAACCTATTTGAAGAAATAATGACTGAAAACTTCCCTAACCTGGTGAACAAAATAGATGTACAAGCTCAGGAAGCACAGGGAGTCCCCCAAAAATGAACCCAAGGGCAGGCCGAGTGGCGCGGTGGTTAAGCACTGGCTTAGGAAGCCAGCAGCCCCGGTTCGGGTCCCACATAGGAGGGCCAGTGACACTGCCCTCAAAAAAAAAAAAAAAAAAGAACCCAAGCAGGCCCACACAAGATATAATTAAAATGCCAAAGGTTAAAGACAAAAGGAACATCCTTAAAGCAGTAAGAGAAAGAAAATTAGCTACTTACAAGAAAGCTCCCATAAGACTATCTATTGATTTCTCAACAGAAAGTTTGCAGGCCAGAAGGGAGTGATGGGAAATATTCAAAGGAATGAAAAAACAAAGAAAAAGAAACAAAAAACAAGGCCTACAATCAAGACTACACTACCTAGCAAAGCTATCATTTAACATTGAAGGGGAGATAAAGGGCTTCCCAGACAAGGAAAAGCTAATGCAGTTCATTACCATCAAACCAGTATTACAAGAAATGTTAACAGGACTTCTTTAAGCAGAAGAAAGGAGAAAACAAACAAAACAAGAAAAAATTATGAATAATAAAGTGGTAATAATTATATACCTATACCTATCAATAATCATTTATTTTATTTTATTTTTTTCAATAATCATTTTAAATGTAAATGGATTAAATGCTCCATTCAAAAGACATAGGATAGCTGAAGGGATAAGAAAAGAAGAACCATGTAATGCTGTCTACAAGATATTCATCTCATATCAAAAGATATATAGATTGAAAATAAAGCAATGGAAAAAGATACTTCACACAAGTGGAAATGAGAAAAAAAGTTAGAATAGCAATACTTATATTAGAGAAAATCAACTTTAAAATGAAGACTATACTAAGAGACAAAAAGGGACATTACATAATAATGAAGGGATCAATCCAACAAGAGAACATCACCCCAGTGAACATCTCTGCACCCAACACAGGGGCACCTAAATATATAAATACAAATTGGTAGTCACAAAATTGTCATGGGGATGTGAAATATAGTATGGGATATATAATCAATAATTTTGTGAAAACTATGTAGGGTGTCAGGTGGGCACTAGATTTATTGGGGGGATTACTTCATAGATTATATAAATGCTTAGCCACTGTGCTACATACCTGAAACTAATAAAAATAATATTGAATGTCAACTATAATGAAAAAAATATAGTCACGGGATGGAAAGCATAGGGAATATAGCCATGGTATTGTAATAATTATGTACAGTGTCAAATGAGTAGTAGACTTGGTGGGGTTATCACTTTGTGAGGTGTGTAAATGTCTAATCATTGTGTTGTTTTGTACACCTGAAACTAATAATAACAAAAGAATAAATATAATAATTTTATTACACTTTCATTATATTTTGTGTATAACCTCTAGATATTAAATTTCAGATGGCTGTTTATTAGTAATATAAACCATTTTTTTATTGTTCAATTGATATCTCTTTTTGTTATAATCATTTGGAAATCTTGGTTTGGATGGATTTTAACATATTGTTTATCATTTTTCCCATTAAATATTATACAGAATATGTGTGTAGGTCTACATATGTGTATGAAACAGAATTTATGATATTGTATTATGGGGAATAATACATATTATTATATATCAAATTAATCATAGCATACATAAACACACAATCAGCCAAGTCTGGTGCTATTCTGCATTTACCTAAAGAACCTGGCTAAATCACAGGAGGAGTGCACATCAGACAACACAGTCACTGGGAGAATCGGCCTGCTACACAGGAGTCATATGTGCCAAGGCTTTAGGATGCAGAATGGGGAGAGCTAGTATTTGGAAACTGACATACCTGCTTCAAATATTGACTCTGCCTCCTATTGGCTGTACTAGTGTAAGATTTGAACCAATTCTCTGAGCTACGTTTGTGAAATCACAACATGTACATTAAAAGGTTGTTGTGGATATTAAGTTACATTATGTAAAGTTAAATAAATTAAGTTATATAAAGATAGAGAAAAGGAGAGAAGGGAAGGGGTATCATTTATTCATTCACAACCAATTATCTTTCAAAAAATTAAAAAGAATAGAAAGCACTTTTCTTTGTGTGTGTCTTTGGGTTGTGATGTACAATGTGTTTCTTACTATGGACTCTAGTCAAATAAGCTTCAAAAAAATATCTGTGGAGACACTTGAACACTGTGGAGACAGTATTAGTATCTACTTCATGGGAGTGTTGTTAAATTAGTTGAAGTAGATAAAGTATTTGAAGCAACACTTGTAGAAGGTAAACGATTGATAATGGTTAACAATCATTAGCAGTTGTTGCAGTTATTGCTGATTTTGTGTGTGTGTGTGTGTGTGTGTGTGTGTGTGTGTGTGTGTGTGTGTGTGTGTAATTTAAAATATGATATTACAGGAAAACACACATACACACGGGCAACTCTGATGCATTTTACATCAAGAATCTGGATAAATCACAGGAACAATGCATATTAGTGTTGGTGATACTGTCACTGTCTCCCTCTATGTGAGCAGTACTATTTGATATGAATTCTAATTCCATTTGTCTACAATGTAGCACCTTCTTCCAGAAGAAAAAAAATAAAGATCTTTCTAGATCAGTGGTTTTCAGAACGTAAAACGACAACAAGCAGTGGGGAGAGGAGACTGGAATAAGACAACTGTCTTTTTATTTTACTAAGGACACACAAAAAAAAGGAACTTTCCTACTTTTTGTCATCCACCACCACCACCACCATCATTGTCATCATCATTTAAAAAGCAAGAACACTTAAATGCACACAAATAAAACAGGGGGAATAAAATCCCATGATAAAGGTTATCAGATAAATTTAAACTTATGAAAAAAAAAATCTCATGATATTTTACTTGTACTTTCTTAGAGCAAAAGGAAAGGTATTCTTAGATCAGAGTCAGTTCAAGAAACAGAATTTAAGAACCACATTTTTGCCCAGTCCTTGGACTCTTTAAACAACTTGAAAGCATATGTTCAAATTCTATGAGATTCGGTGCCTATTTCCAGAGGATTTTATCACATATATCTGTTTATATATGTACGCTTACTTATACATTCACTTAATGTCTCAGCATATTAAAGAGACTTCAAGTTACAGCTTCTACTTATACCTACTTGTGAATTGCTGGAGAAAAACAAATACTTAAGTACTTCCAGTTTTCAGCCTCACTCTTACATGGGGGCAGAGTCTGAGAACCCAGGTTAATAATCTGTGCCATTAATGTCCTAAACAGTGACACAAATTTCTTAGTGTTGTGCCAAGAGACAGTATATCAAATGACTACTAAATAATGTGTTTTCTATAATCTCTGAAAAAGCAAAAATTAAGACAGCAAAAAGGTTCTCTGAAGAAATAAGAGCTGCTATCATATGTATTAAAAGAATTGATGATTGTTGAACTTTCTTAAATAATTTCTGGTACTTTGGGATAATTTGATGTTTATCCTGGCTTCGGTTTCCAATTTAAAATTTTATTTATTTATTTTTTTTAGAGGGCAGTGTCACTGGCCCTCATATGTGGGATCCGAACCGGGGCCACTGGTGTCCCAAGCCAGCTCTTAACCACCACGCCACTCGGCTGGCCCCCAATTTAAAATATTTTGTGTTTAAATTTCTTGAAATTATTTTTTCACCTTATTTAAAAAGGAAATGGTATGTACAAACTAAAAGATACATCAAGCTATTATATCACAAACAGATCTCTCTCCCAGGACTGGTGATCTTAGAACTGAAGACTGGTTACCTTAGAACATAGCTCCCTCAACCTGCAATACTGCACACTTCCCCAACTAGATGTATCTAATCAATGTGCTCAGGGCACTCTCAGTAGGTGAGTTGAGAAACTCATTAAGGAACATTTCATTGATAAGTTCTAACTCTCCCAAGAGTGTGTACATTAAAAAAAAAAAAAAAAGATGCTGAACCTAAGGAAAAAGAGGTCTATTCATTATCTACTGCTGTGTAGCAAATTACCCTAACACTAATCGACTTACAACAAACATTTATTTTCTCACATATTCTGTATTTTACAAATCAGAACACAGCTTCATGGGTCGTCTGGCTCAGTCTCTTCCATTGCTACAGCCAAGGTATCAATAGGCACTGCATCTCGTCTCAAAGCTCCAACGGGACAGTCTGCTTTCAAGCTCACGTGTGGTTGTTGACAAGATAATGTTTCCTGTGGCTACTGGACGAAGGGCCTTTTTCCTGGCTGTCAAGGGTAGGCCTCAGCTCTTTATCCTATGGGTTCCTTCAGAGTGCAACTCACAGCCTAGCAGCTAACTTTTCTCAGAGGAAGCAAGGGAGAGAGTGAGAGAGAGTACTCAAGACAGATGGCACAGTCTTTATGTAACCTCGTCTCAGAAATGAACATCCCACTGCCTATGTCTATTTCATCCATTAGAAATGAGTCACCATCTTTGACTGAAACACGGGGACGGGAGTACGTAAGAGCATGAAACCAGGAGGTGAGGAGCACTTGGGGCCATTTCAGAGGCCCCATCCCAAGAGGTTAGATGGCTCTACCAAATGCTAAATTTCCCAACTTTAGAAATCAGAAAAGTTGAGTTATAAGGAAATTGTACAAACATACCGAGAGTAATTTTTTTTTTCTGTTCCTACTGAGAATAGTGCCTGGCACATAACTGAATGAAAGCATGTACGTTCCATGGAGGATGTATGTGCTATGGCCCCTGTCTGGGCCTCCCTTCCTTTGTCTTCACAACCAGAGGTTTCGAAGAAGAGACATATTTTCACACATTATGGGGATTGCCACATATTCCATTATAGTGTATTGATATTACCCAGTGATAGCCATTCAGAAACAATTCTGGAAATAAATTGATTTCAGAGCCAGATCTCTGTATCAGAAAGTATTAAAGTGCATATATATATATATATATATATTTCAATTATATTATTCTCACTAAAATATTAATAGTTGTTTTGTTGGGTTTTTTTTTGAAGATTTTATTGGGGTATTGGGGGAGAGGAACAGCATTGGGGAACTGGGGAAGGGGAACAAACAAGTTGCTGTCCTTTTGTTCTTCAGTCTAGTTGTGGAGGACATTGCTTCACTGGCCCATGTTGGTGTCATCATTGCGTTCTTCCTGGGTGAGGCAGATTGGTCGCCAGCCTCTGGACAGCTGCTCACAGCAGCTCTTGACAGCTCACACTGGCTGCCAGCAGCTTACGCTGGCTGCTGGCCACTCACTGTAGCCTATGGCAGCCCACTGCAGCAGGGGTTGCAGCTATGCTGTCCCAGGGACTCATAGCAGCCCAGCTCCAGGTGGAGCTGCTGTTCACCATCTTAGCTATAGAGGGCAGTGTCACTGGCCTTCATATGTGGGATCTGAACTGGGACCACTGGCGTCCCAAGCCAGCTCTTAACCAACATGCCACTTGGCTGACCCTAATAGTGATTTTAATAGTAAGATTTTAGTGAGAGCATTTTCTTTTTTTACTTTTTTTTTTTTAAAGGTTGTAATTTCTTTTTTTTTTTAAAGGTTTTATTGGGGAATTGGGGGAGGGGAACAGCGTTGGGGAATCGGGGAAGGGGAACAGACAAGTTGCTGTGTTTTTGTTCTTCAGTCTAGTTGCGGAGGATGTTGCTTCACTGGCCCACGTTGGTCATTGCGCTCTTCCCGTATGAGGCAGATAGGTCGCCGGCCTCTGGGTGTCGCTCATACTGGCTGCCAGGGCCACTCACTGTAGCCTATGTCAGCCCACCACAGCAGGGGCTGCAGCCCACACCGTCGCCAGGGCTCACACAGCCCAGCTCCAGGTGGAGCTGCTGTTAGCTGTAGAGGGCAGTGTCACTGGCCCTCATATGTGGGATCCGAACCAGGGCCGCTGGCATCCCAAAACCAGCTCCCAACCAATGTGCCACTCAGCCGGCCCATTTTTTTTTTTTTTACTTTTAATGTAATAAATTATTTAAAATGTTTCTTTCCTCCTTAGCAGATTTTTAATGTCCATTTTGTGTATTTTATAATATTTCTAAATAACAGTAAGGTAGTCCATACATAATTTATATATAATACATATATACCCATATGTATAAACATAAGTACATACTAATATATCTAGACCTATCTATTGGCTTGCATGTATGGAGGGAGGGAGGGAGAGAGAAAATGCTAAAAGATTTGTCCACTTTTTGGACTTTCCATTTGAAAGACTTTATAAACCACACCTCTCATCTGGAATAATAAAAGCAACTGCCCTAACTGGCTTCCCTACTGCTCCTGTCCCCTACAACTCAATGTTTGTCCCCAAACCACAGATCTAACTCAGATCACATCACTTCCCTTATTAAAATCCTTAAATGGCTTCCCATTTGAAGAAAACCCAGACTCTTCCCAAGGCCAAGCTCTTGCCCACCGCCTACCTCATCACCTCTCCCTTTAACTCTTCCCCTTCTACCATCCCAGTGGCTCCTTTCAGGTCCCAGGACACACTAGGGGATTCTCTCTGTGAGCCCTCTATTCCCCTGTTGCTTTTGGTTCCTTCTACCAAATCCATTCTGTCCCTGATCAGTCTGCCTGGCTTCTTGTCACTTCCATGTCAACCCAACTGCCACCTCCTCAAAGGGACTTTGTCTTCCAATCCAAAGTATCCCTCTGGGTCACTCTATTTTATTTTCTTTATAGCATCTATGTTTATCTTTTTATTTATTTACCAGTTTATTGCTGTCTCCTGTACTTGACTGTATGCTCCATATGAACAGAAACCTATTCCTTCTAGTTCAAGATTGAATCCCTAGTATTCAGAATACTGCTTGGCACACAGTAGGCACTCAATGAGTATCTACTGAATAAATGGATGACTCAATGAAGATGCTGTGAAAAAAATCATGTTATTCATTTTCTTGTTCAGTTTCTTATCTGAAAAATGGAAATTCAAAAAATACATTCTCAGGTTTTTTGGGGGGACATTGAACGAGATGATACAAATTTTCAATGGGAAGGCTGACAGAACAGTAGGCATAAAATAATCTTATCTCCCCAAGCAATGTACAATTCACTTAATGTCACTTATTTTTTTAAAAAATCATGTGACACAATAGAGAACATGGATAGTTAGAACCAGGGGAACCACATCCTTAACTTTTCCCCAGGACACTTCTGAGAGCTCCTTGTCTAACCTCTCACTAGTAAAGGCCACTCATTCCCCCACTTTCCCCACTTATACTTCCTCTACAAAAACCTCTATAATTAGATCAACTTGCTTCAGAAAAAAATGCACTTGCCCTTATTTGGTATAGAGGGTCTTTCACAATTGTGCCCCAGAGTCTACCTATACATAGCATTATTTCCTTGGCATCCTGCAGCCTCTCATATCACTGGCTTTGTCCTAAGTCCAGGGGTGCTTCATGACTCTTTAAGGACATGTTGGTCCCTCCTAGCACTGTCTTCCTTCAGGACCTAACTCACATATTGACTTGTCATTCACATTTCTTAGTTCCTCCAGGTAGTGGCAAGTTGCTGACATCTTAATGGGAGTTGGTTAACCTACATACATATCAATTTCTCCTCCTATTTGTGGTTAAACGAGGCAGCTACTTGTCTTCAGGCCAAGTGAGTTTACTTGGAAGCAATCACGTGACAGGTTCTTTGCCTAGAGCAGTGTCTGTAGTACTGAGACACATTCAGTCAAACTCACTGGATGTCTAGGACCTGATTTTGCCTGCCTATAGTGTGAAACACTGATTTCTAAATAGCATAACACTTTGATCTCTGAAGTGCATTCACACCTTCGATGTTTTCTGCAGTTCACAGCAAATGGTTCACATGGCTATGACCAGATGCTCAGCCACACTGAGAATGCTTCCTCCATATTCTCTAAGAATTTTGCACAGGCATTGTGCATATCCGGTATTCACATGAATAGATGTGAGTCCTTTTCCCTCCCTGAGACAGATACCCTTTACTAAATAATTATAAAATGCATCAAGGACTCAGTTACACAGAGTGATAAGAATTACCATTGTCCTTAGAACCACCCTGCTAGCTGGGTGTTATTCCTCCTTTCCCAACTAAGGAAACTGAGACCAAGAAAGGCCAAACAAGTTGCTCAAGGCCTGGTTGCCATTATTTGACAAATCTGGGATTCAACTCCAAGTCTGTGTTACTAGCTCCCTACAATTTGCATTAAATTAAAAGATAAATTTGAACTTGATTTGCAAATATTAAGACTGATGCACCGTATAGTCTGATGCTCTCACTCATGGCCAACCACTCAGTAACACACTTTTGTACCATTCCCATCTAGGTAACCACTCTGGACTCCAACATACTCCCATTGTTAAGGGTGTTTCCTTTTTTAATACATTTTGTATTTCCAAGAGTAAGCACTTATTTGATCATTGTATTAATTGTATACAGCTCAGTCTTAGATCCTGCAGTAAATATGGATTGTGGGCCAGTTTTTCCAAAGTGTGGTCCACACCTCATCCCCATCAGAATTACCTCTAGCACTGAACAGTTTTGTTTCAGTAGAATCAGAATTTCAAAGGTAATGGGTGGTGGCTTCTGGTAATGTCCATTTCTAATTTGGTGCTAGTGACCTGAACATCTGGCAAAGTTTGAACTCACAACTCTAGGCAGTACATTTAATACGTTTTACCCCCCACCAGCAATACGTCTGCAATATTCACAATGAATTACTACTCCCAATGTGCAAGCAAGAAAAATAAAAATAACACCTGTGGACCATCATTTTGCTAGTTTGATTTTTACAGTAGTTTACCTTGCAACACATTGGTGAGGTGGATGTTATGGGGCCAATTTCACACTTTGAAGTTCAAACTCAAAGTGCCTAAGTCATTGTCAATGCAGCTCTAAAACCAAATCCCAATTTGAGTCCAGTTGTTTTAAGGTGTGTTTATATGTAACCCACTTTCCCTGCTGTAAGTGGGGAGATGGGTCTCTTCCATTTTCCACACAATACTCCCCCCATGACCCGGCTTCCTCATTACATTACTCTAAACCTTCATTTTTACCAGCTGGAACCTGGAAACCACATTGCACAGAGGAAGGAGAACGCAGCCCTGCTACCTGAAGGGGCCTGGCTGGGTTCTGCATGCCTTGTTTTCATTTCTGCCACTTAGGTAGATAATTCTGGGCATCTGTACTGCCTGGTTAGACTCCGTGATGGATGAGACTGTCCTCCTCACTTCCTCTGTGACTCCCAGCGGCTCTGAGAACAAAGCTGCACATGGAAACATTCAGTAAATGCTCCTGACTAATAATGGCATCAGTGTGTGACAAGTGCATTACCCATTGTGTACTGCAGATAAATGGACTGGGTTTAAATTAAGAAAAGTGTCAAATCCTATACTCCAAAGGTCTGTTCCTGGGGTCAAATAAATTGCCTGAGTACAAAGTAAAGGTATGGGTTAAAGTCAGTTAAGATTGATGTGAATCTAATAATATTTTTAGCCATTTTTTTCCTTTTATTCATACAGAGGGATTATATATATCAGCGTGGCCTGTGGAGCCAGACTGTCCAGGTTTATGTATCACTCTCACTTAATACCTACGTAACCTTGACCAATTACATTGTTGGGCATCTTCGGTTGCTTATCTGTAAAGTGGGAATAAAAATCATACCTACCTAATAAGTTAACTGTGAGGGTTAAATGAGTTAGCATGCAGCATAGTGACTGCATACAATCGCTATATTAACTATAATAATGATGCTTATCCCGATATCTCCTGAGTAGGCCCTTTGTGGGGAGACACGGCAGTAGCTCCTTGGCATACATTACCATGGACATCCTGTGAAGGAGGTATTTGTAGCAGGTGTTCTCTGTGCCCCACTCGTATCTCCTTAGCCCGCTTGAGAGGTCCCCTTGTAGACAGGTTCAGTAAATGGCGATTCCTCTCCATCATGACATTCGTTGTCACCCTGCCTAAGGGTGTTTTCTGGCCACTGTCAGGTGGGCACACTGGGAGAGAATGCCGCAGGAGCAGCCCTCAGCCCGTGAGGCACGGCCGCTGTAGCAAGCCCGCAGCTTCCTTGCTGCAGTGCTGAGACTGTTCTAGATCCTCCCTCCGGGTCTCCAGTGGGGCTGAGCTCCAGATGCCCACAATGATAACCTGCTCATCTCTCCCCTTTGTACTGGTCCCTTCCCTTTCTTGCCTCACTCGCCTTTCCCCCTCACATGTTTGTAGGGATCAACTACCCAATGCTTATATCCAAATCCTTGTCTCATCAGTTGTCTTTGTGGATAAGTAGCCCAGAACAGTCTTGGTGTCTCAACTGCACATATGAGTCCCAGGGAGGCTGACTGCACTCCAGAGGCCGCGCCGTTTTCTCCTCCAAGATGTAACCATCTTCTGATCCTTAGCATATGACTTTGCATCCCATAAAGTGTTCTGGGGACATTGAGTAGCAGTCAGTTGGAAGTTGGGGAAAGTTCTACAGAAAGAGTCACATTTGATCTGCTCCTGCAATTCCATGCTGGGAGGAGGTGGGCAGAGGCAGCACTAATAAACAGTAATAAACACAGGAATGATATTACAGGTGGTTAAAATACTAAGATGCTCTCACACAAGCTGTTGAGTGGGACTGTCTCCCTTCCTCCAGCTCTCTTGGCTGCTCTGCATCCCCTACCTTCCTGTGGGACACCCTGGGTCTACTGTGATCCAGCAACTTCTGAGTTAACACAGCAGGGGGCTGCCAGGACTGGAGTCCAACAAGAGCTGGTGGCTGTGCTGATTGGTTGATCCCCAGACCTTACTGGTTATTAAATATTTGTAATAAACCTTCTTGGCAAAAGGAAGAGCACAAGCGAAGATATTTACTGATTAAATCCCATGTTCTTCCTCTCCTCTTCCTTTTCAAATGCCCCATTCATCTTACAGCTGAAAAATAAATGTCTGCTTGATACATTGGCCAACATAAATTTTTAATGCCAAGAGCAATTACCCTGTCAGTGCCTTTGCTATAGCATGAGGGCTGATGAAACAGAGCCCAGTACTTAGCTGGGAAGACTTCCACCTAAGAAAGCAGAAACATATGGTCTTTCAACAGGTCAGTAATTCCCCAGATTTCCCTCCAGTTGGCTGGGGAAAAACTAAGCCTGCAAATTCAGAGTTACGGATACGCGCTGTCAGTGTGAGGTTTGGGGAGCTGAGCAAAGGAAAATGACTGCAAGGCAAGTGTGGGCACAACAGATAAACAAGGACGGTCCAGTTTATGTTCAAATTGGAGAGCTGTATTTTTTTCATATTAACACTTTTTCATATTGACACTTTGAACTTGCTCTTTCGGGGGGAAGGAACAGGGGATCATAATTACTGACAAAGAGTTTACAAGTTAACAACTGGACATAAGAGCCCCTTTTATGCCATGCTCTAGATTAGAAATTGATAAGCACCCTGATATGCTGAATATATTTGTATGTGATTTTACTTTTTAATTGGAAGGTACAGGCTGTGCAGGAAGAGAGAGAAATCAACAATCCTGTGAGAAATGGCTGAAAGAAGGAATTTAAAAACATTCAAATTAGATTTCAAAAGGCATTTTTAGAAAGGAACATACGATTTTTGTGTGTTGATCAGTGACAAGGGAAAAATAACAACAAAACAAAACAGAAGTAATAAAGACACAGATCTCAGAATGAAACTATCAAAATAAGAGGCAGGCTAATAACAGCCCTGCCATGTCCTCCATGGAGGGTTCACTCTTAAAGAAGTTTCCTGACACAGCTAAACCTGTTACCTCTGGCCACATACCAGTAGATGCCTTTTTGAAAGTAAGCACCTTTAATAGTAATTAGTGTCCACCTGGAAACCCGTTTTCATTCCGGAAGCCAGCTGGCATCAGGAAGTTAAACAGGGAGATGGGTGAAGTATACAGCTGAGTTGGGAAGGGTGGGGAAAGGTCGTCAATGCCTCCCCAGAGGACTTCCAGTCCCCCCAGTGCTCTCTAGGGGTGAGGTTGGGTTCTGAGGTTTTGGGGATGCATTGCTCTGGGTAGCTGGCATCTTGCTTGGTTGAGTACATTTTATGAACTTAGGCTAGAGGTGTTTCTGCCAGATCCAATAACGACCCTTCTCTCTACACTGCAATCACAGAGCTTTCTAAGATAAAGGAAGGCAGTTCCAGAGAAGAGATTCCTAGTTTGAATATGTTTACAATTTCATTCTTCAGCATCAGTTCAGTATCTAAACTGTGCTAGGCCCTGGGAGGCTCAGTGCCACTGAGGACTTCATGGAGGTCGTTAGAGAACGGAAGCTGTCATGGCGAGAGGCACAGTCCCACTCTGGAGAGAAAGGAAGAGGAAATGCTTGATCTAGTGCTTCCCGAGGAAGTTGGATGTGTCCGGGGCCAGTGTTCAGTTCAGTGGCAGAGCGTGGCATTTCAAGTGATGTGATGAGGTACAGAAATGTCACTGAGAATGTGATAGATTCCAGACACTTCAGGGAGGTCTGTGTAGCAGGAATAAGGGGTGGAACAAAAGTTATGGGAGGAGGAGGCAGGGACTGAGAGGTATGCCTGCCCTGACCCTGGAGGAAGGTGAAAATGGTGGGAAGGCCTGGCACAGAGGAATGACAAGGCCGATTCTGGTTTTCGGAAAAGCAGCAACCACAGTAACAGGAGTCCTACTAAACATTTATCGAACCTGCTACTGTCCTAAGTACTTTTCAGGGAGTTAATCCTTAAGACAATCCTATGGGGTAGATACTATTATTAGTCCCATTTCACAGATAAAGTCAGGGAGGCAAATTAAGTGAGGTGAAGCAAGTGAAGTGGTAGCACAAGTGGGGAAGCTCAGAATTGAAACCAAGGCCGCCTGCCTCCAAAGCCCATGCTATTTAACACTATGCCATATTGACTCTTTATAAATGACCCATGTCAATGTACACCTCTAACATGGACCTACTAATTTTTCTCCACTTTTCAGAAAAAAAAAAAATACAAAGGTAGAGAAAGATGTGACACAGGAAAAGTCATGCAGAGGAATCGATTGCATATTCTGTTTAAAAAGGATCCTATCAGCCATGTTAGCTCCAGGTGTTTTTAGAAACAAATTTAAATACAGAACAGAGATCTTCAGTGAAAGAAGACATTTCAACAGAAGTCTATAAATCTTAAATACTCGATTTTAAAAATGCTCACCATACCGCATGCGCCTAATAAGGTGCTTCACAATAAAATGTGAAAAGCATCCAGGAAATATTCAATAGTTTTGCCACAATGTTGCAAGCTAATGACTATAAAGCTAATCAGTTAGTCTTTTGCTCAAACCTCCTTTCATTATAGGCAGTCACCTCAAGTGGTGATGACACTCATTTGTGTAACAATAACAGTGATGAGAAGGACGAGCTATTCATTCTTCCTGCTCTTGCCACACTCCTGACATTCTAATCTGGCACCCTTGATTGAATCCTGTAAACTGGCATTTATAGCCAAGGTGATCTATACCTTTAATGGAAAAAAATTAACTATCAGGAAATATGTGCACAAATCATGTAACTGACTATTTACCAACTTCGATGCTAGCTGCTTACTGAAGCATACACGATTTCAGGGCAATTTCTAAGAGCCACTTCCCTTTCCAATGCAGATCCATCAATGTGTTAACGCTCACTTTCAGAGTGGGATTTCAAATGGCAGGCATCATATTCCCTGCTAAGATAAAGGCCCTCCTCGTATCCTATTCAGCCATTGGGAAGGCTCTGTTACAATATCACCACACAATAAATCAAGGATGCATCTGTTATTTATGAGAAATTTTGACTTCTTGGTAAGTTACCACCTCATCTTTTCTGTCTTCCTTATTCGGAGTTTATCACTTCTTTCTCACTGTCATCTTTGGGAGGGTTGTTAAGGAGGGTAATTGAAAAGCCCCCACCTCTGAACGGTTGAGTGTTGAGGAGGTAGTACGGGATGGATACCTACTGGCCAGAGAGCTGTGTTTGGATGGCAGGCAGGTGAGGCAACTCCAAGACAGAAGACAAAGTGTGTAGCTGGGAGACCACAACTCCTAGGCTCTTCTCCCCCGCTTTCCAAGAAGGACAGAGATTTCCCATTGGGCTCCACAATCAATCAGATGACAGAGGGAAGCTGTGAGGTCAAGAGCTCACCGACACCACTTTTACCCTGGGAAATTAGCTGTGCAGCTGTGAGGAGCCCAGCCAGAGGCTGTTCCCAGGAAACGCAGCTATGGGTGCGCTGTACTGAGGGATTGAAGGTAACTGTGCTCACTTAGATGTTAGGGGAAAGGTTTGCTACTCTCATGTGCAGATTGTTTTGGAGAAGCTGTTTGGACACATGACGCTACAGAAAATGCTAGAAAGAAAGATGGCATGAGCAAAGCACTCCTAGGAATGGTAGTGCTTACCAGAGAAAACTGGGAGGAGTGGGCTTCCAGGTGCAGCAACCAGAAAAATGAACTTTTTCAGACTAAGGCCCCTACTTAGGACACGGATGTTTAATTCTAAACAGAGGAAGACTTTGACAGCATCCGTTATGAGGCTGGCTGGCTTCAGCAATTGGAGTTGGTTGGGATAACACACAGCACGATGGCTGGGCTATTTTGGTTCTGAAGGTTGGGGGAGGGTGGAAAAGGCAGGCAAGCTTGATTTTTTCCACCAGGGCCTATCTCATTTGAGCAAGAATTATCCCTGAACGTGGCTAGAAGTGATGCCACCAAACAGCCCCTTCTTCGATGTCACCAAACTCCATTGAGGATAACCACACACAGCTGGTTTATTGGAGATTAAAAATTCTAACTTGACCTACCTCCTCAGAACAACTAGCCTGCAACCACCCCACTTCAAAGGATCAAGGACACTAAATCTGTCTACACTAAGAATGGCTTTATAATCCGAGAAATTCTTGGCCTGGAAGATAAAGTTACAAATCTAATTAGGGTTTATTTCAGGAACTTCCTAAAAATCCATCTGTTTCAACAGCAGATCACCCCATTCTCAGGAAAACAAATTGCTATATGGGTAAGTAGTACTTTTTCAGGGTCACTTATCAGTGCACTGGCCCAAGCCCTCTAATCAAATGACTGTTTATTCAAGAAGACTTGACTTCAATACCCTCCTCACGGGGTCCACCAACACAAAGCTGTAATATCACAGAGCTTGCCCAATTGTGAATAAGCTTCCCCATTGAAAGAAGTCCCTTAATCCAGACCACTGAATCATAAATGTATCTGCCCTTGGCTTTCCTCTCCTGAGAAGCTGCTAAGACTCTCTCAAGGCAGTGGTCTCCCTTGAGTAACATGACTTTGCTTGATCCACAGGCTATGTGGGTAGCTCCAGCAGAATTGGCAGTCGTTTCTCAAAGTTTAAGCTATTACCTACTATTTTCTACTGCTTCACAGCCTTTAACAGACCAGGGAATGTCAGAGTTAGGGGTATACCTAGTGTGGGATTGCTTGTTCATATGACAACTTCATGTTTAACTCTTGGAGGAACTGCCAATCTATTCTCTTTCCCTGCATTTCTGCTTTGTCATTAAAAGAGAACTGATTCGGGCCGGTGGAATAGTGTGGTGGTTAAGCACTGGCTTGGGAAGCCAGCGGACCCGGTTCAGGTCCCATATATGAGGGCCAGTGACACTGCCCTCAAAAAAAAGAGAGAACTGATTTAAGCAAATCAAAATACTCAAGAATTTTGCAGTTAAAATGGTAATCAAAGATTAAAAGAGTCTTTTAGATTAACAATAGGAATTAAAAAATTAATTATTTGGGGTGGGGTGATTGGGAAACACAAGTTAGCATGATTAAAATATTATCTCACTATAAATGAAAAAGGGAAAATGAGTAAATGTAAGGTGTAACCCTTATCTGTAACTACTCTCTTGGGAGTTGCATTCAATTTCAGCAGGTTGAATCATGTTATCTGCAGGAATCTGAGAAAAAGTTGGAGTCAATGGAACTCTCTCCTAGAGCTCATCTATTGTGTTGGCATCACTTACACTTCCTGTTAATCTTCAGTCTTGCCTTCTCACTTGAGATGGGTTCTGTCTGCTTGTTATAAATCAGAGGTCTTCTCTAGACTTTTCCAGGAATGTGATTAGAATATTTATCAATCAAAAAGATTAGCTCAGGGCCAGCCAAGTGGCACAGTGGTTGGGAGCTGGCTTGGGACGTCAGTGGTCCCGGTTCGGATCCCACATATGAGGGCCAGTGACACTGCCCTCAAAAAAAAAACAAAAACAAAGATTAGCTCAGTTCAGTTAAGTATACAAAACTGCATTAAACTCATATCTGTTTATACAACTATATTAACTGTCTATTTAAGAATAACGGCAACTTCATCTGGATGTCATAGACTTAATAGAAAACAAACAAACAAACAAAAAAAACAAAGTTATGTTGTAAAGAACTGTGGTAGGCAAAATAATCCACCCCCCCAAAAAAAAAATAATTAAAAAAAAAGATTTCCACATCCTAATTTCTGGAACCCATGAATATGCTACATTACATGGCAAGAAACTTTGCAAATAGGATAAGATTATAGATCTTAAAATAGGAAGAATATCCTGAATTATCCAGGCAGGTCAAGTGCAATCACATTGTCCCTTCAAAGTGGAAGAGGAAAGCAGCAGTCAGTGAGAGAGACGTGACTGTGGAAGAGGAGGCAGGAGAGACTAGAAGCATGGAGGACTCAGCCTGCCATTGCCAGCTTTGAGGATAAAGGAAAGGGGCCACCAGCCAAGGCATCATGATGGCCTCTAGAAGCTGGATCAACCCACTGCTCACAGCAAAGAAACAGAGACCTCAGTCCACAACCCCCAAAAAAGGGAATGCCGCCAACAACCTGAATGAGTTGGGAACAGATTTCCCCCTAGAGCCTCCAGAAAGAAACACAGCCCTGGTGACACCTCCATTTTAGCCCAGTGAGACCTGTGTTGGGCTCTGACATATAGAACTGTAAAGTAAGAAATCTGTGTTGTTTTAAGCCACTGAATGTCTGGTAATTATTTACGGGAGCAATCGAAAACTAATACAAGAAACATGATTACATATTTCATATGCTTCCTTTTATCAGGGAAATTATTGCCATTCATCCTCAAACTGTCCTTGTGAAGCAGCTATTTTGCTTGACCTAATTTTACTCTAAATGCACAAGGGGACTGTTCTTCATGGGTGTGAAATGATTTGCTTAAGTGTCAGGTGGCAAAGGCAGGACTCAGTTTAGGCCTCTAACACTGTCCCCCTTTATAAGACTTATCTTCCAATTGTTTAAAACATTTCAAATCTAATTCCTATATTTAACTATAACATAATCAAGTCATTCTAGAATGTTCGGCTCCCCAGGGCAAAAAGTTAGGTAGAGGGTACACGAACTCATCTCTTCTACAGTTTTGTACTGGCAGCAACTGGTGAGAGTGCCTCTTACAACAGTTGAGCTCTCTCTCAGCTCACTCTTCTGATTATTTTTTTTCAAATGTATTTTGCCTGGGCGAATAATAAATGCAGAGAGTAATGAAATTCAATAATTTCCCCCACAGAAAGTAGTTTTATACTAATAAACATGGAGTGACTTGCTTGAATGCCTACAACACAAACAGGAAACGATGAGGATTTAGGCTTCTCGAATGTTCATGTTTGAGGAGCCATATTGATAATTATAAATACTATTAATCTTCTGGACATTCATAGACAGGACACAGTTATGCACCACTGATTACTACAAGAAATGGTAGCAACAGAAGGGTGATCTGTTTTTCTTTCATTTTCAAGGATGTTTCAGAACATATAAAAATACGTATTTCCAAACAAAAGCATTGTCTTTACGAAGGCGACCCTTGCTTACAGGCTGCATTTATTGACCTTTTAAGTATTAGTACATGCTTGTGGGTGTTTTGGGTTATTAATACTATTGGTATTTTATTGTTGATTTTTAAAAACCAATTCCCAGAGACCATAAATAAAAATTCAAGCATGTGCTCAGACCAAATTAGTGGAAATAAGTTAGCATGTACTCTAAGTCTACATTAGGTGACCAAAACAAAATGGCTATGGGAGTAAGGGGGACACTGGGTATCATCAACAAGTGGGGAATGGTAAGGTCTGCAGTAACCTGGGGAATACTCTGGCTGATGTGGGAAGCTGCTAGCTGGGCTACATGGAATAAGGCACCGTATGGCCAGTTCTTCTGATTTTTAAAAGAGAAGCCAAATTATAATTATTCTTATGAAACTTCTTGATTCCTAAAATGTTTGCAAGTGATTACATTTTTAAACATCACGGCTGTCTGTTTTCAGTTTGGGATTTCTCATCTCAAGTTGGCTAAAAATTGGGAAACAGTACTTACTGTTTTGAATTTGTAAACATCCTTCATAAAATATCACAGATTCAGAGATGCTGACAAACAGAAATAACTCATGTCACTCTGGTTGCAAGTTAAATGCCATCTTTTCAGAAAGGCCTCCCTTGTCCACAGATCTGGTACCTGGGCAGTGCCAGGATTGTAAATCATGTTCACCTGATCTTAAACTCTTTGCAGTTTTTTTTGTTTGGTTTGGTTCTAAATTTATAATAGAATTCAACTGTTTGTTCATCATATCTTTATAATATGGAACAAGACATTTTTATATGCTACACATTATGCTACATGCTGGGATATACAGGAAAATAATCTAGCTAAGTGCTAAAAACTGACATTTTGAGCAGTATGGATGATGGGATAAACTAAGAATATTAAATTATTATTATTGTTGTAGCTGAGATGGCTAATATTTATTGACTATTTACTATGTGCCAGGCACTGTTTTGAGTACATTAGACATATTACTACATTGAATGCTAATAATCAGCAGATGAAACTGGTGTCATTGTAATCCTGTGTTACAGCAGGTAAGTGGTGGGGCTGAGCCTGAGATCCTTTCCATCAGGGCGGCTTTAAAGCCTTTACTCCTAATTATTAACAACAAAGCTATAAAGAGCCATTAATTATGATGAACAATAAGGTGATTCGATAAAAGAAGCCTTAAAATTGAAGCTGCGAAAGTACTAGATTTTTGACAATTTACAGATTTTTCTCTTTGTTAACACTGTTTCATTATGGCTATCCATTTCCCCATAGCTCATGCAATACGTTGTAAATTGTGAGTATGATGAGATTGAAACATTTTTACTGTTGCAATTATGAAACAATAGAGTGATTAGTTTTATAGGTAGGTATAAGAAAATATTGATTTTGGAATGTATAATTTGATTAAACAGTGCTTTTGACAATCAACCATACTTTTTAGATCTTTGAATGCATGTGAGAGCCAAAATTCTAGCTGGTGTAAAAGACTTAATATTTAATAAAATCACTTCTTAAGTTAATTTTTAATCATGTAAGTTTAATAAAATGTGAAAAAAAATCTGCTTCTTGAGGGTAGGGTGACATTTTTTCTTTTCCAATTAGGCATATTAAAACATAAACAATTCTTTTTTTCTTTTCTTTTTTTTTTTGATTTTTTATTGCTACTGTGAATGAGATTATAAAGTATGTAACTTAAATTGCTTTAATTTATTGATAATGAAACAATCCAGAGAGCATTGTAAATGACTTCCAGTAAGAGTTTCCTAGGGCCCTAATGATGTGTCCTAGACCCAGTTTCTCTCCCCAAGTTTCTCTGGAGCTCCCCCACTGTGGCCTCCAATGACCTCGTGTGACTCCTGGGAACATACCCACTTCCAACAAGAGCAGTTTTTGTTCTAGATTGGCAGAAGTCCAGTGATTCATCCTGATTGGATAGGTTTAGCTTGATGCAGGACCGTATCATGATGGGTCTGTTGATTGGCTTAGACTGAATCAGGCCCCACCCCTAGACTTGAGAACTATTTAGGACAATCAACATGGTTAAAAGGAAACATAGGAGCTGTTCCCTGACAGAGGCAGAGGGGCTGCTTGCTGCAGATAATGTCCTTCATTAAAAAGAATTCATGTTCATTTTACGCAGTTTAATGTACTAATGGGGGCGGGGAAGCCTGCTGCATGTCAGGTACTGTGCTAGTGGATATATAAAACAATGATTAAAACAGGGATTCTACCTTCCAGGAGCTTTCAGTCTGTAGATAGAAAGAAAACTCAGCAGAGAATAAATCACAGACAAAACTAACCAGCAGGCATACCTCAAAAGATCACAAGGTTGGACCAACATACAAAATGGCAGATGATCAACGTTCCAGAAAAGCTAAGTAATATTCATTCAGAGTCTTTTATTTAAGAGAGTGTGCAATTCACTTTAGGAAGATACCCAGTAAAAATAGTGGAGTTTTTTGTTGTTGTTTTTGGTATTTTAGAGAATTTCAGTTATTTGAAAAATTAACATTTGGGGCATATCTAAGTTTCCTACTAATTGCAAATAAATGAAAGATGACAAAAATCACCTTTGTTTCTAATACACAAATATATAGTTTATTTTACATCATAAATTTACAAAATTTTAAAAATCCACATTTCATTGCTTGTCTTTTTTACCAACGTATTCCACTATGCCAATTTTTAAATAGTACTGCATTATTCATTCTAAAGGATTTTTTTTCCCCCTTTTTTATCCTCTTATCTACCTTGGGAACACTATTTATTTTTCAAAGTCCAGTTCAAATATAACTTTTTCGTAGCTTTCCTTAAATCAGTGCCTATTGAGCCCTTGAAAAACAATATATCTATCATAGAACCCTTTTCCTAGTCTGTGAACTTGGCCCTCATTTTTCGTAGCATCTCCATTAGCTATCATCCTGCCTAACACCCTGAGGATGACCAATGCATATTTGTGGCATCATCCCTTCTCTTGCTTCTCCACCAGAAATACTGTTTTGAGGAATCTCTGCCAAGTAGAATACAAACCTGAGAAAATAAATCAGGGTTATTCCTGTAGCTGCTGCAACTGGGAGAGCAAATGGCTTTGATAGTTATGATTTCCTTCCAATGATTTCTTGTTCGTGCGGAGATATCCTACTAGCAAACCGTGTGGTCATCTCTTGGCCCACAGAAGTGACAGGACCCAGAGGGGACGCCCTGGCACTCCATGACAGAGAGCTTTCCTAGCCACCTAAATTCCTGAGAACTGGATATAGAACAACAGAGAAATCTTGTCTACAGCACTGGGATTATGAGACTCAAACTCTGATTTCTGGGCAAGGAAACTCATTTGTAATTACGGACCACAGAGAAAGCTGGCCTGACAATTTCATTTGCTAGAGATGGTGTAACTGGGGATTGAAAGTGTACACCTGAGGTTTTCACAAATGAGGAGAAGTGCACACGTTACTTGAAATGCTTTGTTTTGTTCTGTTGACTAGAAGAAAGCAAACCTACAAAACTGTTTGCCCAAACTCCACTCTCACAGAACTTTTAACTAAAGCAGAATAATTAGAGCAGAAGAAACATGGGGGAAGGTGATGTTGGATAGGATACCAAGCTTTTAATATACTACCTGGGCTGTGCCTGGCTCTCCAGGGGAGAGCGTGTAGTACTCTCTGGATATTGTATTTACCTCCTCTTTTGTCTTTTCCTTTGACTCAAATTCAATTTAACAACATCCTAAGTGGCCCGTAATAGACCTAATTAGGCTGACTCCCCTCAAGGCCTATTATCTCAATGGCTACTCTAGTTTAATGGTTCAAGCCTCTCTCAGATCTAAACATAGCCTTATTTGTGGCTCAGTCATTTATACCTTTAGGTTACACGCATTACTAAGCAGGAACTCTTGTATCCACCTGAGGATTCAGTTGTCCTGCCTGCTCTTCCTAACATACCATTCTCATGGTTAAGTAGAGTCAAAAATGTTCCCACTGGATGCTGAGTCGAGCATATGTCCCAATCTAATTTCCATAAACAAACAAAATCCAAAGTATATTGTAGGCTCAACTTTCCAGGCAACTTAAACAGAATATTTTAAATTGGGTGCTAGAGTAGTGGAAATGGAACTGTATCATTTTCTATGAGGTTTTCAAGGCTTTGGGTTCTCTGCTGCTATTCTCTTTTCTCTCTCTCTAATGGATTTAAAGGCCATATATAGATTAACAACTTGTTGTTGTTGTTATTCTTAGTAACTATAGCCCAAAATTTTTCTGAGCATCAGACTTCGATCCATTTCATTTTGGGGGTCGTATGTTTAGGAAAACTAAATTGGGATTTGTTTTTTTTTTTTGTTTTGTTTTTTTGAGGGCCCTCATATGTGGGACCGAAGCGGGGCCACTGGCTTCCCAGACCAGCGCTTAACCACCGAGCCACTCGGCAGGCCCTGGGATTCTTAATTTTACCCTTTCCACTTGCAGCCAAAGTGTCATCAGCATTACATAGGGACTCCTTATAAATGCAAATACTTGGGCCTCCTCCCACTGCCAGACTTTTGGAATCAGACATGCTGGGGGTGGCGTCCAGCAGACTCTGCATTTCCAATCCCTCCAGGTGACTCTGTTCATACCGAAGTTTGAGAATCCCTTCCACTAAGTTATTTTACTTTAGTTTGACAACTGCAATAGACTCTGGATTGGTCTTTCTACTCCCACTCTTTCCCCTTCCAGTTCATTACCTTCCTAGCAGATAAATTTCTATTCCTAAATTTGATCCAGTTACTCCCTTGCTCAATACTTCTAATGGCTTTTAAATGTACTCAGAATAACATTAGAATAAAATTTAAAAATGTATATCATGAACTGTAATGGACAGGAGGCTCTGACTCTTACCTAATGCTCTAACTTTTCCTTGTCTCCCTTCGTGATGCCACTGCTCCCATCTGGCCTGCTTGGTGGATCACTCAAACTCCTCACATTGCCTGCTTCTTACCCAGAGGGTCCCTCTCCATGCCATGATTTTCTCTCCTGCCATGTCTATTACATGTTGAAGCTTCCACATATATATCTTTACTTGTTTAGCATCTAACTTCATCCTAGATCATCAGATATTCATGAATAGAGACCGTATTTGTTTTGGCCTACATAGTGTACGCATTGCCTCTCACAATGCTTATCCCATGAGATATACTTTAAAAATAAAGATAAAAACCTGTTAATGACATGAAGGGATACTAACCACTATAGTAGGACTATATCAAATTAAAAAGCTTCTGTGCAGCAAAAAAAACCATCAATGAAACAAAGTGGCAACCAACCAAATGGGAAAAGATAGTTGCAAACAATGCCTCTGATAAGGGGCTAATATCCAAAATATGTAAAAAACTCGTACAACTTAATAAGAAAATAAAAAACAAACAATTCAATTAAAAAATGGGCAGAGGACATGAACAGACACTTCTCCCAAGAAAACATAAAAACAGCCAATAGATAATGAGAAAAAATGCTCAACTTCTCTAGTTTTTAGGAAACACAATCAGAACCACAATGAGATATTACCTCAGACCAGTTAAAATGGCTATTATCAAGAAGACAAATAAAAACAAGTGATGGAGAGGCTATGATGAAAAAGGAACCCTCATACACTGCTGGTAGGAATGTAAATTGGTACAGCCATCAGGAGAAACACTGTGGAAGTTGCTCAAAAAATCAACAATAGAATTACCATATGACCCAGCCATCCCACTTCTGGGTGTCACCCCCAAAATCTGAAAACATTTATCTATAAAGATATATGTACCTCTTTGTTCATTGCAGTACTCACAGTGGCCAAGACATGGAAACAACCAAAGTGTCCTTCGATAGATGACTGGATAAAAAAGATGCGGTATATACACAATGGAATACTATTCAGCCATAAGACGAAATAGTACCATTTGCAGCAACATGGATGGATTTTGAAATTATTATGCTAAATGAAATAAGTCAGACAAAAAAAGTTGAGAACCAAACGATATCACTGATATGCGGGATATAAAACTGAAAGCAACAAAGGAACAACACAAACAAAGAAACAAAAATCTCATATATACAGACAATAGTTTGGTAGTTACCAGAGGGTTAAGGGGGGATGTAGAGGGAAGAAGAGGGAGAAGGGGTAAATATATGGCGATGGAAGGAGAACCAACTCTGGATGGTGAACACACAATGTAATATGTAGATGAGGTATTAAAGAAAAGTATACTTGAAACCTATATAATTTTACTAACCAATGTCACCTCAATCAACTTAATAAAAAAACTTGTTAATGGCTAATCAAATATAGTCCTTATGAAGGATAAAATCAAAGTAAACAAAAAATATAATAAAATCAGTGTTGATGTTGTTTTTTAAAAATAGTGGGCTTTAGAACTTCCGGGTGATGTCTGAAGTTGGTGAAGGTTGTTTGGGAATTCTTTAGTACATGGACAAATTACGCATTCCAGAAATCTACCATCGATTCAGGGGTTGTGCTAGAGAAAATGAAAGTATCATTTCATCTCCTGGGCTTTACAATAGCCCTGAGCACTTCACATGTGTACACAAACCTTGATTCTCTACCCTTAGTTCTCACTGACCCATCTTTGTACCACACAGGTGACATCCAATAAAAACACACATTAGGAATGTCAGCCAGGCTATGCTGCTTTGATTGTGCTTTTGATTACTACCTCTTAGGTTTACCTATTAGGTTTTGTGTGTTTATTTATCTGTTTGTTTCGCTTTGCTTTTATTTTCTCTTTTTGCTTGGTTCAGGGTACTTTTAGTTTCTTCCTTGGTTTTGGCCCGTGGCATTCATCTCAACCATGGTTGATTCTCCCCATCTGGCTTTATCCATACTTGGATGACAGATCACAAGTCCTTTGGACCCAACCATCATGTCAGCTCACCTGGATGGTGGACCTCAGGAGAGGGAGATCTGGATGGGTACCAGCAAAGCCAGGCAGGGTATGTGCAAGTGAAGTAATCAGCCTGTAGTGGCTTTTTCAAACTCCTGACCCCTTTACAAACATTCACCATTCTTATAAACCATGACCAGACCCGCAGCTCTGAAGACATCAATTCTGTATTCCACTCTCAAAATGCCTTGCTCTTAATAATTTCCAGAGCACATACAAAGGTGGAGGCTGATAAAGGCATATTTTCCAGCTTTGGAAGAGACATCTCTTTCTGGGACAGGGCCTGTGATGGTTCATTGTATGTACTGACTTGACTGGATCACGGAGTGACCAGACATTTGGTTAAACGTTATGCTGGTGTGCCTGTGAGGGTGTTTCTGGGTGAGATGAACACTTGAATTGGTAAAGTGAGTAAAGCAGATTGCTCTCCCAATGTGGGTAGACCTCAATTGAAGTTCTGAATAGAACAAAAATGCTAAATAAGAGAGAATCCTGTCTCTTTCTGTCTGACTACTTTTGAGCTGGAATATGGGTCTTCTCCTGCCTTTAGACTCAGACTGGAACTTAACACCACTGGCTTTCTTGGGACTCCTGCTTGCCAATTGCACATCTTGGGACCTCATAACTGTATGAGCCAATTCCTTATCTATCTATCATCTATCTATCTATCTATCTATCTATCTATCTATCTATCTATCTATCTATCCTGTTTCTCTGGAGAACCCAGAGTAATTCAGGGCCCTGTAGACAATAGAAAACCTTATGTTTTTCTATATACTGTGATTTCACGTGAAGAAGCTGGGAAGCCCTACCAACGGACCCAGGCACAATGTCCCTGGTGAATGGCATCCCCAAGTTCAATGCCACAGGGAGGGATCAGCTGCAGAACCATCTTGAAGTGTCACCCCATCCAGCACACCTTAACAGAGGTCCTGCAGCACCCTTCCTTCTCTGACATCTGCCCTCCAGTCCCCCAGGCTCAGGACCACAGCCACGAGGCTAGGGGGCCTGGCCTAGTGAAGCATCCTCCCAGGAGAGGAAAAGCAGGAGATGCATAGAGTGCCGAGGTCCAGCTGCGCTGGGCTCAGCCAGGGTGGAAGTACTCCAGCCCATGACCTTCACTCTCTGGGAAGATTGGTATAGCCATTTAAAACAAACAATAATTCGAAATAGGGCATTGCAAGTATTATTAGAAGCACACTATTGAATGTTCAACTTAAAACATTAGGAAAGGAAAACCAAATGGCCTTACAGCTGTCAGCTCATAGTTAAGCAGTCATATTGCAAACAGAACATAAACTTTGGCAGAATATAAATGATACTTAGACGAGGCCACTCCATGACTTTGGTGGAACAAGACAAAATCAAAGTCACTCCGCCATCATGTCTGAAGTTAGACAGAAGCAAGGCTACTCTGTAACCACAACAATAACTAAAATTTCCCTTTTCCAGGTCACATAACTGTGTGCTGTTTCTGCGTTAATGATGACTTTTGCCTACTTTCATCCTCCTGCCTCCTAGAGAAAAGTCAACAAGACATACAATCATCAGATTGCCTCTACTTCCTGAGAGGATCAACTCAAAATGGGCCCCTGCTTCCCAAACCTTCCTAGAATCACATGAGTCAGCTCAAAGCCTACAATCAATCCCATCCCATCCCAATCCTTCACCCTGAAGACTCCAGGGTTTTGCTGGCAGGAGTTTGTACTTTATGCAGCAAGTTAAATAAACCTAGCAGTGTTTGACTACTTTGTATATATACTATGATTTCAAGTCACATTTGTGGATCTGAGAAGCCCTACCCAGTGTACCCTGCCACAACATCCCTGGTGAACACCTTCCCCAAACTCAATTCCATAACAAGACACCTGTGGCAGAACCTCTTGTGTTACGGATGATTTCTGCCAGATGGACTTGCACAGAACTTTGCATGATGAAGTAGCTGCTTATTCAATGACCCATTTCACAGAAAGGAGGAAAAGTTATGGAAATGGCTAAAGCTACAGTTACTCAGAGAATCTCAATGTAAAACAAACTGATTCTAAAATGCATTAAAAGAAAAAAAAACAAATAACAACAACAACAAAAACCACCACCAAATAAGGAAGGGAGGGAAGAACGGAGGATGGACGATCTCACCAAGGGAAGTATCTTGTGAACATATTAAAGTATTAGCTGGTAACTTGTTAGTTAAGCAATCTTGAGCCTCAGATGAAAGGAGACCATTCACATAGGTGCTGAGTATAATGTCTGGCATAAATTCAAAACACATTTCCTATCATTATCATCAACATGATCAGTACCATTATTCTATTATTGATGATCAGTCCCTGCTGATGCCTATAATAAGGTGCATGGTCACACATGTATGCATACAAACATACTAAGAAAAACATTAGCCTCACTGAGCAAATTAGAACCCTGTTCCTTCATCACACAAGCAAAGGAAGAGGAACCAGGAGAACTCACATTGAGTTGAAGTTCATCTGTCCACTGTCCAATCAGACGGTACCCAGGGTTGGTGGTGTTTGTTGTTTGGTACTGAAAGATGTCATAACGCCCAGGTGCGTCCCCATTCTTGTTAAACATTACTGGCGTGCCCGCGCTACCTAAGGAAGATAAGAAAACGACAGAGTTTAGACAAAAGCAAGATTCCTTCTATCTCTGGTGCCACCAGTGATGGTCTGGAGATTTGCTGCTGAGTAATGTAGTTAGTACATAAAGCCATTGTTTCATAGTCTTCCCCAAATGGTCCCTGAAACTCATGAGAAGGTCATCAATATGGCTTACAGATGTTGCTTAGAGGAGGTGTCAAGACAATCTTCCCCCACTTTTGAACAATTCTATTTCTCAATATCTCATAACATGTTATTCTAATATTTTAATTGTGAGGAATAAAAATTAAATGCATTATTTTCCAGAGACAACTTTAAGTTTATTATCATTATTTTAGTTTCTACCCACCTAAATTATGGTCAGTAAAGAACCATTTATAAAATAATAAATCTACAAACTTAAAAAGGGGCATGTCAGAGGTTTTAAAACAACATTAAGCAAACAAGCAAAAAGTTTACTTAAAAGGTGCTTGGATACTGATTGCATTTACAGATATTTTTGGCTGATGATTTCTAAATTACTTGATATGATAACCACGCTAAAATGCTTAGCAGTGTGCTTGGCAGGTGTTAAATAAATATTGGTTTCTTTCTCCACCTCTCATTTGGATCTTACTTCTTTAAAATGTCCATCTTAAGAGGAAAGCAAGGAAGCAATTATTCGGGCAGAACAAGAAATTGAAGTCAATTTAGAAAGACTAATAAGTGTGCTGAGAGTATGTTAGAGAGAAAGAGAGGAGAGAGAGAGAGAGAGACCTTTTGAATGTTGGATATGAGTGAAAAGTCCCCTATCATTAGCCATATGGAGCAGTTGGCAAACCGTGTACCGAGAATGAAACTCATGCAATTTTAGTTAGTTTTAGAAACAATTTCAAAGGAATCTCCAAAAATCTGTTAACTGAGTACTATTTCTCTCCCCTGAATCCCTTGGAAGCAGAATATATATTAGGGTTTCAGGGTATGTGGCTGTCTTGCCTTTAGGTTGATACTGGATTAACATGCCTTGTAAAAAACAATGCTGTATTTCTTGTCTTTTCCAACAAGTTTATAGATAGTTTACAAGCTGAAACAGAATCACTGAGAATAGAAGTTCATTTTACTATTTTCAGGGAGAAGGAGAGATGGGGTAAGTCTTAGGTAATGAAGCACTTTTGTGAATTCTGATTATAAATTTCACACTAATCATGGCAGAGCTCTGCATCTGGTCAGCAAAGTAATTAGCTTCTATGGAATTTGGGCCATTGTGTCATTTACATGAATGACACGGATGAAAGAAAAACAAAGGCATGTTAACTGGAAGGCAAGAATATGCTTAACACAGTAAAAACAGATGCCAACTCTAAAGACGCAGACATGATGGCTGAAGTGACCCCACACGAGTGAGCACTCAACACAAGGAAGAAGTTAGAAAAAAGGTCCAATAAGAGGACAAAACATTGGTCACAAGAGGGATACAAAACTGCAATCCTGTGCTGAAAGTTACCCTTACTGGAAAAGGGATGCCACATTATAGGCATAATACAGAGGTAGCCAAAGAACTCCACACTATCCTCCAATTGTCAGGAACAAGATTTTATGATCTTTCTGGTATTAAAGATGAAAACAAATAAAGACAGAGCTTGTGGTAGGCTGAGTAATGGCTCCCCAAATATGTCCATGTCCTAATCTCCACAACCTGTGAATATTTCCATACATGGCAAAGAGAATTTGCTTTGATGGATTTAAGGATCCTGAGATGGGGAAGGTCACCCTGGGTAATCTGAGTGGGTTCAATAGAATCATAATTGTACTTGTGAGAGGCAGCAGGAAGCAAAGGAGGAAGATGTGATGATGAAAAAAAGAGGTTGGAGTGATGTGAGGAAGGGGTCTGAGCAAAGAGGGCAGGTGGCCTTCAGAAGCTAGAAAAGGCAGGGAATTCATCCCCAGAGACTCCAGAAGGAAGAAACCCTGCCTTTACTTTAAGAAAATCCCAGCGAGATTTATGTCAGACTCCCTTTCAAACTACAGATAATCAATCCGTATTGTTCAAGCCATTAAATTTATGGTACTTTTTATGGCAGGAGTAGGGAACTAATATAGAGCTGGAAGATAGAGGACATTGAACTTCTAATTTTACAGGTATAGTACTTAGATTCAGAGAGGGGAAATCACTTGCCCTAGGGTCACTCAATTAAACTAAAATAGTGTTTAGTAACTGGCTTTGGAATTCCCCAGAACAGGTTTAAAATCCAGGCCTGTCATTTAGTATATAGGTGATCTTTATTAAATTATTCAATCTCCCTCTACGTCTGATTGTCACTAATGATGCCTTACTCATAGGGTTAGTAAAGACTAATTATTAAGCACACACATTTATGTGTGCTTAGTCCCAGTGCCTTTTATATAATAAATGCTCAATAGATGTTAATGATTTTTATAGTTTTATATTTATTATTGTTTTATTTGCTGATATCCCAGGACCAGAGCTCATGCTTTTAGATACTCAGAATAATGCCTTTTCTGATGGACCAAAACTGTCTCTCCTAATTTGCATCTAATTTAAATCTCTCTATCAGTATAAACATATTTTATTTTCTAAACAGCAGACTAGAAGGGCCGGCCGAGTGGCTCAGTTGGTTAAGAGCTCGCTCAAGAGTGTGAGCTGAGGGCCGGCTGAGTGGCACAGCGGTTAAGCACTGGCTTGGGAAGCCAGCAGCCCCGGTTCAGGTCCTACATATGAGGGCCAGTGACATTGCCCTCAAAAAAAAAAAAAGGAGTGCCAGCTCAGCTCTGAGCAACAGCAGTTCGATGCCCAGCCCGAGCTGAGCTGCCACTGAGCTTCCAACAGGTGGCAGGATGGCTCAGCTAACATAATAATAATAATAATAATAATAATAATAATAATAATAATTTTAAAAAACCCTACAGGCTAGAGTCCATTCTGAGAGCAGGTGGTGATCTATGAGCAACAGAGCTTTGGCCTCCAACAGAGCTGGAGTCAGTGGCTGAATCTGTGCACCATTTCAGTGTGTTTTCTGGGTTCTACCCAGACACTATCCCGCTAGCCCACAAAGGCACCTGCTTTATCACAATTGGGATCTCTGAAGCCCTCTGTGTACAGGAATTCACATAAGACTTGCCAGTACAGGGAGAGAGAAAAAAGATAAGCACAAAGAAAAAGGTTTTTAGTATTGGCTTTCTATTTTCAGTGAGCCTTCCAAGTATATGAGGAGAACAAACAAAACTTGTATTTTACATGTTATTAGCAAGAAAATAATCCTATCGTTTTGTAGAAAGGCATTAATGTTCAGATATTCTCTTTTCTTTCATATTGGGTACTAGGACTCATGTTGGGCTTTGCTGTAATTCTTTAGCTTCTAGTCGTTAAGTAATATGACGTCAGCTTTTCATAGTCTTTGAGAGGACAGCGGAAGACTATTGGAGGCCTGGGGCTCACCAGCTAAATATTCATCAGAATGGACGCACCCTCTAATCGCTCTCCTTACTTATAATCTTTGTTAGAAGAAATGGCTCTTGTCATGCCCTTTCCATTCCCATTAAAGTTCATGCTTAAAAAAATTAAGACAGAAGAGCTGAATACTTTATCTAAGTGATGACTTGTAATAACATATTGTGTGGCTTTGACTTTTTTTGATGGATTTTATAAAGCAACTGGCTTATTATTTCCAGGTTTGTTTGTTTTTTTTCTCCATGAGCCCTTTTTAACATGATCTCTGAATTTCTGGAAAGAGAAAGAGGGACTGTGTTCAATAAATCTATATTTTTTAAAAAACCAAAGAGATCTAGAGAAAGGAAAGAAGTTATCAAAGAAGACATGATTACCTGCAGACATTTCTGCAGGTGTCAGAGCCAGAACACAGATGCAGTAAGATAAAGGAGACAGGGCCACTTGACAAGGTGGGATACTGAGAGGATGGATGTGAGGGCATATTCAAATATGAAATCTTCTCTACTAAATGAGAATGAAAGCTCTTTCTTCCTGGACAGAGAAGGATACAGGATCTAGATTGCTCAGATGACAAAACATGCACAAATGTATTTAAAAATTTTCCCTTCTCATTTTATCACCCAAGCACAGATTCCAAAAACGCTGCACAGATTTGTGTTCCAGTTGTTCAGTGTTGCTCAACAAACCACCCTAAACCTTCATGCTCCATTGATAACCTGTATTTTGCAATTTGAATAGGGCTCTGGGAGAGCATCTTTCTGGGCCCCTCACGTCAGCTGGGGCAGCTTGAAACCCACCAGCCTGATAGTGGATGCCAGCTGCCAGCTGGGATATCAGCTGGGGTTATGGTCAGAACTCCCACATGGGGCCTGTCTTTTGGCTTCTTGGCTTCATCCCAACATGGTATCTGTGTTTGCAATACAGATGTCCCAAGGGAATGAGGCAGATGTCCTATTAAATTGTATGCCTTAGAAGTCACACAGTGTCACTTCCACATAAATCACAGGCTCACTAGATTCAAGGAGAGGGGACATAGATATCACATCTTGAAGGAAAGCTAAGTTCATGTTTCACAAACAGCACATGATACGTGCCATCTTTACAAAGTATACCCCAACCCAGTCTTCTGAAAACTAGTAAATCTAGGCACGGACACACCTCAGATTAAAGATTTCATCACATGGCAATTCTCTAAGATTTTGTATCCAAGGCAACAATTTTGTTAAATTTACATCTACAAGTATTGACATCTGGTTAGATGGGCCAACATAGAGATAAGAAAATCAAATTTAGGCTCAGGTTATTGCATTAATTTGGGATGCAGGAAAAAAAAAGCTAGAAGTGATGAAGACAAAATTAGCCATCTTTTCTCTTGGTGCATAAGAGGAGGTTAAGTACTTGGTGAAGCAGTAGCAATACTTTCAGGGCATTCTATTATCATTTCCTAAATTGATGCTTTGGTAAATGTGAAGGTCAGAGTTATTAAATTGTGCTCTAGTGGTCTGCAGCAAAACTCCTAGGAGTACAGAAATTTTTCTACTAAAGTAACAGATGAGAACAATTTAGCTCACTCAGACAAAAAAGAATAAAAACAAAAAACAAATCCTCTTAAAACATCCTAGAGAAAAGTTAAATTTTTCACAATGGACTCATCAGAAACTTGGTTTCTAGATTTGTCTCTGTCATTTGCTAGCTGTGAAATTCTGAAGAAATATGTTCTCCTCTCTAGTATTTGATTTCTTTATATAAAAATCAAGTTTCTTTTCACTCTAATAGTTGCTCACTTAAAATGACCGAGAATCCACTAGTTACATTTAGCACAGGTTTAGAAAACAGTCGAGCCCTGCCACCAATGAATGTCACAGTGCCCCAGGAGCCAGAAGTCTCCTGGCTGTCCATAAGACAGGACAAAATCCTCAGAGAAAAGGAGATTATGTTGAGCACAGAGCATGAGTGCAGTGATGAGAGAAACACCTGGCTCTGCCTGTGAACTCCCAGAGAGCCTCCGTTCTAAGATGGAGCAGCAGGAATGATGCAGCAAGCCCTTCCTTCCAGACACTTAAATAGAACATGCCGTGGACTTAGGTGCACAAGGTGCCAGGGTAGCATCATCACTCTCTAGATATGTGGCTTTGGACACCATGATTCTTAATTCCCCATGAATTGACTTTCCTATCTTTCAGAAAAGGTAACATAATAATATGTAAACCATGTTGGTGTTTTGGATATTAAATAAGCCAGCACCGGTACTTAGAACAATTTCTGGTACACAGTCATCATTTGATAAACATACCCCTGTGTCTAGTCAGAAGGTCAGCAACTCTGGGTCATCAATAGAAAGACTGGACAAAATGAGTCTACAAGCATTATCTGCAAGAATGAGGGAAGAATCACCAAGAACATTCTCGAACCAATGTTTTTGTCACATGTAAGAACGGTCCCGTATATCCAGAAACTGACTCCAGCATCCTAGTATGTAATTTTGTATTTGATAAGTCATGAAATATATATGTGTTTGTTTCTGGGAAAATTAGTTATCTATTTTATGAGATTTTTTGTAAGATCAGGAAAGAACTACAAAAAGATCATTTGTAGTTAAACTAAATTTCTGGTTTTAAACATAATCATACTTGTCTCCATCTAAACTAGAAAACTGTTGATCCCCAAACTGGGAGTGGTTCCTTTTCATCCAAATACTAGATTACTCCTGGAAGGTTGATATAATGTTGTGGGTTTAAATGGATTGTTATTTATCAGCAGAGAAGCAAGAATATTTTCTTTAACCACAATATAATTATCTAAGCTAGGAAATTAATACTGATATAATACTATTTAAAACTCATCTGCAAATTGTATTACAATTTCTCCATTGTCTCACTAACATCCTTTTACTGGTATAGGAACAGTTAGTGTCCCCACATTGAGTTTAACAGTAATGTCTTCTTAGTCTCTTCCAGTCTGGGTTGATTCCTCCATCTGTCTCTCTCACGACGTGAATACTTTTGAGGAGTACTAACTAGTTATTTTGTAGTGTCCTTCAATTTGAATTTGTCTTATGTTTCCTTATGATCACATTGACGTTATATATGTTTGGCAATACGACCTCACACATGTTGTATCTTCCCAGGGTATCTTGAGTCCCCATCTGTGTCTGAGAGCTGGGAGCACCCATGCCTGAGGGCCGGAGGAGATGGATGTCTCAGCTCAAGCAGAGGGAGAGAGAATCACCCTTCTTCTGCCTTTTGGTTTCATTGAGGTCCCAAGGGATTGGATGGTGCCCACCCACAGTGAGACAGGCCCTCTGCTTTATCCAGTTCACCAGATCAAATGCTAATCTCTTCCAGAAACATCCTCGGGGACACACCCAGAAATGCCATTTACCAGCTGTCTGAGCATCCTTTGTCCAGTCAAGTTGACTCATAAAATTAACCGCCACGTGCTATAACACAAAATTCAATATAGACAGTAATAAAGTAAAAACTACCACACTGAAGAGGGTGAGGGAGAAAAAAATGAATGTGAACAATTTTGGAATACATTCGACTAAACACTAGAAGACTGAAAAGAAAAATGCATGGGTAGCATACAATAACTAATAGATTTGTATTTATTTTAATTAATTAATTAATTAATTAATTAATTTTTTGAGGGCAGTGTCACTGGCCCTCATATGTGGGATCCGAACTGGGGCCGCTGGCTTCCCAAGCCAGCTCCCAACCACCGTGCCACTCGGTTGGCCCGATTTGTATTTTTTTTTCATGGTTCTGAGCTTACATTCACTGAGGAAGAATTTAATTTTATATAAAAATCTCTCTAAGAAAAGATGGACAAACCATACGCCCCAAATATTCATTCATTCATTCACTCACTACTCAGTCATATATTGATTCAATCACTTGCAATTATCTAATCAACCAGGTTTTGACACATACCCAAGAGAAAATGATCATCCAATATGTAACTTACAAAACAGAATGCCAGCGCAGGATTCCTAAAATCGTGGATGTGCGGAGATGACTCACCATTGAAATTAACATTGCGGATGTACTTCAGCAACTTTTTGCCCCCCGCTTGTTCCATCTCTGGACACACACCCCGATAGTCAGCGCAGAGGTCCTTGTTCATGTGATGCAGGGCGTGAGCCATAGCATAGACGGCGTCAATCACGAACTGAACTTTCCCCTCCTGCTCATAGTTGGAATCTTTTCCAATTCTCTCCTGTCCTGCACATTAAAACAAGAAACACACACAAAGATGGGGGTTGAGTAGAATGTCTCAATTTGCATCTACTTTCAACTGTGCCTACAGCAAACAATGTTTTCAGGAGTACAATGGTACAAGCTGCCACATGTCCACCTGTGAATGTCATGTTAGGTAGTGCTTGGTATTGGACATTGGAGCCCATCACAATAACTTTAGAAGCAGCACACCAAGAATCACAATGACAGCTTTGTCACAAGCCAACAAACTATTCGAAGTACAGTGGTCCCTAGAATTGAGGGATTAGAAGCTGGGCTGCCACATTCAGATCTTCATAGGTCACTTACTGCAGAAAGGTGAGAGGCTGGAGGAAAAATGATAGAACACAGAAGAAACTCCGCACAGAACTCCTTACCTTCTGTATGCCTGTTTCACCTTCTGTGTTGCCCGTCTCAGTTCCTGGTAGTATTGGCTACTCAGATACTGAGGCTAGCAAAGCTGGTGTCATTTTTCACTCTTTCCTCTCACTCCCCACTCTCATGTACCCATACCTAATAGCCAAGTCCTATCAATTCTGCCTCTGAATCACTGAGCAGTTTTGGCCATACTGCCAATGCCCTATTTATACACATCTCCTATTCTGTCAGGATGAAAGGCTACATATCTCTTCTCATCTATTCATTCCTGTGTGTTCATCTTTCCTACTACAGAGCAAATCACCTCACCTCCATGCTCCCTTCTGATCCTTCAGTGGTTCTTCCACAAAACAAACCCTTTCCCCTGACAACTGAGGTGGTTCATCACAGCGCCCCCATCTGCCTAGAAACAGTAAGAGCTGACATTGATTAAGTGTTAACCACTGTTGAAAGCTTTGCATACATTATTTTCCTTTCATCCTCACTTTGTGAACTAAATATTATTTATCTTCATTATCCTGATGGGAAAGCTGAGCCTTACAGAGATTAAATCATTGTTCCATGGTCGTTTACAGTTAGAGCAGTGACAGCTCAGGCATGTCAAGCCCAAAGCTCACATGCTTCTCACTTCATTGGCTCTACCCCACATTTTGGTTGTTGCTTTTGTTATTTTTGTTCCAGACAAATATGGCTACCTTTTCCTGAATACGTAATACACTCATCTTAAACTATCTTTGCTCATCCTCTTGATTTTGCCAGAAATGCCCTTCTTCCTTGTTTTTGCCCGTCATAATTTAATATTCTCGTCATGACACCATCCAATCATAGCCTACACTTAGCCCCTCAATTACAATTAAAAATTTTTATAAAACATTTCAAATCTATTATAAATTAACAATAGCACTCTATTTTAATGCTCTAGCAGTTGGCGTCCTAGACTTTTAGTTTTCTTCTTTTTTTTTCTTATATTCCCAACACTGAACATAGCATTTAGTGTCTAGCAGGTTCTGAACAATATTTACATTAAATTATGCACTTGTTTAGTACCAGGAACTCTCTTTAGACCTCATGTCCCTCTATGACAAATAATTATCCACAGATTGCATTTCACTTTCACAGCAATATTCCCCAAAATGTTTTCTATGGCACACTTGTGAAGAAATAGGAATTCTACAATCCAAACACCTTCCCAGGCAAAACCAAGGGTTCCTTATAGTCACTGAGTGAAATATTTTTAGATTTCTTTACTGAGAGACTTTTTTTAGAGCACTTAATATGATAACAAAAAAATATAATCTCCAGAAGAAAATTCAGAATTTCCCAAATTTACTTGAATCTGTATTTTTTCTCTTCAGAGCACACATTAATATATCATACAGCAGACACTTCTGTGTTTTATATGTATCTCACTTAAATACCAATTACCCTCACACTCGTTGATTGTCACTGAATCTAGGCCTTTCAGTGTGTGGAGAGTGGGATTTTTCTTTAAGATAAAAATTCATCATGAATTCATACTGCTACTTCCTATTCAAATTCAGGACTACAGGGTTTTTTCTAACCTCAACACGCATGCAGTTCTACCTCCTTCCTTTCATGAGCAAAATCCTGGTTCTTAATGACACCATTATGATTGTTTTCCTTCACCTTATTCCATAATATGCATGTAACATTTTCAGAATAACAATCACGTCTAACAGTCTAAAGGCTGTAGTGTGATGAACAGCCCTGTACAAATAAATGCAGTTAAGTTTTTTGTCTGACTATTTTGGTGATAGATTCTGAGACATGGGATTGCTTCGTTAAACTGGAAACTCATATGTATTTTTGCTAAATATTGGCAAATTCCCCTTTAACGGGCTTGCACCATTTTGCTTTCTCACCAGCAGACAAGGAGACAGTGTTTGTTTCCCCACAGCCTCACTGCCTGAGTGGGATGTCAAACTTCGATTTTCTTCAATCAGATATGGGGAAAATGCTACCAGTGTAGTTTTACTTTCAGTTTTATATTATGTTAAGGGAGGTTGAACATCTTTGCATATGGCTTATAACCTGCAAACAGGTTATAATTGAGCCAATTGTTATAAAAAGTAGGTCATTTTCTTCTCTATTTTTTTTTTTTTGGAGGGCAGTGTCACTGGCCCTTATAAGTGGGAGCCGAACCGGGGCCGCTGGCTTCCCAAGCCAGCGCTTAACCACTGCACCACTCGGCCAGCCCTTCTTCTCTATTTTTAAAATCTTTTTATTAGTTAAAACTATTCACTTCTTGAGATAAATCTGCAAGTCTTTTTCTAAGTTTGTCATTTTTTTCCTTTACTTTATTTAGGTATTTATTTTCCAAATAAAATTCTATTAGGTTAAAAAATTGTTTCTTTAAAAAAAAAAAATCAGTGTATTTTTTTCTTATTGCTTCTAAATTTTCAATCATGGTTGGAAAAATTGCCCCCACTTGCAGAGTATAGAAGATCCCACCCATGTTTTCTTCTAGCAGTGTGTAGTATGAGTTCACAATTTATTTTTTTATATATCTATTCAGTTATCATAACATATAACCATTTATCTTCTCTCACTGATTTGAAGGGCTGCCTTTATTATATACTAAATTTTCATCTGTAATTAGGACTATTTCTGGATTTAAAAAATCTGTCTCAATTTTTGGTTTGTCTACTCATGTACCAACATTGTAGTTTCACTTATAAAAACTTTATAATGTATTTTAGTAACTAATAGAGTTATTTCCTATTCTACCATAATTGTTCATTGTTTTCAAATTTTCCTGTTAAGTTTTGTTTATGTAATCTAACTTTATTAAACATTTATCTAGCTCGAGAAAAAAAAAAAGGTACATATATTGGGTTTATGTTGCGTTTGCAATGAACTTAGCTAGAAAATAAATCTTTATGATGGTGAATCTTCCTATCTGTGTCTTTCCATTTGCTCAAGGCTAGTTTTGCTTCTTTAATAGCATTTAAAAAATTTTCTGACATACGTTTTTAGTGTTTCTTGGAAAACTAGCCGAGGTATGTCATTTATTTTTGCTATTATAAATATGGTCTTTTTCGCTATGTATTTTCCAACTCGGTTTTAGTTGTATACATGAAAGCTATTCCTTGTTTTGTTGTGGCTGTTTTATTATTTTTAAACTATGATGAACAATTTTAAGTATAGTGCAAGGTTGAAAGAATTTTATAGTGAACCCATCTAGGTTCTTACATTAAATTTTTACTGTACTTATTTTATAAGGCAATTCATTTTCTAATATTCATTTTATAACCTGCTACTTTACAAATTTCTCTGAGTTTTTATAGCACTTAAGGAAAGCACTCCTGAGGCATTATGACCATTATAATATATGTTATGAAACGGGCTCAGACTAGCAACTCAAACAAGCAGTTTCTAAACTGCATTCACAAAGACATTTATCTCAGAAAGGATGTCTTGAAAAATAATTGCAATATTTTAAATAATAAAATATTTTATCATTTGTGAAACATGGCAGGCTTTTTCCCTCTCTTGGAGAGTCACCAGATATGTTAGTATATTAAAGGCTCTGAGAAGATCTAAACAATACATTTATCTTTGGGGCTACCAGGACCTGAAAAATGTAGACTTATATTAAGAAAATCAAAAGTGGCAAGTCCATTACAAAAAAAAAAAAAAAATGTTTCTCTTTATTTTCTCTACAGACACAATTGTCTGCAACTTCAGAGTCTCTGGTTACTCACTGACCACCCCAAATTTCCTCCCCTAACAGAAATCAGGTTTTCTTCAGACATTGGCAGGTGCCTATAGAAGTCACAGGTTCTAGACCCGTTGAGCCTCAGTGAGTCCATTCTAATTTGTCTAAGCGAGTCCAATTTCCTCTAAAGGGCTGATTTAGGAACAGGCACAGGGCACAATTCTAGCCAATGAGATAGAAGAAAAGAGTGTACCAGGGACCTCCTGAAAAAGTTTATTTGCTCTTAAAAAGAGATGAACACCATTGTCTATCAAAGGCATTACACACACACACACACACACACACACAAACACACACAAACACACACTCTCTGCAGTTACTCTAGTTACTAGGTGTCCTGAGGAAACTATACAGCGAACAAATAACGGCAGGATAAAAATCTGATAAGGATATGAAAAAACAATGGAGCTATGAGTTAGCTAAATGTTTTTCAAGTTTATTTCAACACTGTACTTCTTATCCACACACCACTTTACAACATCCTAGGCAACTAGCATTAAGAGCACTCTCCCCACCAGCAAAGAAAAAGAAAGTGAAATGCAGTTTTAAGAAACATTTGTAACATAGAGTGAAGTAGGAAAAAAAGCATTTAATTTAATTTTTACTTAAGAGCTCATTCTTTCGATCATCTAATGAACTGAGATGTTATAGTCTTTCCTTGGATAAAGGTCAACCTTTTCATCATGCTTCCCAGGAAAGAGCCTGAGGTTTAAATACAAGGAGGGGAACTCTGAGGCATTATCCTTCACTTCTCCTGCATGCAAAGAAGCTTACCTTTTAAGCCTCCTGATTTTCTGCTCCATTGTTATTTTTACCCAAAGACTGCAGTATTTACCTTAAAAATGCACACTCTTTTAACCTCCTAGTTAATATACTGGGAGCTGCACTACACAAGAGTAACCCACAAACTTGTTCACTACCAGAATTTCCAGCATTCAGTCTGCTGGTGAGGTTTTCTCTTTGAAAAACATGTTTAACTCATTCATTCTGTTTTCTCAGAATATATACCTTAGTTAATATGCATAAGATGATTATTAGGGGGGAAAGACAGAAGATGCAAGAAAATATGGATTTGAAATGATTTATATAAAAAGTCCCATTTCAATGGGGGAAAACAAAAGAAAGATAGGGTGAGAGGTAGACCAGAAACAAATCAAAGAGGTTTGCAGCTTCCTATTACAGACTGAAGAACATACCAGAAAGGTTTAGCAGATGAGATAAGCACTGGGCCAGCTGTTCACATGTTTCCAAGGGAGGGAAAAATTGTCATTTTTATTTGGATTTCAAATATTAATTGAAGTTATTTGCTCTGGAAGACTTCTGTGAAATGATGTGTGCTTACACTGACTATGCTTTTAAACCTTGCATTAAACACATTTTGTTTTATTGAATGTAAAGCCTTACTCTGAAACATTTTTTCAGGCTGAAGTCCTGAGTGTTACTGTACATAATTAACTAAAATACTAATGCTTGTATCTATTGCCGATGATAAATACCCTAATAAACAGGAAAAGAATATATCACAGGAAATTTGAAAATAGAGTCAGGGGCACATTTCGGTCATGACAAAACTGCTAGATTCTGGGTAAAGAGGATGCAGGGACAGCAAGGTGGCTATCCCGGAGTGCTAGAAAATGTTGCAGGGTTCTGGAAAATGCTAAGGTTACTGGGCAAGCCTTATGAAGATGCTACTGCAGCCCTTTCAATCATTTAAAAATAAATAAATAAACCAGTTTAGTGGATAACTGGTTTTTTTCCCCTCATGGTTATATATTTCTCTTTATAAGATGGAAGTTAATGGTAAAATAAGATTTTGTGTTTACAGAAATTTACTATTTTGCCATCCTTTAAAGTGACATTTATAGAATCTCAGAGTAAAAACCTGTGGCTTAAAAGAAATATTAGTAGAAGAAAATTCAGAAGACCTGGATTGAGTCCAAAAACCTATAGCATCGTAGTTCCTCTATTTGTAGGTGAGGCTGAGTGAGAATTGAGTGTGATGGTAACTTCTGCAAAGAACAATGGGGATCAGGATCAGAATGCTGCAGGCAGTGTGTGCTTCCAGCATATTCTCTGGGCATCAGGCTCTGTGCGAAGCACTTGTGATAATTTAATTTTGAACCCTCACAACACTCTTGGGAAGGTACTATGGCCATCCATTTCCTGCCTCTCCGTTACCTCAGGACACACTACAGACAATTAGCTAAATGGTTCCTTCCATGTCTGCCAATGGAAAGTGATAAACTGGGATTTTTTCCCCCCTTTAATTCTTTTAATTTTCAACACTAGTTTACAGCCATGATTTTTACATCCTTTTATCCCCACTGAATATCTCACCAGAATTCCCTGCAAGGAGGAGATGGATGGTTTCTTCCCTGGTTTCTCCTTGAATGGAAGAAATCAGAAAAATCACCTCAAGACTGGCAGAGGAACAAGAAAAACAAAGCAAAAATGCCAGGTGACTTATCAACTGATCCTCTCCTTGCATGACCAACATCTGACTGCAATTGAATCATTAACATCCTATTATGCTGCAATGGACACACACTGAGTGCTCTGTGAAAAATTCAAAAACAGTTCTAGGGAGGGAGAAAAACAACTTCTAGCCACACTCGCTCATTTCTAACCATTTTCTATGCAGGATGCTTCCTGCTGAGCTAACTTGTTCCTTAAAACCAAATTTTCTTCTGCAATTCCAATTTCAGTTTCCAGGTATGTGCAAGTAGAAATATATGCAGTGAGTAAACAGATGTGTACGTGTGTGGTGGGGCAGGGCAGGTGGGGATTAGGTTTCATACAATGCAGAGAGGGCATGGGATTGAAACATCTAGCACCGATGTTCACACACCCCCAAAATGTGGAAGGCATTCTCCGAGGATTTCCTTTATTGCCAAGAGCAGTCTGTTGTAGGTAACGCTAGCCTACTCCACAAAGATAAGAACAGTCCTTCTGAAACATACAAGAAAACATGCCATGAGAAACAAGAAAAAGGTATGGTTTCTTAAAGTTCATAGATGCAGTTTCAATTTCTCACATAGATTTTTCTCTCCTTTTGATTCCTTAAACTAAATTTCTGTTTACACAGTTTTGTTTACTTCTTTTATGCAAATTGTAAAATTGTTGGTGAAGCCCTCTTTCTGGAACTGACTTAAAGATTAAAAGCAACAATGCTGCTATAGATGTCTATCTTCTAAATCCATTCTTCAGCCAGCGTCCCTTCAATAACAGGGTTCTGGCCTCTGTTTATGCCATTCCAGGAGTTGTACTCAGGTTGAACTTTCAGAATATTAATGAAACCATTTATTCAAAAGTGCATTTAGATAGCAGCTGCAATAACAGATGTGTGCAATCATCATCAATAGCTGCTAAAACCATGAGCTGGGAATTTTATAGTGAATAGACCAGAGTGACAACACTGGAACCATTGCTTAGTCCTCCTTTCTTCTGTTTCTCTTCCCCCTGCCCCTTCCCCTTCCCTCCCCGCCCACCCCATCTTCTTTCTCCTTTTGCTTCAGACATTAGCAAGTTATTTGTTTTAATTTAGAAAATGCTATTGTGTATCTGTGAGGGAGAGCACATAAAGCTAAAAATGTCACACAAAAATAAATGTTTAGAGTAAAAATAAAAACATCAACATAGCTCCTTTGCCCCCATTGTCCCCTTCCCAAATATAACCATTCTTACTTCTCATCTTAATGTTACACCATATTTTTTTTAAAAAAATGGATTTTCTGTTTCTTCTGATAATGTACAGTTTCACTTGGTAAACAGTTTGTCAAATAAATAAATGGAACAACACACAGAGAAGGAAGAAAAGAGGGAGAAAGAAGGAGAGAGACAGAGAGAGAAAGTGAGAGGTCTGAACTTGATCAAATTTCTGGATCAAGCTTCTAGATCTATCAACTAATTTACAGAAAATATAGAAAATAGAGAAACATGTAAGTCAACATTGGAGATATGCAAAGAGCAAAATCCAAACATGAGAAATTCTACAGAAATAATAAGCTTTTTTTCTTAAATAATTGGCAAAAAAGTCAAAATAAAGAGGATCACTTTTAGATTAATAAGAGTGTTAGATATATCAAAAAAATGTAGTGATGATGGATATTGTTTAGATACATATATGAACAAACCAATGGTATAAGCACATTTGTGAGAGAAATGAGAGACTGATGACAATAAGCAACTGTTGGTTTTGTTTGTGCATGCATGTGTGTGGTTGTGTGTTATATATTTTCAAGAGCACTCATCTCTTGGAGATGTGCACTGATGTATTTTTTAAAAAATAAAATGTTGGGGTTTACTTTAAATTGACCAATGGTAAGAGAAAAACATGTGGGGTATATGTGGAAATAAGTTGTCCATATATTGAATACTTTTGAGGTTCACTGACAGATACATGGGGATTCAACATACTGTTTTCTCTGTTTTTTTTTTTTTTTTTTGGTATTTGTTTGAAAGATCACATGATGTTAATGAAAATAAAAATAAGAGAAAAAAGAGTATGAAGAGAAGGAAGAAGAAGGAGGAAAAATGAAAAAGAACATTGAGATTTGAAAAAGGAAACAGACAGGAAGGCAGTAAAGGAAATGAAATTAGTTGCATTGAAATGACACCTACTATGCACCAGATACCCTAATACAAACAAATGAAACTGATATAATTACAGAACCCTTTCAAGCCATCTATCACATTTCACAGCTCTACTCAAATGCTGCTGTGGAAATACACATCTCCCATCTCTAATCTCAGGTCTTATAGAACAATTGTGCTTCCCGGGTATTTGTTACAGGGCGTACATATTACAGATGCTATAGCATGTGGGCAGGGTCTTCTGACTCCCATGGTGTAACATCCCTTCCTGGAAGCAAGGCAGGCATGTTGTGGGGATGGAAGGACCTTATCTCACTGGCACCATGAGCCCTCTGCCTTCTGAGGCACAGAGAAAACACATAAGGAATTCATCCCACTGGAGAATTGGAAAGGACCCCTCAAAACCATCAGTCCAATGAAAGCTCATATAAAAAGAAAAAGTCACTGTTTAACTTCATTTGAGCTCTGTATCCAGTTCCAGTGACTATAAATAAAAAGGAAAAAACAAACAAACAAACACACATATACACATTGAACTCCCCAGAGGCAAACTTGGGTCTTAAATATTGCTATATGCCCAGAACCCAAAATAGAGTCTTGGATATAATGGAGATCCAGTAAGTACATGCCTAATGAAGGATGAAAGAATGAATGAATGCCCTAGACAGCGAATTAAAAGAATGAGCAAGTAGCTCCTATAAAAGGGGAAAAAAGAAAGGTTACAATCCTTCACCCTGATAGCTGACAACTGAGATGGAGAGTTTCATTCAGGTGACCAGATGACTGCAGATGATGATAGAGAGAAAAGAGTAGCACACCAAACCCTGATATTTGGGATCATTTTCTTAAACTGGGTTCCTATGTGGCTACTTATCAGATTCTACTTATCATTGCCTCCAATGATTTCAACTAAGTTATTCAAGTAAAGATGAAAGGAATATTGTTAGCTTTTTTTTTACAATCAAGGTTAATTTTACACTAAACGAACGGAAAACACATATATATACATACCTATTCACATATACATTTGACTCCACATATACTTTTTATCATCAGTCATCACCGTTCAAAAAATAAAATAGAAAGGTTTCTTCATATTGAGTCCTAACAATATTCATAACTAATGAGCAATATAGTTGACATGATTCTCTACCCACAAGCTCTGGAGGTTCTGCACGTCTTTGGAATGTCACAGTCCACCCGTGTTAGGCATATTGCACTGCTAACCAGACAAGAGAAAAATCGTAACTGCTAACAAGAAGATTGAAACTGACAGTTCACCAATCAGCACACACTTGATCATTTGTCTGAAGAGCAACTAACCACATGTAGCTACTTTTGGAAGGAGAAAAAATTAAGTGGAGTTGAGTGGAACACCCCATCAAACAGTACTAAGGAGAGTTCTTGATGCAAAATATTGAACTCCAGGCTTAGTTTAAAACACATGTTGCCAATATGATTCAATTGGGGCAAAGTCTTTCAAAATCTCAATATTTTGAAACCAATATGGGATGGCATTTCCACCTCTCCTATAATCAACTCACCCACTGCACATGAATAAGAATTAGGGGCATGGAGGCTGGTATCAGACAAAGTTGGGTTGAAATTCTGCCTTTGTGTGTGTTATGCTTGTGACTAAAGGGAAGTTATATAATCTCTCTAAGCTTGTTTCTTCATCCATTGGGTTGTCGGAAAAGTCATGATGTATTTTTTTCTATGTTTTTCATTGCAAAAATGCGTCATGACTTTCCCGACAACCCAATATAAAAAGGTAGTCATTATTAAAGAGAAACTTATAATATTCCCCATGTGGCTAGATACTGTGAGGGGAAAAAAATTTTGTATTGCTTCCAATGTCTCCAAGCTCATTGTCAGAAACAGACTACCAAACCAAGGTTAAAATTTATCTTACCACTGCTAGAATTGATAGCTTCACTCCCAGGCTTCATTTCCAAAGCTCACCTGAATCTTCATAGGCTCAAGTGATCATGCTTTTCTAGACCATTCTCAGAACTAAATCGTTCATGCCTCTCATCCAAGCTTGATTGGACACTGCCCACTGGAAAAGCCTCTCTGATGACAACTTATTTGCCAAGCTGTCATGTCCATATGTCAATTTTTCCCTTGCTCAAACACCAACGCCAATCATCACAGATCCTGTGACTGGTCTCTTAGAAATTCCTAATCCATACTGATCATTCTTCAATACAACTTTATCCCAGTTTTCAACTACATCGTAACTAAAACATTGATGTCTCCTGAGAATACTGTTTAAACCTGTGACTCTAGTAAGTGGAATATTTTTTTTCCCCTGGCATAACCCATGTATCTCAGTGCCCTTCTTAGTCTTAGTCCCCAGTACCACTTGCATTCTCTAATTTATTTTTCCCCTTGTAGAAAACTCCTGCTCTTTTGAGTCTTAACCACTGTAGACCCTTTTTTTTTTTAAGATTTTTTTTCTAAATTGGGGGAGGGGAACAGCGTTGGGGAATTGGGGAAGGGGAACAGACAAGTTGCTGTCTTTTTGTTCTTCAGTCTAGTTGCGAAGGACATTGCTTCACTGGCCCATGTTGGTATCGTCATTGCGCTCTTCCTGGATGAGGCAGATCGGTCGCCGGCCTCTGGCTGATCGCTCACTGCAGCTATTGGCAGCTCACGCTGGCTGCCAGCCACTCACGCTGGCTGCCGGCCACTCATTGTAGCCTGTGGCAGCCCACTGCAGCAGGGGCTGCAGCCTACACCGTCGCCGGGGCTCACACAGCCCAGCTCCAGGTGGAGCTGTTGTTGTTAGCTGTAGAGGGCAGTGTCATGGCCCTCATATGTGGGATCTGAACCGGGGCCACTGGCATCCCAAAACCAGCTCTTAACCAATGTGCCATTCGGTTGGCCCACCACTGTAGACCTTGACTCCTTTGTCAAGGACTCTGAAGGGTCTGAGATTTCCCCATCTCTGCAAGCCTACAACTTATCCTGTCACAGTTTCATGGATGTTGGCAGGAGGCATGAGACTCATGGGTCAGAACAAGGGCTTATAGCAATGATAACAGGCAATATGGCAGTATTTTTAGGCTCCGGTTCCCCAACAACCAATTTGCACAGGGTGACAGAGGACAGAGTGACAAACTGGGCTGTGCTATAAGAGAGGAACTTAGACCTTAGAAAACCTAGTCATTTATACTTACAGTAAATACACAGTGTGACCGAAAAATACAGTCAATGTTTAAATTTTAAAAAATGACAATAAAAGACACATTGTCATCAATCCCCTTCAAAATACTCCCCCTCACTTCCAACACACTTATCCCATCATTCTTGCCACTTTCTGAATCGGTTCTGGAAATCCTCTTTTGTGAGTGTCTTTAGTTGCACTCTCGTGGTTGTCTCTATGTCCTGAATTATTTTGACTTTGGGGAAGAGCCAGAAGTCACACAGTGCCAGATCCGGTGAATAAGCTGTATGAGGACACACCCTAATGTTTTATTTGACGGAAATTGCTGTACCAGAAGCAATGTGTGACCTGGGGCCTTTCCATTGTGATCACAAAATATGGTGAATGCTGCTACTGAGTGCTATCCAACAGAAAGGCAGGGATCTTCAATACAGGAAGTGGCACAGCGATCCTTAGTAATAGCGTGTGAAAAGTTTCAACTTGTTTGGTGCAGTCAGTTGGGTGTGAGAGAAGGTGTGTTTTAAAGTATGCAGTAAGTCATCCTCCTTCATGACAAAATGCTCCGTGTCACACATAGCTCCTGGCATATGGCAATTTCTGTCAAATACAAATATTAGTGTGTTCTCATTCACTATATTCACCGGATCTGGCACTACGTGACTTCTGGGTCTTCCCCAAAGTCAAAATGATTCAGGACATCAAGGCAGCCACAACATTACAACTAAAGACACTCACAAAAGAGGACTTCCAGAGCTGCTTCAGAAAGTGAAAAGAAGGGCCGGCCGAGTAGCTCAATTGGTTAAGAGCTTGCTCAAGAGTGTGAGCTGAGCTCTGAGCAACGGCAGTTCGATACCCAGCCCGAGGTGAGCTGCTGCTGAGCTACCAACAGGTGGCAGGATGGCTCAGTTAAAAAAAATAAAAAAAAAAAAATAATATTAAAAAAAAAAGAAAGTGACAAGAATGATGGGCTAAGTGTGTTGGAAGTGAGGGGAAGTATTTTGAAGGGGATTAATGGCAATGTGTCTTTTACTGTAATAATTTTTTAAAAATTTAAACACTCCCCATAGTATTTGATCAGACCTCATATGCCTGAACTTTGCTATGAAGAAACACTACCCCTATCTTCCAACGTAATTTGCTACACAAACATCCTTGAAAAGATAGTCTAGAACAGAAGCACATAGTGTCTCTACTCACATGTGCTGAAACATGAGAAACCCATAGAGAATTTTTTCCAACAATATTCATTCTTCTCATTACAGCACCAATCTCTGAATTTGAGACCCATATCTCCTTACTTTCTCCTGGATAATCATATTAATTACAATGACATTATCATCTACTGACAAACATATACTTTGTAGCTTCAACACAGACTTCTGAGTTCTAGACATATACACTGAATTGCCTGGTTAACCCTTCCAGCCGAATGACTTATTGGTATATTGAAAACTAAACATGTCCAAAACTAAATAAACTCTTGCCCTTTCCACATTCTAGATCTTGCTCACCTAAATACATGGAACTCCTGCACTGGCTATATGAGTGGCCAGATCCACTCATCACCATTCTCTATGCCCTGAGAAGCTCACTGTGATAGACAGAATCAAAGAGCTCCCTTTCCTTCTGATATTCAGTTGGATTAGCCAATCAGAGCCACAGGCAGGAGACTAGAGGGCAGGAGGATGACTTGGTCTTATTATTTACTGGTCTGGCTCCCTCCTTGTCAGGTAGGCTCTCCCTGCAGATATTCTCCCACGATTCTGGTATCTCCCCACTACCAACTCAACTTGCACTTTCACTCTAACAGTGAGGATGGTTCTTTGTGTTACTAGGTCAGAAGCATCGCACTATCCTTTGTTGTCTTTTTAAGGACTCCTCTGATACCTTTGTATATTGTCGCTTTATGCAATCCAGTTTGCATGAGCCATCATTTCCTGCTTGGATTCTGACTGATACATCCAGCTGTGTGAGCCAGAAATGGGAGGGACAGAGTGAGTCATGACTGCTTTCATTCTCCATATCCAACTCATGATCAAATTATAGAGATTCTGATTCCCAAACACAGCTTATAAGATGTTTGAATCATATTGTCCTAAGAGCTTAAACTTTTTGTAGGTAAAAAGTTAGGCATTATTTATTTCTTTTTAAAAATATGATAGTAGCCCTTTCATGTCATGAGGTGTCACTTCCATGAATTATTGTTTACAAGTGTAAAGCAAAACGCTTTGGTTCAAATCCCCGCTCTGCTAGCTGCTAGCCAAGTGACTTTGGGCAAGCCACTTAACAAACGTCTACGAACTTAGCTTTTATTTTCCTCTTCAGTCGATTGTAAATATTATCAGCTCTGTCAACTGCTGAGTTGAAGGATGATCAAATAACACAGGCGATAGTAAAACAATTTAAAGACTCTTACAGTGCATCTCATAAAAAAAGATAAATCAGTACACAAGCATAAAACAAACAAACAAACAAACAAAACCCAATTCAATCTTGTGTGTTTTCTAAGAAATGCAAATCAAAACAGAGGTAATGTTTTAGTCATTTTGCCAGCGGTTGTGTAAATTAGTATCGTCCCTTCTGAAAACAACTTGACAATACACTTCGGTTGTCCAAAAATATTAACAGTGTGAATCTGCAATGATAAAAATAGGTACTGCGTCCTATGTGCCAGGAACTGTACTAAGTACTTTACATGTATTCATTCATTTAGTGCTTCTTAAAACACAAATGGAACAAAAGTCCATCAGGTTATTATAATCACTTATATTTTACAAACCAAGAAACAAAGCACAGAGATCGCAATGGCTTTTATGCTAGGCTTCATAGCTAATATGAGGCAGTAACCAAAACTGATTTCAGGAGATTTGGCCTCAGCGTCCTTGTTCTTAACTACTCCATGTAATGACTTTTAGCAATTCATCCTGAGAAAGTTATTCAAAAGAACAAAAAACCAAGAGGCCTTAAGGTGTTTCCTAATGTGTTTTGTATATACTGCAAACCTTGAGAGAAATGTAATTACTTTTTAAAAGATGGTCAAAATTAACATCATCAGTGTAAAAATTGCCAAAAGCTAAAATTATTGTTCATATAGATTTGTATTCACATACTTGTTTGCAGGATGAAACACTGTCATTTAAGGAAGTACCTCATAAGTATTGGCTAGTTTATTATTTTTATGACTATGGGTTTAGCCCTGCATCTAATTTCTTCCTCATAGCAAATAAAATGCAGCTACTCTTCAGTCATGAGAATAGCAATAATCAGCAGAAGGGAAGGATATGGTCAAAGCTGGGAGGCTGATGCATTCCATAGACCTCTGTTCCTTTATACATTTTTCTCTCTTTTTTAAGAAGATGGAATGGCTAATACATTACAATTATTGGATTTGGGGATTTTCACATTTTTACTTGAAATAGAACACTTGTCTACTCAAATAAGTGCAGAACTTGCTATTTTCTTTTTGTGCCTTGTAAAAACAACATAATGGTCTTATGAAACATTTAATATGTGCAGCCTAATAAATCCTACAAAGCCCTTAATTCAACCCATTTTCCCAGGCTGATTTTCCACATGAGAGATTCGGCTCCAGGGCTCGCAAGCGCACACCCCACCAGCCCCTCCTCTCTCAATTTGATCAATTGCTTCAAATGTTTTACGCACAGCAGATTTTTGTTTTAAGCATAGAAAGTAGAATTCATTCATCAACAACTACTTGTTAAGTAGCTATTCTATGTCTAACCTGAGGCCAGGTTGGGCATGTGAAGAAATGCATAGCAGAGAAATAAGTCCCTGGTTGCACTGAGCTTGGTGCTAAGTACAGGCAAAGGCCACTCACCATTATTATTATTATTATTATTATTATTATTTATTATTATTATTATGTTACAGATGTACAACAATGCAATAGTTATCCTTTTCACCCCTCTTCCCTCTCCACTGCCCTCCCACCCCCGATATCATACATATCTATTACAATTCCATTGACTCCATCCCCACACTATACTCCACATCCCATGACTATATATGTGTTAAATTATAGTTAACACTCACCATTATTAACACTAATGAGGACATCCTCACAAAAGAGGCAAGTGCAGTTCTGAAGGAAAGGAGGACTAGAGAATAAATTGCAAAGAACGTGACCTAGATCGTGGTGGGGGCTTCAGTGGAGACTTTCCAAAAGAGGTGACACTGAGAAGTGAAAGGTGAATGAGTGTTCATTGGTCAAAAGCTGTACTGAGGAAAGGGAACCAGCATGTGCACGGCCCTGAGGAGAGAGAACCCAGGTGCCTTTCAGAACTGAAAGGTGGCCAGAGCTGCAGGGGAATGAGATGGACGCCTGTCCCCTGGGGTCTTAGGGACTTTACTGAGAGTTTCAGTCTTCTTCCTTGGAACAATGTGTGGCCATTAAAATTTCCTAAATATGGAGGGTGACAGGGTTAGTTCTGTTTGCTAAAAATACCACTAATTTAGGTTTTGAGAAATTCTTAAAATTCAATAACACTTCTACAATCTCACAACTTGTCCAAGGAAAGACGAAATCTATGGACATATACAGTCTAAGCTGGACACATGATTTATGTAGTAGTCATGTCAACATCCAGACTTTCAGACATCAGGAGTCCAATAATTATTTGTCCTAATAATTTTTGTCCACTTGGATCCACATCAAGGAAACTGCTTCATCTTGGCTCTTAGCAGTTTTCTTTTTTTGTGTTTTTATTTCTTTGAATTCTAAAATATAGCCTTTCATTACAAACTTGCCTGAAACTTGCTCATGACAGTTGCATTTTTCTCAAAAGGAAAAACCATAGTATCTTGCAATTCTACATTTTCCTTTCCTAGTAGATTGCCCACTTCTGCCAGAGCACTGGACCACTTTGGTAGCTCAAATTATAACTGTTCTTCTGATACTGGTAAGCTTTTCTTCACAGGTATTATGTTATACTGCCTCAGTTTCTCACTACTTCAGCCTCTATCATCGGCTTTGATAAAGCTGCAGGCATGTTTTTTTTTGTTCTACCTAAAAGGACAGAGTTCCATGGGGATAAGAACTGTTCAGAGGGAATTTTATACTTGGGGCTGCAATTCACTGGTATATAATTGTGCTGCCTACAAGACAAGGAGTTTGAATCCTGTGTCTTTTCTCTTTGTACAAGCTACTAGCTCTTCATCAACGTAAGAAAGCTTGAGCATAAACTGGAAAATACTGCCCTATTTTGTTTAGGAGGGGAGAAAAGAAAGGAGGTCAGTTCTCTTCAAGATGGCAACTATAACTGAGGACCAAAGGCTCAATCTTGGGTCATTATCAGATATGTTCTAAGAGCCTTCAGGTGGCCAGGTGTCACGTGAGGGAATTGCCATATAAACAAAACCATGAAGTTACCCCCAAATGAGAAAGTGCCTATTCACATTCAGTTCTCTTAGAGTCTTGGAACATCAAGAGGAGAAAGGGCACAGGGAGAAATCAACTGTATTTACCATTGGGTTAATTCAACTGAGCCAATACTTCTTCCTCTGTACAATGGGAATAATAACTCCTCACAGACAGACAGGGCTCTGTCATGATAATCTCTGCTGACTATATTTTCCTGTAAAACTTCTGTACTGGTGTTTTCTAGGTCAGGCTTTTATTGGCTTCTTTCACAGCAGGAATCACAATGTGTCATTACTATTTTATTTACCTGCCTTTGGTTTTCTGCCTGCCTCCCAGACTGGAATGTAAGTTCCCGGAAAGCAAGGCTTTTTCTATGTTCTCATGTCCAGCATAGGCACAGACCCAGTGCAGCCATCCCACACACATTTGTTAAGTGAACAAATAACAGAACGCATGACAAAATGAGTGCGTGCTATTAGTTGTTGGGGTTATTATATTCTTCTCATTAGCTATCATGTTCTCATATACGAATAAGTCACAGAATTTCTCCAAAGTTCAGGTTTGCTTTAATCTGTTAAAAGGGGGATCATAACTGGCTTGTATATTTCACATGGTTAATATGGGCTCCAAATGAGAAGGTAGAAAATAGCACTATACAAGCAAAGGACTTGTAAGGCAAAGGAAGTATAAGACTGGATATAAAAATAAAGGGAGGCAAGGCAGTTTCAGCCATGGAGGAGTTTTCTTTTTAGTTTTTACTTTTACAAAGGCCAAAGGTAACAAATGTCCCACCACCAACAACCACAGTGATGGCTCCTGAACCCACTGAGCACTCATTAATTCCACAGGCCACTGTTCTATTTATTTCATCCTCACAAATGACCCCATGTAATAGGGACTATCATTATTCCAGTTTGCAAATGAGGAAATAAGGGACTAAGGATGTTTCAGTAATTTGCCCAAGGTGACACAGGAAGTGAAAGACCTGGGGTTCAAATCTAGGCAATTTTAGTCAACTAGTGTGACTTCAGCAGACAACCTCAATATGTTTCTACATAACAGAAGGGATGTTTTAAATCCCCTCAGAGCTATCTGCGACCAGGATGACGATGGAGATATGGGAAGCCTCCCCACATATTCATCCACCTACCTGATCTGTGGTTATTGGGAATAGTGAGACAAAGTTAGAAAGAGTTATAGAAAGTTTTTATCTGGGGTTGTATATATGGCAGATATTTATCTTGTGAGCACATTTTTATTCTCTAGAAAAACAAATATAATGCTACACACACTGTAAAAACTTAAAATGCTTTTAGTATCCATATTTCTCTTTGCAAGAGGGGAAAAAAAAAAGAAAAAAGAAAGAACACAACCTGTATTACTAGAAACTCTGCCTGAGGAAAGCTATATTCCATTCTAACTTGCTTGATGATACTTGATAAGTCATTCAACAGCTTTCTCATACCTACTAAACTGACTCTAAGCATCCAATTTATAATACTTATATTGCTTACAAGAGGCACTTTGTTTACAAGGACTGTTGCTGAGAAGACAGCATATGCATTAATTCCTCTAGTTTATGAATTCCTTCTCATTAACTGCCCAGCCTGATAGACTTTTCAAAGTTGGAAAGGCTATGACTCCCATTTTTAAAGCCGTGGCTTGTTCGAGTTAATGAGAAAGAAATGACACACAGCGCATATAATTATAGCTTCTGGCATTTATGGAACAGTTTTGCCTGGATCCCTCTGGGCTTTCACCTTGGGGCTCTGCTGCATGGGTTGATTCTGCACAGAATTAAACACAGCTCCTGTAGGTGCCTTGGTGTGCTTCATGGCAAGAGGAATTTGAGGGAACATGGAAGGCTGGTAATAACAGAACACAGAAGAACAGAAAAAAAAAAGACAAAAGATTGGCTTTGGGGTTTTTGAGTCGTCAAAGCCAATATTATGTGCTCAGTACTAGGCTCTGAGCTTTGCAAGTTGACTCCTGAAAGATTCAGGACATAGGGTGTAAATTATATACACAAGACTTGGAAGCATATGGTTGGATCTAAGTCAGCCTTCTTCCCCAGTCTCCAATAAAGCATTCAGGAATGGGAGCTAAGAAAAGAGAGAGTGAGGGGAGCATGAAAGTGAAACATTGGTGTGTGCCCCTGCACCCATGGCTCCCAATCCCCCCGGCCATCGTCAGGTAATCAAAATCAAAGTTGAACCTGGAGAAACCCTGAGGCCAGCACCACGAAAGAACCCATGCTGTAGCCATTGTACATCTCCACTAGGAAGGGCAGGAATAGACAAGGTCATTCCTGGAGATTCATAGACAGCCAGAAGTCATGGATAGAGAGGTCAAAGGCCAAGGACAAGCAGACCCCACAAATAACTCCAAAGTCCTGACCTTACAAAAGTCCTCTGGAACTAAGCTTCAACCTCATTGATCAGGTGGAGGAACGGACTCTAAAAAGACTGACTTCTAACTATTGGAATGGAGCCTTGAAAAACAAAGTGAAATTATAGAAAGTAAAAGTTTTATTTTTTACATTACTGGTTTTGTGGTCTGAGAGCTATATCTACTACAGTAGATCACCATAGAAAAGGCTACAAAATTCTTGCCCTTAGAAGCAAGCACTGTTATCATATTTATTTTCTTTCAAATGTATCCTGTGGAATAATAGACAAAGCTGGTGATACACTTCCCATTGAAAAGAGGCCAGCCTTTTGTTCCTAACTGTCTTTTAAAAAAGTGGACTTCATTGGTTTTAAAATAAGAAGATGAACTTCTGTATCTAAGTAAATTAAAAGCAAAGCCAGAGAATTCGCATGGCACATGATTTAATGTTATACTTAAACTTTTTTTGACTATTACATATGGGAACCCAATGTCTAGAAACAGTCATTTTTATGGACATAGCATTTTTATTCAATACTCCTGTTCCAAAAAATATTTAAAGACTTCCAAGAACAATAGGACTTCAGGTTTGACAGTCAGATGATTTTAATTTGGAAACTATTGTGCTATATTAATTAGCATCTCATCGATCTAACTTTTGTTAGTAAACTCACTCAAATAGTTGCTATAAAATGCTGTACTAAATCCACATACCTTAGCCTTTCTGTGATAATTCTGAGATATTTAATAATTATTTTATTTTATTTATTTATTTTTTTGAGGGACCCGAACTGGGGCCGCTGGCATCCTAAGCCAGCTCTTAACCACTGTGCCACTCAGCCAGCCCTAGTAATTATTTTAAATGAATTAATAAAAACTCTCAATCATTTGGCACAAATAGAAACCAGCCATGAGGAGGGAGGTAGGGGAAGATTTAAGGGTGATCATAACAAGAGGAACATCAACCAAGACTGAGATTTAGCATTGACTCAGAGAGTTGAAATTTTAACAGAGAGCCATATTAACACATAATCAGGTAATGGGAACTCCGTACAGATTAAATCATAATTAATATGCATCAAACCTCTATTTAAGAAAGCACAAAGGTAGAGAATTCATTTTACTTTGCTTCTCCTTGAAATGGCTTCAAAAAGTCTTAGAGCACTGAAGGGTTAGCTATTACTTATCTATAACATTTTGATGTGGATTCTTCAATCATGCTGAATAAATTAGGTACCATAATACAACATCTATATAACAATTAAAGGTCAATTCAGAATAGAAGCACAAAATGACAGGGAAATCTAAATAGTATGGTGATAAACTCTTTCTGCACATATATTCTCAGAGCACTTGACTTACTTAAGTATAATTCCTTTGCTTTGATAATCCTGTTAAAAAATTATATAGGCTTTGATAAGCTTGGGTTCTAGGTAAGAATACAGGACTTAAGAAATACCTGGTTTATTCACTAACAGCATTTCTTAACAGGCATTTTTTTTGGCCCCACCACCAAAGTGACCTTTACTTAAACTATTAGCTTTGAGAAGTGAAGTATAAAGAAAGCCACAGCTTAATGATCTGACATCTGAAAATGTGAACATTTATTAGAGTATGCTCTTTAGCGCCTGATACTTTCCAGAGTAAACATTAAGGACTCAAATAAAAACTGAATTTGCTGATTGTGTGACTTGAAAGCACTAGCAATGGAATACAGTGGCTTTTTTGCAAAGAAAAAAAAAGTCACCAACTTATTCATCTTGTGCTATCTCAAAAAGAAAACACATCTCTGAAAGTCAAAATGTCCCTTCATGGGATGATGGATTTCTAAATGTTGAGTTCCTTCTTTTCAGCAAAGAGGTAACTCTGATGAATCAGTATTCACAAAGTAGTATTTGACAGAATGGTAATGTTAGTTCGACAAATGTTCTACATAAGCTACAAGATCTGACAGAGTGATAATTTTTATGGGCTGCCACAGGGAGGCACATTCAGATTTTCAAAACTACCTTCTTAGTTTAAAGAATGAGTTTGAGAGCAAACTAACCACATAAGGACACAGCATATTAGGGGTACAATGGTACAACATTTGGGACATGAGGTGTCAGTCAAGTCCGAGGCCCGATGATGCCTGAAGACACACTCTACATGATGGCACTGAAATCCCTTAAGCTCTGAGCTTCTGAGCCCATTCATAGCATCCAGTTGTGCACAGCCTGCCTTTTTGAGACCTCAGTACATTGCTGTGTAATGTGCGCTCCAGTGAAGAACGCCTGTCCGTACTTACGTGCTTATTCAAATCCCTGGTTTTATTTTTCTGTTAGAATTTGACATGTATGTTGACTTTCCTTAACACTGATGTCAGACAATGGGATCTTCATGAAACCCTCACAGGAAACTTATTCAGCCCAGGATGGAAGAGAGTAGTGGCTCATCAATGCTAACAACCATGTGCCAGTTTACTTGAACTCCATAATTGAATCCCCACAACTTTGGGTATAATTAAAGTTTTACTACCCTCATTTCAAAGGTGAGGAAAGGCTTTGAGAGGCTAAATAATATTGTCGAAGCTCTCACAGGATTGTCAAGGGTAACACTAGAACACAAGCCAAGGCCTCTTTCCAGCCAAAACCCATGGATGTCTTCTTAAGAGACCACTTTATCTCTGTATTTTTTTCTTCATTCTGTGGCCTTGGTATCTCCACAAGAAGCATATTATTATTCCCAAAGAGATCCTTCTCAAAACTGGCCTTTGACTCATGGATATACTGGCAAGTCTTATGGGGGAAAACACACAGCAAGGGATATGGAGGCGGGGGAACATAAACACTGCTTGAAAAAAATCCACCCCTGACTTTTCTGCCCACAAAGGACAAGTTCTCTGTGTTGAACTGTCTAGAAGGGCTTTCTTTATTGTGTGTGCAGCTAGCACTTTCTCCATGAGAAACTGGAGCTGTACTGTGAAGTAGTATGAACAGAAATAGTACCTGTCAAATACAGTTTGTGTTTCCTGTGAATGATTAAATCATCAATAAACTTACTCAATTGCATGGCCTCTTGGGAGATGGCAGCTGAGTTAACCCATGAATAGAATGAGTCACTGCCAAGGTTTAATCTTTATCAATGAAAATTAGGGAAGGTAGGAGGAAGACTGTCTAACTCTCAGGGTTGGGAGACCTTGGGATTAGGTATCAAGAAAAGTCAGGATGTTCTTAAAATACTGAAGAATGTGGTAGATTTCCTGATTGAAAGGAACTTTAAATGCATGTGGATATTTATAGCTGTAAAGATTGCATTGTTGTCCAGGTCATTTTCTATAAGAATCCATGCCCTTCTATAATAGCTCCAGTTAAATTATAAAGTCTACAAATTATAAATTTTAGTAATTTTTTTCAACAATTATTCTTCCTTTCATGACTTTCTACTCTCAGGTTTTTAGAACGCATTATTATTCCTTGACCCCAGAAGTTTTTTCTCTCCAAGAAGTATGGGTTCCATGCCTCATTTTCAAAACTTGTCTTGCCAGATGACTGATTTAATGATAGTCTACTTAGAGCTAATATATAATAGCTCATTATGGTTAAAGAGGCTATACAGCCCAGGGAAAAAAAAAGAACAAAAAAAGGTTTACACTTTAATTTGTGCCCAAATCTGAGGAGTAAATATTTTAAGACTTATTCTCTTTTTTTTTTTAATTAAAATTCATTGGGGTGATGTTGGTTAGTAAAACACATAGGTTTCAAGTGTACAATTTTGTAATACATCATCTATATATTACACTGTGTGTTCACCACCCAGAGTCAGTTCTTTCATCACTGTATGTTTGACCCCATTTACCCTCACCTACCACCCCCTCCCCTCTTACCCTCTGGTAACCACTGAACTATTGTCTGTGTCTATGAATTTTGAGAATATTATGCTAAGCGAAATAAGTCACACAGAAAAGGTTGAGAACCATATGATTTTACTGATATGTGGAATATAAAACTGAAAGTAACAAAGGAATAAGACAAACAAAGAAACAAAAACTCACAGACACAGACAATAGTTAAGACTTATTCCTTAGCATAGCCTAGTCACAGGGACGGATCTGTGAAGGGGCCTGCTTTCCTGAATCCTCAGACCATAGCAGACACTCTCTTCATGCAGTTGATCTGCAATGTCAGACTACTCAGCTTGTCTCATCATCTGGTGGCTTCTTCCCAATGTGCTCATTCTTTTAATGTTTCCAAATGTGGTTGCCAATGCAGCTTTCCCTTCTATAATATCATTCATATCCTTAAGCCCATCAGTGCTTCCCTCTTCCCTCCATTATTTTCCCTCATTAAAACTTCTTTTCTGGGGGGCCGGCCGAGTGGCTCAGTTGGTTAAGAGTTGGCTTAGAGCATGTGCTCTGAGCAACAGGGCCGCCAATTTGATTCCCATGTGGGGCAGTGAACGCTGCGTCCTAGCTGAGCTGTCTCTGAGCTGCCAACAAGGTGGCAGGATGGCTCAGCTGGTGTAACAACAAGATTGCCTGTTCAATGGTGGGCTATGCCCACCTGCAACTAAGACTGAACTCAGTACCTTCAGCTGAACTGCCTCCCGGATGGCAGTGGATAGGGCGTGCGCTCTTAACAACAAGGCTGCCAGTTCGACTCCTGCCTGGGATGGTGGTTATGCCCACCCACAACTAAGATTGAACACAGCACCTTGAGCTTAGAGGCCACGAGCTGCAGACGGGAAGTCAGATGGTGACTGGTGCTCTCCACAACGAAGATTGAAGAACAGCTTGGCTGGTCCCCCTCCCCAATTCCCCAATACTGTTCCCCTCCTCTAATTCACCAATAAAAAACTTTAATAAAAACCCCACTTAATTTCTGACCATAGTATCAAGAGCTCTCTTTAATACAATGCAATCTGTCGCTTCTCTCCTTCACTACTTGTCCTCTAGTCTAGCAAATGTTAGCATGCCTTTCCTCCCACTTCTCCACTTCTAAGTTGAGATATACTTCAAAGTTATGAAAAAAATAGCATTTGGGGAATATTTCCAAAGCAAAAGACAAGTTTAGATGGATTTGGAAAAAGGAAGTATAAGAAAGAAAAACAAACACCAAACCACCCATGTTCTCATATCCAGTGATGGGAACAGCAAGAGACACGATGATGGTAACAGTATTTACCTTCACTTAGGATGGCATACCTTACCACAGAGGAAGTGGTAAGGGAGGAAAGGTGTTGGAGGAGGGCGTTGAGTGGACATGACCTCTGGTTGATCCACAGGCTGGAGCCAGGCAACTGGAGGCTCCTCACATCCTCCCCTGTCTTTGAAATGTACACTCTGCTTAGCATTCCCATGGTGGGAGCTGTACCAAGGACAGAGCCTTGACAGAGTAGGGAGCTGAGACCATCTGGATGGTATACAAGCTTGAATCCCCCCCCCCTTAACGCCTCTATATAAGCTTTTAAGATTCTGGTTGGCGGGTGTGGTGATCTGTTCATCTTGTGGCCACCCAAGACAAGCCTCATAAGTAAATCTACCTCTTTCTTTGGTCCCTCTTTGCCTACTGAGCATAAAGGCCAGTTCACAAACCAATGACAGGGAAAGGATAGAATATTCAAATAATTTAGGACCACAGGTAATTCAGTAAAACTGACATAGATTTTCGTTTCACATGGAGGGAACATAATATGAAAACCCAAACACTTCTATTTCCATAATTAAAAGCTGGTGATTTGAATCATAGACTTATTTGTTTTTATAAACCCAAATTCTCAATGATCAGCACTGAAATGTGACTACAAATAAAACAGCTTGTGATAAAGCACATAAAAAGAATGGGGATTGGCCTCACATGGAACAGTCCTGATGGCCATCACACAATCCGTTCCATTTTCCAGATACTCTACAGAACATCACGTGTCAGAAAGAACTAAAAGAACTGTCATCAATCATCTCTATACTTTGAACATATTTGGCTGTTCCTTGTCATATAGACAAATTATCCAGACACCAAACTAATTTTTTCAGTTTCTACTTGAAAGCTTTGTGTCACCTAGGTCTAGTCAACATTGAGCTATTTTTTTTTCCCTTTTCCCCCAACATTGTAAGGGTTTTATTTATGAAAACACTTTTGTTGTGTACCATGGCCTAGAGAATTTGGTTAATCTTATAAGTGACTGAGTTACACATTCAATTATGCATATGTCTGTCTCTGTTTGTATCTTATCTCTCCTTTTTTATAGAAAACTTCTTGAGGAAAAGCATCCTCATACCACTGACAGTGTTTTTAGTATAATGCTTTGCATGCATTATTGGGGATTAACAGATATTTTCTGAATGGATGTTCAAAGAACTGTACTGCAAAGAAACAACACAGGAGGTGTGTCCAACAGGAGTGTGCTTTTCCTGAACATACAGAAGAATTTTAGGGTTTTGTGGTACTTCAAGGTTATCATTACAAATGTTGAAGGCAACTGAAGTGTAAAATTGGGGAATTCTATTTAATAAAGGTCTAGACATGTCACACCCTTACATAACACCTTTCCACAATTTCCAGTACTCTTAGTATAAAGACCAGATTCCATACACGTCCCAACATGACTTATTCCTTGTCTGTATCTCTATACTTAAAGCCTAGGTTCACACCTTCATCCTATTCTTCAGTTACATTTCCTATTTTTCACATCCTGAGAGATACCACAATTCCCCCTGCTATAAGCCCTTTGCCACATTATTCCACTATCAGAAATTCTCTAATCTGCCCTTTCCTTTCTCTGACCAGTTATTGCTTACTCATCCCTCAAGTAGGTCTTTTGAGACAGCATCTGCCTTCGATGAGTGAAATGCCTTGGTTTTATGCCCTATAGCCCTCAGACACTTGTCATAGATTGTAATTATGTAGTCATAGAGAGATCACTGGGAAAATGTGGATTTCTCTCCACTATACTCTCAGCAGCATGAAAGCAATGTCCATACTTGGTTTGCTTACCATCAGATCACCTTATCAGCAGAAAGGAGTTGCTCAATAAACATTTGTGAATGAATGAATGAATGAATGAATGAATGTGTAAGTTTGCCTTCTGACTACTACTGTATATGCGTATGGCATACACATTTGTTTTTAGTTTGGAATAATTACAAAAGGTTACATATGAGGCATGGTGACTATTTTAAAGCATATTTCAAGTAGCAGGTGACTCATTAACTTCAATGTTATAAAAATCAGTTAAAACTCTCATTACTCTAATGCCAAGTACTTTGTTTCCTTAATCAAATATCACCTTAATAAAATATGGTAATAGTTAAATCCAGTGCCCATATGGGACTGTCAGATTTTCTGTCCATGTGAAAATGACTCCATATTCCTGGCTACAACATGAACTAATGTTTATCAGCGAGGGCATTCAAAGCAACATGACCCCTTTTGAATTCAAAGAATCTATGAAAATGTCAATTACTGCTAGATGGACAGGCAGAAAAGAATACAATCTTGTCTGTACTTCTCTTGTCCTGCAAGACTCATGATCCTGCTCCATTTTCTGAACTAAATCTGGTAAAATTCAATTTACTTTTTCAATTTCTCTCCAGCCAAGCTTCCTTCTGTCACTTATGCAGACATTTCAACACTGGCCACGTAGATTTAACAGGAGAAGGACAATGAGAATGAAATTACCTGTGCATTTGCGATCTGTGTCTTCTTTCTTTGACCCACTAATCGTCAACTTGCAGTTGAAGTTTTCTTCCCAGTATTCGGCAAACCATACGTTTCTTCTATTGTTTTCAAGTGTGCGGGATGTAAAATAGGCATCAAACCCTAAATGGAGTTAAATGGAAAGGTCATTGCTTGTGGGGCCCTGCTGGAACATTTGAAAATAAAAATACCCGTGATGAGTTGTCTTTGTTTTAGTAGACTGAATGCTCTTTTGTGTCAATCAAAGAAAAAACAAAATCAACAGAAGAAAAAATGTTCTAATGCTAACCTATACCTGTATCTCTACTTCAATCTGTCAGACGGATGTGTGGCTTATAAATGACATTTTCACAATGAAATCTGTGTCAGAGACCCTTAGAGATGACATGATACTCACACATGCCTTGCATCTCTGGTGAGCTAGACTAGAGCATCTCTATCAGCATCATCAAGGTCATAACAGACACTTTTAGTGCTTACTATGGACCAGATTCTGTACTTTACATAGATTCTTTTACTCATCTCAACAACCTATGCAGTAGTTACTATCATTCCCATTTTGCTGATGAAAAACTGAGGCTTAATGACATAATAATGTATCCAAGGTCAACCATTTTGCCATCTCTGACCAGGTGAGCTACAGACCTGTGAATGTCATTGTAAGAATCCTCTTTCATTTAAGAATGTCCTACTGTGTAATTAACCTTCTGGTCAAAGTAGAAGTGGTTTTGTTTGTTTGTTTGTTTGTTTTGTTTTTAGAGGGCTGTGTCACAGGCCCTCATATATGGGATCCGAACTGGGGCCGCTGGTTTCCCAAGTCAGCTCTTAACCACCGTGCCACTCGGCCAGCCCAAAGTAGAAGTGTTTAAAGGAGCCATAGACAAACTGAACCCAACATTAGCACAATGCTATTCACAAAGAGTGTGAGATGAATAGATCCAAGAAGCAGGGTCCCCAGGAAATCTCTAGCTACCTCATTAGCTTAGTGCAATTTAAATATCTCAGTGAAGCAATGTGGTCTTTTGAGAATCAGGCTGGATTGAGTATCGCAAGGCCTGGGCTGGCATTCCAGCTCCACTGATCTTATTAAGTCACAGAAACATGAGTAAGTACACACAGCCTTGCTGACCTTCCTCTCATCTGTCTGTAAAAGTGAAGATGATACCAAGTCCTTCCTCACTGTGTCTTGTTTGTAGTAGTGGGAAAACTGGAAATTTAGAGTTTAAGGTCAAGAACCATAAAAGATGGGCTTACTTTCACTTTATTTAAATCATTCAAAGTTTTCCCTTAACTTTAAGTTAAAAGGAAAAAAAAATTAGCTCTAGACCTAAACTCCATGAGAAGAGAACACCAGGTTAATTTTATTTACCACTACATTTTGAGCACCAAATCCGTGGGTTGGCATATAGTAAGCCTACTATAAATATAAAATTTAAAATAAATAAATAAGACAGCTAAAACCAAAAAAAGAAAAAGAAAAAGAAAAAAAAAACATCTACAAAGCAAAGGAGATTATATGTTTTTTAAGGAAAATAAAAATATTCTATACCTCTGAGGTCATTTCCAGGCCATTGGCAGGACCTGATGATGTTTTGACCCGGTACCCAGCCAACCGTCCTTTTAAAGCCACCACATTAACTGATTTAAGATAAATCTGGCTTTTGTTGTATCTGACCTCCTTCCGAAGTCAATACTAATTGATGAATCTATCTGACTGGAAGTCCTCCTCCCATTTCTGTTCTCCCACAAACCTGCCTCCATCCCAGACAACTGTTCAGAGCACAATGCTCCTAAATAAAGGGAACTCTCAGCAAACGGGATTTGAGCAGTTGCAGCCCCAGTTGTTAGACCTGAGCATTGCCACACCCTCTCAGCCTCAAGTGTTTGCCTTGGTTCAGATGAGAGGCTCTTGGCTCTGCTTCTGTAGTTGAGACTTCTGCTTAGCACCCTGCTCAGGGTGACAGGAGCCCTGCCTCGCCATCCCCTAGCCTGCAGATGAGCCGGGGGAGGTAGAGCATGCTGTGTTACCTGCTGATGAATTTTGAGGGGCACTCGCTGTCTTCCCCTGGTCATCCTTGCCCGGCCCCTTTGCGTCCTCCAAGGCGGCTTTCCTCACCTGTTTCCTGTTACCACTCCAGGCTCTCCAACAAGGAATTTCAATCTTGTGCCATGTCTTAGTGTTTCTAAGAAGGTATCCTGAAATAGCCCCGTGTCTTCACTATCTCCTCTAAAGGTCTAAAAGCCTGCAGAGGGGATCTCATTGCCCTCAGCCAGGTCCCAACACAGCGGACAGGAACACCACGTTTTATTGCGCAGTCGCTTTATTGAGTTTCACAGGTGCTGCTTTTTTTTTTTCACTAATTGAAGGCAAAAACCCCCACCAGCAAAAACGTTATGACTCGGTTTGTTAAGATACTTAATTTATTGGGACGGTCTGGAACCGAACCCACAATACCTCTGAGATCTGCCTGTACCTTTGCCGTAGGGCAGCTTCCTGGAGACTTGAGGTGCCAACTCATATGAGAGCTGCACTTTCTGTCACCAGAGAAGCCACGGAGTATGGTCGTGAACATAGACAGTCACAAAACAGGTTGGAGCCTCGCTTTGCTGCTTTCTATCTGTGTGACCTTGAGCAGATCACGCAGTTATTCTGTCTCAGTTTCCTCATCAGTAAAATGGGATTAATATTAATACCTACTTTACAGGCTTGTTATTAAGATTAAATGAGCTTTATTTGGAAGTACTCAGCATCGTGCCTGATAAAGAATAATATAGAAGGTGCCAGAAAAACATACACACATTTTAAGAAAGAAAAAAAAACACTATTAAATTACTCTGATGGTAACCACTTTGAGCACCTGTTATAATTGCAAAAGTCAAATGGCACTTGTATTCATCTTTTGTTATTGGTATATATGAGTATTACAATTTTAATATAGTTTTTTTTTTCCTTTCTTAAAATGTGTATACCTTTTTTTGGCACCCTTTGTATAAACTGTTGGTGTTCAATAAACACTCTCACACATTAAATATTAACTGAGCATCTATGCTGCTATAGGCACTATTCTCTTCACTCTACAAAAACCTTGGGATTAAAACATACCTGGCCCCTCTTGGGATTTATAGCCAGCTGGATGGGGAAGATACACTTTAAAAAGTATCATTTAAATTAATATAAATTTACAACTCAAATGGCTTCCATGAAGAAAAGGTAGGTGATGTTTTCGGAGCTCACACACAGAGATAACTGTCTTAGGAATTCAGAAAGGGCTTCCTGGAGAGACTAGATCCATAAGAAATGGGGGAAATAGGTTTTAACTGAGAGTGGTGAGTTGGCAGAGATTGGACATTTATTCAGATGAAATAGCATGTGCTCTGCCTTAAGAATATTGAAGTCATTCTAGCATTAAGAAATGTCCCAGGGTAACCAGGCCTCAAAATTGACAAAAATGAATTCTAGGTATATGCAATCTAGTATTGCTACTAAAATTCTCGTAAATCAATGGCAGAAACATTCATCCAATGAATGAATAAATACATGAATAAGTTCACCCTCTAACTAGCTGTCAACATATGCATTTTATATACATTTTTTCTTTAAGTGTCACAGAAATCCTAGGAAGTAGGTGCTAATCCTATCCACGTTTGAGAGGTAGAAACTAAGGCTCAGAGAGGGATCTGAGCCCAAGTTTGCCTCATTCCAGGCCCTGGTTCCTGATTTCCATACTATAGAGCCGTGATTCATACATTTTGGTGGCTATCGCAGTCATCCATAGAGCTGATGAAGAAGGTGGAAGCTGAGCTGGCTGAGTGGCTCAGTTGGTTAAGAGATGGCTTGGAAGAATGAGCTCTGAGTAGCAGGGCCACCAGTTTGGTTCCCACATGGCCCAGTGATGCTGCACCCTCTACAGCTAAGATGGTGAACAGTGCTCGACCTGGGCTGCTGTGAGTGACCGGCGATGGCGTAGGCTGCAGTGGGGCTGCAGTGGGCTGCTGTGAGCTACTGTGAGTGGCCATCAGCCAGCGTGAGCAGCTGGCAGCCGGCAGCCAGCGTGAGTTGCCATGAGTCACTGTGAGCGGCCGTCCAATGGCTGGCGACCGATCTGCCTCAGCCAGGAAGAAAACAATGATCATAATACCAACATAGCTTATCAGTGAAGCGACGTCTTCCACAACTAGACTAAGGAACCAAAGGACAGCAACTTGTCTGTTCCCCTTTCTCAATTCCCCAACACTGTTCCCCTCCCCCAATTCCCCAATAAAATCTAAAAAAAAAAGAAAGAAGAAGGTGGAGGCCAAGATTAAGGAGGTAGCAGCCCTGGGCCTTCTTGTTTTATCCCTAGCTGCCCATGAGATTCTCATACCCACTGTGGAGCACTGCTGCAACCTACTCACCATGCCACCTCCCCTCTCTTACTCCTAGATGCCTGATCACTGAACTACTACATTGCCATCAATTCTACAAAGCCACTAGGGTGATTCAACAGGTAGAAGAGCAAAACAGTCTCGGGTAGACCCCGTTCTATTGTGCTTCGCTTTATTGAGCTTCATAGATGATGCATTTTTTACAAATTAAAAGTAGGACCCTCCACAGCAAAAAGATTACGACTCGTTTTATTGCAATACTTGCTTTATTGCTGTGGTCTGGAACTGAACTGGCAGTATCTTCGAGGTCTGCCTGTACATGGTCAGGTACTGGAATGGGTCAGTCCATGCAAATGTAAAACTGGCTCCATGGGCTGCTGGTGCTGCAGACAAAGCCAGTATTGGAAAACAGAACTCCTTTCAGACAATTCAAAGACGCAGAAGTGGAGGTCAAATCTATGTTTTTGAATTTAGTGAATCATTGCTGATTGGCCTCAGCTGAGTCATATTTTTTAGGACCTAATAATGTGTTTACTTCTTTTTAGCAGGACTGTGGAAAAATATAAATTAATGCTTTTCTTCTATTCATTTTCATTCACAAAGAATACAATTGTCGGGCCGGCCGAGTGGCGCGGTGGTTAAGCACTGGCCTGGGAAGCCAGTGGCCCTGGTTCGGTCCCACATATGAGGGCCAGTGACATTGCCCTCAAAAAAAGAATACAATTGTCCATGGGATATTTAAGTTTTCAAAAGAGACTTTCTATAACCATTCACAGTGCTTTGACACATGATTGTCAGCCCTTTAGTTTAGGCACATGCCATACCTCTGCTTTATTAGCAGATAAGGAGCTTGTGACATGGGGAAACCCAAAGCTTTCCCTCTGGCTGCAGTCACTAAGCCATCACTCTTGACCTGTCACTACAGTTTTTGTAGCCTAATCATTTTACCTGTCTTTTCTTTAGGGATAGGCAACTTAATACAAGATGTCCAGTCACCAAGAGAGAGTTAGGGATAGAATCAGGAATTAAAATAACTCTAGTCATCTAATCTAAAAATATATGTATATAGGTGTGTGTGTGTGTGAGTGTGTGTGTGTGTGTGTGTGTGTGTGTGTGTATCACAGTGAATTGAGACTTTTTCTCATTCCCATTATAGCTCAGAAGAAAAGTGAGCTGGAGTCACAATAAAGGTATTATTAGTTAAATTATCAGAGTTTTTCCAATGTAATCCAAGGCACTGAGACTAGGGTTTCAGTTCACAGGAAACAGAATACAGTTATGTTAACGGAGAAAGATCATTCTTTCATGTGGAACAGGTGAAATTCTTACAATGACATTGTTCATTTTGTTGGACAGGTTATTTTAACTTCAGACATTAATCCCCAGGTGGTTCTGAAGCAAATGTTCCATTGGTAACACACTGTGTAACATTCCTATAATCTTGGATGTACACCTAGAACAGCATAGAAATAACAAGTAGCATTTTAGCCGACAGTACGGCTCTACTTCTCTGGTTCTTTCCTCTTTTAACTGGGGTGCTGCCCTTAAATGCCCCCTGAAATTTGTGGTTGAGACAAGAGTGAGCAAATCTGCAGACACACAAGTCATCCTAGGCAGTACATTTGGGAGGTGACCTCTCCAGCTGAGAAGGAAGCATGTTCTCACAAGTGTGTGGTACAAAAGGAAAGCTATCAGAGTGCCAAGAGGGGTTAGAGGACACAGCTGCCTTCATGGCCAGGGTGACGGGACACTGACAGGTACTAACATGGCTTCCCACGGTATAAGAAACGGACCACTAACCCTGATCGATCGCTGCTTTATCCATACAAGTCATGCACCCCTGTCAGCCTAAATGGCAGGGAGCAGCCAAGTCTTCCTCCTCACTGGCCTATAAAGGAGAGGCTCTTAGAAAGGATGTGCTCATGTTTCAGAAGCTCACAGCTCCTGGTTCATCACAGGAATGCAATGCTAACAGAATCAATGAATGAATTGCTGAGTACTAAGAAAAGACAAACAAGGAGAGGGAGGGAAGGAGGGAGAGAGCGAGAGAGGGGGAGAGAGGGAGACAGAGGGGGAAAGACAGAGAGAGAGAGAGAGAGAGAGAGAGAGAGAGAGAGAGAGAGAGAGAATGTGACAGAATGAGAAAAGGGGAGGAGGAAATGGAGTGGGAGATGGGAAAGGTAGAAGGGAAAAGAAAGGGAGGGAAAGGAGGAGAGAGAAGAGAAAAGAAAGGGGAAGGGGAGAGGAGGGAAGGAGACAAAAGAAAGAGAAAAGGAGAGGGGAGAAAAAGGAAGACAGAGACATCGATGAGGAGAAGCAGGAGAACTCTTATTCCCTGCTACCGAGAGGGCAAATCAGAACAGCAAACTTTGAAAACAGGCCTGTATTTGTTTTATGCTTTCTATTTCTATGATAGAACTAAGTATAGTGGTTTAAATTGTGGCCCTCAAAAAGATACGTTCAGGTCCTAACCTCCTGTATTTGAATCTCGTTATACAATATCCAAGTACAACATTTGGATATTGTACAAGACATTACATTGCAAATGTAATTAAGGATCCCCAAATGAGGTCATCCTGGGTTATCTGTGTGGGCTCTAAGTCCAGTGGCAAATATCCTTGTAAGGGACACAAAGACACTCAGGGAGAAGGTACCATAGAGAAGGTCATGTGACTATGGAGGTGGAGACGGGAGTGATGCAGCCACAAGCCAAGCAGAACCTGGAGCCCCAGAAGCTCGAGGAGGCCAGGAAGGATCCTCCCCTCTTCAGAGGAAGCATGGCCATGTTAGCACTTTGACTTTGGACTTCATTCCTCCAGAACTGTAAGATGATACATTTGTGTTTTAAGCCATCAAATTTGTGATCATGACAGCCCCAGGAAACGAATACACCTGTAATAAGTAAAATAAATCCTATGGTATTATACCGGTCTACAGCTTCTGTCTGGTCTGAATAATAAGATTTGTTTCTCAGAGGTTGCAAACTGATGGCTTGGGGAACATATTTAACCTATAGACTTGTCCTTTCTATTTTGTCCCAGAGTATTTTTGAAACAAATTTAAACATCGGAATATTTCACTTGTAAGTCCAGATTGCTGGCTTTACATACTTGGCAAGTTAGAAGATGTGGGAGCATAGACCCTATTTCCACGTGGCAGCTATCAGCAAGTGCTGAAAAATGGCTCTCCCATTCAGGGGGCCCTGATCGCTTCTGCTCACAGTATGTCCCCACCACCTTTGGTCATGTCAACATTTGTAAGATGCTTTTGGTTGTCATGGTAGACACTGAGCTTCCCAGCACTGAGAAATGCATCTCTCTTACTTTAGTTCACCTTTGCTGCAACTTGAGTGATACACAGCCTTCATTGAAATGAGAAATACTATTTCAGGCCCCTAAGAATATATTTTCAAAAGAGCAACTAACAACACAGTAAAGTTGGAAAAACAGCAAGGTACAAAAATGACAGAGAAATCATTTATCTTCATATATACAAACAAAATCACTTAAAAGGTGTAGCTGAACAGAAGACCAAAATTAAAATATCTACAAACAAAATCAAACGAAACAAAAACAAAAAATCCCCTACTTAAGAACAAGTGTATCTTTCCATTGAATCAGGTTGCCTTTTGTGTTTCAGTAGAGTTTTAAGGTTTCCCTATGTCTACTCCTTTGAAGCTAATTTGTAAATTTTATGGGATTTTAATAAAAAATACTAATTTGTTTCCCCTAGAGCTACACGTGCTCCTTTTAATGTTCATATAAAAAATTGTGAAACAGGAGAATTCTGAAAAAGAAGAGCCAGTGTGCATGAATGTTTAAGAGTGCTGGGGGAAAGGAGGTGATGAAAAGGAGTGCAAATCCCACCAGGTGTGATTTTATAACAGATGCCAAATTCTCTAGGATTAAAAAAGAGTCGTTCTGACACAAGAATAAGGAAATCAATGGACCATTGGAATAGAACAGAAAGTCCAGAAATAGACCCAATTGCACAGGATAATTTCATATACTAGAGAATAAAGGCAGTATTTCAAATTGCTAGGGGGCCACTGCCCTTTTAATGATAATCTAGTTAACAGTGACCAGTTGGATAGTTTGTTGGTTCGCACTCAGGAGTTCCCCAGATTAAACCTGAAACTGGTCCTGGTATATGGAGGGCAAGGAGAGACCAAAGAAAGAGGCAGATTGGTAGGTGGCAGGCTTAATAAGCAAAAGAACTTACTACCAGGTTTGTCTTGCGTTACACAAGATAAATAGATCTCTGTATGTGCCCACCGGATTCTTAAAACTTGATACAGAGGCCTTAACTGGGTCCAGTCATGTATTCAGTTCAGATGGTCTCAACATCATATGACTCTCTCAAGATTACTTCCTTGAAAATGGCCAGAGAACCCATTCCAAGGACAGGGAGCTGGTGAGGAGCTTCTGATTGCCCGAGCCCAGCTCGAGCATCAACTAGAGGTCACATTCTCTGGAGGATCTCCTTTAACATAATTGAAGATTGATCAAACTGGATCCCAGTTAGAAATTTCACGGTGTTAGTCCAGAAGAGAAAATGGAAAGCATTGCACAGGTTTAACCATAGTAAGTGAATTTGAAGTTTCCAGTCTCTGCAAGAGGGTGGATTTTGCACATTTGTAGGAACCGGGGATCCTTCATCCTGGGTTTGGGGCCATCTGCTGCAGGGAGTCTGCAGCAGGTTCTGGTGCCATGTGGCATGTCCTCTGAGCCCTTGCGCACACGGCCTGCCTCCGTTTGTGCAATGCTGTGGGCAGTCGGTTCCTTGTCTGCCTCTCTCAGGAAACTTTACATTGCTGGTGAACAGAGATGCTGCCTCACTTCTCTTTGCCTTTCCAATTCAAGTTCCGGTAAACATTTACAGAAGTAAATTGAAGTTGAAGACATGTAAATCACTTTGACAAGAAGATCATTACTGATCTAGTGGGACAAATCTAGGCTCTCAGATGCACCCACAAATTTGCTGGGCTGTATCTATTGATGAGAATGGTGGAAGCCAGCGATTATTTTTGAGAAAACAAATAAGAATTATTGCAATGGAAATTATTCCACAAAGAACAAAAATCCCATGGGAAGTGTTTATGGATGAGGTAGAGGAAATAATGTTTGCAATATTATTCTACAAAATGCCTCCAAAGGGATGTTGCATATTACATAATGCTAGAAGGCCTACCATGTTTTCATTCCTTTAAATTGCCTGAGAAACAGAAGGGCATTTTATGTAATCTGAGTATGCTTATATGGAAATGAATATGGGTATAAACGGTACATATTAAACTAATAGTTTAATAGTTAAAATGGTTAAAAGCAGACACTGAAACTAGAATTCCAGGGTCCAATTTCTAACTTTGTTACCTGCTGGCTAGATAACCTGGAGCAAATTACCTACCAACTCTAAGCTTCTCAATCTATGAAATGGAGCCAATGATAATGTCTACATGCTACAAGGTTGCAGTGTGGCTTCTATGGGAGAACATATGCAGTATTTAGAACCATGCCTAGCACATAGCAAGAGTATAAATATTAAGTAAATGAAAATAAAATCAACGCAGACACACGGGGAAGGTGAGAAAAAGAGAAAGAACAAGAAGAGGAAATTTAGGAAACTTTGAACACTAGGGACTATATTCCTGAAATGTTCAGCTAAGATCCTGGCTTTGGAGTCAGAACTGAGTTTTAATTATGGGCCCGCCAACTACTAGCTATTTTCTTTTCCTTATCTTATGCTAGGTTGATCACTTAGGTTTCTATTGTTTGTATTTGGTTGTTGAACTGTATATTTATTTCCTCAGTCATTCATTCACTTATTTCAGAAGAGACTGAAAGAGGCACTTCTGTTTCCTCATCTATAAAATGAGGATAGTAGTACCTACCTTACAGATGTAAAGACTTAAAATATTAAGGCCAAACCAACTAACTTCTTTTATATTTTTCAAATACAGTTGACATTCAATATATTAGTTTCATGTATACAGCATAAGGATTAGATATTTATATACATTATAAAGTGATCTCCCTAATAAGCCTAGTACCCACCGGGCACTATACATAGTTATTATAATATTATTGACTGTATGTATTCTCTATGCTGTACTTTACATCCCCATGACTGTTTTGTAACTACCAGTTTATACTCCTTAACCCCTTCTTTTTCATCCATTCCTGAAACCCCGCGCATCCAGCAACCATCAGTTTGTTCTCTATATCTATGACTCTGTTTTGGTTTTGTTTGTTTGTTTATTTTTCATTTTTTTTTTTTTTTAGATTCTACCAATAAGTGAAATCATATGGTATTTGTCTTAAAGTTGCTGAGTAGATGCAGGTAACTTTACTCTTGTTAATGTGCATAGTTTTTAGCATCAGTTCCAGACACTATAAAGCAACTGCCTTCTACTCTCAAAAGCCCCTCATTGCTGTCCTCTACCATGTGCAGCCATGTAAGCTTACTAGCCTGAATCCATGTTGCTGTGAGGCCGCTCAGGATGCACAGTTGGTACCGATGAAGGATAAAATGCCTTCCCTCTAGTGGATGCTTTAGGAAGTGAGGCTTGAAGAGCCCACCATCAGCCTGGAGGCCACGGCCTGTTTCTGCAGGGTGTGGAACAGGTGATGGGTCAGGTGCCACAGAAAGCTTCTGCTCTCCTTCCTTCTACCTCGCCCTCAGTATGATGCTCAACTTGAACCACTGCCTTAGCTGGTTAAATTTTCTGTATAGAACCTTGGTAAAGAGCTTGACTCACATAGGTTACAGCATTATCTTGGGCTTGGGCTTCTATTCTTGCTATAATCTCTTGCCTTCCTTCTCTCCTGCCTTCCTCACCTTCCACTTCCTCCATCCACGTTTTGTTATTTTCAAGATATTCCAATTTTCATATTTTTCTTTCCCCAGTAACAATTGCTCTGCGAAGCAAAATAAGTCAGACAGAAACAGTAAAGAACCATATGCCTTTACTTACATGTGGGATATAAAACTGAAAGCAACAAAGGAGAAAAATAAACAAATAAAGAAACAAAAACTCATAGACACAGACAATAGTTTAGTGGTTACCAGAGAGTAAGGGGGAAAGGGAGATGGTAGAAGAGGGAAAAAGCAGTCAAATATATGATGATGGAAGGGGAACTGACTCTGAGTGGTGAACACATAATGTGATATATAGATGATGGATTATAGAAATGTATACCTTACATAATTTTACTAATCAATGTCACCCCAATAAATTTAATAAATAAAAAAAGAGTTGTGATGCTAAATCTGTTCAATCTTAACTGCACCAATCTTGACTGTGATACATATTGATACTATGTTTCAAAAGCAATAAAAAAGGTGCAAACTCTTTGATACAGCAATTATATTTCAAAGTACTTATCCTAATAAAATAACTATATGTGCATTTTAGAAAAGATAAAGTACTAAATTATATTAAGGAATTAATTTTATTAGATGTGATAATAGCTAGCGAATGTGTAAATAATAGATCCTTAGTTCTTATCAGTTAGGAATACTTTCTGAAATATTTTAGGTGGAAAAACATAATTTTAGATTTTATCTAAAATGTCCTTTCACAATAAAAGTTCAAAGGGGGTAGTTAAAATATGAGTAGCAAAATATTGATGACATTTTAAGCTGGGTTATTGGTTCATCGGAGTTCATTATATGAGTCTCTCTAAAGTATGTTTGATAATTTTCATAATAGAATATGTTCAAAGTAATTATGAAGATAGTGATTATGAAGGTAATGATTAGAGCACTGTTTATAACAAGAAAAACTTAGAACCATCACAAATTTCCATTATTAAATAACATCTATATGCTGCAATGGTATGCAGTCATCATAATTTGACAAATAGGAAAGTATAGTTTTTAAGAACATAACCCAGGAACTGGGCATTCATTTAGTATGTTATATTAGTCATTTGATAGCATGACTAATATATATATATATCATCAAATATCAATAGTAGGTTATTACTGGAGGGTGGCTGTTATTTATTTTACTTTTAGCTTATTCATGTTTTCAAATTCTGTATATATATTATCATATCTATACTATAAAGCAAAGCACAGACACAATTATATGTAAAACAAAAACACATATAAGATACATATTACCAAAATATATGTTCATTCCATATAATCAATCTCTTGTATGTAGTAAAATTTGTAGAAGAGCAGTATCCTCCATGATAAGCTAATTCCTGTTTCCATGCACAGTTAATTTTCACAAATGTAATCTATGAATCTCTCATTTTATGACTTTATCTAAAATAGGTAGAATAAGTTTACTCATGTCACCACTTTCTACATTTACAACCATAGCAGACATCACCAATCAATCAGGATAAGCAGTCCTAAGGATTCTGGTCTCCAGCTCCTTTATAGCTTAGAACTTCAGGAAGCTAATGTTGATCTGGCATTTTTCAAGGTAAAAGTTACATACCATCCCTAATGTGATTGTATATTTTCAACAAATTGTTCCTGGAAGTTTATTATATATCATATACTATTCTCAGATATGAAAACATAAATAAATTAATAATACAATCGGATAGTTAATAGATGACTGTTGAGTGATTGAAGCTTTGGCCTAAATGCTTTGCATAGATTTTATATATCGGACATAAAAACAAAACAAAACAAAAAACTGTTCTCTGCTCTCAAAGAATGTTCAGTTCTAGAATATCTCTGGGAAGATATGAAGGACAAACATATGGGGCTTTTGCTTAATATAATGTGTTCAGTATTTTCATGAAAGAAATGTGATAGATGGTAGAGATTGTCTTTATAGAAACCCAAAAATAGTAGAATGTGTTGCAAACATTGTTTATTGATTGGACAGTGTTTTTGTTGTTTGCATTATAAAGAGGTTGGTTTTTTTTTAAGAACTTAAAAGAATTAGGAATTTCCTTTCATTTCTTACTGGTCCACAAGGGGCTTCTTGGTGGGAGAGAAGGACAAAGTTGAAAGGGAAAGGGAGTATATTCCAAATTCCATAGTGCATGCATGTACACACACACACACACACACACACACACACACACTCACACTCTTCCTGGTACCACAACCGTCTGCCATCAGGGTTAAAAGCCTACCTTACACAGATCACAGTGACGTAGAAAGCCTATCGTAGTAGATTCCAGGGCAGTTCCTTCTTCATCTCTCTCTCTCTTTTTTAGAATCAAACCATTTAGAATCAGTCATCTACCAGAGCTTCTCTTCTCTGTCTCCTGAACACTAAGACCCATTTTAGCCTCTATTACTTTGTCAACAGTCAGGAAGACACATGACAGTAAGTTCCCAGATCGGCTGTGGGCCCAGTTACCAAGCTGGAGAAGATGGTGTAAAGTCCAAAACAATCACCAAGGATCTGCCAGTGAATTTCCCAGCTGAGGTCTGTCTTTCGTAACAGACAGCCTGTAGATGAGGAGTGTTTGCCAAGGTCTGATGCCTGCAGATGTATCTCCCCAGGACGGTGCTATAACAACCCACGGATATTCATGCATGTAGAGTTCCTCTTTCCAGGAACGCATCCACTGTTCTAAATGAGGATTAGCAGAATATCTACATCTAGAACAGTAGCTTATATCCCTGGCTACACACTGGAATTATGTATGATGTGTAGTATGTAAAAAAACAAAGAAAAAAAAGGTATACCTATGCCTGGACTCCAAGCCAGGCTGATGGGTTAAGGCATCAGTATTCTTAACTTCTCAGGTGATTCTGATGTGCAGTCTGGGCTGATAACATCCATTCTAAAATATTATGCAATTTAATTCCTCATATATCCATTTTACTTACAGCCCCAGAAGAAACACAGACGACAAGGTCCCTGAACCTGAATATGTCTATCTGTTTGTCTATCTATCTATCTATCTATCTATCTATCTATCTATCTATCTAATGATTACTCAGATAAATGTTACATGCTCAAATATCTTCTGAAACATCAAATAGTGATTGAAGTATGTTGTCATAATTACTTGCAACTCAGTACTATTCTTTGAAAATTGTTATTCATTATACAAAATATTTCCAAAATTATAATTAATAATACTCTGCTATATATGTACATATATTTATTCAAGCTTGATATCACCCTAATGAATGTAGGGTCAGATTTAGGTTTTCATAGTAAATTTTGTGAAAATTTGTCATATATATATTTTTGTGAAGAAATGTTTAAGAATTTTTTGAATCACATTAAATTATTATGATTACATTCATGTGTGTATATAATTTCCCAATAATCATAATCTACAAAACAATGATTTTAACCCATAGAAAGAATTGAACTGTTCAACAAATGGAACCTACCCATTTTTTCCAGACAACAGAGTGAAAGCCAGACAAACTTGTCAGAGAATTATTCTGCATCATGAAAGCTTCACGTTTTATTTTTAATAACTGTACAAGACTCACGTTGCCTGGTTACCATCTTCATTTTGTATTCTGATCTAAAAATGTCTCAGCAGCCAGTTTTCAGTGAGTTCAAAACCTAAACTTATATAATCAAACATCTATAACAATCCAGAAGGAATTTTCACCAAAATGATATTTCATTTTCTTTCTAATCACAGCCACTTTCTAGCCACTGCCTAAAGATTAAGTGGGGGAAAAAAATCAACTAACATTTTGATGGAAGAACTTTTCTTTTGCAGATCTGAGAGGAAAAAAAGAAAGGACTAGAGGAAAAAAGAGAAAGAAAAGCTTGAAAAACAGTAATACCAGTGCCTCAAGTGTATAATTATTTACTATTTGAATTTCCATGGAAATATACAAAAAAGAAGAAACAGTTTTATGGAGACCAAGAAAAGCTTAATTGATACTTAAAATATCCCCTAATAATTTCATGACAAAGGTCACTTCCATTTTGTGGTATTTTCAGGTTTTAGTGACACTGCCCCAGCACCCTGGCTTTTGGACCCCTATTCCCGCCAATCCTAATGCATGCTCTATTGACAGATGTTATTTCTCTGTGTATTATTTGGCATATTAATAAACACATCATACTTTCAGAAATGTAGAAACAGCTGAGAATAGATGTCCCATGTAAATAAATGTCTTTATGTGAAGATCAAGTTCAGGAAGCAAATTCAGATCATTTCATTCTTTCACCACCCAAGTTATCAAGATATTTCTGAGGAAAAGACATTGTATTCTGCGCTATAATAGGAAAGGTTATTTGTTCTGATTTTTTCTCTCCTGTACTTTTGGGCAACTATATCTTATTTTCTAGGGATCCACTTACACATTCATATGGTTGTACTAGATGTTGGCTAACTGAGTTATATATATTCACAATAACTGGGTGAATGTGCAACCCAACCTTAGTCAACCAGATTCCCCTCTTTGGGAACCTGAAGCTGGACTTAATGAAATCCCGATCTCAGGAGAGGCTGCTCCCTTTAATAGAGGTAAACTCAGGAGTTGCTAATAGCAGCCATGTAGGCTGGGAAGTAGAAAAAGACAGTTTTCATTGGGAAAGAAGAATGAGTTAATCAGAGGCCAAGAAAGAAGAGACATGGAGGAGGGACCAAAAAGTGTCTTGCACTTTCTAAAGGGCTCAAGTACAACTCCAATCTGTTTCTAGGACCCGGATATAGTCCTTGTCCTTGGATTCTATAAGACACCTCTTTGTCTTTATCATAAATCATCTCTCTTCCTATGTGTTTAAGCTCACCCCAGTGGGCATCTGCCATTGATTGGAAAATATAAGGGTTGTAACTAATATTGATGTGGGATAAGTCAGGTATGGATGTTGTTCTCAAGGAGATTGCCCGGAAGTAGGATACACAGATAATTTTAACAAAACAGAGATAATGTCAGAAGATATAGAATTAAGATGATAGACATTTTCATAGGAAGAATCAAATATTCCTATCTCTGGAAAAGTTAGATCAGAAGCTTTTCAGAGCAATGATATCAAATCAGTGTATTTGAAATGTCTAGAATGATGATCAACTCTTTTTTCTTTCAATATTTTTTTCTAAGTAATTGGTGTTGCAAGAGTACAAATTCAATTTTCTGCCATTTGGTTCAGACACAGAAATCTTTGTTTTTCCTCTTAATGTAGAATACTGTTGGTGGAAGAGCATCGTACTCTGCATTTTAACATGAGTAATGGATGGACTTGGTATTCAAACTGCATGGAGACATAATGAACATGGCCTTGCCTTGGACACGATGTTTCCAACAATGAAATATGGTCATCATTGTTTGTACCATAGCCCTACTGATAACTTCCTCTTCCTCTAAGGATCAGGCAGCACACAGAGTGCCAGAGAATTTTGTGACAGTTACTGGCAGAGCCTGTGCTTGCTACCTAGGTCAGTGTCATCATCCAAAGAGATGCAGTCCTTTTTAAGTCATCAGGGATTGCTTCTTTTTCATCCAAATTTCAAATGTTGTGGACGAAATCATAAAAAGACATGATAGAGCAATTAATCACAGCAGAAATTAATTAAAGCAAGAGGCCCCATGGTAGAGAGATTATGAAAACTTGTAATCCCTGCCCCCAAGGCACTTTTGGTCTTTGGGCGTAGATAAGAAAATATAAACCATGATAATAACAATAATACTGTTTATTGAAAAATATAAATAATTATACTGGGTTAAGAGTGTTAAATGCATTATTTCAATCCTCACAAACATCCTGTAAATTAGCAATCATTATTATCTTTATTTGGTGAATGAATAAACTGAAACTTATATAATGTAAATAACTTACCCAAAAGCTCATGAGTGGAACCTAAAAACAATCTGCTTGATTACAAAGGGTGAGCTCTTAATCACAGTGAAAGAAGAAAAAAGAGCACAAAGTCGTATAAAACTTTCAAAGATACTCTATAAATGTTACAGGAATTCAGGGGGTAAAAGGGAATGCCATGCTGGAGTTATGTGCAGTTATACAATGGCAGAGTTATGAGCTGAGTTCAGTCTAAATGCAGAGCTCACATAGACAGGAAGGACTAAAGAGAGTGAAAGATAATAGCAAGAATAAAGGGGTGAGGTGGTTGCATCATATGTGTTTCTGGGTGATAAAAAGAGAGGTTTGATTACAATGGATGCTTATGTAGAAGAGAAGCTTATGTAAAGGTATGATGCAACCAGGTTGTGGAATATCTAAAGTATAGAAGTTTGGATATTATCTTATGGGCATGATGAAGTCACCAAGGGTTGGTTCTTAAGCATGGATACCATGAGAACAGATATACCTGAGGAAGAATTTATTAGCAAGACTGGGAAGAGGGTTCACATTTATTGAGTGACATTGTGATGGAAGCATTCATCTATGTGGCCTATTCTAATTCTTATAGCACCCTGAATTGTAGAAAAAAACATGTCTTTAGATGGGTATCTGGGAAGATGCCTCTTTCAGGGTTATAAAATGGAAAAAGTAAACAAGATATTTTAGTCCTAGTCTGGTTGCCTGAAAACCCATACTCTAAACAATTCAATGTGAAAAACACTAAGCAAAGAGACATAACAAAGCTATAATAAAAATAATAACAATTAACATTATTGAGCATTTATTATTTCTAGGTTCTAAGTGATTTACATTAAATAATCTATTTAAAACTTCCAAAGGTCCAGAGATAGGTCCTTCATTATACCCATTTTTCAGATGAGAAAAGTGAAGCTGGTCTAGCATGTCATTTGCCCAGGGATATGGGCAAAGCATTCTGTCATTATTGGAGATGAGATTTCATCCATATTCTCTAGCTCTAGAGCCTATGCTCATGGTTGTGCTGTAAACTTCTCAATCATAACAGTAGTTGACTAAGAAAGAATACATATGGCACCTAGAGAAGGAAGTTTTATGGGGACAAATTGAAAAACAAGAACTTGAGGCACAAGAAAGGAGACTTAATAATTGAATCTAGAGTTTGGGGAAAAGGATGAGGTTGGATTTAAGAATGGGCTGATGGAATGATTTTTATTTTATTTTTTCTTTTTAAATAGAAAGAGGGTGTGATTTCCAAACCTCTGAGCTTTAGATTATGGTTGAACCATGAAGAAAAATGCTCTGAAGTGTAAAACTATAGATTCAGAAATCAAACAAATGCATGTGATGTTCGGAACTGAGAGAAAAAAATAAAGAAAGAAAAGAAAAGAAAAATGTATAAAGAAAGGAGGCTGGCACATAAAGAGATGAGACATAAGAAATGTCCACATTTAAGGATGTCTAAGACAAACAAAGGAGCTGTCAGTGGAAATAGGGAAATTGTCATAAATAAAGTCACCATAAGATACTTGTAGAACCCTGCAGCTCAGTAAGATCTAGGGTTGGCTTCATTCACTTGTGACCTAAGACTCACAAAAGACTCCAAGTTTAGAAGGGCCCCACATTTTGGTTTAATGCTTTCATGTCACCATCTTGACATTTCTAATAATTTTTGAATAAGGTACTTCACATTAAAAAAAAAAAATTGGGGAATTTGGGGAGGGGAACAGTGTTGGGAAATTGGGGAAGAGGAACAGACAAGTTGTTGTCCTTTTGTTCTTCAGTCTAGTTGAGGAGGACGTTGCTTCACTGGCCCATGTTGATATTACCATTGTACTCTTCCCGAGTAAGTTAGTTGCTCGCTGGCCACTGGCCGGCTGCTCACAGCGGCTCATGGCAGCTCACGCTGTCTACTGGCCGCTCAAGCTGGCTGCCAGCCACTCCAGCAGCTCACAGAAGCCCACTGCAGAAGGAGCTGCAGCCTGCATCATCACTGGCAACTCACAGAAGCCCAGCTCCAGGTTGAACTGCTGTTCGCCATCTGTAGAGGGCGCAGCCTCCCTGGCCCTCATGTGGGATCCAAACCTGGATACTGCTGCTCAGAGCTAGCATCCCAAGCCAGCTCTGAAACAATGTGCCACGCGGCTGTCTTCACATTTTTATTTTGTACTAGGCCCCACAAAAAAAATATGTATTTAGGTCCAGAAAGATCTCAGGGGTCACCTTTTCCAATTCTCCATTCAATGATAAAATTCCCTTTCAAATTTTCCCATCCATAAACTATCAAATTTATCTATAAATATATTCAGTCACTAGGCACTTGACATGTCTTGGGGACAGCCCATTGTATTCTCAGATAGACATACACTTTGAGAAGCTCTTCCTATAGTAAGCCAAAATCTGTTTGTAATTTGTATGCATTTGTCTTGGTCCTACTCTTATTTTTTTTCTTAGAAATATTTTATTTTATTTATTGAGAATAAATACATGTACATGCCCATCAAGATACTACCAATAAAACTATATGAATCTGAACCTGAAACAATATAAGGCAAATCCTTAAAAATCTGGCTTTCACTCCTCCTCTTCCCTAAAAACAAAACAAATGTGTTCTTTTGAGAAAAAAATATTACTACATCTAACGCCCTATTTCCAATCTTCATTCTTGCTGACCTGCCCATTCTGTTTCCCACTGATCACTATTATCTTTGGCAGTTTCACCTCATGATTGTGACCTCTACCCCTGGATTTTATTTTACTTCTCTAGCTGCTCTTTCTCTGACCATTTTTCATCTTTTATATGTAGGGTTATCTTTATAACCCTTTATATCTTTATAAGAATGCTATCTTTATCTCCCTTCTCTTAGGTCTTCTTTCACCACCGTTTGGCAAAGTTATTCATTTATATTCTATTCCATATACAGATAACCCGAAAATTTATGTTCAGCCCTCACCAGTTTCGAGAACTCCAAGAAGGATGAATACAAAGAAAATGACACTTAGGAAATTGTTGTGAAACAAAGATATGGAGAAAAATCTTAAAAGCAGCTAGAAGGGGGAAAGGTTACATTCAGAAAAACTACAGTAAGAATGATGACTGATTTCTTCTCAGAAACAATAAATATCAGGAAATATTGGAATGATATCTTTAAAATGCTGAAAATAAAACCTGCCAACTTAGAATTCTATATACAAGGTAGGAATTACTGTTACCTATCTCACATGGCTTATATGAAAATTAAATGTGCTACTATTATAAACCACTTAGAAGAGTATCTGGTCCATAATTCTAAAGAAGTGTTTGTAACATAAAATAAAAATTATATGGCAGTTGGGATTGTAAACTTCTACAATCTCTCTTGGAAAAAAGATGCCTAAAATAAATGGGATGGGAAGAGGAACTTGGTTAGTTAACAAGTGTTATTAGCATAACCTTTCTACATTTAAATTTACCCACTAATAAGCCTCAATTTAGAATGCTGGTGGTACTGTACTAGTTATTGTATAGTCCTGGACAGTAGGCTCCATCATTATTTATAAAGCTCATCTATGCATGAGTAGCACCAACTGTCTTATTAGAACAAAATCTTTTAGCAGAACTGCCCACATACTGACATTTCGTTACAAGTGAAATCTAGGAAATCCGATCAAATGTCAGAAGATGATGAAAATATTTGTAATATTTATACTGTGATGACTGTTTGTCAGGCACCGTCTTGATTCATATAAATTAACATCTTTAATCCTCCCTGCAATTTTGTGAGGGAAGTACTCTTATTACCCTCATCCCAAGATTATGGACAGAGAAAATGAAGCATATAGCAGTTATAAAACTTATCCAAAGTTAATTAAAATATTTCAGGATTGGAGCCTAAAAAACATGGTTTTTGAGATGGTGTTCTTAACCATGGGGCATTCCTGCATCTATAAAATCACTTTCCTTTCCTTTCCCCAAGCAAATACAAAGAGCTGGGTAAAGAGGAAGTGGAAGGATATTTGTGGAAGTCCATATATTTTGGTTTATTCTTGACCCTCAGAACTCTTTATATTTACTATCTAGCATAGTACTTAATACATAGCAGGTCACCAGTAATTTTTGTTGTTGGATAAATAAATGATTGAATGAATCACAAGATGATATTCAGTTCCTGATTACCAACAAGATAATCAAGTTACGTTTCTCAAAATCTGGGTGTGCCAGGGGTTCCAATGGCAGTTTTTTAAGACCAGAAGTTATTGTCTGTATTTTGCAATACACAAGTGAGTGCAGTTGTCCATGGGACCCCAGCCTCCAGGATCTTCCAATGTCAGTTTGAGGTGAGCTGGACCTCAGGCACAAAGTTATAATAATGTGATGAACCTTCCTTGCCTAGACGAAAGAGCTCCCCTGATGAAAGGTTGCCGGTTGTGGGATTCTGTGGGAGCCAGTCCTATTGCTCTTTAGACCCAAGTTAGATTCTTCTGCCACATTTGCTGTTCAACTCTTCTTATTCATACCTTCTTGTCCTAGAAAAACATAACAGATGCTTCCCTGTATGCTATGCTCTGTAATACACTGCTTCATTTAGACATCATCACACTCCTTGGGCTCCAGCGAAGGGACAGTAACTTGGGGTGTCGGCAGACTCAGTTGTGTGGCTGACATGGGCTGGAGGACATGAGGGGTCCTTCTCCTATGCAGCTGGCAGGTTGGTGCCATTTTTCCTGTCTCTGGTCCTACTCTTAAAGACAACAAAATATAAGTATAATTGTACTGCCATGTTATCTCTAACTTTCATGATTTACCTGATTTTAGACATTTGTCCCATAAAATCAATAAACTGCTCACTGCCAATTGACAAAGCTGTGGTTAGCACATAGCAGGCACTCAATAAATACGAATGAATTGGAGTGATTTTGAACCGTGTTTGTCACTTTCAAAAAAGATATTAAAAAGCACTTAGGGGCTAAGCCACTCAATTTAAGATTTCTAAATATATACATATTTAAAACTTAAATTAGGGGCTGGTCAAGTGGCGCGTTGGTTAAGAGCTGCCTTGAAACACCGGCTCTGAGCATCAGGGCCCCAGTTTGGATCCCACTTATGAGGGCCAGTGACACTGCCCTCTACAGCTAAGATGGTGAACAACAGCTCCACCTGGAGCTGGGCTGCTGTGAGTCACCGGAGATGCCACAGCTGCAGCCCCTGCTGCAATGGGCTGCCATGGGCTACAGTGAGTGGCCTGCAGCCAGCGTGAGCATCCAAGAGCCACCATGAGTGGCCATCCAGAGGCCGGTGACCAATCTGCCTCACCTGGGAAGAGCGCAATGATGATACCAACATGGGCCAGTGAAGTAATGTCCTCCACAACTAGACTGAAGAACAAAAGGACAGCAACTTGTATGTTCCGTTTTCCCGGTTCCCCAACACTGTTCTCCTCCCCCAATTCCCCAATTTAAAAAAGAATCTAAAAAAAAAACAAAAACTTAATTCCCACATGATATTCCTGAAAATTTTTAGAAGGCAATGGTCATGTTTATATAGAATCTTCTCATTTTCTTCAACTTTCCATAAAATTAGGGGTGTTTCTTTGTCACTGGGTCAGTTGTAACTTGGGTACACCCCAGAAGTTGTGGGTCCCTTTAAAGCAGGGGTTCTCAACCTTGGCACTACTGACACTGGCCAGGCAATTCTTTGTCGTGGGGTTGTCCTATGCAATGCAGGATTTTCAGCAGCATCCATGGTCTCTACCCATTAGATGCCAGTCGCATCCTCTCCACCCAAAATTGTAACAAATCAACATCTGAGACATTGCCAAATGTCTACTGAAATCACCTTTGGGTGAGAACCATTGATTTAAAGTAAAACAATTTTACATAATGGCTTTAAGTGGGTGTATGGCATTTGCTTCACCAAACTATAGGATTTTCTTATAATCACACTGAATAATTAATGTAAAATTAGTGTGTAGTGTATGACAGTGTTGTTTAAGTGACATGTCAGTATTATGATGCTTGGAAGGGGAGTAACCAAAATTTCAACATGCTAAACTTCCATGGGGGATGAGCTTTAGTTTCTTTGTTCTTCCTCTTCTCCCCCTTTGTTTCTTCCCCCTTTCCCCCCTCCTCCTCTTCTTCTTTTCTTCTTCTTTTGGTATATTACTTCTTCACATTTTCCCTACTCTTTAAATTGTTAACAAGGAGAATGGCTACTTTTATAATCAGAAAAAAAATGGTGTATTCATTTTGAAATCAAATAATGACCATGTAGGTGGTAAGGAAATGGGGCCTGTGAGTATAAATACCTTCCAGAAAGATTCATAAGACAGGCTCCTGGGGGACCCTGTATTTCCCTGTTTTCCCAAAACCCATATCCCATAGTTTATAGAATATGGGGATAATATTAGAGTCCATGAAGTTCTTCTACTTTATGATCCAGAACCATTTTATAGACACACAGGAAACAGAAGCTGATACAATAAGCCAGGGATAGCGCTTTAGAATGAAGAAGTGAGGCAGTAAGGCACATTGGCTCCTAAGGAAGAGCAAAAATGGCACCATTGGCATCAGATGACATGCACAAAGGGGACTTGGGCATTTCTCATGAAATAGGCCACTGAACTGAGTTCCTTTTATATATCCACCTACTCATCCAGCCAAAACATGTTTCTCTTTTTTGGTCTTGGTGATACCAACAATACTAATTTTTTGTCTTAGTGATACCAACAATAAATAAATAAAGCATGAGACACTATTCTTGCATTTCCCAAAGCTTCCATTGGCATCCATACTAAATATTCCATTGGCATCCATACTAAAAATTCCAATATAGGCATCCATACTAAAATAATAGCCATATAATAAAATATGGATAAATCAGAAAGTCTCCAACATGCTAATTCATATTGCAAAAGAAGATAATATATTAAGCTTTAGAGTAGGATAACTGGTGAGGATTTAACAGCCATCTTTTCCAGTTTGTAGATATTTTTTAAAAAGAAAATCAAAACAATATAGCAAGTAAGTTAAAGAGGTAGGTTTTTTTTTTGGTGTTTTTTTTTCACTATCTCAGATATCTCTTCACAAGATACATCTTTTTAGTTTGTGTGGTTGCACTTTATTCCAGTACAGCTCATAAATATAGGCTATATTAAACTCAATATGTGGGTATAGCATTTTTTTTTTGAGGGCAGTGTCACTGGCCCTCATATGTGGGACCGAACCAGGGCCGCTGGCTTCCCAAGCCAGCACTTAACCACTGCACCACTCGGCTGGCCCATATTTTTTAAATTAATCATTTTTTTTTTTCAGTTACAGTTGACATTCAATATTATTTTATATTACTTTCAGATGTACAGCACAGTGGTTAGACAATTATATAATTTATACAGTGAACCCCCAATTAGTCTAGTAGCCACCTAGCACTATACATAGTTGTTGCAATGTTTCTGACTATATTCCCTGTGTTGTATTTTACATCCCCATGACTATTTTGTAACTACCAATTTGTACCTCTTAATCTCATCACCTTTTTCACACAGATCCCCAACCCCCTCCCATCTGGCAACCATCAGTTTGTTCTCTGTATCTATAAGTCCGTTTCTGTTTTGTTTTGTTTTTTTATTTTGTTCTTTAGATTCCACATATAAGTGATATCATATGGTACTTGTTTTTCTCAATCATTTTATCCAAAAATGCCTTCTAGGTTTACTCTCATTGATGATTTTTACATAATGTTAACCAACATGAGCCCTTTCAGAAATAAGAATCATCAACACAAAGGAACCATGATATATTGGGGAAATTTTTTTAATTGGGTAGGAAAATAGGGAGAAGAGATGTTATCATAAGTTAAACTTTATGCTAGACTTGGAAAAGAGAAAAAAGAGAAAAAGGCAAACAAGGAAAGTTATTTTATATTTGTTATGAGAATTAATGTGTACCCTCTTTGGTGACTATGATATAACTAAAATGGATGATAGAAAAGTGAATGAAGCTGTTCAAGGTCTATTTTGACTTTACATTTTCATTCAAAGAAAAAATAATGAAGTAACAATCTATTTATGTTATTATTTTTTTCTATCTCCTTTTAAAATTTTTATTAAGTAATACATCATCTACATATTGCATTTGTGCTCACTACCCAAAGTCAGTTCTCCTTCCATCACCATATACTTGACCCCCCCTTACCCTCTGGTAACCATTAAACAGTAGTCTGTGGCTATGATTATTGTTTGTTTGTTTGTCCTGTTCATTTGTTGCTTTCAGTTTTATATGCCACATATGAGTGAAGTCATATGGTTCTTGACATTTTCTTCCTGGCTTTTTGCTTAGCATAATAATCTCAAGATCCATTCACATTGTCACAAATGGCAGTATTTCATCTTTTCTTATGGCTGAGTATTATTCCATTGTATATATGTACCACTCCTCTTATTCCAAGTATCTATAGAAGGACACTGGTTGTTTCCATGTCTTGGCCACTGTGAATAATACTGCAATGAACATAGGGTACGTATATCTTTATGGATAAGTGTTTTAAGATCTTTTTTTGGTTAGATAATGAGAAGAGTGATTGCTGGTTCATATGGTAATTCTATTCTTAATTTTTTGAGGAAACTCCATACTGTTTTCCATAGTGGCTGTACTAATTTATAGTCTCACCATCAGAAAATTATACTTAAAATGGAAAAAGAAGAAAGTAAATCCATGTGCACAGAAATGGGAACTAAATTCTCCAACCAGGTGAAGTTAGAGTATTTTATTTTATTTATTTATTTTTTTGAGGGCAGTGTCACTGGCCCTCATATGTGGGACCCGAACTGGGGCCACTGGCTTCCCAAGCCAGCGCTTAACCACTGCGCCACTCGGCCAGCCATCTTTTCACTTTTAATGAGTTCAAATCGAAGTCCAAACAAATTATGAACATTTTGTAGGACTAAAGCAAGGCAGATAGAGATTGATGAAAATTCTAAGAATTAGAGTGGTGACATAAGATCTCAGGCAGAAAAAATGTTTTTCCTTATTTTAAAAAAGGAAGATGAAGATGAATTATGGAAAAACTTGATGCTATTCTTTGGAAAATTTCTAAGTACTTACATAACAAACTGTAGATGAAACAATAAAAGATTGTAATGACCATCAAGAGATAGCTAACATGTCTGACAAAAATAAGGTGACATTGAATTATTCCTTCAGTGACTAGGCTAGATGAAGACAAAAAAAAACCTGTGACATTTTATATGTCCTCATTGGGCATGTTTATTTCATTTCTATCTTTTTCAGATCCTGTGAACGAACACAAGAAATGCTGTGTGAATCTACCACTTGGAGAGATATGAGTAGGTGGATTACTGCTGACTGAACTAAAGATTTTTGTTGAATAATGGTTGAAAACACTGAAGAAGGTAAGATAGTTCAGAGAAAGCAGTACAGATTTTGTAATCAGAAAAATCTGAGATCACATTCAGGTTCTATTGCCTTATAACTGTGTGACTTGGGCATGTTACTTAAATTTTCTAAGGCTGTGTTAGTGTATCTCTAAGATGGAGATAGCAATAATATCTTAGACATAATTTAAAATAATGATGCTTTCTAACATTATATAAATAATATATGTAAAATATATTCATATATTTTATATGCAAATATATGCATAGAGTGTCCAAGATGAGGAAATTTTACCATCTGATTATTGTTATAACTACCATTATTAATCCTTATGCATATATTACCACTACTACTACAATCTAATGTGAGGTATCCAAGTGCTGTGCTATAGAGACTTCTCCATGGTCCTGATCTTTTCATAGTCTAATCAACAGACTGTTGAATGAAGACTTAGGGGATATGTATTTTTTATCAAATTCCTATACAACTAGAAATGTAGATGAAAGCTAGTAGTGTGATAGGAGACACAACACTCTGAATAAATAAGATGAAATTGAGTGTAGCAAATATGCCTGCACATAGAACCATTTTAATTGTATATTGCACATAAAGGAAATTATGTAAAACTTAGTTGCATGCCAGAATGAATATTTATAAAGCAAGCACTCATGTAACAAACAACCAAGAAAGAGAACACTTAGCCCCCAGAAGCCATTCCTCTACCATCATATTCTCTGCTTCTCACTAGACAATCATTATCCTATTTTTTATGATAATCAGTTCCACATTTTTCTTTATTGCTTTACCATGTTGTATACAATGCTAAACAGTAGAGTATAATATTCTGATATTAATATAAATGAGCTCATACTGTATGCACTTTGTACTTTGTATCTTTTGGTCAACATTTTATTTCAGTATGAATAGTCATTCCAATTGTTCCATTCCATTACAATACATTCATTTTCATTGTATAGTTTCCAGGGTATGAGTACGTCACAGTGCCTCTATCCTTTCTATCATTGATGGATAATTAAGTTGCTTCCAATGTTTGGCTTTTGGCAACAAGGATGCTGTAGTATTTTTGTTCATGTCTTGCAGTACATTTCTGTGCACATGGAAGAGTAGTCATGAAAACTATATTAAAGTTACTATTTAAATTTTTTTTAAATTTTCCATTGCCAAGCACATATACTGTAATTCATACCAATTAAATCTATTTTTTGACACTTCTGTATGAAAACATATATGCAGAAATAAAATTTAAGAAACTTTAATGTTAATAACTGACCATATTTTGTATGATTAAGGATCAGCAATATATTTTGACTATAAATAAGTGCTTTTATATCATTGCCTAACACAGTGTTTTCAAAAATAAAGATAAATTATATTGAAATAAATGAAAGTAACATTCTGTATGGTTAAATGGAACATGATTTAATTTCCTAGAAATGCATTTTCCCTTATTTTGATGAGAAAGGATTTTTTAAAGGTATTTGTTTGCATTTTTTAAAGGGTGACTGTCATTTGTTTATTTAGCCCTAAAGGGAAACCTGAGCTCTGGATACTGTTTGAGGTTTTACAGGTAAAATGCTTTCTATTTAAAGGCTGTTTAAAATTGAAGGTGAAATATTATTTTTTAAAAAATTAAATGTATTGGGGTGGCAATGTTTAGTTATGTAGGTATCAGGTGTACAATTCTGTAATACATCATCTATATATCACACTGTGTGCTCACCATCCAGAGTCTGTTTTCCTTTCATCACCATATATTTGACCCCTTTCCCCTCTTTAACCACTCCCTCCCCCTTAGTTTTTTTGTATTATTAGTCACATGTATTGTTTAAAATTTATTTATAAGAAATTTGATCTCCGTAATAATTTCCTGAACTTTCTTACACTTATTGGAGGAAAGAGAGAAGGAAAATGAGGGGCAATTAAAAGTTCTGATGAGGCAAAGGCTGTACCTTCCTAAGTGCTCCCTGATGCTCTGCGGGCCAGTTAGAGTTTGGTTGTTTTGTGACTGTGTGCACCCGCACTGCCCAATTTGGTAGCCACCAGTCAAATGTGGTACTGAGTAATCAAAATGTAGCTAGGGCAACTTAGATGTTCTCTAAATGAAAAATACATCCAGGATTTTGAACACTTAGTACAAAAAAAGAATGTAAACTATCTCACTCATAATTTTTGCTATAATTATATGTTGAGATGGCACTACTTTGGACACATTGAGTTAAATAAAATATTCTATTAAAAGTAATTTCACCTATTTCTTTTTATTTTTCTTAGTGCTAGAAAATGTAAAATTACATATATGTGTGCATCATATTTCTATTGGATAGCATTGGTACTGACAGTTAACAAAATAAATATTCCAAAAGTTCATAGATGATTTTTCAGATTCATATGTTTAAATTCCTAATAATCTTTAAAAAGATAGAAATGTATTATTATTTTTGGCTTATAATGTCATAAAAAGTTCATTTTACACTTAGAGTAAGATCTAAGTGGCTAATGTATTCCTACTGTGAATTATTAATATGCTTAGTTATAAAAACTAAACTTCACAAAGCTAAAGAGAGACTAGGGAAATTATAGTTCCACTAAAAAGGTAAACATTGGTGTTAATTAAAATAAATCTTGAGGTAGATTTCATCTATTCCCACTGTGATATGGGTATACTTACATATATTTTGTTGGGTTAATATTTGAATGACTTAAGTGCATATGTGTTTCTGTCTGTAACTCTCTGTTTCCAGTGGAGTAGAGAAAGTCAAAAGATTAGCTTCAGTAGCCTCAAGGAGAATCTATGATATTTCACACTGAACTGTTTCTTGATGGTGTGTCTCAAAATTATCCAGCAAATTATCCAGTGTATTTGTTTTAAGAACATCTTATTTGACAGATAAATACTACACTGCAGTAATTCAATAGGAAATACATGTATAAGCAGTGACTGAATTTGTGACCTTTGTATGGTTTGTATACAAGGTATTATTTCCTAATAGCATGGGAATGGTCTACAAGTGCATCTTCTTTTTCATCTATTTGGATCACAAAGTTTACAGTTTCCACTCTTCCATAAACTGTCTCCATGCCAATTCTTATTTTCACTATGTCCTCTCAGCTACCACAGTTCTACAAACCAACCAAAGAGCCAGATGGAAGGTAAAACACAGCCAACAGTTGTAAGCATCCAACTTTTTAACGTATCTATATGAAACACCTTAAACCATCTTTCAGGGAAACTCATGAAGAAAGGAAGGTTTGACATTTCTTTCAGGATCAGTGCCTCGGTAATCAACAGCTTTACTCTGAAATTTGGAGTGGGGGGGTCTTGACATTGGAACTGGGTTGTGCTGATATTCAAGATCACTCATGAATAACATAAGAAAGATCAAGGCAAACACATTGTTGACTTGGCATTGTTAAAAATCCCAGTCAAATTCCTTTCCTTGGAGGAAAGCCTGTGGGTGGTAAGGGCATGGCATCCAATGTGTTCAGGTACAAAATGTGTGAAGTGAGGAGTAAATGAGCTGCTCCAAATCCCATGAGTTAATTGAGATTGTGCTTTGTAATTTGATTACTTAAATTTAGGAAATTCACTGCCTTCAAGATCTGCTTCCTTAATGTAAGTGAGAAAGCAGTCTGTCCAACATTCATCAAATGTCATTTTAGATTACCTATTTCTAAACTAATTAAGACCTATAGGCAAACACCCATTCTCAGACTAACTTATTTTTAGTATCAACCTCTGTTTTTGCCATTTTGTTTCCCTATTTTATGCAACCAAATTTGATTGAGTGTCATACATACAATTATTCAGAACTCAATCATCAGTGAACAAAACAGATGGAAATTTCTGCCCTGTAGAGTTTATATTCTCTTAAGGGGACAATGTGGGTTTTGTTGCCTGCAATAGTAAAATTCTGATGACTGGAGGGTGGTTCCAAGCAAAGTTCATGAATAAGGTAAAGATACACACCACAGTGTCCTCTTTTTTTTTTTTTTTTTACCACAGTGGAGAACTTCTTTTACACAACAAAAGAAGAAAGAAAAAAAGACATATGGATTTGAAAGGAACAAACCACACCATCCTCTTTTGCATCATATATATATATATATATATATATATATATATATATATATATATAGCTCAAGGTAATCTAGAGGCAATAAGAGTTCATTAAAGTACTTGGTAAATATCAACAACTAGGTATAAAAATAACAACTTTCACTCTATCAGTAAGGATACTATAGAAATCCCAATAAAGATCCAATTTACAATAGCAAAAGAAGCAATAGGGGGACTTTTAAAAAGAGAGAGATGGGCTGGCTGAGTGGCGCGTTGGTTAAGAGCTGGCTTGGGACACCAGCGGCCCTGGTTCAGATCCCACATATGAGGGCCAGTGACATTGTCCTTTACAGCTAAGATGGTGAACAACAGCTCCACCTGGAGCTGGGCTGCTGTGAGTCACCCCGATGGCATAGCTGCAGCCCCTGTTGCAGTGGGCTGCCATAGGATCCAGTGAGTGGTTGGCAGCCAGCATGAGCAGCTGGCAGCCAGTGTGAGCTGCCAAGAGCCACTGTGAGTGGCTGCTCAGAGGCCGGCAACTGATCTGCCTCCCCCGAGAAGAGCGCAATGATGATACCAACATGGGCCAGTGAAGCAATGTCCTCCACAACTAAAAAGGACAGCAACTTGTCTGTTCCTCTTCCCCAGTTCCCCAACATTGTTTCCTTCCCCAATTCCCCAATAAAATCTTTAAAAAATAATAAAGAGAGAGAGAGAGAGAGAGAGAGAGAGAGAGAGAGAGAGAGAGAGAGAGAAAGATTCATTATGAAGAAATTCATAAAACAATATTGAAAAATGGCTCTTGGTTTTCTTATATATCTGGTAAAGAGTTTGATGGTTAGTGATTTAACTTATTTTGAGTTACAGACTTAAAAAAATTGACAAAAACCTATGGATCATCATCCTAGAAGTAAATGCATGTACATAAAACACTGTGGTGTTTTGAGTATTTGCCCAATCTCTGAAGTCCACTTATTCTCAATTAGATAATCTCAACATTTCCTCCAACTCTGAAATGATTCTATTTATTTCATTATTATTGTTTCAAGGTATTAATAGAATTTTAAAAATCACATTAGTAGTGAATATTTAATGAATATCTACTCTTTTCCAGGTACTATGCTAAGCACTTTATCTGCAATATCATATTTAATCTTCACAACACACCTATGTTGTCACTATTATAATTCCCATTTTATGGATGAGGAAATGGAGGCTCGAACAGAGAAAGCAGTCACTATTTCAATGTGCTCAGGATCTTTGAATATATCGTCTCACAAAACCAACTGATTTCTTATTTATTTGTCTTTTTTCTAGGGAATTTATCTCAATTTATATTTGTACACACTATAATTGTTTGATTAATGCTTGCCTTCCCCTATGGACCATAAATTCCAAGAATAGAGACCTTAATCAGTGTTTAACACTGTCACTATGTTGTTTGTACATTATGGACGACTTAGTTATCATTCAATAACCATTGGTGAATACATTAATGAATAGGTAAAAGAATGAATAAATTAAGAATGAATCTGTCCAAATTTGCATAGCTTTTGAGGAAGAAAGCTTGGATTCCTGCCTTGATCTGCCTGATCCCAGGGCACCACAAACTGTAAATGAAGTAAGAAAACAGGAAAAATATACTATTTTAAGAGTAATAAAGTTAAGCATGAAATAGAAATATACTAAATAATAAAATGAAGCAAGGGGTGTAGATAGATGAAACACAGAAATATATGTGGGCAAACTAAAATTGGCCCTGAGTTTTTCACTGGCCAGAGTTAGGAGAGAAAAGTGATGAATGACTTCTGCCTCCAAATTTAAGTTTTCTATCACCTTATCTCGCCTGTACTTTAACCTGCTGTTTTTGTACCCCTTGTTTTATGACCTCAGAGCACACAGCCTTCCTTTCATATTCTTTTCCCTTACATAAATTGTTCACAGAGACTTTGGATATTACAATGGAAAGAACACCAGTTTCCCAAGTGTATATTGGAAAGAATAATGTAAACAGAAAGAGCAGGAATGGATCTGCCTGAGCAGCTCCAATGGGACGTGGTGAAACTCTGCCCCCCCAATGTTGAATCTTCATAAGCTGGGACAGTACAGAGGGCACATTCCTTTAGTCAGCTTCAACTTTGCTATCTTTAGGTAAGTCAGTATGTTCAAAGTCAAGCAGGCCTTGAAAAATTGAATTTCACCACCTAGGTAGGCTAAAGGTTGATGGGGGTCCTCACTACCTCCTTCTTGTTCACCTGGTTACAACATCTCATAGCCATGCAGTAAGAATTCATTGGTTTACAAAGCAGGTATTTATACTGTTGATGTACTGTACATTCCAAGCCAGAGGAAACGGAACAAAGAGGTTGAGAGAGAAGTGTGCACAGAACTAACCTGAGGATGCACAGATTCATTCTCCATCAGGAAGTTTATCCATCAATATTTCAACTCCAGCTGGTTGCCTATGTAGCACAAAATACCTTCTGGTCATGTGCTTTGAACAGCAGTTAGTGTGCGGGGTACACATTGTCTTTTCCTCTTGTTCCAAACTAACCCTATAGCCTCAACAGTAAGGATCTTCCACAGTGGGATGCTGAAACTTCTTAAAGCTGTGTCCAAAGTAGGTCAAACCACAGCCTGCATTCACATGGGACGCCTCTAAGAGCTCCCTGAACAAGTCTTTATTTCTCTTGAAATGTTACCAGTATTCTTTTTTAACAAGTGAATATGGACTCTCACATTTCAATCCATGCCAGCCTTTACTGCTAGTTTCTCAAATGGCTTTGATGAGTTTTGAAATATCATGTAGAACTAGAGTGCAACAAAAAGTAGGTGCAAGCTGCCTTTGCAGAGGCTCATACGTTAGTGGAAAAGAAATTAGGGCAAGAAGAAGGTTTGGAGAGTTGGAGATTCAGGGAGACGACAGAAGGGAAGGCAGCCACCGGTAAGGTTGCAGTTAGGAAGCAGGTAAGGAAAAAAAATCCACTTCAGCTTCTATGGAAATACTGTATCTTATGCAACTAAAGACACACAGAGATTGCCAATATCACTCTTGTGAGGGATGTAAATATCTATTATGTTGATTTGCACACCTGAAACTAATAAAACAATGTTTAAAAAGATACAGAGAGCCAGAAGGGGCCAACTAAGACCCTGAGCAAGGGTAACCTCTATTCCTAGGTACAGAAGAAACATAAGTGAAACGCACTCTCAAAATGGTTTGCTTTACATTTTAAATCTCCACCAAGGTTACATGTCTTCCTGAAAATTAATATAATTGCATTTTTTACAGATTAATAAAACATTTGATCAATTTCACACCAAAAAGAGAAGTAAAAGATATCTAAGACAAACAGAATAATATCACTCTCTTGTAATTTTTAAGAAATTAAAAAGAAAAAAATTACTAATAAAGGTTTTGGAAAATAATGGAGGCAGCATTGTTAACTGTCTAGGGCTTAAGATATTGAATTTGATGGTTCCGAGGTAAGTCATTGAGAGTCTCTAATTTTTAGAGGTTATTACAACACATATAAAATGCTAAGAAGATGCTTGACACATATTATGAGTTCAATAAATATACATTATTTAAGAGCTATGTTAAAAATATATTTTTTAGCCAATCAGGAAAATTTGTTAATGAACTGTATGTTATTTCTGTTAGGTGTGAGAATAGCATTACAATTATGTAAGGGAACATTCCTAACTCTTAGAGAAGCATACTGAAACATTCAAGAGAGAAAAGGTGCCATGTGTCAGATTTTCTTTGAAATGCTTTAGTGAGGATTAAAAAAAGATAGATGAATCAAAAGTGGCAAAATCCTAATAATTGTTGAGAGCATGTGATTTATATATGGGGATTTATTGCATTATTCTCTCCACTTTTGACTTAGCATCACTTTTTCATAATAAAACTAAAAGGTTAGTTATTACTAGTTAATATATTACATTATGTTATATTGCAAAATGTGATGTGATTTACAATAAGAAATACGTATCTGGTCTTCATCCCTGTTCCTGACACAGAGTTCCTAACCCTTGAAAGGCCTAAGTGATGAGTGCCATAAATGTGTTTTATGTTAATGAGGTGACTTTTGGAAAGCACCTGAGGATGGGGGCTGGTTGCCAGGAGAACCAACGTTGTGGTTAGAGGGTTGGAACTTTCCATCACTCCCCTCCCCCCATCTCTCGGGAATGGTAAGTGGGGAGTGGCAGGAAGTTGAATAGATTGCCAATAACCAATGATTTAATCAGTTATGCCTATGTAATGAAGCCTCCATAAAAGCTCAGAGAGAACTGGGTTCAGAGAGTTTTGGGGTTGGTGAACACATGGAGATTTGGGGGTGGCACACCTGGAGAGAGCATGAAAGATTCATGCCCTTTCTCATTCCTTGCCCTATGCATCTTTTCTCTGGATGTTCCCTTGTTACATCTTTGTGTAACAAACTGGTTATCTAACAAGTACACCGTTTCTCCGAGTTCTGTGAGCCCCTCTAGCAAATGAATGGAGCCCAGAGATTGGGTTCTTTGGGACCTATAGGTGGTGACCAGAAGTTCAGTTGACAACCTGGACTTGTGATTGACATCTGAAGCCGGATGAGTGGCAGTCTTATGGAACTGAGACCTGAGCCTGTGAGATCTGATGCTATCTCCAGATAGACAGTATCAGAATTCAGCTGAACTGTAGGATATCTGATTGATGTCTGGGAATCGTTTGGTGATGTGTGCAAAACCCACAGATTGGAATAGGTGCTCAAAATTGCTATGTTATATTTTATTATATTAATATGTATTTAATAATAGCTAATACAATGTTATTCAAATATACAACTGGCTTTTAAATGCTTCTAAAGTATTAACTGTCCTTGTCACAAATAGTATTGTAACGTAGGATGGATGTTAACATAACATTATCTATAAAGAGAAGTTCAGGCAATAAGAAGCTCTTAGAAGTTGATTCATCTGGGTAGCAGAGGACTCCTTAACTTCAATGTCTGATATGATACTTGGGAATTCTCTCTTTCAAGGGGTAGAGAATCCAGCCTGTTCTGATTTAAATAAATGAATTTTTTTTTTTTTACTTCATTTAAGTTTATACATCCAGTTGTCCAATGACATCCAGGTTTGGTAGATTCAGGGCACAGAATATCATAAAAGATTCATTTCTGGGCCCGCCAAGTGGCGCAGTTGGTTAAGAGCTGGCTTGGGATGCCAGTGGCCCCGGTTTGGATCCCACATATGAGGGCCAGTGACACTGCCCTCTACAGCTAAGATGGTGAACAACAGCTCCACCTGGAGCTGGGCTGCTGTGAGTCCCCAGGACAGCATAGCTGCAGCCCCTGCTGAAGTGGGCTGCCATAGGCTACAGTGAGTGGCCAGCAGCCAGCATGAGCTGCCAAGAGCTGCTGTGAGCAGCCAACCAGAGGCCTGTGATCTGCCTCACTTGGGAAGAGTGCAATGATGATACCAACATGGACCAGTGAAGCAACGTCCTCCAAACTAGACTGAAGAACAAAAGGACAGCAACTTGTCTGATCCCCTTCCCCGATTCCCCAATGCTGTTCCCCTGCCCCAATTCTGCAATAAAAATTCTTTAAAAAAAATCATTTCTATTTTTAATCTCAGTCTTTCACGCTAGAGTTTCATACTCAGACTTCATATGGCAGTATGATGATGGTGGCAACCCCAAACTTTGAAACCTCTCAAGCCTCAGGACAAGAATAAAAGAAAGTCTCCTTTAGAAATCCATGCGTCTATTGAGATGGCTTGGGTTGCGCAGCCATTCTGCCCCCGTCATCAGAAAGCTGTGTGGGGCACTTAGTCTTAACATCATGTACTCTTGCATAGGACTGAGATTAGAGTCAGCTCCACTAAAACTACATGAATGGGTATGGGGGTGGGGCCTTCCCAGGAGATAAATGTAGGTGACTACATTCTGGGAAATAAAAGCAACAGCCTTTGCATATAACTGAGAGCCACCGTTTTATTGTCCACAGACATACAGAAAGATTAGAGATTTATTTGCAAAGTTTTAGCACTGTTTATTTCACTTAGTAGCCACTTCTGATGTCTTTGAGACTTAAATACAAGATTTGTGGATTCTATTAACAAAACTAGTATCCAGTATTTTTAACTCGTCTTATATAATTTCTTGTTATGTAAGTATAACTATTTGGTCTTTTACAGTAGCTGCTTGAAGAATTAGACCATGTCTTTCTCAAAAGACTTAGTTCACATCTTGTAGGAGACGCAAGCATTGTCTTCAAACACACAGGCATAGTAGGGATTCCAACATCTGAGGTGTCTTTAATGTTTTGTCAACCCTAACACATTATGGTTTTAATGTCTCTTTCCGTCACACTAGGCAGTGCTTTGCACACACACCAGTTTTATCTTCCTGCCCTCCCTCTCCCTCTTCCTCCCTTTGTTCTTCTTCCTCCTTCTTCTTCACTTCCTCTATCACCTCTTTCTCCTCTTCTTTCCCACATCCATCACTAACCATTCTCATCATATCTCTTGATTGCTCATGAGGTGACAGGCACTGTCCTAAGTGCTTTATATGAACATGATGTCATTTAATTCTAACATTTTACAAATGAGGAAATTCAGGTTCAGAGAAACAAAATAATTTTCCTACATTTATAGAGCTGGTATGCTGACAGGACTCAATTTCAAGTCCATTCTTCCAGATGCCACAGGCTCTGCTCAGCACACTATGGCCATGCTGCCGGCCCACATATATACCACTTCACTTGAACTTCTGGTTGAAGGATAATAATGGGAACCCAGCTAGAAATATCTCATTATTTTTCACCTCCTGACCAAGTAGATAGAACAGTATTATCTTTAGGTCAGTGAAATTTGTGTAACGATTTTGCCAAAAGAAAGTAGGTGGCACATCTGACATATTCACATTTTTCAATAGTTGATTTGTTCTTGCTTTCTTCTAAAATGTATTTGGGTCCATTTTGTCTAGAGCAGTTGTTCTCAACTGGGAGTGACTTTGCCCCCCCCCCCCCAGGGGCATTTGACAATGACTAGAGACATTTTTAGTTGTTACACATAGGAAAGGGTGCCACTGGTGTCCAGCAGTTAGAGGCCAGGGGTGCTGCTACATATCCCACATTGTAAAGGACTCACCCCTGCCCCATCAAAGAATTATTCCCCAAATGGCAATAGTTCTGAGGTTGAGAAATCTTGCTTTAGAATAGAGGTCAGAATTTTTTTTTTCCTATAATGGGCCCATAGTAACTATTGGGTTGTCAGAAAAATCATGACACATTTTTCTATGTTTTTCATTGCAAAAATGTACCATGACTTTTCTGACAACCCAATATTTTAGGCCTTTCAAGCCATAATATCTCTGACATAATTAGCAACTCTGCTGTTGTAGTGTGAAAGCAATTATAGATAACCTGTAAGCAAATGGGCATTGCTGTCTTCCAATAAAACTTTATTTACATATATACAGATGTATAAGGCAGTAGTGGATCAGATTTGTCCTGAGAGTCATACATTGCCAACCCCTGATCTAAAGTGTCCTGAAGCTGTCAATCCTCAGCCCAAAGGTGGCTAAAAGCTCTATTATAAATATTCTCAGGCTAAGTATTCAGGTGAGTAACCATCCCATGTCAGGCTATCAGGAAATTCTAATTCATTGAAAATCCTCTATTTTCCTTTAGACACTCAACACCATTTTGCATAGGAGGGAGGGAAATATATATATATATTGAATTTATGACAACAACCTGGTCATAAAAAGGATTACACCATTTATAGAATGGACTGCCAGCAGAGTGCTTGCAGCAACATGCCTAGCAATGTATGGGCAAGTGAGAAGCAGAGGTGAGAAGAAACATCCTATTTGAGATGAATGGAGTTGTCTGGTCCACATGGTGAGAAGTATCCAGACATCTAGAAACATAAGGTGTGAGCACTTTGTTTGTCATAAAGCTGGTCAGCATGATACAGACACCAAGTCAGCAGGCAAGTTTAATTAAAATGGTACCACCTTATACCTTCGGAGAGTTTTGCCATTTTGAAAATGGGATTAATTCATGGAATTATTTCATGGGGTCCCTGGGACAATCTCATCTTTCCAGTAAGCATTTCCAAGCTATAATTAACAGGTATTTGGGTTACAAAGGTAAGTGAGACTTGAGTTTTTCTTTCTGGGATATTTTGGTCTCATGGTAAAGAGAGAGAGAGATACAGGACACCAGCACATGTTCAGTGAAAGAAGTCTTCATCTGGAGGAAGGTGGTGACATAGCCTGGTTTTGGGGGCAAGAAATGATGTGGTCAGGGGGGTGTTTCTCACTTGCCTTGTTTCAATTAAGTGATAAAATAAAGAGATTCCAATCTAGAAATAGGCGTGGGGAGGGAGGTGAAGACCGAGAGGCCATATGTAGAATTAGTCAATCCAGCGATGGGCTGGGATGGAGATGGGAAGAAAGACAACATCATAGGCACAGGGAGAGCAAAGCTATGAGGTGAGAAACAGCAGGGCATGTGGCATGTGATAGGAGAATTAGAAGCCATCTGGGGAGGCCTGAGATGAACTCTGAAGACAGAAACATAAGCAAAGAATGGCTGTTTAAGTGAGATTCAGTTCGTGGTTTGTCCTTGTTTGCCATTCGGAGGGGTATAGAATTGGTCCTTTAGGTGATAGGGAATATAGAGGTTACATTTCAAAATTCAAGTCATGATACAAAATCCATTTGAGAAGAGTAAATGAGGTTGCTGTGTCATCTGCACAAGAGATGAGGCAGCAGTAATAGGAAGGTAGAAAGAAAATGGACTCAAGAAACAGGAGGTAGCAGTTTTGGAACTTGGAAACCCCCTTAGATGGGCAGGGCAGGACATATCATTTCATTTTACCAATGAAGTAATAAACTCAGAACCTTAAATCATTAGTTAACTATCTAAACTATGAATGTTTGGGTTTAATCCAAGTTCTCTATTTCATGTTCTCTTTTTAAAATATTTTTTAAACTAATATTTACAGGGAGTCTATGTGTGCTGGACCTTGAGAAAGCCTTTTTCACCCATGCTTTATGTTACTAATATCTCATGCAAGGAAATATTCCTACTGAGACATTTTCTAGTGGGAAAGCAGGTTCAGAGACATATGCAATATGTAACAGGCCTAAGAACCCAGAGATAATAATGAAAGAGGCGGGATTTCCACTACACCACACTACCTCTCCCAAAGCTGTTGAGATGACCACTCTTCAAAGCCATACCTCTTTGACACGATGGGCACTAGTCACAGGTGGCTATTTCAATTTAAATTACTTAAAATAAATACTGAAAAATGCAGTTCCTCCATCATGCAAGCAGCATTTTCAATGCTCTGTTACCATACTGCACAGCATAAAGGGGAGCCCTTTCACCATGGCAGGAAATTCTATTAAGTGGTGAGGCTGCTCCAGAATATATAATCCCAAAGATGTGTGCCACATTCTGAAGCTGTTACAGCAGAGCACTTGGATCAAGCATAAGTCCAAAGCCCAGGGAAAAGGGGGTCAACGCCATTTTCTTTTTTTCTTCATTCTTTGTAGCAGAAACCTATTTGTGGAGACAAGAGTTCCACCTTAAAACAAGGACAAAGGCATGAATGGTAAAGAAGAGCTTAAGCCAAGGTGCTCTGAGTTCTTCTTCTGAATGACTGGCTTCTCAGTGCTATGTTTAGTAATGTTTAATGGAAACGAGGATTAACAGGAGAAGGCTGATAAAGAAGGTCTCCCTAACACGCACTATAAGGGGGATTAAAGCTTAGTCTAAGAATTCACATATGACAATCTGATTTTTTTGTATATGCCCATGGGTACAGAAATAAAATAAAATTGGCCAAATTCATATCACTTGGGACACTATCACAGAGGAACTTGGGCTAAATTAGGCAGTTATGAAAAATTAATGACCCATCTCCTGGGTACCAAGCCTAAAAGCAACTTGATAATGAAGGTATTAAGCAGATAGTGGCAGCTTTCCTTTGAACTATGAGACTCGATGTGGACTGTTCTTGAGAGAGAATGAAACAGTTTAAGGGCCTTCAGTTTTCTGAAATGGCTGGATCACAATATTAACTTCCAGAAAGATTTCAGATACGCTGCTCTACTTATGCTTTCGAAGCGGCAAAGTGAATGCTGTTGGCTTAGCGGTATGTTATATAAGGCTTTTCTTTTTTTCAAGAAAAAAAATATTAAATAAAGAAGTGAAAATAGCTCATAACTGTCCTCCACTGCCAAGGACACATTTCCTTGAAAATTTAAAAAGAAAGGCTTTTTGCTGTTTTCATTCTTCCCCAACTGTCTGTCCTTCAACACACTCCTCTCACACACTCCATGCATCAAATCTGATGCAGGTCAAAATCACTGTGGTAATATACAACATGGCCTAAGATGAGGTGATGGAGACGTCATCATCCTTGATGAAAATTACAAGTATCAACAGTGACCTATTTTGTACCAAAGTGCAGGATTCGAAAATACCTACTACCTCTTGGGAGCTTTTATTCTGAGCCTCCCAGCTGCATGTGAGAAGAATGATTAGTAGTCGAAAGATTGCGACCAAAATGTTACCAAAATGACTGGCAGACAATTAAAGGCTACAGAGTGTTCTGTACATTTGTAGCCCGAAAGCTACATTTTGGGGAGCTCATTTTATGCATGCAGACCACTTTGTATCATTTTGATTCTTAATACCCCTTAGCCTTAAAGATAAGCCTTCACTTCCCACTCCATGCAAAAATACCCCAATGTTTGCTGAACCTCATTAGCTTGTATACAACCTGAGGACACAAGATAAATATTTACAGTGCTGGGGGGGGGGTGTCTGATGAGTGCTAGGAGCTTGAGCAAATGCACATATACATCTCTGTATAATTGCTTTGCTAACATTTGAAACCCAGCAAATCCTAATGGAGACACTCGCTTCTGCCCATTCCACTCCTTCATACTTGGTTATCCCTTACCTAGCTAGCAGCAGCAGCTTCTCACATTCCTACCCACCCTTGCCCTACTTCTATAGCTTTTAGAGCATGAACTGAGGCCCGTACCTACAGCTATGGATCACCTGACTGGTACCTTTTCCTTCAGACTCTTTCATCTCCGCACATCTGCCCCATATCCAGCAGATCCAATCACTTCTCTCTCCCTCCTGAGCATCTCCTTCTTCTCAGGGATTAACTCCAGTTGTACCCTTAGGGTCCTCTGTTCTAGAACACTGGTCTGTACCCAACAAGCCCACTTACTCAGCAATTCATTCCTTTGCTCACTCTGTTTGCTAACTCTTAGATACTTCTTCCCTTTTCAAAATTCAATTCTTTCTTCAAAGCATTATAGCAAAGAGGCGAAGCCCATGGGCTGTTTCTTGGAGTCAGACCACTTTGGGTATGAATCCCAGATTTACTTATTACTGCTGTGTGTGTTGGGGGTGGGGAGTAAGGGGCGGGGAGGGCAGCAGGAGGAGACAGAGAGAGACAGAGACAACTTACAGGAACCTGCCTATCTCTTCTCCATGGCATCAGGTTACCTACAGTATCCACCTCCCTGTGCATTGCTGGGAATTGAATGATTTGCCGCATGTAGAAAGCACTTAGTGTAACCCTTAGCATGTCATAAGCAGTCAAGAATGGTTAGCTCTTAGTATTAAGCACATGTAGCTTAACCAAACTTCATTTTGACGCATTCTTTCATCCAGAGGTCAAGTGGTATAAACTGTTAACCACAATGATTATTTATTGAAATTGGGGATTAATTTTGACTATGTCTCTCATTAAGTTGTAAGCTACTTGGGAGGAAAGGAAAAGTACTATTTCTTTTTACATCTCATAGATCAGTGATGTCCAAGTGGGGTCTGTCTACAAACTGTTCACCACTGGGGTCCACAGCAGGATGCCTTCTGAATGTACGTCTACTTTTAGAAGCTTTCATAGCAACATGCCACAGCTATAACATTTTAATTCCATTTTATGGAAGTTTTGGCCTGCAATGGATTCAGATATTTTTTAATAGTCCACTAGTACAGATTTTGAGGTGTGTGGTCTTGGGCCATATAGCCCACAAAGTGACCTATGTAGATACTCACTGAATATTTATTAAGTTCTGATGGGAGAAAAAAAATATTCAAAGGTGTTTTACTTGGAACATCTGCTCTTGTTCAAGTTAGCAGCACATATGGACATCCAATGCAACAGGTTTCTGAAATCAAATTCAAGACTTAAGGGGATTTAAGCATAGATTCATTTGAGTTCTAAAGTTCAGAAACTCTTTGAAAACTTAATTTTAAACTGTCTTCCACCATGTGTAAGGCATACCACCATACCACTGCCTGAGGAATGGAAGAGGAAATGTGAGCTCTGATTTTAATTTCCTTAACAACGAACACATTCGCTGAAGAGTCAACCCTATGGTTTCAGTGCGTGATTTCTTCTAGAAGGGAGGTGAAGTATGAAGGAACAAAATAAGGGGAATCGTTTCTGGTCATATTTGCAGCCATTCGATTGTTTGCTCTTCAGTTTCTGGACTTTCCTGGAGACATCATCTACCCTTTTCCTTCCCCTAACCTGGACCCAAATCACACAAGCTTCAGGGGTATGTGGATATGAGAAATGGGTCTAAAGAGATATTACATCAACATTGGACACTGATGGGCTTTGAGAGACTTACTAAAGCACTTTTAATTGACTAATTTGGAGGAAAAACAATTCCCTCGGTATCAGCTATTTGAGTCTTGGCTTCAGATACCAAAAAATCTTTTAGTTTTCTAAGAGAACTAATTGGAAATTTTTATTTTTAACCCAGGAAAGAAGGGACTTTGACATATTTATTTTATATAATATGAAGTCGCCACATAGCCTATGCTAAGCAGACAGTCTGCAATCAAAGCTTGCCTTGCTGTTGTTTTTCCCAGAGAAGTTTCCTATGAGAGATGCTCACATATTTTCAGCTATTTCCTTTATCTAAGAATCCTTGGTTAGTTCAGAATAAAGATAAGGAAAATGGTAGAAAAGAAACTGTACACCAAAAACCGAGCATATCAATGCTATTCTAATATATATATCTCTATCTCTCTGTCTCTTTGTCTGTCTCTGTCTGTCTGTCTGTCTGTCTCTCTCTCTCTCTCTCTCTCTCTCTCTCTATATATATATATATATATATATACATATATATATGTGTGTATATATATATATATATACATATATATACACACACACACATACACACACACACACACACACACACACACACACATTCTTTGACCATGTCTCCAGGAGATCTGTCTTGACTCTGGGGTTGTCTACCCATTTCACAAATATTATCTGAGCACCTACTATATTTTAGGCACTATGATTAGTATTAGTGATATAATGATAAATTAAACATATTTACTGTCCTGAAAATGCTAAATTACAGTGGGGAAAACAGAACAAAATGAACTGACAAGTGCTACTCAGGGAAAATAGTGATGTAAGAGGGAATTATAAAAACTCATACAGCAATAACTAATTGTCCACTGGCATCGTTTCCCCTCCTTTAATAATAGAGGTCCCATGTTTCAGCTATAGACATGGCTATCTAGACAAAAATCACATTTCCCAGATTCCCTGTAATTGACTGTGGTCATATGACATAGTTCTGGCCAAGGGAATATAAAAAGAAGTGAAGACTGTCACTCTGGGAAGCAATGCAAATGTGACCCCCTTGTCTACACCTCTTTCCTCCTTCCTCCTGACTCAGCACAAGGACTATCCAGACATGGAAGACACACGCTGACTGCATTAAGAATCATTCCCCCAGGCCTGACCCATGTAACTCTATCCAGCTACACAGAACAAAGAAATGCTTATCTTGTTAAATAAATGCTTATTTCATTCTAGGATATGTTTGTTACAGCAGCTTAGCATACACCTTAACTAGTATAATACAGCTTGGGGCACTTTACCAGGTTCTGGGTCCATTCAGTGTAACAAGTAGCAGAGCATGCAGAAGCTGGGAGTGAAAGAGGGGATTGGAGTATGACACGAAAGCTGGGCTATATTAAATGCTGAAGCCATGTAAAAAATGTGGACTCTATCTTAACATCGATGTGGAATATGATTATGTCTGTTCTTTAGCAAAATCTCTCTGGTGGCATTATGCAGTAGGGAGGGGGAGCATAGGACAGGTAAGTCAAAAGAAGTGAGAATTAAAGATGGTTGGAACTTAGTAGAATATTTAAAAAGCAATGGAAAAGATTGTAGATTCAGAGTGAACATAAAAAGAAAATTGATTACTATCATTCACTTTCTTATTCAACACATTTTACCAGACTACTATTCTGTGCTAAGCACTGTGTTTGATATTAGAAACATAATGGGAATCAAGAATAGAGAGTCCCTGGCAACATAAGGCTACATACACCAAGCGTAGCTCTGTCCCATGCACTGCCCATTTGATCCTTGCTACAACCAACTTGTGGTGCTTACTATCAGTGCCACATATTTACAGATTAGGAAGGCAGGGCTCAGAGGATTTTTAAGTAACTTGCTCCAAATCTGGCTTGTTTGCTCCTAAAGCTCATGCCTTCTCAACTAAATCATGCAACTGCCTGAGAAACACCACAACACAAAGTTGGAAATAGATCATCTATTTTAACAGTAAATGCTGAAGCAATCCAAGGGAATGAGTTACATTTTTAATGGAAAAGGATTATGTAATGTAAATTACCCATGACTAGCAACAATATTATTATGTGAGTTCCATTTTATCTGGTGCTATCTCACAGACTCTAAGAACTTTATTGAAATTAAAGACATGAAAACAACAACAACAAAACAAAAAAACAAATAAATAAAAACCTTACAAAAAGAAAAAAAGGTTCATTTTGTGAAGTGGTAAGAAAAGATAATCATGTATCACTCTGTCTTTACAAATTACTTACATTTTTTATTTACTGGCATAATTATAAGCTGTGGTTTGACAAACTCACCATTATTTCCCAGGGAGCAAAACTCCCATAAATAACTTCTTAGTCTTTCTAAGCCAGTCTCCAAGAAGATGAGAAGTCCACCCAGGTAAATTATTTTCTGAAGGTGTGACAGTCTTACACTTTATGTGCATCACTTAAACTTGTTTCATTTTCTCCAAGTAGACATAATCTCTTGGATTCTCTTAAACTATTGGGGGATTCTTATTTTACTTATTGTTTATTTCTGTTTTGTTTTGTTTTTAATTGATATTCCTTTTCTCTCAATGTCCAGGTTTAAGCAATAATTATGGGAAAGAGGAATGGGAATGAGGAATATAGAATGGGAAGTTTTGGGCGAATGTTAGGATCAGCTGTCCACAGAGCCCCATCTAGATGGTTGACAGAAAGACCATAAGGAGATTTTACTATCCAGGCTCTTTTCAGAATTATTTCAACCATGAATACTACTTTTTTTCATTTTTCCTCTCAGAGCAACCATACAGTGTTAAAATCAACTTGAGTTTTCTTGAGAAGATACTGATTGTTTTTTCTTCTTTTTGAGTCAGTTATGATTAGTATTCAGGTCTTCCCATCCTATCCCTGATCCCTAGCAAAAATGCAAGCTAGTCTAAGAAAACACAAGATGGAATCAGGATAAATAATATTCATATTTTACTGAAAAACTAAAAACATTCTTCCTAGTATCTTGTCAGGAATTTCTAATATATTTTAGCAATGGAACTGAAATATAAAGTAAATTGAATAATGTTGTATTCAGGTTTCAGACCAGTACCACTCTAACAAATAAAAAGCCATCCAACAAAAGAACCCAGTGATGCCAAAATCCATTTTCAAGGTAAACTATGGGCAACAAACATCATTGGGAATATAGCAGTGATATTATACATGCAGACAAAACAGTTAAAAAAAAAAAAGAGCACCATGAAGGGGAAAAAGAGCAATACATTATATTCCTGACCCTTCTACAAGATTTTAAGATTCTTATCTAGAAAGCATATGGAAGGAAAATGTCAGCACTCTTGGCATAAGCATAGAGCCATATGATATAAAAATAGATGGAGCAATTCCAGGAAAACCTTAAAAAGCATAATTGCAGAGATGACCTATAAGCCACTTGGAACATAATTTTGTTATATGTCTATAAAAATCCTTAACAAGACTCATAGTAAGAGTAAGAAAATGTACTGCCAAGGTAGTTTTAATATTAATTAAAACAAGTTATGAAAAGTATAACATAACCAAGCAATATAATTTCTCTGACCAGCTCCTATTAAATTTTATTTTTATTAAATAGAAATCTTAATTACCCATGGCTTTTGCTAATATATTACCTTTAAAAGACAGACTCAAAAGTGATAAGAGAGTCAGATTATACTATGCCATATACAGAAATTCTAGTTACTATAATTCGGAACCCATGTAGCCATCTCTCACACAGCCTTCTTATTTTTCTCGTCTTTTTGATATAGTGAGAGATGATGCTGCAAATGGATGCTGCTGCACCTGAGACACTGCAAGAACCTTCAACACTAGAGAAAGATTAGGGTTATTAAATGGTATGCACTTATGGAAAAATAAGGACAAGAGTTTTAGATAATTTATAATTAGAATGAGCATCAAAAATGAATAATAAGGGGCTTCCGGTAAAATGGCGAAATAGACAGATGCTGTGCTAACTGCTGCCCAGGACTACTCAAAAATTACAAATAATTTATACAACATTCAACCCTGGAGGTCCCCGGAACACAAGATGAATAGAACCACTAAACGAAGAACTTAAAGAGGAGGCCACGTCAAGTCTGGTAGGAGGAGCGCAGATGAGAGAGGGTGAACCCTGTGAGGGAAGCCCCAGCTGTGGGGAGGCTTCTCCGGTTGGGGGAGAGAATTTCCGGCCGCACACCAAGCTCACCAGCCCAGAGTTCCTTTGCCAGAGAGAGGAGTCCCAAGATAGCTGGCAGTAGAAATTAGTGAGGACTCTCTTTGCTCGGCTCAGTGAGGCTGAGGACGGCTAGAGAACCTGCGGAGCCAGCACATAGCCCCAGTGTGCTGTGCTGGGAGGGAGTAGCTGTGTGAGCCGGGCCCAGGAGCCTGCGAGGAAGGACTGAACTGAGCACCTCTGGCATGGGAGCTGGAGGTTTTGGGACCATTGTTGCTCTGGTGTGGAGCTTGCACATGAGTCGTGTACAGGAGGACACCATTTTGTCAGGGTCAGGTCCAGGACTGCATTGGTCTGGTGGAATTGGCGCAGGAGTGCATGTATACGTGCATGCACGCCCATGCTGCCTTGGATTCCCACCCTCCACACAGCTTGTGCTGCGTAGCCAGGGAAACACCTGGCAGAAGCACTCAGGCTCTAACAGGCTGTTCCTTGAGATGCGGGAGTGCGTGAGCCGCTTTGGGTCCCTGCTCTCTGCATTGCGCCTGCAGAGTTGCCAGGCTGGTGATTGGTTGTTGGGCTGCTTGGCCTGATCTGCAAGCAGCTGATTGGGTCAGGCTGAGACTGGAAGTTTTCCTGGGAGTGTTGGGCTGTGCGCCTGCATGATCCAGCCGGGGCTTTCCTGGTAATCTAATACATCAAGGCAACCCCAGAGCGACAGCCAGAATGAGGAAACCAAGAAACATGTCACACGTAAAAGATCAGAAGAAACCTCTAGAAATGGAACTAAATGAAACAGAGGGATCCAACCATTCAGGGACAGAGTTTAGAATACTGATGATAAGAATGTTTAAGGAACTCAGTGAGGACATAAGGAAGGATAGAGAAATCATAAAAAACAACCAGTTAGAATGAAAGAATACAATAACTGACATGAAGAACACATTCGAAGGAATCAATAGTAGATCAGATGAAGCAGAGGATCAGATCAGTGATTTGGAAGACAAAATAGCAGAAATCACCCAGTTGGAACAAGAAAAAGACAAAAGAATAAAAAAACAATGAAAATATGGGACAACATGAAGCGCGACAATATTTGCATCATAGGAATACCAGAAGGAGAAGAGAAGAAGCAAGGGGTCGAGAATGTATTTGAAAAAATAATGACTGAAAACTTCCCTATTCTGGTGAAGGAAACTGACATACAAGCCCAGGAAGTGCAGAGAATTCCAAACAGGTGCACACCAAAACACATCATAGTTAAAATGGAAAAGGTTAAAGACAAAGACAGAATCCTAAAACCAGCAAGAGAAAGACAGCAGGTTCATACAAGGAGCTCTTATAAGACTAACAGCTGACTTTTCTACAGAAATTCTGCAGGCCAGAAGGGAGTGGCAAGAAATATTCAAAGTGACACAAAATAAAGGTCTACAACCAAGATTGCTCTACCCAGCATGGTTATCACTTAAAATTGAAGGAGAAATAAAGAGCTTCTCAGAGAAGAATAAGCTTAAGGAATTCATTATCACCAAGCCAGCATTGCAGGAAATGTTAAAAATGGCTTTTTTAAACAGAAGAAAGGGGTAAACAAGCTAACCTAGGAAGACCAGGAATACAAATAACAAAATGGCAATACACATGCATCTATCAATAGTCATTTTAAATGTGAATGGGCTAAATGCTCCAATCAAAAGACAGAGAGTGGCTGAGTGGATAAGAAAATAGGACCCATGTATATGCTGTTTCCAAGAGACTCATCTCAGAGCAAAAGACACAGACAGACTGAAAGTAAAGAGATGGAATAAGAAATTTCATGCAAATGGAAATGAGAAAAAAAGTTGGAGTAGCAGTATTTGTTTTGGACAAAATAGACTTTAAAATGAAGACTACAATGAAAAACAAAGAAGGGCACTATAACCCTAATAAACATCTATGCACCCAATATAGGAGCTCCTAATTATATAAAACAGATTTTGACAGAGATCAACAGTAACACTATTGAAGTAGGGGACTTCAACACCCCGTTGTCACCAGTGGACAGACCCCCCAGACAGCAAATCAACACAGAAAGAGTAGCCTTAAATGCCACTTCAGACCAGCTGGATTTCATCCTGAAAGAACAGAATGTACATTCTTCTCAAGTGCACATGGGTCATTTTCCAAGATAGACCACATGTTGGGCCACATAACAAGTCTCAGTAAATTTAAGAAGATTGAAATCATATCAAGCAGATATAAAAGAAAAACTGATGGTTGCTGGCTGGGAGGGGATGGGGATAAGGGAGAGGGGGAAGGTTTTGGACAGCATAGGTGGGTGACAACAATGTTGCCACAAGGATATGGGGGGCAGTTCTGGAAATGTAATTGATAATGTTGTGATTGCTTTGTGGGGTGTCAGATGGTTGCATGTCTTGTTGGGGAGACTGCTTCAGGGATGGGGTAGAGGCTTGATCACTTTGTTGTACTTCTGAAGCTGATGTTGTATAAGACTGTATGCCAACTGTAATTGAATATATAGATGGTCACAGGATGTGGAGTATATTGTGGAAGGGAGTCAAAGGAATTGTAATAGATGTATGATATGGGGGGAATGGGGCGGCAGATTGGGGAAGGGGTGTTGTCAGTTTGGAGGGGTAAAAAGTATAACCTTTGCACTGTTGTAAAAAATGAAAAATAAAAAATCCAGAGCAGGCCAAGTGGTGCGGTGGTTAAGCGCTGGCTTGGGAAGCCAGCGGCCCCGGTTCCGTCCCACACGTGAGGGCCAGTGGCACTGCCCTCAGAAAAATAAAAAATAAAATAAAATAAAATTATAAAATGGTACAAAAGAAAAAATGAATAATAAAATATCATTTCTAAAATTCATTACTTAATCTTAATTAAGGATGTTCTTTACTCAAAAAATTTAAAGACATCAAAAAGAGCTACACTTTTATTTCCGGCAATATGATGGACTGAGAAAATGCAGTTTCCAATGATCGTAAAAATAACAAAACAAACAAACAAAAAACCAAACACTTAGGAAGTGCTGATGGAATAAAATTTAACATTTTTTTAGATACGTAATTTGAGAGAGTAAAGAGAAAGTACCTGCCCAAGTGTCAAAAATACAGAGGAAAATTAAAGACAGATTCCACAGATGCCAGAGAGGAGAGGCAGAAAAGGTATTATCCAGATATAGGCCATAAGAAGTATGGGGTGGCTTTTAAAGTTTCCTTATGGAAAGAAGATACAACTTTGAATCCACAGGAGACAATGGGACCTCAGCATAAATCTGGAACTCAGGAAAGGTAGTTTCCCACATTACAGTAAAAAATAATTTGGCCCCACTAGTCCAAAAGATTAACAAAAGAAAAATATCACAAGCTTGCACCACGCACTGTTTTGTAGTTTAAATTCACTCTACCAGTATAGTGCAAGAATTTCACACTGAAAAGTTTAATATAAAACCTGTTTCTATCCAGACTGGTGGAATTCTCAGTCTCCTGGAATATTACATATTAATTCACTCTGTAGCCATGCTTCCATAGGGCAAGACATCCCAGCACTATACACAAAGAGCAGTCCTTACCAAAGAGAAATTTAGAAGCAAAAATTATAAAGCATGTAAATAGAGTAAGAGTCAATGGAAAGAGGAAACAGATAAATTGTGTCTCAATGAATCAGGTTATAATGGCCTGTGAAACAGGCTATTATATAATGGACTTAAACAATTAAGGAGGTAAAAAAGAGTATAAAAGCAATAAAAAATCAGAATACTATGGGGGCCCTGAAGACAGCCAGACTAAAGGGGGAAATGTTAGGTTTTCAGAAATGGCAAATACAGATAATGAAATTTATTCAAATAAAGCAACCTAAGATAAAAGGTTAAATATCAGATTAGATGTAGACAAAGAAATAATCAGTACTGGAAGACAGTGTGAGGAAATTTCATAGAATTCAGCACAAAGAGGTAAACAGAAGAGAAAATTAAAGTGATGGTACCAGACATAAAGATGGTGAAGAAGAAATCAGAGAGAACACTAGAGACTCAGCATTTAAAGAAAAAATGGTTGAGGTTTTTCTTGCCTTTATATAATAATATGTCAATTTCAATTTCAAAGGGCACACTAATTTATACATATAAACCACATATGTCATTATTATAGAGAAATCACAGAGCAGGCAAAAAGGGGGGTTAGGGCTACCTTAAAGACAATCAGCAAGAGTAGATTATTTTAAAATAAAATTTTAAAAAATGATGGCAAACCAATCATCTGCAATAGAAGCGTTAGAACTGTGAAATAATCTCATCAAAGATGCTGAGAGGCTAAGCAGATAATTTTTTTAAAAAAGGGCCAAAAATATACAATGAAGAAAAGAAAGTCTCTTCAATAAATGGTGATGGGAAAATTGGAAAGCCATGTGCAAAAGAATGAAACTAGAGTGCTCTCTGTCTCCATATACCAAAATTAATTCAAAATGGATCAAAGACCTAAACATAAGACCATAAAAAATAAACTGCATAGAAGAAATCATAGGTACTAAACTTATGGAACTTGGGTTCGGAGAGGATTTTATGAATTTGACCTCAAAGACAAGGTAATTAAAAGCTAAAATATATGAATGGGACTATACCAAACTAAAATGCTTCTGCATAGCAAAAGAAACTATTAGCAAAACAAACAGGCAACCAACTGAATGGGAGAAGATATTTGCAAACAATGTCTCCAATAAGGGGCTAATATCCAATATATATAAAGAAGTTGTACAACTCAATAACAAAAACACAAACAATTCAATTTGAAAAATAGGCAGAGGATATGAACAGACATTTCTCTCAAGAAGACATACAAACAGACAACAGATATATGAAAAAATGTTCAGCTTCACCAGCTTTTAGGAAAATGCAAATCAAAACCACAATGAGATATCACATCACACCTGTCAAAATGGCTATCATCAACAAGATAAATAATAACAAGTGTTGGAGAGTTTGTGGAGAAAAAGGAACCCTCATAAACTGTTGGTGGGAATGTAAATTAGTACAGCAGCTATGGAAAAGAGTAAAGAGGTTCCTCAAAAAGTAAGAATAGAATTCTCATATGACCCAGTAATCTCTCTCCTGGGTATTTTTCCAAAAAATTTGAAAATATTCATCCATAAAGATACATGTACTCCAATGTTCATTGTAGCATTGTTTATTGTGGCCAAGACATGGAAACAACCAGAGGTCCTTCCATAGATGACTGGAGAAAGAAAATGTGGTACATATACACAGTGGAATACTATTCTACTGCAAGAAAAGATGAAATACTGCCATTTCCAACAACATGGATGGATCTTGAGATTATTATGCTAAGCAAAATAAGTCAGACAGAAAAAGTCGAGAACCATATGATTTCACTGATATGTGGGATATCAAACTGAAAGCAACAAAGGAACAAGACAAAGAAACAAAGACTGACAGACACAGATAACAATTTAATGGTTACCAGAGGGTAACATGATATATAGATGATGCATTACAGAATTAATTGCACACTTGAAAACTACGTAATTTTACTAACCAGTGTCACCCCCAATAAATTTAATTTAAAAAAGGAAAAAAAGTATGCATGCTTCATACTCCATACGATTAATTCAAAAAAAGACAAAACACTATCATTGATTTTTAAAACTGAAATCACTAAACCAGTCTAATTTGTCCAAATATTCATCACTATTAGACAAATTTAAATTCTTATACAAAAAAAAAAAATTATTCTAAGCTAGCAATCAATGTAAGAAGGATTGCTTTTCCTTAAGGGTCTAGCACATTTGCAATTATTCAAATTTCAGTTTCTTTATATTTGTGAATTTGGTAAATGCTTTATTTCATAAGCACTTATTTATATCTTTAAATGAACCAGAACAAAGTTCCTGTAACTTAAGAGACAATAAATTAATCTAGTAATACTATGTACAGTTAGGAAAGTACTTTACTGATTGCGGGCACACAGAAACATAGCGCGTTTTATAGCTCAGTCACAGATCAGAAGGAAACACAGATCTCAAACGACTCACTGGTCTATATCTCAAACAACTATTTTTCTTCCAAGTGGGGATGAAATTCTTACTTGATGTGAGCTCACTAGCAGACACAAATGCAAAAGGCTAACAAATTGGATTCTGTTTTCTCTCAATTACTAAATGATCAGATCAGAAAGCCAAATACACAGTTTTAACTGCTACACACAGGAATAATTTACCAGCCACAAGAGGATGGGATGGCAGTTGGGGCTGGGGGGATGAAACTAGAGGAAAAGAACCAGAGTCAGCCAACTCATTTGGAATTCACTCTGAGACCCATGAGATAATATATGTGGGCTTAGCAGTCCATGAGGTTTATCTATCAACACAATTTACTTGTTTTAACTCTATCAACACAATTTACTTGTTTCTGTAAACTAAGTTTGTTAAAAAACCTCAGTGGATGAACTCCAAAGTTGTTCAAGTCTAATTCTCAAAAGATTAAAAATCATGATTGCGTACAAATCCAAAAAAAAAAAAATGCTGAGAGGCAAAAACTGTCAATTGTTAATTCATATTTCTATACTTAATTAAGCTGCCTGTAAAGAGTATATGCAAAATGTGGGCAATTTTAGACAAATATCACTATTGCTGTAACTTTATTGAAAAATGCTAAAAGATATGCTTCAGGGAAAAAGAAACAAGAGTGAAGTAGATGAGCAAGTATGATGCAAAAATAAACAATGAGCAAGGAAATTTGTTATTATGTGGGTTAATCTTTGGTTAAATAAAACTTTGGTTGCAAACACCACCAGCCACAATAAAGACAATTACTAAGGGATTTTTTAAAAAAATTAAAGTTTATTGAGATGACAATTGTTAGTAAAGTTACATAAGTGCTGGAATTAAATAAAAGTAAACTTAACCATGTAGTATAGAGCTAGTGAGTGGTATTACAACCTTAAAAATATCTAGTATCATCTTAGAGGATGAAAAATACACCAAACGATTTTTAATTTGTAAGTCAAATGTGAATGTTATTTCAGAATTATCAATAAAGAAAAATACAAAATGTATAGCTTCCCAATAGAGGGAATAAAAAATGTTCAGCATAATAGGAGGAAAAAGGGATCAAATGGCATGTTAATATTTTAGAATAGAGAAAACACAAAAGAAAGTAGTAGAAAAAAATCCAAGTAATCACAATAAAGAGAACACAAATAAACTCACTACTAAAAGGACAGAGATTTTCAAATAATTTTTTACAAATCTGGATAGCCACTTCTAACAAGAGACCCACCTCAAACTTAATAATAAACAAAAATATTGAGAAATCTGTCAACTAAAATAGTCTACATGTGAGACAAAACAGAATTTAAGGCAGAACTCCTTAACAAGAACAAAGAAGTCATTAAAACATTATGAAAGGGAAAATTCACCAGGAAATATAAGAATCTCAATCTCTCACTCTCTCTCGAAAACCTGATAAAATTACATGGAGAAATCAAAACAAACAAACAAACAAACAATCAGGGTGGGGCATTTTAACACACCTTTCTCAGAAATGCACAGATTAAATAGACTGAGATCAACTAAGGGTAAAGAAGATCTGAATGATGCAAATAACAAGCTTTACATCCAATATATGTAGAGCCCAACTTTTAAAAATTCCGAATTTTATATATATATATATATATATATATATATATATATATATATATATATATATATATATATACCTCCTGACAATTAAGTGACAAATTTTTTGAAATGATGTTGCTAACCTTTTTGATATTAGAGGGATTATTCATTATGAATTTGTACCAATTGGACAAACAGTTAACCAAGTTTACTATTTGGAAGTGGTATACAGGCTGCGTGAAACAGTTAGATGGATGACGTGAACTTTTCACCAATTCATGGCTCTTACATCACAACAATGCACCAGCTCACACAACATTGTCTGTGAGGGAATTTTTAGCTAGTAAACAAATAACTGTATTAGAACACCCTGCCAACTCACCTGATCTGGCCCCCAATGACTTCTTTCTCTACCCAAAGATAAAGGAAATATTGAAAGGAAGACCTTTTGATGACATCAAGGGTAATACGATGACAGCTCTGATGGCCATTCCAGTAAAGGAGTTCCAAAATTGCTTTGAAGGGTGGACTAGGCGCTGGCCTTGGTGCACAGCTTCCCAAGGAGAGTACTTTAAAGGTGACTGTAGTGAAATTCAGCAGTGAGATATGTAGCACTTTTTCTAGGATGAGCTCACGAACCTAATTGTTCGACCTCGTGTGTGTGTGTGTGCGCACGCGTGTGTGTGTGTATGTGTATAATTTAAAACTATATAAGATTTTATTATATGTTTAAGTGAAAATAAAGAGGCGTTGGTGAGATACCACTACACATTTGTTACTTTTGGAACCCCCCCCCCAAAAAAAAATAGGGGCACTGTTACTAAGAACAAGGGAATGGGCATGTGGGAGAAAATGAAATGTCCATTATACACCCTGTTTTAATTTTAGGTGGAGAAAAATATGCTTTGTGAATTATTATCATGAAATGTTGGTGTTCTGGTTTGAGAAGATTAGGAGGAAAATTTTAGTACACAAACAACGAGGAAGTTTAGAGGGTGGTCAGGTTTATAAGGTCTCTCATGACTTTGGTTATTAAATAGTGTTCATTATGCTGCATACCTTACTCCTTTGGGCATGTTAGTTTAAGTGGCAAATGAAGTATATTTTCTCCATATTTGTTTATCTTGATCTCCATTACTTTTTGGTGACCTCTTGTGATGTCATAACCTCCTCAAGAGTTAGTGCAGGACAAGTCACGGGATTCTGGTAATGTATAATAGCAAACAGGGCTTTTTTCAACGTGACCTGTACTGGCATTTAACATCACAGTGGCTCTGTGAGATATATTGTATCACTACCTTTATTTCAAATACAAGAAACAGAAGCTTGGAATGATGTGACCTCATGGATCTTTTTTTTTTTTTTTTTTTTTGAGGGCAGTGTCACTGGCCCTCATATATGGGACCTGAACCGGGGCTGCTGGCTTCCTAAGCCAGCGCTTAACCACCGTACCACTTGGCTGGCCCTCATGGATCTTATACAAGTAGCAAGCAGCAGAAGTATATCAACTAACACATTTTTCCATTATTCATCACATGAATTTAGGAGTAAAACTTTAGGACTATTATGCACATTACCCACAGAGAACTTTCTAAGGAAATAGTCATCAATTATTTTCTTACTGAGTTTGCCAACTAAAGAGCAGTTGTGATAGATCAGTAGTGGTGGATATCATCACATCTATTAACTAGAGCAGATACATAAGCTAGCACATGAGAGGCAGTCTACATAGGGATTATACTGAATTTAAAATAATTGGTTGTGAAAAAAAGGGAAGTATTTTCACACCGTTTCTTAAAAATTTTACATTTCACATCAATATTACTTTCAAATTCTGCTGAGATAATACCAAAAGGATGATAATTTTCAAACACATCATTTTGGCCCATTGTGTTTTTTGATAAAAATTACATATATACTTAACTCATTAATCTCTGACAATAGATTTTTTTTTAAATAGAATATATCTTTATTAATGGGAACATTCTATCATGTGTTTAAAAATTTCCCTAAATAATTATTGTTACTTTGTGTCTCACTTCCTACTGTACTGCTAATACAGTTCCAACTTTCACTCACCTATATCCCCATGTACTTTAATCATGCCGTTACAAGGGGCTCCAAAATTACTATTTTAAAAAGGTGTTTCAAATACAATGGCATGGTATAATTCTCCATTTCTAGTTTGACTCTTTCCTCTCAGACCACTGGCTGTAGGCAAGTGTAATACAACACTACAATCAAAGGTGAGACTTAAGACTTAACTAACCGAGTATCAAACACTGGTCTGATATGCACCTGATGTGTGAACATTGGTTAGAGCCTCCTTAACCCCTAGAATCAGCAAAAATCTTCCCTAGAAGTCCTCGAATTCTACAGTTTCCAATCTTCAATTTATTCTGGACCCCAAATCTCTCTTCTTTCCTTGAACATAAGTTTTTGAGAAGCCTTTTGTGCCCAGGTGTGTATCAGCAACCCTGATAAAATATCCAGTAGCTCCTAATCTCATGAGCCACACTATTTCCTTTCCTTTTGGAGTCTTCTGAAATCTATGAGCCATAAACTTCTAATATACTCTTTTTCTTAAATTAGCATGCACTGGTTTCTGTTGTGTGAAACCACAGAGTGCTTACAATACAGGAGTTCTTTTTATAAAAAAAAATTATTAGTTTTTATTTTTATTAATAATTACAGATGCACAAAACTATGCAATAGTTATCTTTTTCACCCCTTGTAAAGTGACTACACCCTCCCCTCTCCTCTGTCCCCCACCCCCGATATCACACATATCTATTATAATTCCATTGACTCCATCCCCACACTACATTCCACATCCCATGACTATATATGTATTAAATTATAGTCAACATTTAATATTAATCAGCGGCAGCTTCAGATGTACTGTGCAGTAGTCAGGCCACTACACCGTCCATGAAGTGGTCTCCCTGACAAGACATGAGTCCATTTGTTCCCCTAAAAAAATATTTACAACCTTATTGATTATATTCCCTAAACTGTCTCTTGTCTCTGCAGTAGTATTTTAGTTATCAGATTGTGTTGCCTCCTTCCTTCCCCTTCTCCCTCATGCCTGCCCCCATCCCATCTAGCCCTCATCAGTTTTTCCTTTGTGTCTCTAAGACTATTTCTGTTTATTTTGCTTGTTTATTCAGTTATTTAGATTCCACATATAAGTGAGATCATATGGTATTTGTCTTTCTCTGACTGATTTATTCCACTTAGTGTAATGTTCTCTAGGTCCATCCATATCATTGCAAATGGTACAATTTCTTTCTTCTTTATAGCTGCGTAATACTCCATTGTATAAATGTACCACAGTTTCTTAATCCAATCATCTACAGATGGGCATTTCAATTGTTTCCAAGTCTTGACTATTGTAAATAGCCTGCAATGAACATAGAGGTGCATATATTTTTTGGAATTAGTGTCTTGGGTTTTTCAGGATAAATACCTAGGAGTGGAAGTGCTGGGTCAAAAGATAGTTCCATTTCCAGTTCTTTGAGATACCTCCATACTGACTTCCATAGTGGCCGCACCAGTCTGCAATCCCACTAACAGTGCAGCAGGGTCCTGGTCTCCCAGATTCCAGAAACAGGACAAGATAGCCTACGGGGTGACTGGAACCACAGTAAAATGGATACGTGGATAATAACCAGCACGATTTAGAAAATGTGGCAATGAAATAGTGATGCCAAACACAAAGAACAGAAATGAAATCATGCACAGGAAATTGCCAGACAAGAGGGGTCAAGAAGAAACTGGCATGCAGCAGAATATGGTTGGGGGGGGGCGGAGGAGGCAAGAATGGCTCTGAGTGACTTTGGAATTTTAATTGGTTGGTGTTCAGAATTCAAGATAACATAAATGCATAGCATAGAGGTATCTAGTGATGAAATTCTGAAAGCTACTTTCAAAATGAAAAAGAAATCCTAGTTAAAAATGTGTACTTATTATTTATTAGTCTGAATTGATTATTTAGAATGCCAAACCTCTGCCTGGGTCAGAGGATAGGAGATAAATAAAATAAAATAAAATAAGTAATCAAACAAGTAACTAGTAACACTGGTTATATCATGGCACTTGGAAGTTAGTTCAGTTGGTGACTGAACTCATTAAAAGGTTTTCCTTTTTTTATTTTAGAATGGAATTTTGGAGTTAGGCACCATAACAACAAATGCAAATAGTTAGATAGTTTCAGAACCCCTCAAAAAGCATGCTCAGGATGGGGTTGTTTTTAAACATGAATTCAGAGAATGTCTGATCTTTCTAAATACAGGATATTATAGAAAAGGAAAATTTAATAAGAAAAGAAAACAATTTAGAGACTACTGATTTTGTTCCAGCTAGCGAGCTATGCATAAAATTTACCACCTTTGGACGATTATTTATCCATCATCACATACTTCCGGCCATGCAAGTCATCATGACATTTTGTCCAAACGTGAAATGTCACACATTGGTAAAAATAGCCTCAGTACAGCCACGACTTTACTGGCTTATGTGGAAAAATGGTTTAACAAACCCCACTTGCTTGGTTGGAATATTATTTATCATGGATGGACTGAATTTCTGAAGTGAGGTAAATAAATGAGCTGGGTAAAAAGATATTAGTGAGCAGCAATATTAGGAAAATATTTAGAATCTATGACCAAAAAACCACTGCTCTGTGGAATTTCTTTAAAAAAAAATCGAAATCATGAAGATTTCACAATTTTTTTATTTTTAGGTTTTGAAATTCTTTTTTTTTCTTTCCTCATTTTTTTTTATTAGTTTCAGGTGTAAAACACAATGTAATAGTTATACTCTTAACCCTGCAAAGTGACAAGCCCCTCCCCCAGTTTGCCACCCCACTGCCCTCCCCCCCCCCAATATCATACATATCTATTACAATTCCTTTGACTCCCTTCCATGGTATACTCCACATTCCGTGACTATATATTCAGTTACAGTTGGCATACAATATTATACAACATCAGCTTCAGGTGTACAGTGCAGTGATCAAGCCTGTACTCCATCCATGAAGTGGTCTCCCTAACAAGACATGTGACTATCTGACATGCCACACAATTTTTACATTATTATATTCCTCGAACTGTGTTTCATATCCCTGTGGCAATTGTAGTTGTCTATTTATGCTGTCTAATTCCTTTCCCTTCCCCCTTATCCCCAGCCCCTCCCAACTAGCAACCCTCAGTTTTTCCTCTATATCTATGAGTCTGTTTACTTTGATCGTTCATTCAGTTTTTCAGATTCCACATATCAGTGAGATCATATGGTACTTGTCTTTCTCCCACTGACTTATTTCATTTAACATAATAGTCTCTTCACAACATTATCAATTACATTCCCAGAACTGCCCCCATGTCCCTGCAGCAACATTGTAGTCACCCACCTACACTGTCCAAAACCTTCCCCCTCTCCCTCAGCCCCACTCCCTCCCAGCCAGCAACCATCAGTTTTTCCTTTATATCTGCTTGACATGACTTCAATCTTCTTAAATTTACTGAGACTTTTTTGTGGCCTAACGTGGTCTATCTTGGAAAATGTCCCATGTGTACTTGAGAAGAATGTATATTCTGTTTTTTCAGGGTGAAATGCTCTAAAAATATCAACGAAGCCTGGCTGGTCTAAAGGGTCATTTAAGGCCTCTCTTTCTGTGCTGATTTTCTGTCTAAAGGGTCTCTGTCTATTGGTGACAATGGGGTGTTGCAGTCCCCTACTATGATAGTGTTACTGTTGATCTCTGTCTTTATGTCTGTCAAAATCTGTTATATATAATTCGGAGTTCCTATGTTGGGTGCATAGATGTTTATTAGGGTTATAGTGCCCTTCTTTGTCTTTTGTTGTAGTCATTTTAAAGTCTATTTTGTGCAGCTTTTTTTCTCTCATTTCCATTTGCATGAAATATCTTATTCCATCTGTAAACAGCATATACATGTGTCCTATTTTCTTATTCATTCAGCCACTCTCTGTCTTTTGATTGGAGCATTTAGCCCATTCACATTTAAAATGATTATTGATACGTGCATATGGATTGCCATTTTTTTATTTGTTTTCCTGGTCTTCCTGGGTTAGCTTGTTTACCCCTTTCTTTTTTTTAAAAAAGCCCTTTTAACATTTCTTGCAATGCTGGCTTGGTGGTAATGAATTCCTTAAGCTTATTCTTTTCTGAGAAGCTCTTTATTTCTCCTTCAATTTTAAGTGATAGCCATGCTGGGTAGAGCAATCTTGGTTGTAGGTCTTCATTTTGTGCCACTTTGAATATCTCCTGCCACTCCCTTCTGGCCTGCAGACTTTCTGCAGACAAGTCAGCTGTTAGTCTAATAGCAGTTCCTTTGTATGTAACCTGCTGTCTTTCTCTTGCTGCCTCTAGGATTCTGTCTCTGTCTTTAACCTTTTCCATTTTAAATATGGTGTGTCTTGGTGTGGACCTGTTTGTGTTCAGCTTGTTTGGAACCCTCTGCACTTCCTGGGCATGTATGTTGATTTCCTTCACCAGGGTAGGGAAGTTTTCAGTCATTATTTTTTCAAATACATTGTCAACACCTTGCTTTTTCTCTTCTCCTTCTGGTATTCCTATGAGTTGAGGTGGTTGCGCTTCATCTTTTCCCAGGCTCTTAAACTATTTTCATTGTTTTTTATTCTTTGGTCTTTTTGCTGTGCCACCTGGGTGATTTCTGGTATTTTATCTTCCAAATTGCTGATCCGCTCCTCTGCTTCATCTACTCTACTGGTGATTCCTTCGAGTGTGTTCTTCATTTCAGTTATTGTATTCTTTAGTTCTAACTGGTTGTTTTTTATGATTTCTCTATCCTTTCTTATGTCCTCACTAAGTTTGTTAAACATTCTTATCATCAGTGTTCTAAACTCCGTCTCTGAAAGGTTGGATGCCTCTGTTTCATTTGGTTCCATTTCTAGAGGTTTCTTCTGATTTTTTACTTGTGACATGTTTCTTTGTTTTCCCATTCTGGCTGTCGCTCTGGGATTGCTTTGATGTATTAGATAGATCACCAGGAGAGCCCTGGCTGGATCACGCAGGCACACAGCTCACGGCCCAACACTCCCAGGAAAACTCCTAGTCTCAGCCTGTGCCAATCAGCCACTTGCAGATCAGGCCAAGCAGCCCGACAACCAATCACCAGCCTGGCAACTCTGCAAATGCAGTGCGGAGAGCGGGACCCGAGGCGGCTTGCGCACTCCCGCGTCTCAGTGAGCTGCCTGTGGGAGCCGGATCACTCCCACTAGGTGTTTCCCTGGCAACGCAGCACAAACCATGCAGAGGGTGGGGATCCGAGGCACCTCGCGCACTCCCGCCTGGGTCTCAGTGAGCAGCCTGTTGGAGCTGGAGGGCACCCGCCCAGCGTTTCCCTGGCAATGCAATATAAGCCGGGGAGAGGGTGGGGATCCAAGGCCGCAGGCGCGCGCGCACGCATACACGCACTTCTGCACCAATTCCACCAGACCAATGAGGTCTCAGACCTGATCCTCCATGGGTGGGTCCAAGCCTAACAAAATGGCGTCCTCCCTACACCACTCGCGTGCAGGCTCCACACCAGGGGAACAATAGTCCAAAAGACCTCCAGCCTTTGCACCAAAGGTGCTCAGTTCAGTCCGTCCCCACAGGCTCCCGGGTCCGGCTCACACAGCCACTCCCTCCACCAGGAACCAGGTAAGTGCTCACCGGCAAGCAAGCCCAGGTGCTGGCCCCACTGATTCTTTAGCCGCTCTTAGCCTCACTGAGCTGAGCAAAGAGAGTCCTCACTAATTTACTGCCGGCTATCTTAGAACTCCTTTCCCGGCAAGGGAACTCTGGGCTGGTGAGCTTGGTGTGTGGCCGCAGGGTCTCTCCCCCAACCAGACAAGCTTCCCATGGCTGGGGCTTCCCTCACGGGGTTCGCCCTCTCTCCTCTCCACCCGTCCTACCAGACCCTACGTGGCCTCCTCTTTAAGTTCTTCGTTTAGTGGTTCTGTTCATCTAGTGTTCCGGGGACCTCCAGGGTTGAATGCTGCATATTTGTTTGTAGTTTTGGTGTGATCCTGGGATGTAGTTAGCACAGTATCTGTATATCTGCCATTTTTTTTTAAATTTCACTCTTTATTTTTTGAATATATGCTGATATCACTCTCATTTCTGATAAAAGTACCTTGTGAATAAGCATATTCGAGTTAATCCAAAGACTTATATTCATTCATTAATCTATTCTCTTCCTCTGGCTCTACACACACACACACACACACACACACACACAAACACACACACATCAAGATACCCTCATGCTTGCCAACACTGCACAAGTGAAATTTCAGGATAAAAATTAGTTTTCCCCAACATCAGAGTAGAACATTAACCATGGTAAAACATTTCTCTATCAACAGCCAGATTTCTCCTGACAATTTATATCTGCTAAAATGCTCAGTAACTGATAAAGACCTTAGTTGCCTTGATGACTAACTCACTTCTCAGTGATTACAAGAAACCACAAGTAGAATCACTGTTTGAGACTGAATTCTTAAAAAGGAAGAAATGGTCAATAATGGGTAAATAGCAAGAATCAGGGGGGTGGGTGCCTTGCTTATCATGAAGTGTATACTCTGCTCAGTATTGCTCCACAAACATTTTCCTTATGCCTATCATGGGCCATGTGATGAACTCAAGAGAATGCAAAGTCTTTTTAAAGAAATGGGTTACAAAAAAACAAGTCAGAAAAGAGAAAGTTACGTCCCCTGTATAGAGACATTCAAAGTGAATACAGTTCAGTTACTTTTTAGGAAGCATCTAATAGAAAAAAGAAACAACTTAAGTGTAAAACTACAACACACACATACACAATGTTATTTGCTAAAAAGAGTTCCATGATAAAATAAATTCTGGGAGCACTATGTTAAGTTAAATTTGTTTCTTAATTTGAGGACTTCTCAGAACTTTACACTATTAAAATACATTGTGACTATTCCAGAAATAAAATAGTAAAATTCATTTTCCAAATTCTTTTTGCTGTAGAATCCTTTTGGCTCAGAGCTTTGCAACTCTAGTGTTCTATGAAAGATACTTAGAAAACTGGTCTAGATGATTATTGAGTATCTTCAACTTTTCAGAATTTAGTTATTAATTAAATGACAATGGGCAATAACCTACTGGGACTCATTCCATGCATTCTTGTATGTTGTCCTAATTAACTGAATTTCTGATGATAACCTGAGGTCTATCCCCTCTTGGACTCTGGTTACTTGGACTCTAGAATCAAAATCTCACCTGTGAAAAATCTCTCCTTTTCATTCCTGGGGATTTTTATAGATTTGCTACCTTCCCCCCAACTCTCCAAATAGCATCCTTAAATTGCTAATCTGATTTTCAACTTTCAATCCTTCAGGGAGAGTTGTTTGTCATGTATAATCTTAGAATAGGTTGGAGGACTGGAGCGAAGGATGAGGAAGAAGAGAAGAATGTAGCAAAACATTATATAGATCTGTCTATATTTGAGATCATAATTTCACATGCCTACAGGGGCCAGGCAGGTAACTGACATGGATTAAACGGAGTGTTGGCTTATTGGACTGGAAGCGATAGTTTTTCATAGCCACAAAAAACTCATTTTCTTATTACTTGCAATCCTCTTGGCCAGCTTTTAAATTTGCCACTTTTGATAAAGACATGAACACAGAGAAAGGCTTGCTATTTATGAGGGGAAATGAGAGGGCAAAAGCTAGGCAACATGGTGGCCAGTTAGCTTGATCATCACAAAGCCCATAAAGGACAGGGCTGTGACGCTCGGGTGGTGAGGATGATGCATGTCCTGACCACAGATGGCATTCTCTGCTAACGAATGTGACTCAGCTACACTCACCAGCCAAGGAAATGGGCAGTGCAGCCAGGCATTCTGATTTCATTTTAAAAGATGCCAGAGAGTCAGATATGGGACATCTCTGGCTTTAACTATTATTGCAATATTTTTATAGGACCCTGCGAAAGAAAACATGTCTGTAAGGTCTGCAAGTTGGAGATTTCAGGTTGAGGAGAAGGTAAAAGAAGAAATAAAAGTCTTACGGTGAGGGGTAGAAAGGATACTCTTGAAAAGTTTTGGTAATTAAGAAGTTCGGAAGTGTTTGGTATGAAGGGAAGCTGGAAAGAATGGAGACAGAGTAGTTCCATGAGCTTCAGAAACTGCATGTCCTATGTATCCTTAAATACACATGTGAAAACAAGCTTCTTGTTACTTATCTTTGCCTGTTTAGACAGTGTGAATCATAGCTTCAATAGGGTTATGAGAATATAAAGATGTTATTTTTATAATGGTGGGGAGCTGGGTCAGTTTACAGAACAGCCAAGCAAATTTGGGGGCAAAGGAACCTGATGATGGTGAGAGAAGAGCATGGAGCCCCTGGTACATTTTGAGTTTTGGGGGGCACAAGATAGAGGCCTTGTATCTGCCCTGATACCCAGTGACAGTTGGAGGAAACACCAATATCCTCTGCTGAAACAAGGTACCTGTTTGCATTAAGATATTCTTTCTATAAGAAGAGATACATAGTATGGGCTTTAAAGTAAGACCAACCTTGGATTTGAATCCTGGCTCCATCATTTACTAACTGAGAACTCTGTGAAAATCACTTAAGTTTCAAAATTTCATCATCCTCATGACAAATAGGTCTATCTCACAGGGTTGATACAAGAATAAATGAGGTCATGTGTCTTCAATGATGAGAACTTAGTCCAATGTCCTACAGACCTCAGAGATTACCCCTCAAATTTTATCAGTTGATTATCATTGTCTTTTACTGTTATGCCTTCTACTGAAGGGAGTTTGCTTATAATGGAATCCATATAAAATCATTCATACCACTGGGCATGTTCTGGTTTACTATGTTTGAAATATCAGATCATCATCAGGGAAGACTTTAACCTGTAACAGTCTTAACCAATGCTGGTATTACAAAGTTATATTAAAAGAAAAAGAAAGGGAAAAAAAGCAGCCAAAGAAATGTAACATGTAGTTATAGATTACTGTTGGTAATCTGAGTCATATTAGAAAGCAATACAGTACAGGGTTACACTGTAGAGGAACACCGAGTACTGAAAGGATAAAGTCAAGTTTTTGACAACACAAAACGACATTGTCCTTATGTTTTGTGATTGGGTACTTGTACTAGGTCAGCAATTCCAGCTATGGCTTCATACACTAAGATTAAATGAGGACTGTATTTCCAACAAGGTAAATAGAAGTCAAGATAATATGCCCTGGAAAATTACAAGATGATTCAAAAAGTAGGTTTACAGATGACAAAATAAATTGGGCTTAAAGATGCTTTTGAAACATTTGAACTAATTATTTTATGAAAAGAAAAAGAAGAATAATTCTAAACAATATGCCACTCATTATAGAAATTAAATATATATATAGAATAAAATGAATAAAGTATATAAATTGATATTTGATTATTTCATCTACACACGTAACAGTTACATATACAATTGGTTCAACACAAACTTTTTTGAAATCATGTTATAGGGAAAAATGGAAGGTTGCTTTATATTGGGGGATAAATAATAAATAGATATATCTGGTTCCATAATGACTTGGCCATTCCCTATACTGTAGAATGTTCCTCAGGGGCTGGGCCCATAGTACTGAACTTGACTTAAGTTACACAGAGCTAGGGCACACAGGGAAGTTGCATTTCATCCACTTTGATATCATGAGTTAAAAAATGTCCCCTCCTGTCCATGAATAACTTCAGGATTTGGGTGCCAATGGATATCAACGCAGAATACACGTGGAAAACACAAACTCAAAATTGGAAAAGGTCATACAGTATGTGAGGAACAGTTGGCCATTATGTCCTGAGTTCTGCAGGACAAACCCATCAGATGGGCCACTTTATGCTAACAGAAAATAAGCTGACATATTATAGCAACCTGCAACTGAAAGTTTGCAATGACCAGTCTCTTAATGAATAGAGAAAGACATTTATATCAAGTGATAGCCAAGTAAATAATGAAGAAAATCAAACTACACAAAGAGGAGGAAAGAATAAAACTGTTCACTGTGAGGGATTAAGCTGACAGAAGGACTGAAATAAACTTTAAATACCTGTCCGACTGCATTCTAAAGCATAATTTATGGAAATCAGGGGATGGAAGACAGTTTCTTAAAAGGACCACGCTTATACTTGCATACCTATTTTTTTTTTGTTTTTTGAGGGCCGTGTCACTGGCCCTCATATGTGGGACCCAAACCGGGGCCGCTGGCTTCCCAAGACCAGCGCTTAACCACCACACCACTTGGCCGGCCCATTTCATACTTATATTTTATTGAGGACTACAGGGACATTTCACATCCTTCTGCATTAGGAATGGCCATTTAATCAGCATTCGTCAGTAAGATATGAACGGAAGTGATATGTATCTCTCTGGAACAAAGCTTTTAAGAAGCATGGGGATCTTGCCTGCCTGAATGTCCGCAGCTGGAGGCAATGACTATATGGCTGCAGAGCAGTGATGCTCAGACTCCAGCATGCATCAGATCACCTGGAGGGTTTGTGCAAAAAGATTTCTGGACCCAGCCCCATAGGTCCAATTCAGTACATGTGGGATGAAGCCTTGTAAACTGCATCTCTAATAAGTTCTCAGGTGATGCTGATATTACTGGTATAGGAGGACCCCTCCCTGAGGGATGGAGGAGCCATGTGATGAAAGGAGTCTGGACCCTGAAATCATTGTGTGGATGAAAGTCACCTGCTGATTATGGATATATGCTTCTATTTGTAACTTTGTACATTCGGGTTTTTTGTTTTGTTTTGTTTTTTTTTTTTTGCTGGAGCAGCTCTCATTAGCCTAACAAATAGAGAAACCAGATGAATAAGGGATGTTGGAAGATGGTATGAGCATGTAACTGGGCCTTGAGGGAAATATAGAAGAGAATATGTTTCAGCTGATGTGAAGAAACAAATATAACCAAGGAACTATTTGTAAGAAAGAAAGAAAAGAAGTGATTTAGAGGTGGGAGTGGAAATAGAGATTTTGGTGTGGTTGGGACATGTCAATATGAAGACTGACTAATTTTTTTTTATTTTATATTTTTTAATTTTTTTAGCTGAGCCATTCTGCCACCTGTTGGCAGCTCAACGGCAATTCAGCTCAGGCTGGGCATCGAACCGCCGTTGCTCAGAGCTCAGCTCGCACTCTTGAGCAAGCTCTTAACCAACTGAGCCACTCGGCTGGCCCCTGAAGACTGACTTGTTAATAGTTGGAGAAAAGTATTAGCATTAGCAAACACTGGGGATCTAAGTCTCAACATCTAAACTGAAGTCCCTGGTAACATGGCTAAGAACACCAGACTGAGTGAAACATTTAACTCAGAAACAAAAAGAAACAAAAAGAAATTACTAAACAAGAGACTAGCCAGGCTGGAAAAAGTCACTGCTTAAAGTCAGATTGCCTGAAGATTAGAGTGCTGAGGACATGCTGGGGGCTGTGTAGAAGCCCATTACCATCACTAAGAATTATACAGATTTAGTTATTAGGGTGATCTTATGACAAGGTCACTTGATCAAGAGCCTCAATTTCCTTTTCTGTAAAATGAGAATAATGGCCTTTCAGGTTTATTTTTAAGGATTAAATGCAAGTGTGTATGAAAAGCAGTAAGCACAATGCATTGCTACAAGCCCACACTAATTATTAGTTATAAGACCAGAATTAAAATGGAAGAAGTGGACAGGAAAGAATAAACCTAAGGGATACTATCAAATAAGCATTTTGAAGACTTGTAACAAATAACATGTCAGAGAACGGATAGATAGGCCTCAGATTATGTCTAACCTATTATGCCTGAAAAGAGTGGGATAAGAGATAGAAATGATGAAGATAGGAAGATGAAAGGCAAAGAAGGGTTGTGCTTCATTTTGATTCCTGTGTTCAGTTCATATTTGGTCAAAGGTAGATTTATGGAGACCCTTGAACAAAATGGGCTGTTGGGATGTTTGGATACTGCAGATCTCCAAACAACTACAGCAAAAATATGCCATAGTTGGCATACTTACTTAAAGTATGGACTCATTCCTTGCCAATCTGGATGGATCTATGATAGGGAGGTTTACTCCAAATTTAATTTAGGGCAATGGAGAAAATATTTTCCAAGTTAAAATGACGCCTTCCCAAACAAATGTCATTAGCGTTTCAGCAAATGTTGCAGGCGACCCAGGAAGGATTCAGCAAGTGGAAGAGTCCACTTTTGGATTAGCCTATGGCTGTAGAGTAAGTGCCAAACATTCACCTAACCAAGAAAATGGAAGATGTGACAGAGGTCTAGGCATGTTGCCTTAAACTCAAAGCCATTGTAAGGAGCAGCCTTGAAATATTTTTAAATGTGTTACGATAGCGCTGTAGCAACATCACTCCATTTAAATTTCAGAGCCATCCTTCTCACTAAACATACTTGAAGGCTGCTTTGGAACTGTGATGACATTTTATTGATTTCACTAAGTGACCTGGATTGATTGAGAACTTGGGGAAGCTTAAAACACTAAATGTTCCTCAAAGGTGTTTTTCCCTGGTGGATGTTCTGTTTATTTTTAATACAGTGTTTTCCTTCCATAAGCCATCTCCCTGACCACTTTGTCTGGTTTCTTTTAGAGTCTAGGTACAGCGTGGGATCTTAATAGATCTTAGCTGAAGTTAAAAGTCCCAAAGTAGGTGTTAGGATCTGTCATACAGGTGTAAGATTTCTTGTTTCAGACTTACAGTTTTGCATGGTACCAGAGCCCACCTAAAATCCCCATCTTACTAGAGAGCATCAGATTAGAGATAATAGATGCAAATTAAATGATAAAGTCACAAAGAATTGGGAAAGATATTTTTAAAAAGGAAATATATGCTGTGCCCTGAGCTCATCAGTAATGCATTTACCAGTGGATGCTTTTATTGCCTACTTAATAATAGAACCAGAATAAGGAGACTAAGGAAAAACTATGAATCTTATAATTACAAATTTCCCGAGGAGAAGTAAATGAAAACACCTCTTTTTTTCCTACACCATTGCAGTTGTAACTAGACATTCCTGGGAATAATTGTTCTCCTAGTGTCCCTGCAGAAGATGATTTTTCTCACAAGGAAGTGATTCACTAGAGAAATCAAGCAAGCAATCCTAATTAAATTCATGAGATTTTTCTTATTATTTCTATTCTTCGCTTAGTTCTAAAGAAGAGAATCATGTCATTGACTTTCTACACAGACTGAAAACGTGAAGACCTTCTGATGGCACTTAAAATTCAGAAAATCCATCATTAAGAAAACTGAGGTGGGTGGTTAAAATTGCTACAGCTCATGCTGGAACATATTGGAGTTGATATGGTTTAGACCACTTGTAGACAAATATGTTTTTAAAATCTGAAATCAGTGCTTCTACAATATTGAAATCACCTAGACACATAGACTATGGATAATGAAAACCATAATATACACATGCTCTCACTCAACTGTGGTCATTGTTATCTAATTTAAATAAAACATAATGAGAGCCCTTGCCATGGTCTGCTAGGTACATAAATGGCTAGATTATTAGCTATTAATTTGTAGCTTTTGCAATTTGTGGTCAATATATTTGGGGGAGAGGAGTATGGTTTGAATCACAGTCAATAAATAGCGCTTTGTAATGATGTTACTAATCTCAACATCTTTGTACTCTGCTTGAAAGCTGTAACTGTACCTTACATTAATCCATCACCAATTTTAAGGTTTAAAAACAACTTTTTCCAAATTGAACTTGATTTATTTTTTGGGACTCTGTGCATGAACACATCTTAGCTCAGCCTCCTGCAGGTCTCAACTTCATCCAATGGCTACACACATGAAAAATGGGTAGTATTTGAAAGCAGAGTTGTTCTTCATCCATTATAGAGGCTGGCTACATACTCTAATCAAATTTCTGACATTTATTCAAGTACTTATTACATGTTAGACACAGTACCTGAAATAAGCTACAAAAATGGCCTGCTGGTCATTAGAAAGTCAGAATAATTGTGAAGACCTGAGACATATTCTTCAAGTCACAAGTAGAAATCATTATCATTACTTTATAGGCAAGTTCATATGATATGAGTTTCAAGTTCAGACTTGGATAATTATAATGGAAAATTTAAACATGACTTCTATTGTAGATTGTTTCTACAACAATCGCTTTCTAGATTTTTTTTAATCACACTCCATTTTATGCATTTTTATTATTTTTAATAGACATTATTTTACAAGTATACAACTGAAGGCATGTATATATTTTTACATGAATAAGTTTACACGTAAGAGAAAAGAAAGCTTTGCTGATTTGAGTGCCCTGATTTTATTTTATTTATTTTTTATTTTTTTAGCTTAGCCATCCTGCCACCTGTTGGCAGCTGAGCGGCAACTCAGCTCAGGCTGGGCATCAAACTGCTGTTGCTCAGAGCTCAGCTCGCACTCTTGAGCGAGCTCTTAACCAACTGAGCCACTCGGCTGGCCCTTGGGTGCCCTGATTTTATGTTAAGACAAATAGTCAACCCTTTAGCTACAGCCTCTATATCAGCCCATCAAATTCCCGAGTCTTTCATTCCTTGCTTGCTGTATGCAATGTGTAGCTGGGGGACTCAGGTGCCATGAGGGACTCATGGCATCTGCATAATTGTGGACACAGGAAAGAATGATGAAAAGAGTGAAGTAATTCAGATGACATATTTCAGTCATCGTCATGAAAAATGCCAGTTACAAAAGCCAGTCATGGGCTGGCTGAGTGGCATGTTGCTTAAGAGTTGGCTTGGAACACCAGCTCAGAGCAGAAGGGCCCCGGTTTGGATCCCACATAGGGCCAGTGATGCTGCACCCTCTACAACTAAGATGGTGAGCAACAGCTCGACCTGGAGTTGGGCTGCCATGAGTGGCTGGCGATGGTGTAGGCTGCAGTGGGGCTGCAGTGGGCTGCTGTGAGCTATCATGAGTGGCTGGCAGCCAGCAGCTGGCAAGTGCTGCCGTGAGCGGCCGTCCATTGGCCGGCAACTGATCTGACTCAGCCAGGTCGAGCGCAATGATCATAATACCAACATAGAAGCTGGCTGAGTGTTGCGTTGGTTAGGAGTTGGCTTAGGATGCAGCTCTGAGGAGCAGGGCCCCAGTTCAGATCCCATATGCGGGCCAGTGACACTGCACCCTCTACAGCTAAGATGGTGAACAACAGTTCGACCTGGAGCTGGGCTGCCATGAGACACCGGTGATGGCATAGGCTGCAGTGGGGCTGGCTGGCAGCTGGTGTGCGCTTTCATGAGCTTCCGTGAGTGGCCTTGAGTGGCCGTCCAATGGCCGGTGTGCAACTGCCTCACCTGGGAAGAGTGCAATGATAATACCATCATGGGCCAGTGAAGCAACGTACTCCACAACTAGACTGAAGAACAAAAGGACAGCAACTTGTCTGTTCCCCTTCCCCAGTTCCCCAACACTGTTCCCCTCCTGCAATTCCCCAATACAGTCTTAAAAAAGGAAAAAGCCAAACACAGTCTGGTGACAACACAATTATTTCAAAACCCTTCCAGGGTTTCTGAAAAGAAGCAACCTTCCCTACCTTTAACATGAGGGAAAATGCTGAACAAATTTCAGCAGTTTGGCCTTTCTTCCCTCTGACAAGAGTTTGTTTTATTTCTGAGCATCAACAACAGTGCTGCAGTCTGCCTCTGTTTGTGCATCAATTTGATAATAAAAAAACTCAAACAATTGATGACATATAGTCTGTGAATAAATATTTCAACTAAAATGGCCTCCAAAACCAGCTGTAAACTATGTAACCTCTTATGTTTTAGTAGCTCCTTCTGCTTAAAGAGGCCACATGTCAAATACATTATCATAGGTATGGATATTAATTCCAATTGACTGACATTTGAGTACATGCCACATACAATAACCACAATGAATAAATAATATTAGCCAACATACTTTAACAAACCTACTAAGCTCCAGCCCTATTTTAAGCACAATATATATGAACTCACTTAATCCTTGCAATATCCCCATTGGGAACGTTATTATTATCACATTTTACATATGAGGGATTTCAGGCACCCAGACATTTAAGAACTTGTCCAAAGCCACAGACCTCATAGGTGGTGGGGATGGCATTTAAGAGGATGATCTTGCCCTGGAGCCCAGGATCCCAACCATGATATTATTTTTTTTTTCAGGGCAGTGTCACTGCCCCTCATAAGCGGGACCCGAACTGGGGCCGCTGGCTTCCGAAACCAGCGCTTAACCCCCACGCCACTCGACCGGCTCCCAACCATAATATTATTAATCAAACAGCAGTGTTTCTCAAAACATGGTAACTGACTCACTAGTATCAGCATCGCCTGGGAATTGGTCAGAAATTCCTTGGCCTCAGCCCTGACATACCAAGTTGGCAGTTATTCTGGGGAAAAGCCAAGGATGCTCCTTTAACCTAACGGTCTGCAGGTAATTTTGAGGCAAAATAAAGTCTGAGAATTACTATTATGGGGAAACAGGCTTGAGCAGGATAGAGTCTGCCTTCAGTAAACTCTTGAGGTAGAAAATGACATTCAGTTTCTTATGCCAACACAACAAAAGTTGTGTTGGTCTTGGACTTGGAAGGAAGAATGAGCTGTGGGCAGGGTGCATGGTTTTCATCTTATAGAAACATTCCAGATTTCAGGACCTTCACATGTTTGATGCTTGTCAGCAAGTTTAGAAGTCTGGATTGAGGGCCCATCTAAGAAAAGCAACTGAAGCCAGAGTGAATAAAACTTACAGATTGTCTTGAAAATCATGTGAGGGAGTCAGGGTAAAAATATCATTTCTGAGTCCCTCAGTCTTTGCAATGTGACTTATAGCAAATAATTGGTTCTCAGGGAGGTAAGATATGGACCTTGTGAGGGGTTGATCTGGAAGCTATGAATTCAAGACAATGGGGTACAGTGAAGGAATGCTGTTCCTCTTATATCTCATACATATATTTAATATTTAGGAAATGCTGGTGTCTAGTATTGTCTACCATTCCTGAATGATCCTCCTGTCCATATGATCTACAATTTTAAATTTACATTCTGTGCATAGAGCCTTGTCTCCTCAATGACAGGGGCAAAAGTTTAATAGATTAATGGTTCAGACTATTGGTTCTCAACTCAGACAGCCTGAATTGAAATCCCAACTCTTCCTTTAACTTGCTATGCAAACTTGAGCAAGTTATAAAACTTCTAGTTTTTACTTTCTTCAATATCGGGTCCTAACTAAAAGGTTTAGGCAAGAATTAAACACATGTAAAATACATAATAAGCATTCAGTAAATATTAGCCCTCTAAATTAGACAATAAATTCATTGTTGGGGCAGACAAATCTTTTGTACCCTGCCAAGTGCTCTTTGAATGGAATGGATTCAAAAAGCCAAAAACTTTTGACTAAGGTGCTTTTGCTGATCTAATCAATATGCACAATATACTGCTTACTAAAGTTTACCTCCAGCTAGTAGGTTGTAAGCTTCTATAAGAGGGAGACAATGTTTTATGAGTCTTTGCAATGGTCTAATGCATAGTAAGTGCTGAATAAATGTTTGTTAAACAAGGAAAACGTGACCTGAATTTTATCATTACTTACGTGTAATTTATCTCTATAACCCTTGCACAGACCACAATCTCCTTTACATGATACTCTCCTATTTTTGCTTGAAGTTAGATCTATTGAATTTTCACCCCTAAAGTAATCTCTAGAACTGCTCTAAAATCTGAGGAAATGTTATTTTCCATAGCATCAAAAGAAACTATGCAGGCCAGAAGGTATTGGCACAAATTGTTCAACATAATGAAAGACAAGGACCTACAACCAAGATTACTCTACACAGCAAAGCTATTATTTAGAATCAAAGGACAGATGAACAGCTTCCCAGACAAGGAAAGTTAAAGGAGTTCATCACCACCAAACCAGTATTACAAGGAATGTTAACAGGGACTTCTTTAAAACATGAAAAAAACACAGAAAACAAAAAGAGATCAAAATTGTGAATAATAAAATGACAATAGCTACATATGTATAAACAATTACTTTCAATGTAAATGGATTAAATGCAGCAATCAAAAGACATAGGAGGGCTGAACAGATAAGAAAATGATACCCTTACATATGCTGCCTACAGAAGACTCATTTGAGGTTGAAAGACACTGAAAGTAAAGAGGCGGAAAAATATATTTCTTAAAAATGGAAATTTAGAAAAAAAAAAAAAAGCTGGGGTGGCAATACTTATACCAGACAAAATAGACTTTAAAACAAAGGCTATAGGGCCGGCCAAGTGGCGTGGCAGTTAAGAGCTGGCTTGGGACGCCAGTGGCCCTGGTTCGGATCCCACATATGAGGGCCAGTGACACTGCCCTCTACAGCTAAGATGGTGAACAACAGCTCCACCTGGAACTGGGCTGCTTTAATTTCCTGGACAGCATAGCTACGGTCCTTGCTGCAGTGGGCTGCCATAGGCTACAGTGAGTGGCTGGCAGCCAGCGTGAGTGGCTGGCAGCTGATGTGAGCTTCCAAGAGCCGCTGTGCACGACCATCCAGAGGCCAGTGACAGATTTGCCTCACCCAAGAAGAGCGCAATGATGATACCAACATGGGTCAGTGAAGCAATGTCCTCTGCAACTAGACTGAAGAACAAAAGGACAACAGCTTGTCTGCTCCCCAACACTGTTTCCCTCCCCAGTTCTCCAATAAAATCTTAAAAAAAAAACACAAAAAAAAGCTATAACAAGAGACAAAGAAAGACCCAGTAATCCCACTTCTGGATATTTATCCAAAGAAACCCAAAATGCTATTTTGAAGGGACATGTATATCTACATATGCATTGCAGCATTTTTTTTACAATGGCCAAAATGTGGAGGCAGCCTGGGTGTTCACTGATAGAATAATGGATAAAGAGGAGATGGTACATATATGCAATGGAATATTACTTGGCCAATGGGAAGAGAATGGGTTCTTCCCATCTCTGGCAGCATGGATGGACCTGGAGGGTATTGTGCTGAGTGGAGCATATCAGACAGAGAAAGACATGCAATGTGATTTCATTTATATGTGGAATCTATAAAACAAAACAAACAAACAGAAACAAACTCAGATACAGAAAACATTTTGATGGTTGTCAGATAGGAGGGGTTTGGGGGTATGGGTGAATGAAGGGAAACAAATTAAGAAGTACAAATTTGTTGCTACAAAGTAGTCATGGGGATGTAGGGTATAGCATAAAGAATACAGTCAATAATATTGTATGGTGTCAGATGGGTACTAGATTTGTTGAGGTGATAGATGAGATGGGGTTGGAGGGCAGGGTGAAAAGGGTGAAAGGAGTAAGAAGTACAAATTTGTAGTTACAAAATAGTCATGGGGATGTAAAGTAAAGTATAGAGAATATAGTCAATGATATGGTAATAACTATGTATAGTGTCAAGTGAGTATTAGACTAGTAAGGGGATCACTTCTTAAATTACATAAATGTCTAACCTCTATGCTGTACACCTAAAATTAATATAAAATAATATTGAATGTCAACTGTAATTGAAAAATTTTAAAAAAAGGTGAAAGGGAATAGGAGGTTCAAATTGCCAGGTATAAAACAGACAAGTTGGGCCGGCCGAGTGGTGCAGTGGTTAAGCGCTGGCTTGGGAAGCCAGCGGCTCTGGTTCGGTCCCACATATGAGGGCCAGTGACACTGCCTTAAAAACAAACAAAACAAAACAAAAAACAAACAAGTCATGGTGATGTAATGTACAGCATGGGAAATATAGTCAATAATATTGTGATAATATGGTACGGTGTCAGGTGATTGCTGGACTTATCATAGTGATCACTTCTTTAGGTAAATAAATGCTGAACCTAACATAATATTGTATGTTAACTATATTTTGAATAAAAATCTTTTAGAAAACAATGCTTAAGAACAAAGAGATGCATTGTGTGTGTGATCTTTCTTCATTTCCATCATTTAGTTGTGTTTGATTGTGCATTCTTTTTTTTTTTGCTGCAGAAATCCGTGGCAGCGTCAGGCTGTCTCTGCTGGTGCCAGATACAGACAGGAGAAGCAGTAAACACGGACTCTTGGCATCATGTGGAGCATCATGCAGACACACAGCTTCCATCCTTGAGTTGCCTGAGCTTCTAGCAAAGACAATTCAGGTTGACTTTTATGACAGACCTTTGATTTCACTCTAGGCTTCTGGTCAGAGATTAGAAGTTACTACATTCTTTTGCTCATCGTGAATTTTTTTTTTTTCCCTCTTCAGGAAAAAAAAAAAAAAATGATTAACCCAAAGCTGATATAATATGGTTCAAAGCAGGGTGATCACTTCTGGGGGTGTCCTCTACTAACACAGAGGAAATATGATAACACAATAATAGATGTTTGTGGAAAATGTGTATATTCACAGAGATACTGACTCTGGACACTGTAAGGTACCCAAAAAAGAATAATCACCCCATTCTTGCTCAGAGGGGCTTATTATTTAACTGGAGGAAGATCAAAAACTATTCTAGTGACTGTAATATGAAACTACCTATTCAACATATAAGGTGTCTTGAATATTTGTGTTTGTATAAATAGAACTATATTACCTGATCCCTGAAGTTTCAAAATTCTCCTTAGAAAAGTTATTTCTCAGCTTCACAATGATCCAGACTTTTGGATAATGATTTTTAGAGCCAAAAAATGTATTAATTCCCTGGCTTCTGTTTTCCCCCTTCTCCTGTCCAATGGACAGAGTCAGCAGTCAGTGGAGTCGTTTTATATTTGGTGGAATGTGTTTGTTGAGATAGCTCAGCAATGACTGCTCAGTTATTTAGCAAAAACAATCCCACAGCTCGTTCCCACAAACACCCAGGGAGTACTCAGCAAAGCTCTTCAATTTACCTCTCCCAGCCTTACTGAGGTATAACTGACTTACTCCTTGCTATGATGTTGCCAGATAGTCTTTTGTTTTGTTTTGTTTGTTTCTGTTTTTGTTTTATTCTTTTATTGTGAAATAAACATTTTTTAAAAAAATTAGCTTCAGGTGTATAACACAGTGCAATAGTTATACTTTTTAGCCCTCAAAGTGACAACCCTCCTCCCCCAATTTGCCACTCCACTCCTCTCCCTCACATCATGCATATCCTTTACAATTCCTCTGACTCCCTTCCACAGTATAATTCACATCCCATGATTATCTATATATTCAATTACAGTTGGCATACAATATTATACAACATCAGCTTGAGGTGTACAGTGCAGTGATCAAGCCTCTACTCCATCCATGAAGTGGTCTCCCTAACAAGACATGTGACTATCTGACATGCCACAAAATATTTACAACATTATTAATTATATTCCCCGAACTGTCTTTCATATCCCTATGGCAATATTGTAGTTACCTATTCATGCTGTCTAATCCCTTCCCCTTCTCCCTCATCCCCACCCCCCTCCCAACTTAGCAACACTGTTTTTCCTCTGTATCTATGAGACTGTTTCTGTTTCCTTTGCTCATTCATTCGCCAGTCTTTAGAGTCAATTCCTTTAAAACACGGCACCTGCACACCATGCATGCTAGTTAATCTAGGTACTGTCTGTTTAACTATTGCTCCAGCTGTTTCTAAAACCCTAGGGGGGTTGGAGCTCACAGAATGAAAACTAACATTCCCTTAACAGGGGGTATTAATCTTAGATTCTATCAGAGAGCAGTAGAATCTAAGACACTGTGTTTACATGAAATGCTCATTTCAGCTAAAAACTTAGACCCTGTGGCCAATTAAACTCTGTGCTTACTGAAAAGATGTATTCCCCATAGGAGTTGAGCCTGCTTGAGAAAGGGAAAAGGCGGGAAGCTAGACACGGAGTGTGAGTGTTGGCACCTACTAACTGCCCTGATCTTTGTCCTTTGGATTACTTTCCAGTCTGAGAAGTCACTGTTACTTTGACAATTCATAAAATATGAAGTGGATTTCTCCAGAGCTTTTCTGGAGAGAGTCTACATATTTGATCCTATCCGTTCATAGTCCATGTTTGAGATATAACTATTAGATCCAGTTTGTATTATTAAATTATCACCAAAGACAATTTTCTGTGGCCTGAGACGTTTTTATTTTTAAACTGCTATTTTATAAATTTGATGTTTTCTTTTTTTTTTTCTTCTGAAACATTTAGATGTGAAAATATAATATTATGAGGTAATGATGTCAGAAGTTTTTCTGGGGTGGAGAGGAATCTCTTTATGAAATGATGGTAACTGCAGTGTTCAGCGGGTAGAAGGTCAGCTTTATAGGCCAAATTTTATTACTATGATCATAAAATCAAACCGAGTTTAATTTTCTTATTTTAATACCCAATTTTATAGTTTAATTCAGGGGACATGAGAAACTGTTATTTTTACCATCATACCACAACTGGAGAGAGTTTGCTAGTTTTAAGACCCATGGGCGAATGATCCCCAGAAATACAGATATTTTTATAAAGCATCCATGATAATGAAAGGCAAGTATTCTCCATGTAGCCATGAGATGCTCTTTGGATTACCTAAGTACTACTCACAGCGCATTTGAGGATTCATGTGAGGGAAGTGTATTTTTTTTTTTTTTAAGATTTTATTGGGGAATTGGGGGAGGGGAACAGACAAGTCACTGTCCTCCTGCTCCTCAGTCTAGCGGCGGAGGACGTTGCTTCACTGTCCCATGTTGGTATCATCATTGCACTCTTCCCGGATGAGGCAAATTGGTTGCCGGCCTCTGGATGGTCACTCACCGCAGCTATTGGCAGCTCACACTGGCTGCCGGCCACTCACTGTAGCCTATGGCAGCCCACTGCAGCGGGGGCTGCAGCCAACACCATCGCTGGGGCTCGCACAGCCCAGCTCCAGGTGGAGCTGTTGTTAGCTGTAGAGGGCAGTGTCACTGGCCCTCATATGTGGGATCCGAACCGGGCTGCTGGCATCCCAAGCCAGCTCCCGACCAATGCGCCACTCGGCCGGCCTAGAAATGTATTCTTAATTGAAGGAAACTATCTGTCAAGGCTCTTGTTATTGACTCTGTTATAGATTTATATCTGACTCAGAAGGGAATTAGGCAAAGACATAAATCCATGATTTCAAAGTTAACTTATGCCACTTAGAAAGACTATTTGATACAGTGAAAATAGTTTATTGCCTGGTTTAAGATGGATTGTTTTTTACCACAGCTTAGCTCCGTCACAAAAGGCTGTATGGAAACAGGTGGCTCCTTCAAGTCTGGCCCTCACCACTAACCATACATGACCTTAGTTCCATTTCTTTTCCTACGAATGTGATGAACTGTATATCCTCCCTGTCCCCTTCCCCCACACAAAGTTGTAGGGAGGACCACATTATATACTGAGCAGGATGAAGCTATGTAAACCACAAATATTTGTACAAACTCAGAGCAGTAGTAACTCATGGGACACTGAGTTGACCTTCACTTTCATGGCGCCATAGTGTCACTGTTATTTGACTTAGTGCCATAAGAATTTGAAGTCTACTTTAGACAAAAGAATAATTCCTATTGGATACACTTTCAAAATATATCTAACCTGACCACTTTTTATCCATGAAATCATAGATGTGATCTGCTAGACTATATTTTTAAACTACAGTAATACCTTGGTTTGCAAGCATAATTTGTTCTGGAAACAAAGTACTCATATTGCAAGACATTCCTCACTTACCATGCTAAAATGTATTAGAAATGTTCGCTCATCTTGTGGAACACTAGCAAACCATGCTACTCGCAATCCAAGGTTTTACTGTACATTAAAATAGGTAATTAATAAAAATGTTAAATGCTCATTTATGTACACCTAAAATCAATTCATTGGTGGTATATATATCACCTCTTCAGAAAGTATGGTCTAATTGGTTCACCTGGCTTATTCTGACAATTCTGTCTCAACTAATCAGAGCAAGGCAAGAACAGGCAATTGGTAGACTGGCTGCACATATCCTGTCAGAAAGAAGAAACCAGGCTGCCATTTCTCAATTACCTGTGATGCAGTCTTGCCGTTCATGGGTCAAGTAGCTTCTCCAAGGTCCAGTGTGAGTGGGGAGCAAGGTAAAGCCACTTATGGTGATGCATGATTGAAGGGACCTGCTTGCTGAATGATGGATGGAGCAGTTTTCTGTCTAGCTGTTCCACTTAGAGTGAGCACTTTGGGAACCTGTTTCTTTTCTAGTGGAAGTGGTAGCACAATAACAAAGTTTAGGGAAGAATTTGTCATCAGAATGTTCCTCAAGTGACTCGTGGCCTTGGTGCAGATACTTTGATGATGCCTTTTGTGGCAGAAGGCAGGTTATGATGAATAGTAATGCCACAGAGCTAACATCCTTAACACAGGCAAGGTTATAAATATAAGGGGCTCTGGGATCTGGTTTTATCTTAGGTTCTTTATCAAAGCTAACACTCAGAGAATTTTAATGACTAACAGGCCCAGTATAATCGAAAGTAGACACACTAAAACATCAAAACATACATCACACATGCCCAGTCCCACAAAAACTTCCCGGTGTTTCAACTATACAGAAATCTCAGTTCTAGGAACTGTGGGAATAAATCATAAACCTGACCTGCAAAGGAATGTATCATATAGCTTTCTATGTCTAGTAAAATTCGTGTCAGATAGGAATGCATTTAACTAACAGTAATAGGATTAATGAGTAACAGGGCCATAAACAGATAGGGTGCATTTTTCTTTCCTAACAAGTATTTTGAAAGCTGACATCTAGGGCCAATGTTAAGGCTCACCCATGTCATCAGAGATGTGGGCTTATTTTAAATTTTCACCATGCTGGGTTTAATATGTTGGCTTCTTAACTCAATGGGGAAAGATGGCAACTCCAGGCATCATTTCTGCATGTAAGGCATGGAGGGTTAAGGAGCAAAGTGCATTGTTGCCTGTATCTCATGGACCAAAACCCAGTCACCTGGTCACCTCTAAGAAGCAGTGAAGCTACAACACTCAGAGGACGCCTAGCAGTATGGGATTAGAAATGGTTTGGGGGCATACCAACCAATTATTTCTGTTACATCAAATCTTCAGAGTCTTCTGAACTAGGGCACATGATCTGGGTATGCACAGTATCAATGAATTTTTTTTATCAACTAGCACAGGACACAAAAATCATGCAGAGAATTAGTACATTTTCCTGATCTATTATCCTCAGTAAATCAACAGCATGTCTTTTCACAGGCAAATCTTTGTTAACCCTCGAGTTCAGATAAGCTGCAATCATTGTATTTCAGTAGGTAGCTCTGTGGTGGGACAGAAAAGCAGGGGTATCAGCACTGGAGAGCCCTGGGTTCAAATCCTGTCTTTGAAACTTGGTAGCTAGTAGCCCTCACCAAAATAACACCCTCTCAAAGCCTTACTATTCCCATCTATAAAGTACACTTATTTTTTCACAGGTTTGTTGCAGGACTTCCAATGTTCTTATATATTATTTGTAATAGTGTCCAGCTCAAAACAGATGCTTATTAAATGGTTCATTCTGGAATTACATGTAAGTATAATGTCAGTTTGAGTTATACAATAGGGTAACCTGAGGGATTTGTCAAAAATGCAAATATCATGACATCCCTTTAGACCTGGCCAATCAGAAACTCAGGTGAAGGGCCGGCTGAGTGGTTCACTTGGTTAAGAGCTCGCTCAAGAGTGCAAGCTGAGCTCTGAGCAACAGCAGTTCGATGCTCAGCCCAAGCTGAGCTGCCACTGGGCTGCCAACAGGTGGCAGGATGGCTCAGCTAAGAAAGTCAGGTGATAGGGCTCAGGAATCTTTATTTCTTAATATGGTTCATTGGAGATTCAAGTCCAGAACTTCATTGGAGATTCTTGAAAAATCAAGAGCTCCAATTGTTTTTCCATTGAAGGAAGAGTTTCTACAAGAGAATAGCAAGATGATTTTTTATGTTAAACGTAGAAAGAGAATTTTGCACTTAGATAACACTAAATATCAAAAATTTAAATACAGAAATTAATATAAATATGAATAAGTTAACTTGGATTTTATAATCAATTTTTCCGTGTAAACCCAAATCAAATTTTGCATCATGGAATTATATTCAAATTGAGAAAAAAAAAGACCCACAATACTGTTCTCACTTCCTTTCTTTTCTTCCTTCCTTCCTTCTTTCCTTCCTTCCTTCTTCCCTCCTTCCCTCCTTCCCTCACTCCTTCCTTCTTTCTCTCTCTGTCTCTCTCTTTTTGTTTTATTCTTTCTTTTGCCAGAGGAGAGTTACCAGTATTTTGGATTGGTAAAATAATAATGAGGAAACGGAAACCTGAGATCTTGCAATGAAGGAAGAAATTCATAGATATTAACTCTGAGCCCATCTGTAAAATGCTCAATATAAGAATTTTCTTTTCCTATGAGCTTTTTTTTTTTTTTGATAAAATGTAATTTGAGCACTTAATAATGAATTCACAGACATGCTCAGGATTAGTGTTAGGTACAGAGATATTGAATGGTACAGAACAGCATTTTAATTATTAACCAATTAATCTCTTTAAAAGTTTCTTAAGCACCTATTATGTGCCAGTTACCAAGGTAGGAGTAAACAAGAGAGATACAGTATGTATTCCCATGAAGCCTGACAGATATTCAACAAATATTTATGCAAATAGGTATTTAAATGTGATTATAATAATTGTGGTTTAAGACAGTACATAGGTCTCTTTGAGAAATTACCAGGTGTGTATGGACAAGGGTAGTCAGAAACACTGAAGACAAAGGGAACATCAGGAGCAAGTCCTATCATAAGTAAATATGTAAATGTGAAGACTTGCCATCTTGGGACCAGGAAGAAGCTGGCATCCTCCAGCAAAGGCCAGTGCCTCTGTAGCTCAGTAATCCAGAAAGAGGGGCCTTATTTGGATCAGATGTGGGGAAGGCCAAATCGTGGAGGGCTCTTTTGGCTTCAGGTGAGAAGGAGGCCCAATCTGACACCTCTTTTCTCAATCGCTTTCACGTCCCAAATCAAATGTCATACAAATTATAGAAAGGAAGGAAAAATATGTACCTTTTACAGAGCAGAAGAAATAGCTAAGATTTCACAATATTGAATGTATAAAGTATATTTCAAATACTATTTATGTATGTGCAGAATGATGCATGCTAAAAAAACATCCAGAGTGACAGAGAAGAGAAACACAATGGAAGGGTATTCAGAGATGTGTAAATACACAGAGACCTAAAGGATGATTTGAAGGGTGGATGGATGCATGGGGGTGTAGGGAAGTGGTTGCAAAGATAAAACAGTGCAGTAATAATGGTGATGGTGGTAACTGCAATGATAACAATAGCATTTGAGTGTTTATTATGTACTAGGCATGTCCTAAGCACTTTATAAGAATGAATTATACGTAAATTAAACAAAAAATCTACATCAAGCAGTTGTTAATATAGGCAAGTTCAAAACAAACAAACAAACACTACTAACCTAATGCTTCCCAAGTCCCCTGCCCTCTAAATAGAGTTGATTACAGCATTGTTTCTACACAGCTGCCTGGAGGAACCCACCTCTCTACATCACTGGGGACCAGGCCCCCCTGGCTTTAGAACAAAAGCACTGCCATTCCTGAAGACAGCCAATAAGCAGCAGGTCCAAGCTACATGACTGTCCCTTACTGTAAGGCAGCCACATGACAGGGGAGATTCATACCATCTTAGCCTCCCAAAGCAAGTTTCATGCTAACCGGGAAGGATGGGGTTCAGTGTGCAAAGATGAAGTAAACATTATCCTTTTGCCACTCTGGCCTTTGCCTTTGTTGATTATGTTGCCATGTGACTGGGTGTGTAATGTATGCTCACCTAGAAAACTTCCTACTTCTTGCTGTTTTTAAAATTATTCTGAAATGTATTGGGGCGACATTGGTAAGTAAAATTACATAGGTTTCAAGAGTACGGTTCTATAATACATCACTTATATATCACATTGTGTGATCACCACCCAGAGTCAGTTCTCCTTCCATCACCATATATTTGACCCCCTTAACCCTCTGGTAACCACTAAACTGTTGTCTATGTTCATGAGTTTCTGTTTGTTTTTTGTCCTGTTTGTTACTCTGTTTTTTGTTTTTTTGTTTTTGTTTTTTTTTGTTAAGATTTTATTGGAGATTTATACACACACACGCATACACACACACACACACACACGTTTATTGATTACCTATGGACGGACACTGGTTGTTTCTATGTCTGGGGCACTGTGAATAATACTGCAATGAGCGTAGAGGTATATATATGTAAATGTTTTTAGATTTTTTGGGTGGATACCCAGAAGAGGGATTACTGTGTCATATGTTAATTATATTCTTAACTTTTTGAGGAACCTCCATTCTGTTTTCCATAGTGGCTGTACCAATTTACATTCCCACCAGCAGTGTATGAATGTTCCTTTTTCTCCATAGCCTATCCAATACTTGTCATTACTTATCTTGATGATAATAGCCATTCTAAGATGTATGAGGTGGATTTGACTTGCATTTCCCTAAAACCTAGTGAAGTTCAGCATTTTTTCATATATCCGTTGGCTGTTTGTTTGTTTTCTTGGCAGAAGTGTCTGTTCAGGGACTCTGCCCATTATTTAATTGAATTGTTTTTTGCTGTTGAGTTGTATGGGTTCCTTATATATTTCGGATATTAGCTCCTTATTGGAGGTGCTGTTTGCAAATATCTTCTCCCATTTGATTGGCTGCCTCTTTGTTTTGTTGATGGTTTTGTTTGCTGTTCAGAAGTTTTTTAGTTTGATACAGTCTCATTCATTTATTTTTACTTTTACTTCCCTTGCCTTTGAGGTAGAATTCATAAAATCCTCTCTAAATCCAAGGTCCATACATTTAATACCTATGTTTTCTTCTATGCAATTTATTGTTTCAATTATTATATTTAGGTCTTTGATCCTTTTTGAAGTAATTTTGGTATATTGTGACAGATAGCAGTCTAGTTTCATTCTTTTGCACGTGGCTTTCCAATTTTCCCAGCATCATTTATTGAAGAGGCTTTCTTTTCTCCATGTATGTTTTTGGTTCTTTTGTTGAAAACTAGCTGCCGGTATATATGTGGGTTTATTTCTGGATTCCGAATTCTATCCCATTGGTCTGTGTGTCTCTTTTTCTGCCAATACCATGCTGTTTGGATTATTGTCACTTTGTAGTATAAACTGAAGTCAAGGAGTGTGATATCTCCAGTCTTCCTCTTTTTGTCTCAGGATTGCTTTGGTTATTATGGGGTCATTTGTGACTCCATACTAATCTGATGATTTCTTTGTTCTATTTCTTTAAAAAATATCATTGGGATTTTGACAGGGATTGCATTATTGTAAATATGTATATTGCTTTGGGTGATATGGCCAATCTAACTATGTTGATTCCTCCAGCCAAGAATAACTATGTTGATTCTTTCAATTTCTTTTAATAATTCTTGCAATTTTCATTCTATAGGTTCTTTACATCCTGTTTTAAGTTTATTCCTAGTATTTTATTCTTTTCGTTGCAATTGCAGAATGAATTGTTTTTGTCAGAAATTTCATTTATTTTTCTGTTAGTACATAGGAATGCAATGGATTTTTGTGCATTGATTTTGTATTCTGCAACATTACTGTATTTGTTTATTATTTCTAATAGGTTTTTTGTTCTTTGTTGTTGTTTTCTTTTGGTGGGGTGGGGAGCCGTTAGGATTTTTGTATATAAAGAATCATGCTGGGCCGGCCGAGTGGCGCAGTGGTTAAGCGCTGGCTTGGGACGCCAGCAGCCCTGGTTCGGATCCCACATATGAGGGCCAGTGATACTGCCCTCAAAAAAAAAAAAAAAAAAAAAAGAAAAGAATCATGCTGTGTGCAAAGAGTGATAATTTGTCTTTCTCATTCCCAATTTGGATGCCTTTTATTTATTTCTCTTGATTGCTCTGGCTGGGACTTCCAATACTATGTTGAACAAGAGTGTGAGAGGGAGTATCCTTGCCTTGTTCCTGATCTTAGAGGAAAAACTTTCAGTTTTTCACCATTAAGTGTGATATTAGCTGAGGATTTGTCATATATGGCCTTTATTATGCTGAGGTACTTTCCTTCTATACCCATTTTATTAAGTGTTTTAATCATAAATGGATATTGTATTTGTCAAATGCTTTTTCTGCATCTATTGATATGATCATATGATTTTTATCCTTTATTTTCTTTATGTGGTATATCACTTTGTTTGGCTTGCATATGTTAAACCATCCTTGTGCCCCTGGAATGAGCCAACTTGATTGTGATGTATGATCTTTTTAATGGGTGATATAGTGGTGAGCATAGCTGCCTCCCTCCTTTCAAAGCATAAGTACATGCACACCCCAATTCCCATCCCACACCACCTTGAGCACAATCCTAGAGCTTGTCCTTTATTTTTCCATCTGTCTATTTCTGTGAGTCCTTCTTTTCTGTCTGTATGTCTTTCTCTTTGTTTGTTGTTGTTTTTTTTTTCCTCCAAGCATCTCTACCTCGTTCTTTCTCTTTCTTGGTATCTCTCTGTATCTGCTCCACCCCACCCTCCCAGCCTCTCATCTTGCTCCCTCAACCCCCTTTCAGTCACCCTATCTCCTTGACCTCAGTTCCAATCCCTCTCTCCAAATGTTCTTCTGAATGTCTCTTCCTTTCTCCTTTGATATACAAATTGCTTAATTAAACCTCATTATCTAAAGATATGGCCATTAACTAACAAAAACATCACTTGGAAACACTCTTTAATTTTGAGCTCTATAAAGGAAAAAATGTTAGTTACTTAATATGATGCCTCTCTATCTGCAGTTAAAAAGAATATAAAAGTAACTCACCTGCAGTTACATCTAATAAGTATTTATTAGCCTAACATTGACAGAAAGGAGATTCCTACCCAATAATTATCATTTGAATTTTTAAGTAGTCCTCCTCATATAAGACCACATGATTAGGCTGTTATTTTCACCTCAAAAAAAAAGTGAAAAAAGTGACTCTTTTTTTTTTTTTTGGCCTACTTTTCTTTAACAAATGTTGGTATCCTTAATTACTACGGTTGTCACTTAAACCTAATTTAAAAGCTTTTTTCACTTTGTTAAGAATCAGGTGGTACTCATGCTTTTGGAGAATAGAAGGGATAGTTTATTTCCCTTAGACAAGTTGGATTTCATTTTACTATAGGTGTTCCCTTAAGCACTAACTCATTAGGATGAAACACATGCTCAGGCATGGTTTTTGTATTCTTTCTTACTCATGAACTGATTTAGGCAAATATTTCTTTATTGCCGACAGAGACAGCGAGAGCGATAGTGAGAGACAGAGTGAGAGATTATAAACTAATTAAGTAGGAAGAAAAGCCCAGAGACCTCCAAATTTTAATTGCTATATTATTTGAAAGAATAAAAGAAAGAATATTATTTTTTAATGCTACAAATATTTTAATGGCTCAATATGTAGAGATTCTTGTAGAAATTCTGTTCTGAAATAAATTACATTTGATCAGAGTGGTTATTTCAACACTATTTAGATTCATGTAGCACTAGCTGGATGACTCAGTGTCCCCCTGTTTCACTTTACCAGGCTGGTCTATCTATCTATCATCTATCTATCTATCTATCTATCTATCTATCTATCTATCTATCTATCTGTGTGCTAGCTGATAATGGCTCACAGCTGCCCCTTCTCCAGAGCAGTGCTTCTCAAAGTGTGGTCCTGGACCAGCTATATCAGCATCACCTGGGAAATTAAAATGCAAACCCTTGGACACCACCCCAGACCTGACAAATCAGAAACTCTAGGGTTGAGACCCATCTCCTGTGTTTTAGCAAACACTTCATATGCTTAAGTTTTGAGGAATACTGCTCCAGAAAATCCCCTTTAGGTCAAAACAGAATTAACAAAAGGAGTAACCACTTCTTTTCTCCTACCAATGGAACTTGGCCTGATGATATCTTGATAGGTGTATTTGAGAAACTTCATTCCCAGATCCCCCAAAATGCTCTGGCCCACTCCTTTTTAGAGGATAGTGGGGAGCTTTTGCTTGAAGATTCTGAAAAAGCATAGACTGAAGCAGGTGCCCTACATGACAATACTTGATCTCTTTAGGATCCATCTCCCTTCCCTCCCTGGTCACTGGGAATATAACTAGGATAAAGTCTAGGCTCCATCTGACTAGGGAAGTGCTAAGTGAGGAGATGAATTGTATGCTGGGAAATCTTCAGGATCCAGCTAATATATACTATTATGAACTAGGTGAGAATGTTTGAATGTAGATCTTCAAGGTGCTCCATCAAAGGAGAAGGAGACAGAATACAAAACTGGATAAGAGAGGATTTGTTGACACGGGGCACCCTCCTTTGACTCCAGATTTGACACCTTGATGAGGATTTTTAAGGGGCCCATCCTTATAGTGTTGTAAAGACTCTTAGTAGAGATGAGGAAACATCACAGCAGAGAGTGGTATGTGTTATGTGGCTATTGATCTGACAGATTAGTTTTTATTTCCCCGAATACCTAAAAGGAAAGTGTATTAGAAGCAGTTTGCTATCATATGGGAGGGACAACAGTATCCATTAACATTGCCCCAGGATTACTATAATGCTCCCAATGTCTGCCACAATATATTTCAACATTGTGGACTTTCTGTATAAAATAAAATGGGGTCACTATACTAATGATATCATGTTCATCAGACGTGTTGAGCAATATGTGGCAAGCTCTCCAGATGTCTTAATAAGACAGATGTGTGCCAGATGGTGGGAAAGACACATTACAAAGATTTAGGATCCTGCTATGTCAATGAAGTATTTGGAGCTTTAGTAGTTTGGGATATGCCAAGGATAAGCCCTCAAAGTAAGACAAAAGTTTGCACTTTGGCTCCTCTTACTCCTCAAAATGACTCACAATGCATGTAGAATGCTATAGAGTGAGTATTTGTGTTCCCCCCCATTTCTACCCTCAAATTTCTTGTGTTAAATCCTAATCCCTTCAGTGTGATAGTATCTGGAGGTGAGACCTTTGAGAGGTGATTAGGTTATGAGGGCAGAACCCTTATGAATAGGATTAGCGCTTTTAAATTGAGACCCCAGAGAGCTCCCTAACCATTTCCTCTGTGTAAGTGCACCATGAGAAAAAGGCCCACTGTGAACCAGGAAGCAGGCTCTCACCAAACACCAAATTTTCCAGCCCTTGATCTTGAATTTCCTAGCTTCTAAAACTATAAGAAATAAGGTTCCGGTTTTTTGTTTTTGTTTTTTTATAAAACACTTGATCTATAGTATTTTGTTATAGCAACCCAGAGAGAATAAGACACGTGATAAGCTGCGAATGATTCTCAGCTTACTCCCTTTTGCTTTGGCTAAACAGGAGCTGACTGTATGCGGCTGTTTTTGCCCCACCCTTAGGGTCAGCCTGCAGCTACTAATAATAAATAACTGACCCAGAAATACAAATGTCTATACTTCTTGCCTTGAAGTTGGACCAAATCTTTGAATCAATTCATGCTCCAAAGGTCTCCATGGGATCAGGCTGAAGCTACTCCAGCCGCAGTCATGTCCTTACATAGTGTCTTTTTCCGCTTTCCTGTCCAGCTTTCCTCGCTCCCTTTCTCCCATGAGAATCCCCTCAATAAAACATATGCATCAGAATCCCTGACTTAGGCTCTAATTCTAAGGAACTCAATCTAAGATGCTGATGCAATTAAAATGGCCATATTCCTAACTTTCAAAGGACCCTTTCAATACTTTCCCAAAGATCACTTAAAAAAAATGATAAATATGTTACACACCAACTTGTACCCCTTTGCTAAACAGAGTATAAAATAATAACTAAGAAAAAATATATCTATATATAGATATGGAATCAGATAGCTTTTGTGAAAAATCCCAGTTTCAGCATATATTATTTTGTGTAACTTTGGGCAAGTTATCTAATCCAAGCATCCATTTCTTATCATCTATAAGATGTGGATAAAAAGAGTTCTCACTTTCAATGTTGCATTTTATAATTTTTGGTATATTACAAATCTTTAACAGAAGTTCATTACTAATATTCCTATTGTCATCATCATCATCACATCATCAATCACCATCATTTTCATTGTGATAAATAGCTCCATATGAATATCTGATCACCCTATACATGGAGGAAAAGAAAAAACGTCCATATATTCATTTTTAAAAACAATGTTTACCCAGCTAATTTCAAGGGAATCCTGTCCTTATTTCACTATTGACTATGCTTTTAATATTCTTGAGTTTTTCTTGGAATCAAACACCAATTGCTAGAGGCCATTCACACTGACTTTGGCATGGAGGCCAGGTAAAACCTAACCATAGCATAAGTCTTCTGCATCTGCATGAATTATATTGATAGTTTAAATAATTCAAGACAAGAAAATTTTGTGAAATCCCATGTTTCTCAAAAGTATTGGATAAGTGCCAACATTCTGTACTTCACTTGGCTTATGGATAAGAAAGTCCATAAACCTTTTTAAAAACGTCAGACAGAACATTTTAATGCTCAATTTATTCCGAAAACGCAAATTCCCTGAGGTTAGAATAAATTAGTGCTCCAAATGTCAGTGTCAGAATGGTTGGTTTTTGGCAAGCTGGTATTTGATTTGAAAAAAAAAAGCACAAAAAAACCAAAAGCAACTGCCACAAACCTAAAATTGTTAAACTATGTATTAAAATAGGAAAAGAGAAATTTCGTTCCACTACGATTTGTTGTGTAAAGACAGAAAAAAAATAGAGCAGAGGGATCATAAAAAGCTATAATACTATCTGTTTCCTAAGAAACAAAAATATGTGATTAATTGCTTTTTGAGTCTGGTTAGTGGCTGTTTTTTGTTTTTTTTTTTAGGGCAGTGCCACTGGCCCTCATATTGGGACCCGAACCAAGGCCACTGGCTTCCCAAACCAGTGCTTAACCACCACGCCACTTGGCCGGCCCATGGCTGGTTTTTATATTAATCAAATCCACCAAATAACTGAACTCTCTACTTACCATATATTGCTATATACAGGTCATAAGGCAGTTGAGTTTATAGGTAGAAATACAACAAAAAAACTCTTCTAAATTAAAAATTTGTTAGTATCATTATTAATCTCAGGATCTCATGAACTCTAATATTTGTGTGACAACTCAAGACTTAGATCACAAATAATCCTATCTAATACTGCCTGCCTTACACAGGCCAAGCTCTCTGCAGTCTCTGGCTTTCCCTTCCACTCATATATATTGTTTTTCTTTGTGACTTTTCTTTATGACTGCATCAAAAAAGCTCATCAAGGGGAGCTCAAGGAAAACAAGACATAAGATAATGGGAGAAAAAAAAAAAGGATACTTTAGGGGGCCAGCCAAGTGGCGCGGTGGTTAAGCTCTGGCTTGGGAAGCCAGTGGCCCCGGTTCGGTCCCACATGTGAGGGCCAGTGACACTGCCCTCAATAAAAAACAAAAAATGGATACTTTGTTAAAATGGTACATTGGCTAAAAAATGAGCAAGTACATGAATTTACCCAGTAAGATATGTTCTTAAAAAGTAATAAAATAGGGCCAGCCGAGTGGCTCAGTTGGTTAAGAGCTTGCTCAAGACTGAGAGTTGAGCTCTGAGCAATAGCAGTTCGATGCCCAGCCCGAGCTGAGCTGCCGCTGAGCTGACAATAGGTGGCAGGACGGCTGAGCTAAAAAAAAAAAAAAAAAAAAAAACTGTAATAAAATATAACAGGGATATTTGCATCTTAATATAATTTTTCAGTTTGAAATCAGAAGTATCAGAAATCACATTAGGAGAGCACCATAAAACAAATGTTTATAATGTATCAGTGGATAAATACATTGTGGTGTATTTGTGCAATGGAATAAGACATAACAATAAAAAGAAGGAATTATTGTTATATACAATAGTAAGGATTGATTTCTAAAACATTATATTGAGTCAAGAAATCACATACACACACACACACGCACACACATACACTCACTGTATGATTCTATACATACATGTATAATTCTATAAAGTTCAAACAGGAGAAACTAATTTATTGTGAGATAAATAAGAAATCTACTTACTTTGAGGATTGGAGGATTAATGACAGGGAATGGAACCAAGAGAATTTATCTGGCATGATGGAAATATTCTGCCTCTACTCATGTGTTGATTACCTCAGTGTATGCATACATAAAAAGTCATTGAGTAGTGCATTTAAGACCTACATAGCCTATGCAAATATAAACCAATGAAGGAAAAAAAAATAAAAATAAAAATAAATATATATATATATATTTAAGTGGCAATAGGATACAAAAATAAATCAGGGTTTAAATCAAGAAATGTATCTAAAGAACAGTGAATAAACAAGAATGGTATATTGTAAGTCAGTTTTTTCTTTATTTATGATAAGTTAAAGAATCTTGTTGTCATTTGTTTAAATTTACTAGTAAGCCTCAAGTATGCTGGAGATAAATACATTCAAATAACAAGTCAGTCCTGAACTTTTGCTCCACCATAGGTGTTCTAGTTCTGCTAGGATATATTCAGGTGTCCATGAGACATCTAAGAAAGACAAGCCTCAGTTCTATATTGATATCAAATCCTAGAACCCATACTCCAAAGATGAAGATTGGTCCATTTTGCTATAGTTCCTCAAGAAAGCAATTCCAGAGAGCTGTTTTTATTTGGTTCCTGCCAATTTCTCCACCACTCATCCAAACTCCTGAACTCTCTCCAGGTTGTTCTAACATATATTTTTTTTTTTAGAGGACAGGGTCACTGGCCCTCATATGTGAGATCTGAACCGGGGCTGCTGGCATCCCAAGCCAGCTCTTAACCACCGCGCCACTTGACTTTCCCAAACTTTTTTTTTAAGCTGAGCCATCCTGCCACCTTTTGGCAGCTCAGTGGCAACTCAGCTCAGGCTGGGCATTGAACTGCTGTTGCTCAGAGCTCAGCTCACACTCTTGAGTGAGCTCTTAACCAACTGAGTCATTCCAACGGCTGGCCCTTGTTCTAACATATTCACATACTGTTTGCTACTATTGGATCTTTGTAAATGCTGTCTCACTAAATGAAGCCCCTTCACCGCTTACTTAGTAGTCAATCACAGATTCTCTTTCCTGGAAAATAAGACCTAACCGGAAAATAAGCCCTAGCATGATTTTTTTCAGGATGCTCGTAATATAAGTCCTACTGGGGCTCAAAAATAAGCCCCAATTAAGATCGTCTGTCAGACATGACTATTTGAATAAATGTAGATTTTTGTACATGAATAAATGAATAAATGTAGATTGTTGGAGCAAAAATTAATATAAGACCCTGTCTTATTTTGGGGGAAACATGGTATTTCTTCTTTAAGAGATTAATTACCATGTCACCTATTTTTGTCACTCAATGCCCTCTCCCTATCGGTATCCCTATAACCAGATCCTTGAGTTATCTCTGTTATCACAATTCATCCTCTGATATTGTGATGGTCTGATATTTTATGTCTGATTCCCCAAATACACCATGAGTTCTTTTCATCTAGGAATGGTACCTTATCTCTCATCCCTAGAATCTATCAGAATTTCTGGGCTGTACTCAACTATAGTTGTTGAAGGTATGTTAAATAAGGGACTTCAAAAATTCAAAAGATTGAGAACACCCCCTGTCTTGTGTCAAAATCTCCTAAAATCTAATAAAGTTGACTTACTGGTATTTTTGCCTGTATTATGAATTGTAAAAAAAAAAAAAAAAAAAAAAAAAAAAGTCAGCTCTTTTAGCAATATTAAAGAGGATAGAGTATTAAGAGGTTAGGGGAAGTAATTTTCTAAGTCAAATTACAAAGAGCAGAGTAGACTTAGTTCTTAGGAAACAGTGTGCAAAACATCCTCATTTACAATTGACTGAAGAAAAAAGTTTCTGCTTAAAGTTAGAAGATCATTTTAACTTGAAAATTCCAATTAACCTAATAACACACCCCTAATATGAACATACTGAACCTCAAAACTCATCTTCGATTTTGAGGGCCCCCACTTGTACAAATAAGAAGAGATTATCAAGCGTCTAATTTTTGTTAAAGAATATTAAAGAAGCCCCTTCAATGCCGCAGTTTTTACAAATGATTTTATTCCAGCCAGCCATTTGGCTAACTTAATAGCCCTTTAAATTCTCGCTACTGCTTTGTTTTCAAAGTTGGCCCTGCATTTAATAGTTTCAAGTGCTTCTGTCTCATAGTTCCACTCAGTATACATTAATGGCACTTTCTAACAGCATTGGGTGCAGCTCTTCATGGACCACAGGTGAGTTTGTGGGATCCTGGGAGGACCCAGTGCAGGCAAAGAAGGGATGCTTTAGTCTCAGCCTTTATTCAGCTGCCTTCCTCCAGGCAAAGGGTCCACTCAATGTTCTCCTAAATGGTGGAAACACATATAAACTGTTTCCTTTTCCTTGTGATGAGACAATAAATAGCTAATGCTCTGGAAAGAGAAGAAAAGTAGATTTCGGACAGTTCATTTTCAAAAATAGGGCTTTTCAAAGTGTTAAGATATTTGTGATTTTTACCCCTTCCCCCCACCATCTACTCAATTTGTCCCTTTTTTCCTTTCTTTCAACTTCTGGTTTTAAACTCCACCTTTCCCTGGTTACCTTTCTTATTTTTCTTCGTCAACCTAGTCTCTTATAATTTTTATGGGTTTCCATCTGTCCTTTACATAAATAAAACCAAGATGGGCATTTAAAATTTTTAAAAAATCTATTTTACTCCTGTCTTCAGAATTTTGCTATATTGTGATTTCTTTTCTTTATGCTCTCACCTGTTTTTCTTGACTGCAGTCTTTCTAGTTCTTTATCTACAATGCACACACATGCAGAGATATACAAACACATTATTATTATTATTATTATTATTATTATTATTATTATTTTGCAATAGATAATCAGAGAACAATGAAGCTGTAAAAGTCCTAACTAGTCATTTAGTTCTATCCACTCATTTTCTATATGAGAAAACTGGAGTGACAGAGAAAACCTTTCCCCAGGCCTATGTAGCACCCTAGCTAGTTGGTGGCACAGCATAAGAGCTGATGTTGGTTGGCTCCATACCCACAGGCACTGTTTAGCAATGTAGTTGGTGATAATTATAACACACACACACACACACACACACACACACACACACACACACACACACGTTTTCTGTATGCTGAAATAGAAACAAGTACAACAATATTTAAAAAATGCCTAGAAGTATACACTGAATCATACTGTTAAGATAGTAAATGCCTGCTTTGTTAAATTCCTCTAAGTTTTTTGTTCTATCTATCCATTATGACATGACCTCATCTGCAAAATTAACTTGATATTCTGCAGGGCAGGATTGTTATTTGTTCTATAGATTTATATATTTATGCCCTTTGGCCATGTACAATGGCATATCTTTTGAAGATACTCAAAAGACCTAGGTGAACATATCCTCTTTCCTCAAGGTTTGTGGCATGAAACCTGGGGAGGGCTTGGTGGGGGTTTTAGGGAACAATATTTATTAACTAGAGACACACTCCCCCAATACTCTCTTAAATGTACATCAACCAGGCTTTCAAAAACACCACTCAAATATAACAATATGTTAAAAATCACCAATAAACTCCATATCACCAAGTGGAAAGGTCAGTTTTCAGTACTCCAGGCTGACTAAGCAGGAGAATTTTAATGAAGTATAAAACCCCTCTACTCTGAAACCTTTTCTTGACATGGTTTCCAAGAAACCATACTCATGTATTTTTATCCTATCTCATTGGTCAATCTAGTCTTTCCTCTTCTAAAATTCTTAATGTCAGAATGCTCTAGCAATCACCCTTTGGTCCTTTACTATTTTCTATATCACTTCTTGAAATACCTCTATATTTCAATAATTCCATGAAATTAAATATTGTTTCCAGAAGCCTCTCTTAAATTCAAGATTTATATGCCTCATTGCCTACTTCATATCTCCACTTGGTAGTTTAATTTTAAGTATCTCCAATTCAACACATCCAAAATTGGCATTGTTGCTTGTTCCCCTAAAACTTCTTCTACTGACAGCTTTACCTATCTCAGCTGATGACAATTCCATCTCTCCAGTTGCTCAAGTAAAGAATTTTGCAATCGTTACTGACTTATCTTTTTTTCTGTCCAAAATCTTATTGGCTTTACTTTCAAATTATATTTTAAATACAAATACTTCTCATTATCTTTGCTACTACCACCCTGGTTCACCCTATCATTTCTCACTTGGTTTATTGTAATATTGGATTGTCGAAAAAGGCCTGACACATTTTTGCTACGAGAACCAGAAAAAATATGTCATGACTTTTCCGACAACCCAATAGCATCAGAAACAGTCTCCTAAATTGTATCCTTGTCCCCTGTATTTTATATTCAACCTAACAGCCAGTAATATCCTTTTAATACGTAGGGCACATTTCTGTGCTCAAACCCTTATAATAAATGGCAGTCTTTACAATAAATGGGAATACCTGCAAGGTCCTATGTGATGTGACCCTCCCATTACCTCTAGACTTCATCTCCTTCTTTCTCACTACATTCTAGCCCCCGCAGTTTCCTTGTTCCTCACATATGCCATCCGTGCTCCTTCCCTAGGACCCTTGCACTGCTCTCTATGCTCAGTGTGTTCTTCCCCAGGTATATATTTGAATAGTTCCTTCATGTCCTCATTTGTCAAATGTTACCTTCTCAATAAAACTCCATTTAAAACTGCAACACTCACACCACAATTGATGATTACCCTTATCCTGCTTCACTTCTTATTACTTTATAGTAATTTCCAGGTGTGATGTCAGCAAAATGGCAAGAGTTGGTACAAACTCCCAGTCCTCCACAGAAATATATATATATATATATATATATATATATATATATATATATATATATATATATATATCTCCTAACCCTGAGTACCTCAAATGTGACTTTTTTTGGAAATAGGGCCACTACAGATATAATTAGCTAAGATGAGGTCTTTAGGGTGGACCCCACTCCAATATTACTGGTACCCTTATAGAGAGGGAAAATTGGGACACAGAGACAGATAGGGAGAACATCATGTGAAGATAAAGGCAAGCCAAGGAACAACAAATATACCAAGAAAATCATCAGAAGGCACATAAAAAGCATGGAACAGATTTTTTTCTCATGGATTCCAGAAGCATCAAGCCTGGCAACATCTTGATCTTGGATTTCTAGCCTCCAGAACTGTGAAACAATACATTTCCATTGTTTAAGCCATCCAGTTTTTAGGACTCTGTTATGACACCCCTAACAAACTAATTTACCATGAAAGGTATTTTTTTAGCTCCTAGTATTCAAGGAACTCTCTGTGAAAATACTAGCTGAACATAAGCCAACAGAGCCGACACTTCAGTGACCACACATGACAAGGAATACAGTCTTTGCAAGTTCAAAGATGTAACAGAACAAACTGACATCCACAGCCTTCAGACCCTAGGAAGGGAGGATAATCTAATTTCCAGAGCTACTACCACATTATATATATATAAATTATATGTGTGTGTGTGTATGTATGTATATATACTTTAAATTTCCAGTTTTCAACAAAAAATTACAAATCATACAAAGAAATAAGAAATTATAACCTATTTAAAGAAAAAAATGACAGAAACTATCCCTAAGGAAGCGCACACATTGGACTTACTAGAAAAAGACTTTAAATCAGCTGTCTTAAATATGCTTGAAGAGGTAAAAGAAATCATGAACAAAGAACTGAAGGAAATCGGTAAACTGATAAATAAATAAAATGAGAGTACCAATGAAGTGATAGAATTTTTATAATTTGCCACATGTGAACACTTTTATGTATGTATGTATGTATGTATGTATGTATGTATTTATTCATTTATTTATTTATTTATTGTGCCAATTGATTATTATCTGTTTCCCACTGCTAGAGCATAACCCCCAGGAGGGCAAATTTCTTTGATTTTTAGTTACCAGTGCCTGACAGATAGAAGACAGTCAATTTGTTAACTGCCTGACAATTAATGACCTCTTCCACATTCAACAGCACATTATAACTCTGTGATATAAAGAAACATTAAAGATGGTGTGACAACACAGAAAACAATTTTGAAGAGGGTTAAAGAAAGGGTAAGGTATTCTTATGAAGTGAAAGTTTCTGAATGTGATGACTCAGGGAGGAAAGCTGCTGGTGACATAGTTGGATGAACAGTCCATAACTCTAAACATACATTATACACACAATCAGTTCTCAGTTGTGCAAAGATTATATGAAAGTTATGATTTATATTAAGGAATGCATAGAATGTAGGTTGTCCTAATTCACTGGAACTCCCAAATGATATTATGAATGTCATACTTCCCAGGCCTGAACAAATGTTTTACCAGGACACTTTTTTTTTTTTTTTTTTTTTTTAGCTGAGCCATCCTGCCACCTGTTGGCAGCTCACCGGCAACTCAGCTCGGGCTGGCCTCGAACCGCTGTTGCTCAGAGCTCAGCTTGCACTCTTGAGCGAGCTCTTAACCAACTGAGCCATTCGGCCGGCCCTCCCAGGACACTTTTGCGTTCTGCCTTTTTAATAAAAAAAAAAAAAAAAAAAAAGTGAATTTTGGTTATCAATATTTATACATTTCTAATTCCAATATGGTAGTGCATTTGTTAAAATAGTAAATATTAAATCTCTCTCTCTCTCTTTTACAATTTTTCAGCAATCAATAAACCACAAGCAATATGGATTTCACAATTGTAAGAGCATTCCCTAGCTTATGTTTTCCCTTCAAAGACAATCCTTGCATGGGTATTTACATATAATTTATAATTCCTATAAAAAGGCTAGTGAAATGGCATTATTTATTTATTTAAATTAATTATTCTAATGTTTTTGTTTGTTTGTTTGTTTGTTTTTTGAGAGCAGTGTCACCGGCCCTCATATGTGGGACCGAACCGGGGCCGCTGGCTTCCCAGGCCAGCGCTTAACCACTGCGTCACTCGGCCGGCCCTATTTAAATTAATTATTGGGGTGACAACTGTTAGTAAAGTTACATAGGTTTCAAGTGTACAATTCTGTAATACATCATTTCTATATCACATTGTGTGTTCACCACCTAGAGTCAGTTCTCCTTCCATGACCATATATTTGATCCCTTTTACCCTCATCTACCACCACTTTCCCCACCTACTATTTTATAACAAATTTTTAACAAAATAATATTATCTATGGTGGTAAATATAGGCATATAGAAGGAAGGTAAAAATCTTTCTTGAAGTTATTTGAATTTTCATTCCATAGTATAGTAATATAACTTACCTGATAATCTATATTTGTTTTTTACAAAAACAACATTATATCTACAAAAAAACCCATAGCTACCATCATGCTTAGTGGTGAGAAACTCAAAGTTTTTCCTTACTAAGATCACATACAAGGCAAGGATGTCCTCTCTCACCACTCTTTTTCAACATCAAAGCAGAAGTCCTTGCTAATGCAGTAAGACAAAAAAATAAAGAAAGAAAGAAAAATTATATAGGGCCAGCCGAGTGGCGCGGTGGTTAAGCACTGGCTTGGGAAGCCAGCGGCCCCGGTTTGATCCCACATAATGAGGGCCAGTGACACTGCTCTCAAAAAAAAAAAAAAAAAATTGTATAGATTGGGGGGGGAAGACATAAAACTGTTCTTTGTCACAGATGATATGACCATCTATATAGAAAATCTAAAAGAACCAACAACAAAAGAACAACAAAAAAAACCCTACAAAACTCCTCTAAAACTAACAAGCAGTTATAAGGTTGCAGGATGCAATATATAGATGATGTGTTGTAGAAATGTACACATGAAACCTATATAGTTTTACTAACCAATGTCACCCCCATAAATTTAATAAAATTTTTTTTAAAAAACACAATGACATTTGTATTAGCATACCCAAAATGAAATACTTAGGTATGAATCTAACAAAATATGGAGAAGATCTATGTGACGATAACCACAAAAAGCTGATGAATAAAAACAAAGAACTAAATAAATAGAGAGCTGGCCAATGTTCATGAATAGGAAGACCAATATGGCCAAAATGTTAGTTTTCTCCAACTTGATCTAAAGATGCAAAGCAATCCCAATCAAAATCCCAGCAAGTTATTTATTTATAGATATCAACAAATTGACTCTAAGGTTAATATGGAGAGGCAAAAGACCCAGAGTAGCCAACACAGTACTGAAGGAGAAAAATCCAGTTGGTACACTGATGCCACCTGATTTTAAGACTTGCTATAAAGCTGCAGTAATCAACACAATGTGATACCTGAGGAAAAAAACCAGTCAAATAGATCAATGAAACAGAAGAGAAAGTCCAGAAATAGACCCCCATAAATACAGTCAACTGATCTTTGACAAAGGAGCAAAGCTAATACAGTGGAGCAAAGATAATCTTTTCAACAAATGATGCTGGAATAACTGGACATTCACATGCAAAAAAAATTGAATCTAGACACAAACCTTACAACCCTGCACAAAAATTAATTCAAAATAGATTATAGCCCTAAATGTAAAACACAAACTGTAAAACTCCTAGAAAATAACATGGGAGAAACTCTAGATGACATTGGGTACAATGATGCTTTTTAGATATAATATCAAAGATGCAATCCATAAAATAAACAATTCATAACCTGGACTCTATTAAAATTATACATTTCTAATCTGTGAAAGAAAATATCAAGAGAATTAGGAGGCAAGACATAAATGGGGAGAAAATATTTTCAAAAGACACTCCTGATAAGACTGTCATCCAAAACATACAAAGGACTTTTAAACCTCAACAATAAGAAAACAAATAACCTGATCTAAAAAATGGGCCAAGGATCTTAACCACCACCTCACCAGATAAGATATGCTATGGCAAAAGAGCACATGAAAATGTGTGCTCATATATCAAAAGAGAAATTCAAATTAAAACGAGATATCATTATTAGAATGGCCAATA